>CM077675.1:187001525-188396525 GCA_039707655.1 Elymus sibiricus | reverse complement strand
GGAAAGGTATCTAAGTCCGTATAACTAACCTGGAATTCGAGCTCCATTGGCCGTGCACGAGGCCTTATCTCAGGATCGGAGCTGGTCTGGCGCTTCTTGATCTGCGGGAGAGTGCTAGTACAACGTATCAGTCCATCCCCAATGGCTAACAAGCCATGGTGCCTCCCGCCACCAGATATCATCACCAGCTCTGGATCAAGAGGTTGCTGGCTCGGGTTAAACTCCGGCCCTTTCCTCGCCTTCCCCTCGTCTCTGTACCTCACAAGCTTGTTGTGGGAGGCGCGGTTGCTGAATTTCTCTGGATCATCGAGGTCAGACTCAGAGAATGCCTTGGCCTTCTTGTACGAGGAAGTATTGGACATGGCATAGAGGTCGAACAGCTCTGGCACTGGAGCCTTGTTGTGCCGCGCCTAAAAGAGAGGAACAGAGTATTAGTTAAGGGCTCAAGCTAGCATGAAGAATGAATTTGCATGAATCATGAAGCAAACCACATACCCAGTTTTCCCCGAACCCACGTAGGTTGACGCTGCCTAGATGGTGTGGGACACCTTTCATTTGGGCACGCTTCTCCTTTGCACCGTCGTGGACGTTGCGCCATTGGGGAGTGCACCACTCATCCACCAACGCCTCCCAACAGTCCATCCTATCCGCACACCATCTCGGGGGCACCTAAGTTAAGCAAGAGAAATTTGAGCGCTACGCATACGAATCAAATCAAGGAACTAAGTACAAGGCCTTAAGAATAGGTAATTACCTTCATGTACTTCTCCTTACTCAGATAGTTGAGGCGGCACTTCTCTTTTTTCCTCCGAATACCAGTCGAGGCGTAGTAGTCTCGAATAGCCTGCGTCCGAGCCTCGTGCCGAAAGTTTTGAAGTAGGCGCCTGCACTCTTGAGACCAAATATTTTCAATTTTTCAAGGCTCGCTCCCCTCTTTAGATTCGCTGCATACCCATCGGGGAACATCAACTCCTTTTTCACCCACAGGATAATTTCCCTCATAGCTGGCCTTCCAAGATTGAACCATGCCTTTGGCTTCGTCCAGTTCTGCTTTCCTTTCAGTTGTCGCATATTTTGTAGCGGTCTATCACATAGAGCCTCCTGATCAACTCTAGCCTTAGGATTATCCTTTGTTTTCCCCTCTATGCCGAACAATGTACCAAAGAGGGCCTCGCCGACATTCTTTTCAGTGTGCATCACGTCGATGTTGTGTGGGCAAAGGAGGTCTTTGAAGTAAGGCAGATCCCACAAGCATGTCTTGTGAGTCCAGGCGTGTTCGGAATTATACCCCTTGAAATACCCTGGACGCTCCGGATCTGGCTCGAGAGAGTTGAACTGATCCAGGGTCTGTTGGCCTGTCAACGCAGGTGGTGCAGAGTTTTTGACAACTCTACCTTTGATGAAGTTCTTCTTGTCTTTTCTGAACTTATGGCGAGGATCCAGGAACTGTCTATGCATGTCGAAGCAAGAAAACTTGCCACCCGCCTGCAGCCGACGAAACTCAACAGCTGCCTTGCATGTGGGGCACGGGAACCTTCCATGCACACCCCAGCCAACGAATAGCGCATACGCCGGCAAGTCATGCATCGAGTACATGTACCACGCACGCATTAGGAAGTTTTTTTTTGTAGCGGCGTCGTATGTCTTGATCCCATTATCCCAAGCTTCTTGCAGTTCATCCTTAAGCGGCTGCATGTACACATTTATATTCTTCCCCGGATAGTTGGGCCCCGGAATTATCAACGTCGGGAAAATGTTCTTTCTTTGCATAATCTGTCCGGGGGGGAGATTGAGTGGAATGACAAATACAGGCCAACAACTGTATTGAGCTGCCATCATACCAAACACATTGAACCCATCCGTGCTTATGGCGATTCGAGGATGCCTTGGATCTGCCGCTTTAGCATGATGTATTGCATCGAAGCGCTTCCACGCAAAAGTGTCCGATGTGTGTACCAACATCGGCTCCCCATCTGCATCTAGTTCGGTTCTTTTGCCCAATTTGTGCCATGTCATCTGTCTGGCCGTCTCTTCGACCATGAAAAGACGTTGAAGTCTTGGTATGATTGGCATATACCGAAGAACATTAACTGGGATTTTTGTCTGACTCTTCTCACCCATACCGTTGTCTACCTCAACATACCTGGAAGACTGGCAAACGGGACAATACTTCAAGTCCGCATACTCAAGCCTAAATAAGGCACATCCTTTCTCACAGGCATCTATCTTCTCATAGGGCATCTTAAGTGCACGGAGGATTTTGTCCGACTGGTACAGGTTTGCAGGCATTACATGGCCTTTGGGTAGAAAGCGTCCAAATAGTGTCATCATCGCGTCGTAGCATTCTCTGCCCAAGTTGAATTGAGCCTTCAGAGCCATTACTTGTGCGATGGCATCCAGCTGACAAAGCTCAGTGTGCTCGTGGAGAGGACGTTTTGAAGACTCCAACATATCATTGAAGGCCTTTGCAGATTCCTCCATCTCATCGTCCGAATCCCGAGCATCATCAAAGTCTTCCACCATGTCTTCCATCCCGGTACCATGCTCGTCGGTGCGACGACGGCCCTCCTCAACTCTGGCACGTTGGGCAGACTCACCATGAAATGTCCAGACCGTATATCAGGCGTAAAACCCAACTTCTGCAGGTGTTTGATCATTTCAAACTCGGACTTCTTATGAAAGTTGTCGCAGTCGACACAGGGGCACCAGTTTGTTTCCTGTCCATTTGCAAATGCGGCTCTCACAAACCCCTTGGTTTTTCTTAGCCATTCATGGGTCATGTCTTTCTGACTAGTGTGACCGGTGTACATCCACGCACGATCACTCATCTTGCCTAGCTACTGGACACACAAGAAATATATACATAATTCAGCAAACCATATTCATCAGTTAATAGAGTTTGTCAGTTTTATTACGTCCATGCAACCTAGACGCTAGTAGGTAAAGATAGGTCCTAATCCCACCCGAGTATGTGTAGATTGGGTTCGTTTTCCCATGCTCTGCTCCGGATCCGACGCAAAATTTCGGCAGCACCTCCCCGCTGTTCTCCTGATACACGTCTCGGCAATAAGCAGAGAGGATGTGTACCCGGAGAACAACAGGGAGGCACTGACGAAATTCTGCATCGGATCCGGAGCAGAGCATATGGGAAAACGAACCCAATCTACACATACTCGGGCTGTCCATGGATAACGTTGGACAATTCGAAAGAATCACGGTTATAAATATGCAAATGCATGCATATTTATAGATGTAACCCTTTCGAACGGGAGACGCATAGTGGTCACGCATACTGATGATTGACACCTATAGCTAGCAAGTTTCATCGGCACGAAGACCGGAACAGAGCAAATGAAGGGGGGAGGAGGAGATGTCATTTGTGCTCACCCACGAACGCAGGGGCGGAGCTCGTCGAACGCACGGGGAGGTCGTCGAACACCAGACCCTCGCAGCCCCGAAAGAACTGCACATTTAAATCCACCCGATCAACACAAATATATATGATGTTTTTCTTAACAAACTCGGGAAATATACTTCCTAACTCATAATTCACAAATATATGACCCCGTCGGCCTCTGGAAGGCCGAAGAGCACCTTTTCGGTCAACAGGAGGCCGAAGAGGTGTCGGGGGTCAGGGCTGTCGTGTCTGGGTGGCGTGGTGTCGGGGTGTCGTGGTGTTGGGGTGTCGTGTCGGGGTCGGGGTGTCGGGGGGTGTCGGGGGGTGTCGTGTCTGGGTGTCGTGGTGTCGGGGTGTCAGGGGTGTCGGGGTGTCGGGGTGTCGGGGTCGGGGTGTCGTGTCGGTGTCGGGGTGTCGTGTCTGGGTGTCGTGGTGTCGGGGTGTTAGGGGTGTCGGGGTGTCGGGGTCGGGGTGTCGTGTCGGGGTCGGGGTGCCGTGTCGGTGTCGGGGTGTCGGGTCGGGGTCGGGGTGCCGTGTCGGGGTCGGGATCGAGGTCGGGGTGTCGGGGTCGGGGTGTCGGGTCGTTGTCGGGTTGGGGTCGGGGTCGAGGTGCCGTGTCGGGGTCGGGGTTTTTCCTCTTTTTTTCTTTTCTTCTTCTTCCTCTTCTTCCTCTTCTTTCTTTTCTTCCTTTTCTTCCTTTTTTTCCTTCTTCTTCTTCTTCTTCCTCCTTTCCTTTTTCCTCTTCTTCTTCTCCTCCTCTCCTCTTTTTTCTTCTTATTCCTCTTCTTCTTTTTTCTTCTCCTCCTCCTCCTCTTCTTCTTCTTCCTTTCCTTTTTTCCTCTTCTTCTTCTCCTCCTCTCCTCTTTTTTTCTTCTTCTTCTTCTTCTTTTTTCTTCTCCTCCTCCTCTTCTTCTGTTTCTTCTTCTTATTATTTTTTGTTCTTTTTCTTTTTTATTTTTCCTTTTTTTTTCTTCTTCTTTTCTTCTTTTTTTTCTTCTAGGTTTTTTCTTTTCTTCTTTTCTATCTAAGTTTTTTCTACCTAATAAAAACTAACTAATATGAACTAATAACTAACTAATATAAACTAACTAAATGAACTAATAAAAATAGAAAAAAAAACAGGAAAAAAACAAAAAAGGGGGGGAATGGTGGAGCTCACCGGAGGGTGGTCGAGGCGGCGGCGCTGGGGAGGAGGGGGGCGGCGGCGGTCGGCGGGGAGGAGGGTGCCGGCGGCGGTCGGCGGGGAGGAGGGGGTCGGCGGGGAGGGGGCGGCGGCGGCGCTATGGAGGAGGGAAGCGGGCGGCGGCGGCACTGTGGAGGAGGGGAAGGGGCGGCGGCGGCGCTGTGGAGGAGGGGAGGGGGCGGCGGCGGGGAGGAGGGGGGCGGCGGGGGTCGGCGGGGAGGAGGGGGTCGGCGGGGAGGGGGCGGCGGCGGCGCGCAGAGACAGAGAGAGAGAGAGATGTGAGAGAGAGAGAGGGGGTTTGGGCGCGGGGGGCGAAAATTAAGCCCCCCTCTTTGCCGTCTGCCAGCAGACGGCAAAGACGGTGTCCGTTAGCTCGTCCCTGCCGTTACACTGTGGGGCCCCCTCACCTCTTTGCCGTCTGCTGGCAGACGGTAAAGAGTTCTTTGCCGTCTGCCAGCAGACGGCAAAGAAGTGGCCCGTGTGACCTAGCCAACGTAGTACCCCGTGGGCCCCACTTTGGTCTTTGCCGTCTGCTGGCAGACGGCAAAGAAGTGCAGATGGCAAAGAGCCTCTTTGCCATCAGCATGTTCTTTGCCGTCTGCTTTGTAAAAGCAGACGGCAAATATCCTCTTTGCCATCTGCCAGCAGACGGCAAAGAGCTGGCAGATGGCAAAGTCCCTGATTCCAGTAGTGACTGTATTACGGGACGAGTAAAGAGACTTGCCGGTAACGAGATTGAACTAGGTATGGAGATACTGACGATCGAATCTTGGGCAAGTAACATATCGCCGGACAAAGGGAATTGCATACGGTATTATTTGAATCCTTGACATCATGGTTCAAATCGATAAAGATCTTCGTTGATTATGTGGGCATCCAGGTCGTGCTATATATTATTGCTCGGAAAGGTGTCTCGGTCATGTCTGCATGATTCTCGAACCCGTAGGGCACACACTTATCGTTCGATGACGCTAGAGTGGTATTGGGATATTTGTATTGGTGACCGAATGTTATTCAGAGTCCCGGATGAGATCCCAAATGTCACGACGAGTTCCAAAAGGGCTCGGAGGTAAAGATTTATACATGTGAAGACTTGGTTTGGCTACCGGAAAAGTTCGGGGGCATGTCGGTATTGTACCAAAGGCATCGAAGGGGTTCTGGGGGTCCACCGGAGGGTCCACCTTCCTCGGGGACCCACATGGGCTGTAGGGGGCTGCCCTGGCCTAGTTGGACCAGGAGGCACCAGCCCCTAGAAGGCCCATGCAGCTAGGGCTAAGGGAAACCCAAGGTAGGAGAAGCACCCCACCCGACTTGGGGGCCAAGCCTCCCCCTGGGGCCACCGCCCCTCCCTTGGAGGAGGTGCTAGGGCCAGCGCACCCTCCCCCTTGTCCCTATATATAGTGGGGGCATGGGAGGGCAGCCTCACCCCTTCCCACACGGCTTCCCCCTCCCCGTCTCCCCCACCACCTCATCCCGACACCGCTTGGCGAAGCGCTGCCGGTGTCGCACCACCGCCATCACCATCACGCCATCGTGCTGGTCGTGATCCCATTTAATTCACCCCCTTCACTGTTGGAACACGCGGTACGCTACGCTAGCGCCAAATAAAAAATTCTACCGCGCACCCAAGAACATGCTGCTGGAAATAGATCATGGGATCGGTTTTACCACTAGACGCGCAGTCACCGCAGGGGAAGTAGAGTTGGTGATGCATATAGTCGATCAGCCGATCCGTCTCCTCCTCCTGTAGCCGATCTCCCACGAGCAGTGATCTCCCACGAACAGCTCCTCGTGGATCCCTAGAACGCTTCGTCCAAGCACCGCAGATGTGATGCATATCCACACGTACGGGGGCAGCGTCGGGCGGCGGACTGCTAGGTCCGATCGCACAGCATGGTAGCGTGGGGAGTGGTGGTGGCTGTCAAGGGGAGAAAAGGATCAGCCCTGAAAGGTGCGCCCACTCCCCTTTATATAGAACTGCGAGGTGGGCTCAACACTTGAGGCCCATGACGAGTCTAGTCCCATTGTCCATTCGGATCCAATCCGAATGGGCTGCAATCCCTTAAGTGTGCGACCCTATAGGTTCACGTACACATGGACACAACCCTAGGCAATAGTCGGTAGCAGCTCCTAGCAGAACGTGCCAACTCCCATGTGTGTGCTAAGTCGCTAGAGGAACCTCGACAATGTGTCATTTACAACATTCCTTTTGCCTCATGATATATGTTGTCGATATCAAGGCGAGTACTTGTCACCCTTGTGGTAGATCGACATCTCTTCTCGAAACCGTGATGCAGATTCCCGAACCGGGTTAACACTTAACCCGTGTCGCATGGCCATGCTCTCTGAATCTGATCACTCGAGAGGCCCCAGAGAATATCTCTCCTTAAGGAGGGGCCCATCTTTGTCAACCATATCTCGCGGCATGTCTCACGACTAACACGAAAGCTACCTTTATAACTACCTAGTTACGCAGTAGCGTTTGATAGACCCTAAGTAAGTCGATCCTCATCCCGAGAACATGCGTGGACCTCAGGTCTAGGACATGGCATATACATTGTACTTGAGACTAACAGATGACAATATCTCGATGTGTCTCAAAGTGGGTCTGTCCGACTTGGTGAGCTCAATCCCCGAGTCCATACTGTAAGTTTAGCATCTCTATGCACATGACTTGTAAAACATAGTCATCAACTGAATCGTATACTAGTAAAGGATATGTGTCCGCATAACCTTAACAACTAGGGACTATTAGAACAATCATCATACAATATATAGTCTCACAGATAAGTCACATACTTATTGATACATATCACTGATGATGTTCAAGGACAATACAAAATACTCATGAATACATAGGAAATGAAATCATCACATGGTTGCCTCTAGGGCATATCTCCAACACTCTCCCACTTGCACTAGAGTCAATCATCTAGGCATTGTATGCCCATGGACCTCATGTGCACCTCATGATTCGACTGCGGGAGAGGCTTTGTTAATGGATCAGCAACATTTGCATCTGTGTACCTTGCATATGTTTACATCGCCTCTCTCGACAATGTGGCGAATAAGGTTAAAACGCATGAGTATTTGTTGGGTTTTATGATGGTTCTGTGGTTCCTTGACTTGTGCGATAGAACCACTGTTATCACAATCAAGGTCCAACGGATTGGACAAGTCCTAAACCACTCCAAGATCAGAAATAAAATTCTTCACCCAAACACCTTGTTTTGCAACTTCAGAGGCCGCAATGTACTCAGCCTCTATTGTAGAGTCAGCTACCGTATCTTGCTTGGAACTCCTCCAGCTCACTGCTCCTCCGTTCAGAATGAACACAAATCCAGATTGCGATCGACTATCATCCCTATCAGTTTGGAAACTAGCATCAGTGTAACTCTTTACAACGAGCTCCTCCTCACCTCCATAAACCAGGAACATACCCTTTGTCCTTCTCAAGTATTTAAGGATATTCTTTACCGCTGTCCAGTGACTCTCACCTGGATCAGCCTGGTATCTGCCCACTATGCTTAGAGGAAAGCTAACATCGGGACGACTACATACCATAGCATACATGATGGACCCGACAGCCGAAGCATACAGAATCCCATCCATGCGTCTTTGCTCATCAGGAGTCAAAGGACTCTGAGTCTTGCTAAGACTAATGCCATGTGACATGGGCAAGAACCCTTTTTTGGCATCTTGCATGTTGAATCGCTTCAACACCTTGTCGATATACGTACTTTGCTTAATCCAATAAGCCTTCTCGATCTATCTCTATAGATCTTGATTCCCAGAATATAAGCTGCTTCTCCCAAGTCTTTCATCGAAAAACTATTTTTCAATGATCCTTGATAGATTCAAGCATTTGAACGTCATTTCCAATCAATAATATGTCATCCACATACAGGATCAGAAATGCAACTGAGCTCCCACTGACCTTCTTGAATACACAATGATCATAGTCGTCCTTAATTAAGCCAAACTCTTTGACCGCTTCATTAAAATGAATGTTCCAATTATGGGATGCTTGCCTCAATCCATAAATGGATCTCTGAAGCTTGCATACCATGCCAGCATTCTTTGGATCGACAAAACCCTCGGGCTGTGTCATATACACGTCCTTAGTTAAATTTCCATTAAGGAAAGCCGTTTTGACATGACATCCATCTGCCATATCTCAGTGTCGAAATATGCACCTATAGCAAGAATGATCAGACTTGATTTAGGCATCGCTATCGGTGAATAAGTCTCACCGTAGTCAACTCCTTGAACTTGCCGATAACCTTTAGCGACAAGTCGAGCCTTATGGACTGTAACATTTCCGTCCATATCAGTTTTCTTCTTAAAGATCCATTTGCACTCAATGGCTCAAACGCCATATGGCGGATCAACCAAGTTCCAAACTTGATTGTCATCCATGAACTTTAATTCGGATCTCATGGCCTCAAGCCATAACTCGGAATCAAGGCTCACCATCGCTTCCGCATACATGATCGGCTCGTTGTTCTCCAAGAACAACACATTGCAGTCGTGCATATTGCGCAACCTTTCTGACCTATGTGGAACCGGTACCGATTCCACTACGGGTTCCCTGGCCAACTCCGGTGTGATTGAATCTCCTGCCGGAACGTCCCCGTGTGGTTCTCGAATTTCTTCGAGTCGGACCGACCTCCCACTAGCCTTCCGATTGGGAAACTCGTTCTCAAGGAAAACTCCATGTCGAGCGACAAACACTTTGCCCTATTCACGGTTGTAGAAGTAATATCCCAAGGTTTCCTTCGGATATCCCACGAATATGCACTTGTCCGACTTTGGTGTGAGCTTGTCCGACTGGAGTCACTTGACATATGCTTCACAACCCCAAATCTTTATAAAAGACAACCTATGACTCTTTGCAGTCCATATCTCATATGGTGTCTTATCTACGGACTTTGATGGTACCCTCTTTAGTGTGAAAGCTGTGGTTTCTAGAGCATAACCCAAAATGACAAGGGTAAATCCGACCGACTCATCATCGATTGGACCATGTCTAACAAAGTCCGATTCCTCCATTCTGACACACCATTTCTCTATGGCATAACTGGAGGAGTGAGTTTTGGAACTATTCCACGACTCTTCAGATGATCATCAAACTCCTCGCTCATATACTCACCGCCATGATTAGATCATAGAAGCTTGATTGTCTTGCCGAGTTGATTTTCCACTTCATTCTGAAACTCCTTGAACTTTTGAAAAGTTTCTGACTTGTGCCTCATCAAGTAGACATATCCATATCTACTAAAGTCGTCGGTAAAAGTCACCAAGTATTGGAAACCACCTCTAGCTGTCGTGCTCATTGGTCAGAATACATCATTATGTATAAGTTCCGATAGCCCAGACACCCTCTCACAACTCTTTGCAAAAGGAGTCTTAGTCATCTTGCCGAGTAGGCAGGACTCGCATGTCTCAATTGATTCAAAATCAAATGAAGTTAGAATTCCATCATCATGGAGCTTCTTCATGCGCTTTTGACTAATGTGTCCTTGTCGGGGCACGGATGCACACGATCACCTATGGGGCCAGAAGCCCCTTTGTGGTTCGGCAAGGGGGGTCACGTTGCACAAAGAGCGGAGACCATGAGGCAGCGCGACGATCGGGACGCTGGCATTTTTACCCAAGTTCGGGCCGTTGTGAAGCGTAAAACCCTACTCCTGCTTTTGGTGGATTGATCAAAGGAACACGAAGAACACGCAGCGCTCAATCCCCGCCAGGGTTGCCGTCGGGGAGAGCTACTACGCGATTACAAGTGTCCAAAGGTCCGAATCTTGAGCTAGGTTGCCTTGGGCCTCCTTTTATAGTGCAAGGGGCAACCACAGTGGCAAAACAGTCTTTATCTGGTGATTAGATAGCTAACAGAGCTATCGTACCTAACTCTAGCATTTAGGACAAAATACCATGATTGCTAGACTAGGTGGCGCTCGGGGATGCATCCTCGGCAGGCTCTTGCCACCGCCTAGCTGGTTTGTACTTAGGGTCTTGGCACGCTACTGGACGGGTGTCAACTGGGTATAATCTGCCTTCCGGTGCATCGCCACGTGCTTAGCGAGAGCCACCTAGCCGCCTAAGGGCTCGACACCACATCGACAAGTGACTGGTGTTGTGATGCGGTGGAGCGGTGGGTGGTCAGCTCGCGCCTGCAGGGGGATGGCTTATCGGGTCTTCCTGAGATGTGCGCGCCTCGGTCCCCGGCAGGCTCCGGGGACGTGGCTGGCGCGCTTTGGGCCCCTCCTGGGCCGTTGTGTTGGTCTTGCCGGCGTTTACTTGGCCTTCTGCAGGTTGTTGCTGCCGGGGTCTGGTTCTTGAATGCTTGCTGAGTGGTGTGGTAGCTTGCATCGACGAGTTTTTGCTACTACTGCTTGTGCATAAGTCAGGGGCACTGGATACCCCTGTCCTAGTGCACCGACAGTCCTAGTCGACAATGCCAGATGTAAGTCGGATTTATCTCGTTAGGCTTATGCCTCTTGACATTTATGTTATAGACCGATTCACCTTCAAGATCTAATATAACAAACCCGTTCACAACAGGTGCAAATCCATAAAACATTTTATTCATGTAAATAGAACAACCATTGTCCTTAATACTGAATTCATAGCCTTGCCTCATCAAACATGAGGCCGAAATAATGTTTCGACTTAATTCAGGAACATAATAACAATTATCAAGTTCCATTGCAAATCCTGAAGGTAAATTAAGTTGCATGGTGCCGACGGCTAATGCAGCAATTCTTGCTTTATTCCCGACGCGTATGTCAACTTCTCCTCTTGCAACATTCCTAGCTCTTCTTAGCCCCTGCATCGAGTTGCATATGTGAACAGCCAATCCGGTATCATATACCCATGGGCTACTAGAAATATCAGCAAGAAAAATGTCTATAACATATACAACAAGTGTACCTAAAGAAGAAGTCACACTTTCAGTCTTCTTGCCAATCTGGGCAAGCCACTTGCACAGTTCCTCTTCCAATGACCGGTTTCCTTGAAGTGAAAGCAAACGGTCCCCGTGTATGGTCCTGACTTGGGCACAGCGGCAATCGTAGGAGTTGCCTCCTTGCCCTCTGCCTTAGTCTTTTTCTTGGACTAGCTCTTCTTGAACTTTGCCGTGTTCTGCACCATCAACACTTGATGCGTGCCTTTCTTGATATCCTACTCTGCCACTTTTAGCATCCCATGGAATTAAGTGAGCTTCTTTTCCATGCAGTGCATATGGTAGTTCGAGATGAACGTCCTGTAGCTGGCCGGAAGAGAAGCCAGAATTGGACAATTCGTCCCCAAGTGGGAAGCCTAACCGATCCAAAGCTTGCATGTATCTGATCTTCTTGATCACATGCAGGCTCAGTGGATCACCCACTTTCAGCTTACAATCCATCAAGGATCGCCAGACGTTGAACCTTTCAGCCCTTGCCTGTATCTGAAACATGCTCTTGAGGTTCTCGATCATATCGACAGCCTCAATGTTTTTGAAATGCTGCTGTAGATCGGGCTCTATACAAGCCAGCATGAGACAGTTGATCTAGTTTGATTAATCAACGAGTTTTTGGTGGGCATTCCTGGTCGTGGCATTACCATTCTCGGCAGGTTCCTCGGGAAGGGGTTCCTCTAGAACTTGTTCCTTTTTATCATGCCTGAGAACAATTCTCAGATTTCTATACCAGGTGGTAAAGTTTGTTCCATTCAGTTTATCCTTTTCCAGGATTGATTTCAACGAAAACCTGGGTTGAGCAGGTGGTGCCATTGATCTACAATAGAAATATGCAAAACACTAAGACATGTATTCATAAAGAGTAATTCAAATTAAACATTTTAATAAGAACATTACTCCCACTAAAATCAACATCCCTCCGTTGATTTTTAGCGATTCAAGATCCAAGATCCACATGCCAACTAGTGAGCTTTAGCATCACCGCTAGAAGACTAGATCACTCGGTAAGCAACACTTGCTAATCGTATCTCTATACGACTCTTGTTTGTTGGGGACATCTCATGCCACGCTAACTCTTATGCCTCGAGACCCAAAACTGTTTTGATAGCCACGACAAGTTAACCAATGCTTCGCTCATAAGTGTCCAACACAAACACACCACATTAAGGAGAGTTAGCATCACCCTAATTTTATAGGCCCACCACTAAAATACTTAACATGTGATTGTGTAGAAATTGAGGAGGCAATTTTACTTGACATTCTTTGAGGGATCACCCTACTTAAAACATCTATCATGCAAAAGAAGGGCGCATAAAAGGGATAAACTTTCACATGCAGTTTATATATATGTGATATGGTATAGCCCCTTTCATTAATGCATGGTGATCTCCATCTCCAGGTGCGCTGCATGCCCATGGCGATCTCCATCTCCATGCATGGTTGCCCTTGTGGTGATCTCCATCTCCACACCATGATGTCAACCGCCAAGCGTTACATAAGATACTATGCTATCCTTTACCGGTAGGGGTAATTCGTGTCACGACCTCTACATCACAATCAGGGAAGCAAGATCACGAAACCAACCTTCAACACTGAGATGCACGGCCAATCTCATCAACCCGCACCTGAACCGATCAATATATCTCATATAAAAATCACCGAATCTATCACCAGGCAGCGGAGGCTCGGATACCACTATCGGAACACACGGTATGCTATGCTAGCGCTAAACAAAAATTTCTACCATGCACCCAAGAACATGCTGCTGGAAATAGATCACGAGATCGGGTTTACCACTAGACACGCAGTCACCGTAGCGGAAGTAGAGTTGGTGATGCGTGTAGTCGATCAGCCGATTTGTCTCCTCCTCCTGTAGCCGATCTCCCACGAGCAGTGATCTCCCACGAACAGCTCCTCGTGGATCCCTAGAACAGTTCGTCCAAGCACCGCAGATGCGATGCCTCCAAGGTATCCACATGTACAGGAGTAGCGTCGGGCGGCGGACTGCTAGGTCCGATCGCACGGCATGGTGGCGTGGGGAGTGGTGGTGGCTGTCAAGGGGAGAAAAGGATCAGCCCTGAAAGGTGCGCCCACTCCCCTTTATATAGACCTGCGAGGTGGGCTCAACAGTTAAGGCCCACAACGAGTCTAGTCCCATTTTTCATTCGGATCCAATCCGAATGGGTTGCAATCCCTTAAGTGTGTGATGTGGCTTGAGACTGCGTCGGTATTTCCCCAAAGAGGAAGGGATGATGCAGCACAACTACAGTAAGTATTTCCCTCAGTTATGAAACCAAGGTTATCGAACCAGTAGGAGAACCACGCAACACTATGTAAACGGTACCTGCACACAAAGAACAAATACTTGCAACCCGACGCGTAAGAGAGGTTGTCAATCTCTCCAGGTAAGAAGATAGATTAGATTGTAGTAGATTGGATAAATAGATCGCACAAGAACACTAAATAAAATAGGCAAATAAAAAGTGCAGCAAGGTATTTTTGGGTTTTTGGAATAATATGTCTGAAAATGAAAGCAGCAAAAGATAGATCGGAAAGCAATATGTTGAAAGAGTAGACCCAGGGGCCGTAGGTTTCATTAGTGGCTTCTCTCATGAGTATAGCACATAGTGGGTAAACAAATTATTGTTGGGCAATTGATAGAAGATCAAATAATCATGACAATATCCAAGGCGATGTTCATTATATAGGCATCACGTCCAAGATTAGTAGACGAAAACGATTCTGCATCTACTACTATTACTCCACACATCGATCGCTATCCAGCATGCTTCTAGTGTATTAAGTTCATGAAGAAACGAGGTAATGCAATAAGAACGGTGACATGATGTAGACAAGATCAATTCATGTAGGAATAGACCCCCATCTTGTTATCCTTAATAGCAATGATACATGTGTACCTCGCTGCCCCTTCTGTCACTGGGAGAGGACACCGCAAGATCGAACCCATCACAAAGCATCCCATGGCAAGAAAAATCGATCTAGTTGGCCTAACTAAACCAAAGATTTGAAGAAGAAATACGAGGCTATCAGTAATCATGCATATAAGAGATCAAAAGAAGACTCAAATAATATTCATGGATAGAAAATGATCATGAACTCAAAATTTATCGGATCCCAACAAACAAACCGCAAAAAGTCATTACATCAAATAGATCTCCAAGAGACCATTGTATTGAGAATCAAGAGAGAGAGAGAGAGAGAGAGAGAGAGAGAGAAAGCCATCTAGCTACTGCCTA
Organism: Elymus sibiricus; assembly: GCA_039707655.1. Classification (NCBI taxonomy): domain Eukaryota; kingdom Viridiplantae; phylum Streptophyta; class Magnoliopsida; order Poales; family Poaceae; genus Elymus; species Elymus sibiricus. The sequence continues at coordinate 188,381,730 of CM077675.1, read as the reverse complement.
CGGACCCGTAGGTATATGGTGGACTACGCACGCATCATCGGAGAGGCACCAATGAAGATGATGAACCACTCTGTGATGGTGTTAGATTGGATCTCGCGGTTCTGGAACTTGCGGCGGCTGGAAGTATTTTTTGTCGACTCCTCTAGGGTTTCTGGAATATTTGGGTATTTATAGAGCTCAGATGCGGTGGAGGGGACTGCCGAGGCCACCACAACCCACCAGGGCGCGCCGGGGGCCTCTAGCGCGCCCTGGTGTCTTCTGGACCCCACGGGCCTCCTCCCGGGTGCTTCTTTGGCCCACTGGTTGTCTTCTGGTCCAAAACAAATCTCCAAAAAGTTTTGTCGCGATTGGACTCCGTTTGGTACTGATATTCTGCGAAGTAAAAAACAAGCAAAAACAGCAACTGGCACTTGGCACTATGTCAATAGGTTAGTCCCAAAAAAATGATATAAAGTTGCTATAAAATTATTGTAAAACATCCTAGAATGATAATATAACAGCATGGAACAATCAAAAATTATAGATACATTGGAGATGTATCAGCATCCCAAGCTTAATTCCTACTCGTCCTCGAGTAGGTAAATGATAAAAATAGAAATTTTTATTTGGAATGCTGCCAAACATGTTTATCACATATTATTTTCTTTTGTAGCATGGACATTTGGACTTTTAGATGGTTCAAAGCAATAGTCTAGTTTTTTCATGAAGACTTTAATACTCAAGCACGCCAACAAGCAACCATGTGTTTCAAAATATCAACACTAAAGAAAGTTATCCCTAGCCCATCATGGTCAATCATTGATCCATTCATGAAACACACTCAAATATTAGCTACACCCAATGCACAAGTATGATCATAGTGCCCCCTAGTTGGTGCTTTATAAGAGAAGATGGAGACTCAAATTAAAAATAAAAATTTCAAAAAGTAAATAGATAAGCCCATCGCAGAGGGAAGTAGGGATTTGTAGAGGTGCCAGAGCTCAAAGCTTAAATTGAGAGAGAAAAATATTATGGGTGGCATGCCTTTCCTGTCAACGAAAACGACCGAGTCGTTCTCAATACTTTCCATGCTAGATACATCATAGGCGGTTCCCAAACATAAAATAAATTTTAATCCCTTTTCCACCATTCTTTCACAATCCATGGCTAGTCGTATCCACGGTTGCCTTCCATACCAACACTTTCCAAGGAATTTATTATTTGACAACATAAAGTAAATTTCTTTTTCATTTCGAGACTGGGCATCCCTATTACCGCCGTACTCTCATGCAATGACAAGTGAATAAACACTCATCTTGAGAATAACACATCTAGCATGGAAAAATATTGGACACCCCCTACCGTTTCATGAGCGGAACGAGCACACAAAAAGGAAATTCATTTTGAAAATTAGAGATGGCACATACAAATTTGCTTAGAACGGCAAGGAAATACCACATATAGATAGGTATGGTGGACTCATATGGCAAAACTGGTTTTAAGGATTTTGGATGCACAAGTAGTATTTCTACTTAGTACAAGTGGAGGCTAGCAAATAGATTGAGAAGCAACCAACCAAGAAACAAAAATTCACATAAACGGGCATTAAGCATAATTAACACCGAATGATGCACCATAAGTAGGATGTAATTTCATTGCACAACTATTGACTTCCGTGCTTGCGTGAGGAATCACAAACCTTAACACCAATATTCCTACTAAAGCATCAATACTCACCAACATGACTCACATAATACTATCATCATGTCTCAAAACTATTACAAGGAATCAAGTTTAATTTGTCCAATGATCTTCATGAAAGTTTTTATTATATCCTTCTTGAATATCTATCACATTGGGACTAGTTTCATATATTGCCATTGCTTTTGACAACCTCAAATAAATTTAAGTGAAGAACATGAGCATAAAAATTTCATCTCTCAAAATAATACAAGTGAAGCATGCGAGGATTTCTTCAAAGTTTACTAACTCTCAAATTAATCTAAGTGAAGCATGAGAGTATTTCTTCAAATTTAAAGCACGATGTGCTCAAAAAGATATAAGTGAAGCACTAGAGCAATTCCATAGCTCAAAAAATTTAAGTGAAGCATATAGAGCAATTCTAACAAATCATAGCATAATTTTGGCTCTCTCAAATAGGTGTGTCCATCAAGGATACTTGTGACAAACTAAAAAGCATATCAAGCAAAGACTCAAATAATGCAAGAAGCTCCAAGCAAAACTCATGATATGTGACGAATAAAAATATAGCTCGAAGTAAAATACCGATGGTCGTTAGAAGAAAGAGGGGATGCCACTCGGGACATCCCCAAGCTTAGTTGCTTGTTTATCTTTGGGTATTATTTTGGGGGTGCTGTAGCATCCCCAAGATTAGGCTCTTTTCACTCCTTATTCCTTCATCCATCGTGATCTCACCCAAAACTTGAAAACTTCAATCACACAAAACTCAACAAAACATTCGTGAGATTCATTAGTATAATAAAGCAAATCACCACTCTGAGTACTGTTGCAAACCCATTCATATTTTATTATTGCATTATATCTAATGTATTCTAACTTTACTATGGCTTATACCCTTCAATACAAACCATAGATTCATCAAAACAAGCACACAATGCAACGAAAACAGAATCTGTCAAAAGCAGAATAGTCTGTAGTAATCTGTACTCTAACCATACTTATGTACCTCTAAAAATTCTGAAAAATTTGGACAACGTAGAGAATTTGTATAGAAATACTGTGTTAAAATTTCAGCTCATTATCACGCTCCAGTAAAAAAATTCCTGCAATGGAGTCAAATTTTCTCTTTCAGATTCAGCATTGTTTCTACTCATCTTGTGAGCCATCCTAAGGGCTTTACTTGGCACAAACACTAATTAAAAGATAAAAAACACAATCATAACAGTAGCATAATTGTGTTAACACTCAACAACAGAAATAAAAAGGTGAAAATAAATTTATTCATTGGGTTGCCTCCCAACAAGCGCTATCGTTTTACGCCCCTAGCTAGGCATAATGCATAGATTCAAGTGTTGTCATCTTTAGTTTTTGCTCCATAGGATGCTCCCATGATTGATTCATATGGTGGCTTAATTTTTTTTCTAGGCAAGTGTTCCATAACCTTTTTTAGTCGAAATTGAAATTTAATATTGCCTTCTTTCATATCAATCACGGCACCTATAGTGCGTAAAAACGGTCTACCAAGTATAATGGGACAAGACGGATTGCAATCAATATCAAGAACAATAAAATCTATGGGCACATAGTTTCTATTTGCAAGAATAAGAACATCATTAATTCTTCCCAAAGGCTTTTTAATAGTCGAATCCGCCAACTGAAATTAAGAGAACATTCTTCAATATTGGTAAGACCAAGCACATCACATAGAGATTTCGGAATTGTGGAAACACTAGCACCCAAATCACATAAAGCAAAGCACTCATAATTTTTAATCTTGACTTTAATGGTCGGTTCCCACTCATCATGTAGTTTTCTAGGAATTGAAATCTCTAACTCTAACTTTTCTTCAAAAGATTTCATCATGGCATCAACAATATGTTTAGTAAAAGCTTTATTTTGTTCATAAGCATCGGGTGAATTTATCATGTATTGCAGCAAAGAAATACATTCAATCAAAGAGCAACTATCATAATAAAAATCTTTGCAATCCAAAATAGTGGGCACATCACTAGTTAACGTTTTGACCTCTTCAAACCCACTTTCATCAATTTTTTCATCAAGATTTTTCACCATCCAAATTATTAGGACGCCTTCTAGATAAAGTTGACTCTACTTCAGTCCCTTTATCATTTATTTTAATATTATTAAACAAGGAATCAATATAAGAAACACCAATCACTTTAAGATCTTTATCATTTTTATGAAAGCAATCACTAGAAAACGCTTTTTCTAAAAATTCTCTTTTAGCTCTAAGCATAGCGTTTCTTTTCTTACTTTCATCCATAGAAACATATAAAGCTTTAATTGATTCATATCTTAGGTGCAAAAGCTTTCAACTTGAGATTTTCTACATCATGGGAAATTCTATCAATGCTTCTAGACATATCATCAATCTTATTCAACTTTTCTTCTATCGTAGTATTGAAAACTTTTTGAGCATTGATAAATTCTTTAATATTACTCTCAAGATCAGAGGGGTTCCTATTATTATTGTAAGAAGAATTACCATAGGAATTACCATAATTATTACAGGAATTTCCAGGAAAAGGCCTAGGATTAAAATTACCTCTATAAGCATTGTTATTAAAATTGTTTCGCGAGATGAAATTCACATCTATGGAATCACTATTTTGCTCAATCAAAGTAGACAAAGGCACATCATTAATATCAATAGGAGCATTTTTACTAGCAACCAACTTCATAAGAGCATCAACTTTTTCACTCAAAGTACTAATTTCTTCAACCGAATTGACCTTTTTACTAGTAGGTGCTCTTTCAGTATGCCATTGTGAATAATTTGCCATAATATTATCTAGCAATTTAGTAGCTTCACCCAAAGTAATTTCCATAAAAGTACCTCCCGCGGCGGAATCTAAAAGATTTCCACAAACAAAATTCAATCCCGCATAAATAATTTGTATCATCATCCAAAGATTTAAACCATGAGTAGAACAATTTCTTAGCATCAATTTCATTCTTTCCCAAGATTGTGCAACATGTTCATGCTCAAGTTGCTTAAAATTCATGATTTGAGTTCTAAGGGAAATAATTTTCGCGGGAGGAAAATACTTGGTAATAAAAGCATCCTTGCACTTATCCCAAGAATCGATACTATTGCGAGGCAAAGAAGAAAACCAATTTTTTGCACGATCCCGCAAGGAGAAATGAAATAATTTCAAATTCACTATATCATTGTCCACATCTTTTTTCTTTTGCATATCACACAATTCTACGAATGTGTTTAGATGGGACGCGACATCCTCATTAGGAGTACCGAAAAATTGATCTTTCATGACAAGATTCAACAAAGCGGCATTAATATCACAAGACTCCGCACTAGTGGTGGGAGGAGCAATCAGAGTACTAATAAAATCATTATTATTGGTATTGGAAAAATCACACAATTTGGTATTTTCTTGAGTCATCGTGACTACGCAAATAAGATTGCAAGCAAACAAGTGATCTGATGAGAAAAAGACAAACGAAAAAGAGGGCAAATAAAATGGCATTTTTTTGTGAAGTGGGGAAGAGGAAAACGAAAGGCAAAGGGCAAATTATGTAAATTGCAAGAAGATGAGATTTGTGATTAGGAACCTGATAGATGTTGATGATGTCTCATTGGCAATGGCGCCAGAAATTGGCAAGTTGACGGGAGACTACTTTCGTACCTCCTCCCCGGCAAACGCGCCAGGAATTCCTTTGACGTGGCTTGAGACTGCGTCGGTATTTCCCCAAAGAGGAAGGGATGATGCAACACAGCTACGGTAAATATTTCCCTCAGTTATGAAACCAAGGTTATCGAACCAGTAGGAGAACCACGCAACACTATGTAAATGGTACCTGCACACAAAGAACATATACTTGCATCCCGACGCGTAAGAGAGGTTGTCAATCTCTCCACGATAAAAAGATAGATTAGATTGTAGTAGCACCGGTGTAGCGACGTGCTATACAAACGGTTTTAACCCCTTTCCGCGACGTAGTTGTAAACCGTCGCCTTGCATGTGTGGGCGATAGGGGGGATCCATCCCACACGACACGGCAAACCCGTCGGCGATGGTGGCCAACAAACGCAAACATTTGGCAAAACTAAGCATATGGGATGTCCGCATCTATCACAAACGAGTGTCACCGGGCAATCGTTTGAGATATGGTGTATTTCCCATATGGTTCATCCTTGCAACTCGTGTGAGATCACACTAGCATCGCACGCGCTATTCTGTGGTGCGCCGTTTACGATGTGCGACGAATCGCAAACAGTTCACAATTACAAAGCGTGTATGATAAGGGGGCTATCACACACATTTAGTTCCACTATGGCCGTCTGTGATATGATATAAGAGTGCATACATTTGTCATGATAAAACCGTATGTGAAGGTTGAATCTATCCCACACGCGGCGTTTTTCATAAACGTTTGTGATTTACAAAACGTCCCAAACGTCTGATCCATACTTCCCAAACGTGTCATCCAGACTAACTGTGCCGGATGAAGGCCTATCGCACGCGTTCTTCTTTGACCAACGTTTACGATGGGCACGATATGATACACGGTTCGAAATATGAAATCGTGTGTGATAAGGAGACTAGCACAAATGCTGGTGTATGATACGTCTCTGTCGTATCTATAATTTTTGATTGTTTCATGCCAATATTATACAACTTTCACATATTTTTGGCGACATTTTATATGATTTATTGGACTAACATATTGATCCAGTGCCCAGTGCCAGTTCATGTTTGTTGCATGTTTTTTGTTTTGCAGAATATCCATATCAAACGAAGTCCAAACGCGATAAAAATTTACGGTGATTTTTTTGGAATATTTGTGAATTTTGAGAAGTGGAAACAACGCAAACGGAGGCCCACGGCCCCCACAAGACACCAGGGCGCCCACAGCCCTGGTGGGTTATGCCCACCTCGTAAGTCGGTTGGAGCTCTCCTTCGGGCACAAGGAAGCTAATTTTTGGATAAAAACCCCCTCAAAATTTCAGCCCGATCGGAGTTATGGATCTCCAGGAATATAAGAAACGGTTTTTGGCTAGAAAACGGAACGCGAAACAGAAGAGAATAGAGAGGGAGATCCAATCTAGGAGGGGCTTCTGCCCCTCCGCCGTCATGGAGGCCATGGACCAGAGGGGGAACTCTCCTCCCATCTAGGGGGAGGCCAAGGAAGAAGAAGAAGGATGGGGGCTCTCTCCCCCTCTCTCCCGGTGGCGCCGGAACGCCGCCGGGGCAATCATCGTGCCGACGATCTACACCAACAACTTCGCCGCCGTCAACACCAACTCTCTCCCCCTCTATGCAGCGGTGTAACACTCTCTTCCCCGCTGTAATCTCTACTTAAACATGGTGCTCAACTCCATATATTATTTCCCAATGATATTTGGCTATCCTATGATGTTTGAGTAGATCTCTTTTGTCCTATGGGTTAATTGTGGTATGATGTTCTGGATGTGAGTTGTATGTTGATATGGTGTTGTCCTATGGTTCCCTCCGTGTCACGCAAACGTGAGAGACCCCCGCTGTAGGGTGTTGCAATATGTTCATGATTTGCCTATGGTGGGTTGCTTGAGTGACAGAAGCATAAACCTGAGTAGGTGGGTTGTTGCGTATGGGAGTAAAGAGGACTTGATACTTAAGGCTATGGTTGGGTTTTACCTTAATGATCTTTAGTAGTTGCGGATGCTTGCTAGAATTCCAATCATAAGTGCATATGATCCAAGTATGGAAAGTGTGTTAGCGTATGCCTCTCCCTCATTGCATATGACAAGTATCTATCATATTATATTCAATTGCCTAGGGACAATCTTTCTATTGCGTTACACAAAAAGCTCTCTGCTAAGCTATTTACTTTTATTGTTCTTTTATTAAAACAGCACCTAACTTTTATTTCCACATTCTTTATGATCTTGCAAAGTACTTCTAGTTTCATTCCCGCAAAATAGTTTCATACTTGTTCTAGGTAAAGCAAGCATTAGCGTGCGTAGAGTTGTATCGGTGGTCGATAGAACTTGAGGGAATATTTGTTCTACCCTTAGCTCCTCATTGGGTTTGACACTCTTACTTATCAAAAAAGGCTACAAACGATCCCCTACACTTGTGGGTTATCAAGACCTTTTTCTGGCGCCGTTGCCGGGGAGCAATAGCGTGGGGTGAATATTCTCGTGTGCGCTTGTTTGCTTTACCACTAAGTAGTTTTTATTTTGTGCTCTTGTTTTCTATCTTTAGATATGGGTAGGAAACGCAAAATACCAAAAAAATAGATGTACTTGTTGCTCCAAAAGTTGAGGAACCACTAGTGTTCCGTACTACCGAAGAATATTACATGGGTCATCTTCGATCCATTTGTGCTCGTGCTAAAAACCCAACTAGCTTAGTTGAGGGAAAATCATTAAATGAGCATGCTTATTATGTGCGACACCGCATATCTCAAAAGGGGAAACTCTTGTGGCATCAAATTAATACTTTGTGTTGCTATTCTTGGAATTTATGCGAAATACATGATTTTACTTGTTGTTCTGAAGAAACTAAAAAACACCTTCCCTACCAATGTGTGTTTAATGATAATGAAATACTATCTTCTTATGCCAAGGAAGCCTATTGTTATTTTGATGATGAACAAATTGAAGAATTTGTTGCTTTTAAGGGTGCATATGAAATTGCTTCTTTGATTGAAAAGTATGATGCTACTCTTTACAAATCTAAAAAATTTTCCATACTTAAATATTGCTATGAAAACTATGCTTCTAATTCTTATGTTAAAGAATTTATTGAAGGAATGATCGCTGCCTTGGAAGAGACTAATATTTTGCAGGAATCTATGGAAGAAGAAATTGCTGAAATTGTGAGCTCATTAGATGAAAAAGATGAGGAGGAGAGCGAAGAACAAAAGTAGGAAGAGCGGATTGATCACCCATGCCCACCTTCTAATGAGAGTAACTCTTCAACTCATACTTTGTTTAATTACCCTTCGTGCTTACCGAAGGATGAATGCTATGATAAATGCTATGATAATTGCTATGATCCCGTGGATTCATTTGAAATATCCCTTTTTGATGAACTTGATGCTTGCTATGCTTGTGGCCATGATGCCAATATGAATTATGCTTATGAAGATGAACTTGCTATAGTTCCTTATGTTAAGCATGAAATTGTTGCTATTGCACCCCACACATGATAGTCCTATTATCTTTTTGAATTCTCCCAACTACACTATATCGAAGAAGTTTGCTCTTATTAAGGATTACATTGATGGGTTGTGTTTTGCTACTACACATGATGATTTTGGTGAATATAATATGCATGTGCTTGCTGCTCCTACTTGCAATTATTATGAGATAGGAACCAAATCTTCACCTCTCTATGTTTCCAATACTATGAAATTGCAAGAAACTGTTTATACTATGCATTGGCCTTTACTTAATGTGCATGAATTGTTCTTGTATGACATGCCGATGCATAGGAAGAGAGTTAGACTTCGGTTTCACATGATATATATCACTTTGTGCTCACTACTAAATTACAAATCATTGTCAATTAAAATTTATCTTTGATATACCTTGGGATCCGGGTGGATCCATTACTTGAGCACTTTATGCCCAGCTTAATGACTTTAAAGAAAGCGCTGCCTAGGGACAATCTTTCTCTTGCGTTACACAAAAAGCTTTCTACTAAGTTATTTACTTTTATTGTTCTTTTATTAAAACAGCACCTAACTTTTATTTCCACGTTCTTTACTTTCTTGCAAAGTACTTCTAGTTTTATTCCCGCAAAGTAGTTTCATACTTGTTCTAGGTAAAGCAAGCATTAGCGTGCGTAGAGTTGTATCGATGGTCGATAGAACCTGAGGGAATATCTGTTCTACCTTTAGCTCCTCGTTGGGTTCGACACTCTTACTTATCGAAAAAGGCTACAAATGATCCCCTACACTTGTGGGTTATCAGTGTCATTAATCACACACGTTCTTTCTCGCCTGACCGTGTGCGAAGACGAGACTCCTCGCACACGCCGCGAATGGAGAAACGTGTGTGATGTTGAAGTTGATCGCAGACGTTTTGCTTTATGAAACTGTGTGCATTGTAATGGCCTGTAGAGCATGATTTGCCCCTAATTAAATACCTTTGTTCATAATTCACATAATTTACATTTGAAAGTAGGAATTCATGTATTTCATGTCGAATCATATTTAAATGTAGGTTTAAGAACGAATGCATAATTCGATTCACATGTACATATACTCAAGAACTACATAAGCATCAGTTCTAAAAAAAGGAACACTACAGAAGGGACAAATAAAGAATGATGGAACCACGGTTGTATTAAAGACGGTAAAGAGAGAGCCGAAAGACATTCTGGTTGCAGGAGTAGGTGAAGCGGAATGCCCATATTGTGCCCTCCTCCATGCCTAACGCTCTAGGTCAGCCCCTAGTGATGGCCGCCCGCCCATCCTTCACTATCTTCATTACGACTTCTCGATGCTCATGGTAGTCTCGATGATATATTTTAACCTTCATTGCAAGTCCAGCAATCATGTACTTTGCGATGTAATCTTGAGTAAACTGCTTTGGGAACCACTGCAAAAGAAAAAGATTCAGACATCGTTGTGTGACAACTCATTATGGGCAGTACTAATATAAGCCTACAGAGTTCGTAGTTACCCTACAGCTCACTGTTTTGTTGGATAGAGCGTAAACAAATAGTCTAATTGGCATTGTTCGTCTCTTTTCCCTAACAATCATTTTCAGTTTCCTAACTTGATGCTGGTTCATGAATATTTCATTGCCCCACACGCAAAAAGGGTCCAGGAATGGATATTTACCTAAGACATATGTACCTACAAGCAAGAAGCCGATATTAGAAGCTAAAATGTAGTTGCAGAATGGTGTAATATATTACTCCATCGGTTCCACAATGTGTTGCCTATAAACATTTTGAGAAGTCAACATTTACTTACTTTGACCAAGTTTGTAGAGAAAAACATTTACATCCAGAATTTCATTTCCATTTCATTAGATACATCACAAAATTTCATATTGTATACATTGTAGATGCTACTCCCTCCGGTTCTTTTTATGCATATTAGCTTTGTCTGGAGTCAAAGTATCTCTACTTTGACCAAATTTATGAGAAAATATATTAACATTCACAATGCCAAATCAATATTGTTAGATTCATAACGAAATGTAGTTTCATGAAATGTATATTTAGTATTGTAGATATTGATATTTTTCAATATATATTTGGTCAAACTTTGTAAAGTTTGACTTGACACAAATCTAATATGCGGAGTAAAAAGGACCGGAGGGAGTATATGTAGATACATCACAAAAGTCTATATGCACTACATGATGGAATGGATGGAGTATAAGCAGAGGGACGAAAAGAACCTCGGTGGAAAATGTTGGCCACTCCCATTGTTGTCCTGTGCAAGTGCATGTAAAGTCATGATAAGTACAACAAGCTTAACATCAACCAAGTATACGAGGTATCTGCTTGAAATAAACAAGGCATATATGCTCACTATAACAACCAAATATAGGCATTTTATACTGGACAGATGCTCAATGGAACCAACCTAACAACCAGATAACGAAAAGCAAGGCGTCTACTTGAAAACTAGACAAATGCTCACTGCAATCAACCTAACAAACAGATATAGAAAAGCAAGGCATCTGCTTGAAAACTAGACAAATGCTCACTGCAACCAACCTGGCAACCAAATTCAGAGAAACAAGGCATAAATGTTTAAAGCAGGAGTTAAGGGCATAGGTTAACAACACCAGGCATAACAGGTGGTATTGATGAAATTGAACCGCACAGTTCATACTTGCACATAATGAACATCACATTGTGAATAACTGAAAGAAACAAGGCATTCATGCTCACTGTAACAACCAACTATAGCCATTGAGAACTGGACAATACTCAATGCAACCAACCTAACAACCAGATACATAAAATCAAGGCATCTGCTAGACAACTGGAAAATGCTCAATTAAACACTGCATGATTATCGCATGGCAAAAGCTACTACAACAATGGGTACGAGACGGCTAGCTAGAAAAGGTATGATTTGCTCACAGGATGTTGCATCACTTTTCATGGATGGGCTCCTTCCACTTGGGATATGAGGTGCCCAGGGTGCGCTCCCTGATGTCGCAGATGGGACGTTTCCCCTTGTAACAGCCTTAGTGTGTGCCATTATCTTCGTGGATGAGATCTGACTTTGGAGCTAACGATCCCAAGCCACCGCCGTAGAACGTTTCCTTCAGAAATGACAAAAGTGGCTCGATGGCGTAGAAGGATTGCAAATCCATGACCGCAAGGCGGAGGAGATCAGCGGCGGGGCCTTTGAAGAAATTGACGGCGGTTGAACCAGAGGCATTACCGGTGTTCCACTTAACTTGTGACATGGCCCGAGTGAAGCCGGTGATGTTGACGAGCTTGATGTTGTATCCGGCTCTCCTAAGATACAGGAATACGCGAGCCCGCAGACTTGAAGCCTTCGACATGGCAACGTAGGCATCGTCCTCATCAGCTCCCGCGGCGAGGTGTTCGTCCGGGATAGAATGGTCGGCGCGGACGGCGCCCACCTCGCCAGCGTACGGCGGAGAGGCCATGATAGACCTCTTTTTGCTCGTACACTCCTCGAGCTCCACGGGAGATGTGGTCGGGCTGATTAGGCTGCGACTCTCTGGAGTACGGGATGGGGATCTGGGGGAAAGGGACACCGCCGGCCTCATCTAAAAACTCAAGGCAGCGATGGTGTATGTGGATCGGTGGGGACCCTGAACCTGTTTAGCTATGAGGCACGGGCAGACCGGCTGAGGTTGGTGGTGGAAGGCGGCAGCGGGGGCAAGCTAGGGTTCAAGCGGGGGAGGAAGGGGGAGGGGGTGTTGTGTGGATGGGGGGTGTTTGCGGATGTGCCACTGCTGCTAAAACTTTTAGTACTAATGGTGTGGGTGGAGATGGTGCTGGACAAGGGACGGCGACGGTTGAAATGCCTCGGCAGCTGAAAATTTACTATAGGGTCGGTGCGGTGGACGAGGAAGGGCGGCATGCAGTTGAAATACCGCTTCCACTTAAATTTTGGTAAAGGAACTGGGCGGGAGCAACCAAGATCGCACACGGTCCAAACATAATAAAGTTTGTACGCTGTAACGAAATGTTGTTCCACGAAACCAATAATTTTTGCATCGCTCAAGGCGGGTAGCTCTTTCTGAGATTTGTCACGGCGGGTTCATCTCACATGGTTCATCCTCAATTTCAGTCGCAAACGTGAAATTCATCCTAAATTTCCACATGCCCACAAACAGATGACACAAACATTTGGCAAATTTTCACCACAAAATGCCTTATTTTGCAGCGGATTAGTTGACATTAGCTCATACGCTCAATAATTTACAAACAGTTCGTCAATTTACATGAAGATGAACTGCACAAAATATTCACTAGGCCATGGATGCATACAAATGACGCACCTCCATCGTCGTCATGACCTTCCTCGGCTCAGAACGAGTATTCAGAGGAGCTCGTCAAATCGATGAGCTCCAGTGGTTCCACGGCGGAGACCGGCGGGGCTACCTCGGCCGAAGCGACCACGACGCCTCTCGCTAGGTTTGCCGTTGTCGATGAAGATGCCGTGGCGTCCACGTGGGCCATCGGGATACAGACGGGGGCCGCTCTCGATAGAGCCGCGTCCCTGGTCACCGTGGCCGCTGTTGCCAGGGTTGCCGCCGCAGCTACAAGGCCTGCACTGGCCTCCAACGCGGCTGAGAGGCATGCGGCGACCTGCTCCGCCGCCTTCTGGTCCTACTCCCGCCTCTTTTTGCCCTCTGCATTTGAGTTCCTCTTCCTCTTCGCACTCTCCCACCATTTCTGCCGCTTCAGATCCCTAGCCGCGTTGCGGATGGCATCCGTAGATGCGATAGATTGTTCCACACCGACACTAAGACGGCGCTTGTCCTCGTCGCACAGGAATGCATCAAGGCCCGATTTCTGGATGGACAGAGCGATGGCCATCTGCATCCGACGTTGAAACTCGGGGTCGTCGTCGACGGCGGTGGCGGCCGCGGCAGATGACGGTTGACCGTTGACCGACATGGAGGTAAGCGCGTCGGAATCCTCTATGCCGCCGTCGTCGGCTGCGGCAGCTGGCTGTTTGCCGTTGCTCGCCATGGCGGCCAACGCGTCGGAATCCTCTATCACGTCGTCGTCCAACACTATCAGGACGGCGCCATGCACATCCCCATGGTTGAGCACCGGTTCCATTTGGTGTCTGTCGTGGTGGTGGCGAGCTATCGGCGGAAAAATTAGCTGTTAGCCACCGCCGGCGAGATCTTTTATAGGTCGCTGTCGGGTTTGGGTTTTAACTGTGCACATTGCCACTTTGCACTGGCTGGCGCTTGCGGTTGCCACCACTAGGCAAGGCCGATTTTGCTGTGTACGGGCATCGCACACGGTTAGAGTAGCACACTTGTGCATGTTGTGGATACAATCGCATACGGTTGTTTTGTCTATTTCGTTTGCTATTTTACATAATACTAGCAACTTTGGGATAAACGACAAAAAAACGCAAGAGGGTCAAAACACAACCACGCCCGCTAGTGGCCCAAATATATACTCCCTCCGTTCCTAAATATAAGTCTTTTTAGATTTTTCAAAAAAATAGAGATTCCGGTACTAACTATATAGGTACGGAGTAAAATAAGTGAATCTACACTCTAAAGTATGTATATATATACATATATATGTAGTTCGTAGTGAAATTTCTAAAAAAGACTTGTTTTTAGGAATGCATGAAGTATCTATATATATGTACGAACATGGTGTTGTCATGTTTAAATTTGTAATGCGCAACTTTAATGTGTGGCACATGCTGCACATGTGCATGCCTAAAAGTGTCCAATGTGACAGAAAAGGGTTTCATGACAAACGTAGGGTGTTGCCCCCTACACTATGTGTCGGAGGATGGGGTCCTATGAACACGTGACCAGGTTCAAACTTTGTCACACATTTATCCATGTCTGACTTTTCGTAAGACAACCAAGAGAATTTATACCTTAATTTGGCCAAACCATCACATATTGTTGTCGGACAAGAGGGATATATAGATCGCACGGTCCCATGAGTTGGCGCGTCATCGAAGATCAGTTGAGCGAGGCTAGAAGAACACCATCCCCCTGCATATGGCCAAATGTATATGCGAAAATGGTGTCGTCCGATGTTTCAATTAATACACAATGCACAACACTAGCTATGACGTGGCATGCACCTAGCTGAGATAACTCGACATATATACCCCCCTTAAGATTTGTTATATATATACTACCTAGCTAGGTCGTTATGGACGTATATATATTGTTCCCCTCCCCCCACCCCCACCCCCACACACACATGACACGTAGGAGGGTGATGTTCCAGCGTTGTCAGTCGAATGGATGATATATAGCGACCCATCGATATATAAGCGTGTGGTCGAAAACCGCACAATGGATGCATGGTCCACACACACACACACGCGCGCGCGTGCGCACACGCACACCGACACCCATCCTTGGCCTTCCAGCGTTGTCAGTAAAAGGCATGACAGACCCTAAGGGCCCCAACGATAGGTTTGTCATCGAAAATCGCACAATGTAGGCACATGGTCCACACACAGGCATGGGTTCACACACACACACACACACACGTGCATACACAGACACACACACACATCGTCACCCATCCTTGGCCTTCCAGCGTTGTCAGTAAAAGGCATGACAGACCCTAAGGGCCCACTGATAGGTTTGTCGTCGGAAACCGCACAATGTAGGCACATGGTCCCTACACAGGCATTGGTTCACACGCGCGCGCGCTCACACACACACACACAGAGACAGACACAACACGTCATCGATCCTTGACATTTTCAAAACAACAAAAGAAAATCATCGATATTTTCAAAACAAGGAACTGGCCTTCCAGTGTTGTCAGTAAAAGGCATGACAGACCCTAAGGGCCCACCGATAGGTTTGTCGTCGGAAACCGCACAATGTAGGCACATGGTCCACACACAGACATTGGTTCATAGACACACACACACACACACACACACACACACACACGTCATCGATCCTTGACATTTTCAAAACAGCAAAAGAAAATCATGGATATTTTCAAAACAAGGATCTGGCCTTCGAGTGTTGTCAGTAAAAGGCATGACAGACCCTAAGGGCCCACCGATAGGTTTGTCGTCGGAAACCGCACAATGTAGGCACATGGTCCACACAGAGGCATTGGTTCACAGATACACAGACACACACGTCATCGATCCTTGACATTTTCAAAATAGCAAAAGAAAATCATGGATAATTTCAAAACAAGGATCTCAAGATTTATTTAACCGGAATGACATATCACTACAGACATTTTATTTATGCCTATAGTGATCGTATCACACCGCCTAAATGAACCTTAAAATCTAACAACTTCCCAACCGGTCACCCATCCGTGACTACTCCACCGAAAGCACGCTTAACTTCCGAGTTCGACTCGACTGGGTTACGGACAGGGAAGCTGCGTCTTGCTGGTAAGAGTTGCCTCCTATCATTTACAAGGCGTGCCCCGATGGGCACCTGGTGGGACCAGATACGTATCGCAGACGTTTCTGGTAGTACTAGAAACCATGAGTGATGGTGGCATGGGGGCTGATGATGACGTCTCGATCATGCTCGATGGCGCGATGCCGCTTTTGCGTGCTCTTCGGCCTGCTCCGTCTCGTCCTCCTCGTCCAGAAGGTTGATGACGGGGCCGGCGCTTCGGCGGGAAACCGATTGGGGGAGTGGCGGGAGACCGATTGGGGGAGTGGCGGGAGAAGCATGTTGGATAGAACATCATTTTAATACAAAATGGATAACTTATGAAAGAAGGAAGCTCGAGCTATCATGACACGCGCACACCGTGCTTACACATGCACGAGCTTCAGACGGGCGTATAGAACTGCTTTAAATTATTCATGGTCCGTTTAGTTTTTTGTATACTACACTAGTTAAGTTTCTAGACATTTAATGTGCATAATTCCAATTTGAACTAAAAGAACATGCTTCGTGTCACCAAAATGGGTAGAAAAAATATATTTTTGTCCTTGGGTTCCTTGTTTAGGTCCCATGCAATGAACGTGAATGGATTACAAACATCTCGGAGTCATGACGAGGCCACAAA
Source organism: Elymus sibiricus (assembly GCA_039707655.1). NCBI lineage: Eukaryota > Viridiplantae > Streptophyta > Magnoliopsida > Poales > Poaceae > Elymus > Elymus sibiricus. Next base: position 188,364,847 of record CM077675.1, on the reverse strand, counting down.
CATTGAGAAACTTGGCTTTTAAATCATCATAAATCCAAACCTCGTCTGAAATTCTTGAAACTTACCCTGGTGTCATGACACGGTACTTATAGGAAATGATAATTTTTTGTCCAATTTGGGACAAGTCTCTTGCACACCAAAACTTCTCTCAAGAACCATCGTTCTTTCGATACGGAACATGTGTCACCTCTGTGGAGGGAACGACATTCGATGTCTCTTCTTACACATATATATATTTTCTACCTGCAACATAGACTAATACAAGCGCAATGCTGAAATGTGGAATTATTCACGGCTTGTTTGGGGCCCCTTTATACATTAATTGAGCTTTTCTATATCCACTTAATGTGCATAATTCAAATTTGAACTACAAGCACATGCTCCAGGGCACCATAATGGGTTACAAAATCATTTATATGTCCTTGGGTCCCTGTTTAGGTCCCATGCAAAGATCAAAAACATCTCGGCATCGTGACTAGGATGCAAACGTTGAGAAACATTGCTTTTAAATCCCCATAAATTCGGAACTAGTATGATAATATTGGTTTATTGAATTCCCGTAAATACAATACTTGTACGCATTCCAAATTTTTTTACTCCCTCCATTTCTTTTTACTTCGCATATAAGATTTGGTCAAAGTCAAGCTAAACATAGTTTGACTAAACTTATACAAAAAACATATTAACATCTACAATGCTTAGGTTATATAGTATGAAAGATAATTTGACGATGCATCTAATGATATTGATTTTAAATTATAAATATTTATATATTTTTCCTATAAAGCTAGTCAAACTTTACAAATTTTGAATTTGACCAAATTTTATATGCTAACTAAAAAACGGAGGGAGTACTTGATATGGGGGTGCCGTGCGTGTAGCTGCAGGTTGATGACAGGACGCATGCGAGCTTTCCGCCGCGTGGGCTCGACAGGACGCGTGCGAGCAGTCCGCCACGCAGGCTTGCAGGATGCATGAGAGTTGTCCTCCGTGCATGCTCGACGCGACGCATGAGAGTCTACTGCGCATGCTCATCGGGAAGCGATACTTTGATCTCCACCCCCCCCCCCAGCTCGCCTCGCTCCCAACTTCTAAATTAATGGCGTCCGACCCACTGTTTATCATGTGGTTAATGCGCCTGGACGGAGGGACTAGTTTGCTTGTGATCACTGTTTTGTTCGTGCCTCGTCGAGAACTTTGACGTTTCGTGATAACAGTACAAACGAACGAAATAATATAACAACAAATTCGCACCGGCAAAGGATAATAATTCTCTTACATATACATGATAATAAAAAATCCCACAAGCGGCAACTCCCCAAAGACACAGGGGCAAAAGAAGAAGGGAGAGGTTGAAGAAGGAAGACAAAGAAAACGATCTGGCCCGCTGCTATCTAATTCTTCATGGATTGCTCGGCGCGGAGTTCCTCAATCTCCTTCTTCATCGCCTCCATGACCTCCATCTCCTCTCACCTCTCATCTGACATCTTCCGCATTGCGGCCATGGCGCGGGCTCTTTGCTCGAGAGCGTCGATGCTCTGTGTTGCGTACACATGAAGTTCCTTCACACTCTCCACAAATTCCTTCACTGGCCCCTCGCGCTCGATGTAGAGCTTCGCCAAGTCTTCCAGAAGTTCCTCGACGAGTTCTTTCAGCCTACCCTCCGAGGCACTTTTCCTCTCGAACAGTTTCTTCCAGGTGTCCTTCTCCTCCATAAGTTTCTCCACGAGGCCGGTCGCCCTGTCAATTGAGGCGTCGCTCTTCTCCAGCAGCCTCACCAAGTCGTTGATCATCGCGTCCTTCCTATCGATCTCAGCGCACATGTCTTCGCAGGCTGAGGAATCCAAGACTGCCAACTCGTCCAGTTCGCCTCCGAGGCGAATGCGCTTGTGATTGTGAGAGCCGTCGCCTCTCCACGAAAGATCCTCCCGGGCTTCTGCGGCGCCACCGGACATCTCTGCTGCAGCCAAAGAGGTGTGGCTGGAGCTCTCTGGCGATTCCGCGGCGCGGCGGCGGGACCTCTCGGTTGCTTCCGCGGCCTTGGTCTTTCTTCCCTGGTTATATCTCGAAGTCGACCCAGAACCCCCCTCCTACTGGCCATGGTAGACAGAATGAAAGACTAACAAAGAAAGGCCCTTTTTTTCGTGGCGCGGGTGAGGAATGTGCGGTAATTTTTGAGTACGTGTTTGTGTTTTATAGCCTACTACAGTAAACAGCTGCTAAGTGGGAACACGTTTAGGTTTTGTAGGTGTGAACTGATTTGCGAAAAAAATTGGCGCGTTGTAATTTGGAATGTGAAAGGAAACAAGCTCAATATTTATTGATGGTTTTAGTTCCCAAGCACGGAACGCTTTATGGTTTATAGAAACCATTTGGGATGGCGTACGTGGGCTTGCGTTCTTGGATGTGTATACGTGTCTGCCCACTATTACTGCGGGGTCGGGGCCAAGACCGATGACGGTGTCGTGGCGGGCTAGGTGGCCGCCGCTATGGTGGCGGCCTCGGCTGCTGCCTGTGGGGTGGCGGCCAAGGCGGCCATGGCAGCTGCCGGCAGCAGCTGCCTTCGGGCAGCCGTGGCGGAGCGTAGTGGGTAGCGCGCTTTTGTGCATGGTTGTGCGCGGGGATGGGCTCATCGAGCAGACGCGTGGCCCTGCTTGTCAGGGAAATGTGAAAATTAACGTAAAACTAAGTTTTTTTATATATCTTTAAAAGGTTTGTAAATTCTAATCTCAATAACAAACATAACGTGTTGTGGGTGCAGGTTTAATTAGACGGGACGCGTGCAACGAGTCCGCCGCGCAGGCTCAAAGGGATGCGTGTGAGCGGTCTGCCGCATAGGCACAGCTGGCTCACCGGGAATCAAGCCCTTTGACCTCGGACCTCCACCCACATAGTCCTATTCTCTCCCAAGTTCTCCATTAATGCTACACCTTCTCCTCCGGTCTTATCTATAAGGGCCGCCGCCGAGGATCGCCTCCTTTTTCGATGGACGACAAGCCAGCCAACAAGCGGGGGCGGGTCGAGGCTAAACCACACAAGCCTCCGTCGAGCGTGGACTTCGTCAGCAGCATCCCCGACGAGATGTTGATAACCATCATGTCCCTCCTCCCCATCAAATCTACCGTCCAGACCACCATCCTCTCCAAGCAGTGGCGCCCCCCTATGGCACTCCACCCCCCTTGACCTCCTCGATGACGACGATCTCTACAGCGGGGATCGCAAACTCTTGGACACATTGTCCCACATCCTCGCCACGCACACTGCGCCAGTCAGACGCCTTGCCATCGGCACTTTCCATTCAAACTGCAAGGCCGAACCCAAGTTTCACGAGTGGTTCTTATCCCCCACCCTAGATCAGCTCGAGGAGCTCAACTTTGATGCTGGACATGGGCGCTCGCTGCCTCCGTCCGTCCTCTGCCTTGCGCCCACGCTGCGCCGCGCTACGTTCATGCGGTGCCTTTTCCCTAAGATTAATGTCGTGCACGCTCTTCGTCTCCCTAAACTAAAGCACCTCGATCTCATTGGCGTCAGCATCTCGAAGTCGGATTTGGAGCGCCTGCTCGGCGGCTGTACAACGCTCGAGTACCTTCGTCTTCAGATGATGTTTGGGTTCAGTAGCCTCCACATCGCTACGACGAATCTCCGTATGATTTATGTGCATGGCTGGTGCCGCAACATGATGTCAGTTGGGGAGTTTCATGATATGGTCATTGAGAATGCGCCTTTCCTAAAGAGATTGTTTGTACTTGATAAAGAAGGATGAACAAGAATCAGGGTCATTGACGCACCGAAATTGACAGTGTTGGGCTATTCATGTGCTGAATTCTCCGAACTTGTTACAGCTGGATCCATACCCGTTCGGGTACAACAATCTTCTTCTCATTCTTATTATTGTACATCACATTTTATCTAGTTTTTGTTGATCTATGTTCGGCTGTCATCCAGAAAATGATTCCCACAAGCCTCGCATTGTCTCTGCGCATAGTGAAGATCTTGGCAGTACAATCTATCGGCCCCAATCTGGATGAAGTTGTTAAGTTCCTTATATGCTTTCCATGCACGGAGAAGCTATACGTCGAGGTGATGTTCCTTTCCTGTTAATTGTTAACCACAACAGAGTTCAATTTGTTGGTACTTTTACCCATGATTACAATGACAGATGTACTATGCATTTTTTTGAGATGTTAATCATGAACGATCGAAGATGGCATGTCAATCTATTAGTATATTTTATAAACCATGCAAATCAAAGAGGCCTGTAGTGTTCAATACTGCATCTAAGCACTGATATGTTGTCTTCGTTTGCAGATACAAGCAGGACTTGGAGTGGAAAAGGTGGCACAATATAACAATCCCATCGAATGCCTTGAATTCCATCTCACGGAAATTACTTTGAACGAGTACCGAGGCACCAATCCAGAGATTCAATTTGCCAGTTTCTTTGTTCAGAAAGCAAGGGTGCTCAAGGTAATGAGGTTTGCACTATATTTAGTGCGCCACAATGGATGGTTTACTGACCAGCGGAGGCGTCTACAGTGGAATGGAAAAGGCTCTGCATAAGCTAATTTTCACTTTGGAAGTTCATATGACAGATTATTCGGAAGCGATTCTATCGAGCCGATATATGACTTCTCGGTGGATGATACCTTCGTAGAAATATTTCATCCCATGGATCCTGAAGATTGTATTTGATTTCTAATGTCAGTTTGTACCTTGTAATCTTTGAATTTGGGCCTTGTTATGCTGGAATTTGAACCTTGTAATATTGCTGGTATTTTTGACACATTTGAAATTGCATTGTGTTCTTTTTTGTTTATGCAATCATGTTCTTATAAGTACATATGTTGTTTTTCTGTAGGCACAGTATTGATCTTGTGCAGACCGAGCAAATCACAGTACACACGGACTAAACTACGAAACCCGTCGGTGATGATTTCATCAATCGCTGACAATTGTATACCAGCAAATGTTTTCCCACAACACACACAAGTTATTAGCACCAATCGTCTGTGTTATTTCTGGTGTTCGCACATGATTCTCATTACTCACATGTTTGCTGCATATCGCACACATCTTGTTATGTCGAATCATTTGTGTTCTGCTGTATCAGCGCACATAGTTTATCCGAGTGAACTATATGCCGTACTTCGCACACGTATGTCATTTTGTTAACCGTTTCTGTTATCTTTGCTAATCACAAACGGTTCATAAGAACTAACTGTCTACCGTAGATCGCACACACAACTACTTTCTGAATCGTATTTGATGGATCCACCTTCGCACACAATTCGTGCCATTAGCGACGGAGCTTGAACTATACCATTTGCGATTCATGCATCACACACAGTTTCGTCGAAGGGTCTCTGATTGATGTGTCGTCTTTGGACCATTCTGTAGTAGTGTGGATTGGATAAATAGATCGCACAAGAACACAAAATAAAAGAGGCAAATAAAAAGTGCAGCAAGGTAATTTTGGGTTTGGAATAATAGATCTGAAAACAAAAGCGGCAAACGATAAATCGGAAAGCAATATGTTGAAAGAGTAGACCCGGGGGCCGTAGGTTTCACTAGTGGCTTCTCTCATGAGTATAGCACACGGTGGGTAAACAAATTACTGTTGGGCAATTGATAGAATATCAAATAATCATGACGACATCCAAGGCGATGATCATTATATAGGCATCACGTTCATGATTAGTAGACCGAAACGATTCTGCATCTACTACTGTTACTCCACACATCGACCGCTATCTAGCATTCATCTAGTGTATAAAGTTCATGGAGAAACGGAGTGATGCAATAAGAATGGTGACATGATGTAGACAAGATCTATTCATGTAGGAATAGACCCCATCTTGTTATCCTTAATAGCAACGATGCATGCGTGCCTCGCTGCCCCTTCTGTCACTGGGAGAGGACACCGCAAGATCGAACCCATCACAAAGCACCTCTTCCCATGGCAAGAAAAATCGATCTAGTTGGCCTAACTAAACCAAAGATTCGAAGAAGAAATACGAGGCTATAAGTAATCATGCATATAAGAGATCAAAAGAAGACTCAAATAATATTCATGGATAGAAACTGATCATGAACTCAAAATTCATCGGATCCCAACAAACACACCGCAAAAAGTCATTACATCAAATAGATCTCCAAGAGACCATTATATTGAGAATCAAAATAGAGAGAGAGAAAGCCATCTAGCTACTGCCTACGGGCTCGTAGGTCTATGGTGGACTACTCACGCATCATCAGAGAGGCACCAATGAGGATGATGAACCCCCTCCGTGATGGTGTTAGATTGGATCTCGCGGTTCTGGAACTTGCGGTGGCTAGAAGTGTTTTTCGTCGACTCCTCTAAGGTTTCTGGAATATTTGGGTATTTATAGAGCTTAGAGGTGGTGGAGGGGACTCCCGAGGCCACCACAGCCCACCAAGGCGCGCCGAGGGCCTTTGGTGCGCCCTGGTGTCTTCTGGGCCCCACGGGCCTCCTCCCGGGTGCTTCTTTGGCCCACTGGTTGTCTTCTGGTCCAAAAAAATCTCCAAAAAGTTTCATCGCGATTGGACTCCTTTTGGTACTGATATTCTGCGAAGTAAAAAACAAGCAAAAACAGCAACTGGCACTTGGCACTATGTCAATAGGTTAGTCCAAAAAATGATATAAAGTTGCTATAAAATGATTGTAAAACATCCAAGAATGATAATATAATAGCATGGAACAATCAAAAATTATAGATACGTTGGAAATGTATTAGTGTGCGACCCTATAGGTTCACGTACACATGGACACGACCCGAGTCGATAGTCGGTAGCGGCTCCTAGCAGAACGTCCCAACTCCCATGTGTGTGCAAAGTCGTTAGACGAACCTCGACAATGTGTCATATACAACATTCCTTTTGCCTCATGATATATGTTGTCGAGCTCAAGGCGAGTACATGTCACCCTTGTGGTAGCTCGACATCTCTTCTCGAAACCATGATGCAGATTCCCGAACCGGGTTAACACTTAAGCCATGTTGCATGGCCATGCTTTCTGAATCTGGTCACTCGAGAGGTCCAAGAGAATATCTCTCCTTACGGAGGGGCAAATCGCATCTTGGTTAACCTTGTCTCGCGGCATGTCTCACGACTCACCCGAACGTTACCTTTATAACTACCAGTTACGGAGTAGCGTTTAATAGACCCAAAGTAAGTCGATCCTCATCCCGACAACATGCGAGGACCTCAGGTCTCAAAGTAGGTATGTCCGACTCGGTGAGCTCAATCCCCGAGTCCATACTATAAGTTTAGCATCTCTATGCACATGACTGTGAAACATAGTTATCAACTGAATCGTATACTATTAAAGGATATGTGTCCGCATAACCTTAACAACTAGGGACTATTAGAACAATCATCATGCACTATATAGTCTCACAAATAAGTCTCATACTTATTGATACATATCATTGATGATGTTCAAGGACAATACAAAATACGCATGAATACATAGGACATGAAATCATCGCATGATTGCCTCTTGGGCATATCTCCAACAGCCGCTTGATGGATAAAGGAGGAGGATACGTCACCGAGTTGTACGTGTGCATAACTCAGAGCTTTCGTCCGTTCAGCGCTAGATCGGTTTGGATCATGATTCGATCGTGATACGTCTCCAACGTATCATGAGTGGGTCATGATAAGTCTCCAACGTATCTATAATTTTTTATTGTTCCATGCTATTATATTATCATTCTTGGATGTTTTATAATCATTTGTAGCAATTTTATATCATTTTTTGGGACTAACCTATTGACATAGTGCCCAGTGCTAGTTGTTGTTTTTTGCATGTTTTTTACTTCGCAGAATATCGGTACCAAACGGAGTCCAATCGCCACGAAACTTTTTGGAGATTTTTTTAGACCAGAAGACAACCAGGGAGCCAAAGAAGCACCTGGGAGGAGGCCCGAGTGGCCCACGATACACCAGGGCGCGCCAGAGGCCCCCGGCGCACCCTGATGTATCATGGGGCCCAAGGAGGTCTTTTCCACCTCCTCTCAGCTCTATAAATCATCACAAATTCCAAAAACCCTAGATGAGTCGACTAAATACACTTCCAGCCGCCGCAAGTTCCAGAATGACGGTATCCAATCTAACACCATCACGAAGGGGTTCATCATCTTCATTGGTGCCTCTCTGATGATGCGTGAGTAGTCCATCATAGACCTACGAGTCCGTAGGCAGTAGCTAGATGGCTTTCTCTCTCTCTCTTTTGATTCTCAATACAATGGTCTCTTGGAGACTATTTGATGTAATGACTTTTTGCGGTGTGTTTGTTGGGATCCGATGAAGTTTGAGTTCATGATCAGTTTCTATCCATGAATATTATTTGAGTCTTCTTTGATCTCTTATATGCATGATTATTAATAGCCTCGTATTTATTCTCCAAATCTTTGGTTTAGTTAGGCCAACCAAATCGATTTTTCTTGCCATGGGAAGAGGTGCTTTGTGATGGGTTCGATCTTGCGGTGTCCTTTCCCAGTGACAGAAGGGGCAGCGAGGCACGCATGTATCGTTGGTATTAAGGATAACAAGATGGGGTCTATTCCTACATGAATAGATCTTGTCTACATCATGTCATCGTTCTTATTGCATTACTCCATTTCTCCATGAACTTAATACACTAGATGCATGCTGGATAGCGGTCGATGTGTGGAGTAATAGTAGTAGATGCAGAATCCTTTCGGTCTACTAATCTTGGACATGATGCCTATATATTTATCATTGCCTTGGATATCGTCATAATTATTTGATCTTCTATCAATTTCCCAACAGTAATTTGTTTACCCACCGTGTGCTATACTCATGAGAGAAGCCACTAGTGCAATCTACGGCCCCCGGGTCTATCCTTTTAAAATTTTGCTTTCCGATCTATCTTTTTCCGCATTTGTTTTCAGATCTATTATTCCAAAAACCCAAAAATACCTTGCTGCACCTTTTATTTGCATTTTTTATTTTGTGTTCTTGTGCGATCTATTTATCCAATCTCATACAAACTAATCTATCTTTTTACCGTGGAGAGATTGACAACCTCTCTTACGCGTCGGGTTGCAAGTATTTGTTCTTTGTGTGAAGGTACCATTTACATAGTGTTGCTTGGTTCTCCTACTGGTTCGATAACCTTGGTTTCATAACTGAGGGAAATACTTACCGTAGGTGTGTTGCATCATCCCTTCCTCTTTGGGGAAATACCGACGCAGTCTCAAGCCACGTCAAAGGAATTTCTGGCGCCGTTTTTTTTTACTGTGAGACTGTAGGGCTTACACCCCACAGCATTTTATTAAAGAAATAAAGCAACAATACAGAGTTATCTACAAGTTCCTCCAGCAGAGGGAACTAAAATAAAGAAAAGCTAGGCTACAACCAAACAAAACAGAAACAAGGAAAATGGAAGCCCCTCTATGGAGGCAAAAAATCTATCCATCTGAGGAGATCATCCTTGTATTTGGATTTAATCCTGTGGGTGAGAAGTGTAATATCATGAATAAATCCACTCTTCCACTATCCAAATGATGGTCTGATGTGCCTGAAAGTTTCGTTGTTCCTAACTTTCCATATGTTCCACCAAGCAAGGAAGACCACTTCTGCAAAAAAAGGCTTATTGAAATCCACTTTTGCTGCTCTGGCAATGTCCACCATATCATTGCCTAAAGGCCAAGCAATCTGTAAATAGATCCAGACTTTGCAGCTGAAGTTACATTGAAAGAACATATGGTTCTTGTCCTCATTCGCAGAGATAGGGCATAAAACACACTGAGGTCCATCATTGATTCTCCAATGCCTCCTTTGAATCATATCCTTAGTGTTAATCCTATCCATGATAACCAGCCAGGCAAACATTTTGATTGACATGGTACAGCTGCTCTTCCACACCCAGTTTAAGAGGGGGTTTGAGACTATGGGCTGATGGACAAGTGTGTAATACCTTTTTGCTATGTATCCAATGGAATTGCCATGCCTCCACGGCCAAGTGTCCTTCTCAATACTGGTTACTTGCAGTGAATTGAGAGTATTCCTTAGATGATTAAGTTCCTGAAAAGCCTCAACCGACAATGGGAGGGAGAACAGGTCCAATATATTATCACATCCCATAACTTCCTTTACTGATACACCTTTATCGAAAGCAAAGGAGTAAAGCCTTGAGAACTTGGCTAACAAGGGGGCAGAGTTCTGCTGTGAATTCCAATGATCATTCCAAAACAGCACTGTATCTCCAGTAGAAACAACCACTTTGGTGACTGATCTGAATTTATCCATTAATTTTGAGACATCACGCCACCAAAAGGATCCACAAAGAAAGGTGTCATGAGGAACTCTATTAAAGTAGTATGTATCCCAAATTAAGTTCAACCATGGCACATCCTCTTTGTTATAGAATTTTTTAAGATGTTTCATGAGTAGTGCCTCATTTTGCAGACCCAGGTTCAGGATGCCCAGACTACCTTTGTTCTTGGGCCTGCAAACTAGAGACCAAGCAGCAAGGGAATGGCCCTTCTCCTGTCCATATTTCCTCCATAGACACTGTCTCTGAATTCTCTCTAATTGTTTGAGAATCCCAGGGGGTATTGAAAGACTGCATAGGAAGTAAATAGGGAGGGAGGATAATACTGAGTTAACTAACTGCAATTTGTTCCCTTGAGGTAAGAACCAAGAGCTTGTTGTGAGCCTTCTCTCCATACAATCTACCATTGGCATGAGATCCACCAGTTTAGGCCTGGTAGTTCCTAAGGGCAAACCCAGATATGTGAAAGGCATGGCCCCAATCTGACACCCAAAAATTGCAGCCAGGGCCAAGGTTTCAGAGTCTGAGATGTTTATTGGGATCATAGAGGATTTGTGAAAGTTGATTTCCAGGCCTGAAGCCCTAGAGAAGATATTAAGGGTGTCCTTGAGAGCAGATAAATGTCCTCTCTCAGCATGGAGGAACAGTAAAGTGTCATCAGCATACTGAACAATGGGGTAATCTGGATCATGGCTTGGGATAGGTAAACTGAGAGTGCCCAACTGAAGCATATTGTTGACCATTAATTGTAAAAGATCAGCAGCCAGCACAAATAAGAGAGGTGATATAGGATCACCCTGCTTCACCCCACATTTGGCTTTGAAGTGCCTCCCTGGTACTCCATTTAGCAGTATTGAAGAAGTCCCAAAAGCTAGCAGTTCCTTTATCCAAGAAATCCAATTATCAGGAAAACCTTTAGCTCTCATTATTCTGATTATGGTTTCATGCTGGATGGAGTCAAAAGCTTTTTCAAAGTCCAACTTTAACAAGATGATAGGCCTCTTGGACTGCTTGCACTGATGAATATATTCAAAGGCCCAGGCCAAACAATCTTGGATTGTCCTTGTCTTAATGAAACCATATTGGTTTTCGTGTATACATCTCATGATTTCAATTTGAAATCTATTTGCAGCCATCTTAGTGAGGAGCTTTAGGCCCACACTAGTTAGAGATATAGGCCTAAAATCCCCCCACAAACTCAGGTGATTGCTTTTTAGGCACTAGAGTGATGTATGCATCATTAAAATTCTCCAGCTTTGCAGTCCCAGCATGAAATTCCTATATCAAAGTGAGAAATTCAGTCAAAATGATTGGCCAGCATTTTTGAATAAACAGCCCATTAAAACCATCTGGACCAGGTGCCTTATCAGGCCGGACGATGACGAATGCCATCATACACTACAGGAATCAGGTACTTTGCCATCCACCATGGCAGATGGCAAAGGATAGGCCTGCGGACGGCAAAACCCTTTGTCGTCTGCCAGCAGACGGCCCCACGTCCGGCATAGAAAACTCCGGTAAAGGGGCTCTTTGCCATCAGCTTTAGAGTAGCGGACAGCAAACATATCTGCCGTCTTCCATATTCTACCTGCAGACGGTAAAGCTAGTGGACGGTACAGGAATCAGGTTAGCCCCGTTAGGTGGCTAATGGCAGCCTTTGTTGTCGGCCCGCGGACGGCAAAGAGAGCAGCTCCTTTGCCATCTGCCAGAGACGGCAAAGTGGCAGGATGGGCCAGCTGGATAGATGGGCTTCTTTGCCGTCTGCCAGCCGACGGCAAAGTGAGCAGCTCCTTTGTCGTCTGCCAACGGACGGCAAAGTGACCAAATGGCTTAGACCTGGTGCTCCCAGGTTGCACATGTTGCTGTCACGTGGCACCTTTGTTGTCTGTGGCAGACGGCAAAGAGCCCTTTGCCGTCGGTGGCAGACGGCAAAGAGCCTGTATTGCCCCTTTTTATTCTGTTTTTTGTTATATCCAATCATTTTCACAAGCAAATATATGATATAAATATATATATATATAATTCACAAAAATTATATCCCTGCCATATGGATATGATCATCCAACAAACATACCAAATCAAAAGTGCAAGTTTCATCCATACATGCCTAGTTTCATCCATATTACAATAGTTTCATCCATAGGTAGCAAGTTTCACATTGTTCATCGATACAAAATCAAAACTGAAAGTAAACACAAGAACTCCATCAAAGCAAGCTTCCGTGAAGTGAATCAAATCTGCAAAATGGGAAATAAGAAAGTTAGAAGAAGAATACTAGAAGAAGAAGAAGAAGAAGAAGAAGAAGAAGAGGAGGAGGAGGAAGAAGAAGAAGAAGAAGAAGAAGAAGAAGCATTTTTCTTCTATTTCTCTTTCTCCTCTTGTTTTTCTTCTTCTTATTGCTTATTTGTGTCATTTTAGAGCTAACCTAGGTAATTATGCCATTTTTGACCTAACTAAGCTTATTGTGTCATTTTCCAAGAAAATAAGCTAAGTATATGACATTTATGAGGTTACCAAGGTTATTATGCCATTTTTGACCTAAGTAAGCTAATTATGCCATTTTTGACATAAGTAAGCTAAGTACAAGTCATTATTGAGCTAACCTAGGTAATTATGCCATTTTGAGTTAACTAAGCTTATTATGTCATTGTGGAGGAAACAAAGCTAAGTATAGGTCATTTTAGAGCTAACTTAGGTAAAATAGGTCATTTTGGAGCTAAGTAAGCTTATTATGTCATTTTGGAGGAAACAAAACTAAGTATAGGTCATTTTAGAGCTAACTTAGGTAAAATAGGTCATTTTGGAGCTAAGTAAGCTTATTGTGTCATTTTGGAGGAAACAAAGCTAAGTATAGGTCATTTTAAAGCTAACTTAGGTAAAATATGTCATTTTGGAGCTAAGTAAGCTTATTATGTCATTTTGGAGGAAACAAAGCTAAGTATAGGTCATTTTAGAGCTAACTTAGGTAAACTAGGTCATATTGGAGCTAAGTAAGCTTATTATGTCCCTTTGGAGGAAAATAAGCTAAGTATATGACATTTATGAGCTAACCAAGGTTATTATGCCATTTTTGACCTAAGTAAGCTAATTATGTCATAAATGAACTAAATAAGCTAAGTATAGGTCATTATGCATTTGTTAAGCAAAACACTAGAGAAAACTTACCATCCTCGTCATCACGGAGGTGAAGCACCGGGGTTGCTCGGGCCGGATTCACCTGGAGAAGGATGCCCTGGAGAAGGGTCGTGCGATGCGGCTCGGGAGTTATGCTGCACCAAAGATCATTTGCAATGTCTCGTTAGCATGATGACACTGAAATGTTAAGACTAGTAACTAATGACCATTCAAATGAAACACACCGTTCCCGTCGTGGTAATGACTGGCATCGCCGGAGGGGTCTGGCCGGACTTCTCGCACATAGACTCTACATTTGGTTTTGACAAGTCAATCATATTAGTTATTAATGAAACGAACATTACATGCATGATTTGGCTAATATGAAGAAGAAACTTACCACAAAGAGCTCGTACATGGCCCGGTGAGATGCCTCGTTCTGTGCCCTCTCCTCCTCCAACAACCTAGCCGTCCTCTCCTCGAACTCCCTCTCCTTCTCCGCCGCTTGCCGGTCCCTATCCTCCAGAAGAACCTGGGTTGCCTCTCTCTCTTTCTGAAGAGCAGCCTGTAAAACAACTCCTCGTTAGCATTGTAATCATCTTTGTTCGCACACACAATGTAATGGAGGAAAGCTATCTGAGTCTGTATGACTAACCTCGATGGCAAGCTTGACTGGCCGTGGACGAGGCCTTATCTCAGGACAGGAGCTCGTTTGGCGCGCCTTGATCTCCCGGAGAGTGCTAGAAGACCGTATAAGTCCATCTCCAATGGCTATCGAGCCATGGGGCCTCCCGCCGCCAGCTATCATCACCAGCTCTGGATCAATAGGATGCTGGCTCGGGTTAAAGTCCTCCCCTTTCCTTGCCTTCCCCTCATCTCTGTACCTCACGAGCTTGTTGTGGGAGGAGATGTTGGTGAAGTTCTTGGGATGATCGAGGTCAGACTCAGAGAATGCCTTGGCCTTCTTGTACGAGGCAGTATGGGCCAAGGCATAGAGGTCGTACACCTCTGGCACCTCCGTCTTATTGTAGTGCGCCTAAAAGAGAGAGAGAGGAACAAAGTATTAGTAAAGGGCTCAAGCTATCATCAAGAATGAATTACATGAATCATGAAGCAAACCACATACCCAGTTCCGCCCGAACTGATATAAGTTGGCGCTGCCTTGATGGTGTTGCACACCAACCATTTTGGCACGCCGGTCCTTGGCATTGTTGTGGACGGCTAGCCATTCGTTTGAGCACCACTCATCCACCAACGCCTCCCAACAATCCATCTTATTCGCACACCATCTCGGGGGCACCTAAGTTAGTAAAGAGAAATTTGAGTGCTATGCCTACGAATCAAATCAAGGAAACTAAGTACAAGGCCTTAAGAATAGGTAATTACCTTCATGTACTGCTCCTTCTGCAGAAACTTTCCGCGGCACGATGATTTGTCCTTCTTAACACCACACGAGGCATAGTAGTCTTGAACAGCCTGCGGCCGAGCCTCGTGCCGTAAGTTCTGTAGTAGGCGCCTACACTCGCCATCGATAACCTTTGCCGCGGCCTCCTCGTATCCCTCCTCACACCTGTAGAAGGTCTGCAATCAAACGAGACAACACTAATTAATACAATAACTAGCTATTGTTGATTTTTAATTGTGTAAAGGAGAAATTACCCAAAACTGTCTGATCACCATGTCGGCCCTCGTGTGGCACAAGACACCGTCGATCATCTCCTCCGGCGGGGCCGGGGCAGCAAGTAGTGCTCCCAGGTCAATCCTAGCTCTGGAAGCGGACCCTCACCGGGCAACGTGACAAACCCTGGGAAGTTTTGCCGGCAAAGCACACCAAGGACGGTGTTGGGCCTGCGGACTCCATCGGCGTGATCCCAACCCTTGTAGTATGACAAAGCCAACGCATTAGATATTTGAAGAAACGTGAAGGCAAAAGGTTAAAAAAGAGTAAATGCACTTACTTCTCCCCATTAGGCCTAATCACCGACCTCTGCTCGCAGGTCACCGGCACGGGCGGGAGCCGTGTACTAGCACGCTGGTAAACGACGGCCCCCTCAACCACCTCGTCCTCGCTATCCCCGCCACCATCAGCATGGCCACTCGGCTCCTGCTGACGCAGATCCGTCCAGGTATCCCATGGGGTCTACTGGGACGTAGCCCGATCCCTGCTCTGCTCCGGAGTCTCGTGGGACGAAGCGTCTGGGACAGAAGTCTCGTGGGTCGAAGTCTCGTCGAGCCGAGGCTCCTGGACAGGAGTCCGCGTAGCCTCCACCTCAGACGGGTCCACCCTAGCAGTCCTGTGCTCGGGTGAATCGGCTGGGGGTGGTGGCGAGGAAGGCGTAGCAGCCTCCGTACGTCTCCCGCGGACACGTGTACCTCTACCTCCTCCTCTCTTCTTCCCCCGAACTCCTCTCCCAGTGGGCATCGGCATCGACGAAGAAGCGCCCGCCTATGTCTGCAAACTGGCGAGAAACGCTCTCCGGAGAGAATCAGGTGGAATGAAAGTACCCCTCCCACCACGCGCCGACGAAGAAGCCGTGGATCGCTCTGGACCCACGCCCACCATCTTTCAACACCTGCCATGACAAAGAGTAAACGAAATTAGTACAACATAAAAAAATTGAATACCTACATGAATAATAATATGTATATAATTTAAGTGTATCATCATCATGTATATAATAAAAATTGAATACCTGACATGAACTAATAATAATCTTGATCGTCTATATATGCTCTGGGATCAATAAATGCATCATCATCATCACTATCATCAATAAATGCATCATCATCATCACTATCGGGAACAACATGTGAAAGGCCTCCTTTATGTAATCGGTCAAGCATTGATAGGTCATCCGCAGCAGTAACCTCTTCTTCTTCCGGCTCTTCTTGTTCCGGCTCATGGGTGAAATCGGATTCACTGTCACTGTCTACTTCAATGTTCTGGGGTCAAGTAGAGCGGTTCTTGAAATGTTTTTTGGAAAGACGTGTTTCTTGGAAGAATTCTCCTTCATATGTGTCTGGGTTAATGTGAGGTTCATAATCCTCTTCATTGAGGGGAGGTGGCCTAAAACGTGGCGGCACTTCATAAACGACATCCCAACCATTCAGATTTGGATCAGTTTGGTAGGCCCACGGTAGATAGAAAACTTGGGTCACCTGTTGAGCCGTAATACAGACATCGGGAACATCTAAATGGGTGCTTTGTTTGATTTCGACTAGCCATATATGTTCATGAGTCCTTCTAGTCTCCTGCGGCTGGAACCAATAACATTTGAAGACTACGACGTTCGTGGGTTTTCACCATAGAATAGAAGTTCATAAATTGCTTCAACTCTTCCATAATAATCGGTACCTCCTTCGCCAATAGCAGAGACAGAACAATTTGTAGACTTTTGGTCGGCCATAGATAGCTCTTTGCCAAAGGTACGAAAGCGATACCCGTTGATGTCGTATTTGTCAAATGAACGGACCTTATAGTCAAAACCATTAGCGACTTGTCTCAATTCGGCGTCCATGGACTCTGAATTAGCCTACAAGTTTCATACGAAAGGATTGTTGCATTAGCCGCAAATTAGACGAAGAAATGAAATGGTTTAATGGAAATTACCGTTTGTTTCAACCAAGAGATGAAACCGGGATAGCCGCCTCCATGCATTGCCAGAAGCTCATACTCTTCGATGGAATCCTTTTGGATCGGCACTCCATCCGAGAATTTGGCGACGTATCGACTGTATCAAATATCCGGGAATAAGAGCAGTTCAAAGGAATTAGAAGTTGTGAAACAATGTACTGAGAACTTACACCATGTCTTCGATCCCGGTACCATGCTCGTCGGTGCGACGACGAACCACCTCAGCCTCGCACGTTGGGCAGACTCACCATGAAAAGTCCACAGCGTATAATCAGGTGTAAAACCCCACTTCTGCAGGTGTTTACCCATTTCACCCTCTGTCCCTCTTTTTGAAGTTGTCACACCGGACACAGGGGCACCAGGTTCTTTCCTGGCCATTTGCAAATGCGGCTCTCACAAACCCCTTGGTTTTTGTTAACCATTCATTGGTCATGTCTTCCTGACTAGTGTGACCGGTGTACATCCACGCACGATCACTCATCTTGCCTAGCTACTGGACACACACAATATATATATATATATAATTCAGCATATATATTCATCAGTTAATCAAGTTTGTCAGTTTTATTACGTCCATGCAACCTACACGCAAATAGGTAAAGATAGGTCCTAATCCCACCCGAGTATGTGTAGATTGGGTTCGTTTTCCATACTCTACTCCGGATCCGACACAGAATTTCGGCAGCACCTCCCCGCTGTTCTCCTGATACACGTCTCGGCAATAAGCAGACAGGACGTGTACCCAGAGAACAACAGGGAGGCACTAACGAAATTCTGCATCGGATCCGGAGCAGAGCATATGGGAAAACGAACCCAATCTACACATACTCGGGCTGTCCATGGATAACGTTGGATAATTCAAAAGAATCACGGTTATAAATATGCAAATGCATGCATATTTATAACTGTAACCCTTTCGAATGGGAGACGCATACTGGTCACGCATACTGATGATTGAAGACACCTATAGCTAGCAAGTTTCATCGGCACGAAGACCGGAACAGAGCAAATTAAGGGGGGGAGGAGATGTCATTTGTGCTCACCCACGAACGCAGGGGCGGAGCTCGTCCAACGCACGGAGAGGTCGTCGAACACCAGACCCACGCAGCGACGAAACAACTGCACATTAAAATCCACCCGATCAACACAAATATGATGTTTTTTATAACAAAATCGGAAAATGTATGACCTAACTCATAATTTTCCAAACTATGACCCCGTCGGCCTCTGGAAGGCCGAAGAGCACCTTTTCGGTCAACAGGAAGCCGAAGAGGTGTCTGGGGTCGGGGATCAGGGGTCAGTGGCGTCGGGAGTCAGTGGCATCAGGGGTCGGGGGTCAGTGGCGTCGGGGGTCGGGGGTCAGTGCGTCGGGGGTCGGTGGCGTCGGGGGTCGGGGGTTAGTGGCGTCGGGGGTCGGCGGCGTCGGGGGTCGGGGGTCAGTGGCGTCGGGGGTCCATGGCGTCGTGGGTCGGGGGTCAGTGGCGTCGGTGGTCGGTGGTGTCGGGGGTCGGGGGTCAGTGGCGTCGTGGATCGGGGGTCAGTGGCGTCGGGAGTCAGTGGCGTCGGGGGATCAGTGGCGTCGGGGGTCGGGGGTCAGGGGTGTCGGGGAGTCAGTGGCGTCGGGGGTCGAGGGTCAGTGGCGTCGGGGGTGAGTGGCGTCGGGGGGTGAGTGGCGTCGGGGGTCAGTGGCGTCGGGGGTCGGGGGTCGGGGGTCAGTGGTGTCGGGGGTCAGTGGCACCTTTTCTTCTTCCTCTTCTTCTTTTTTTCCTCTTCTTCCGTTTCTTCTTCTTCCTCTTCTTCCTTTTCTTCTTCTTCTTCTTCTTCTTCTTCGTTTCTCTTCTTCTTCTTCTTCTTCTTCTTCTTCTTCTTCTTCTTCTTCTTTTCCTTTTTCCTCTTCTTCTTCTCCTCCTCTCCTCTTTTTCTTCTTCTTCTTCTTCTTCTTCTTCTTCTTCTTCTTCTTCTTCTTCTTCTTCTTCTTCTTTTTTCTTCTCCTCCTCCTCCTATTCTTCTTCTTCTTCTTCTTCTTCTTCTTCTTCTTCTTCTTCTTCTTCTTCTTCTCCTCCTCCTCCTTCTTCTTTTCCTTCTTCTTCTTTTCCTTCTTCTTCTTCTTATTCTTTTCTTCTTTTCCTTTTTCCTTTTTCATTTCTTTCCTTCTTCTTTTCTTCTTTTTTTTCTTCTATGTTTATTCTATTTTCTAATTTTTTTCCTTTCTTTTCTTTTTCCTTTTTTCTAATCTAATAAACTAACCTAACTAACCTAATAAACTAATAAACTAACCTAACTAATTTAACAGAAAAAAACAAAAAAAACAAAAAAAGGGGCGGCGGGCGGGTGCTCACCGGCGGGGGCGGCGGGGCGGCGGTTGGCGGGGACGATGGGGCGGCGAGGCGCCGGGGCGCCACGGCGGCAGTGACGACAGGCGCGACGGGGGCGGTGGGGCGGCGGGGGCGGCGGGGACGACGGGGGCGGTGGGGTGGCGGGGGCAGCAGGGCGCCGCGGCGACGGGGGCGACGGGGGGCGGTGGGGCAGCGGCGCGACGGGGGCGGTGGGGCAGCGACGCGACGGCGGCGGTGGGCACGACGGCGGCGGTTGTGGGCATCGGGGGCGGTGTGGGCGTCGGGGAGAGAGAGTGAGAGAGAGAGAGAGAGAGAGAGAGAGAGGGTGGGGGCGGGGCGGCCGTTAGTTAGGTTAGGCCCTTTGCCGTCCGCTGGAAGACGGCAAAGAGGCTAGCCACTTTGCCGTCTGCTTTTAGGCGCTTTACCGTCTGCTGGCAGACGGCAAAGAAGTGTCAAATTTTGACCTAAGCAGTCCACGGTCCAGTGAGGCCCAGTGGGTTCTTTGCCGTCTGCCTGTGGACTCTTTGCCATCTGCCAGCAGACGGCAAAGAATGCACTGATGGCAAATAATATCTTTGCCATCAGTGTATTCTTTGTCGTCTGTTTTTTGGAAGATGACGGCAAAGACCTTCTTTGCCGTCAGCTGGCAGACGGCAAAGAAGTGACTGATGGCAAATTCCCTGATTCCAGTAGTTATAATGAGAGGGCCCTAAGAATATGTCTCCATCGTCGGAGGAGCAAATCCCACTCTCGAGCTATCTAGTCCCTTGTCAAACTCTTCGATCAACCTGTAACTTGTCGTTATGATCACCTAGTTACAAATGATGTTTGAGCAACCCCAAAGCTCATCGTACGGTAAGAAGTGACTACGATACTCTCATGGTCTAAGGAACATAAAACACATGTTAGCACTTCGTGTTATAACAATTGATTTCAGACGATATTATATCAAAATATAACAAACAAGTTTGGGTCGATTCAATATGATCGTTCTTCTAGCGTCATACTCTCAAAGTTGATTTAGCATCATCGTTACACTTAACGATATCCTAAGATCCGGAAAACGTGATCACCAATAACACTTGAGCTAGTCTTAGAGGTCAGACTAGGAATCTTATTTTACCGTTTATCATTCCACACGTGCATATTAGTTTTCCACTGAATCGCATATTACATGATCATAGCAGTTACAACATAGAATATAAACTCTTAATTATGAATATGGAAATAATATAATACAATAGTGTTGCCTCTAGGACATATTTCCAACAGTCTTTGATAACCCACAAGTATAGGGGATCGCGACAGTCTTCGAGGGTAGTATTTCACCCAAATTTGTTGATTCGACACAAGGGGAGCCAAAGAATATTTATGAGCCTTAGCAGTTGAGTTGTAAATTCAACCACGCCTGGAGATATATTTTCTGTAGCAAAGAGTTTAGTAGCACAGTAACAATAGTAATGGAAATAGTGGAAAGTAGCAGATTATAGTGATTGTGACAGTAGTAGTAAGGAAAGTAACTTAACAAAGATCAATATGCGAAAAGAGTAGGCATTGGATCAGTGATGGATATTTGGTTTGGATGACATTCATCATGTAATAGTCACAACCTAGAGCGATATAGAACTAGCTCCAATTCATCAATGTAATGTAGGCATGTATTCTGTATGTAGTCATACTTGATTATAATAACAACTTGCATGACATCTTTTGTCTTACCGTCCCATGGCAGCGGGGTCCAAAGGGAAACTAAGGGATCTTAAGGCCTTCTTTTAATAGAGAACCGGAACAAAGCATCAACACATGGTGAATACATGAACTCCTCATACTACGGTCATCGCCGGAGATGATCCCAACTATTGTTACTTTGGGGTCTACGGATCATAGAACATAATAGGTGCATACAACTTGCAAGATAGGATCCAATACACTCTCATATTCATATTAAGGCCCCCTTTGAATAGAGAACCGGAACAAAGCATTAACACATGGTGAATACATGAATTCCTCGATACGTCTATTTTTCATCATGACTTCCTACTGTTATTTATATTGTTTTTGGTCATTATTCCACTTTATGAGAAACTTCGCCTTTTCTCTCTTAATTTACAAGATTCACATGGAGAGGAACATTACCGACAGCTAGAATTCTGGACCTGAAAATCTACATCAGAGATACCTATTTTACTGAACTCCAAATGACATGAAACTTTACGGAGACTTTTTATGGAACATAAAAAAATAATGGAGCAAAGAAGTACCATAGGGGTCCCACCACCTGCCCACAAGGCAACAGTGCGCGACAACCCCCTGGGCGCGCCCTGATGCCTTGTGGGTCTCACAGGCGGCCCTCATGTGCCCCTCTTCTGCTATATGAAGGGTTTTGACCCAGAAAAAATCAAGAGGACACTTTCGCAATGAAGCACCTTTGTCTCGAGGCAGAAGCTGGACAGGAGTAGTTTTGCTCTCCAGCGAAGCGATTCCGCCGGTGAAACTTCCCTCTGGGAGGGGGAAATCGAAGCCATCGTCATAACCAACACTTCATCCATCGTGGGACTACCAATCTTCATCAACATATTCACAAGCACCATCTCATCTCAATCCCTAGTTCATCTCTTGTATTCAATCTTTGTCTCAAAACCCTAGATTGGTACCTGTGGGTTGCTAGTAGTGTTGATTACGTCTTGTAGTTGATGCTAGTTGCTTTGTTTGGTGGAAGATCATATGTTCATATACTTAATGATATTGAATACACCTCTGATCTTGAACGTGAACATGATTTGTGAGTATTTACTTTTGTTCTCGAGGACATGGGAGAAGTCTTGTTATAAGTAATCATTTGATGTTGGTGTTCCTTTGCTATTTTGATGATATGTATGTTGCTCTTCCTTTAGTGGTGTCGTGTGAACGCCGACTACATGACACTTCACCATATTTGGGCCTAAAGGAAAGCATTGGGGGAATGATAAGTAGATGATAGGTTGCGTGAGTGAGAGAAGCTTAAACTCTAGTTTATGAGTTATTTCGTAAGGGGCTCATTTGGATCCACATGTTTCATGGTATGGTTAGATTTATCTTAATTCTTCTTTCGTAGTTGTGGATGCTTGCAAGAGGGGGTAATCATAAGTTGGTTGTTTGTTCAAGTAATAATAGCACCCTAGCATTGGTCCACCCACATATCAAATTATTAAAGTAATGAACGGGAATCAACTAAACATGATGAACGTGACTAGAAGGCAATTCTCATTTGTCCTTGAGAGTGCTTTACTTTATATAAGAGAACTTTCAAGCTTATCCTTTGGTAAAAAAATGATTGGGCCACCTTTCTGCAACTTTGTTACAATTATTACTTGCTACTTGTTATGAATTATCTTGCTACAAAACTATCTATCACAGTTACTTACAACACTTCTAGAGAATACCTTGCTGAAAACCGCTTGTCATTTCCTTAGGCTCCTCGTTGGGTTCGACACTCTTACTTATCGAAAGGACTACGATTGATCTCCTATACTTGTGGGTCATCAAGACTCTTTTCTGGCGCTGTTGCTGTGGAGTTAAGCGCCTTTGGTAAGTGGAATTTGGTAAGGAAACATTTTCCCTACGTGCTGAAATTTACTGTTGCTTGTTACTATGGAGGATAATCCTTTGAGGGGCTTGTTCGAGGTATCTTCACCTTGTACGGAAGTGGCAAAAGCCACTCCTTGACCTGCTTAACCTACTGAAAATATTTACTATGAAATTCCTTCGGTTATGTTGGAGAAACTGCTTGCTAATCCTTATGCAGGAGATGGAACAAAACACCCTGATATGCACTTGATCTACATAGATGAAATTTGTGGATTATTTAAGCTTGCAGGTTTATCCGAGGATGGTGTTAATAAGAAGGTTTTCCATTTATCACTGGAGGAAAATGCATTGATTTGGTATAGGCTATTGGATGAAGCCATTACATGGGATTGGAACCGATTGAAGCTGGAACTCCATCAGAAATTTTATCCTATGCATTTGGTTCATCGTGATCGGAAATATATATATATATAATTTTTGGCCTCATGAAGGAGAAAGTATCGCTCAAGCTTGGGGGAGGCTTAGATCTATGATGCAAACATGCCCCAATCATGATCTCTCAATGAAAATAATCTTACAAAACATTTATGCTCGCCTTTCTCATGATAATCAATTGATGCTTGATACTTCTTCTGATGGCTCCTTCATGAAAAGAACTATTGCATTTAAATGGGATCTCTTGGAAAGAATTAAACGCAACTCTGAAGATTGGGAGTTCAACAAAGGTAATGGGTCAGGTATAAATCTTGAGTTTGATTGTGTTAATTCTTTTATGGAAACCGAAGCTTTTCATACGTTTAGTGCAAAATATGGGCTTACTCTGAGAGTAGCTACTTTATGTGAATCATTGGCTACTCATGTTGATCTTACTAAGGAGAAGTGGTTTAAATTCCATCCCCATATTAAACAAACTTGTAACGAACCTAACATAGCTAAAAAATAAATAATCATTTATAATGTTGATCCAGTTGTGCCTACTGCTTACATTGAGAAACCAAATTTTCCTATTAGGATTAAGGAACATGCTAAAGCCACAACTGTGGTTAATGAAAGTAATATTAGAACACCTAAAACTTCTGAACAAATAAATGTATAACCCAATATTGCTATGGTTAAGCATCTCTTGGTTGATAATATTGATGGGCATGTTATTTATTTCTCTGATGAGACTGCTAGAATTGCAAAACCTGTTAGAAATGAACAAGATTTGGTAGATAAGAATAAACCACTGGGATATAGAGCACCGCAAGATTGAACCCACTACAATGCACACCTCCCACTGAAGATAAATCAATCTAGTTGGCCAAACCAAACTTATAACCCACAAGTATAGGGTATCGCGACAGTCTTCACGGGTAGTATTTCACACTAATTTATTGATTCGACACAAGGGGAGCCAAAGAATATTTATTGGCCTTGACAATTGAGTTGTCAATTCAACCGCACCTAGGATATCTCTCTGTAGTAAAGGTTTAGTAGCATGGCAAATTGTAGTAGCAAAAGTAACAGTAGTAGTGACAGCAGTAATTTTGTAGCAGTTGTGACCGTAGCAGTAGCAATAGTAACTTAGCAAGATTCATTATATGTAAAGCATAGGCACGTGGATCGGTGATGGATAATGATTTAGATGACATCAATCATGTAACAGTTACACACTAGGGCGACACAGAACTAGCTCCAATTCATCAATGTAATGTAGGCATGTATTTCGTGTATAGTCATGCGTGCTTGCGATAAGAACTTGCATAACATCTTTTGTCCTACCCTCCCGTGGCAGCAGGGTCCTATTGGAAACTAAGGGATATTAAGGCCTCCTTTTAATAGAGAACCAGAAAAAAGAATTAACACATGGTGAATACATGAACTCCTCAAACTACGGCAATCACCGGAAAGAATCCCAATTATTGTCACCTTGGGGTATGCGGATCAAGACACATAATAGGTGCATACAACTTGCAAGATAGGATCCAAATCAATCTTATATTCGTGAAAATATAATAGTTTCAGATCTGAAATCATGGCACTCGGTCCCTAGTGACAAGCATTAAGCATAGCAAAGTCATAGCAACATCAATATTAGACCATAGTGGATACTAGGGATCAAGCCCTATCAAACTTAACTCGATTACATGATCAATCTCATCCAATCCCACCACTGTCCAGAAAGCCTACAAAGGAATTACTCACTCCCGGTGGTGAGCATCATGGCGGTGTTGATGAAGAAGGGTTGGTGATGACGACGACGATGATTTTCCCTCTCCGGAGCCCCAAACGGACTCCAGATCAGCCCTCCGAAGGAAGAACAGGAGGTGGCGGCGACTCCGTCTCGTGAAACGCGATGAAAACTTCTCTCCTATTTTTTTCTCCGAAGATGTGAATTTGTAGCACTGGAATTAGGGTCGGAGGAGCCTCGTGGGCCCCACAAGCCATCAGGGCGCAGCCTGGAGGGGCACCCTGTTGGCTTGTGGCCCAGATGTGGCCTCCCTCCGGCAGGTCTTCGCTCCATAATTCATTATATATTCCAGAAAAAAAATCACAAAAAGTTTCGTCCAATTCCAGAAACTTTTATTTCTACACAAAAATAACACCAAGGTAGTTCTGGTGAAAACAGCGTCAGTCCGGGTTAGTTCCATTCAAATCATGCAAATTAGAGGTCAAAACCAGAGAAAAAGTGTTTGGAAAAATAGATACGTTGGAGACGTATCACAAACCAATAGATTGTAGAGACTTACAAAGCTATAACAATCATGCATAATAGAATTTAGAGAAGACTCAATTACTTTTCATGAATAATCTGATCATAAAACCACAATTCATCGAATCCCAACAAAACACACCGCAAAACAAGATTACGTCGGTTAGATCAATGCGAGAATCGCGAAGAACTTTGTAGTGAAGTTCAAAGGGAGAGAAGAAGCCATTTAGTTACTAGCTATGGACCTGTACGTGTGGGATCGAGAAGAGGTGTCTAGAGGGGGGTGAATAGAATACTTGACGAAATAAAAACCTAACCTTTTCCCAATTTTATTGGTTGGCAAGTTTTAGCAATACTATCAAGTCTAGCACACCCTACACATGCAAATCTATGAGTATAGCAGCGGAAAGTAAAGACATGCACCTGTAGGTAAAGAGTAGAGATAGGCAGATCAAATGCAATAGGGACTCGAAGATTTTTCCCGTGGTTCCGATAGGTGTTGCTATCGTACATCCACGTTGATGGAGACTTCAACCCACAGAGGGTAGTGGTTGCGCGAGTCCACGAAGGGCTCCACCCACAAAGTAGCAACGTCGTCTATTCCATCACGGCTTACGTCCACGAAGGACTAGCCTCACTCGGGGTAGATCTTCACGAAGTAGGCGATCTCCTTGCCCGTACAAGCTTCTTGTTTCAACTCCACAACGAATTGGAGGCTCCCAAGCGACACCTAACAAATCTAGGAGACACCACTCTCCAAAAGGTAATAGATGTGGTATGGATGATGAACTCCTTGCTCTTGTGATTCAAAAGGTAGTCTCCTCAACACTCAATCACTCTCTCAAAGATTTGGCTTGGTAGAAGAGATTGATTGGATGGAAAGCAACTTGGGGAGGCTAGAAATCAAGATTCATATGGTTGGAGTGGAAGATCTTGATCTCAACACATGAGTAGGTGGTTCTCTCTAAGAAAATGGATGGGGCAAGTGTTAGCTTGTTCTGAGTGCTCTCTCTACGAATAAGAGGGGGTGGAGGGGTATATATAGGCATCTCCAAAAATCCAACCATTACAACATTATTGCCCAACTCGGTTACACCGACTAGTGAAAAATGTTGCTGCTTTGGGGTTCTCGGTAAGACCGATATATAGAATCTTGGTGAGTCCGATTCGGTTGACCTAGGCAGTTCCTCACTTAGGTGACACCGATTTGCAAAACTCGAAAATTCCGATTTTTAGCAAATAGATACCAGAAGGTTGGTCCATGCTTTTCAGTTGTACCGAACCAAAACTTGGTTGCACCGAGTTTCTAGGGTTTGGCTCTGGAATCTGTCTAAGGAAAACTCGGTAGGGCCAAATGTGAAAAGTTGGTGGCATCGAATTTGTCTTTTGGGATTTTGACAGAATATTTTGTGGGAGAATTCATGAGGGTTTTCGGTGGCTACTCTCTAAGCACTTGAGCAACCAGATTATCATAGATATCTCATCCCCTTTTAATAGTATTTGCTTTCCTATGGACTCAAGTGTGATTTCTCACATAAATGCAAAATGTAGAGTCTTGAAGCTTGAAGCTTAGCCAATCCTATTCATCTCCTTCCTTGGGGTTCCTCCTCACATGCCCAGCCATAGTAATGTTTTTGGACTTAATCTGAAACACTAGGTAAAACCATTAGTCCAAGAGATAATGTATGTTGCCATGAATTATCAAAACCTCCAAGGGAGCATATATGCTTTCAATCTCCCCCTTTTTGGTAATTAATGACAACATACAATCAAAGCTTCAATTTAAAGTAAGAAGTAGTGTATGATAGCTTTGAGAGACATATGGCCAAGACAAGCTCCCCTTAGATGTGTGCAATCCCTTTTGAGGAATGGTTGCTTTGGATTGCATGAGTGCACACACATAGTAGAGAGGACATGACAAGTCATATGTACCTTGGCTATATGCATCAGATAGATGAGAATGAAGAATTTCCATGTTCAGGACTCATTCTTGCAAAACAATATGTGCAAGAAGCAAGAGGTTGTCCTGACCAAGGGTATGATGCATATACTTACCTTGAAGTTCTAGAGCATTTCTACTAAGGAAACATACTTGAGAAAACAAGGTTAGATAACACAAGAATATTTCTTTCACAAAGATGCAAGTAACTTCAAATTCACCAAGGTTTGGAAGACATGTAAAAGATGGTATTTTCCTCAAATTCAACATGTATCCAAGAGAGATTTTAGAGATTTCTCCCCTGAATGTAAATTTTAATTTCTCCTCTCCCCCCGAATCTTTGAATTTAAGCTTTGATCTTTCTCCCCCTTTGGCATTAAGTTCCAAGAAGGGTTAGAGGGTAAGGGATCCTTGAGAGTAAGGGTCATAGAGAACTTTGTTTGAAAATGTCAAGAATATGGCAAAGAACTCAACTAGTAACAAAAGTCGGAGACTCCGAGACAATCTTGATCGGCAGAACCTATATGGAAATTAGGGTTCTGGGTGAAATCGGTACAACCGAAGAGATCCTTGTCGGTAGTACCGAAGAAGCTCTAGCAGTTTATCTGCTACATCGGTGAAACCGATTTCCCTGCTTCGAAGGATCCGAGTTGCAATCTGAAACTTGGCAAATACATTCTTGGCCATTTTGTCAAAGAAAACTTTCAGAAAGATTTGACCAAATTTGTCAGAAATTTTCCATAAGTTTTGCAAAGAATTTTCATAAGCTTTGCAAGGAATTTTCAAAAGATTTGCAAGGAATTTTCAAAAGATTTGCAATAAATTTTCATAAGATTTGCAAGGAATTTTCATCTAGGTTAGAATTGAATGGAAGAAATGAAGTGTGAAACAAAAGAGAAATTATCCATTCAAGTCTCATATCTAGATGTTGGGTGGTGACTTGATCACATATATTAGAGTATATTGAATTAAGGAGCCAAGCAAGAATGCTTGATCATAGGTCATACTCATCGTTAAGATCAAAATTGGGTTGCCATTTATCGTTTAAGAATTTTAATATCTTCATATCTCTTAGAATTACTTTGACTCATGTCTTGGAGTAAAGCTTCTTCAAGGATATGAGTACATACCTTCGAAAGACGTAGATGACATGACATGTAGGTGAACTTGTTGTGGATGCTCAAGGTTGATGAAGATCATTTTGAGTTGGGAGCCTTCCTTATTTGGTTTCGTTCACTTCTCACCTATAGGGGTTAGTCATGCAAGGAAGAGCATGATATATCCAAATGACAACAGTGGGATTTTTCATCAAATGTTTGTCAAGAATATGGTTTGTGTTGTCTTCTTCCTTCATCTCGAAATAGAGGTGTTGATACTTGGCCATAACAAGATTGCTTGTGGTATGAGTTGATGGCAATCTTGTGGAGTGTAGTTCTTCCAAGTACCTACAAAAGGTTAGATACAATACAAGGGAGCATAGATTTCCAAGGCATAAGATAGTGTCATATCAATGGTGTCATGGAATAGTAAGAATAAGCTCATGCCCTTGCATGCATCCGAGTGAGTCTAGCTCAAGTTTGAAGCATCAATGATGTTCAACTCACTCCTCAAGTGGAAAAACACGTTCTCATCAAGTGTCTTAGTAAAGATATCCGCCAATTGTTTGTTAGTACGAACATGTTTGAGATTAATGTCCCCTTTGGCAACATGATCTCGAATGAAATGATGATGAACTTGTATGTGTTTAGTTCGAGAATGTTGCATAGGATTATGAGCAATCTTAATAGCACTCCCATTGTCACAAAGCAATGGAACTGTTTCACATGTATACCATAATCCTTAAGAGTTTGAGTCATCCATAGCAATTGCGCATAACATGATCCGGCAGCAATGTATTCCACTTTGGCGGTAGATAAAGATACTGAGTTTTGTTTCTTGGATGACCAAGACACAAGAGATCTCCCAAGAAATTGACAAGTATGCGAGAGGGGGAGTGTGTCTACATACACTTGTAGATCGCTAAGCGGAAGCGTACATAACGCGGTTGATGTAGTCATACTCTTCACGATCCAATCCGATTCAGCGTCAAACAGACGGCACCTCCGCGTTCCGCACACGTGCGGCTCAATAACGTCTCCGCCTCCTCAATCCAGCGAGTGAGGGAGGGGTAGTAGATGGGATCTCGACCAGCATGATGGCATGGTGGAGATGGTGGTGGAGCAATACCAGCAGGGCTTCGCCGGCGCCTCCGGAACTACGAACGAGGAACAACAGGAGAGAGGGGATGCCACGGGGCGTGGGAATTATTGTCTCCACCCCTTTCACCCCCTCCCCACTATATATAGGTGTGTGGGAGGGCTGGGGGCGCAGCCCTAGCCCCTCCTCCGAGGAGGGGAGGCGGCCAAGGGGGGAGTAGTGCCCTCCAAGCCAAGTGGAGGCCCTCCCCCTTAGGGTTTCCCTTCCCCTAGTCGCATGGACCTTGTGGGTTGGTTCCCCTGGCCCAATAAGGCCAGGGCGCCCCCCTACAGCCCATCCATGCCCTAGGTGCTGGAGGGACCCTTCCGGACTCCTCCGGAACCTTCCCGGTACAATACCGGCAAAACCCGAAACTTTTCCGGTAGCCAAAATATGACTTCCCATATATAAATCTTTACCACCGGACCATTACGGAGCTCCTCGTGACATCCGGGATTTCATCCGTGAATCCAAACAACATTCGGTCACGAACGTACATATCCCAATACTACTCTAGCGCCATCGAACGTTAAGCGTGCGGACCCTACGGGTTCGAGAATCATGTAGACATGACCGAGACACCTCTCCGGTCAATAACCAATAGCGGGACCTGGATGCCCATATTGGTTCCTACATATTCCATGAAGATCTTTATCGGTCGAACCACAATGTCAAGGATTCAGTCAATCCCGTATGCAGTTCCCTTTGTCCAGCGGTATGTTACTTGCCCGAGATTCGATTGTTGGTATCTCCATACCTAGTTCAATCTCATTACCGGCAAGTCTCTTTACTCGTTCCGTAATACAAGATCCCGTGACTAACTGCTTAGTCACATTGCTTGCAAACTTCTTGTGATGTTGTATTGCCGAGAAGGCCCTGAGATACCCTTCCGTCAAACGGAGTGACAAACCCAGTCTCGATCCATGCCAACCCAACAGACACCCTCGGAGATACCTGTAGAGTACCTTTATGATCGGCCAGTTATGAAGTGGCATTTGATACACACAAGGCATTCCTCCGGTGTCAGGGAGTTGCATGATCTCATGGTCTTAGGAACAGATACTTGACATGAAGAAAGCAGTAGCAATAAACTAAGTGATATGATCAGATGCTATGCTTACGGTTGGGTCATGTCCATCACATCATTCTCCTAATGATGCGACCCCGTTATCAAATGACAACTCATGTCTATGGTTAGGAAACCTTAACCATGTTTGATCAACGAGCTGGTCTAGTAGAGGCTCACTAGGGACACGGTGTTGTCTATGTATCTACTCATGTATCTGAGTTTCCGATCAATACAATTCTAGCATAGGTAATAGACGTTTATCATGAACAGGGAAATATGATAATAACCAATTTATTATTGCATCTAGGGCATATTTCCAACACGATTTGCAAAACTCAGAAATTCCAATTTTTAGCAAATAAATACCAGAAGGTTGGTCCATGCTTTTCGGTTGTACCGAACCAAAACTTGGTTGCACCAAGTTTCTAGGGTTTGGCTCTGGAATCTGTCTAAGGAAAACTTGGTAGGGTCGAATGTGAAAATTTGGTGGCATTTGTCTTTTGGGATTTTGACAGAATATTTTGTGGGAGAATTCATGAGGGTTTTTGGTGGCTAATCTCTAAGCACTTGAGTAACCAAATCATCATAGATACCTCATCCCCTTTTAATAATATTGGCTTTCCTATGGACTCAAGTGTGATTTCTCACATAAATGCAACATGTAGAGTCTTGAATCTTGAAGCTTAGCCAATCCTATTCCTCTCCTTCCTTGGGGTTCCTCCTCACATGCCCAGCCACAACAATCTTTTCGGGCTTAATCTGAAACACTAGGTAAAACCATTAGTCCAAGAGATAATGTATGTTGTCATGAATTATCAAAACCTCCAAGGGAGCATATGTGCTTTCAGTAGGTCTGTGGTGAACTACTCACACATCATCATGGAGGCAGCAAGGTTGATGAAGATGGCCTCCGTGATGGATTCCCCCTCCGGCAGAGTACCGGAAAAGGTGTCCAGATGTGATCGCGGAAGAACAGAGACTTGTGGGGCGGAAAAAAATTGGGTGACTCTCTGTTGGTTTTGGGGTAACTGGGAATATATAGAAGTGGAATTAGGTCAAAAAATAACTCCCGTAAATATTTATCCAATTTGGACGCCATTTGATAATGATTTTTTCGAAAAGTGCAAAAACGGGCAAAAAACAGAAACTGGCATTGGGCACTGAGTTAATAGGTTAGTCCGAAAATGATATATAATAGCATATAATTGCATATAAAGTATCCTAGATTGATAATATAATAGCATGAAACAATCAAAAATTATATATACGTCGGAGACGTATCAAGCGACAAAATAATGAGCCTTCTTTTATAGAATTCACCGCAGTAACTTTCTTGGACCAATTCCAACTTATTGTGCCACCATAAGTCATTTAATTGAAATCAAAAATCGCTTGAAGCTTCGTTGAAGATTTTGTCGATGTACTACTTACATTGAGCATGTATTAATGTAATTCCTTACATAATCTCTTCATTTTCTCCTTTATGCGAGAAACATGTTGTCAGTACTTAATGACACTTTTACTGTAGTCCTATGATCAACAATTTGACCATTCTGGTAACTTTACTCATAACTTACTTAGAGTACCGGACAAATCTGGTTATTTACATGCAATGGAATATGATTAACACAAGTGTGAATGAAATCATGTTTTTTGCTCATCAGTATTTTAGGATACCGATTATTGCTTACAACTTCTTCCATGCGACTTTGACAAGAAACTCTTCTTGACATATTTTCATACTAAACAATTTTAGTATCTTGTCAATATGTGTTTTGGTTAAGCCCGATTAGACACTATTACCTCCATAAATTATTGTGCCTAATACCAAGGCTATATTGCTTTAGTACTTTACTGAAAACTAGTTTCAATAAATTCTTAATTCGTGTCAAGAAATTTATATAATTTCCAATCAATAATGTGTCATGCACACAGTGTTTAGACATATTATCATGCTCCCACTTACTCTCTTTTAAATACAAGTATCTTTGCTTTCCTCGATGAAATGAAATTATTTGACATATTCATCAAAACAAAGATTCCAACTCCATTATGCTTGCTTCAGTCCATTATAGGATCACTTGAAGTTTGCACACTTACTAGCATGCTCTAGATTGACAAAAATTACTTCCGACCGTATCGTTTATACAATCTTGGTTTTATTTCCATCTCATGGAAATCATTTTGCCATCCATCTGTTATATCTCATAACTAAAATATGTAGTAATTACTAGTTTAACCTAAACTGGCTTTAAGTATAGCTATGATGAGGCAATATCATTATAGTCAATTCCATGATCTTGTCAAAAAAATGTAACAATTCAAGCTTTATAAAACCTTCTTATCTTTGTCAATTTATAGATCCATTACTATATGTTAGGCTCTAAGTCTTCTAGAGGGTTTATCAATTTCTAAACTTTATTCATGTATATGGATACTATCTCAGATTACATTGGCATATAGTCATTTCCAGAGTCAGGGCCCATCAACGCTTCCCTATGTATTATAGGTTGTTTTGTTCAAAAATATTTCGTTTGTGCACCACGAAGGTTTGCATGAATTTTCATCAACCCATATAGTTCAGCCGCAAGTTCGACTGAAGTATCTATATCTCATGTAGAGGCTTCCGTATTGGTCTCTGTAGGAAATTTTAGAACCACTTCTAGCATTTCTTTTCTCTGGCCTGATTATGAAGATTATGTAATCTCGTCGAGTTGCACTGTCCTCCAACTCACTCTTTTGCAGAAACATTTTCTTCAAAAATTTCCGCACTTTGTGGCAAAATACTTTGTCTCGGCGTAATGACAGAGGAATACCCAACCATTTGGGATAACCAACAAAGTAGGACTTATCATTTCATATTTTATATGGTGTTACTTCAACAGTTTTGATGGCACCCTTTTTAGTGTAAAAGCCACAGTCTCCGAAGCATCATATTAAAAGTATATTGAAAAATTGGTTAATGTCATATTTGATATCACCATGTCATATATAGCTTGATTACATATACTCAAAACACTTTACTCTTAGTAGTGTTCTGGGAGTGCAAGCTATAAAATTTCTTTCATAGCTCATCACACATTCGCTAAACTTGTAACTCAAATATTTCTTTTTGCAATCTAATTGTAAAAACATAATTTTATTGTGACTAATTTATTCTTCATTCTGAAAAACCTTTTTAAACATTTCAAAGGATCCAGATTTATGTCTCAATAAGTAAATATAAATATCTACTTGAGTCATCCTTGATGATAGATAAATACACTACTTGCAAGAACACTTATTGGACGACATACATCAATATACATATTTCTAATTATTTTGCTGCTCGTTCTTTATGGCATGTGAACATTATTTTTGTTTATTTCACTATTTGGACGAAAATTGCAAGTGTCAGATCATACAAAATCATATGACTTCAAAATCCATCACTATGGAATTTCTCCATGCAGGTTTCTTCAATGTGACTAAATGCAGTGCCACACATATATGATATTCTTTTAGTCTTGCAACATTTAGATTCAGTGTTATGGACGGTTAATTTTATCATAAATATTCATAACACACATCCTATTCACAATAGGAGTATGGCATTTTGTTCATAACATCGAACAACTACTGTTCTCTCATGAACAACCTCCTTGCAACTTCTATGCAATGGGCTAGAGTGCACAAAACTCTAAAATGAATTATGACAGTAAATTACAGAGGTAATATGTTCATGAGAAGTACTATAACTTTACAAAAATTCCATCAGATATTTTAACCTCATTATTTGTTAATCATTTAGGCCGTAGTAGTTCTTGCATCAATTCGCAACAACATGCAATTGAGTCGGTGTCCTTGTGATCAAATTTTAACAACAATGCCGAAGACTTTAGTGATCAACAATTTAATCATAATTCCCATTAATTAGACTTTACTTGACCAACTTTTTCTACATCTCATAACTTGTATGACATTCATACCTGAGCTGGACATTCCAATCTTCTTTTCTTTCTGCCTTTGACTTCTTATAGTTTTACTTCCAGTATGTCTCCTACTCACAGAAGAAGCATCTAACTTTAAGAGTGGCATGAGCCCCAAACTTCCCTAGGCATGTAAGTCTCATTACATCCTTCGGGTTTGTTCTTTCTCTATAAGTTCTCACCATCAACTCATGACTGGTGTTCTTCAGGATCCTATACATTTCCGTCTTAAACATAGTTGAACGCTTCAATAGAACTAGCAAGCAAACACTCCTTTAGATATCACATATCTTTTAGCCTTTTTTTGTTTCTTAAAAAAATTAGGTCCAAGAATATCACATAACTATCTCAAACATTTTAAAGTTCGGGTTTCTTGGAAGCAAGAGGACTGTAATAGGATTCTTGGATTGAAGGACGTGAGTCTCGCCATCCATAGCATTAGTGGGAGAGTATTGTAAGCATGCAGTAGGACAAAATCCCTCTCGACAATCCTCTCATTATGTTTACCAATTGTAAAGATTCAACCAGATAAATCGCATCTAATCAATTTTAACAACATAGGTGGAACCGTGAGCCATAAATTCAACTACTATAATGCAAACTAGTGATTAAACTTAATTAATTCATAATTGAGCTCCCACTCAAATAAATATCTCTCATAATTAATTTTAAGTGATTCAAGACCCTGATCTTATTCACAACCATTGATCTGGACATCACTGATGGAGTGAACTCAACTGGTAGGCAATCTTTTGCCGATCATATAACCATGTGACTCTTGTCCATCTTTTGATTCTTTGTGCTCCGAGCTCAAAACGATTCTGCCAGAACTTCAAGACAACCAAGTGATAGCTGCTTTCTCGGTCTAACCCTGCCCGCCTTACACCTCACGATCCATTTGTACTCATGTGGACATGACACGCTCTGGAAAGCTACGTGATATAGACAGTTGCAGCACTAGGAAGAGCACATTTTAACTTCATATTTTCAGTGAGAGTTCACCCTAATAATTGACTACTGCGCAATCAAAGGGTGCAAACAACAAAATGGGTAAACATCTTAGGAAATTCATAATAGCATGGTGTGATATAGCCCTTGGTGCCGGGAACTTCATCATGATCCTCAGTGGTCTTCATGAAATCACTCTGGAATGATGTCGTAACCACCATCATGTTCTCCAGCACCTGGTGAAGCTCCGGGTCCTCCATGTAACATGTAGGTTATCTCTACTTCTGTTGCATCAAAGTGGCAATCCCATGGCTCCAGCCATCATGTTGTGACGCGCAGACCACATAACATTACAACATATAACCATCTCATACATAAACTCATTAGCATGACAAAGGCTATACCACATTGACGTGGCTTGAGACTGCGTCGGTATTTCCCCAAAGAGGAAGGGATGATGCAGCACAGCGACGGTAAGTATTTCCCTCAGTTATGAAACTAAGGTTATCGAACCAGTAGGAGGATCACCACCACCCAATAAGCAGCACCTGCACACAAATAACAAATACTTGCAACCCGACGCGAAAGAGAGGTTGTCAATCTCTCTACGGTAAAAAGATAGATTAGGTAGTGATGGATAGGAGAGATAGATCTCTCAAGAACACAAAATAAAAAGGGCAAATAAAAAAGTGCAGCAATATAGTTTTGGGTTTTTGGTTTTGTAGATCTGAAAACAAAGAGGCAAAAAGATAGATCGGAAAGCAATATGTTGGAAAAGTAGACCCGGGGGCCGTAGGATTCACTAGTAGCTTCTCTCATGAGTATAGCGCACGGTGGGTGAACAAATTACTGTTGCGCAATTGATAGAAGATCAAATAATCATGACGATATCCAAGGTGATGATCATTATATAGGCATCACGTCCAAGATAAGTAGACCGACTCCTGCCTGCATCTACCACTATTACTCCACACATCGACCGCTATCCAGCATGCATCTAGTGTATTAAGTTCATGGAAAAACGGAGTAATGCAATAAGAACGATGACATGATGTAGACAAGATCTATTCATGTAGGAATAGACCCCATCTTGTTATCCTTAATGGCAACGATACATGCGTGCCTTGTTGCCCCTTCTGTCACTGGGAAAGGACACCGCAAGATCGAACCCATCACAAAACACCTCTTCCCATGGCAAGAAAAATTGATCTAGTCAGCCTAACTAAACCAAAGATTCGAAGAAGAAATACGAGGCTATAAGTAATCATGCATATAAGAGATCAAAGAAGACTCAAATAATATTCATGGATAGAAACTGATCATGAACTCAAAATGCATCGGATCCCAACAAACACACCGCAAAAGTTTACATCAAATAGATCTCCAAGACACCAATGTATTGAGAATCAAAAGAGAGAGAGGAAGCCATCTAGCTACTGCCTACGGACCCATAGGTCTATGGTGGACTACTCACGCATCATCGAAGAGCACCTATGAAGAAGATGAACCCCTCCGTGATGGTGTTTAGATTGGATCTCGAGGTTCTGGAACTTGCGGCGGCTGGAATTGTGTTTCGTCGACGCCCATAGGGTTTTCCAAATATTTGAGAATTTATAGGCATCAGAGGCGGTGGAGGGGGGGCCGTGGAGGGCACAACCCATCAGGGCGCGCCGGGGGGCCCCTAGCGCGCCCTGGTGGGTTGTGCTCTCCACAGCCCACCTTCCTGGCTCTTTTTTGGCCCACTGGGTGTCTTCTGGTCCAGAAAAAATCTCCAAAAAGTTCGTCGCGATTGGACTCCGTTTGGTACTGATATTCTGCGAAGTAAAAAAAAGCAAAAACATCAACTGGCACTTTGGCACTATGTCAATAGGTTAGTCCCAAAAAATGATATAAAGTTGTTATAAAATGATTGTAAAACATCCAAGAATGATAATATAACAGCATGGAACAAGCAAAAAATATAGATACGTTGGAGACGTATCACACATCACATGCAATCCTTCAAAACCAAGTTAGACGTCCTCTAATTAGTTTGGCATATTTTAATTACGTGGATTCTAGGGTTTTTGGATAACACTAGCTACCTACGTCGACCATTAAGGCGATAATCCATATTGCTAGATTAACTTTTGGCGTGCGTGAGGGAAGAGACATAATTAAAAATCTCTATCCCACACTAAACTTCGTTAATACGCATGACCCCCTAGAATATCGATCAACTTCATAGCCCTGTTGTGTTTGCGAAAATTCACTATTCCTGACTATGATGAAGCCCAAGGAACTGTTAGCACATCGTCGACAACCAGAGCCGATCGATTGTCAGAACTTTGTACAAATCTACATCATGCCATCAGTGAACTGAACCGAAAGAAACACTCGACGGATTGGAAGTATAACAAGAACATCAAACCCTCACATCCACATGTGATCTAGATCGCAACTTGTATCTACTCATAGAACCGCTCATGATGCCATTGTTGGGAAACATAGTAGAAAACAAAAAAATCGCCCTACGATCAACCAGGAACACTATGAAGATACAATAACGTAGGATCGGATTGTTACCAACTCCGAGTTGTAGCGGACGAAGATGAATCGGTGTAGATCGTTGTTGAAGTCCTTTGAACCGTAGATGAAATATCCCACGAACCCCCATGAATAGTCCCTCGAACAGAAGACCGAAAGCACAACCTCTCTACTTGGTTGCAAGCATACCGTCTTCATGATCCGGTAGCGCTTCGCCGTCCAGAGCTAATCGTCACCGAAGAATTAGAGGGAGGATATTAGAACCACACTGAGCTTCTAATTATGAGGATTAGAGGATCTAGGTCTATTTATAATTGACCAACAAGGATCAACTAGAACTAGAGGACTATAGGAGACTTCAAAAGTTGTGTGTCCAAATGGGTGCAAAACCTCTAGTATAGGTTGAGGGGAGGAGGCAAGGCACGACAAGGGGAGGGAAAGTCCCTCTCCCTTGGTCGGCCAAGAGGAGGGGGACTTCCCCTCTAATTCGGCCTTGCCCTTCCAAATAGGGGAAGCCATCTCTAGTTGGGCCCTTGTGGCCTAAGTTGCCTTCCACCTCTTGGCCTTTTAAGACCTATTGATTTATAATTAAATATAAAAGCCTTCTAACTATTATAACAACCTTTTATTATTAATTTAACATCTTCGGAAACATTTTCCACCTATATATTATTTATCGTTAATACCCGGTATTGCTCGATAGTCTCCAAAACCCTTCTGGTGACCACGAAACGTTTTCAAATCCTCTCGTAAGTATTTCAGATATTAATGAAACAATTTCACAAATACGTTCTCATTACTCCCACACTACTAACACTCAGCAGATCGTGATTACCTTAAGCTTGTGACCCCGTAGGTTCGATAACTCATAGACATGAACGAAACCCCTTCGTTCAATGATCGATAGCGGAACCGTGGACATCCACATCGATCCCTATGGGTACACGAATGATATTCGAGTGAACCTTTGGTTACCATGTGACATTACCTTTGCTCATGATACTTTACAAAATCTAAGATGCATCTGTATCTTCCTGAGTCATTCACATGCTCACAATACCGTTTTTCCTTGTTACCGGTCTTGTTCGTCTTTCTTGTTGATGTGTTCCGGCATCCCTGTGACATAGTCAACTGTGTCTGGCTAGACGATGATGGATGCCTTCACACTGAGAGGGCCTTAAGAATATCTCCATCATCAGAGGAGGAAATCCCACTCTCGGTCTATCTTGTCCCTTGTCAAACTTTCCGATGAACCTGTGAGATTTCGTTATGATCACCTAGTTACAAATGATGTTTGAACAACCCCAAAGCTCATCGTTCGATAAGAAGTGACTATGATACTCTCATGGTGTAAGCACATGCGAGTCTACTAGGCAGGCCAACAGGCTGAAGCCTGCCCTCCAAAAACTGAATTTTGTTTAGTACTACTAATCCGGTCTAGCACATGAGTAGTTTAGAACCTTTCTGGGCATATAGACGTGTATTGAGTACGTAATTAAGTGATTAGCGATTGACTGCTACTTATAGTTGTAATCTAGTGTAGATATGCCCTACGTGATGTTGGCCTGCTACTCATTTACCAATGTGAACTGTCTAATTTTTTCACGTCTAATCATCTTCCCATTATAAATTTCACGTCAATATTTGTTAGTATGATACTTATCAAAACCGTATCAAAATAATTAGGTATTATCGAAATTGAACCGTAGATTTTTTTTTGTACAGAATTTAACAAATTATCAAAACTATATTTTATCAATCAATACTAAATGAACGTCCAAGTCCACTATGTAGTAATCTTGAAAAATTTGGCAACGTAATTGGAAGATTATGGCAACCGAACAATATAATTGGAAGATTATGGCAATTTTGGCAGACAAGTCCAATTCCCCCCCCCCCCCCCCCCAATTTTGAAAAATTCCAAAAAGTCAAGAAACATTCTAGTAAATATAGTGAATGTTTTCGGTTCTAATTTGGGAAATTATGAGATTATTTGGACAATAGGATTAGAATATGATGGCTATTTTGCTAAACAGATCCAAAATTTGGTTTAAAATTTTGCATTTAAGAAAAAAACAAGACAACTTGTGTAAATATTATTTGTGCCCAATAGTAATCTAGGAAAGTTTGAGCTTAGTTGCACCACGGGATTAGAAGATAATGATTATTTTTCTTCAAAAAAGAGTTTAGTTTTCTCGCTGTTAAATTTAAGCCCACCCTCCATTTTCTTTCTGCATTCACTACTGGGTGTAAGGAACATAAAACACATGTTAACACTGCGTGTTATAACAATTGATTTCAGACGATATTATCTTAAACTATAGCAAACAAGTTTGGATCGATTCGATATGATCATTTTTCTAACGTCATACTCTCGATGTTGTTTTAGGATCATCGTTACACTTAACGATATCCTAAGATCCCGAAAAAGTGATCACCAATAACCTAAAGTTCTGCTACAGGGTTCCTTTGCTTTCTGATCACCATAGAGTCCAACAAAAGAGGGCTATGGTTAGAGAGATCACACATGAACCAAACGGAAAGGCATAGTCCTTGGAAAAAAGACATGATAACTCTATATAGCTTCTCGAGAGTAAGATAAACCTGTTTATTAGCCCAGGTATAGCTACATCCAGTCATATGTATTTCTCTCAAATACAGAGTGAATAATGGAATTGAGAAGACCAAAACCAATCACGTAACAAGGGATATTTTGTTTTTCTCATTGTAGTGTCTCAAAATATATATTGAAATCTCCACCAATAAAATATGGGGCATCAATGAAATTCCAAAAGGATGACAAGTGAGCAAGAGAAGTTTTTTTTGTGCTCTTCGTGAGTACATCATAGACCAATAAAAGAGCCCATCTCATTTTTCTCATCTTATCCCATAAGCTCATTTGCAAATTATAACGTCGTAGTTTAACAAAGCGGACTTCATTAGTATCTAAAAAATGTGTTGACGGTGTCAAAAATTCTAAAGATATGTTAATAGTCATTTTTCATAGTCTCTTGCAGACCAATAAAGTCAAGGGAGTGTGCTTGGATAAGATCAGAAAGACATGAAAGGCATGCCCCTTTTTCCTGCCCCCTATAATTTTTATCTATCTGGCATTTCCCACATTGAGCCGGTCCTACTAGGGGCATGAGTAGAGCTGCGAGTGACGTTTTGGCTCCTATTACGAGTATAGAAGAGAAAGAGAGAAAAGATATAACCACACCTCTTTTGTAGGGTTTTTTCTCCCTGGTTGTACATCAATAAAATTAATCTCATCAACATCTTCAGGAGAGATCCATGTCAAGCTAAGAGGAACAATATTGCCATTATTTTCATGTATGTATCATTAAGAAGATTCATCAGGGGAGGTGCTTTTGGAAGAAATTTGATGTC
This sequence comes from Elymus sibiricus, assembly GCA_039707655.1. Taxonomy (NCBI): domain Eukaryota; kingdom Viridiplantae; phylum Streptophyta; class Magnoliopsida; order Poales; family Poaceae; genus Elymus; species Elymus sibiricus. The sequence goes on along the minus strand of CM077675.1, from coordinate 188,323,105 downwards.
TATCAACCTCTTGTTCTCTAAGCACAACAGTAGACTAAATCATGAGAAAAAATGTTAAGACCTATCATCTTAACACTATCTCATTATTTGGCAGAACAAAGGAGTTATGAGAAGAAGTTGGGGAGGATATGCTATCAAGATGTTCTTCCTTGCCACATCAACAGCCGGGCAATCAACTCTTTCCATTTTACCTAGAGTGTCTACTCACACCACCACCACACATAACATATAGTTATAGAAGTAGTGAAGTCATTGTATGCATCTTGCTATCTCATGATTATAATACTAATTAAAAAGCCAATTGATGAGATACACATGACGTAAACCTTGAGGTTTAAGCCTTGGCAAGTGGAGAAAAGATAAAACCATCTCCACTGAGCACCCAATGCATATTGTTGGGTGCACAATTTCGCTTCATCAATGAATGGAGAACTGATATAATATACTCCCTCCGTTCCAGAATATAAGGTGTATTGTTTTCCGTGCAAGTCAATCATTTGAATGTTTGACCAAGATTATAGAATAAAATAACAACATATGCAATACCTAATAGATAAAATATAAAACTAGTTCTCATGATGGATCAAATGATATACGTTTGTATTGTGTATATTTATATAATTTTCTAAAAACTCGGTCAAACATGCACTCGTTTGACTTTTAAAAAAACAAATACACCTTATATAAAGAACAGAGGGAGTACTCCCTTTGTTTCTTTTTACTCGTTTCATAAGTCAAACGTTCTAAGGTTTGATCAATTTTATAAGAGAAGGTTATCAACATTCACAATACCAAATCAATATCATTAGATGTATCATGTAATTGATTTTCATGTTGTATTTGTTTAGTTTTGTAGATGATTATATTTTTTTAAGGAAAATCTTATATCCAAAATAAAAAGAAATGTAGAGTGTACCAAAGTTGTATAATCCACAACAAATAAATTCAGTTCAGTCATGAATGAGATCAATAAAATTTATTAGTAGAATGGATCTGCATATACAGATGTGAAGTGTCAAGCTTAAATACATACATTAAATAAGTCTGCTAGATTCACGGAAATCGTTTTTACTCGAGCTCTGTTTGATTAGATGGAGGTGCTATTGGGGATGCCCTTGCCGGTGACGCCGGGCTGCGAGAATGGTTTCATGAGCTGGTACGGCACGATGCCGGCGCCGCACCGGTTCTTGAGTTTCCTGTTCTTGTTCCTTCCGTCGATGATCCCCTCCACCGCCTTAAGCTGCTCGTTGAACCTCATGTACGCCGCCTGCACCGTGGTGTCGGCACCCCACGGGGCAGTCTCCATCCCTCCGAGGTACTCCTCGTCGGAGGAGTGGCTGGACAGCACGTCCAGCACCGCCATCACCAGCGTTGCCTGTACCTGCGACGGGAAGCATTCCCGGAGCGCCTGGTCCGGGTTGTCCAGGAATTTCTCGAAGGCGACGGCGTCCACGGGCTCCTCCACCGGCATGTTGGTGCGCGCGATGGAGGGACGGTTCGGGAAGTAGCCGCCGAAGTCGTACTGCCCGAAGTTGACGGCCGCGTGATGCGCTGCGGCGACCCAGATGATGGTGGTGAGCGTGTGCGCGAGGCTCTCTGGCGTGTCCAGCTTAGGCCACCACGGCGCGTCCTTCTTGTCGCCGTGTCCCTGTGTGCGCACCTCCGTCCAGAACGCCTGCAGCTCCGCGTCTCCCGTGACGCTGGCGGCGGTCGGGTAGTAGCGGGAAACGTACGCCTGAACCCAGCCCTTGATGGCGTCCCAGATCAGGAGCCCGTCGTTGGCGAACGGGTAGTCTTGGATGGCGAGCTTGAGGCCGTGCTCCGCCGTGGGGTCCTCCTCCGCCATGCCCCTGCGGACGAGGTCGGCGGGGAGGGCCTCCATGTCGAAGCGCCAGAGCTTGTCGTACGCGACGGAGCTGAGCTCCATGGCGTACCTCTGCGGGGAGAAGGTAAGCTCGATGATGCCGCCGCCGTTGATGAGGGCGGAGCGTGCGAGCGCGTTGATCCGCATGGTGTAGCGGAAGTGCGGGCGCAGCAGCTGGTAGATGGGGTGCATCTCGCTGAGCTGCCTGTTGGCCGCGAGGATGTAGGGCTCGACGGCGCAATGCGTGCGCAGCCAGTGGGTGACGAGCTCGTGGTGGCCGGCGTCGTGGGCGCGGACGTGGGACTTGGCCATCCGCCACAGCCAGGACTTGGTGGTGTCCGTGGACGACGTGAACACCTGCCTCCACTGCGGCATCGTGGGTGAGGCCGGCCGCGTGAGCTCGATGGCGAGGAGGCGCAGCGTGCCGTCGTCGGTGAGGAACAAGATGGTCCGGGAGCCGTACATGGTGGTGTGCTGCAGGGCGCGGATCTTGTGCACGTAGGGCAGGAACAGGTCGTGGAAGTCGAGCATGAAGAGCCTCTTGCTCTTCACCGCCTCGGCCACCGTCATGGTGTGTCCCATCTGCGCCTCCAGCACCTCGGCGGTGATCGCCGACTCCGCCGGGCCGTACACCGCCGGGTCGAGCTTGCTCTTGAGAGGAAATTCTTTGACAAGCTCGATGGCGTACGGATTGATCCCGGCGAGCGTCTCCCTGGCGAACTCCTCGTCCCGCAACCACGCAAACTTGTCCTCTGCATTAGGCAACCAACACGCATTCAATCAGGTTCGTGCATGCATGAAAAACTCCATTTGCTGCATGCACGTGCATCTGGAAGGAAGAAACAAGGTAGGAACGTACTCTGGACATTTGCGGGGGCGTCGAAGAGGAGGACTTTGTCGCCGGGGCCGTCGCGGAGGAACTCGAGGAGGCGCGGCACGGCGGCGCGGAGGAAGCCGAGATCCTCGGCGCGCGGCAGCTCCACGCCGTCCTCGAAGAGCTTGTCGATGACGAAGAAGGAGGGGAAGCCCTGGTTGGGGTCGATGAGCGTGGACTGCACGGCCGGCACCGCGGCGTGGAGCACCGACTGCAGCGTCTTCACCGAGAACTGCACGCTCTTCTCCTCCGAGAAGGCCTCGTCCCTCGGCACGTACACGTCGCCGCTCTTCGTCTCCGACTGCGGATCTGCACATAACGCACGCACGCACGCACGAGTTAGAACCTGCAGTAGGGCAGACGCGCATGCATGCACGATGTGTACGTGGTACTGTATATCTCTTGACTTTGTGGTGTATAGGTACCTTTGGTGGATCTGGGGCGGCCGGTGCGGCAGCGCCGCGGGTAGGGGAACTGCTTGTTGCCGCCGAGGACGGGGCGGGCGCCGGCGGCACCGAGCTCCTCGCCGGACCCGAGGTCGTTGTACACGTCGTAGTCGTAGACCCGGTCGGTGGCCTTCCTCTGCCCGGTGCCATCACCGCGCTTCTTGGCGAGGTCGTTCTTCCGGTAGCCCTGGAGACCCGGAGGAGTCTGGCTCGGCAGGTAAGGCTGCACGGTTGACAAATTTCAGCCACAAGAGTAAAGCACGTCATTCCATTACTAGCAAGCAAGCAAGCTGCAGCTCAACATTAATGCGCACGGGTTCGAAACTCGTACGAGCGGGCCACGTACGTACGTACTTAACGTGGTGGTCATGGGCGTGCACTGCCCAACTTTTACGCAACTAAGGCGAACCAACTTGTGGTTGGATGGTTAGAGAGATTGTGATATCCCCAGCCCACCAGGGTTCAAATCCTGGTGCTCGCATTTATTCCTGGAATTATTTCAGGATTTCCGGCGATGCGCATTCAGTGGGAGGAGACGTTCCCGTCGACGACGAGGTGCCTACGGTGCCTTCGTAAATTTCAAGATGATATGTCGGCTCAGTCTCTCGGAGGTGCTCATAGGGGTAGGGTGTGCGTGTGTGCGTTCATAGGGGTGAGTGTATGCGTGTGTATATGAGCGCTTGCGTCTGTACTGTGTTCAAAAAAAAAACTTTTACGCAACCAAGTCACGATATGCACGTTCAGAAAAAGCAACCTATGCGCACACCATTGCTCCATGTACAATGATCACGTGGAAGCCTGGATACCAGTAGCTCTCGACTGCCTGTCTGCCTCCATGCCGAGCGCAGATCTTTCTGCATCTAATGCACAATAACGAGACTTGAAGTCCCTTAATTTCGAGAATTGACCATGCACGTCAAATCTGCTTTACTTATGGTTCCACGCACAGGGATTAGATGATGCAGCCTCCCTCAAGGTAAAAAATTCCACAGAGATCACATTCACACGTTAGCTGAGGAGACCTTCCCGATGAAAGGCGACTGGCTTCTTTCGCAAAAAAAAAAAAAAAAAAAAAAAAAAAAAAAAAGAAGAGAGAGAGAGAGAGAGAGGCGACTGACTTGACTTGGTTCCTTACCTTGTTGGCGAAGAAGACGCGCTTGGCGTCGCCGGACTTGGGCGGCAGCCAGGAGTCGCAGCGGATGACGTTGGGTGCCGAGTTGCCGCCGGCCGTGACGACCTTCACGTCCTCCAGGAACATCTCCGTACCGTGCTCGTTGCCGACCAGCACGGCGCCGACGGGGCCGAAGCCCGCCGGCACGTTGAAGTCGGCCTCGTAGGTGACGATGTGGAGGTCATTGTCGGCCACCTTGTGGGCATAGCTCTTGATCGTCTGCTTCTCCTTCCCCGTCTCTGGATTCACGTGTGCATATGCAGCATAGCGATTAACATCAAGCAGTACTCCATGATACAGCTGAACTTGCAAGCTGCTATACGCGCAGAGGTGTCCAGGTTTGTTTTTACAAAGTTTAAATTTTCGCAACCAGATGTACTAGGTGATGACAATGCATCAAGAAAAGTTTTTTTTGAATGGTTCAAACAAGGTGATGACCATGCATCAGGATGAGGGTCTTTACACCGATTCAGTCGAGAAAAATTCCTACTGAGAGAGGGACAAGTCGCACCTAGTACTTTTAAACCTTTCCATCCCTTGCATGACGAATGAGGGCAGCAGCCAACATAGCGTGTCAAACCTACTATGGTTTGATCCATATATATACTTGTTTTGGTAACTCAATTAGGACTGGTCACTTAATTTATGGACTTTTTTTATAACAAACTGTATTCCAGCTCAAGTTGTTGTACGCTGGACCTGGACTGAATAGTACTAGATTTTACCTTAAAAAGAACGAGTAGGTTATTATATTTATAACAGGAAAAAAGTGTGAAAACTAGTCGATCCAAACGGAAAAACTAGTAAAAAACGGCTGATGGTTTATTTTTTTCTCCAGAGAACTTGAGCATCTATGATCGATGGATGGTTTTTGTGCATCGATGATCGATGGATGATTTTTGTGCATCCGTCAATCTCTGGCCTTTGCTTCAATAGCACATATGTTAGCTTATAGTTAGTTGATTCATTTATTCATTCGTCCGTTGATCAATTAATTCTACTACCGTGTTTAGCAGACCGACAGGCCGGTCGACCATTTGATTTTTCTTTGTGGTGTTACTCTTATAATGGCTTTGCTTAATAAGTAAAATCAGATCTTAATTTGGGTTACAAAATTGTGCATGTTGCATTTTTTTCACTAGAATAAACTAATTTCGTGCCTTTTTGAATAGACCAAAATTAATGGACAAAACCATGCAAAGTATATGTGTGCATGCATGTCAATGTTATATGCTAGTATATGTATAGTACTATATATATAGCATACTTACTGGCGTCAAGCTCGGCGCTGACGAGCTCGAGCTCCATGGACCTGCCGATGAGGTCCTTCACATCGTCCATCGTCCTGGACGGCCTCAACCCATCGAGGAACCCACCGACGGTGACCTTAACCGTCGCCACCGCCTTCACACGAACCGAATCACCACCCTTTCCTGCCATGGCGGAAGAAGCTCCGCCGCCGCTGCTACCACTAGCCGGCACCACCTCGGACGGGCCAACGGACGAGCACCTCACGATCAGCTGCCTACCGCCACCGAGCGCACGAGCACAGCCTCGCCCCGGACGGCCGGCGGAGAGCGAAGACGACGGGAGGCTACTGCTGGTGCTGCACGTGGAGGAGGAGAAAGAGGAGAAGGAGGGCAGGATGCGACGACTCGCGATGGTGTGGTGGTGGCTCTGGAGGCTGGATGGTTTGAGCTGAGGAAGCGACATGGCTGGCTTTATAGGAAGCAACGGGCCTCCTATGGCTACGGGTGGGCGTACGTACGTACGATCTCGTGCGATCTCCCGGCGCGTCTAATAAATTCAATGGGGCTTACGTGTGCGTCTGCTACGGCTCGTGCGTTGGTGACTTGCGAGTTGTGAGCTGCGATTGGGCATGGGCATGCGATTATATATAAACAGTGAGGGTTGAAACTAATGCATGGTCGATGGCTCCTTTGTCTTTGAGGAATGGGTTTCCTACCCCTCAAGTTTCTGGTCGAAAATAGCAGTACGTGCAGCCGTGCAGGTCATGGATACATGTTACTATCGTGCATGAAGTTCTAGCTAGGCTGGCTTCGAGGCAGCTACGTAGCTTCTTTGGAATGTGCCACACGCGTTTCCACTGCACGTTGGCTTGTGTGACAAGTCGCCAGGTTAGGGGTTTAGCCACGGGAAAGGTGGTTTTCTATCTTTACTTAGGGACGTCGACTGTTGATTCATCTTTTTTGCTTTCGTTTCCAGGTTACTCTAAACAGGTGGTTCGATCAGTTCATCTTTACTCTTCAGGCAGCAGTGGTTTAAGATTCTAGTTCTTCTTTACTGGCGCCACGCTTTTTCTCGGGCTGCCAGACCGTCGTATGGTTCATCTTACCCAGATGCTTCTCGAAAGGTATGGTTGACCACATCAACTTATTTCTACCTTTTTGTTTACAAGTGAACCCATAAACATGCCGTGCAGGTTTCCAACCGTTGAATGTTATTCCAACTTACTGATGTGGCACCCCCATCCATTTTTCACAGAAAAGGCAGGAAAACGAGCACAATCCTCTTCGCGCGATATATCCGATGGGGCAATGGACTGGTAGTTTGGCCTAGATCGACCGACCGGGTGGAATAGTAAAAGCCCCCGAGCCGCGTGCCTACCTACTCAACCAATTCTACAGATTGACCTTTCAATTCTTTTTTCGATAAAGAGCATTTCATTGAATATCGAGATGATACAATGTTTACCTTTCAATTCTTGACGACTAGAGTAACAATAATCTTCAAGACTTGAACACACACAACGCATGCAGCAGCCAAGTCCCCGGCTACGCTTCTACAAATATATGTGCGGGTCGGGGGAGATACATCCAGTGACTGGATTTCGTATTTATTTTTTTGGTATGGCTAGGTCTAAGTCGACTGAGATTTAACCAAGTCTCAGTCGAGTGATATAGGATGTAGGAAGAAAAAGGAAAAACTAAAAAGAATTTTTTGTACGAATCTTCGTGCAAGACCAAAGGAAGATATTGTCGACTGAGACATAACAACTGAGACTTAGGAAAACTGTATTTTTTTAGGAAAACAACGAAACTCTGTTGCGTATTATTATTATTATTTGCAAACAAAAACAGGACTACTCTTGAGAACACAAAAAAGTACTATACATCAGCAAAAAATAATTATAAAAGAATAAAAGAAGGAAAAATAGAAAAGAAGCAAAAATTACAAAGGGATGTAAAAACCCTTAACGAAAGGCTTGAATCCACTCCTCGAACTCACTGTATTCATAATTCATGTGATTTTGTTGAAGATAATTCACTTGAGCTCCTCCTTAAACTTTCTCCTACAGCTGTAAACACTTGGTGGGATTTTGTTGAAGATAAAATCATTTCTTGTTGTCTAGATTGCCCAAGATACACGGATGATGATCTCAAAAGCAAAGGGAGCATTAAGTATCTGTTTCAGATTGTTGATCTCGTGTTGGATGCCCATATGTTCAGATGTCCAAGTAGGACAGATGTATGCTCAGCATAGTTGTGCAAAAGGACAGTGAAAGAAGGGATGATCTCTTGTTTCAGTAACCTGCATGTTACACATGACACAAGAATAGTTCTCAAGAAAAAAATATGTTGAAGCATTGCTCTTGTGTTTAGTCTGTTGTACAGCAGCAGCCAGTAAAAAAATAGTTGGCAGCAAGTTTTGCAGCGCCATTTCAGGGCTGGCATAATGTCAGGCGTGGGAGAAAGGAACCTATGAGCCTTTGAAACTTTGTAGGAAGTGGCCCCGGATGGTAACTGCCAATGATCATGATCTGTAGTGAGTTCATGTATAAACTGTTGTAATTCCCGAAACTGCTCGTATGCTTCTTCAGTAAGTGGCAAGTGGAAGTTTTTAGCAAGGTCCTCGGATTACCACAATTCTAAGATAGGAATGTGCTGGTTCTTGGCAAATGAGTGTAGATGTGGCCATGTTACAGCCTTACATTCCTCATCCCATGCATCTGACCTGAACTCCAAAGTTTGTCCATTTTGAACAATTCCAACTGCATTTCTTTGTAGGTTGGAAGGAACTTTAAACAGTCTCTCCACCAGAAGGAACAATGTGCCAGGTGGGAAGAGGGTGTGGCAGTTTGATAGTAAGTCTCTCAAACTAAATTAACCCATAGTATATCACAATGATTCATGGACTTATGTACCATTTTCATTAGTAAACAAGTATTCTGTGTTGTGAGATTTAAAATGCCTAACCCTCCTCTGTCTTTTGGTCTGCATATTAAATCACATGCTGCTAGAGGGGGTTTCTCTTTTCCAAATCCTTTCCTCTCCAAAATAAATGCCTTCTATACTTGTCCACTTGATCAATAATGCCTTTATAAAGAATGAGACAACTCATGAGAAAAATGGGGAGTGAAGATAAAACAACATTTACCATTAGAAGTCTCCCATCATAACTCAGAAACTGAGAACAAGCACTAAGTATCTTCTGGATTCTTTCAATAATATACATGAAGAATTCCATTTTAGGCTTAGTGAATCCAAGTGGGGTGCGCAAATAAAATAATGGAAAAGTGCTAATTGTACAACCGAGGAGAGTTGAAAGCTGCAACATTGATTCTTTAGTGACATTGATGGGCAAAGTACTAGATTTATGGTAATTAACTTTTAGTCCTGAAGCTTTGGAGAAGGTGGTTACTAATTTTTGCTCCGGTTGTCTTGGGCAGGCTGGCATGATAATCAAAGTGTCATCGGCATATTGCATGGAGAAAGTGTTTACTAATAGTGACTGGATTTCATGGACAACATGTCCTACTTAATTAAAAAGCTAGGTTCCATGTATCGCTAGCAGCCGCGGCCGGCCGTAACTGTGTGTATAATACACCAAGTTGATAGAATCCTAGGATCATCTAGGACAGAGATGTGTGACGGTGGTGCCGTGCATAATGCCTCTGTGGTGATGATTCGAGTGAGTGAGAGAGAGAGAACAGAGAGAGAGATGGAGAGGAGGACTACCTTCTCTCTGACCTGCGGAGCTCCCGCCGTTGGCCATGGTGGGACGGTGACGGCGGCGATGACAGAGAGATGGCGAGGTGGTGGTGGTGCTTCCCGTGAGCACTGCGCTAACCCTAGATCGGAAGGGGATATCGGTGGGGTGACTGGCGGCGCGGTGAACCTCGTACTGCGAGCCCCGGCCCCCACCTCTTTATATAGCGCAGGTCACAGGGGCCCACCAACCATAAGAGGGTTGGGCGCCCCCGATCAGGTCGCGAGTCAGGGGCCCGTTCGACCCGTTGGGTTCGAACGGGAGGAGATCAACCTAACATTCTCCCCCTTGATCTCAACTTTACTTTTAACCTTATACTTTCTAGTTTATTTGTTTCATCACATATTGGTACATAGAGCATGTTTCATCGTCACAGCTTAATTGCCGATAGAATCATACAGCTACAACATACGTTTTGTTTAGAAACAAATTATGTTCCTTTTGGGCCTCTCATGATCCAGGAATCATAAGGCTTTCCCTTAAACCCATGCCGGCTAAGTGTTCCTTGAACACATTGGGTGGTAAGCCTTTCGTAAGCGGATCCGCAAGCATATCCTTTGTCCTTATATGCTCGAGACTTATAGTGTGATCCTGGATTTTATCTTTCACAACATAATACTTTATCTCTATTGTTTTGGCAGTATTACTCGACTTGTTGTTGTGAGCGTAGAATACTGCGGGCTGGTTGTCACAGTACATCTTTAGTGGTTTGTGAATACAATCTACCACTTTCAAGTCGGGTACAAATTTCTTTAGCCATATCGCCTGTCCCGTGGCCTCGAAACATGCTATAAATTCTGCATACATCGTGGACGATGCAACTACTGACTGTTTGGAGCTTCTCCACGAAATAGCCCCTCCAGCGAGAGTGAACACGTATCCTGACGTGGATTTTCTATCATCTCTGTCCCCCGCAAAATCTGTGTCTGAATACCCTCTTATCTCTAGGGAATCAGATCTCCTGTATGTTAGCATGTAGTGTTTCGTGCCTTGCGCATAACGCAATGCCTTCTTTGCCATCTTCCAGTGCTCCATGCCTGGATTCTCTTGATATCTACCGAGTACCCCGGTGACAAAAGCTAAGTCAGGGCGAGTGCACACTTGTGCATACTGTAAGCTTCCAACAGCCGAAGCATATGGTACTGCTTTCATTAGATCGATCTCATACTGGTTCTTGGGACATTGGAATTTCCCAAAACTATCGCCCTTGACTATAGGAGCAGGTGTGGCTTTACTCGCATGCATATTATACTTTTGAAGAACCTTTTCTAAATATGCCTTCTGCGATAGTCCTAAGACTCCATTGTTCCTATCTCGGTGAATTTCTATGCCCAAAACATAGGATGCTTCACCAAGATCTGTGATATCAAAATTTGAGGATAAGAACTTCTTTGTTTCTAGTAGTAGACTAACATCACTGCTAGCAAGCAAGATATCATCCACATACAAGATTAGGAAAATATATTTCCCATTTTTAAACCTTGCATAAATGCAGTTATCCTCAATATTTTCTTTAAATCCAAAACTTTTAATTGTTTGATTAAATTTTAGATACCACTGTCTAGAGGCTTGCCTTAATCCATAAATGGATTTCTTCAGGCGGCATCCCATATTTTCCTTGCCTTCCATGATAAAACCCTTGGGTTGTTTCATGTAAACTTTTTCTTTTAAATCACCATTCAGAAATGTCGTCTTGACATCCATTTGATGTAACTCTAAATCAAAATGTGCAACTAATGCCATTATGATTCTGAAGGAGTCCTTACATGAGACTGGGGAAAAGGTCTCATTGTAATCTATCCCTTCTCTTTGTGTAAATCCTTTTGCCACGAGTCGGGCTTTATACTTTTCTACATTCCCATTAGGGTCATACTTAGTTTTGTAGACCCATTTGCAGCCTACTGTTTTGGCTCCTTTAGGAATTTCCACTAAGTCCCAAACATCTTTGGAACTCATTGATTTCATTTCATCTTCCATTGCCTCTAGCCATTTTGATGAGTTAGGGCTTCTAATGGCTTCTTCATATGTAGTGGGGTCACCTTCCATATGAACCATTTCTGTGTTATAGACTTTATAATCAGTAGAAATAGCTGATCTTCTTGTTCTATTAGACCTTCGAAGGGCCTCAGTTTATGGCACATTCTGTGCCTCAACTTCCGGCACATCGTCTAAAATTGGCTACTGCAACTCCCTTTCATGCTCAACAACGGGTTCAGTCGGCTCCTGACGGACAGGTTCCGGGTCTACCCTCATAGTTGTCATGGGTGAAGTTGCAACTGGCAGTGAGAAAAATGGCTCCTGAATCATCGGATTAGGTGCATGCACCCTCTTCTCCTCAACATCAATTTTCCGAGCTACCAAGCTCCCCCTCATCATTTCGTCCTCTAAGAAGACGGCATGTCTTGTTTCTTCAAACTTTGTATATCTGTCTGGACAGTAGAAACGAAAACCCTTTGATCTGTCTGGATAGCCAATGAAGTGGCAACTCACTGTTTTGGGATCCAACTTTGCAATGTTTGGATTAAACATTTTGGCCTCAGCAGGGCATCCCCACACCCTGAAGTGGTGTAGAGAGGGCACTCGTCCTGTCCATAGCTCGTACGATGTTTTGGGCACCGACTTGCTTGGCACTCTATTGAGAATGTGAATGGCGGTTTTAAGCGCCTCCATCCACAATCCCAATGGCAAGGTGGAGTAACTCATCATGCTGCGCACCATATCCATAAGTGTACGGTTGCGCCTTTCAGCTACTCCATTTTGCTGAGGCTCGCCCGGCATTGAATACTGGGTTACTATGCCAGTATCCTGTAAGAACTTTGCAAAAGGTCCAGGGACTTGGCCATATCGAGTGTGTCGACCGTAGTACTCCCCCCCACGGTCAGATCTTACTATCTTTATTCTTTTATCATGTTGATTTTCAACTTCAGCTTTGAATATCTTAAATTTATCCAATGCTTCAGATCTTTCTTTGATTGGATAAATATATCCATAGCGAGAGTAGTCATCTGTGAATGTTATGAACGAGTCATATCCATCCACACTTTTCACCGGAAATGGTCTACAAATGTCGGTGTGAATGATTTCTAGTGTGCCTGTGCTATGGATTGCACCCTTTTTGATTTGTTTTACATACTTTCCTTTAATGCAATCTATGCATTGTTCTAAGTCTGAGAACTCTAACGGAGGAAGAATTTCACTTTTGACTAATCTTTCTATTCTCCCCCTGGAAATATGGCCCAATCGACAGTGCCATAATTTCGATGAGTCATGAGTTCTCTTTCTTTTCTTTTGCTCTTTGTTCGACGCGGAAGCATGCTCATTCACATTGGACACAGAATGCACTTTTTCACAGAGTGATAATAAATAAAGCTCATTGTGAAGTAAAGCAACACCCACATAAGCATTATTAAACCATATGGCACACTTTCCATGTCCAAAATAACATTCATAATTGTCTTTGTCCAAACAAGAAACAATAATTAAGTTTCTATGACATGAAGGAACAAATAAGACATCTCTAAGTAGAAGCTTGAACCCATCAGTTAACTCCAAGGAGATGTCACCGACAGCTTCAACTTCTGCTTGAATTCCATTTGCAACTTCAATGCATCTTTCGTTTCTTTGCATAGTCCGCGTCGAATGGAATCCTGTAATGAATTTGCAACATGAACAGTTGCACCTGAGTCAATCCACCAAGTAGATTTCAAAAACTGTGTATACAAGGATTCATTTACAAAGGAAACGATGTCGTTACCTCTCTTTGCCATTATTGACTTTAGCCAGACAGGGCAATCTTTCTTGTAGTGCCCAGTCTGCTTGCAGTGGAGGCAAGTGTCTTTGTCCACTGGAAAGGACTTCTGCTGATGCTGATGCTGCATGTGAGATTTTCCATGCGCCTTTGAAGGGGAACCTTTGCTATTTTAATTGTAATTCTTTTTCTTGTTATCCTTCACATAGTTGAGTGAACCACCATGTGAGGCTTTAAGTCTGTCCTCTTCTTGGACACACATTGCTATGGTCTTTTCAATGTCCCATGTTTCAGGTGACATGTTGTAGTTGACAACAAAGGTTTCAAATTGTTTTGGCAGTGAAGCCATGACCAGGTGGACCAGGAGCACTGGTTTGATCTCCAGATCCGCATCCATGGGTTTGAGCTTTGCTGCCATGTTGCTCATCCTAAGGATGTGCTCTCTTATTCCATGACCACCGCCAGTGTAGTTCTCTATTACCAGTTGCTTTATCAACTGGGTGGCATATGTCTTTGAAGAACCAGTGAACTGGCTCTTTATCTTTGTAAGGAACTCCCCTACGGAAGTGTACTCTGCAATTGAGCCCACAATGGCGTTCTCAATTGTATTCTTTATAAATGTCATACACTTTTTGTTGGCGTTGATCCACTTTTGATTGTTGAGGGTGTATGACATCTCCAATGGAGCATACTCCCCCCTCTTTTTGTCCCACGCAGCAGCATCATCAGTGGCCTCTCTGACTGGCTCTGTAGGTCTAACCGGCTGTGGTTCATCCACAACCCAGTCGACCTCAGCACAGACAAATGCCAGGTCTACTTTCTTCCTCCACTCAGTGTAGTTATCACCTCTGAGTGTTGGAACATCTTTTAGGCAACGCATCAAGTGGTAGCCTCCTGAAATCACAATTTAAGTGAGATCATTATAACAATCATATGCATTAATCTAACGTTGGTCAAATTAAACATACAATTGTCTATGCAATTAAATCTATATTACCGTTGGGCAAAAAATAGAAATAAATGCACCTTTTATAGCAATAATATAACATGATCATGTTATTAACAACGTTGGTCATAAAAATAACAAAATCATACTAATTTTAATAATCACTTTAATATGCTCTTTACATTTAATTCTCTTTAAACTTTTATTTTCTTTGCAAAAGAGCACTATAATATATTTTGCAGCGGAAAAACATGAATATAAAATTCACGAACTTTTTATACTTTACAGAAACTTTTCTTTTACCAAATAAAAATTCATGAACTTTATTATTTTCTTTATAAAATTCATGAACTTTTTCTTTTTCTGAAAATTTTCTATTTTCTTTTTCAGAAACTTTTCTATTTTCTTTTCTATTTCCTAAACAAAAAAATTCGTTGGAAAAAATTGCATAGAAAAAGAAATCAAGACTATATATTGTTTTTGCCTAAAACAGAACAAAGACTAAAAGGAAAAAACTGCTGGAGCGCTCTGGGCCGAAAACGCCGAAAACGGCCTGCTCCCTCGCAGCTCCTGGCCAGGGGCGCCGGCCCAGCCGGCCCACCCCCTCTTGGCCCAGCCGTGGCCTGTGGGGAGCCAGAGCTCACCCTGGCCGTCCGATGCGGGCAGCGGCGATCTGACGGCCGCGCGGACGGATCGGTCGGTCAAAACCGCCGTCAGCCGTCGGGGGGGGGGGAACCCTAGCCCATTCCCTCCCTCGCTCGCGCCGCTCGCCCCCTCTGTGAATACGGCGACGGCGGGCCACCGGCGGCGCGCGCCTCTCCTTCCTTCCCCCTATCCTTTCCACCTCCAGCGCCTCCTCACATCGCTTCTTTCCGCACGATGCGCTCGGCGGCGGCTAGCGATACGCCGGCGGTCGGCCCGTCGCGCGAGCGCCCGCATGCCGGAGATGGCGTCGTCGACCGTGGCGGCCGGCGCGCTAGCCCTTTCCCCTTTCTTTCTTCCCTTTTCTCTCTGTGGCCGATGCGACGGCGTGATGCAGCGGCGCCTCCTCCGCCCCCTTTGCCGGCGTGCGCGAGCACCTCGAAGGTGAACGCGCCGCCGTCAAACGGTGCGGTGGTGGTGCCCTTTGCCCCCCGGAGGGAGTAGTTCTTATTCCCCGCACCTCGGCTTGCCGATGCGTGTGGGGATCGAGAGGAACGGCGCGGCTCGGAGGCGGCGCACAGCTCCGGTGAGCTGTTCTTTTCCCCTTTGATTTCTGTTTAGGGTTGCGGGTTGGGGTGGGACTCTCGGGAGGGGTTTGATCTTTGGCACTTTCTTTCCGATCCGAACACAAATCTGAATCCTAGTTGCTCTGAAACCATTGATAGAACCCTAGGATCATGTAGGACAGAGATGTGTGACGGTGGTGCCGTGCATAATGCCTCTGTGGTGATGATTCGAGTGAGAGAGAGAGAGAACAGAGAGAGAGATGGAGAGGAGGACTACCTTCTCTCTGACCTGCGGAGCTCCCGCCGTTGGCCATGGTGGGACGGTGACGGCGGCGATGACAGAGAGATGGCGAGGTGGTGGTGGTGCTTCCCGTGAGCACTGCGCTAACCCTAGATCGGAAGGGGATATCGGTGGGGTGACTGGCGGCGCGGTGAACCTCGTACTGCGAGCCCCGGCCCCCACCTCTTTATATAGCGCAGGTCACAGGGGCCCACCAACCATAAGAGGGTTGGGCGCCCCCGATCAGGGCGCGAGTCAGGGGCCCGTTCGACCCGTTGGGTTCGAACGGGAGGAGATCAACCTAACACAAGTAGGATATGTGCGTATGCATGTGCAAGCAAGATGTCGACACTTAATTTGCTGACCCAAGCTAGACAATGTAATCGTCTGGCCAAAAAGCTGAAAAATACGAGGTGATTTTAAAACGTGGGTGGCATGGTTTGCGCAACGGTAGATTCTTCCTTACTGAAGCCATGCATTTCTGTAACGGTATGGCTCTTGAACCTTATCGTCTTCCTTCACATTGCTCAATTCCAAACTAGCTAGAAACATATACTACTGTCCACGCGGTAGGTTGCCAACCAGTGATCAAACTAACCTTGTGGCAAGTACCCTTGTCGATCGTCTCGGCAAAATGCTACAGTTTGCATCAGGATTACATGATGTTTCAGAACTGATCTAACTTTGATCAGGATGACACAAAACAATATAGGTCAACTCAAAAATTGAATTATTATCTAAAACAATTATTGAAATATCTAATTACATTTGGTAAGAAGTCTTGGCTAGCATCTAAACTGCTATATGCATGTTGTTTACCTGGGTGCGGTAAGCGGCGGGAGGAGTGATAAGGGGAAGGAGGAGATAAAAGAGGAAAAGTGACAAGAGGAAGAGAAAGAAGGAGGAGAACCATAGAAGTGACGAGAATGATGATGACATGTGAAAATGCCAAGAGGGAAGTGTATCACTGGCTCAAGGGATAAGGAACTCCCCTCAGGGCTAGATGATGGCTTTATCGGTGCATTGTGGCAAACTAATTTGACGACATAGACCGAGATGAAGGAAAAATATGGCAATAGATTAGCCACAAGATAAGTTGAAGGAAGAAATGGAGGGGGGATGCGTCCTGGTGGCAACGACAGGGAAGAAGATGGGGCGGGGTTGTTCTCATGTGTCCTAGCGCCATTTTGATTTCCATAATAATTAATATAATCAAAATTTGATATGAAGATATTTTCATAGTGCAACAAAGTTTGTGGTTCTAATTGATCAAAGTAGCATGTTGAAGAGGTGCATACACATGGCTCGAGTGATAATCATGTCTATTACAAACGGTTGTCTTTGGGTGCTTTGTTGGGCTATTTGGCTACGCGGTGATTATTATTTTGGGAAAATTATATATCCATTATATAAAATAGGTGATCTTTGTAAAAAAGTGAGGTTTTAGAAAATACTGTTCTTAGGTGCAGACATTTTGGGGTCACCGTAATGGTGGATACTTTGGTTTGTATCCTAGTGGCTTGGAACTAGGGATTCAATGGTTTCTCCTTATCAACTATGGTTTAACTCATGTGAGTAGCAAATCAACCGTGTATCTCATAGTTGTTCCTACATTAAATAAAATTTCACAGATCATACTCTACTTGAGTCATACGATTTACTTAAATAGTTGATCCTCACTAACTCTAATTCCTTCAACATGCAACTATAAGCTAACTCACCATGTCACCGTGCCTAAGAAATGACTCACCTTAACAAGCAGTTCTCTTAACATACAATTATGCCAACTCACCAAGTTTCCATGAATGGAAAAGATACATTAACATGCACCATGCATGCTATTAATATTCATTCAATAATATAAAACATAAATTATCTAATTTTAGTTTTAATTCTTAGAATACTAATGTTGTATACAATCAAATCTCATTGAAATAGTTGCAAACAATTCCCGCGGCAGGGGTATCATCTCTAGTTCGTACTTATAAAATTCTTCGGTATCATATCTAGTAATTTGTCCATGCATGGCTAGGCAACAATGATTGTGTTACTTAGTCGTACCTTTTGTGTTTAAAATGTAGTGTGTATTAAGTTGTTTAAAAAAATCTAACAAGTATGTGTTCAACCAAGGTTGCGGAAGCATATATCAACATCCAAACAAAATTAGTATCATTAGATCTACCATCAAAGTTCAAACACAATTTTATATTTTATTTATTTGACATTATAGATCTTGATTGTTCTTTCTATAAACATTGTCAAACATACACACATTTGATTTTTGAAAAACCTAATATCCACTACATTTTGAAACAGATAATTATTACATCGGCGTTGATTAAGATCTTTGTTAAGTCTCACTGATGGTAGTACATGTCTAATTTTTTAATTTGTTTGTGGAAAAACTTCTGTTCTGTTCATCATCAGCATGATAGTACAACGAACACCAGAAATAATAAAAGTTACATCTGGATAGGTAGACCACTTAACAATGACTACAAGCACTGAAGCGAGCCAAAGGCGTGTCGCCGTCAGCACTCTCACAGAGCAGGGCAAAACTTGTTGTAGCAGACAGTCAGGAAGTCATCGGCCTAAAGCCCCATAGGACCAGCGCTCCAGAATAGCAACCGGCACCGATCAACAGAACCGTAAAATGGAAGGATCCAATATGAAGACACACTGACGTAGACGAACGAAGGCCGGATCACGTGTGATCTTGATCTCGACATGTCTAATAAATTTGACGGGGCTTACATGAATTTTAAAACGTGGGCTGCACGGTTTGTGCGACGGTAGATTCTTCCTTGTTGGAGCTATGCATTTTTGTAACGGCGTGGCTCTTGAACCTCATCATTTGCCTTTAAATTGCTCAATTACAACCTCGATAGAAACATATATTGTCCTTGTGGTAGGTTGCCAACCAGTAATCAAACCAACCATGTGGCAAGTAGCCTTGTTGATCATCTCGCCAAAAGGCTACAGTTCACATCGACATAGTGCATGTGCGAGCTTTCAGGATTACGGGATGTTTCAGAATTAATATAACTTTAACCACGATGACCCAAAATGTAAGTGCATCTAGTGTCCATTAGTGATTTTGGTGTATTGAAGACTTATAGGTTAAGGGACTAATATGTGTGTGAGTGTACACAGGCTCTATAAGTCGCTGAGGAGTTTGATATTTACGAAGAATGTCGACCCCTAAAAATGAATGTCTTCAGCTGAAGACTTTGGTGAAGAATTTGGTATTTTCCCTGAAGACTTTGAAGCTGAAGAATTCGGTGTGACCTTGAAGACATTAACGAGGACTATGAAGCATGAAGACTTTTGCCTTCGTAGTTTCATGTCCTTTCTTTGAGTCATAGGAAACACCGTATTGTTAAAGGGGGCCGAGGTAATACTAAGGAAAATTTTCCATTTGATGCTTAACTCAAAAGCCTCAACATAACCAATCCTTCGAGTGAAGCCTTTGAAAATCTCTTGCAGTTCAGTCAAGTTCTTCAGTGACAGAGACGATGTTCTTCTGGTCTCTAAGGAATTTGGTCTGACTGAGGAGTTAGGATTTCGCCAGTGCGAATTGCCTACCGTGAGGAATATGATAAGCCCTGAGGAATTTGACAGTTCAAATTCCGACCGTTGCTGTGCTTTGCGCCAGCTGTCCAGATATCTTATCCACATAATGGTCATATCATTGGGGGGCATTTATGTCTTATCATGTCGGGTTGCACCCTGGCTATAAATAGCCGCCCCCCCCCACAACCACTAGCTGGTTGGCTGCTCCGAGAGAGAACTTGACACTTGTCAATTGAGAGCAACCCATTCCTCGAGGACTTTGAGAGAAATTCATCAGTGAGGAAAAACCCAAAACCCAAACCACCAAAAACCCAAAGTGATTGAGCATCACTGAAGAGATTGTTCCTGTGTGGAACCGACACTTTTTACCTTTAAAGACTGTGTATCGTCGGGTGACCGAGTTTGTGAGGGTTTGGAAGTCTACCCTGAATACTTACCACGAGTGTTGGGCGAGGTCTGTGTGACCTTAGCTCAAGGAGAATACGGTAAGGACTATGTGTCCTGGGACTGTGTGTCCTTTGGTTTAAATACCAAGCCGCTCCGAACCAGACGTACGACTGTCACAGCAGTTGGAACTGGGTCATCAAATCACTTGTCTTCATCGAGCACCTGGTTCTATTTCCTCAACCCCTTCATATCCTCGAAGTATTTGTTGATGAATCTGATCGTTACTGTTTGAAGAATTTGACTGAAGACTTTCTCAATTTCCTCATCTTAAATTCTTCAGTCACTTTATCTTCAGTCTGCTTATCCTGTTCACGCTACTTACGCTCTGTGTATGTTTCATTTCATCATGATGACTATGCTACTGCTATGTTTCGCATGCAATTGAGTACTTATTCCGCTGCTAGTAGTTCGTCACTTAGCAAATTCCTCAACTAGTAATTCCTAAGTGACGAATTTATAAAAATCGCCTATTCAACCAACCCCCCCCCCCCCCCCCCCTCTAGTCGATATAACGCACTTTCACAAAATAATATAGATCAACTCAAAAATCGAATCATTATCTAATAAAACATTGAACTATCTAGTTACATTTGGTAAGAAGTCTTGTCTAGCGTCTCAAATTGTATATGCATGTTGTTGTCCTGGGCGTGATAAGCGGCGGGAGGAGTAAAAAGGGGAAGGAGGTGAAAAAGGAAGAAAAGTGGAAGGAGGTGATGAAAAGGGAGGAGGACCATAGAAATGATGACAATGATGACGACATGTAACAATGGCAAGAGGGAAGCGTATTGCTGGCTCGAAGAACTCCCCTCGGGGTTAGATGGTGGCCTTATTGGTGCACGTTGGCACCCTAAGTTGACGCCATAGACGAAGATGTAGGAAAAAGATGAGAAACATTAGCCACAAGATAAATGGGAGGAATAAAGGCAGATGAGGGGGATGCAGTCTGGCAGCAGCAATGGGGAACTGGATGGGGCGGGGTTGTTATCACGCATCCTAGGGCCATTGTGATCTCAGAGTTGTGCAATAATATTTAATATAATCAAAATTCGATATGCACATATTTTTGTAGTGGAACAACTGTGGTTTTAATTGACCAAAGTTGCATGTTGAACACGTACATACGCATGGCTCGAGTGATAGTCATGTCCATCACAAAGAGTTGGCTTCGGGTACTTTGTTGCTATTTGGCTATGCGGTAATGATTTTTTTAGGGGGGGGGAGGTATATCCATTATATAAAATAGGTGATCTTTAGTTGCACCAAATTGTTGTGATTATTTGCATCTTTGTAAAAAAGTGAGGTCATTTAGAGAAATACTATTCTTCGGTCAAGACATTTTAGGGTAATTGTAATGGTGGAGTTCTTTGGTTTGTATCCGAGTGGCTTGGAACTAGGGATTTAATGGTTTCTTCTTATCAACTACGGCTTCACTCATGTGAGTAGCGAACCGATCTTGTATCTCACAATTGTTTCTATATTAAGTAAAATTTCATAGATCATACTTTACTGGACTCATACTATACACCTAAATAGTTGATCCTCACTAACTCTAATTCCTTCATCACACAACTATATACTAACTCTCCATGTCACCATGCATAAGAAATGATCCACCTTAACATGTAGTTCTCTTAACATGCAACTATGAAAACTCATCATGCTTTCATACATGGGAAAATATACATTAACATGCATCATGCATGCTACTCATATTAATTAAATATCGTACAATAATATCATACAATAAATTATATTAATTTATTTTAATTTTTATATTGTTAATTCAATTACTAATGTTGCATACAACTAAATCTCATTGAAATAGTTGCAAACAATTCCCGCAGCAACGCACAGAGTATCATCTCTAGTTTATAATAAAGTTACGACAATAGTACTTGGCGCATGCATGGCTAGGCAATAAATTTTGTGTTACTTAGTCGTACCTTTTGTGTTTCAAAATGTAGTGTGTATTAAGTTGTTTGAAAAATCTAACAAGTTTGTGTCTGCCAAGTTTGTAGAAGCATATATCAACGTCCAAAATTAGTATCATAAGGGCATCTCCAACGGCAACCCGTAAATTTCCTCCCGCATCCGTTCGAGGACAGGGGGGCCAGTCCGCGAACACAGATACGGGAGGGCGACATCCAACCGTAGCCGCATACATTTTGACCACAACTCGAACCAACCGGACGCAATTCATGCAAACACCGCGGATTTCATTCAAATTCGGATATAATTTACATAAAAAGGTCGATATTTTGACCGTTTAACTAAAAAACTAGGAAAAAAATCTAAACCCTATACCGTACGACCACCTCGTATGATTGGCCACCCTGCCCTGTCGCACCGCCGTCTCCGTCGGTGCCGTCGTCGTCGTGGTCCCTCAAGCGGCGGAACGGTGTCGTAGGGCCGCGGCAGCGTTGTCTGGCGGCTGCCTGCCGCTCCGCCTCCTGCTGCGCCATGTGAAGTGCCGTCGTGGCCACTGCTGACGTGGCCTTCGGAACCCTGACAGCGTCCTTGACGCGACCGGCGTTGGTGGAGCGGTCGCTAAGCGATCACTCCTCGCCGATCTTGGCGAGCTCGCCGTCAAGGCGACAACGACGCCTGGCGGCCGTCTCCGCGGTGGTCATGGAGCGGTCGAGCACTCACGTCGCAGTGAGGTCCGGGTCGTTGCGGACCCATTCCGGTGCCACGTCCGTCTTGGCGAACGCGGAGCGGCGAGCGGCATTGTGTTGGTCGTACCTCGCCTGCTGCCACGCCACACACTCGGCCTCGGACACCACCGCCCGAGAGCCGGAGGCACCGCCGAACCCTCCACCTCCCAGGTAATGGAGGATATGGCCATGCGCCTTGGCGATCGCGAGCGGCACCCCCTAGGAGCGGTGGCGTCGAGGCGGCGATGGCTCGTCGATCCGTGCATACCAGCTATGCGGTGGTGACGGCAGCTCGGGCTTGACGCGGCCGCCGATATGGAGGTCGCGGTTGCACGATGGTGACGCCGGCTCGCGTGGCCGCCGATGTGGAGGCCGTGGTTGCGCGGCGGGGACGCCGGCTCGTCCTTCACGCAGCCGCCGATGTGGAGGCCGCGCTTGCATGGTAGGGATACCGACTGATCCTTCACCCGCCGGAGCGGAGACGTCGGCTCGTCCTTGACTCGCGCCAGTGATGGTGGTGCCGGTACCATCTGACGGAGTGAACGCTCCGTCATGATCTCCATCTGACGGATGAATTCTTCGTCTGTCAAGGCCGCCTCCGACAGCAGGTGTGGCCGCTACTGTGGCTGGTCCTCCTCGTCGGAGGAGGACATGACTATAGTCATCTCCTCCTTGCCTTCGGAGCCCGCCGTCGTGGAAGCAGATGGCCCTAGTGGCCGAGGGCGGCGGCGCCAAGATCCGCCAGACGACGAACTCCCACCGGGGCCGCCTGCCGGCACAGAGAACCAGGACTTCGGCATTGCCGCTGGCTTGGCTCGGAGAGGAGGCAGAGAAGGAAAGACGCGGGGAGGTGGGAGAGAGGAGGGAGGTCCGGTGCTCTGCTCCACGGCGCCGGAGCGCGGCTTAAACATCCGCGGCCAGGGCAGGTGGTGGGGCGGTCAGCCCGCTTCAATGCAGCACAACTGTCAGAGCTGGTTCCTTGGGACGCGGTGTCCGCATTGAAGCGGTGAGGCCCGAGAGGTCGCGTCCGTCTGCGCCGCCTTCCTGTCCGGTCAAATCGCGGTTTCAATGACGACCGATGCATGCTCTGGACCTGCATGAATGCGGCGCGGCAAGCGGCGAGGCGCGTGGGATGGAAGGCGTGGGAAGGGCGGGTGGGGGGTTTTGGTGAGCCAGGGCGGTCAGAATCGGGCGAAGTAGCGGTCCGGACTTCCGCAAACCTCCCCCACGTTTGTCTCATGTTTGCGGGAGAAATCACGTCCGGACCGTCCCACGGATCAATACAAGACCGCGTTGGATGGCTTCCGCGGTCCGGACCGCGCGGTCCAGACGGTTGCGGGGGGTTTGCGGGTCCGCCTTGGAGATGCCCTTAGACCTACCATGAAACACATTTTTATATTTTATTTATTTGATATTATAGTTGTTGATATTTTCTTCTATAAACTTTGTTAAACATACACACATTTGACTTTTGAAAATCCTAATAGGCACTACATGCTGAAACAGATAACTGTTACATCGAGGTTGATTGAGATTTTTGTTAAGTCTCAGTGATGGTAGTAGCCGTCTAATTTAATCCTAAA
Organism: Elymus sibiricus; assembly: GCA_039707655.1. Classification (NCBI taxonomy): domain Eukaryota; kingdom Viridiplantae; phylum Streptophyta; class Magnoliopsida; order Poales; family Poaceae; genus Elymus; species Elymus sibiricus. The sequence goes on along the minus strand of CM077675.1, from coordinate 188,299,301 downwards.
CGTACATTTTATTTTTCTGGACGTACATAAAAATGCACTCATCCAACACATCGCATCTTAATACATTCGGTTTTGCTAAACTGAATGTAATAAGGTGCACTGTGTTGTGTTGGACATCTTCTTTGTGTAGACAGGAAGTGCCAGGAAACGTCATTTCTTTTGGGAGTTTTGCTGTCCTCCCGGATTTTCCTTCCCTGTGTTTCAACCTGCGGTTTCACTGGCCCGCTGGTGCTTAGCCGGTAGCTAGTGCATAGTTGACCTTCCACGAAGAAACGCAGGAAAAAAGGTAAATCGGCACGGATGGATAATTCAAAGGTGAAAGACGTGTGTGAACCTGCAACACCCCGTCGCCCGTATGCCCATGTGGGCGTAGGAATCGACCTTTGGCGCTTAGTAACTATAGATATCGATCGTCGTACTAACAATTTTGCACACCAAGACCAAGTGGCAACGTCAGAAAAAAAGAGGAGAAAAGAAAGAGCAAGTGGCACCAGTCGTCGTCTGCGAGGGAAGAGCGATGGCCGATCGATGGGCCGGATGCATGCATGGACGACTTTCGATTGGCAGAAGCCAATCGCGTACCCCATACGTTCTCTATACTCCCAGGCTCCCAGCTAGGATGGTTCCGTGTACGTGTACCTGTTTGCTCAGACGGCAACAACCATGGCTGCGATAACGACGTTGACGTTAGAACTTTCGAAGACATCGATCGGCGACGGAGACGAGGTATAAACAAGGCGACGCGGACTTGGCCTAGGACTCGGTTGCATGTGCGTGAGGCGGCCGTCGCGGGTTCCGTGGGCGATGCGGTGCGGTAAACGTCGTCGGTCTCCGGTTTACGCAGAGAGCGCGCGCGGTCAATGGGGGACTGCATGCACCAAAAATGCTAGACCTACGTAATCTCCTACGTAAACCTACGTATTTTCCTTCCTCTCAACTAAGGCCAACTCCAGCGCACTACCCCAAACGGACGTCTGTTTTGTCCGGATTCTGTCCGTTTGGGGCGGGCAATGGGTCGTGTCCGGGCCTTTTCTGGGATGCGGTGGCCGTGCGCCCAACGCGCGGACGCATCCTTCGGCCCCATCCTGTCCGTCTCCTGGTTCGAACACACATATGCGAATAAACCACGTCCGGGTTCACGCCGGCAACACAGCCAGCCTACACGACCTCGCCGGCAACACAGCCAGCCTCCAAAATGAATAGTTTTCTCGCCGGCAACACAGCCAGCCTACACGACCTCGCCAGCAACAAAGCCAGCGGCCGGCAACACAGCCAGCCTCCAAAATGAATAGGTTTCTCGCCGGCACACAGCCAGCGGCCGGCACCCCGTGCCACAGCCGAACAGACTGCCTAGTTCAGGTCGTCGGCGTCGAACATCTCTTTCTGCCGGGCCTCGAACCAGCTCCTCGTCTTCTCGCTCATCTTGCTCAAGTCGACGCTCATGATCGCTAGCGCCACCTCCTTTGCTTTGGTTGCGGCATTGGCGGCTTCGATGTCGAGCTGCCTCTGCCTGGCCGCGGCATTGGCGGCCTCGATGTCGAGCTGCCTCTGCATGGCCGCCTCCTCCATGTCGATCTTCCTTTTCTTGGCCGCCTCCTCCATCTCAAGCTTCTTCGTTTGAAGCTGTAGGTATTGCTTCATTTGCTCCTCCTTGCCTTGACGCTTTTTCTCGTCCCTAACTTCCTTTTGAGACATCATGCTGTGCAAAGTCTCATGCAAGGCAAAGGATGCCGCATCACGCTTGTCGTCCATCTTGGAGTTGGTCTTGCCCCTCGGCCTCTTCAACGCCTCACCGTCTCCACCTCCGGCCAACTCGGCCGTCTTCTTTCCTCTCTTCCTTTGAAGTTCGCGGTATTGATCTTTAAACTTAGGGCAATTGTTGATGATCGTCCAACAATGCGTGAGAGTGAATGGCTTGTCATTGTGCCGGGCCTTGAATGCTTCCAAAGATTGAAATGCCTACACGATCAAACAAGAATTGGACATGCAAACATAGAGAAGGCCGAAGTCTCGGCCGTAGCAACGAAAGATAAGATACCATACCATGTCCCCAATGCCGAGACCACTCACGGGGCGTGCTTCAACGCTTTCAAGTGCGGCTTGATACTTGTTGCATTCTTGTTGGATGAACAACCATCTCTTTTGAATCGAGTTGATGATACGATCGCTCGTAAATTGGTAGGGCGGAAACAACTTTCTTTCATGGAATGTTTTGTGAACTCTTGTCCAAAAAACAATTCCCTTTTGTTGCGTATCGACCCTAGGATCTTGGCCAATCTCCTTCCAACTTTCGCAAATCAACTTGTCCTCATCTTGTGTGTATGATCCCGTACGAATTCTCTTCTTCCTCTTTTGTGCTTCCGCTCTTTGGGTGAGCTCGTCGATGAACAATGGCTCGCCCGCAATATCGACGCCGTCCTCTTCTTCTTCATCACCATCACCTTCAGAATAGATGTCATCATCTTCATGCCACGAGTCACCATGGTCGTCGGCCTCAAAGTCTTCATCGGCAACGTACGGGTCTCCGCGGCCATCCTGACTCTGGGTCTCCTCGGGATCGAAGGCATCGCCATGCCCACCCATCTGGAAGGCCTCGCCACGGCCCTCGTAGATGACATTCTCCATGAACTCGTTGTAGTCGGGGTCCTCGACCGTCGACGTTGGTGTTGGCATTCCGCCGAACAGGACGCGGGGTGACGGCATGGTGGCCGTAGACGATGGCCGTGCTGGCTTTCTTTGCATCTCGACGGACGGGCGGCCGCCGCTGCTGGACCCCGGCGTGACGTTGAGGTCGATGACGGCCGAGGGGCGCGGGGTGGACGGCGCCATCACGCCAACGTCCGACGACCCCGAGAAACGGGTCTGGCCTTCGTACCTTGGCGGCAATGGGGTGGTCCTCGATGTCGGCGAGGGGCACTGCGGAGGCCGGGCGACCGACGAGCATGTGCTCGCCGGGCCGACGGGAGCTGCCGGGAAGCTCGTCGGATGGCACATCCCAAGCATGAGGAGGGCGTGCGCTTTGTTGACGATGTCCTCCTTCTCGTCGACGTCGGCCTTGTGCCGCGCGGCCTCCAACGCAGCGCGCTCGGCGGCGAGCATGGCCGCGGCGTCCTTGCCCTTCTGCGCCGCCCGCCGATTCCTCCTCTTGGCCGATTCCGCGGCCAACCTTGCGAGCTTCGCCGGCATGAGATCCGCCCGAGACTTCTTCGGCGCCTTCTTCGAACCCTTGGTCGCCTTCTTCTTCACCTGTCGGGGCGGGTCTACGGCCTGGCCGCCGGAATTCGGCGGGGCGTCGGCCATGGCGGGATGGTGGTGGGCGAAGGCGAAATCGGGACGTGGAAGGGTGTTGGGGGGAAGGGAGGGGGAAATGGCGCCAAATGGGGCGTCGGGCGGGTGCTTTGTGCCACCGACGGGCGGGCCAAGGGAGGACAAGCGCGCGCGTCCCGCCCGTCCGCGCGCTGTCCGTTTCACCCCAAAGGCGGACCAAAATTGGGCCGGGGATGGGTCAAAAGCGGACAGAAAACGGACAAAAGTCCGTTTGCGCCCGCGCGCTGGGCCGTCTGATATGTCCGTTTTGCCCCAAACGGATGCACCCGGACAGGATGGGGTCGTGCGCTGGAGTTGGCCTAATCATCTCCCCCTGATTCTCACAGGATGGGCCTAGGCCTTATTTTCTTTCGGGTGTGTCTAGGACACATCTAGATGTGACATAGTTATTGCACATCTAAATGACTAAAGCAAGCATAAAAAGGAAAAGAAAAAGAAAAGGAAAATACCCACACGAATCTTCACGCAAGATCAATGATATAGGACTTAGATGGGCAATACTTATATCACATCTAGATGTGCTTTAGCAAAACCATTTTCTTTCAACAAAATCAGGCCATGTCAGCAATTACGTAGGTTACGTAAAAGCCTCTACGTAGGTCAAAGCTCCTGCATGCACCCACGCAACTTGTGTGGATTTGCTCCATGGCGATAGAGTTTTGCTCCGTTGCCCTATGGCCGCCTTGCATGTATCGGGTTAAAGTCACGTGTCAAGTGGCCGTACGTATGTGGTTATTTATTTATCCGTGTTATCTTTCTTTTTGTTTTTTTTAACACAGTACAGATGCAAGCGCTCATATACACGCGTATACACTCACCCCTATGAACGCACACACGCACACCCTACCCCTATGAGCACCTCCGAGAGACTGAGCCGGCATATCATCTTGAAATTTACGAAGTCACCGTAGGCACCTTGTCGTCGACGGGAACGTCTCCTCTCACTGAATGCGCATCGCCGGAAATCCTGAAATAATTCCAGGAATAAATGCGAGCACCAGGATTTGAACCCTGGTGGGCTGAGGATACCACAGTCCCTCTAACCATCCATTATCTTTCTTTTTGTTGAGAGAACGTATTGTGCTGCTACGCAGCAACGCAGGCGGGGGATGGATATACCATATGGATCAGCCTGTAAGTGGGCTCACCTGCGGGTGTCCCGCATCCTGCCGCCGTGCCGCGTAATACCCACATATTCAAGTGGGATTGAGTGGGCTGCCCACATACTTTATGTGGTATTATGTGGGCTATTGCATACCCACTTAATTCACAAGATAGCTGTAGTATAATACATGGGAATACATAATTTGACTAAGTTGAACGTGCCCACGTATAACACAAATGCACATACCACAAGCAATATTTCAATAATATGACTGCAGATTACATCAACGACATTTGTTGAGGATGTATTACAAGAATGAGCAGGCTAGTACTCACGAAAAAGCACTTCTTCGGGATTACGAACAATAATTACAGGAATGAGCATGCCTAAGGATTACAAACAAGCGTCGATGGCCGGCGGCGGTGCTGGCAATGAACGGAGATTGGCTGCCAACGTGGCCGTATAAGGGCTTGTACAATGCAAGGTGCCTAGGAGAGGTGTTTAGAAAAATAAATCAGACTTTTCTTAAGCACCTATACTTATTTTTACAGAAGAGGTGCCTAATTAAGAACGGGGCTTGCTTAAGAACGGAGATCGGTTGCCAACGTGGCCGTATAAGGCCTTGTACAATGCAAGGTGCCTAGGGGAGGTGCTTAGAAAAACAAACCAGACTTTTCTTAAGCGTCTACCCTGTACAAATAAGCATTGGTACATAAGAAAAGCCTGGTTTATTTCTCTAAACACCTCCCCTAAGCACCTTGCATTGTACAAGGCCTAACAGGCCTCGGCTTTCATGGACGCCGGCGAGCAGGCCGTGGTTCCACGAACATCGGACGCAGGAGTATGTCTTCGGGCCTTAAAAGCTACTGCTTTGGCTTTATATAGTTCATACAGAAACGGAGAACATATTATCTATATGCAGAGAAACAGAGGGCAAGCACAATACAGCCATCATTCTTAGTCTCTTAAAAGGATCTAGCAGTTAAACATGCAGGAACTTAACATCACACACATAGCAGCAGTGCATACATGCATAAAATTCAGTTGAAACTTGGAGCCTTGTATGGATTGGAAGAGGAGGATTATCTTGGCATATTCTTCTTTAACAGCAGCAGTCTTCCTTCTCTTGTCAATTCTTGTAGATTGTTGCAGATTCCTTCTCTTGAAACTTTTCCTTCTAGATTCTTGGACGATGCCTGGCACCTCTTCTGGCAGTCCTTTCCGGCGACAGGAATGGTGGGAGAAGGGAATGATGTGGTGGTGGGAAGAGTTGCTTCTTCGGAGGTACATGGTGGCGTTGGAACGGCCAGTAGCCGCGACGGAGGTAGACGGCGGCGCTGCTGTGTCTACGGCAGGGATGGACGGCGACGCTAGTGCGGCCATAGAGCAGGTCGGCCATGGAAGAAGTGGACGGACGCACAGGCTGGCCATGGTGAAGGTGGACGGCGGCACTAGGGAAGCAATGGAGGAGATGGGCGACGGGGCTAGGCCGGCCATGGCTGGCGGCGAGCCCTAATCCCCGCGGCATGCCCAAGTTAGTTAAAAAAAATTAGGGGCGCCCAATAGGTGGGTTCGATGTGAGCAACGTGGGATAACCCACATATTTCACATATCGCGGTGTACTAACTGTGGGTGTTCATGAACGCAAAATAAATGGGCTTTTAAGTGGGCACCGCGGACGGTCCGTGTCCACTTGCAGCATATGGATGAGTGGTCATATATACGTGTACGTGTGTCAGATGGCTAGGTGGTCGTGGCATGCACGCTCGGAGTACATGAGCTTCATACATGCATGCGAGGTATATCGTTCAGTCGTACTCGATCCACGTGTTTCCTATCTGTTTTGTTTTTCAAGAACACCTTCTTGCATTTCATTAAGAAGAGGAGATTTGCCCTGTTAATTACGGATAACCGGACGAAAACCCAATACAGACTCATACACAGCTAATACGTGATTGATTAAGGAACGACCATGTAAAAACTCTAAACACACGATTGATTAAGGAACAACCATGCAAAAAACCCTCACCACATGTTTGATAAAGGGACAAACATGCATTAACCCAACAACCATGATAGGCCACGCAATCCACAAAGCGCCGAAAAGCCACCAAAGCGGGCAGACGAACTCGCCATCCAAGATCACCACCCATGCCATGCAGAGTCGTAGCTCAATCCCATAGAGTCGTCGTTGCATTGCCCAGCCCGCAAAGCCACCATGCACCACTGCACAAACCCTGCCGATCCGCAAGTGCCAAGAACTCCAAGGTGGTGCCTCCAAGAAGGTAACGACATAAATTTCGTCACCTTCCGCTCCAACGGAGCTCGGGTTTTCACCTGAAGATCGCTTGACGCTTGCAGCGGTAGAGGTAGCTCCATGATGAGGCCTTCGAGAAGGAATTGGACACTCGAGGGCGCCGCCGACATCAGCACCGATTTGTTTCCTATCTGACCCAAGTCACCAAACTGCTAATCAGTACCTTGTCCAGGATGACGTATGTACATTTTTTTTCCAACTGCAAAAAATTCTCACTACTTACACCATATAATTTGTCTTTTTAGAGATTTCAATACGAACTACATACAGATGTACATAGATGTATTTTAGAGTGTAGATTCACTCATTTTGCTTCATATTTAGTTTATATTGAAATCTTTAAAAAAAAAATTTACGAACGGAGGAAGTAGTACAAAAATTGATCGGCCTGCATTGGTTTTCAGGCCCATATTTTCGGCCCGTACCCCGTTTCTGTTCTTGAGCGTTTAGCAGGAGCCTGTTCGGGTTAGGCCCGAGGCGCAACGGCCCGTTTCTTCTGCGCTCTGCAGAGCCGTGTCCTGCAGGCCCGGGGCTCCCAGACTTCCCACCGCCCCATGCCCGTCCGTGCGGCCGGTGGCGCCCTGATCGACGCCGGATGGATGCATCAGCAGCAGGAGGTGGTGGAGGCAGCGCCGCCGCTCGGAGCAGCCCGGCCGCTGTGCAGGCCACCAACGACGACGCCGCGGCAAAAGCGATGCGGTGGTTTCTCTTCTTAGGCATGTAGCACGCTCCGCTGTCCTCTTCTTAGGAAGACGAATCAGGCTGGCTTGTTGGTCCGATTTTCATATGAAATCGGAGAATTGCGTCCCCTTGCGTTCGTTCGTTATCCGGAGATAGCCGGAGTCTTAATACCCAGGCTCCCCCCTTCCGATCCCCCATCCAAACCCTCGTCCGCCGCAAGAAGCACCCACCCGATCCCCAAAAATCCTGCCTCCATGATCCACAGCGACGACCCGAGCGGCAGCAGCAATGGCATCCGCACTTTTGGTCCGAGGGACGTGGAGAACCAATTCCATATCTACAGAAAAAAGGACGAGATCCGAGCACTGCTTGCCAAGGTCGACAAGATCCACGGCCGGCTGCAGCTCGACGAGGGTTTACCATTGGACAAGGGGTTTTGCTTCGGCCTTCTGGATCCCGCCACCAACATCCTCGTCAACAGCGCCATCTCCCAAGCATGCTGTGCCGCCCCGCCAAGCAAACAAGTGTGCCATGCAGCCCTGCGGGCGGGAGGAGGACGACGACGGCGAGGAGCAGAGGAGGATTTAGACTTTAGCAAGCTCGACGGCCTCGTCACCTTCCTGACCTGCCTCTTCCCCTACCTCCCCGACGCGGAGGCCCGGCTGTACCTTGACGCCGCGGAGGCGGACCCCTTTGTGGCCTCGCTCCACATCATCGGCTGGCGTGGCATGCGGGAGTTCGACTTCAACTCTGAGGCCACCGAGGAAGCGGTGGAGGCGGCACTCCGATGTGCGGCGGTTTCCGCCAAGCACCCGGACCCGCAGGGGCTCGTGCGAGGGTGGAAGCTGCTTTCGCCTGCATTGGAAGCGTTCGGCTCCGCGCCATCACCGAGGAGGCAGCAGGACGACATACTCCTTCGCGCACACAAGGTCTTGAAGGCCAATGGGGCATCGGACCCTGTCCTCCGGCTGAAAAAAACGTGGGAGCTCGCGAGGAGGCGGCTTATTGAAGCAAATGCGAAATTTTCTGCAAGACCCAAGGAGCTGCCTCCTGCCCGGGCAGCCATGAAGCGAATGCTCCTTGCGACGATCCATGGGTTCTACCTGGAGGCGATGGGCAGGCTGCCCACGGCCGAGTTGCGCAATCAGTATCACCAGAGCCTGCTCTGGGGTGGCTACTGCTACGGTCCGCTGGACCCTGCCTCCAATATCATTGTCAACACCATCTGGCACGAGCAAAATTTCCCGCCAAGGAAACCATTTCCAATAACCATGATCAGCACCAAGATGCTGTGGCGAATTGCGGCGCAGTCGCTCTACGGCCTCGTGTCCTTCCTGTGCACTCGGTACCGGGGCCTCACTCCCGACCTAGCCATGCAACGCCTGCTGGTGGCCGGGGCCGACTTGAGAGCTGCCGATCCCAAGCTTTCTACAACACCCGGTGCTACCAGAGAAACGAGCCTAAACTTTTCTGGTTGTGGTCAGGTCCTCAACATTCCTGACCCTTCTCTTATTCAGCGCTCCGCGGTTGAAGACAGCGTCCCGTCTGCTGGTGTTCCTGAAGCGTATAGGGCCGCAGCTACCGCGGCACGTCACTGCTACCCTCTTGCACACACAGAGTTCCTTGCATCACTGAGTGGGGTGAGTAAACCCGCCGAGTTTGACTCAGAGGTGTCGATGGGTGGTGTGAGCGAGTCCGTCTCAAAAGTGTTGCACATGCGGGATGGTGTCCCGCTATCCTCTCAGGATCTTAGTTTACTTTGCAAGATATTAGATAGGTTTCCGTCCTCTGCTCGCCAGCAACGGGATCGAGCCCCTAGGAAGGTGAAAAAGGGATTCTACTATCACATATGTAAATGCAGCAGTAGGTTCTGGGGGCAGCATGGCCGAATCACCAGCATGGTGACAAATGCATTGGAGAAATTCAACAAAACAGTTGCGGTTGGTCTCGCATGCTCATTTCTACTTACTTTACAGTTTTGTTTCATGTAATCTTTGTGCTTGTGCTATGTCTGGTTTCCAATCTAACGATGTTCATCTTTCGTGGTTGAAGGAGGGTCACCTGTTTGAACTTCATATCATCTGTGGTGTCAATGAGTTCGTGTCTGGTCCGGTTCCCAGCGAGGGTGAGGATGTTCGAGACTACAACCCATGGACTTTTGCAAAATATTATCACACCCATATCAACTTTCTGGCAGTTTGCAAAGCCCGACCATATGATCCGCCAATGCTCTTCTTTGCTGAGTGTGGAAAACATGGTGCTGATACATGTTGGTGTGTCCCCGTGATTCCGCAGAAACCAGAAGCAGGTATGCTCTAGTCTCGACCTTGCAATTTCCGTTTCGATGTTTTCTGACAAGTGGATTGAGCCCTTCTCTTTTAAAATTTCGTAATCTGCATTGTTTTGTCGCAATTAATTCATCTCAATACCATCCTAACAGTACATGTGTGCTCGAATCAATGCTTTCTTTATGCCCCTTTTGTTTACCTAAATTTGCATGTTGTTCCCCCTTCTGTTATGAACTTATGATGCAAGTTCAGTTTATTGTGCTTTCCCTTCTGCTTTTTTAGTAACATAGCACTTAGTTGCTTAGATCCCAGTGATCTTTGATAAGTCCAAATTAGTTGTGATTCAGCTTAATGAAGTATGTTCTCATGTGCTTTTTTGTATGTACGGTAGAACAAGTCCGTTGCATTTACTGTGAGTATGATGGAAACCGAATTGTTCATCCAGCCATGGACAGTTTCTTCGGGCGCAATGAATTTGAGAAGTTTTATGAATCGGACACATCTATACCAATGATACGCTCATTGAAGATCATGAAACTGACGTAGATTGGGTGCATGGTGTGGAGGATGATGGCATCTACCACCACTGCTATGCGGATCCTGATGAGACCAAGAACTATCTATTTGCTGAGTGTAGCAAGGAGGGTGGCAAAAATGGCATATCATCTTGTCATGATACTTTTCTTTCTTGTGATACAGTATAGTTCAAACAGACTATCATCCTCTTACAGGGTCATCATTATTAGAGTATAGGTCGGTTACGGATACTATGGCCGGCATGTTTTGGATTGTAATCTATCTCTCTTAGTCTTGGAGTCCAAGTTTTGTAATCTATATAAACAGCCCTTTGAGGCCTCAATCAACAAAGTTATTATTCTCCAATTATCATGGTATCAGACGCCTAGGTTTTCCGCACCTGGCATGGCACCGCCAACCGCGCCGCCGCCCCGGCCGACTCGGCCCCTCTTCTCCATGGCCGAGTTCCGCGCCACCGGTGCCCCTACTTCTTCTTCCTCCTCTACAACTACCCAAACAACCCCTCCTCAAATCCCAATGAACTCCCTAGCCGACACCATTGCCGACGTCTCCCCCTTCATCCCGATCTCGTTAGATCTTGGCGCCCACAACTACTACCATTGGCGCCACCTCTTCACCATCCACCTCGGTCGCTGCGGCCTCCGCCACCACATAGACCCATCCTACCCTCCGCAGCACGCCGATCCTCGCTGGGTGAAAGATGATCTCGCCATCATCCAGTGGATTTACACACGCATCTCCACGGAGCTCTTCAATCTGGTCTCCTCCGACGACGCCACCGCCGCCGAGCTTTGGGCATCTCTCCAGCAGTTGTTCCAGGACAACTCCGACGCGCGCATCAACGCCCTCAACACCGAGCTACGTACGACCGTCCAAGGAGATGCCCCGGTCATCGTTTTCTGCCAGCGGATCAAGGCTATCGGCGACGAACTTCGTGAACTCGGCAATCACGTCGACGATCGCGCCCTCATCAACGCCCTCCTCGTCGACCTCGGCGAGCAGTTCGAGAAGCAGCAGTCCTTCATACCCATGCTCAAGCCCTACCCCACCTTCAAGGAGGTTCGCTCCCTCCTCCAGCAAGAAGAGAAGAATCAAGCTCGCAAGGCGCAACGGCCACCACAGGTTTTTCACGCTGCCGCTCCTGCCGCGGCCGCGCCTCCCGCGCCTGGGCTGCCGCGCCACTCTGCCGCACCCTCCCTTCCTACCGCGGCGGCAGCAGCTCCTCCACCACCCCCAGGCTGGCGCCCGAGCCCGAACTACCGGGGCAAGAATCCGATCTACCGGCCCCCTGCTTCTCGCCCCGCCGGCGCTGCACCAGCTCCGCCATCGGCCGCTCCATCGCCACCGGCTCCCTCGACATGGCAGCCTCAGCACGATCCCTGGACCGGCCTTGTTCAAGCTTGGTCGATGCCCTGGTCGGCCTCTTCACCGTACGGCGCCCCGCCTGCTTACACGGGCACGTGGAGCCCTGGTCTCCGCCCGGCCACCGGCTCTCCTGGACTACTTGGGCCCAAGCCGCCGGCGCACGTCTACACCGCCACTCCTACGCCACCTCCCAGCGCGCCAGGACTACCGCCACCCTACTACACCTTGCCGGCTTCTTACGGCACCTTGCCGGCCCCGGCAGCATACTACCAGTTGCCGACCCTGCCCTACGCTCCCATGCACGCTCCTGGCCCCTCTGCTCCTCCACAGCAGCCGGCCTGGGATCAAGCCGCCTTCATCAACGCCATGAACAACTTTACTCTCAATAACGAAGGTACGGATTGGATTTTCGATTCTGGTGCATCCTCGCATATGTCTTCAAATATGAATTTGCTGTCAGCTTGTTTCCCTTCTGTTTTTTCTACGATCACCATTGGTGATGGTTCAACCATCCCTGTTTCCTGCACCGGTCATTCTTACATCTCTTCCTCTTACGCCAATTTTCTTCTCCGCAATATTCTTGTTGTCCCTTCCCTAATCAAAAATCTTATTTCTGTTCGCCAATTTTGCATTGACAATAAAGTTATTTTGGCTTTTGACCCTTTTGGTTTGTCTGTGAAGGATCTGACAACGGGGGAGGTCCTCGCTCGGTACAATAGCACGAGAGATCTTTATCCACTTCATGGCACACCTACATCCACTCCCCAAGCCATGCTTGCATCAGTTGATTTGTGGCATCGTCGTCTAGGACACCCCAATAAAAACACCTTGTCATCTTTGCTTCAAGAATTTTGTATTCCTAGTTCTAGTGTTCCTCATAATCCCTCTCTTTGTAATGCCTGTCAATGCGGCAAACATGTTAGATTACCTTTTGGAACCTCTACTACCCTTAGCACTTTTCCATTTGAATTAATTCACTGTGATTTATGGACCTCTCCCGTCCCTAGTGTCTCTGGTTACAAATATTATCTTGTGATTTTGGATGACTATTCTCATTATATTTGGACTTTTCCTATTCGTGCTAAATCTAAAGTACATGCCATCTTTCTCAATTTTCGACAATATGTTCTTACACACTTTGGCTTGCCAATTAGATTTATTCAATGTGATAACGGTCGAGAATTTGACAACACTCAAAACCGCAACTTATTTCTCTCTCAAGGCATTCTTCTTCGTTTTTCATGTCCTTATACCTCCCCTCAAAACGGTAAAGCTGAACGCTCTATTCGCTCCATTAATGATATTCTTCGCACCTTGCTATTACAAGCTTCTCTTCCCTCTCGTTTTTGGGCCGAAGCCCTTCGCACTGCCACGCTACTTCTAAATATTCGACCTACTAAGACATGTCCTCTTTATTCGCCCTTTCAATCTCTTTTTCTCTCCCATCCCGATTATTCTTTTTTGCGTGTTTTTGGCTGTCTTTGTTTTCCGAACACCGCCTCTACCGCCTCCAACAAACTCGAACCACGTTCACTACCTTGCATTCATCTTGGTCTTTCTGACGATCACAAAGGATATCGTTGTTTCGATCCATCTTCCGATCGCGTGCTTGTCTCTCGCCATGTCACATTCGATGAAAACACTTTTCCTTATTATGTCACTAACACCGCAACAATCCCTACCACCACCACCTCTGCCGCGGCCTCTCCCTCTCCCGCGGCGAGGCCAGCAAGCCTGAGGACGTCAGCAGGTCCGGCAAGCCCAGCAAGTCCGGCAAGCCTGGCAAGCCCGGCCAGTCCGGCAAGCCCGGCAAGCCCGGCCAGTCCGGCAAGTCCGGCCAGTCCGGCAAGCCCGGCAAACCCGGTAACCTCGGCAAGCCCGGCACCGGCAGGCCCGGCAAGCCCGGCCCCGGCAAGCCAGGCAAGTCCGGCAAGCCCGGCAAGCCCGGCCCCGGCAAGCCAGGCAAGTCCGGCAAGCCCGGCAAACTCCCAACCACCACTACCACCCAACGCCGTACCCATTCCACCACCCACTAATGATCACGTCATGTGCGCCCGCGGCAAACGCGGATTCCTTCTACCCATAAAACGCCTCAACCTAACAGCCACCCCAACCCTCTCTCCTATTCCCACTTCTTACAAACGAGCTCTTCTTGATCCTCTTTGGCTCTCAGCTATGCGCGATGAATTTAACGCTCTTCAGCAAAATAATACATGGACTCTTGTCCCCAAACCTCCTGGTGTTAATGTTGTTTCTGGAAAATGGGTTTGTCGTCATAAATTTCATTCTGATGGCACTCTTGCTCGTTACAAAGCCAGATGGGTGTGTCGTGGTTTCTCTCAGCAACATGGCATTGATTTTGATGAAACTTTCTCTCCCGTTGTTAAACCAAGTACTATTCGCGTTGTTCTTAGTCTTGCTGTTTCCTCCTCTTGGCCCATTCATCAGCTAGACGTTAAAAATGCTTTTCTTCACGGCACTCTTAATGAAACAGTTTATTGTCAGCAACCATCTGGTTTTGAGGATCCCGCTTCTCCCAATTTTGTTTGCCTTCTTAGCAAATCTCTTTATGGTCTTAAACAAGCTCCTCGTGCATGGTTTCAACGTTTTGCTGCCTTTATTCAAACAGTAGGCTTCATTCCCTCCAAATCTGATTCTTCATTATTTATTTTTCGCTTCTCTTCCCACACTGCCTATCTCTTGCTTTATGTTGATGATATAGTTCTCACGGCTAGCTCTGAATCTTTTCTCCAACATATAATCTCTTCTCTTAGTCATGAATTTTCCATGACTGATCTTGGTCCTCTTCATCATTTTCTTGGCGTTACTGTTTCTCGCACAAAGTCTACCCTTTTTCTCTCTCAACGATCCTATCTTTTAGACTTGCTTTCTCGTTCTGGTATGTCTGATTGTCAACCCTCTCGTACCCCGGCCGACATTGGTGCCAAATTGTCGGCTGATGGTGATCCTGTTTCTGACCCCACTTTGTATCGTAGCATCACCGGTGCCCTTCAATATGCCACTCTCACTAGGCCCGACATTTCATACTCCGTTCAGCAAGCCTGTCTTTTTATGCATGATCCTCGTGCTCCTCATCTTGCTCACGTCCACCGCATTCTTCGCTATTTAAAAGGAACTCTTGATCATGGTCTTCTCATTAATTCTTCTTCTCCAACAAGCTTGACAGTTTATTCTGATGCAGACTGGGCAGGTTGTCCAGATACTCGACGGTCCACATCCGGATTTTGTGTTTATTTGGGTGATAATCTTGTTTCTTGGTGTTCTAAAAGGCAGGCAACAGTTTCCAGGTCTTCTGCTGAGGCTGAGTATAGGTCGGTTGCTCATGCTGTGGCTGAAGCGGTGTGGCTGCGTCAGCTTCTCGTGGAACTTCATCGCCCACTTGATCGTGCAACCATCGTTTATTGTGATAACATCTCTGCGGTATACATGGCTTCCAATCCAGTTCAGCATCGTCGCACCAAGCACATTGAGATTGACATACACTTCGTTCGAGAGAAGGTGGCTCTTGGCGAGGTCCGTGTTCTTCATGTACCTACCAGTGCTCAATTTGCTGACATTTTCACCAAAGGACTTCCGACTGCATCTTTCACCGACATACGCTCCAGTCTCAACATCGTTACTCCTGATGCTGAGACTGCGGGGGGATATTAGAGTATAGGTCGGTTACGGATACTATGGCCGGCAGGTTTTGGATTGTAATCTATCTCTCTTAGTCTTGGAGTCCAAGTTTTGTAATCTATATAAACAGCCCTTTGAGGCCTCAATCAACACAGTTATTATTCTCCAATTATCAATCATACCCTATTGAACCTTAACGATGGTGGTCGTTGTCGTCCTCCAATCACATGAAACTATGAAGGCCCATGTTTGTGATGATTATCGTCCTTCTCTGGTCACAAGCTATGGAAGTTAACGTGATCAAGTGTACGCTGAATGCTTGGACTGTTTTTGATCGCCTATAATCATCTAAATACCATCCTAACAGTACCTGTGTGCTCTAGTCAATGCTTTCTTTATGCTTAAATAAAGAGTTCAGCTGCTACATGGTGTGCACTTTTCATGATTGTGATCCATAACTCACTGCAATGTCATCACTGTACATGCAGTTGCAATTGTTTCAAGTAATTATTGTACTATCTTATAAAGAATTCGCATTAAGTCTATACATTGTTTACTGTACCGTTTACTGGAGATCTGTTCACGTTACTAGGATAATGGAATATCTTGATTTGAAACGTTTTGTGTACACTGCTCACTTTGATCTATCTGTTGCTGTTACACTTCGAGAATTAAATAGCGACCGAGCATGATGGCCTTGTATTGTTTTCTTTAATATGTTTATTTACATAGTGTCAAATGCTACAATTTAGCGTTTTAGCAAGCCTTGAAACAATGTAAAGTCTTCATTGCAGACCGAAAAATGTTCTTTTAGGTAGCTCCTAATGGAAGTAGCAAGAGTACTGATGCTTAGTGAGCGATTATGATGGGTTGGGCCATGTTATTTCTACTGGGAGTCACGAAATTGTTACACGCAAAGAACTGAATTATAGTTTATAATAGAAATTGGTTTCTATAAATTGGAATGTTGTTAATTATAACACAACTAGAACTTTGCTAGTATTACATTTTGTGGAATAAGTTGTTTCCCCTTCTGTTATATTATATATGATGCAGGCTTTCCCTTCTACTGTTTGAGTAATATAGCACTTAGTTCCTTAGATCCCATTGATCTTTGATAAGTTCAAATTAGCTGTGATCCAGCTTAATGAAGTATGTTCTCATATGAAACAATATGTGCTTTTTTGTATGTACGGCAGAACAAGTCCGTTGCATTTACTGCGAGCATGAAGGAAACCGAATTGTTCATCCAGCCGTGGAGAGTTTCTTTGGGCGCAATGAATTCGAGAAGTTTTATGAATCAGGCACATCTTATACCAACGCTAAGCTCATCCAACGTTGTGAAAATGTAGATTGGGTGCATGGTGTGGAGGATGATGGCATATACCACCACTGCTATCCTGATCCTGATGATATTGATGATGAAGAACTATCTATTTGCTGAGTGTAGAAAGGGGGGTGGCAAAAATAGCAGAGCATCTTGTCATGATACTTTTCTTTCTTGTGATGAAAATTGTTACAATGTAGTTCAAACAGACTATCATCCTCTTATTTAATTTACTTATGAACCGGGTCATCATACCCTGTTGAACCTTAACGATGATCGTCCCCCAATCACATGAAACTCTGAATGCCCATGTTTGTGATTTGTCGTCCTTCTCCGCTCACAAGCTATGGAAATTAACGTGATCAGTGTGTGCTGAATGCTCGGGGTGATTCTTTTTATATGAAATTCAGACTGTGTGTTCTGTGTCCTTTATTTCCCTGTGCGTTCTAGCATTGTATAATTCTCATGACGAAGACGAGTCCTTATCGTAGGGCCGTGTAAGGTGTCTCTCTTTGTTCTCGTGTGTGGCTTGGGGTGTTGTCTGTGACGATGCGCTACAGTTTCTGTGATCCTCTTTCGCGATTTTCCTGGCTTACTCTCGTTCCAAAAATTGGACAATGGTATCTGTTAGATCTTTGTTAACCTCCTCTGGTCTCTGATTGCTGCTCTCTCCTCCACCAGTCCCCCGTCTTCCCATGATCAGATATATGGTTATCAACTCCCTCCATCCTATCTTCCATCACCACATCTGGCTCACCTCCATCCCGCCCTCAAGCAACGGTGGTTCCGCCATGCAACTTGTGATCTGGTGGACTCCAGTCGCAAAACCCTACGGGGAAAACCCGCCCTAGACACACCCTATAGAACCCCCTATGTCGATTGTAGTGTTACCACAGTAGGGGGGTATGGCATTGCGAGAGAAGGCCGAGACAGAATTGGAAGTCACGATGCCACGACACAGCAGGGCAAAAGCCCAGCCGCAGTCTCGTACTCCGTTCTCCCCTCTCCCTGCAGATAAAGAAAACGAAACTCTGCGGCAAGCAAGAAGTACAGGAACCATGCAGCTCTCCATCAGCAGCAACATTCAGGACGACATCCAAGAGGGCATGACAGCCAGGCATGCATCACGATTCATCTTAGACACACACACAAAAAAAACAGAAATTTCAGTTCCCTTCGTCAGACACGAAATTTCTCCAGCTAGCTGCGCAAGATTCTACCAAGTTTTTACAGGCTAACCATGTCCAGCACATGTCAAAGGGGCACTCTACAAATTACAAAAAAAAAAAAAAAGATAAATACATCATTCTCTACTGTAGCATGATTAGCTCCACATCAACATGTCATGGAACTCGTTGCAGGCCGCAAATACCCCTTTTTCTCCGCGGTCAACTACGACGGCTGCAATCAACAGAATAAGCACCTGTTACAAAGAGAGCTGAATCGCAACTGAGAACAAGACATGCATAGACAAGACACTGGGAAATAACAGCAGGAGTAATTCTTGCAACTTGAGCTCAATTACTTGCGAATTCAGCTGAAAAACCACAATCTTTCTTTGCTGGCCGTCTTCATAGAGATTTTCTAATTTGAACTTAAACCAACCTCACCTCTCACATGTATGGCCTGTATGGATTTTATAACTAGATATAATTTCTCTGACCAACCTCAGCTACAGGGATATTAACTAGATATAATTGCCCACTGGAAGAGATGAAGCAAGCACTATTACATATATTTTGTGACTGTATTAAGAAAAGGTACATCCAAGTATCCAAAGAACTGAGAAAACAATGAGCTAGGAAAGATCAGGGATTACCTATGTTACGTTCCCAGATATTGCATCAAGTCATCATCATCCAGCAGTTCACCGAGTTCATCGAGGTCAGGGATTGGACTATTAATACCGATAAGGTCTAAAGGCAGCCCATCAAAAGAACTGCCTATAAACTTATCATCAGGGTCAATATAAAAAGCATCGCTCATGATCTGTTGCGTGTCACCAGCAGCGGAGGTTGAATTCCCACTACCTGCCATATGATGACTGTAAGAACTGTTCAAACCTCCTGTTCCCATGGCAGGCACATGGTTATCCATAGATAGTGGCAATGAGTGTCTTGCAGCTGAAGACTGGTAATCATGTGAAGAAGAACTAAAGCCAATAGATCCAAGACCAACGTTTGGTTGAAAAGTATTTCCGGGCCAGGAGTTTGCATAATCATTACTTTCAGAAGCTAATGGCTGGTCGGCCATATAAATGCTTGAAGGAGCAATATTTGCAGCCTGGCTGTAATTATTAACCACAACACCAGGGGGTACAAAGTTCTCTTGAACATCTCCTTGATGTTGTAAAGCTCCTCCATTTGTACTGACATGATTGAAGCTTGTCAACGGGTTAGCGACACAGACCACCTCCATCTGATTGCTATTCATATCAGGAATTGCATTGCTCAAAATCTCTGGCGTGTTATCATTTCTCTGTGTTCCTTCAACCTCAGACCCATCAACGGAAAACTGTCCGGTATGTCTTCTTCGCTTTAGTGGTTTTTTAGTTTCCTTAGTACTAGGCAGCGTTTGAGTAAAGCGTTTATCATGACGGTTTTTGCTCCCACTACTTGAGGCATTCTCTTCTCTGATGTGCACAGCTGGCTGACGAACTCCCACGTCGTCTTTGGATATTGTAGACTGAGGAGGCTCCTCCATACAGTCGACATCATACTCATCACAGCTGCTGTATGAACTCTCATTTTTGTCCCCTAGGTCACCATGGTGAGTATCTGACACACCGTTGCCAATTCTGTGAGCATACTCCTCTCTTTGCAAAACAACCAGCCAGATCAAGCTCTCTTTTGCAGTCATTTTGTCCTGCAAGCACTTTGACTTCCGTACATGATATCTTATCTTATCAAAATTCGGAGACATGTGTTTGATCACAGCCGTCAGCACACCAACCTTCCAAACCTTCTTAAGATCGTGAGGTTTTTTGTATGGAGGTGTTCTACCCTTCGGAAGGCCTAAAGCAATCCACCACTCCTCATTCCCTGACGGCCACCACGGGGGCGGAATACCCTTATCCAGTGGATACTTGCGCTGCTGAGGGCTGCAGTGCTGCATCAATGCAGAAAGCAATGAGCCCAGAGTACCATCTTGGAGATCCATCAAGCTATATTGATTTATGGTTCCACTGCTCTGAGCATTAACCAACAGAGAGTTCTCAACCTCATATTTTGCAATTGCTGCTGGCCCGTTCTTATCAAACTTAACCTTCTCCTTCCACCAAGCTCTAATGTTGTCCGATGCTCCACTGACAGGCTTCCCTTTATCAGGAATGATCCCATAAACAAAACCCCGTGCATTGCATACTTCCATCAACTTGAGCATGTACTTCAAAATCCCATCCTGGGCTCTTGCCATCTTCTTGCGAAGGGCTAAATCAGACAACTTCTTTGGTTTAGACTTCTCCAGTTCGGCCTGCTCCAAAGCAAGCCTCTGCTGCTTCTCCTTGATCCTCTTGAGCCTGATCTTATCTTTCCACATTCGCCGGGCCAGCTCCTCAGCCTCAATCTCCTCGTCACTGACATCATTCTCGGAGAGATTTGGGATGCCATCAACCTCAAAATCCGACACATCACCTAGCTCCTTCGCGACAATAGCTAGGTTATCCATCATCTCTAGTGCTTACTGAACTCAATAACATCACCCTAGTCAACTTGCTGCACTAATTTTCTTTGTACCATCAACTGAAGAAGAATATCTGCAACCTGCAAAATTTCTGATGCGGTCAATATCTGAAAATGCAATGCTAGTCAACTGAAAAAGAACAACCTTAGAATTGCCACCATACAGTGCATCTGACAGAACTGTCAAAGCGGCTTATCCCAATTCTATGTTTTTAAACGGTGCTTTTCTTCTGACCTGATCATCATAATAAATAATGTGCACTGTGACGAGAACATGCTGGCATGTTACTACAAGATTTCAGCAATCATGAAGAAAAATTGTGAGGAACCAACACCATCATTTTCTCGGTGCGCAAGTCATCACTAGTGCTACATTACAAAAGCAGACCGAGCAATACTAAGATTAAAAAAAAAAACATGAGTACACCAAGATCAATCTATGTGAGGGGCATTCGTTCCGAACTTCCAACCCCACCAATCAAAGCAGAGACGCCGACGATCCGACGACTGCGGAAGGCGCTGCAATCTGGAACCCAGGCAAACCCTAGAAAACCGGGAGCAACGAACGGAATCAGGCGCAACAACTATCTATCGCCGACGGGCGGGAACGCAAGGGGACCAATCCCACCAAAAATCCCTCCGGAAAAAAAAAAGACAAGCGCGGCGCCGATCCGTACCTCGTCGAGAAACGGTCGCCGGGGTCGGGCGGGGGAGCGTTTGGGGGGATTCGGATTTCTGCTGAAGCCGCCGCAGTTGTTTTCCCTTTTGATTCGGGAGACGGGGAAGAGACGGAACGGGGCCAGAAGGGCGGAAAGCGGCCGTGGTGGACACAGCTAGGGGAGCACGAAGCGTGACGCAGGACGTGGCGTCACGGGAGATAAATGGTGCTTTTTTTATGTACCAAAAAAAGCCGCTCTCATTTTCGGCAACCAGATTATGAGATGCCATGTTTTTTCCAACTCTGTGGACCACACTGTGGCGCTGGCTCCTCGCCTCCCGCACGCTGGGATGGCGTGCGCGAGTGGGACTTGGTGTGGACGCGCTCTCCGCGGAAGATCCCAATGCCGCAGCGAGGTTGCGCCTCGTTCGCCACCAAATTTCTCGTTTTAAATACACGAATGTCCGGCATGGTGAGCCATTGACCACGCGTTTTAATATGCTCTTTTTCTATCGAAATTGGGTTTTAATGTGCATACAAGATGACAAATCGACAGAACGGGTTTTGAAAGAGTGCTGATTTTATACTCTCTCCGTTCACAAATATAAGATGTTTTGAATATTCCAATATGACTGAAATGAGTGAATAAACACAATAATTGTGAGTATATACATCCGGTTCACAAAGAAGATAGAATATCTCATATTTATGAATCGAGAGAACATTTCTTTCATAAGTTGTTTGGCCTTAAGGAGCACAATTTCATGGGAGAAATACAATGCTCTATCAATTCAGAGGAATTTTGTAGGAATAGACACATCTGCCAATCCTACAGATCAAGAAGCTCTTTCTAGGTCCCACATCTGCAGATCCATTGCTAGATTATCCATGTGTGTGTGCTTTTCCTTAAATTGTGAGAAGATCTAAGCTTCACACATTAGGTAAAGTGCAGTTTGCAATGTTAGTGATTATTACGTATGTTATCATATCAGATATGTCTTCCTTCTTTTATGTCCTTATAGCTCTAATTTCATTGTACACCTTCATGAAACGTTTGATTCGTTTCTCTTTTTCTCATCGGCATAACGCGTACGCCCATCAAATCATAGTAGGTGTAGTCTAAATCATGTTCACGCTCATTCTCAATGATCATGTTATGCATGATCACGCAAAACAGTCATTATATACCAAAGGTTTTTTATCCCATGATCTAGATGGTCCTCGCACAATAGCAAATTGGGATTGCAAAATCTCAATTGCCCTCGCAACATCTTTCCTAGTAGCCGCTTGTGCATTATGAAAGATGAGTTCTTTCTTATCTTCGGGTTTTTGGATAGGCTCGACAAAAGTACTTCACATGGATAGATCCCATCCGCAAGATCGTACCCATAGTTGTATGTGCATCCATTTGCTTCAAAGGTCATTGGTGGAGCTTCTTCATTGGCTAACTTGACAAAAAGAGGTGACCGGTCGAGCACATTGATGTCATTGCAAAATCCAGGCATCCCAAAATATGAATGCCAAAACCATATTTCATGATAGACAACTGCCTCAAGAATGATGTGGCATCCTTCTCGCAACCATTAAATTGTCCGTGCCATGCTTTTGGATAATTTTTCCACTTTCAATGCATCCAATCCACGGGTCCTAGCATACCTGGGAACCCCCGGGCTTTGTTCATCTACAAAAGCTTCCGAGTGTCTTGAGCATTGGCTGCTCTCAAGTGCCGTGGACCAAACACTTCTAGCATAGTCTTTGCAAAATGTTTGACATAGAAGATATAAGTGCTCTCTGTTATCGTCAAATTGTCATCAATGTAATCTGCCGGAACACCATATACCAGCATGCGCAAAACGGCAGTGACCTTCTGCTCGGTGCTATGTCCAAGCATCCTGGCACAATTCCTCCTCTGCTCGAAGGACCGGTCATGCTGCTTGACGGAATTGCAAATGTTGATGAACAAATCTTTGGACATTCTGAACCGGCGTCAGAAGTACCTATCTGGGAAAACGTGTGGTACCACTAAGTGTGTTCCCGGCAGTTCTATCTACCGGGAAAAATTCACTCCCGGCAGTTTACCTGCCCCCTTAAGTGTGTTCTCCCGGCAGTTTACATGCCCTTGCATCGGTGCTGTGGTGCAATGGGTGTAGCAAAATAGTTGTGCATCAAACTCTCGTGCGCCTCAACCCGTTCTCTCCGGATGAACGCATGGACAAACACGGAACCATCATGCTTCGGCTTCTTCCTCTTGTGCATCGCCACTAGCATAGCGAGGTCCTCTTCTTCGGTCAAATCAAATTCCTCATCGAAGAAGGAACCGTGCACGTACAAGGAGTCACACGAGCTCATCTACAATATGAAAATAACCGTCAAACTATATCATCACGATCGAGAAAAAAACTCATGGTTTGCATGGGTTTTACCTTGGGGGAATTTCCTCAAACACCTTTGCGTGCGAGGTGAAAGGATTCGGCCAACAGCGGGACGGGCAGCCCTTTGATGGCAACTTGCACAATCGTGCCGCAGCCCTGCAGAGAAGGCGACGGAAGCTCGACAGTGCGGGCGGCCGGCTTCGAGCGGCGGGAAGAATGGCGGAGGCGGGCGGCCGCCAGGCAGCTGGCGAAGCGCACCTCCCTTAGCTCCAACAGGGGTTTGAAGCTAGAAACATGCCCAACTCGTCCACGACCGCGCCATCGAAGCCATTGGGGCAGCCGAACCTCCGGCGAAGCTTCGATTCGAAGTGGCGGTCAAAATCAAAACTTCGGCTATAGGGGACAATCGTCGCTACCCCAGCGAGGTAGGCGGGCAAAGTCGCGGCGGGGTCGGAGGTGGGCGGGCAGGCGACGGCGGCGGCGATTTTGGCCGGAATCGGCTGGCAACAGGGACGGACGGGCGGGCGTGCTGAAGGCGAATGAAGGCACTTGGGCAGTTGGCGTGCGACCATCCGTTTTACATCTTTTATAGGTCGAGATGTATATTTGCATCTCGAGATGTTGTATTTCACATCTCCGAAAGGCGAAGATGTAATTTTTTTTTTTGCATCTACATCATCTGTTGATGATGGGTTTATGGCCTCGAAGCTTCTGGAGATGTAAATTTTTTGCATCTACACCATCTGTTGAAGGTGAGTTTTTGGCATCGAAGATACAAAAATCAGTTATTTTTTCATCTACATCATCTATTGAAGATGTTTTAAAATACTTCATATACATCCGTATCCGTATGTAGTCTATATTAAAATCTTTAAAAATTGATTATATTTGAAAACGGAAGGAGTACATATGTTACCAAGGTTCACTGAATCCGGTCGCCCTTAACACGGAAACAGGAACGCGTCCAGGTTCGAAGTATCTCCTGCACTACCCATATACTATATCCTCTCTTTTAAGGACGCAGCTCTTCTGCTCCCGGGCTCACATGAGCCCGGATGAACAGTAAAATCGAAAAAAAATGAATTTTTTTTATTTTTTTTCGATTTACTGTTCATCCGGGCTCATGTGAGCCCGGGAGCAGAAGATCACTTTCGCTCTTTTAAGATGAACCATTTCTTTCACACAAGGGGAACCGCCCGATCAATTAATTGGATCCTGAGCCATGAGCGAGTCTGGCCCATACTTTATGTTCTATCCGAGAAGATTCTGGCCCATAATTCTTCTGTGTATCAGAGTAGAGAGCTCCTGTTACTAAAAAAAAGAATAGAGAGCTCACTCACTCGCATCCACCGGTAGACCATTGACCGTTAAATAAACGTTGACTGTTGACCTGAAGAAAAGGTTCAAGGAACAGCTGTCGGACTGCTCTACTTATCTTCTCTCTTTGTTAAAACATTAAATTTTGAAAAATGATCGGCAGTTTCAAAAATAGTTCATGAATTTTCTTGCGACTTCAAAAAAATATATGCAATAATTTCAAAAAAGTTCACGAATTATAGGAAAATATTACGAACTAGAAAAAGGCTTACAAATTTGAAAATTGTTCATGAAATCAAAAAAATCACTAATTTTTTTAAAAAATATGGCTTTAAAAATTGCGAAAAATGTAAAAAAATTCACAATTTCAAGAAATGTGTGCGAACTTGAATTGTATTGTGAATTTTAAAACAGTTCTTTGGTTCAAAAATGTTCATGAATTTTTTAAAGGTTAGCAAATTTGAAAAAGTTACGTGCATATTTTTGAATTCATAAAATTACTCATGAATTTTAAAAAAAATTAAGAACAAAAGACAGAAAAAGGAGGAAAGAAAAAGGGGAAGGGAAAAATAAAAAAACAAACAAAAAACCGGCAAATTAAAAGAAACTGAAAAAGTTATCCCAGATGTGGAAGCATCTAGAAACTTCCAAAAATGAAACTGCAACCGCGCTCGCGAAAACTCACCTCACCAGTACTCACTTACTGCGATGTAGCACCCTGTCACATTTGTGCGCTCGCCTTAGTGGCCGGTCCGATAGAGCGGCTTTGGGAAGGTTTAACAGAACCTTTCGTGTAGCTTTTTGTGTGTTTTTTATTTGCTTTTTTGTGTGTTTCCTCTTTTGTTTTTTATGGTTTCCTTTCAGTTCTTTTTTTAAAAGAGAATACATGTCAACTTTATTTGAATAAACATTAAATATTTTCCATATATCGGTTGAATTTTTTTAGATGCACGTTAAACATTTGTCAAATGCCCATTGAATAATCTTTAAATATACAATGGGCATTTTCTAAACACGTATTGAACATTTTTTAAAATATATGTCAACTGCATTTAAATACAAGTTGAATATTCTTCATATACAAGTTGAACATATTTCATATACATGTTAAACATTTTTCAAATACATGCTGATTTTATTTTTCAAAATACATGTTGAAAATTTGTCAAACGCACATTGAAAGTTTTGGAGATACACGGTTAAAAAAATAAACACAAGTTGAACATTTTTCATAAATGCTGTTGCCTTGAATATTTTCTCTAAATGTGGGAACATTGTTAACTCTTACTAACATTTTTCTAAATGGCATGAGTATTTTCTGAATGGTACAAAAAATTCCAAAGTCAAGCAAACAAAATTTTATATTGTATTGAAGATAATTAAAATGTCACAAAAATATTTTAAAAATATATGAACAAATTTTATATAGTTATAATATTTCAAAATATAAAAAACCAAATGCAAAGAAAATAGAGAAACAAATGAACATAACAAAGTAACCTACTCCTACCTCGTTTTTCCACTACGAGGTCCCTTGATGTGAAGCAAGCTACTATCTCGTAGCGAGTGAGATCTAGACGTGCTCGATTAAACTTGGGCCCCGTCGATAAAAATGAAAGGAACGATTGCATATTGGAAATATATTTTCCGACCTACTAAGGGTATGTATGGCCCATAGTTTTGTAGCAGAGGAAAGAAATGAAGGTTTCCCTTTGTCTCGCTTTCAGAGAAAAAACGCAGGAATTTTACAATCCACTTTGACCTTTTTTTTCAAATTCATGAACATGAAGAATGAGACTGGGATCTTTAGTGGCCTAATAACATGTTAGTTATACATTTTCATGTGGTTTTACTTTGATTTGACTCTCTTTATTAGGATTCCTATGTTTTTCCTATTTCTACGAACCAAACACTAAAGTTTGTAAAATTTCTACATTTTTATCCTCTAACTCACATACGCATTCCTAGCCAATTCCTTGGTTTTTTTTATTTCCTTCCTTTTTCGAATCATTTTAATCAAAGGAGGCCTAAGTGACGATACCAGAAACCGACAATAGTCCCGATAGGATGGTGCGTGAGACCGGAAGTACCAGAGGGGATCGCACACTAGGCGTTTGCCCAGAGTCGAGCCCTCATTGTAGAGGTAATACTCTACTACTGCTTTCAATTGAATTGATATGAAGGGGTTATAATGAAGGTGAATATGAATCTATCAAGACTAAGGTCGAGATCTCTACTACCACTATGTCTCGCCTTATAAAGAGGGACGAGACCTAGGGTTACATGCCTTGCTAATCGGCCTAGAGACCGCCTCTAGACATGGAGTCTGTAGCGTACCCGCTAAGCTTGGAGTCCTCTCGATGCTGAGCCGACTGTTAATCGAGGGGCCGAAGTTTTTCTATTAAATCCAGGAAAACACGAATTTAGATAAGTTTCACCACAGAGCATGTCTTCTCGGACATCCTGTAATCAATTTGGACTAGGCAAAAACAAGATAATAAAAGAAGAGCCGGTCCATGGGGCCCAAGCGGTTTGCGTGTATGCAGGTCGCTACTTAATTTGACAAACTTTATTTGAAGTGTTGTTGTGCCAAATCAATATTGTGTGAAATGATCAAGGTATCCATCCTAAGGTACCGATCCTAACAAAATCATGCCTTGGTATGTTGGGCCCAAAGGTCGGTCCGATGGATCGGCTTCTTGTCGGCTTAGCCACTCCCGGTGTTGTGTACCCTCAGTAGCCCCCGAACTCATCAGGAATATAGTTGCCCCTTTGTTTAGAGCTCCGTCTTGGGTTGCCATGATGAAATCTTGACGGGCCCACCATTGAATCTCGTGGCTGGCCACCTCGTCTGCTGAATGAAGTTGGAGAAGTGTATGTTCCTGTAATACCGACCTGACCATAACGTTCGTTTGATCGATCCTCTCCCAATGATCGAATCATTCTCTCCGGAAACCTTCAAATCGAACGTTCCTCAGATATTGCAGTCCCGATAATATTTTCTTGCAATCAAACCTATGGAAATATTTTGCAACCAATTTGCACTTTTCCTTGGATCGGTATATTGGGAAACAATTGTGCATTGATGGAATTATTGCTATAATTTTTAAATAGTAATACCGACTTGTGCTTGTTCTGGGGACAATTTAATAAAAAATGTATAGAATTTTCCTTAGCATTCCAAGAAAAAGATGAGTCTCATGGCAACGCGTGAGATATCATCTAATTTGCTTGTACCGGTGAGAGAGAAATCGTCGCCCTAATGCTAGACATAGATCAAGTTGTTTTGTGGCCTGAGGGCATCTCCAAAGCGGACCCTCAGACTGCATGCAACTGTTCAGACCGTGCGGTTCGGACATGTTTTGCCATCCAACGCGGGCATGTATCGGACCGTCGAGCGGTCCAGGCGAACTTTTTCCAGCAAACCCAAGACAAACTGGGAGGGGGGTTTGCGGGAGTCTAGACATCAGCCGCGTAGGACTCTGACACCCCGACCCACCCAAAACTCCTCTAAACTCACTCCCATACCCGCACATCCATTCTCCCATTTTCTTGCCTTCCATTTTCTCTCTTGCCTTCGTCACCGCTCCACCACCCCGGCCTCCACGCCACACCTTTGCCGAACTCGATAAATCCATCACCTCCAACGGTACACCCGGACTCCATGCCGCTTCTCCCCCGCCGACGTTCCACACCTCTCCTCCGACCGCCGCGCAGGTACCATCTGCTCCTACGATACTCACCATGCCCAACAACTGTTTGGTGAATTGCCCGCGCTAAAAAAATGTCCCTTCTTCTTTGAAGCAATGGATTTGGATATGGAGCACATATACAAGCACTATGTTGAGTCGTCCGACAACTCGTCCGACGAGGAGGACTACATAAATGAGACAACGATGATGTAGGAGGTCCTTGCAGATGCGGAGGAGCACATTCTCAGTTTCAAGGGATCGATCAAGGATCACCGAGTGCTCAACCGCAAGAGGGCACACGGCCATTTGACGTTGATGGATGACTACTTTGCCCTTGATGCCCTCTTCATCAACAATTTTTGCCGGCGCTTTCAGATGCGCAAAATGTCTTCGATCGTCTCTACCATGGCGTCCAGTCCTTTGATGACTACTTCATCTTGAAGAAGGACGTCGTGGGAAGGACAAGGCAATATTACTATTTCACAAACATCGCTGCCAGAAAAAAATTATAGAATTTTCCATATGCAAGCATCTGCAGTCTCACTTAGCCCCAAAACAAGAAACAACTAGAAAAGATGTTGAGAGGGCATACCAAAAGTGCATGGCCACACCGCGGATGCTTGCATATGGCACGACCGCTAATTCATGGGACGAGTACCTACGAATGTCTGAGAGCACATGCGAAGATGCCATGGTCAGGTTTGCAAGTGTCGTGGTCGAGGTGTTTGGACCCTAGTACCCGTGAGAACCAACTCTGGCAGACACGAGAGGATCTTGGCAACCTCGGAAGCAAGAGAGTAGCCAGGTTTGCTCGGATCTCTTGTGTGCATGCATTTGAAATGGAAGAACTGCAAAAAAGCTTTACAAGTGCAATATCGGGGTCATGTTAAGAAGTCCACCATCTTTCTTGAAGCAGTTGCATCACATGATCTTTGGATTTGACAAGCTTTCTTTGGCATGTACGGGGTCTCACAATGACTTAGTGTGCTGCAGCGATCACCATTGTTTGCTAGGCTGACTTTAGGCAAAGCTCCTCCTTGCCACTATACTGTCAATGGGCATGAGTACAAGATGGGCTACTATCCGGTTGACAGTATCTATCCTCCGTGGGCTACCTTTGCCAGCACCATCTCTAACCTAGTTGGCCAGAAAAAGTCTCACTTTGCCGAAAGACAAGAAAGAGCTAGAAAGGATGTTGAGAGGGCATTTGAAATTCTTGAGGCACGTTTTGCAGTTGCTCGTGGACCCGCTAAACAATGAAATCCAGAGATCTTGTGGGAGTGATGACCTGCTATGTGATCATGCACAACATAAGCATGGATGATGAGGGTGAGGATGCTGCTGGAACTCTTGAATTTGAGAACATGAGTGATCATATCGAACTACCAGACAAGAATCCGGCCATATTTGAAGAGTTTGTTCAAATGTGTTAACATATTCGGTATCAAGCAACTCACGAGCAACTGAAGGAAGATCGAATTAAGCATGTGTGGACGGTTAAAGGGACAACAATGTTGAAGTGTAATATTTATTTTTTAATTAAAACTACTACTACATTTAAACATTTAAACTATTCAAGACTATATATGCGGCTATTTAAACGCGTGGGCCTAAAAAATATAGGATCGGATGTATGCAGATAGTATTAGATGGCCGGCTCTGTATCCATGGACTGGCCCGTTGCCGTGGACGGGTTTGAAGATACCTTGAGCAACTCATAATAGAATCAGCTCAGAGACACCCATCCCTCAAAAAAAAAAAAAAAACTCAGAGACACCCTACAACTGTCTCATCTAGGCTAGATGATCTAGCAATAACTAACCTGGCCCCTCTGGCCTCCCTTCTAAAAAAAGTCCATCTGGTCGTACGTTCTATTCTTCAGCCACAATATACGGAGCCTGAAGCCACTGAGCTTAAACATCTCAGGGACCCGCTTATACATGCATGATTAGAAGTTCGCAACTACTTTTAAATGCTGAAATGACTTGGATTTGATGGTAGAGTACGATGCACTAATGCAGGTATGCCTGCATTGCCTAGATGCAAAGCATTTTCCTCTTGGCACGCCGCACGTGCAGCCCACGTGATCCCTCCCTCTCTGCTCACTTAACTACTCCAGCAGCAGGAGTTCCGAGATCTCGTCCCCTGAATATTTTTTCCGGGAGATCCAGCAGCAGCAGGAGATTGGATCTCCGTGTCTCCGTCTCTCATTTCGGCCCCTTTTGTTTTCCTGGTCTCCTCTTGTTTGGCTAGACCATGGGTGCTTTGTTCAGGCTAACACCGCACTTTAAGTTATCCTTCAGGTTCAGCACCGTGTCGTCTCAGTTAAGGACAACCCAGCAGATTTGTCAGTAAGTTCAGACTCCCTTCGTCCCGAAATAGATCTGTAGATCGCATCTTGCACCGTCTCTCCAGTCTGAAAGACGGAAACTATGTGCGAACATTCATGTTACTACGTAGCATCGAGAAATGATTCCGTGGACACGAAACATGGCCAACCTGCTAGTGCTAGTACGATGGAGCTAAGCAGCCATTGACAAAGTGAGCTGTGGCCTTGAAGCGGCTGTCCCCGAACCGAAGAACACTCAGCCCAGGCTCTCGCCCGGATCGGAATCGCCTGTCTGGCCGTGTCTTCCACATGTGGCGCATCTCAGGTGTTGGGAGATGGCATCCATGATCCGTCCATCTATTATTGGAGCAATCGACTCCTGCTGCCGCCTAATAAGTTCTTAACCTCTGTTGTGGTAGGTCATCGCCCAACCGTGATAATTGATAGATTCAGAACTACTTCCCCATGCCTGCAGGTCAGGTAGATGTGACCCACACGAGCTGGAAGAATCGATCCCGGAGGTTTGTTTTTCCCTTGCAAGTTCTCATCGTCCAGAAAATGGGCTGCACGGCTAGCCCGTGTGGCGAATGCGAAAGCAAGAGGCGCTCGCTTTTGCGCGGGGAAGCGTCCGCTGCTAACGACGCGCGGCGCACGCTTGCACGTGACCGGCCCGCGTTCGTTTGTTTGTTACCTGTACAAAAACAATGATTAGATTAGCACAGCCGCACGCCACGGCGAGGGGAGGGCGGGGGCGACGCCGTGGGTTGGACTCAAGGCCGCCTTTTGCCCCCCGCGCGCGGCCGGGGCGGCTTGAATGTAGTACTGGTGTGTGCCATATTGCTGGGAATATTTGTTTCCATTATGGGTTGTCAGTTGTGAACGGAGAGTTCATTAGAGGAATCGGCTCCGTTTCTCTCCCTGTGCACCTCTAATTCTCCGGTAAAGCGACGTGTCCATGTCTGTGCTGTGCATCTCCTCCGGGAGGATCCATAGTCAAACTTGAAAGCCATTGCTAACAGTGGAAGAAAACCTCATTAAACAATCACGTGTCGGTGTCGCCAGTCAAACTCTGAGCTGCACGCAGCGCGGACGCCTTTAACAAACACGCATGCCCAGCTCGTGGTAAACATAGGAAAACCAGGGTAGGGGCAGTAGGCTCCGGTGCAGCAATGATGCGCCCGTCCACAGCACATATCGAGCCATTGACTAGCGCCAAGTGCTACTAGTAAATGTACTACCAAAGCCATATATATCCACTAGCTAATCATTTGTTAACTGAAAAGTATCGCCGATTTCCTACTCCTCCTAGGTTACCGGGGCTTCATCTTTAATTTTGTGGTTGCTGCGAACCAACGACGACGACGTCGCGGCCCATGTCATGCCCCCGTCACGTCAGTTGTGTGGTTTTTCCTCCTTTTTCTGGTTGCGCGGCGACGATCTGTTGCTTCTAAATATGGCGCGGTTGTCTGGTCCTAATCCTGTTCGGCTCGGCGCACGTCGTTTTTTTTTTTTGAGTGGGCGCACGTCTTTTGTTTGCATGTACACATCCGCGTACGTTATATGGCGATAACGAAAAGACTCTTTGGCTCCTTTCCTGGATCTTTTGTCGTCTTTCGTCTCGTATAACGTGTGTTCGTCTCTACGTCACCCCACATTGCGCAACGCCCAAGTATACTACAATGGAATGAGAGTGTGAGACGGTGAGTATTCGTGTGGTGGAACCATTCAATAATCTAGCCGTGACAGCCCTAAATTATTGCTTGTAAATAGTTGCAAATTCAAATTAATTTGAAATGGGAATGATTAAACCCTGACATCAATTTAATTCAAATAGATTCAAATAAAATCTTTTTCAATGAATCCAAATTGGCCTTCAGAAAAGTCCACGATTTTTGAAAAAGTTGAAAACCTGTGACCTAAATGATGCACACAATTCTAGGACATTTTTGGATTTTTGAATTAATGCATATTGTATTTGAATTGGGGCATTTAGTTGCTATAAATAATTTAGATGCTCCCAAAATTTCTAAAAACTCTTGAGGGCTTTTGGAATAAACCAAATAGTGCCCATGAATAATTTCAGAAGTTTTACAAACGATTTAATATTTTTATTAAATCAAAAACAAAAGGAAACTAATAGAAAACATAAAGAAAAATAGAAAGCTTACCTCACAACTTACCGTCTAACCCCAGCCGGCGCAGCCCAGCTAGCGAGGGGCAGGGTTGTCTTCAACCCCTCGCCCGGAGGACGAAGCCGTGGCAGCACGCGCGTGCTTCGCGGTGACCCGCGCCCCTCGAGCCTATCCCTTGCGCCACTGGACCGCCCTCGACCCCCTCTGTCTCTTCCCTCGCTCTCTAGCCCTCTCCCTCTCCCTGGCTCTCTTCTTCGAGCGAGCCCGAGCGCAACCGTCGTCGTCGTTCGCCATGCATAGCCACCGACAACGCCATGCCTCGCCTCTATGTCCAATAGCTCCGCCATGCTGCACCTCGTCTCCAAGCCGAAGGAAATCACCCCGGGCGCCCTGGAAAGCCGCCAGCGAGCTCATCTTCAACCTCTGCCCCGAGCGACGCCTTCGGTCGATCCGCCAGATTCTGACCGCCCCCGAGCCCGCTGTCTACTCACTTCGAACCATCGTTAGCCACCGCTCGTTTCCCCCTCCTTTCTCTGCCCATACCCCCGCCGTAGCCATCGTCCCCATGAGCTTCGAGCTCCAGCCGCCGCCATGGCCGGCGAGCTATGTGCTCTTGAGCCCCTCTGCTCGATCCGGTCGCACAACAGTACTCCGAGTGGCCTAATGATTCTGCCCAGGTGCCCCGGTTGGTCGCTAGCACCCTTCAGCCCCGCGCACGACCGGACCCGAGCACCGCCGCCGCTAAACCTCGACACCGGTGACGAACCCGGCCGCCTCAGCACCTCCCGCGGCCACCCACCGACACGCCTTGTCACGCCGCATTCGTAAAGCCCGGCAACATGAGCGCTCGTCGCCGAAATCACCCGGACGAGCAGCGCCGCCGTGTTCTGCTTACACCGACATTTAGTCGTCGATTAATCCATGTTTAAGCCACTAATTAACCCCCGGTGAGTATGACAAGTGGGACCAGCCCTGCTAATTTTCTGGTTAGGATTAAGTTAAACCACTATTTGTCAGTGTGTCACTGACGTGTAGGACCCACTGTCCGGTTTGACCTGGACCAGGTCAGTTGACCTGCTGACATCACTATGACGCATTGATGACTCCGTAATCAATTTTTGGATTATTTCTAATTCAATAATAATTTAGAAATTCCAGAAAATATGTTAAACTTTGAGAAAACATAGAAAATAATCTATAACTCCAATGAAAATAATTTATATATGAAAATGATCAGAAAAATATGAAAAATCTGTTTATGGCATACTCATGCATATTTGAGCAAGTTAACATCACCAAATAGGGAAAATGATGATTAGGACAATTCATGAAATACATTTGGAGATGGAATTTGCTATATGTTTGAATTCCACTTCAATTAATTTGATCACTTGTTGCATTAGGTTAATTCAGCACCTTAAAATGAAATGACATACATTGGATGTGCATTGCATTGATTGTGGTCCTTCTTTGTTAGCCGTCCTTTGTTTCCCCTCGGTAGACGTTGTTCTGACGCTAGATCGATGTCACCGATGAAGACTCATTGTTATCTTCAGAAGTGCTAGGCAAGCAAATCCCCATTGAGCATTTCGATACAATTCCACTCTCTCGCTCTCGCTCTCTTTTACTGCATTAGGACAACAATAATTCAACTGTTACATGTTTCGGTAGTTGAACCCATTCCTTTGCATGACCTGTTTTTGCCACAGTAAATAGTTGAAACCTCTTAGCATGAGTAGCACCTGCTTGAGCCTTCTTGTGACTACTCATCCATGTTCACTTGTTGTGCTTGCTATGAATGAGTCGTGTCAGGTCTGATCCATCTGAGCGATGAATTGGAATGGTTGTGATCATGTCCTACTATGTGAAAGCTAAGTGTGTGATTCTGTTTTGGTAAAGGTAGCGATGAGAGGCCAGTAGGAGTACATGGTGGGTTGTCTCACTGAAACCGCTCTTAGGACCCGAGATCTTGTGTTCGTGTTCCAAGACAAGATACTACCACATATTGGGCTCCGGTAACTCGAGCTCTCTCAGTCTATTGACTTCCCTGTTCTCAACCCAGGAGTCGCAGTAGTTCGAAAACATTTATAGGTTGTGGCACGACGTGCGAAGTGGATGAACGGCCCAGTCGGGACCGGCTTGGGGCCTTGCTCACATCGTTTGAGGCCATATTAGTGTTGGAAATATGCCCTAGAGGCAATAATAAAATAGTTATTATTATATTTCCTTGTTCATGATAAATGTTTATTATCCATGCTATAATTGTATTGATTGGAAACTCAAATACATGTGTGGGTACATAGACAACAATGTGTCCCTAGTAAGCCTCTAATGGACTAGCTCGTCAATCAAAGATGGCTGTGGTTTCCTAGCCATGGACAAGAGTTGTCATTTGATGATGAGATCACATCATTAGGAGAATGATGTGATGGACAAGACTCAAACTATGAACGTAGCATATGATCGTGTCAGTTTATTGCTATTGTTTTCTGCATGTCAAGTATGTGTTCCTATGACCATGAGATCATGTAACTCACTGACACCGGAGGAGTACCTTGTGTGTATCAAACGTCACAACGTAATTGGGTGACTATAAAGATGCTCTACAGGTATCTCCGAGGGTGTCTGTTGAGTTGACATGGATCAAGACTGGGATTTTTTGCTCCGTGTGACGGAGAGGTATCTCAGGGCCCACTCGGTAATACAACATCACAATGAGCCTTGCAAGCAAAGTGACTAAAGAGTTAGCCACGGGATCTTGTATTACGGAACGAGTAAAGAGACTTGCCGGTAACGAGATTGAACTAGGTATGGAGATACCGACGATCGAATCTCGGGCAAGTAACATACCGATAAACAAAGGGAACAACGTACGGGATTAACTGAATCCTTGACATAGAGGTTCAACCGATAAAGATCTTCGTAGAATATGTAGGAACCAATATGGGCATCCAGGTCCCGCTATTGGTTATTGACCGTAGAGGTGTCTCGGTCATGTCTACATAGTTCTCGAACCCGCAGGGTTTGCACACTTAACGTTCGGTGACATTTCGGTATTATTGAGTTATGTATGTTGGTGACCGAAGGTTGTTCGGAGTCCCGGATGAGATCCCGGACGTCACGAGGAGTTCCGAAATGGTCAGGAGGTAAAGATTTATATATTGGAATTCATATTTTGGCGACCGAAAAAGTTTCGTGTTTTTCCGGTATTGTACCGGGAAGCTTCTAGAAGGTTCCGGAAACTTCCGGAGGAGTCCGGAAGTCCACCAAGGGTTCCACCACGTCCCAAGGGTTTGCATGGGCTGAGGGGAGGCGCCCTGGCCTTATTGGGTCAGGCGCACAAGTCCCTCAAGGCCCATGTGGCTTGGGAGAGGTGGAAAGTCCACCTGTTTATGGAAAGGGAGGGAATTGGACTAGGAGTCCAACTCCTCCCCCTTGGCTGCACCCTAGGGCTTGGAGGGGCTGATCTCCACGCCCCTCCACCTATATATAGAGGGGAGGGGGCACCCCAAGAGCACACACGAAGCCCTTGGCGCCCCTCTCTCTCCCTAGATCGTTTTCTCCTCCGTTCGCGGTTTCGGTAGCGCTAGGCGTAGCCCTGCCGGGATAGCACCACCGCCACCACGCCGTCGTGTTGCCAGAGAACTCATCTACCTCTCTGCTCTCCCTTGCTGGATCAAGGAGGCATCATCGAGCTGTACGTATGCTGACGCGGAGGTGCCGTCCGTTCGGCACTAGATCGTGATTGGATCGCGGGACGGCTTGCGATTTGGATCGCGAAGACGTTCGACTACATCAACGCGTTTCTTAACACTTCCCGCTTAGCGATCTACAAGGGTATGTGGATCCGATCTCCCCTCTCGTAGATGCTCATATCCATGGATAGATCTTGTGTGTGCGTAGGAAATTTTTTGTTTCCCATGCAATGTTCCCCAACAATTAGAAACCTCGACCGGACTTCCATTATGGGTTCCAAATCAGATAGGCGACTACCTTGGGCTTGGGTCGTTGTAAGTTAACGTCCGTGGCCAACACCCTCGCCAGGCTTGCGCTTGAAGGTTGCCGTGATACATGACGTGTATATGGCGGTAAGTGGTGAGTGTGTGTGTGAAGAAGCATACCCCTGTAGGGTAAATGATCTTTTGAATAGCCGCGTCCTCGGATATGGACTACTTGGAGACTTGCATTGTTCATAGATAACTTGAAATGGATACTCTAAAATACGCAAGATAAGGGTGAGTGCTATGGATGGCCTTCTCATAGGAAGACGAGAGGGATCCAAAGTGGTGTATTGATGTGGTGAATATGTGGACTCGTGTGCGCTATCCCACCTCAAAGAAAGTACTCGTAGTCATAGTATAGGTTAGCCAAGAGTCAAAGCTGGCTTGCTGCAATAAACTCCATGGCCCCCTTTGTTGTCAATGATGCGTATGTAGATAGTTCTGATGTAAGTCTTGCCGAGTACCTTTGTACTCATGGTTGCTTAATTTATCTTTTTGCAGACGAGACTTCGGTCTCACTTCTGGTTTCGACGATGTGTTCGATGTTGACCTGATTAGCTTGGGAATCCCAGACAGAGGTTTTGCTCCTTCGGGAGGGTCGATGTAGATTTTCAGGCTCCTCTAGCCATTTTTAGTAGATGTTTGTACCCAGACATGTTTTGCTTCCGCTTGTTGCTTGTATGACTCTGTGTGTTGGCTCATGTGACCCCCGCTCGTAATATCACCCTATGTTGGGTCCTATGAGCTTTTAATAAACACTTCGAGTCATAGAGTTATGTTGTGATGCCATGTTGTACCAACACATACTTGCATGTTATGTGTACGTGTGATATGTATTGCTATGTGTGGGGTCCCGACAGCTTTGGTATCTGAGCTTGACTGCCTGTAGGATTACCAAGCCAAACAGGTCGATGTTGAGTCTAGTAATTCTTTAGTTATATAAGGGAATTGGTTGTGGAAGGGAATGTAATATTCTTTTTACTCCTTTCCTTGTGTCATTCTAATTCTGAGTCACCCACTTCTTTATTCTATGGGGATTAAGATCTAGGCTTTCTCATCTATGTATCAGGATGACGAGTTACTATGATGGAGACTCATAGGAAAGTTGATGTCTTCTTGGATCAGTGTCTCCATAAGAATTCAATGTTATGTTGTCAGTTGTCTTTTAGGTTGCCTCATATTTCACGCCCGTGCAGCCGTTATATTGTCCGAGTTATCCAAGGTTTATAAATAATCTGATGCAATTGCAAATCCTTTCATCCTATCTCGATGTCTTTTGGACAGACAAAGCACACCAATTATTGTGTCGAGGTACTCTATTACCTCGACGTATCTGTTGAAGGTGTTATGAAATCCATGTTATCTCAGAGAACCACCCATCATTCTAGTTGTGTTTTGTGTTCCCAGTGTGATAATTCTAGCCATCATGCTCGAAAACACCCCGTGATGTTATATAGTAATTGGTATTCTATTTCTGGGTTTTTGAACCCAAGGTTCGTTCTGTTTATTCCGGTTGATAGTGCTTGCTCGTTCCTTTAGGATGATTAGTAACCTTGTTATAGTCTTCAAGGTTCGTGGTTTATCAATCTTCCAATACGATGAACCATCCCCGACAGAAGTTCTTCGTGAACTAAAGTTCATAACAAGAGTGCTCTTGATGAGTTCTCCATTCCATAGTTGTGACCCTGCCAATCCTACGTTTCAGGATGGGTTATCCGGAAGAATCTTGTTGAACTCATTCGACATGCTAACCTATGCATCTACAACTCAGAAAAATTACGCACTCCTTGAGTTGTCCCTCTTCAGTTGTATTTTGATCGTCATCTATTAGTCAACAATCAAGTGTAATCGTGCATTCGTGTTCATCGATGCCTATTACTCTTGTGGTCCGTCAAGCCATTCTATTTAAGAATGACTAGGAGAAGCAAACTCCAGTGCCTCATCCATATCTAGGATTAGGTCGAAGTATTTTTATTCCACAGATCAAAATGCCAATCCAGCTTTTGTTCTGCTCTACCTTGGAGTATTACCCTTTTGTGTCACGAATGTTGTGAGAATTGTACAATCTCTAACGAAGTCTTGATGCAGTGACACTTCTCGCCATCATTATCAATTTCCCGGTCTCCGTGTTGGTTGTAACCGGAATGCCGACAAGTGAACCGTGAAGTGTGAAATCAGTACTCCCAGCAACCCGTTGCTTGGAAGTTAATGGACGATAATCTCATTCTTAGTGTGTTGGTTACTGAATCACCATTTTAAGATTGATCATGCTACCTAGTCCATTTTTCCTGGTGCACTCTTTGATCAATGAGTTAGGATTGTTGATAACCCACAAGTATAGGGGATCGCAACAGTTTTCGAGGGTAGAGTATTCAACCCAAATTTATAGATTCGACACAAGGGGAGCCAAAGAATACTTGAGAGTATTAGCAGTTGAGTTGTCAATTCAACCACACCTGGAGATTAAATATCCGCAGCAAAGTGATCAGTAGCACACTAATATGATAGTTTGATAGCAGTAGTGACAGTAACACAGTAGCGGTAACAATAGTAGCAATAGCTTTGTAGCAGTTGGAACAGCAGCAACAGCAATAGTAACTTAGCAAGAACAATAAGTGGAAAGCTCATAGGCACTGGATCGGTAACTTGTTGGATGATATTCGTCATGTAACAGTCATAACCTAGGGTGATACAGAACTAGCTCCAGTTCATCAATGTAATGTAGGCATGTATTCCGTAAATAGTCATACGTGCTTATGGAAAAGAACTTGCATGACATCTTTTGTCCTACCCTCCCGTGGCAGCGGGGTCCATAAGGAAACTAAGGTATATTAAGGCCTCCTTTTAATAGAGAACCGGAACAAAGCATTAACACATGGTGAATACACGAACTCCTCAAACTACGGTCATCACCGCGAAGTATCCCAAATATTGTCACTATGGGGTTGACGGATCATAGCACGTAATAGGTGCATATGACTAGGCCAGATCGGATCGAGAACATAGATATAGAGATGATAACATAAACGGTTCAGATCTGAAATCATGGCACTCGGGCCCTAGTGTCAAGCATTAGGCATAGCAAAGTCATAGCAACATCAATCTAAGAACATAGTGGATACTAGGGATCAAGCCCTAACAAAACTAACTCGATTACATGATGAATCTCATCCAACTCCTCACCGACCAGCAAGCCTACGAAGGAATTACTCACTCCTGGTGGGGAGCATCATGGAATTGGCGATGGAGAAAGGTTGGTGATGACGAAGACCGAAGATTCCCCTCTCCGGAGCCCAAAACAGGCTCCAGATGTGGCCTCCCGATGAAGAACAGGAGGTGGCGGCGGCTCCGTATCGTAAAACGCGATGAAACTTTCTCTCTAATTTTTTTCTCCGAAAATAGGAATTTATAGTGGCGGAATTAGGGTCAGTGGGGCCATGAGGTGGGCACAACCCACCAGGGCGCGCCCAGGGGCCTGGCGCGCCCTGGTGGGTGCTGGCTACCCTGCCCCCCCTCTTCGGTGGATTTTGGCTCCAATAATTCACATATATTCTGAAATAATTCTCCAAAAAGTTTCGTTCCATTCCGAGAACTTTTATTTCTGCACAAAAAACAACATCATGGTAGTTCTGCTGAAAACAACGCCAGTCCGGGTTAGTTCCATTCAAATCATGCAAATTAGAGTCCAAAACAAGGGCAAAAGGGTGAGGAAAAGTAGATACGTTGGAGACGTACCAACTCCCCCAAGCTTAAACCTTTTCTTTTCCTCAAGCAATTCAGTTGACAAACTGAAAGTGATAAAGAAAAACTTTTATGAACTCTTTTGTTCTTGTTTACATATATATGCTTAAGTAGCACCCAGGTTTTCAGCAAAGATTATGACTAACCATGTCAACAATAACTCTTAGAAATTATATTAACTCATATCAATAACATAAGCAACTAGCAAGCAATAATAAGATATCTCAAGCGCCAACACTTTGTCAAAACAATCATGATACAATATGACAATAGTGGTATCTCGCTAGCCCTTTCTGAGACCGCAAAACATAAATGCAGAGCACCTCCAAAGTTCAAGGAGCGACTAAACATTGTAATTCATGGTAGAAAAGATCCAGTCATGCTGCACCCAACATCAACTATACACAATGCATGAGGATGACAATAATGCTCTCAGGTCTGGCGCTTATTTGAGAAGGTGATGACTCAACATAAAAGTAAATAGATAGTCCCTTCGCAGAGGGAAGCATGGATTTGCAGTGGTGCCAGAGCTCGAAGTTTAAAACAGAGATAGATATAATTTTGGGAGGTACACCCTTCCTGTCAACGTCACGACCAAGAGTTATCGATATCTTCCATGCTAAACAAATTAGCGGCGGTTCCCAAGCGGTAAAAGTAAATGTTTACTCCCCCTCCACCAACAATCACACTCCACGGCGGGCCGCATCCACGGGTACCGTCCAAACCAACAACTTTCCTGGGGGAGTTTTGTTTAATTATTTTTGATTTTTGATTTCGGGACTGGGAATCCCTATTACCGCCCCTCTCGTGTAAGGACAAGTGAATAAACACTCATCATGAGAATAACCCGCTTAGCATTGAAGATACTGACCGCCCCCTGTCGCTCATGAGCGGTCCAGGCACACAAAACAGATGTTCATTTGAATTTTTAGAGGTGGTACATGCAAATTTACTTGGAACGGCAGGGTAATACCGCATATAGGTAGATATGGTGGACTCATCTGGCATAACTTGGTTTAAGGGTTTTGATGCACAAGCAGTATTCCCGCTTAGTACAGGCGAAGGCTAGCAATTAGATTGAGAAGCGGCCAACTAGAGAGCGAAAACGGTCATGAACATGCATTACATATAATCAACATTGAATACTAGCATGAGTAGGATATGGACACCATGAACATAAATATCATGAAGGCTATGTTGGTTTTGATTCAACTACATGCGTGAACATGTGCCAAGTCAAGCCACTTGAAACATTCAGAGGAGGATACCATATCATCATACTGCATCACAACCATTTCAATGCATGTTGACACCCAAGATAAATCATTATCCACTCCTAGCTACTTAAGCATGGCATGAACAACTATAATCTCTAATGGTCATTGCAAACATGTTTGATCATAATGAGTTGAATCAAGGGATACTAGGTTAAACATATTTACAAAAACAAAAACAAGTTGAGTTCATACCCGCTTTTCACTGCCACAGTCAATTCATCAAATGTCGTCATTATTGCCTTTCACTTGCACGACCGAACGATAAGAAGATAATAATAGTGCAAGAGTGCCGTGGACTAAGCTGGAATTTGCAAACATTTTATTCAAGAGGGGAAGACAAAGTAATATGGGCTCTTTGTTAGATAAACAATAATGCAGATGAGAGCCACTCAACAATTTCATTGTGGTCTTCTCCTAGGTACGACTCAAGTAAAGAGAAAAGAATTTCAGAGAAACACACTGAAATATTTTTGGAGTTTTTGTTTTTTCTTGAAGCAAGCAAATTAAAGAGGAAAAACAAAAACGAGAAAA
This sequence comes from Elymus sibiricus, assembly GCA_039707655.1. NCBI lineage: Eukaryota > Viridiplantae > Streptophyta > Magnoliopsida > Poales > Poaceae > Elymus > Elymus sibiricus. Next base: position 188,256,985 of record CM077675.1, on the reverse strand, counting down.
ACTATTTACACGGGAAAGATCCCAACAAGCAAAAGAAGAAGCGAGAAATCTTTTTGGGTTTTCTTTTGATGCTGCAATTAAACTAAGCTAGAAAGAAAAACTAAAAAGAAGTAGGAAATATTTTTGGATTTTCTAAAAGTTTTTCAAACACACAAGAAGAAAGTGGGAAAATAAATCTAGCATGGATATTACAATGAAAAAGTATGAACACCGACAACTGGAATGAAATGTGTGAACATGAATGTAATGTCGGTGGAAATACGTACTCCCCCAAGCTTAGGCTTTTGGCCTAGCTTGGTAATCACCATCCGTAGTAGCCGTCCGGTCCCAAATTGTAGTGAGGTGGAGGCGGCACCTGAGCATCCCACCCCTGGGGATCCTCCTCAGCAGCTGCTAGGTTGTTCCGGTAGGCTGTAATGTCATCTGGCATGATCTTAGCTGCGAAGAACTCGGTCAACCCAGCGTTTGCAACAAACTGAGCGAACTCTTGATGGAACCCGGCCTCCTCCATGAAGGCATCATGTGGCCATTCGCACGGCCGCACCTCCACCTTTCTTGGGGTGTGAAGGTCATTGTCCGATGATTCCCCAATGACTCCCTTGACATTTTTCTTGGAGGAGAACTTCCTAAAGATTTGCATTTTATTCCTATAAAAATTCTGAAAAATTTTAGTCCACAAAAAAAAAATGTCAACAAAACTTTGTAAGATTGTTAGCAACTACTCCCAAGCATGCATAGAGGCCATATTGAGCATTCAAACTACTTAGAACTCTAAGAATTCAACATGCAAGCCCATCTACAGCAGCACCAAGAGTAGCTAATTACTCTAAAAATAACCCACTAAAACAAAAACAAATTGGAGCAACGGAGGAGTCACATACCAAGTAGCAATCCCTCCAAACAGTTTCAGAAATGGAGCTTCGAGCAAAGAGATCGAAATTCACGGGTTTGAGAGCAAGAACACGAGAATGGTGGCTGTGGTGATTTTTTTCTGGAGGTAGGGGATGATGTGGGCTAAAGAGATAAGTGAGGGGGCCCACGTGGGAGCCACAACCCACCAGGGCACGCCTAGGGGTGCTGGCGCGCCCTCGTGTCTTGTGGGCACCAGGTGCACCCTGCTCTGGTATTATTTGCACCAAAAATTCATAAATAATTGGAAAAAAGCATGTTAAATTTTCAGGGCATTCTGAGAATTTTTATTTTTGGGTCATTTTTTATTGCACGGAGAAAACAGAAAACAGGATAAACATGGCATTTAATTTTATTCAACTAACTAAAACAAAAAATAAAAAGTGGGAGCAGAAAGTTTGTGCTTAGTAGATTCATCGACTTCATACCTCTCAAAAATGATTCATTAATAAGGTTGATCAAGTCTTATTAACAACCACTTCCGATTAGCATGAAACCGAAGAACTTTCGTAAAACACTAAGTTACCTCAATGGGGATGTGCATATCCCCGACAATAAGTATATCATATTTCTTTTTGGCAGTAGGAAGAGGTAATTGAAAACTTCCAATAGTGATGGTTGGAGATTCTTCAATAACATTTATACCATTCACTTGGAATTGTTTCTTCGGAAAGTGCATCGTATGCTCATTACCATTGATATGAAAAGTGACTTTGCTTTTATTGCAATCAATAACAGCCCCTGTAGTATTCAAAAAGGGTCTACCAAGGATAATCGACATGTTGTCGTCCTCGGGCATCTCAAGAATAACAAAGTCCGTTAAGATAGTAACATTTGCAACAACAACGGGCACGTCCTCACAAATACCGATAGGTATGGCTGCTGATTTGTCAGCCATTTGCAATGATATCTCAGTAGGTGTGAGTTTATTAAAATCAAGTCTTTTATATAAGGAGAAAGGCATAACACTAACACCGGCTCCCAAATCACACAAAGCAGTTTTGACATAGTTTCTCTTAATGGAGCAAGGTATAGTTGGTATTCCAGGATCTCCGAGTTTTTTAGGTACTCCATCCTTAAAAGAATAATTAGCAAGCATGGTGGAGATTTCAGCTTCCGATGTCTTTTTTTTATTTGTGATGATGTCTTTCATATACTTTGCATAAGGGGCCATCTTCAAAATATCAGTTAAGCGGGTACGCAAAAAGACTGGCCTAATCATTTCAGCAAAGCGTTCAAATTCTTCATCATCCTTTTTCTTAGATGACTTAGGTGGAAATGGCATGGGTTTTTTAACCCATGGCTCTCTTTCTTTACCATGTTTCCTAGCCACAAAGTCTCTTTTATCATACCGTTTATTTTTAGGTTGTGGGTTACCAAGATCAGGAGCAGGTTCTCTTTCAACATCATTATCTGGTTCTTTATCATTACTAGGTTGAGCATCATCATGAACATCATCATTATTATTTTCATTATCATTAGGTGAATGTTCACTACTATATTGAGTTTCAGCATCGGAAATAGAGACATCATTATTATCAGGAGGTTTTTGTGTCTCAGGTTCACTAGAGGTATGCAAAGTCCTATCATTTTTCTTTTTCTTTTTCTTCTTAGAAGGACTGGGTGCATCAGGATTAATTCTCTGAGAATCTTGTTCAATTCTTTTAGGATGACCCTCAGGATAAAGTGGTTCTTGGGTCATTCTACATCCTCTGGTTACTACTCTAGCAGCAAAATCATGCATATTATTATTCATTTCATCAAGCAACTCTTTTTGAGACTTAGCAACTTGTTATAACTGATTTTGAACGATAGAGGCATGCTTTCCTACACCTCTAACATCATTACTGATTCTAAATAGCAAGTCACTCAAGCGAGCAATCATATCAGAATTATATTTCAATTGTTTCAGAACATGAGCATTGAAATGATCTTGCTTCATAATATAGTTGTCAAACTCATATAAGCATTGACTAGGATGTTTATTGTGAGGGATGTTACTTTCATTAAACTTTAATAAAGAATTTACCTCTACCACCTGTGGAGGTGGTGGTGTGTCAAGGCCATGTATTTCTTCAATAGGTGGCAAATTCTTAACATCCTCAGCTTTAATACCTTTTTCCTTCATAGATTTCTTTGCCTCTTGCATATCTTCAGGACTGAGAAATAAGATACCCCTCTTCTTTGGAGTGGGTTTAGGCGGTGGTTCAGGAAGAGTCCAATCATCAATTCTTCAATATGTTATTCAATAATTCCTCAGCTTGTTCAACAGTTCGTTCCCTGAAAACACAACCAACACAACTATCTAGGAAGTCCCTAGAAGCATCAGTTAGTCCATTATAAAAGATATCAAGTATTTCATTTTTCTTGAGAGGATGATCAGACAGAGCATTAAGCAACTGGAGAAGCCTCCCCCAAGCTTGTGGGAGACTCTCTTCTTCAATTTGCACAAAGTTAAATATTTCCTGTAAGGCAACTTGTTTCTTATGAGCAGGAAAATATTTTTCAGAGAAGCAGTAGATCATATCCCGGGGACTACTCACACAACCAGGAGCTAGAGTATTGTAACATGTCTTAGCATCACCCTTTAATGATAACAGAAATAACTTAAGGATATAATAGTAACGAATCTTCTCATCATGAGCAAAGAGGGTGGCTATATCATTCAGCTTAGTAAGGTGTGCCACTACAGTTTCAGTTTCATAGCCATTGAAAGGATTAGATTCAACCAAAGTAATTAACTCTGGGTCGACAAAGAACTCATAATCCTTATCGGTAACAAAGATAGGTGAAGTAGCAAACTTAGGATCACATTTCATTCTAGCATTCAAAGTCTTTTCCTTATACTTGCGTAGCAAATTCTTAAGACCGTTTCTATCTTTGCAAAAGAGAATTTATCTAGTTATCTTTTCGTCCATAACATAACCTTCAGGTATCTTAGGCATTTCAAATTTAGGAGAGCTAGGACTAATAGGAGTTTCATAGTCATCATCAGTTTCATAAGCTTCATCAGCTTCAGCAATCGCATCAGTTTCAGTGGTTTCATTCTCTTTAGCTCTAGCAATTTGTTCATCAAGAAATTCTCCTAGTGGCACATTATCATCAAGCATGGTACTAGAATCATCATAAGCATAATTCATAGTAGAGGTAGCATCATCAATAACTTGCGACATATCAGGATTACTAGCATGTGGTGGTGTTGCAAGCTTACTCATAACAAAAGGCGAATCAAGTGCAGAGCTAGATGGCAGTTCCTTACCTCCCCTTGTCTTAGAGGGAAAAAAATCTTAGTCTTCGGATCCTTCAGATTCTTCATAGTGATAAGTTGATATAAATCCCAAGTGACTCAACAAATATTGCTATGCTCCCCGGCAACGGCGCCAGAAAAAGGTCTTGATAACCCACAAGTATAGGGGATCACAACAGTTTTCGAGGGTAGAGTATTCAACCCAAATTTATAGATTCGACACAAGGGCAGCCAAAGAATACTTGAGAGTATTACAGTTGAGTTGTCAATTCAACCACACCTGGAGATTAAATATCTGCAGCAAAGTGATCAGTAGCACAGTAATATGTTAGTTTGATAGCAGTAGTGACAGTAACAGTAGCGGTAACAGTAGTAGGAATAGCTTTGTAGCAGTTGGAACAGCAGCAACAACAATAGTAACTTAGCAAGAACAATAAGTGGAAAACTCGTAGGCACTGGATCGGTAACTTGTTGGATGATATTCGTCATGTAACAGTCATAACCTAGGGCGATACAGAACTAGCTCCAGTTCATCAATGTAATGTAGGCATGTATTCCGTAAATAGTCATACATGCTTATGGAAAAGAACTTGCATGACATCTTTTGTCCTACACTCCCGTGGTAGCGGGGTCCATAAGGAAACTAAGGGATATTAAGGCCTCCTTTTAATAGAGAACCGGATCAAAGCATTAACACATGGTGAATACATGAACTCCTCAAACTACGGTCATCACCGCGAAGTATCCCAAATATTGTCACTATGGGGTTGACGGATCATAACACGTAATAGGTGCATATGACTAGGCAAGATCGAATCAAGAACATAGATATAGAGATGATAACATAAATGGTTCAGATCTGAAATCTTGGCACTCGGGCCCTAGTGTCAAGCATTAGGCATAGCAAAGTCTATAGCAACATCAATCTCAGAACATAGTGGATACTAGGGATCAAACCCTAACAAACTAACTTGATTACATGATGAATCTCATCCAACTCCTCACCGACCAGCAAGCCTACGAAGGAATTACTCACTCCGGTGGGGAGCATCATGGAATTGGCAATGGAGAAAGGTTGGTGATGACGAAGACCAAAGATTCCCCTCTCCGGAGCCCCAAACGGGCTCCAGATCTGGCCTCACGATGAAGAACAGGAGGTGGCGGCGGCTCCATATCGTAAAACGCGATGAAACTTTCTCTCTGATTTTTTTCTCCGAAAATAGGAATTTATAGTGGCGGAATTAGGGTCAGTGGGGCCACGAGGTGGGCACAACCCACCAGGGCGCGCCCAGGGGGCCTGGCGTGCCATGGTGGGTGCTGGCCACCCTGGCCCCCCTCTTCGGTGGATTTTGGCTCCAATAATTCACATATATTCTGAAATAATTCTCCAAAAAGTTTCATTCCATTTCGAGAACTTTTATTTCTGCACAAAAAACAACATCATGGTAGTTCTGCTGAAAACAGCGTCAGTCAGGGTTAGTTCCATTCAAATCATGCAAATTAGAGTCCAAAACAAGGGCAAAGGGTGAGGAAAAGTAGATACGTTGGAGACGTATCAATTGTGTTAACCCTCGCTCATTTGATCATATCGTCTTGCCCTGAAAAGCGAGAACGTTCTCGGGCTCAATAACATATCGGTGGTTCGTGATTTTCTGAATATCTTCTCGGAAGTATCATCAGGTTGTTCCCTGACTGTTATGTTGAGTTCGTGATCAAGGTTCTTCCTTTATAAACCACCTCTTCTCCAAGGATTCATGTTGGATACCCTTGAACTATTTGGTTAAGCTAAACAACAACTTGAAGAGTTGGAAGATAAAAGCTTTGCCTAACTTAGTTCGTTATGAAGGGATATCTTGGTGTTTTTGTGTGTGTGTGTTGAAGAAAGATGATATCCTCATCGGTTGATCCTTGAGATCAATTATTGCCACTACTACAGAATGGTCCAAACACGACACATCAATCAGAGACCCTTCGACGAAACTGTGTGCGATGCATTAATCACAAACGGTATAGTGCAAGCTCCGTCGCTAATGGCATGAACTGTGTGCGAAGGTGGATCCATCAAATACGATTCAGAAAGTAGTTGCGTGTGCGATCTACGGCAGACAGTTTGTTCTTATGAACCATTTGTGATTAGAGAAGATAACAGAAACGGTTACCAAAACTACATACATGTGTGAAGTACGACATACAGTTCACTCGGATAAACTGTGTGCGCTGATACAGCAGAACACAAACGACTCGGCATAACACGATGTGTGCGATATACAGAAAACATGTGAGTAATGAGAATCGTGTGCGAACACCAAAAATAACACAGACGATTCATACTGACAAGCTGTGTGTGTTGTGGGCAGACTGTTGCTGCCAAGTAATTGTCAGCGATGGATGAGATCATTACAGACGCTACGTTGGGAAGTGTCGTTTGCGTGTATTAATACCGCCGACGTTTTATTATTTTGACGCGTGTGCCTCCGCATCAATCCTTCCTCCTCTCTCACGTCTTGTCACCGCGTTGCCGCCCGAGTATTCCAGTGCACGCTTCGGCACCGCTTTTGGGTTTTGGCCACACGCCCGCTCGATGATCCCGTTCCCGCTTAGAACCACGTAGGTTCCCGCGTGCAAAACCGTTCTATGGCTCTAGCTTCCCGCCATGCTCGGTGAAATCCCTAATGCTTGTCTGCCTGCTATATAAACCCTCACGGCCGGCGACTCCACATTGCCTTCATCCCCCTCCCCGTAGCTTGTCTAGTTTGCTTCTCCCCCAATCGCCAATGGCACCGGCCGTTCGTCGTCGCCCAGCCACTCTGCCAGAGGACAGCTCTAGCTGGGAGGCTTCACCGCGTCGGCGCGGCAGTCCTCTGAAGCGTGTAGTGCACATGGCGTCCTTGGTGGGTGTGCGCACGCCACCAACTACACGCTCCACCACCGCTGCCCGAAGGCAGCTGTTGCTGGTGGCCGCCGTGGCCGCCACCACGCCTTCCGCCGCCGCGGCCGCCACCCCACCGTTGTCCGTCTTTGCCACGACCCCGCCGTCAGGCTGCGGGGTCATAACCCATGCCGCCACCAAGGCCCGAATGCGGGAGGTGGAGTCCGCCAAAGGCCCGCCGCCGGGCTTCTGCGTCGCAACCCTTGCGCGCTACATCTACTTCCTAGAGAAGGAGGTGGAGCGCCAGGTCACGCACGCGAAGAAGCTCACCGATGCCGTGGCCGAAGGAGAAGCCACAGCGGCGTCGCGGAATGCGGAGATCTACGCAGAGTCCCATCGCTTCGAGGAGGGGCGTCTTGAGAGTCGGAGGGCAGTGCTAGCAGGCAACGGACACGTCTCCGCCAACTCGTCGGCAGGCTCCTCCTCCACTTGCTCTTATTGAGCGCGTTCGATTCTGCTGGAAGTAGTACAAAGCCCCTCCGTAGTACTAGTATTTAGGGGCTATTTTGTTCAGTTCATCTAACTATAGATATGGTTGAACTGTACCACGTACTTTAATTAGCTAGTATATAGTTGAACTAGCTAATTCAGTATGTGGTTGGCAACAATTGGAGAAAAGTTTGTTCGGTTCAGCTGTCGAGTTGAATTGTATTGTACAAAGACCAGTGCTTAATGTATGAATGAAATCCATGTTTAAAGTGAATTTCAGTTGCAAAATTACACCCTAATTGTGATTTTGTTTCTGCAATACTTGCCAAATGCCAGTGCTACAATGTTGACAAATGCCAGTGTTACTAGATCGATAGATGCCAATGTTTGCGATTTGACACATGGTGATTTACCCAGTATGATAGATGCAAATCTTCCCGGATTGTCTGTACTAGGCACACGGATCATATTCGAGAAACGTTTGCGATGACGCATTGGACCAATCCTTCGCGCCAATATTTTGACTTGGCTTACGGGCGAAGGAAAGATAGTTGTCGATCTTCAAACGGGTATTCAACCTGAACCGTTTGTGATGTGTGTTCATTAAGATAAAACTATGATGATTTTTTGTTTGCTACTTGAATTCAGAGATAAATACTTAGTTCATCAAACCATAGATTTCATTCAGTCAAGCTTCCACTTTGCATTCATACAATCGAGATACAATATAAAGAAAACTAGTTGCGGCGGCGGCCTCCTACGGCGGCGTTCTCGTGTTCCGGGGCGCAGTTGTACAGTTCTTCAACCGAGACCAGAATGTTATGGACTTCACAATCAAAGAGCCGGACATCGCGTGATCGACGGGCGCGGGGCCGAGGGGCGGCGACTAGCGGCGCTGCGAGAAAGCTGTCGACGGTGGCGGCCCAATCCGCTGAGGGGCCGTGACGGGTGCAGGCGCGCGCACGGGCACGGGCGCGGTGGGTGCAGGCGCGCTCAAGGGGCCGGGCGCCGTCGGTGTGGGCATGCGCACTGGGACCGGCGTGGCGTGTGCAAGGGCGCGCACGAGCATAGTGTAGGATCACTAGAAGTGTGTGTGTCTAGAGAGGGGGTGAATAGACTACTAGCAGATATTAAAACCTAACCTTTTCCCTAGTTAATTGGTTGGCAGATTTGAGCAATTATAGCAAGCCTAGCACACCCTAAACATGCAAGTCAACAAGTATGGCAGCGGAAAATAAAGACATTGGACATGGAAGTAAGGACTTGAGATAGGGAGATCAAACGCATTAGGGACACGAAGATTTTTCCCGTGGTTCCGATAGGTGGTGCTATCGTACGTCCACGTTTATGGAGTCTTCAACCCACGGAGGGTAACGGTCGCGAGAGTCCACGGAGGGCTCCACCCATAAGGGTCCACGAAGTAGCAACCTTGACTATTCCATAACGGCTTCCGTCCACAAAGGACTAGCCTCACTATGGGTAGATCTTCATGAAGTAGGCGATCTCCTTGCCCATACAAACTTCTTGGTTCAACTCCACAACACAAAGTAGGAGGCTCCCAAGCGACACCTAACCAATCTAGGAGGCACCACCCTCCAAAAGGTAATAGGCTCGGTAATGTCGATGAACTCCTTGCTCTTGTGCTTCAAGATGATAGACTCCTCAACACACAATCACTCTCTCACAGATTTGGCTATGGTGGAAGAGATTGAATTGGTGGAAAGCAACTTGGGGAGGCTAGAGATCAAGATTCATATGAATAGAGTGGAATGGCTTGATCTCAACACATGAGTAGGTGGCTCTCTCTTAGAAAATTGGATGGGGCAAGTATGGAATAGTTCTGAGTGCTTCACTGTCGAGTGGGTGGTGGTGAAGGGGTATATATAGGCAACCCCAGAAATCCAACCGTTACACCTAAAGTGACCAACTCGGTGACACCGATGTGTGAATCTCGGTGGTACCGAAGTGACCAAAAGGTGGCAACTTTTGAATCTCGGTGAGACTGATATATAACTCTCGGTGGTACCGATCAGGTGACCAACAGTCAGATTGCACAACTCGGTGACGCCGATTCTCAAATCTCGGTGGTACCGATTCTTGACCATGGCTGACCAGAGAGTTGGTCCAGAAACTCGGTGGGACCGATTCACAATTCTCGGTGGTACCGAAGACTGTGAATGGCTATCCAGGGAGTTGGTCCAGAAACTCGGTGAGACCGACTGGCAAATCTCGGTGGTACCGAAGACTGAAAATAGCTAAACAGAAAGTTGGCAGCTGAACTCGGTGGCACTGAAGTGGAATCGGTTGCACCGATGTGCTAGGGTTTGGCATGGGTCTGTCTGAGTTTGGGAATCGGTGGCACCGAGTGGGAAATGTTGGTTGCACCGATTTTGGATATTTGGCTTTGGACAGACTTTTGTGGAAGAGCTTGTGGGTGTTTTTGGTGACTATCTCTTGTGCACGTGGAGCATCTTGTTCACCAACAGTACCTTACCCCCTTTTAATAGTATTGGCTTTCCTATGGACTCAAAGTGATTTCTCACAAAGTAAAATTTAGAGTCCTCTTGCTTGAAGCTTTGCCAATCCATTTCCTTGCATCTTGGTGTGTCTCCACAATCCTTTTGCCAACCCATCTCTGTGGACTTCATCTGAAATACACTAGATAAAGGTATTAGTCCAAGAGACAATGTATGTTGTCATGAATTATCAAAACCACCAAGGGAGCATATGTGCTTTCAATCTCCCCCTTTTTGGTAATTGATGACAACGTACAATCAAAGCTTCAAATAAAGGTATACATGGATACAATGAAGACTTTGAGAGACACATGACTTAGATTTGCTCCCCCTAAATGTGTGCAATCCCTTTAAAGGATAGTTGCTTTGGAATGCATGGACACACATATAGTGGAAGGGATATAATGAGTCATGTGTATCTTGGCTATATGCATCAAATATATGTGAATGAGTTACCTCCTTGTTCAAGACTTCACTCTTTCAAACAATATGTGTAAGAAGCAAGAGATCATCTTGATCAAGGATATGATGCATATACTTACCTTGAGTTCTTGAGCATTCTAGTAGTAGAAATACACTTGAGAAAACAATGTTAGGAAACATAAGAGTATTCTACCAATCAAAAAGCAATAGAACTCAATAGTACCACGATATGGAGAACATATAGAGGATAGTATTCCTTAAGATTGATATGTCTCCAAGGTCATTTTAGAATTTTCTCCCTTAGATATGAAGTAGTAGGTCATCCTCTCCCTCTGAATCTTAGCATGTAGATATTGGGATTGGATAGGGTGAGAAAAGTCTAACATGAGTAGTCAAATGAAATAAACATATTTTTCTCCCAAACATATTTTTCTCCCCCTACTTTGGTATTCTCCCCTTGTCTATATAAGTATAAGCTTTGATATTTCCCCCCTTGATTGTATCTCCCCCTTTGCATTGAAGCATGTATCTCCCCCTTTAGCTTTGAAGCTTTGGTATTTCTCCCCCTTTGGCATTAATTTCCAAAAAGGTCATACACAGTGGTCAGATACAGGGATCATTGATTAAGAAGGGATCCTTGAGAACAAGGGTCATATAATGTAGGGTTCATAGAAATGAAGATTATAGAGAGCATCAAAACTGAGGGAATTATTGAAAATATTTTCTCCCCCTATGGCTTATTTGAGAGCTTGTAAGACTTCTCCTCCTTTGAGTTAGGGATCCTAGAATAGAGTTTCTCCCCCCCTTTTTTTATTGAGGGATCATCGAAGAAATGAAAATGTCACTTGTAGGATCACGAAGGAAATAAGAATTTACTAACATGAACACGGACTAGAGAAGATATCAAATTGGTGGCTCCGAGACAAACAAGTCGGTGGAACCGAGCTGTTGTTATGCAGCTCATCTGATAAATCGGTAGAACCGAGTCATTTGTATCGGAGGCTCCGAGGGCTAAACAGAAACTTGGTAATGTTTGAGTGACTTGCAAATGAATTTGGAAAACTTGTAACAAAGTGTCAAAAGGATTTTCAAAGAAAATGCAAAAGACTTTACACAAAGATATCAACTAGAGAGGATTTGAGTGGTTCCAAGAAATTTTTGCAAATAGAGAATGAACCAAAGAAGATACTTAACTAGGTGATGGGCGGTGACTAGGTCACCTATATTAGAGTATATTGACTTAGGAGCCAAGCAAGAATACTTGATCATAGGTCATACTCATCGTTATGCTCAAAATGGGGTTACCATTTTTCGGTTAAGCATTTTAATGTTTTCATATCACTTGAGTTGCTTTATCTCATGACTTGGAGTAAAGCTATTTCAAGGATATGAGTACATACCTTTGAGTGATGTTGATTACGTGGCTTGTAGGTGAACTTGTTGAGGATGCTCGATGTCGATGAAGATCATCTTGAGTTGGGAGCAATCCTTCTTGTTTTAGTTCACTTATCACCTACATAGGTTAGTCATGCAAGGAAGAACATGATATGACACAATACCAATTGTGAAATTCTAATATGTGTCAAGGATATGTTTTTGTTGTCCTCTTCCATCCATCATCAAGAGGGGTTGTGGATACTTGGTCATGACAAGATTGCTTATGATTGGAGTTGATGGCAATCTTGTGGAATGAAGTTCTTTCAAGTACCTACAGGAGGTTAGATGCAATACAAGGGAGCATAGAATTCCATGGTATAAGGTAACATGTCAAGTGTATCATGGAAGTATCATGTAAGCTCATGCCCTTGCATGCAATCGAGTGAGTCTTGCTCAAGTTTGAAGCATCAATGATGTTCAACTCACTCCTCAAGTAACAAAACACTTTCTCATCAAGTGGCTTAGTAAAGATATCTGCCAATTGTTTGTTGGTACAAACATGCTTAAGTTTAATATCTCTTTTGGCAACATGATCACGAATGAAATGATGTCGAACTTGAATATTCTTAGTTTGAGAATGTTGCACAGAATTATGACCAAACTTAATAGCACTTTCATTGTCACAAAGTAATGGAACGTTTTTCACATGGATTTCGTAATCCTTAAGCGTTTGTGTCATCCATAGTAATTGTGCACAACATGATCCGGCAACAATGTACTCAGCTTCGGCAGTAGATAGAGATACCGAGTTTTGTTTCTTGGAGGACCAAGACACAAGAGATCTACCAAGAAATTGACATGTACCTGAGGTGGATTTTCTATCAACCTTGTTACCGGCATAGTCCGAATCGGAATAGCCAACAAGGTTAAAGGAAGATCCCTTGGGATACCAAATGCCAAAGTTTGGTGTTTGGATCAAATATCTCACAATACGTTTTACGGCCAAAAGATGACACTCTTTAGGTGCAGCTTGATATCTAGCACACATGCAAACACTAAGCATAATATCGGCACGGGAGGCACATAGATATAGCAATGAAACAATCATAGATCGATAAACTTTTTGATCAACCGGTTCATCCTCCTTGGTAAGATCAACATGTCCACTAGTAGGCATAGGAGTTTTCATACCTTTACACTCTTGCATGTTGAACTTCTTGATCAAGTCCTTGGTGTACTTGGTTTGAGAGATGAAAGTTCCTTCTCTCGTTTGCTTGATTTGCAAACCAAGGAAAAATTTCAGCTCACACATCATGGACATCTTATACTTCTCGGACATCAACTTTCCAAATCTTTCACTAAATTGTGGGTTAGTAGATCCAAAGATAATATCATCCACATAGATTTGGCACACAAATAATTCACCATTAACTCTCTTAGTGAATAAGGTTGCGTCAATTTTACCAATTTCAAAACCCTTTTCAACGAGAAACTTCGTTAAGCATTTATACCAAGCACGTGGGGCTTGCTTAAGACCATAAAGAGCTTTACGAAGCTTGTAGACATGATTAGGTTTCTTAGGATTCACAAAACCAGGGGGTTGTTTGACATAGACCTCTTCTTCAATCTCACCATTTAGAAAGGCACTTTTAATGTCCATTTGATAAAGCGTGATATCATGGTGATTAGCATAAGCAAGAAGAATGTGAATAGCTTCAAGTCTAGCGACGGGGGCATAGGTCTCACCGTAGTCCATACCTTCGACTTGCGTATATTCTTGGGCTACGAGACGCGCCTTGTTGCGTACAACTTGACCGTCTTCATCTTGCTTGTTCCGAAACACCCATTTGGTTCCGATGATGTTGTGCTCGTCCTTGGGCTTCTCCACGAGTGTCCACACTTCGTTCCTCTAGAAGTTGTGAAGCTCTTCATGCATAGCGTTCACCCAATCCGGGTCGTCAAGAGCTTGTTCTACCTTCAAGGATTCAATGCTAGAGATGAAAGAATAATGCTCACAAAAATTAGCTAAGCGAGTTTTAGAGCGAGTGATTCTCCCGGTTTGTATATCACCAAAGATTTGGTTTAGAGGATGGTTCTTGGTCACTCTTGCTCGAACTCAGGGTAGCTTCGGCTTGTTGGATGGTGGAGCTTCTTCATCATCATCATCTTCATCTTCGTTGTTGTTGAAGGTGTCGTTTCCTTGAGGTGGCGGTGAAGGAGGTTGTGGTGGATCTTCATGATGTACTTCCTCCTCTTCATCTTGTCATGTACCGCTTGTGGATGCCTCCATGTCGTGTTGAGGTTCACCTTGACGTGAGGTAGGGGCTTCCACTTGAGTTGACGAAGTACTTTCCTTCACCTCCATGGGACGAATCTTGCCGATGGACAAGTCTTGGATAGCTTTCGAAGGATCCTTATCTCCTACATCATTTGGCAATTGTTCGACTTGCGAACCATTAGATTCATCAAACTTCACATCTACCGTCTCTTCAACTTTTCTAGTGAAGTTGTTGTAGACACGGTAAGTGTGAGAGTTCGATCCATAACCAAGCAGGAATCCTTCATGAGATTTAGCAGCAAATTTAGTACGACGATGCTTATCAATAATGTAGCACTTGGAGACGAATACCCGAAAGTATCCAACTTGGGGTTTGTTACCGGTGAGTAGCTCGTATGCCGTTTTACCGAGAAGCTTGTGCAAGTAGAGTCGGTTTGTGGCATGACATGCTGTTTCCACGGCTTCTGCCCAAAAGAGTCTTGGTGTCTTGTATTCGTCAAGCATCGTTCTTGCCATCTCAATGAGAGTCCGGTTCTTCCTCTCGACAACTCCATTTTGTTGAGGCGTGTAGGTAGCCGAGAACTCATGTGAAACACCTTCTTCGTCAAGAAAGGTATCTACATGGGTGTTCTTGAACTCTGATCCGTTATCGCTCCGAACTTTCTTGATCTTCACTTCAAACTGATTTTGTGCTTTGCGAACGAAGTTCTTGAAGATCTTTTGTACCTGCGACTTATCATCAAGAAAGAATACCCACGTAAATCTGGAAAAATCATCAACTATAACTAGACCATTGGAATTTCCACCGAGGCTCTTGTAAGCATTGGGACCTAAAAGATCCATGTGAAGTAACTCGAGTGGTCTCCTAGTAGTCATGATATTCTTTATGGGATGACTTCCACCTACTTGATTTCCAGCTTGACAAGCACTACAAAGTCTATCTTTGTCAAAGATAACATCTTTAACACCAAGAATATGATCACCTTTGATAAGCTTGTCTAGATTACGCATGCCAACACGTCCTAGTCTTCTATGCCAAAGCCAACCTTTAAAAGATTTTGCAATACGACAAGTACGAGGTTTGGATCTCTTAGTGAAATCGACAATGTGTAGATCACCTCTACGGAAACCGGTAAAGACCATGTTATGATTATCTTGTCGAAATACTTGGCAATCTACTTTCATGAATAGCACATTAAAACCAAAGTCGGCAAGTCTAGATACGGAAAGAAGATTGTAGCCAAGGGATTCAACAAGCATGATGTTTTGAATAGAGCTATCATGGGATATGGCCACCTTACCAAGACCAAGTACCTTACCCTTGGAGTTTTCTCCAAAAGTTACATACCTTCACGGTCCATGGTTTGGTGTGATCTCTTCAAACATCTCTCTATCTCCGGTCATATGATCGGTGCATCCACTATCGAGAATCCACTCTTTTCCTCCGGACATGTAATCCTTGAAGTTTGCCATGAGACTTAGATTCTTCATGATCTTCTCAAGATCGATGTCAAACAACTCATCTTCATCATAGTAGCCGTGTTCTGCATTGTCATCATCAAGTGGGAAATCCTCGTCACAAAGAACAAGAGATTCGTTAAGGTTGTGATCATGACAATGTTCAAATTTATGAATGCGAATGGATTCTACAATGATGTTGTTGATAGTTATGGCATCTCCTTTAGCACGCATGAGGTCTCTAAGCTCAAATAGATAGTCATCAAACTTGGGATCACTAGGCATCATTTTGTGAAAGACAATAGTTTTATGAAGAATTTCATCAAGATTACTCAATGAATAACTTGGATATCGTTTCTCCAAGTCATTCCACAAAGTATAAGCACATTCAAAATTCTTCATTTGATTAAGCACAATCCTAGGCAATCCTCTAACGGTAAGATTAACTGTTCTAAGATTACATAGCATATCAATTTCCACTTCGTGTGTGGGATGTAAGGGATCAATGGGAGGTACATATGGGTTCTTAACATACTTTCTCAAATGAAATTCATTGAATAGCTCAAGCATCTTATATTTCCATTGACTATAGTACTCCCCATGAAGAATAGGCACTCTACAACTCAAACTTCCCGAACTAGACACATCCATCTTCCTCCACGGCGATGAAACCGTTGCAATGGAGACCAATGCTCTGATACCACTTGTAGGATCACTAGAAGTGTGTGTCTAGAGGGGGGGGGGGGGTGAATAGACTACTAGTATATATTAAAACCTAACCTTTTCCCAAGTTAATTGGTTGGCAGATTTTAGCAATTATAGCAAGCCTAGCACACCCTAAACAAGCAAGTCAACAAGTATGGCAGCGGAAAATAAAGACATTGCACATGGAAGTAAGGAGTTGAGATAGGGGGATCAAACGCATTAGGGACATGAAGAGTTTTCCCGTGGTTCCGATAGGTGGTGCTATCATACGTCCACGTTTATGGAGTCTTCAACCCACGGAGGGTAACGGTCGCGAGAGTCCAAGGAGGGCTCCACCCATAAGGGTCCAAGAAGTAGCAACCTTGACTATTCCATAACGGCTTCCGTCCACGAAGGACTAGCCTCACTATGGGTAGATCTTCACGAAGTAGGCGATCTCCTTGCCCATACAAACTTCTTGGTTCAACTTCACAACACAAAGTAGGAGGCTCCCAAGCAACACCTAACCAATCTAGGAGGCACCACCCTCCAAAAGGTAATAGGCTCGGTAATGTCGATGAACTCCTTGCTCTTGTGCTTCAAGATGATAGACTCCTCAACACACAATCACTCTCTCACAGATTTGGCTATGGTGGAAGAGATTGAATTGGTGCAAAGCAACTTGGGGAGGCTAGAGAGCAAGATTCATATGAATAGAGTGGAATGGCTTGATCTCAACACATGAGTAGGTGGCTCTCTCTTAGAAAATTGGATGGGGCAAGTATGGAATAGTTCTGAGTGCTTCACTGTCGAGTGGGTGGTGGTGAAGGGGTATATATAGGCAACCCCAGAAATCCAACCGTTATACCTAAAGTGACCAACTCGGTGACACCGATGTGTGAATCTCGGTGGTACCGAAGTGACCAAAAGGTGGCAACTTTTGAATCTCGGTGAGACCGATATATAACTCTCGGTGGTACCGATCAGGTGACCAAGGGTCAGATTGCACAACTCGGTGACGCCGATTCTCAAATCTCGGTGGTACCGATTCTTGACCATGGCTGACCAGAGAGTTGGTCCAGAAACTCGGTGGGACCGATTCACAATTCTCGGTGGTACCGAAGACTATGAATGGCTATCCAGGGAGTTGGTCAAGAACCTCGGTGAGACCGACTGGCAAATCTCAGTGGTACCGAAGACTGAAAATAGCTAAACAGAAAGTTGGCAGCTGAACTCGGTGGCACCGAAGTGGAATCGGTTGCACCGATGTGCTAGGGTTTGGCATGGGTCTGTCTGAGTTTGGGAATCTGTGGCACCGAGTGGGAAATGTTGGTTGCACCGATTTTGGATATTTGGCTTTGGACAGACTTTTGTGGAAGAGCTTGTGGGTGTTTTTGGTGACTATCTCTTGTGCACGTGGAGCATCTTGTTCACCCACAGTACCTTACCCCCTTTTAATAGTATTGGCTTTCCTATGGACTCAAAGTGATTTCTCACAATGTAAAATGTAGAGTCCTCTTGCTTGAAGCTTTGCCAATCCATTTCCTTGCATCTTGGGGTGTCTCCACAATCCTTTTGCCAACCCATCTCTATGGACTTCATCTGAAATACACTAGGTAAAGGTATTAGTCCAAGAGACAATGTATGTTGTCATGAATTATCAAAACCACCAAGGGAGCATATGTGCTTTCACACGGGGGCAGGAGGAGGCGCTGGCGCTTGCACGTCCACGAGCTCACGCGGGTCGGCGGGGACCTCCCTGACGCCCGTGGTTTCCAGCGCTGCGATGATGCTGGGCGACCAGCCCGTCAATGCCACGGGGATGGTTGCTGGCGCGGGCGCGGTGATGGTTGATGGCGAGTGCGTCGGGGCAGCATCCGCTGTGGCATGCAGCTCTTCCACGGCCATGTCCATGGCGTCCCATTTGTCTTCATGTTCTATCTCTTCTGGCTTGGTGTCAACTTCACCAAACCGGAAGACTAGTGGCATATGATCCTTCTGCAGCATGGCGTAGGTCACCGTGGAGGTCCGAAGATGGAGGGGAATGTGAGGCGAAGATATATGGAGGATTGTGAGTGAGTGGGCAGTAAAGCCACCTATTAAACAGCGGCTCGGGTGCCATTGATGGACAGGTTGGAAGCGAGGAGGGCGGATACATTGGTCAAAGGGCTCGATTCCCGATGAGTCTTCAGCGTACTGCCCGCACGCATCCCGATGAGCCTGCGCGGCGGATGCCAGCTCGCACGCCTCCTATCAACTCAAGCAGCTTCTCGCATGGCACCTCCTAAACCCTAGCCAATAAAAGAGTGCGATGCTTGGCAGCACGTAAAGGGCAGTAGAATGCCAACGGTTTGAAAATAATGCAACCGTTTGCGTGGAAACGTGACAGTTCTTTGTTCCAAAAAGCTTTTGTTTGCTATTAATGACACGAAAAATAACACAACATATTTGTGCTATATAATGATGCCATTCCAAATTTCTTGAATTTTGTGTGAGTTCTAGATTTACTATAATTTAACTAATATTCTCAATGTTGGCTCTAAAAGAAAATATATTTTAAAAAACGAGTCTCAGATAGGAAAACAATATGCTATGACGCCTTTATGTGCCATGTTCATGAAACCATGCCAAGTTTCATGAATCTCCTGACGAGTTTTTGGTTTACATGATTTAAAACCCTTTAGTTTCTCAATCTTTCTGTGGCCGAGCCAAGACCCCGATATGTTTGAAATTCATTCAAATGTCTTGCATGGGACCTAAAGATGCATGCACACTAATATGGTTTTCAACCCATTTTGATGCACCGGACCATCTGATTGTAGTTCGGATTTGAATTATGCACGTTAAATAATGCATATAAAAGTCAAATAATGTATTAAAAGGCCAAACGAACCATGTATAATTTCATATTTTGGCACGACATTCTCATTTTGGTATATGTTGCCTATAGAAATAATTCAAGACGAGAAGAGGCAGCGGATGTCGATTCGCCCACATAAGGTGACACATTCCATATCGAAACAACAAAGCTTCATGTGATAATTAATCTTTGGTTTGTACGGGGCTTGTGCCAAAACTTGTCCCAAATTGGACATTATTTTACCAGGGCACATATGAGCCATGCATGTTATGACACCATGCCAAGTTTCATGAATTTTCTGACTAGTTTTTGATTTACACATGATTTAAAACCCGTGTTTCTCAATGTTTGCATGGCCGAGACAAGACCGCGAGATGTTTGAAATTCATTCTCATATACTGCATGGGATCCTAAAGATGCATGTACACTTATACGGTTTTCAACCCATTTTGATGCACCGTACCTTGTGCATGTAGTTCAAATTTGAATTATGCATGTTAAATAATGCATATAAAAGTCAATTAATGTATAAGAAGCCCAAACGAACCATCTATACTTTCATATTTTGGAACGACACTCATTTTGGTATATGTTGCCTCTAGAACTATATAGTTCAAGACGAGAAGAGGGAGCGGATGTCGATTCCCCCACATAAGGTGACAAATTCCTTATCGAAACCACAAAAGCTAGCTTCCCGTGAGTAGCTGAGGTTTGTAAGGGCTTGTGCCAAAACTTGTCCCAAATCGGACAATTTATCATCAGGACACATATGAGCCATGCCATGACACCATGCCAAGTTTCCTGAATTGCTGACGAGTTTTTGATTTATACATGAATGTAAAACCAAGTTTCTCAATGTATGTGGCCGAGCCAAGACCCCAAGATGTTTGAAATCCATTCCCATATCTTGCATGGGGCCCAAAGTAGCCATGGACACTTATATGATTTTTCAACCCATTTTGATGCACCGAACCTTGTGATTTTAGTTCAAATTTTAATTATCCACATTGTATGCCTAGAGAACTCAATTAACATATGAAAATGAGAAAAGAACCCTGAATAATTCCATATTTTAGCAAGACACTCTTACTGGTGCGAGTTGCCTCCAACAAAAGTTCATGGCGAGAAGATGAGCGGATGTCATTTTGCCTACGTAAGGCGAGGTTTTCCTTATCGGGACCTCAAAGATTGAAGTGAGAAGCTCTACTTTGTAAGGGACTTGTGGCTAAAATTGTCCCATGTTGTACACTTTTTTTACCATGGCACATATGTGCCATGTTATGACAACATGCCAAATTTTTAGAATTTCTGACATGTTTTGGATTTACAGTAATTTAAAAACCAAGTTTCTCAACGTTTGTGGCCGAGCCAAGATGCCGAGATGTTTGAAGTTCATTCCCATTTATTGCCCGTGACCTAAAGATGAAGCCATGGACACTAATATGATTTTTCATCCCATTTTGGTGCACGGACATTGGGACGATAGTTCAAATTTGAATTATGCACATTAAATGTCTAGAAAACTCAATTAATTTATAAAAATGGCAAACAGACCCTGAATAATTCCATATTTTAGCACGACACAGCTATTGGTCAGTGTTCACTGCACATAAATCTTATTGCCATCCAAACACCGTCTCGAATTAACCTCATTTTTTGTTTTAAAAACATTTTGAAAATTAAGTCTTTCACAAAAAGTTGACGTTCGTGAATCGTGTCTGATGCAGTACAAAATATCTTGGGCCAATCCTCGTAATGCAAGGCTTAGGCCGGAAGCTTTGTCGGCTGCAGCACACCGCCGGCCAGTTTACCGCACTGACTCCTCAGACCATTTTACTTTTCAATCGTCGCCGGTGAAAGATGGGGACGTGGATCCCCATCGTGAGGGCAACTTCGGCAACCGACTCTGGCCCGAGCGCGGCCGCATCAGCCATGAGCGTGCTCTCAACATGCTTGAGCGCGGCCACTACCTCCGACAGAGCGGCTGCAACAACCGAAAGGGCAGCTGCTGCAGCTGAGAGGGCGGCAGCAACAACCGCGACGGGGATAATAAATGGCGAGAACGGCACATCAGCTGTCAGTTCCTCGGCGGTCGCCGTAGCCCTGATGGCGGACGCCCAGTCCCATCTCGAGGTCGCCCACGCCCTCCCGTGTCGGTCGTTGCACAAATCACATCTGCCTTCTCCGACACCGGTCGACAACCCACCTCCGTGGTGTTGGTAATCGCTGAGTGAGGGAGTCCTAGATCAAGGGGTCCTCGGGAGGCCGACCTATTTCTTATGAGCCGGACTGTATGGGCCGTTCGCCGGACATTGGATGGATCAAAGACCCTGTCTCCAGGATGGAAGCTTCGAGGATCGTGGCGTATCCTCCAAGTTTAAAGTAGTGAATAGGCTTGTTTATCCCTTCGACGTGTAACCGACCATGTGTAAACCCTAGGTACCCTCGGCGTCTATATAAGCCGAAGGGTTTTAGGTGGTAAAAAAGAGAGAACTCATCTAGGGTTTTAGTCATACGATCTCGTGGTAGATCAACTCTGTAACCCTTATACCATCAATATAATCAAGCAGGACGTAGGGTATTACCTCCATAGGAGGGCCCGAACCTGGGTAAAACACTGTCCCCTTCGTCTCCTGTTACCCTCGATTCTAGTCTCACAGCTCGGGACCCCCTACCCGAGATCTGCCGGTTTTGACACCGACATTGGTGCTTTCATTGAGAGTTCCGCTGTGATCGCCAAAGGAATCGATGGCTCGTCTTGTCATCAACGAAGAGGTCTGCAATACGGGCACTTTCATCCCCGGACAGATCTTCGCTTTCGGCAGCATTGTGCTGCACGCCGACCCGACCGGCCATCTAGGCCGTGTCGGAAGTTTCGCCCCCGATCAAGAGGTCAGATTTGGGAACTTAGAGTTCTCCGTAGACTCTCGGGGCGATCTATCACTAACCGGGCTCGCAGTCTTGCCTGCCACGCCCGAAGACTCTGAGGCTTTAACCTCAGATCTATCTTTCGGTCCCGACCATGGGATCTGCCCTGGCGAGGACCCAACTTTCAGTCCGGACCCGGTCATAGTACGAGATGTCCGGACACCTGTTCTTGTCGAACACTCTCCCTGCGCGGACGCATCGGAGGTAAACTCCGGAAGCTCTGAGCAGGCCGATCCGATCGAGCTCTCGATACTCAACGAAGCCCTAGATCGGATCTCATTGATGAAGATTGCCGACGACCCAACTCCGATCTGTGCTCGGATCGGGCTTAAGATGGGTCAGGACGAATTTTTTGTCCCACCCACCACCCACTTAGTAGCCACTGTCGAGGATTTAACCGACATGTTGGACTACGCCTCTGAGGAGGCAGATTACATGGATGAGGAGGATCACGCCCTCACCCCCGTTAACACCGGGCGGTGGACTGCCACCTCCACATACGACGTCTACATGGTGGACACTCCGAAAAACGATGGCGACAAATCGGATGAAGCGCCGTCAAGACGCTGAAAGCCGCATAAACGGTTAAAAGGAAAAAAGGGACGAAAAGTTATCGATGGCACCGGGGACGGAGACACCCCGGAAGACCTCGGCGATCCCGAAATCCCCGAACACCCGTTAGAGGGTCAGGAGAGGCCGGAAGACTGGCGCGACCCCAACGATCTAGATGATCCCGAGGACGACGATTACCTCCGCTCTATCGAGGGGGAGGACAATGCGGAAGCCGATGACTTCGCCATCCCCGATAATCCTGCAGATCAGGAACTATTCAGGCAACAGCTTATAGCCACGGCCCGCAGCCTGAAAGCAAAAGAACGGCAGCTTAATGCCGAACAAGACAACCTCAACGATCGATGGACGAGAGTCCTCTCAGCTGAGGAAGGATACGGTACCGGTTTATCGGACCAACCTAAGAGTTATCCACGCAGAAGGCTGCTGCCACAATTCGATGACGAGATCACTGATATGCCGTCTCCCAAACATACCCCATACGACAAGCCAGACCGCCCTCCTCGAGGACGAGACAGGACGGCTGACGACACCGGCTATAGGCCGACGATACCCCGTAGACGGGGAAAGGAGCCACTAGAGCCCGATGACAGGTTCGACCTGCGACACGACCTGGACCACAGAGCAGGTCGCACGCGATCCATCTACGGATCCAGAGGATACTCACCCGATAGACGGGAAGGGTACCGGCCGTGGTCCGACCGCAACAATGAAGGTCGGGAACGAAACCGAGCTAGGACAGACGCCGATCACCGGCGCGACATAGCTCGGGTCAGAGGCGCCTCCCACCCACTGTGTTTCACGGACGAGGTGATGTGACATCAGTTCCCGGAAGGGTTTAAACCCGTAAATATAGAGCAATATGATGGGACAACTGACCCAACCGTATGGATCGAGGATTTCCTCCTCCACATCCACATGGCGCGAGGAGATGACCTCCACGCCATCAAGTACTTACCCCTGAAGCTCAAGGGGCCAGCTCGGCACTGGTTAAATAGCCTCCCCGAAAACTCCATTGGGTGTTGGGAGGACCTAGAAGAGGCATTTCGATCTAACTTCCAGGGCACTTATGTCCGGCCGCCGGAGTCCTCCGATCTAAGCAACGTCGTTCAGAAGCCAGGAGAATCCGTGCGGCTATTCTGGAATCGTTTCTTGACTAAGAAAAACCAGATCATGGACTGCCCGGATGCCGAAGCAATAGCCTCTTTCAGGCACAATATTCGGGATGAATGGCTGGCTCGTCAGCTCGGCCAGGACAAACCAAGGACAATGTCAGCCCTCACATCACTCATGACCCGCTTTTGCGCGGGCGAGGATAACTGGCTAGCAAGACGTAGCCACAACCCCGAAGACCGCGGAACCTCCGAAGTTCGGGATGGAAACGGGAAACCGAAGTGCAACAAGAACTAGCGCCGGCACAATAATAGTGATGCCGATGACACGGCTGTTAACGCCGGCTTCCGCAACCCCTGGCCTGGGCAGCGGAAGAAGCCTCCTAAAGGCAAACACGGCAGACCAACCCCGCTGGACAAGATCCTGGAGAGGCCTTGCCAGATCCACGGCACTCAAGAGAAGCCCGCCAATCACACCAACCATAACTGTTGGGTCTTCAAACATGCCGGCAAGCTCGCATCCGAGGACCAAGGCAAGAGCCCACGCAGCGAGGACGAGGATGAACCCCGCGGTCCGATCGGTGGCGGGCAAAAGAAATTCCCTCCAGAGGTGAAAACAATAAACATGATATACGCCACCCATATACCCAAAAAGGAGAGGAAGCGCGCCCTTCAAGATGTCTACTCTGTAGAGCCTGTAGCCCCGAAGTATAACCCATGGTCGGCATACCCGATCACCTTCGATCGACGCGACCACCCGACCAGTATCCGTCATGGGGGTTCGGCCGCCCTAGTCCTAGACCCGATCATAGACGGGTATCACCTCACTAAAGTCCTAATGGACGGAGGAAGTAGCCTCAATCTGATTTACTCAGACACGGTGAAAAAGATGGGCATAGATCCGTCAAGGTTCAAGCCCAGCCACACTACCTTTAAAGGAGTGATCCCAGGCGTCGAAGCCCGGTGCACAGGCTCTGTAAGCCTGGAAGTAGTGTTCGGCTCGCCCGATAACTTTCGAAGCGAGGACTTGATCTTCGACATCGTACCTTTCCGCAGCGGCTGTCATGCCCTGCTCGGCCGTACAGCGTTCGCTCGCTTTAACGCCGTCCCGCACTACGCATACCTCAAGCTCAACATGCCCGGCCCCAGGGGGGTCATTACTGTCAATGGCAACACAGAGCGCTCCCTCCGAACTGAGGAACATGCATTGGCCCTGGCGGCCGAATTCCATTACACCGATGATCGGCAAGCGCCGACACCTGCCGTAAAGGCACCCAAGGCTGGGAAGCGAGCTCGGTCTCAACCCGAAGTACCAGAACCTTCTTCTCCCTGTAAATAGGGACTCGCCCCCCATCGCACGGCCCTAGAACCGGTAAAGTACGTGCCGAGGAGGCACAACTTCATGCTCAAAATTCCATGGGCAGCGGTGGGGAAAAATTATCAAAGGGTAAGTGTTCGGCTGGACCGAACTATCACCATCAACATGTCTTCGGACACACTACAGGTACCATAAAGTACCTGCTACGGCGTAAAGCTCATTCACATTTCGGCGACTTCTCAAGACTTTTTCTCCCAAGTCCGCTCGCCGAACATTACACCCATCAAGGTATACAGCTCCTTGGGAGACGCAGGAGCGGACAAGCGACATGGCACATCGAGGACGTCAGGTCACCTATCGAAGACCCTTGGTACAACCCCTCCTGTAAGGTTTATATTTCATTTTAATACCTGTAAACAGTTGTATCGGCAATTCGAATAATAAGAATTGATGAGTAAAATACAGATGTATCTTGCATGATCGTTTCGCTGTTTTTGGCGCACTCTCTATTTTCCCTTTCTTCTTGCGAACCTGTTTGGTATACTATACGATGCAACCGGCTAACAGACCGGGGGCTCGAACTAAAAGAAAATCGCCTTAAGCACAACTGATTTTTGCGTTCGGTGTCTTGGAATTCCGCTTTATATGCATTGGTTCCGAACTATGTCTTGGGTCAATAGTTGGGTTGCCCAGCTCCTGTGCTTGCCCCTTTATGTTCCGCTCGTTCGGCTAAAAGGGCAAAGGGAGAACCGCTGCGATTGTGCTTCCGGCTAGCCTGGTCAAGCACCTCAGTGGAGAAAGCCGAAAACTGACTGTCATGGTATGCGAGAACTGGTCTGCGAATCCGAGCTTGACTAAAATCTCGTCAGAGGTTATTCCGTGTCATACGATGGGTTTGGTATTAGTACAAATCATGTGATGTATGCTTTGGCCACGGTTCTTCCGAACATCACAAACACCTGGGGGCTAGTCATCAGCCTCCCGCACTCCTTTCTCGCGCCCCTATGGCTAAGTGAAAGCAATAAAGCATTATGGTCCGATTGCCTCGTCCGCCCCACACTACCGCCTTCGGGTACCGATAGCTCGGCTAAGGGTCACAGTGCGTTGGCAGGGACACCCCGCGTAGTATCTACGTGGGGGCTGAAGCCGACGACTGGCCGCTTTCAGGTTTAACGGCCACAAAGGAGTTATAAAGGATGCAAAACACGAAAGACATGATAAACCATGCATTTTAAATATAAACGCGTTAAACAGTCTTCGGACATATTACAACGCCTTTACTCATACAAGTTTTCTCTCGAACATTGCGCCTCTATTGCCCGAGCACCCTCCATTATGCCGGAGAAGTATAGCTCGGGGCGCCTATGCTCTTTTCCAGAAGGCAGAGGGGCGGTGGCTATCTTCATCGGATCCAGCCCCGGCCAGTGCACCTTGGCCTTCGCAAAGGTCATCCGAGCTCCCTCGATACAGGAAGATTGCCTTAGCGCGTCGATCCGGGGCGAGGCGTCGCCCAGCTTCTGCACCAGTCCGAAGTAGCTGCCCGGCAACGGCTCGTTGGGCCATAGCCGGATGCAGAGATCCTTCACGGCCGGCTCCGCCAACCGGTGTAGCTCCATCAGCTGCTTCAGCTGCTCAACAACGAGAGGAGAGCGCTCGGGGGCTTCAAACTGCGCCCAAAACAGCTGAGCTTCATCTCCTTCTCCCCGCGAAGCATAGAACTGGTTCGCGTCCGCTGTGCTCTTCTGGAGGTCCAAGCAGGCGCTTGAGGAATGCCATACTTGGGTAAGCAACTTGAACTTGCTATCCCCGTAGACACACTGCAATAAATACGGCTTACCATCCATGATAACCTTGGCCTGGTTGACTTGCTCTTCAAACGACCGCTGATCCACCCGCTCCTTTTGGAGATTGGTTTTCGTGGTGGATAGTTCGGCGGCCTGCTCCTTGCCTTTCCTCTCAAGGTCCTCGCACCTTTGGCCGGCGTCCTTGAGCTCCTGTTGGATTTCCTCCACCCGAGCCTCATGCTTGTCGCTGGTGGCTCTTAAGGCGGATAGCGCGGCAGGCGTTTCCTTGGCCGCCGCCCTCTCAACCGCAGCCTCTTGCTTCGCTTTCTCAAGCTCGGCCTTGAGCTTCTCAATTTCTTTCGCCGAGGCTGCGTATGCATTAAAAACATATCAAAAATACTGTGTTGACAGTACGGTCATGAAGAATTTGGATATTCTAGCCCGGTTTACCTTGCGCCCCATCGAATCTCTTGTTCAGAGCGTCAAGCTCGTCTTCGGAGCTCTTGAGCTTCCGATTTAGCTCGTCCAGCTCGGCAGCATTAGCAGCTGTCGCCGATGACGAAGCCTGTACAAAACAAAACCACATCAAGTTACATGGGTTCACGACTTCCGAATTGTCATAAATATGATCCTATGTCCGGTCCTCTTAAGGGTTGTTAGAACGTCCCGAACTAATATTATCCCATACATAGTTCGGATAATGATCTATGATTGATCCCCAGGTAAGTTTTTTCCAAACTTACCTAGGGCTCGGGGGCTGCCGTGTATATAATGATAACTCAAAGGAATTAATATTTCAAAGAATAAAGCATTACGTGGCTAACCTGAAAGCCCGTCAGGAGACCGTTGAAGGCCTCCTTCAGTCCGCTGTCCATGGACTGACTGCTCTGCAATACCGCACCCATAAGGGTGCGGTGCTCCTCGGAGAGGGAGGCGCTGGATAGAGCCTCCCCCATAGCTGGCCACCAAGTGGTCGGTGGCGCCGGTGGGGATCGGTCGACCCGATCTCCAACCGGGGATTGAACCGGTGCCTCTGGAGGCCTGGTGCGCTCCGAAGACAGTCTTGGAGGTGACTGGACAACTCCTTGTCCGGTCTCCTCAGTATCCGGGAGGGGCTTCTCCCCCTGGTCTTCGGCGGCCGAGGTGTTAGCCTCGGCCATGACGTCATCGCCCCCACCTCCAGTGTCCGGCTCCAAAGGAGCCTGTTGGGAGGACACCTCCGCGGAATCCTTCGCGGCGCCCGGAGGAGAGGGGTGCGACGCGGTCCCGCTCTCTGCTAGCTTGGCGGGCGGGGTCTCCCCGTTCGAGACTTGATCGGTGGGGAGGACTCGTGGTGGGCTGCAAGTTAATAGGCGCTCACATGTTAATCATATTCAAAACTTAGCACTAATAGCTCGGGAGGTCTTTGGATATGTACCTTCGAGCTGGGGGCTTGACCCTGAGGTTCTTTCGTGGAACCCTCTCGAAGTCCTCGAGCTCGGTATCCGAGTCTGAACTGTCGTCGGACAGGACTATCTGTGTCTGACGCGCTTTCTTCAGGGCGGGAGGAGGTACATCCTCCGAGGCGTCCGATGACGCCGCCCTCTTTCCTGTGAGGGGGGAATCGCCTCCCCCCTCACCCTCGTGCTCCTCCTCTTGATTCGAGGAGGCGTGGGTTTCTTCGGACACAGCCCCTGGCTGGTCCCTGATGCGCAGGCCTGTTCGGCCTGGTTCCTTCTTCTCTTTCTTCTCTGGCGCCTTGTAAGGCGCCACGACGAGCATCTCCGACAGCAGCTGGGACCTAGGGTCTTCAGGCTATGGAGCCGGGCACTTGATGCCTGTGGCCTTGCTCAACCATTCCTGTGGCAGTGATCAGAAAGAGCTCAGATTTTATTCGGGAAAACAGAACCAATCTAATGGAACTATGTTATACCTCGGAAGGGGGTTTATCGGCGCGCAGACCCTGGTCTTCCTTCTTGGCCGGCCAGTTCTCCTGCACCTTGAACAGTGCCTTCCACAACTTCTCCCGTGTGGTGCGGAAGAGTTGACGAATCATAGGATCATCGTCCATCCGATAAGTCCACATAGGAGAGCCCCGGTGCTGGCAAGGGAGGATGCGCCGCCGAAGCATAATTTGGACCACGTTGGTCAGCTTGATTCCGTCCTTGATCATGGAGGTGATGCCCTTCTGCAGGTCCTCCACCTCCGTATCCGACCCCCAGTCGAGGCCCTTTCGGACCCATGAGGTCAATCTGGCCGGGGGGCCGGATCTGAATTCGGCAGGAACAGTTCCGCCCTCCTCCGTTGGCTCGGTGATGTAAAACCACTCTTTTTGCCAAGTCTTGATAGTGTCGATGAATGTGCCGGATGGCCATACTGCGCGGGGAAGCTTGCTGATGACTGCCCCGCCGCAGTCTGCGTGTGCGCCTGTGACACCCTTCGGCTTGATGTTGAAGATCTTGAGCCACAGTCCGAAGTGTGGTTCGACCCGCAGGAAGGCCTCGCAGATGATGATGAAGGCCGATATATGCATGAAAGAGTTCGGCGGGAGGTCATGGAAGTCGAGTTCGTAGAAGAACATGAGGCCCCTCACGAAGGGGTGGAGCGGGAAGCTCAGTCCTCGTATGAAATGAGGAATGAAAACCACCCTCTCGCCTAGTTTGGGGGTGGGGATCACTTGGCCCTCCTCCGCGGTGCGTTGGAAGACATTGGCGGGGAGGTAGCCGGCGTCCTTGAGGTCCCGGATGTCCTGGTCTGTGACCGTGGACGCCTCCCACTTGCCATTGGAGCCGGAGCTAGCCATGGCAGAGCTCGGAGGAGAAGGGTGGAAAACCTAGATCTGGGCTCTGGAAGCTCAGGAGATTGGGAAGGCAGGGATGCGAATGGGAAGTGCGGTTAGGCCTTGGGGTTTTCTTCCCCTTTTATTGGGCTTGTCACCGGCTAGTCTCCCTCCACTGCGCCGTGAATCCCTCCGCTTCCCAAGACGTGCGTGCCGTTATACACGCATGATTAAACATATCCCGTGTGAAACGGAGCACGATCTGTGCATTGATGGATCGTGCTGATAAAAACGGCCTCGAACCGTGAATCGAGTCTTTACGACTGGCTCAGTGGTTGTGGTGGGCCGTGACCTTTCATTTGAAAGGTTGTCAGAGAGCACTATTGGCTCCTTGACGTTTGGCCTTCAGGGCCGAGTTATACATGGTGTTCGGACGATCTATGATCGGGAAAATTACACGTCGTCGGAGGCCGAACTAAAGCCCGGCCGATCACTATTTGGAGAAAGGAACTCGCCTCGCAAGCCGAAGACTCTGATCATATGAAGCAGCTGGAGCTAGGACCCTTGGCGTTGGAGGCTAGTTTGGGGGCTACTGAGGGAGTCCAGGATTAAGGGGTCCTCGGGAGGCCGACCTATTTCTTATGAGCCGGACTGGACATTGGATGGATCTAAGACCCTGTCTCCAGGATGGAAGCTTCGAGGATCGTGGCGTATCCTCCAAGTTTAAAGTAGTGAATAGGCATGTTTATCCCTTCGACGTGTAACCGACCATGTGTAAACCCTAGGTACCCTCGGCGTCTATATAAGCCGAAGGGTTTTAGGTGGTAAAAAAGAGAGAACTCATCTAGGGTTTTAGTCATACGATCTCGTGGTAGATCAACTCTGTAACCCTTATACCATCAATATAATCAAGCAGGACGTAGGGTATTACCTCCATAGGAGGGCCCGAACCTGGGTAAAACACTGTCCCCTTCGTCTCCTCTTACCCTCGATTCTAGTCTCACAGCTTGGGACCCCCTACCCGAGATCCGCCGGTTTTGACACCGACACTGAGTGTGCTCGAGTAGGCGTCCGTTCGTCGGCGGCCTCCCTAGCCAATATTGTGGCCGTCCATGCCCGGAGCAAGACCTCCCATGCCCCGCTCATGGCGTCCATATCCAAAGAGATGGTGGACGAAGACTGCGAGATGCTGGAGTATGTGGTGATGGATCTCCTTTCCTCGGAGTTCGTCGAGCGGGAGCTGGTCATCGAGGAGGCGGCGGAGATCGACGAATGCCAGGCGGAATATTAGTCTCTGTCTAGAGCGATGGTGTTTTGTTAGAGTAATGTTTAAGTCAATTAACTAATGTTTATTAGTTGCTCGATTAAGTAAGTGCGGGCAGTGCTGTAGGCTCTTTTGTGTAGTACTACTCAAATTTGCAAGTGTTGTTAAACTAAGCAATGACCAATGTAACGAGGGAAATTCGGACCAAAATTTGCCGCCGTATCCCCATTTTCTCTTCCTAATGAACATGAAATGCAAGTACCGTGTGCAATGTACTATCCGATATCTTACGCCGGAAGCTTGGAGACCAAAATTTCCACATTCGGTCTCATCACACACGGGATAAACTATATCATACGTTTGTGCTGTTGAATATCGCACACAGTTATGGTAAAGGTATTGTGTCCGATGTGACTGTGCGCAGTACTTTTTCGCCGCACCGAACAAAATTTTGGGCTGCCGCACAAATATCCACCTCCCCCGCCCCTCGTACCAACCAAAAGCCACATTTCCCATTCCCCTACTCCCCCCTTCATTTCCTAAGTTCAAACCTTCACTGCTTGCTTGCAGCGCCGCCTCCTCGCCGGTGACGCTCCTTCCTGCTGCTCGGCCTCATCCATCTAGTCATAGTCAGGTAATCCAAACCTTCCCCATACCCCCTCCCCCCTCCACCCCTTCCTCCTCCATTCCACATGGCCCGACCGCTGGCGCGACACATTCCACCAAAATCACTGGCCCACCCCCCACATAATCGCCGCCGAAAGACATGGTGCACGCAGTATAGCCAGGATCTCAAGGAGCACCTGGCAGCGGAGAAGCAAATCGCGACCGCTCGCGCGGATGAGTCCGCGATGGCTGCCATGCGTGCTGACCCCCAGATCTTGGAGCAGCATCTAGACGTCGAGGCCATCGTCAACACCTCACGTGCGGACGTCGCCACGCGGTTGGCTACTTTGAGCAACAACTCGTTGTGTTTTCTCCAGGGCTCCGCTGTTGCCTTCGACGACGACTCTGTGTTGTTTTCTCAGCGTGCCCGTGCTTTCCTCAACTCCATAGCAGGCAGGTTGGTGCCCGGACAGGCTGAGGCAACTCACCACTACGAGGAGGGCACCCACGATGTGGAGGCCTCGCCCTCGTCCAAGCCCATCGTTATCTTTATCTCCAACGACGAGGAATATCTTGTTTTTTAAGCTTAATTACTAATGACCTGTGTTCAGCTAGCTACGCCTGTTACGCATGTTTGTTTTACCTGCTGCATGTGCTGCTCCTGCCTTTCCTTAAGAAACTCTAGTGAAATATGCAATGTAATGCTACTATGCAATCTGACATTCTACTACGTACTATGTTGTATTGTGTAATGTGATGCTCAGTTAACTATTTGGTTCAGTTGTTTTGGTGATCATCTGCAATGTCATGTTCAATTATTGTTCGTACAATTTTGTTTTGTGATGCACGTGAAACCTACAATTGCTATATTTCATAGTTCTTAGCACGCTTGTCTTTTCCATGTGGCTTGAATTCATATGTTGGATATGCAATGCGTTTATCTTTCATTAAAAGATTTTACTGATCAATATCTATTCTTAAACACGTTACAGGGGGAACAATGGGAGACACTGAGGTTTACCATCGAGGTTTGCACTTTCATGATCCTTTGGCTAATAGCACATTATTGTGCAATTGCAGGAACCATTCTAATATTTAGGTTTCTAACAATAATTTGGTCTTGCACATGTAGGTCCTGCCGTAAGAGGTTTAGACCCACTGTTTGACCCATTTTGCATGTGGGGAAATGATGTGTTCATGAATATCAGTCAAATCAAGAAACCCAGAAAGTTTGTTAAGA
Organism: Elymus sibiricus; assembly: GCA_039707655.1. Classification (NCBI taxonomy): domain Eukaryota; kingdom Viridiplantae; phylum Streptophyta; class Magnoliopsida; order Poales; family Poaceae; genus Elymus; species Elymus sibiricus. The sequence goes on along the minus strand of CM077675.1, from coordinate 188,224,295 downwards.
TAAGGAAACTTGCGACGAAGAACAACAAGCTGTTTGTCTGCACAATGAAGAAGACTTCAGTGAACTATAGGATGGTACTATCTCTTTTACCTTGTCTTTTTCCCTTTGTGACATTTCAATTTTTAGAAACGAAATTTACGCATATCTTTGTTTCCAGTCCTTTCCAAAGCAGTTCATCGATGAGTACGTCTCAAACCACCTGTATGGTCAAGAGGCGAGGAAGGTATTCATACAACACCCATGGTATAATCTTGAAGTCTTCCTCAAGAGGATGAAGGATGGGCGGGCAACCATCCACAGGCACTGGCATAAAGTTGCAAGAACCTTCGACATTAGGGAAGGCTCAATATTTGCCTTCCGCTTCAACAGTTTTCTAGACAAGATTCATCTGTCTATTTACCGTATATGATGCTATTTTCCAAAGGTTTTAGATGTTGCATGTGAAACTCGGTCCTGTCGTGTAATTGGGTAGGTAGGTAGTATATGCCTATATCATGTTGTACTCTGATGTATTTCAATTATGAAATCCTGGTTGCCGTAATACGAAATAAAATATATTGTGTGCTTGATCTGAAGTATCAATTTGTTTACTAGATGGATTATAAATGATAGAGCAATTAGCCTGATTATTGGGGTTTCATATTGCAGACGGTTTGTCATAGAACACCGTCAGCGATGACCTCAACAAACCCACATGCTTGCTGGAAAATTGGCGTGTTGGATCAGTGAACAATCACACACGATTTCCGGGCGCAAACTGTGTGTGTTAGAAAACCCATTCGCAAACGTTTTCACATAAAACGTGTGTGTGTGATGGACAGCCCTATGCCAAACAGTTTCTTCTAGGCACCGTGCGTGATGTCCACCCCTAACACAGATGATGTTAAGCAGAAAATTGTGTGTGATGTACAATACGAACGGAATCGTATGTTTGGGATTCACTGTGTGGGATGGTATGCACATCTCACACGATTTCTCCTAAATACCTGTTTGTGATAGTCCTTCCAATCGCACACGACATAATTTTGCCTATCGTGTGTGACCGGGAGCAGGCATCGCCAACGGGGTTTTCGTGTCGTGTGCGATAGGCCCCCCTATCGCCCACACATGCAAGGCGACGGTTTGAAACTACGTCATGGAAAGGGGTTAAAACCGTTTGTATAGCAGGCGCCTGCACTAGTGTGCATCTATTATCTTCTCCAATCTTTGATTTGAGCATGGGCTATCATCAAATCAAAATCAGAACCAAAGATTTTCCTAATGTTGTCATACTCGTGGATGCCTCCTCGAGCATGCACCATTATATCATTTGATCTGACCAATGCTATTACCTTGTCCTCATAGTCGTGGAATTCCATCTATATGGATATCTTGGTGAATTGTTATTAAGCCCATCGACAACATCATTATCTTCTCCATGATTTATGATGAACATTAAATCTAGTGTTGGAAACTTTTGTAGGCATTATCTTCGTCTCCCGTACATGAAGTATATGTTGGTGTAAGAGGTGACTTTCTCTAAATTGACGTGTACTTGGTGCAAGTTGCCGCCGTGAATTCGAGGTAAGTTTGTTTTTCTACCTATGGAATCATCCCAAGCCAATCATGCATGTGCGAAGTATTCTATGGGTTGATAGACTAGTCAGCTGATACGTCTCCAACATATCTATAATTTTTGATTGTCCCATGCTATAATATTACCATTCTAGAATGCTTTTTGGGTATTTATTTACCAATTCATATTATTTTTGAGCACTAACCTATTAACCCAGTGCCTAGTGCAAGTTGCTGTTTTCTGCATGTTTTTGGCTTTTCAGGTTTACCGTACCAAACGAAGTCCAATTGCCACGAAACTTTTTTATGATTTTTTTGGACCAAAAGAAGACCAGGAAGCTTCGGGAGGAGACCGGAAGCTGCACGAGGGAGGCATCACACATCAGGGCGCGCCCAGGGGGGTGGTGGTGCCCTGTTGTGTGTTGGCTCCCCCTGGCCTCTCCCGACACCCCTCTCTGGCCTATAAATTCTAATATTTCCAAAAAACCCTAGAGAGCCTCCCGAAACACTTTTTCTGCCGTCGCAAGTCTCTGTTCCAACGTGTGCCCATCTGGAGCCCTGTTCCGGTGCCCTGCTGGAGGGGGGATCGATCATGGAGGGCCTCTACATCAACCTTGTTGCCACCATGGTGATGTCTGAGTAGTTCCCTACAGACATATAGGTCCGTAGTTAGTACCTAGATGGCTATCTCTCTCTCTTGATCTTCAATACAAAGTTCACCGCATCTTCACAGCGATCTATTCGATGTAATCACTTTGTGCGGTGCGTTTATGTTCAGATTATTCATGAAAAAGATTTGAGTCTTCTCTGAAATCTATTATGATTCTCAAGGTTGATGAAAAGGCCCTCCGTGATCGATCCCCCCTTCGGCAGGGTGCCGGAACGGAGCTCCAGATGGCCTCGCGACGGAACAGAGACTTGCGGCAGCGGAAAAAGGGTTTCGGGACTACCTCTAGGGTTTTCAGAATATTAGAGAATTTATTGGCCGAAGAGGGACGTCGGGAGGTGCCTGAGGGGCCACCACATATCAGGGCGCGACCCCCCCAAGGCGCACCCTGATGTGTGGTGGGGCCCTCGTGCGCCTCACGGCTTCCTTCCGAAGCTTCTAGGTCTTCATATGGTCTAGAAAAAAATCATCAAAAAGTTTCGTGGCAATTGGACTTCGTTTGGTATAGTAAACCTGCAAAGGCAAAAACACGCAGAAAACAACAAGTGGCACTGGGCACTGGGTCAATAGGTTAGTGCTCAAAAATATTATAAATGGGTAAATAATGACCCAAAAAGTATCCTAGAATGATAATATATGAGCATGGAACAATAAAAAATTATAGATATGTTGGAGACGTATCAAGCATCCCCAAGCTTAATTCCTGCTCGTCCTCGAGTAGGTAAATGATAAAAATAGATTTTTCTGATGTGACATGCTATCCACTATGTAATCTTATTCAGGTATGCTCATTGAGAAAAGATGAATCAACAAATATCAACATAGCAATATTCAAAGTGTAAGAAACAGAATTGTTAATTCCTAAAAGTATACGATTCTTAAGAAATGTTTACCCCCCATTCATCTTATTGTATTAGCAAGGGATTTCTCCATCTTCACCACGTTAATACAAATTTTAAGCACCACGGTGTCCAAGACAGGCAATTGGTTCATACTTTTTCAATATGCGTCAACTTTTTATTCTTCACGCAATACATGAGCGTGAGCCATTGGACATAGCATTTAGGTGGAATAGAGTATGGTGGTAGATATCAAAGGGGTAGGAAGTGGAGAAGATAGTCTCACATCGACTAGGCGTACCAATGGGCTATGGAGATGCCCATCGATAGATGTCAATGCAAGGAGTAGGGATTGCCATGCAAATGATGCACTAGAGCTATAAGTGTATGAAAGCTCAAATGAAGCTAAGTGGGGTGTGCATCCAACTTGCTTGCTCATGAAGACCTCGGGCATTTGAGGAAGCCCATCGTAGGAATATACAAGCCAAGTTTGAAATAATGAATAGGTAATTCCCACTAGCATATGAAAGTGATATATCACGAGACTCTCTACATGAGGAACATGGTGCCACTTTGAGGCACAAGTGTGGTAAAGGATAGTAGCAAAGTCCCTTCTCTCATTTTCTCTTTTTTGAATGGATGGAGGGCTCATTTGGCCTCCCCCATCTTTATTTTCGTCAGGAGTCTCATCTCAACTTATGGGAGAATCATCGTCTCCATCATTCTTTCCTCACTGGGACAATGCTCTAACAATGATGATCATCACACTTTTATTTACTTACAACTCAACATGGAGAACTGATATGAAGATATGACTCTGTATGAATGCCTCTGGCAGTGTACCAGGATGTGCAATGCTCTAGCGTGACATGTATCAAAAATATTATGAAGGTGGCTTTGCCACAAATACTATGTCAGCTCTATATGATCATGCAAAGCAATATGACAATGAACGAACTAGTCATGTGAAGTGACGATGGAATTTGCATGGCAATATATCTCGGAATGGCTATGGAAATGCCATGATAGGTTGGTATGGTGGCTGTTTTGAGGAAGATATAATAAGGCTTATGTGCAACAGAGCGTATCATGTCACGGGGTTTGGATGCACCGGTGAAAGTTGCACCGATCCTCGAGGTGAGAACGGGCTATGCACGTTACCGAAGAGGCTAGCAAATTATGAAAAGGTGAGATTGCGTATGTCCATGGTTTCACATTAGTCATAAAGAACTCATATACTTATTGCAAAGTTTATTAGTTTATCATAAATCAAAGTACTAATCGCAAGCCCCAAGGGAAGAGGTTGGTAGGAGTTAACCATCGCGCGCTTCCGACCCGAACAACACTAGGATTTCAACGAGGAATAGAAATGCTCACACATCATCACCATGCCTCTTTAATTTTAAGATGAACAAAAAGGTTAACCCCTCTTAATATCAACACTTCTACGGTTTAAAAATTATGAACTCACACCTATTTCATATTACTACATCAATATTATTAACCCACAATTTCTTTATATGTGCTACGTGATGGTTTTGATTATCACTCTTTGAATACCTAATATTCTTGGACTAGTTTGTATGACCCATGTAAATTACCGTCACTATTTATTAACTCTCAAACAAATATAAGTGAAGAAGGAGAGTGAAATCATTTCTTTAAAATCTACACGCCACCGTGCTCAAAAAGATATAAGTGAAGTACTAGAGCAACTGCTAAGCTCAAAAGATATAAGTGAAGCACATAGAGTATTCTAACAAATTATGATGAAAGTGTGTCTCTCTTAAATAGGTGTGTCCAGCAAACAATGATTGTGGCAAACTGAAAGTAAAAGCAAACAAAAGCAAACGACGCTCCAAGCAAAACTCATATCATGTCATGTGACAAATAAAAATATAGCTTCAAGTAACATACTGATGGATTTGAGACGAAAGAGGGGATGCCTTCCGGGGCATCCCCAAGCTTAGACGCTTGAGTATCCTTTAAAATATTACCTTGGGGTGTCTTGGGCATCCCCAAGATTAGGCTCTTGCTACTCCTTATTCGTTTGTCCATCAAGATAACACCCAAAACTTGAAAACTTCAATCACACAAAACTCAACAAAACCTCGTGAGATCCGTCAGTATAAGAAGCATATTGCATACTTTAAGTACTGTTGAAAATTGATTCAAATTTCACAAATGCATAATAGTTACTGTATTATAACTTCTCCATGGCTTATACCCCCCGATACAATCCATAGTTTAATCAAAATAAGCAACTATGCAAGCAAAAACAGAATCTGTCTAAAACAGAACAGTCTGTAGAAATCTATAGAGAACCTATACTTATGTAACTCTAAAAATCCTGAAAAATTAGTACAACCTCGAAAATTTGTAGAGAAACTCTGTGTAAAAATTTCAGAGCATTATCACGCTCCAGAAAAAAAATTAAAATTCCTTTACTGGAGTCAAAAGTTTCTGTTTTGTTTCAGCATCGGTTCTACTCATCTTGTGAGTCATCCCAAAGGCTTTACTTGGAACAAACACTAATTTAAACACAAAAACATAATCATTACAGAGACAATAATCATGCTATTAAAATTAAACAGAAATTTCTAAGAAAAAATTTAAAGATAACTATTGGGTTGCGTCCCAACAAGCGCTATTGTTTTATGCCCCTAGCTAGGCATAATGCATAATTTCAAGTTTTGTCATCTTTGCTCACAAGGGATCCACTCCCTTTCACAATCTTATTCTCCCTAGCACAAAGAACATCAAGCTTTTGTTCCATGGTATCAAGCCTCCTATTGTGTAACATGATGTTTCCATGAATCTTAGAGATGGAATTGAACACCCCTCTAAAATTAGACTCCATACTAGTTCTAGCCTCTTTGGTTAGCTCAGTTTGCCGGTGGCATACTAGTATAGGAGGTTCAATGGTTTCTATTTTAGGCTCCCCAAATATATTTTTCATCTTATCATATGTGTCAAAAGCATTGTTCCCAAGAAAATATTTCTCGAACATAGAATCTAGGACACGCCTATGAGAAAGGGATAAACCAACATAAAAACTTCTAAGGAGCAATCTAATGTGGTTCTTAGGATTAGATCTAGCTTGCATTTCTAATAATCTATCCCATGCCTCTTTAAGTGATTCATCACCTACTTTCTTAAAATATAATATTGCGAAACCCTCTCCCAAATAGGGTGGTCGAGGCATATCTGGAGAGGAACTAGCAATGACTTCGAACAAGAAAACTAGTAACAAGCAAAGGTAAATATTCTTGTATTTTTGATTTTTATGAGACAAGCTAAATATAACAGCAAATAAAAATAAGAACAAGTGAATAAAAATTTGTGTGAAGTTACTTGGTAGTTGATGAACTCCGCCTATGTTGTCTCAACATAGCCGGTCCCAAGCCCGGGTAAAGGAGGAGGGTTGTGATAGGCTTGGTGAGCCAACGTCAAAACTCAGCCACTCTTATGGAGATGAAACCCAAAAGATTTTCGTTGGGGCGTAACCCTCTCAGCGACGCGCCACATCGGAACCCGTGTGTGGTGGAAAATGGGCAAGGGCTGGGCCGTCACCCCCAGGTGGCGCGCCGTATCGTGATCTGGATACGGTGGCAAGTGAGCGAGGATCGGGTCATCGCATCCTTAGTGGCGCGCTACATCGGCGCCCGGGTGTAGTGGAAATTGAGCAAGGTTCTTCGCATTTGACTCGACGAGTGCGAAGGGTAAGGAAGCTAGCCGAGCCTAGGAGGATTCGCTTAGGTAGCTGGAACGTAGGGCTCTGATAGGTAAGCTTCGGGAGGTAGTTGATACAGCGGTGAGGAGAGGCGTTGATATCCTTTGCGTCCAAGAGACCAAATGGAGGGGACAAAAGGCGAATGAGGTGGAGGGTACCGGCTTCAAGCTGTGGTACACAGGGACGGTTGCAAACAAAAATGGAGTAGGCGTCTTGATCTGCAAGAGCCTCAAGGATGGAGTGGTAGACGTCAAGAGACGTGGGGACCGGATTATCCTGGTCAAGCTGGTAGTTGGGGACTTAGTTCTCAATGTTATCAGCGCGTATGCCCCGCAAGTAGGCCACAATGATAACACCAAGAGGGAGTTCTGGGAAGGCCTGGAGGACATGGTTAGGAGTGTACCGATTGGCGAGAGGCTCTTCATAGGAGGAGACCTCAATGGCCACGTGGGCACATCTAACACAGGTTTTGAAGGGGTGCATGGGGGATTTGGCTATGGCATCATGAATCAAGAAGGAGAAGATGTCTTAAGCTTTGCGCTAGCCTACGACATGATCGTAGCTAACACCCTCTTTAAGAAGAGAGAATCACATCTAGTGACTTACAGTAGTGGGCAACACTCTAGCCAGATTGATTTCATCCTCTCAAGAAGAGAAGACAGGAGTGCATGCCTAGACTGTAAGGTGATACCTGGAGAGAGTGTTGTCCCTCAGCATAAGCTTGTGGTTGCTGACCTCCGCTTTCGGATTCGTGTCCGGCAGGACAAGCGTGCCAAAGTCGCTAGAATGAAGTGGTGGAAGCTCAAGGGGGAGGTAGCTCAGGCGTTCAAGGAGAGGGTCATTAAGGAGGGCCCTTGGGAGGAAGGAGGTGATGTAGACAACATGTGGATGAAGATGGCAACTTGCATTCGTAAGGTGGCCTCGGAGGAGTTTGGAGTGTCCAGGGGAAGTAGAAGAGAAGCTAAAGATACCTCGGAGGAGTTTGAGCCCTTATCTTTTTGCCTTGGTGATGGATGAGGTTACAAGGGATATACAAGGAGATATCCCATGGTGTATGCTCTTTGCGGACGATTTGGTGCTAGTCGATGAGAGTCGGACGGGGGTCAACAGGAAGTTGGAGTTATGGAGGCAAACCTTGGAATCGAAAGGTTTTAAGCTTAGTAGGACTAAAACCGAGTACATGAGGTGCGCTTTCAGTACTACTAGGCACGAGGAGGAGGAGGATGTTAGCCTTGATGGGCAGGTGGTGCCTTAGAAGGACACCTTTCGATATTTGGGGTCAATGTTGCAGAAGGATGGGGATATCGATGAAGATGTGAACCATCGAATTAAAGCTGGATGGATGAAGTGGCGCCAAGCTTCTGGCATTCTCTGTGAGAAGAAGGTGCCACAAAAGCTAAAAGGCTAGGTCTATAGGACGGCGGTTCGACCCACAATGTTGTATGGCGCTGAGTGTTGGCCGACTAAAAGGTGCCATGTGCAATAGTTAGGTGTGGCCGAGATGCGCATGTTGAGATGGATGTGTGGCCACACAAGGAAGGACCGAATCCGGAATGATGATATACGAGATAGAGTTGGGGTAGCGCCAATTGAAGAGAAGCTTATCCAACATCGTCTGAGATGGTTTGGACATATTCAGCGTAGGCCTCCAGAAGCCCCAGTGCATAGCGGACGGCTAAAGCATGCTGATAATGTCAAGAGAGGCCGGGGTAGACCGAACTTGACATGGGAAGAGTCCATAAAGAGAGATCTGAAGGATTGGAGCATCACCAAAGAACTAGCCATGGACAGTTGTGCGTGGAAGCTTGCTATCCATGTGCCAGAACCATGAGTTGGTCGCGAGATCTTATGGGTTTCACCTCTAGCCTACCCCAACTTGTTTGGGACTAAAGGCTTTGTTGTTGTTGTTGTTGTTGTACTTGGTAGTTGATGATGATATTCCCCGGCAACGGTGCCAGAAATCCTTCCTGATACTTGTGATCTGCGTTGGGTTTTCCGTGAAGAGGAACGGGTAATTGCAGCACAAAGCCGATAAGTATTTCCCTCAGTTATGAAACCAAGTTTTATCGAACCAATAGGAATATCAATCCTCAACCGTCTTCAGCGGATGCACACAAATGAACAAACAACTTGCACCCAGCGCGGGCAAGAGGGTTGTCAATCCCCTTGATCTCTTTATTTGCAAGCAAATGAGTTGTGTAGATAATTGTTGATAAATATAAATTGCAAAATAAATAAAAATTAAATAAAGGCAGCAAGGTAAATATAGCGTTTGCGAATATATAAGTGAATAGACCCAGGGGCCATAGTGTTCCCTAGTGACATCTCTCATGTAGGCAACATACGGTGGGTAAACAAATTACTGTTGGGCAATTGATAGAAAAGCGGATAGTTATGCGATTTTCATGGCAATGATCATGTATATATAGGCATCACGTCCATAAGCAAATAGGTCGACTCCTGCCTGCACCTATTACTAGTACTCCACTCATCGACCTCTATCCAGAAGGCATCTAGAGTATTAAGTACAACAGAGTAATGCTTGGAGAACGATGACATGATGTAGACAAAGTAATCTCAAACAATATAAATGAACCCCATCGTTTTATACTTAGTAGCAACAACACAAAGACGCATGTTATCCCCTACTTTGTCACTGGGATATAGAAACTCGCCAGGTTGAACCTACCACAACGCACCACTCCCACCGGTGAAATATTAATCTACTTGGCCAAATCATATCAATAGATCGGAGAGCATTACGAAGCTATAATTATCATGCACACAAGAGATAATATAATTCAGAGGCATCTCAAATACTTTTCATGAATAATCTGAACATAAACCCACAATTCATCGGATCCCAACAAACACACCGCACAATAGGATTACATCGGATAGATCAAAGCGAAGATGCGATGACCATTGTATTGAAGATCATAAGAGAGAGAGATTGCCATCTAGGTACTAGCTATGGACCCGTAGGTCTATGGTGAACTACTCACACATCATCATTAGGGCATCAAGGTTGATGAAGAGGCCCTTCGTGATCGATCCCCCTCCGGCAGGGTGCCGGAACGGAGCTCCAGATGGCCTCGTGACGGAACAGAGACTTGCGGCAGTGGAAAAAGGGTTTCGGGACTGCCTCTAGGGTTTTTAGAATATTAGAGAATTTATAGGCCGAAGAGGGACGTCGGGAGGTGCCCGAGGGGGCCACCACATATCAAGGCGCGCCCCCCCAGGGCGCACCCTGATGTGTGGTGTGGCCCTCGTGCGCCTCACGACTTCCTTCCGAAGCTTCTAGGTATTCATATGGTCCAGAAAAAATCATCAAAAAGTTTCGTGGCAATTGGACTTCGTTTGGTACAGTAAACCTGCAAAGACAAAAACACGCAGAAAACCACAAGTGACACTGGGCACTGGGTCAATAGGTTAGTGCTCAAAAATATTATTAGAATACTCTTTGTGCGTCATTTTCTTGGAGCATCATTTTCACAATCATTGTCTTCTTGGAGCGTCATTTTCTTTAGTTTGCTTTTGTTTTTGTTTTCCACAATCATTGTCTTCTGGACACACCCACTCGAGAGAGACACATGATCACCGTGATTTATTAGAATACTCTTTGTGCTTCACTTATATCTTTTGAGGGAAATACTTACCGTCGCTCTGCTGCATCATCCCTTCCTCTTTGGGGAAATACCGACGCAGTCTCAAGCCACGTCAAAGGAATTTCTGGCGCCGTTGCCGGGGAGGAAGCGGTCTCTTCTACGTGCCAATCTCAGGCGCCGAGGAGACTCCATCATCATCTACCAGGTTCCTAATCACAAATCTCATCTCCTTGCAATTACATTATTTGCCATTTGCCTATTGTTTTCCTCTCCCCCACTTCACCAATTTGCCATTTTATTCGCCCTCTTTTTCGTTTGCCTTTTTCTCGTCAGATCTCTTGTTTGCTTGTCACCATGAGTGATTTTGGTATGGCAGAAATAAATGATGGCAGGACTCCTAAAATTGGACGTTCTGGTAATCTAGATGCTAAAACGTTTGTTTTGGGGCAAGGGAACGTTATAGGAAAAGAAAATATCCAAGAATTTTTCAATTGCGTTGGGAATTTGACTCTCGATGATACCCCCATACTGAAAAGAACTAAAATTTATGCGGAAGCTATCTCATCGCTAGTTTTGAAACTTGAAAATAGGTTTATCCACACCCATCCTACCTTGCAAAGATTGTTTTATGAGCTACCTGTCATTAAGAATCCCAAGGCTAAGAAGTTAGCTACCCTTGTTGTCATGCATGAATTTGATCACATAGTACGGGAAGCTAGGGAGATCTTTGATTTCTATGGTATGAGCCGTGAAAAACCGGTAATAGGAGAAATCCTTTACAATAGCGATTACATGATGAGATATTTGCTTGGAAATAATCAAAAAAATTATGAGAATCTCAAAAAGGAAGTCCCCGTTTTAGATATGATCCAACAAGTTTTCAATGATGTGAACCAACAATATTCTTGGATTGTGGCCGGTAATCAAAGGGGGTACGTAGATGGACAATTTGATAGTGCTAAGGTTTCTATGGATGATGTATTTCATGTTTTATTTGCAAAACCTCTTGACAAAAATATCTCTACCAAAACCAAAGATGACAATACTTGAATCTATGCGTTATGCCTGGCTAGGGGCATAAAACGATAGCGCTTGTTGGGAGGCAACCCAATGAATAAATTTATTTTTGCTTTTTTCCTTTCTGTTTTGGAGTGTTGACACAATTATGCCTCTTTTATGATTGTGTTTTTATGGTTTATTTAGTGTTTGTGCCAATTAGATCCTTTAGGATGATTCATAAGATGAGTAGAAGCAATGCTGAATCTGAAATAGAAACTTTGCGTCTAGTATTTGATTTTTCATTTCTTACTGGAATGTGATATTGAGCTGAAATTTTAACACAGTATTTCTGTACAAATTATTTACCTTGTCCTAATGTTTCCGAATTTTTAGAGTTACATAAGTATGGTTAGAGTACATATTACGACAGACTGTTCTGTTTAAGACAGATTCTGTTTTCGTTGCATTGTGTGCTTCTTTTGATGAATCTATGGGTTATATTGAAGGGTATGAACCATGGTAAAGTTAAAATACAGTAGGTATAATGCAACAATAAAATATTAATGGGTTTGCAACAGCACCTAAAGTGGTGATTTGCTTTATTATACTTACGTATCTCACGAAGATTTTGTTGAGTTTTGTGTGATTGAAGTTTTCAAGTTTTGGGTGAGATCACGATGGATGAAGAAATAAGGAGTGAAAAGAGCCTAAGCTTGGGGATGCTACAGCACCCCCAAGATATATCCAAAGAGAAACAAGCTACTAAGCTTGGGGATGCCCCCGAGTGGCATCCCCTCTTTCTTCTAACAACCACCGGTATTTTACTTGGAGCTATATTTTTATTCGTCACATATCATGAGTTTTGCTTGGAGCGTCTTGTATCATTTGAGTCTTTGCTTTCTTTGCTTTTTAGTTTGTCACTTTTATCCTTGCTGAACACACGTATTTGGGAGAGCCAAAATTATGCTATGATTTGTTAGAATTGCTCTCTATGCTTCACTTAAACTTTTTGAGCTATAGAATTGCTCTAGTGCTTCACTTATATCTTTTTGAGCACGGTCTGCTTGGAAATTTTTGTATAAATACTCTCATGCTTCACTTAGATTAATTTGAGAGTTAGTAAATTTTGAAGAAATCCTCTCATGCTTCACTTATACCTTTTTGAGAGATGAAATCTTTATGCTCATGTGCTTCACTTAAATTTGTTTGAGCTAGTCAAAAAGCAATGGCAATATATGAAACTAGTCCGAAACTGATAGATATCCAAGGAGGATATAATAAAAACTTTCATGAAGATCATTGGACAAATTAAACTTGATTCCTTGTAATAGTTTTGAAACATGATGATAGTAATATGTGAGTCATGTTAGTGAGTAATTATGCTTTAGTAAGAATATTGGTGTTAAGGTTTGTGATTCCCTATGCATGCACGAAAGTCAATAGTTATGCAATGAAGTTACATCCTACTTATGGTGCATTATTCGGTGTTAGTTATGTTCAATGCTCGCCTATGTGAATTTTCGTTTCTTGGTTTGGTTGCTTCTCAATCTATTTGCTAGCCTCCATTTGTACTAATTAGAAATACTACTTGTGCATCCAAAATCCTTAAACCAAGTTTTCCTTATGAGTCCACCATACCTACCTATATGTGGTATTTCCATGCCGTTCCAAGCAAATTTGTATGTTCCATCTCTAAATTTTCAAAATAAATTTTCTCTTTTGTGTGCTCGTACCGCTCATGAAACGGTGGGGAGGGTCCAATATTTTTCCATGCTAGATGTGTTATTCTCAAGATGAGTGTTTATTCACTTGTCATTGCACGAGAGTGCGGCGGTAATAGGGATGCCCATTCCCGAAATGAAAAAGAAAGAAAAAAAATATTTACTTTATGTTGTCAAATAATAAATTCCTTGGAAAGTGTTGGTATGGAAGGCAACTGTGGATACGGCCCGCCATGGAATGTGAAAGTTTGGTGGAAAAAGGAATAAACGTTATTTTCTGTTTGGGAACCGCCTATGATATATCTAGCATGGAAAGTATTGTGAACTACTTTGTCGTTTTCGTTGACAGGAAAGGCATGGCACCCAAAATATTTTCTCTCTCTCAATTTAAACCTTGAGCTCTGGCACATCTACAAAACCCTACTTCCCTCTACGAAGGGCCTACCTATTTACTTTATGCCATTTTTATTTTTACCTTGAGTCTCCATCCTCTCTTATAAAGCACCAACTAGGGGGCACTATGATCGTACTTGAGCATTGGGTATAGCTAATATTTGAGTGTGTTTAATGAATGGATCAATGATTGAGCATGATGGGCTAGGGATAACTTTCTTTAGTGTTGATATTTTGAAAAACATGGTTGCTTGTTGGCATGCTTGAGTATTGAAGTCATTATGTTAAAACTAGACTATTGATTTGAATCATCTACAAGTCCAAATGTCCATGCTATACAAAAGAAAATAATATGAGATGAACATGTTAGGCAACATTCCACATCAAAAATTCTGTTTTTATCATTTACCTACTCGAGGACGAGTAGCAATTAAGCTTGGGGATGCTGATACGTCTCCAACGTATCTATAATTTTTGCTTGTTCCATGCTGTTATATTATCATTCTTGGATGTTTTACAATCATTTTATAACAACTTTATATCATTTATTGGGACTAACCTATTGACATAGTGCCAAAGTGCCAGTTGCTGTTTTTGCTTGTTTTTTTACTTCGCAGAATATCAGTACCAAACGGAGTCCAATCGCGACGAAACTTTTTGGAGATTTTTTCTGGACCAGAAGACACTCAGTGGGCCAAAGAAGTACCAGAGAGGTGGGCTATGGAGGCCACAACCCACATGGGCACGCCAGGGAGCCCCCGGCGCGCCCTGGTGGGTTGTGCCCTCCACGGGGCCCCCCTCCACCGCCTCTGACGCCTATAAATTCCCGAATATTCAGAAAACCCTAGGGGAGTCGACGAAACACAACTCTAGCTGCCGCAAGTTCCAGAACCTCGAGATCCAATCTAAATACCATCACGAAGGGGTTCATCTTCTTCATAGGTGCCCCTCCGATGATGCGTGAGTAGTCCACCATAGACCTACGGGTCCGTAGGCAGTAGCTAGATGGCTTCCTCTCTCTCTCTCTCTTTTGATTCTCAATACAATGGTCTCTTGGAGAACTATTTGATGTAAACTTTTGCGGTTTGTTTGTTGGGATCCGATGAATTTTGAGTTCATGATCAGTTTCTATCCATTAATATTATTTGAGTCTTCTTTGATCTCTTATATGCATGATTACTTATAGCCTCGTATTTCTTCTTCGAATCTTTGGTGTAGTTAGGCCGACTAGATCGATTTTTCTTGCCATGGGAAGAGGTGCTTTGTGATGGATTCGATCTTGCGGTGTCCTTTCCTAGTGACAGAAGGGGCAGCAAGGCACGCATGTCTCGTTGCCATTAAGGATAACAGGTCTATTCCTACATGAATAGATCTTGTCTACATCATGTCATCGTTCTTATTGCATTACTCCATTTTTTCATGAACTTAATACACTAGATGCATGCTGGATAGCGGTCGATGTGTGGAGTAATAGTGGTAGATGCAGGCAGGAGTCGGTCTACTTATCTTGGACATGATGCCTATATAATGATCATCGCCTTGGATATCGTCATGATTATTTGATCTTCTATCAATTGCCCAAAAGTAATTTGTTCACCCATCGTGTACTATACTCATGAGAGAAGCCACTAGTGAATCCTACGGCCCCCGGGTCTACTTTTCCAACATATTGCTTTCCGATCTATCTTTTTTCCTCTTTGTTTTCAGATCTACTAAACCAAAACCCAAAAATATATTGCTGCAATTTTTATTTGCCCTTTTTATTTTGTGTTCTTGAGAGATCTATCTCTCCTATCTATGACTACCTAATCTATCTTTTTACCGTAGAGAGATTGACAACCTCTCTTTCGCGTCGGGTTACAAGTATTTTTTATTTGTGTCCAGGTGCTGCTTATTGGGTGGTGGTGATCCTCCTACTGGTTCGATAACCTTGGTTTCATAACTGAGGGAAATACTTACCGTCGCTGTGCTGCATCATCCCTTCCTCTTTGGGGAAATACCGACGCAGTCTCAAGCCACGTCAGTTCTCTACAGATCTTTATAGACTATTCTTTTTTAGACAAATTCTATTTTTTCTTGCATAGTTTGCTTTTTTTATGATGCTATGGATTGTATCGGGGGTTATATGCCATGGAGAAGTTTGAATACAATACCTTATGGAATTATAAAATTAGAATCAATTTATAACAGTACCTAAGTATTTGATATGTTTACTATACTAACTAATCTCACGAAGGTTTTGTTGACTTTTGTGTGCTGGGGTTTTTAAGTTTTGGGTGCGATCATGATGGAAGAAGGAATAAGGAGCGGTGAGAGCCTAAGCTTGGGGATGCCCAAGGCACCCCAAGGTAATATTCTAGGAAGACTCAAGCGTCTAAGCTTGGGGATGCCCCGGAAGGCATCACCTCCTTCGTCTCAATCCATCGGTATGTCACTTGGAGCTATATTTTTTTTTCATCACATGATATGAGTTTTTCTTGGAGCGTCATTTTCTTTAGTTTGCTTTTGTTTTTGTTTTCCACAATCATTGTCTTCTGGACACACCCACTCAAGAGAGACACATGATCACCATGATTTATTAGAATACTCTTTGTGCTTCACTTATATCTTTTGAGCTAAGCAGTTGCTCTAGTACTTCACTTATATCTTTTAGAGCACGGTGGCGTATAGATTTTATAGAAATAATTGCACTCTCGTTCTTCAGTTATATTTATTTGAGAGTTAATAAATAGTGAAGGTAATTTGCAAGGGTTATAAGACTAGTCCAAAAATAATAGGTATTCAATGAGTGCATAATCAAAACTACATGTAGCACATAAAAGAGAAATTGTGAGTTAATAATATTGATGTGGTAATGTGAAAGGGCATGCGTGCATGATTGTTGGTTAGTAAGAATATTGTGAATTAGAGGGTGTTAACTTGTTATTCATCTAAATATTTTTTATGGCATGGTGATGATGTGTGAGCATTCTTATTCCTCGTTGAAATCCTAGTGTTGTTTAAGTCGGAGGCGCGCGATGGTTAACTCCTCCCAATCTCCTCCCTAGGGGCTTGCGAGTAGCACTTTGCTTCGAGAGAGCTAATAAAACCTTGCAATAAGTATGTGAGTTCTTTATGACTAATGTGAATCCATGGATATACGCACTCTCACCACCTCATATTTGCTAGCCTCTTCGGTACCGTGCATTGCCCATTCTCACCTCGAGGATCGGTGCAACCTTCACCGGTGCATCCAAACCCCGTGACATGATACGCTCTGTTGCACATAAGCCTCATTATATATTCCTCAAAACAGCCACCATACCTACATATTATGGTATTTCCATAGCCATTCCGAGATATATTGCCATGCAACTTCCACCGTTACATTATATGACTAGTACTTTCATTGTCATATTGCTTGGATGATCCTATAAGCCGACATAGTATTTGTGGCAAAGCCACCGTTCATCATTTGTTATACATGTTACACTTGATCATTGCACATCCTGGTACACTGCCAGAGGCATTCATATCGAGTCATACTATAGTTTTTCAAATTGAGTTGTAAGTAAATAAAAGTGTGATGATGATCATTATTAGGGCACTGCCTCAGCGAGAAAAGGATGATGGAGACAATGATTCCCCCACAAGTCGGGATGAGACTCCAGACGAAAAAAGAAAAAACAGAGAAAAAAAGAGAAATAAAGAAAGAAAGAAAAAGGGAGAGAAAAAGAAAAGAAAAAAAATAAAATGAGAGAAAAGAGAGAAGGGACAGTGCTACTATTTCTTTTTCCACACTTGTGCCTCAAAGTGGCACCATGTTCTTCATATAGAGAGTCTTTTTTTTTTCACTTTCATATGCTAGTGAATTTTTTTCATTATAGAACTTGGCTTGTATATTCCGATGACGGGCTTCCTCAAATGCCCGAGGTCTTCATGAGCAAGCAAGTTGGATGCACACCCACTTAGCTTCAGTTGATCTTTCATACACTTATAGCTCTAGTTCATACGTTGCATGGCAATCCCTACTCCTCGCATTGATATCTATTGATGGGCATCTCCATATCCCGTTGATACGCCTAGTTGATGCTACACTTTATTCTCCACTTTTACCCCTTTTAAACCTACCACCATATTCTATTCCACCTTTATGCTATATCCATGGTTCACGCTCATATATTGAGTGAGTAATAAAAAGCTGAAGCGCGTTAAAAAGTACGATCCAATTGCCTGACTTGACACCGTGGTGCTTGACATTTGTATTTATGTGGTGAGGACGGAGCCATGCCGTGCTATTATGATAAAATGAATAGGGGGTGAACATTCTTTAAGGATCGTATATTTTGAAACTTGATGATTATGTTACCTAAGTTTATGAATATTACTATGTTGATGTTTATTAATTCATGGTTTCTCAATGATCATACCTGCAATAAATTACATGTTGGGTACCATGTCACATCAAAAATTCTGTTTTTATCATTTACCTACTCGAGGACGAGCAGGAATTAAGCTTGGGGATGCTGATACATCTCCAACGTATCTATAATTTTTTATTGTTCCATGCTATAATATTACCATTCTAGGATGTTTTTTGAGTATTTATTTACCAATTCATATTATTTTTGAGCACTAACCTATTAACCCAGTGCCTACTGCCAGTTGCTGCTTTCCGCATGTTTTTAGCTTTTCGGGTTTACTATACCAAACAAAGTCCAATTGCCATGAATTTTTTTTATGATTTTTTCTGGACCAAAAGAAGACCTGGAAGCTTCGGGAGGAGACCGTTTTAAAGCTGCGTGAAGGAGGCAGCACACATCAGGGCGGGCCTAGGGGGGTAGCCGCGCCCTATTGTGTGTTGGCTCCCCTTGGCGTCTCCCGACGCCCCTCTCTGGCCTATAAATTCTAATATCTCCTCAAAACCCTAAAGAGCCTCCCGAAACACTTTTTTCGCTGCCGCAAGTCTTTGTTTCGCCATGTGCCCATCTGGAGCCATGTTCCGGTGCCCTGCCGGAGGGGGGATCGATCACAAAGGGCCTCTACATCAACCTTGTTTCTCCCATGGTGATATGTGAGTAGTTCCCTACAGACCTACGGGTCCGTAGTTAGCACCTAGATGGCTATCTCCCTCTCTTTTGATCTTCAATACAAAGTTCACCGCATCTTCGGGGTGATCTATTCGATGTAATCACTTTGTGCGGTGGGTTTGTTGGGATCCGATGAATTGTGGGTTATGTTCAGACTATTCATGAAAAGATTTGAGTCTTCTCTGAAATCTATTATGATTCTTATTTGCATGATTATTATAGCTTCATAAATCTCTCTAATCTATTGAAATAGTTTGGCCAACTAGATTGATATTTTTTCAGTGAGAGGGGTGCGTTGTAGTGGGTTCAATCTAGCGGTTCTCTATATCCTAGTGATAGAAAGGGACAAGACACGTCTTTGTATTGTTGTCACTAAGGATAAAACAATGAGGTTAATTCATATTGATTGGGTTTTATTTGTCTACATCATGTCATCGTTCTCCAAGCATTACTCTATTTGTCATGAACTTAATACTTAGAGAGGCAAGCATAGAAGCGCTCTCGACGTGGAGTAATAGTAATAGGTGCAGGCAGGAGTTGACCTATTTGCTTATGGACGTGATGCCTATATACACATGATCATTGTCGTGAATAAATATTGCATAACTATGCGCTTTTCTATCAATTGCCCAACTGTAATTTGTTTACCCACCGTATGCCTACTACATGAGAGATGCCACTAGAGAACATGAGAAGCGGAGTGCCAAATGTCTCTCAGTCGATCATCCAGATTTTGCTCCCTTGGCATAGCTAAGGTAAAATATGAGAAAGTGTTATCTTCTTTTGCATCTGCATCCTCCGTCATTGTTCATCATGGTAGTACGAAGTGTCACCAAAATCTTGCCACAGATATTGGAGAAAACTTTGATGAATATGGAAATGCTCAAGTTCTTAAGAGCATGCTCAAACACTAGGTTATATCCTTTGTATCAACTGGAATGTGCCTTCCGTTTGCCGAGTTGTTCTATAACTCTAGTTTCCTTTCCAAACTGAGTATGACATTCTTTCGAATTCCTTCAAACAATCGTTTGTGAATTGCCTTAGCCTAGTATGAAGAGTTCCAATGATCTCTGTATCAAAAGTAATTCTTTTTGCCACTTAAGGGAATAATTCTACGAGTCACCTCCTCCAAGGTGCTCCGTTATGGTATGAAGGGCAATTATCTCCTCGCTACTTTCAAACTCACTCACCATCTTGTATAAGCATGGAATTGTTGCCTACCAAACCGAACCTTCGTCATCTACCTCGTTCCATCTCTCCTGATGTGTTTTGTGTCTCAGCCCAAGAGATGTTCCTACGTCTCACTCCATGAGTTGATCGTGGGTGCTCGATCTTCGAGAAGATCGATTCTTGTAGAGTTTCTGTTTTTTCGTCGTCATGTCGCATAAAGATCTCGAAGGCAAGGACATCAAGATCAACATGATGCAATGAATCAACATCTTCGAGAAGGGCAATTGGATCTTGAAGGTTGTGATAGTTAGTGTCCCCTCTTCATCTTACCCTACGCCTGAATCTCGGGACTAGATTCTTGTTTAGTGGGGGTGAGTTGTCACAAGCATAGATTATTGCTTGTAAATAGTTGCACTTGCATTATCATATCATCATGTTTAAATTCAATTTAATTTGAAATGGGAATGATTAAACCCTCAAATAAATTTAATTCAAATAGGTTCAAATAAAATCTTTTTCAATGAATCCAAAATGGCCTTCAGAAAAGTCCATGATTTTTGAAAAGGTAAAAACCTCCAACAAAAATGATGCACACAATTCTAGGAAATTTTTTCTGTTTTGAATTAATGCATATTGTATTTGAATTGGGGCATCTAGTTGTTATAAATAATTTAGATGCTCCAAAAATTTCTGAAAACTCTTGAGGGCTTTTGGAATAAACCAAATAGTGCCGATGAAAAATTTCATAAGTTTTACAAACGTTTTAATTTTTAATCAAATCAAAAACATAAGGAAAAAAATAGAAAACATAAAGAAAAATAGAAAGCTTACCTGACAACTTACCGTCTAAGCCGAGCCGGCCCAGCCCAGCTAGCGAGGGGCAGGGTTTTCTTCAACTCCTTGCCAGGAGGACGAAGCTGTGGCAGCACGTGCGTGCTTCGCGGTGCCTCGCGCCCCTCGAGCCTATCCCTTGTGCCGCTATACCACCCTCGACCCCCTCTGTCTCTTCCCTCACTCTGTAGCCCTCTCCCTCTCCTCTCGCTCTCTTCTCCGAGCGAGCCCGAGCGCGACCGTCGCCGTCGTTCGCCAAGCGTAGCCACCGACGATGCCATGCCTCGCCTCTATGTCTAATAGTTTCGCCATGTTGCACCTCATCTCCAAGCCGAGGAAATCACCCCGGGCGCCCTGGAAACCACCAGCGAGCTCATCTTCAACCTTTACCCCGAGTGACGCCTTCGGTCGATTTGTCGGATTCCGACCGCCCCCGAGCCTGCCCTCTACTTGGTTCGAACCATTGTGAGCCACTGTTTGTTTCCCCCTCCTTTCTCTGCCCATAACCGTGTCGTAGCCATCGCCTCCGCAAGCTTTGAGCTCCGGTGCCGCCATGGCCGGCGAGCTATGTGCTCTTAAGCCCCTATGCTAGATCCGGTCGCACAGTAGTACTCCGAGTGGCCTAATGATTCTGCCCAGTTGCTCCAGTTGGTCGCTAGCGCCCTGTAGCCCCGCTCACGACCGGACCCGAGCACCACCGCCGCTAAACCTCAACGCCGGTGACGAACTCGGCCGCCCGAGCACCTCCCGCGGCCACCCACCGACGCGCCTCGTCGTGTCGAATACGTAAAGCCCGGCAACGCGAGCGCTCGTCGCCGGAATCGCTTGGACGAGAAGCGCCGCCGTGTACTGCTTATGTCGGCGTGTAGCCGCTAGTTAATCCATGTTTAAGCCACTAATTAACCCCCCTGGTGAATATGATAAGTGGGACCAGCCCTGCTAATTTTCTGGTTAGGATTAAGTGAAACCACTATTTGTCAGTGTGTCAGTGACGTGTAGGACCCACTGTCCGGATTGACCTGGACCAGGTCAGTTGACCTGCTGACGTCACTATGACGCACTGATGATGCCGTAATCAATTTCCGGATTATTTCTAATTCAATAGTAATTTAGAAATTCTAGAAAATATGTTAAACTTTGACAAATCATAGGAAATAATCTATAACTCCAATGAAAATAATTTATATACGAAAATGATCAGAAAAATATGAAGAATCTATTTATGCCATGCTCATGCATATTTGAACAAGTTAAGATCACCAACTAAGGAAAATGATGATTAGGACAATTCATGAAATACATTTGGAGATGGAATTTGCTATACGTTTGAATTCCACTTCAAATAATTGGATCACTTGTTGCATTAGGTTAATTCAGCACCTTAAAATGACAAGACATACATTGGATGTGCATTGCATTGATTGTGGTCCTTCTTTGGTAGACGTTTTTCTGACACCGAGATCGATGTCACCGATGAAGACTCATTGTTAGCTTAAGAAGTGCAAGGAAAGCAAACCCCCTTTGAGCATTCCAAAACAACTCCACTCTCTTGCTCTCGCTCTCTTTTACTGCATTATGACAACAATGATTCAACTATTACATGTTTCAGTAGTTCAACCCATTCCTCTACATGACCTGTTTTTGCCACAGTAAATAGTTGAAACCTCTTAGCATGAGTAGGAACTGCTTGAGCCTTTTTGTGACTACTCACCCATGTTCGCTTGTTTTGCTTGCTATGCTTAGAGTTGTGTTAGGTCTGATCCATCTGGGCGATGAATTGGAATGGTTGTGATCATGTCCTACCGTGTGAAAGCTAAGTGTGTGAATCAGTTTTGGTAAAGGTGGCGATGAGAGGCCATGTAGGAGTACATGGTGGGTTGTCTCATTGAAACCGATCTTAGGACCTGAGACCTTGTTTTTGTGTTCCAAGACATGATACTGCCGCACATTGGGCTCCGGTAACTCGAGCTCTCTCGGCCTATTGACTTCCCTATTCTCAGACGAAGAGTCGCAATAGTTCGAAAACGTTTATAGGTTGTGGCACGGTCTGCGAAGTGGATGAATGGCCCAGTCAGGACCGGCTTGGGGCCCTTCTCACATCATTTGAGGTCATATTGGAAACCTCGGCCAGACTTCCATTATGGGTTCCAACTCAGATATGCGACTACCTTGGGCGTGAGTTATTGTAAGTTAACGTCCGTGGCCGACACCCTCGCCAGGCTTCCGCTTGAAGGTTGCCACGATACATGACATGTATATGGTGGTAAGTGGTGGGAGTATGTGTGAAGAAGTACACCCCTGTAGGGTAAATGATCTAGTTGAATAGCCGCGTCGTCGGATATGGACTACTTGGAGACTTGCATTGTTCATAGATAACTTGAAATGGATACTCTAAAATACGCAAGATAAGCGTGAGTGCTATGGATGGCCTTCTCGTAGGAAGACGGGAGAGGATCCATAGTGGTATATTGATGTGGTTAATATGTGTACTCTTGTGCGCTATCCCACCTCAAAGAAAGTACTCGTAGTCGTAGTACAGGTTAGCCAAGAGTCAAAGCTGGCTTGCTGCAATAAACTCCATGGCCCCATTTGTTGTCAATGATGCATATGTAGATTGTTCTGATGTAAGTCTTGCTGAGTACCTTTGTACTCATGGTTGCTTAATTTATCTTTTGCAGACGAGACTTCGGTCTCACTTGTGGTTTTGACGATGTGTTTGATGTTGACCGGATTAGCTTGGGAATCCCAGAAAGAGGTCTAGTTCCTTTGGGAGGGTCAATGTAGATTTTCACGCTCCTCTAGCCACTTTTAGTAGATGTCTGTACCTAGACATGTTATGCTTCTACTTGTTGCTTGTATGACTTTGTGTGTTGGGTCATGTGACCTCTGTTTGTAATATCACCCTATGTTGGCTCCTATGAGCTTTTAATAAACACTTTGAGTCATAGAGTTATGTTGTGATGCAATGTTGTACCAACACCTACTTGCATGTTATGCATACATGTGATATGTATTGCTATGTGTGGGGTCCCGACACTAGCACACATGACCGTACATTGCAACAAAAGATACAATTGTCCTTGCATCCTCTTATTGACATGTATAGCTATATGTCTGACAACATAAAGAATGATGACAAGTGAAAAGCTTGCTCAAACCGAGCCCTCCCCTAGCCACGAGAGCCCTCCCCTAGATTGCGTCGTTGGCCACTCCGACCGCGGCGGCCACCCCCGCCTGTGCTGCCAGCCACTCCGTCTGAGGCGGAAACCCAATTCAGTGTAGCTTTCCTATCCTCCACCATCGCCACACCATGTCACTGTCTGATCTTAGTTTTGAGAGAGGTCATGCCTTTGAAGATCGCATCTCGAGCTCTTTGGAACTGACAATCAACTTCACAGCAGAAGCTGGCCAGAGGGAATTTTTCTTGGTTGCTGAATTTACCAGATCGAGGATCCGCCTCACTGAAGAATCAGTAGGTACAATTCTTCTCTCCTGTTTTGGAGGAAGAGCTTCTCTCTTCAAGGTTCGGCGTATCCTGGATTATCTTTTCAAATTCTCGGTCTCTTCCATAAATGTTAGTTTTGTGATCTACAATGAAGGAAACATTTCAATTCCAGAGTTCAATTTGGGTTTTCTTCTCTGGGGTTCCAATGGACCAAAGCGCCGCTCTTTGTCGCATCGTGAGAGGGACGATTGTTGGACTATGGTCTCTCTATCAAGAAATTCTTCCTCATATGCTGATGTTGTTCGTGCTCCAAGATTCTATGAATAGACGTGCAATGCTGAACAAGGACAGAGAGGAGAAAGAGCTAGATCAACGGTGGCAGTTACCACTGTCTTTGATAGACTTCAATTCCTTGTTTCTAGCAATAATGGAGCGGGAACTCCTCTTGTTCAAAACCAGCTGGGCGCAATCTCTGGCTCTACTTCGAATCAATCTGCACCGCAGCCCATCAATAGGCCCAATAACTCGCAGCCCAAGTTCTTTCCCGTTAGGTGCCTTCTGGAGGGCCACGAGAGACCACATTGCAATAATAATTTCGCTGCCAAAATTGTAAAGGGTGGGGCCATATTGCCAGTGGCTGCCGCTCCGCCTTCCTCTCTCTCGCCTTGTAAAATAGTCAAGAGGCCACTGGCGTTGTTCCTGCAGAAAACCCCATCTCGGAAGTAATTCCAGCTGCTTCCCCAAGGCAGGTAATTGGAGTTATAGGCGACAACAATCCTCGCATTATTACCCTTCCTAATCTGCCTACCAGAGAGATTGCAAGAGCAGAGCATCCAGCAAACCCATCCTCTTCCCCTCCGCCACATTCTACACCACTCAGGCAACCTCTGCAACCGCCATCTTCGTTGCAGGAGCCCTTGGAGGTAGTCATGGCAAACTTCCCATTCGATCCGGCACCGTTTTTTCCCCCACATCATCAAGTTATTCAGGTGGAGGGCAGACCGGTGTAGGATCCAAAGTATGTCCAGAGGGGGGGGGTGATTAGACTTCTTGACCAATTAAAAATCTAGCCTTTTCCCAATTTTAGATGTTGGCAAGTTTTAGCAATTATATCATGTCAAGCACACCCTACACATGCAAGTCTAATAGTATAGCAGCGGAAAGTAAAGACATGCACATGTAAGTAGAGGGAAGGGATAGGAGGATCAACCGCAATTGGAGACACGAAGATTTTTCCCGTGGTTCCGATAGGTGGTGCTATCGTACATCCACATTGATGGAGACTTCAACCCACATAGGGTAACGGTCGCGAGTGTCTTTTAGAATCGGGGCTCCGCGGACCCAAGAGAGGTTCCAACACTGCGGTGCGCCTTGTCCACTGGCTCTACTCTATCTCGCGAACCTACGAACAAGCTCCGGCGAGCTCAAGCTGGAAGGAAGAACAAAGACACAACCGTTACCCAGGTTCGGGCCACCTCGCGGTGTAATACAATACTCGTGCTTGTCTGGATTGCTTGGGGAGAGTAATGGGTTACAAAGGTGGATTCTTGCGTCCTTGTGGTTGACGGGGGGAAAATGAGCTCTCCCTTCTCCGATGGTGCCCTCGCTACTTTTATACCGGCTTCGGTCCTCTTCCCAGAAAATACAAGGTGGGAAGGGTTGCCACAATCGCCGGTTTGAATGGGGACGGGACTGCAACCTATCCTGACAAAGGTGGTCTTCGCCTGCTAAAGCCTCTGTCCATGACGCGTCGGTGGGCTCGGTGCTGACCTCCGTCCTGGCGAGCACCCACTCCAGTCCTCTTGCACCAAACTGGAAACCTTTGGACCTCGCTTTGGGAACCGGCAGGCTGGCTTTGCTCCCTTAGCACCAACTAGGAAATCCTCCTCATTCGTGCTTGCTGGCACGGCTCCGAGTACCGCTAGACGTGGCGCGCATCACTCACGTGATGGCGCAAAGTTGCTGGACCCCGCTTGGACCAACCTCGACCAATCCACCTCGCAAGGGCCTCAGGAGGTAGCCTCGCGTAGGAGCCTGGGGAGATCCTTGATGGTGTAGCGGCCATCCTCCTCGCGAGGTGTGTCCCCCGCGAGGCCGTTCCTCCAAGGGGTGTCAATGGGCCCTGCTTGCACTTTAGACCCAGCTCCGTGTCCCGGGCCGTAGGCAGACGACCCTGGGTACCCCCAGTCCCAAAGGCCCGACAGTAGACCCCGGGCCAGTGGTGTGAACGGCTCTGCCTGTTGGAGGGGGCGAAGTGATGCGGGCCCTAAACCGCCTGCGGGGCGGGTGCGGTGCGCGTGCGCTTCGGGGTGCGGGGGCGCCCTGCTTTCCACAAGGCTCTGGTAATCGCTCGTGCTGGCATAAAGCCTGCGAGCACCCCAGGGCCATTATGACATTTTCCCTTGCCTTTTTCGCCTTGTAGCTTCCGTCTCCTCCAAGCCCCACTCCTCCAGATCCAATCTCAGGTGAGTCTCCTCCCTTGCTCAGGCAGCAGATGGCGCTGGCTGGCAAGAAGGCAAGGGGCGCGACCTCGTCCGGGGGCGCTGCCACCCAAGTTTCAGCTCCCGGACCCTCATCTATCTCGTCGCCAGACGACCTGGGCCCAGTGCTCCCGCTGGTGGCCGGCAACCACAACGAAGGGGAGGCCACCAGGATCTGGTCAGGTGCGGCCACGCGAAGTCTCCTGGGGGAGTCGGCCTACCCCTTCTTCTACCACAACGTCTACGCCGGGCTCGTCCCGCAATTTTCCGACTTCTTCTACGCCATCCTTGATCACTATCAGGTTCACGCCCTCCACCTCCAGACGAAAGCTGTCCTTCTCTTGGCCATCTTCGCTTTCTATTGCGAAGCCTTTGTGGGCATGAGGCCCTCCGTGGCACTGTTCCGCCACTTCTACAGCTTGCGGATCACCGCCTCAGACCGGCGCTCCGCTTGCGTCTCCTTCGTGGATGTCAAAGGCGAGACCATCTGCCTGAACGTTGGGAAGAAGGTGGAGGGCTATCGGCAGCGATGGGTCTTTATGGACGCGCGCCGTGTCTGCCCCAGGCTCATGACCCCTGGGACCGAGCCCGTGGAGAGCCCCCGGTGGCACCACGCAACGCTTGATGATCGGAGGGCCGCCCCCGTCCTGCAGCGGATTGCTGCGTATCGCGCGGCCAACTTGTCGAGGGCGATGATCGTCAAAGAGGTCCTGAGGCGGCGGATCGGTGGCTTTGCCACAAATACCATGTCAGCTCTATACGATCATGCAACGCATTATGATGATGAACGAACTAGTCCTGTGAAGTGACGATGGAATTTGCCTGGCAATATATCTCGGAATGGCTATGGAAATGCCATAATAGGTAGGTATGGTGGCTGTTTTGAGGAAGATATAATGAGGCTTATGTGCAACAGAGCGTATCATGTCATGGGGTTTGGATGCACCGGCGAATATTTGCACCGATCCTCGAGGTGAGAATGGGCTATGCACGGTACCGAAGAGGCTAGCAATTATGAGAAGGTGAAGATACATATGTCAATGGTGTCACATTAGTCATAAAGAACTCACATACTTATTGAAAAGTTTTATTAGTTTATCATAGATCAAAGTACTCCTCGCATGCCCCGAGGGAGGAGGTTGGTAGGAGTTAACCATCGCGCGCCCCCGACTCAAAACAACACTAGGATTTTAACAAGGAATATAAATGCTCACACATCATCACCATGCCTCTTTAATTTTTAGATGAATAACAAGTTAACACCTCTTATCTCGACACTTCTACGAATTAAAATTTTTGGACTCACACCTTTTTCATATTACTACATCAATGTCATTAATCCACAACTTCTCTACATGTGCTACACGATGGTTTTGATTATCATTCATTGAATACCTAATATTCTTGGACTAGTCTTATGGCCCATGCAAATTACCATGACTATTACTCGGCTCTCAAACAAATATATGTGAAGAACAAGAGCATATTATTTCTATAAAATCTACATGCCACCGTGCTCAAAAAGAGATAAGTGAAGTGCTAGAGCAACTGCCTAGCTCAAAAGATATAAGTGAAGCACATAGAGTATTCTAGCAAATTATCATGAAGGTGTGTCTCTCTCAAATAGGTGTGTCCAGCAAATGATGATTGTGACAAACTGAAAGTAAAAGCAAACAAAAGCAAACGACGCTCCAAGCAAAACACATATCATGTAAAGAAATAAAAATATAGCTCCAAGTGACATACCGATGGATTGAGACGAAAGAGGGGATGCCTTCCGGGGCATCCCCAAGCTTAGATGCTTGAGTCTCCTTAGAATTATACTTGGGGTGCCTTGGGCATCCCCAAGCTTGGGCTCTTGCTACTCCTTATTCCGTAGTCCATCGTGATCACACCCAAAACTTGAAAACTTCAATCACACAAAACTCAAGAAAACTTCGTGAGATCCGTTAGTATAAGAAACATGTTACATACTTGAGGTACTATGATAAATTGATTCAAATTCATTTTTGCATAATAGGTACTGTCTTCTAACTTCCCCATGGCTTACACCCCCTGATATAGTCCATGGCATAATCAAAACAAGCAAACTATGCAAGCAAAACAGAATCTGTTTAAAATAGAACAGTCTGTAGCAATCTGTAAATAGCCCATACTTCTGTAACTCTAAAAATTCTGAAAAATTAGGAAAACGTAAAGAATTTGTATATAAATACTGTGTTAATATTTTTGATCATTATTACGCTCCAGTAAAAAATGAAAATTCATGCACTGGAATCAAAGTTTCTGTTTCAGATTCAGCATCGGTTCTACTCATCTTGTTAGTCATCCCAAAGGCTTTACTTGACACAAACACTAATTAAAATATAAAAACACAATCATTATAGAGGCCACAATCATGTTATCACACAAAAACAGAAAGTAAAAAATAAAAATAAAGATACATATTGGGTTGCCTCCAACAAGCGCTATTATTTTATGCCTCTAGCTAGGCATAATGCATAGTTTCAAGTGTTGTCATCTTTGACACTCCCTTGGGAAGAAGGTTTTTCAAAGACAATAGGGAACGCATCATCAAGTAATATCTTAGCATTTTCAATGGTGCTCTCCTTAAACCCTTCTACATTCTCTCTTACTATCCAAGAATATTGTTTGTTGATGTTATTGAAAACTTGTTGGATAATATGAATAGTAGGAACTTCTTTAATTGTGTTTTCATCATAAGTGTGATTATCCTTGAAGACATATCTCATCATGTAGTCTTTATTATATAAATTTTTATCTATAACGGGATGCTCACAACTCATATTATAGTGCTCAAAGATCTCTCGAGCTTCCCGTACTATATAGTCAAATTCTTGCATGAGTATAAGAGTGGCTATCTTTTTAGCCCAAGGGTCTTCTATGACCGGTAGCTCATAGAAAAGCGTTTGCAAGGTAGGATGAGTACGCATAAATCTTCTTTCAAGTTTTAGAACAACAGCAGCAATAGCATCGGCGTAACTTTCAGTTCTTTTAAGGATTGGCGTATCCTTGCAAGTTAATGCACCCATACAATTAAAGAATTCCTGGATAACGTTTATCCCTATGATATTCCCCTTCCCCGCAACGATGACTTTACGTCTCGCTGTGGGTGAGTTTCCTCATTGGGGAGCTCACCCTTATCATCTTTTTAATTGATAAAGTCAGACATGATGGCAACCTTCAAGCAATTAAAACAAGCGAAGCAAGTAAACTAGCAAGTAAAGCAAACTAGGAAGTAAACTAGTAACTAGCAAAGGCAAATATTTTTGTATTTTTGAGTTTTATGTGACAACCTAAATATAACAGCAAATAAAAATAAGAACAAGCGAATGAAATTTTGTGCGAAGCTACTTGATACTTGGTGATGGTATTCCCCGACAACGGCGCCAGAAATCCTTCCTGATACTCGTGATCTGCGTTGGGTTTTCCGTGAAGAGGCACGGGTAATCGCAGCACAAAGTGGGTAAGTATTTCCCTCAGTTATGAAACCAAGGTTTATTGAACCAATAGGAATACCAATCCTCAACCGTCTTCAGCGGCTGCACATAAAAGAACAAACAACTTGCACCCAACGCCGGCAAGAGGGTCGTCAATCCCCTTGTTCTCGTTATTTGCAAGCAAGTGAGTTGTGAAGATAATTCTATATAATAGTAAAGTGCAAAATAAAATAAAAGGTAATAAATAACAACAAGGTATTGATAGCGTTTGCGAATATATAAGTGAATAGACCCGGGGGCCGTAGAGTTCTCTAGTGGCATCTCTCATAAGGAAAGCATACGATGGGTAAACAAATTACCGTTGGGCAATTGATAGAAAAGCGAATAATTATGCGATTTTCATGGCAATGATCATGTGTATATAGGCATCATGTCCATAAGAAAATAGGCCGACTCCTGCCTGCACCTACTACTATTACTCCACTTCAAGAGCGCTTCTATGCTTGCCTCTCTACGTATTAAGTTCATGACAAACAGAGTAATGCTTGGAGAACAATGACATGATGTAGACAAAGAATACTCAACTAATGTGAATAGACCCCATCGTTTTATCCTTAGTAGCAACAACACAAAGACGCAACTTGTCCCCTTCTGTCATTGGGATATAGAAACTCGTCAGGTTGAACCTACTACAACGCACCACTCCCACCGAAGAAATGTCAATCTAGT
Source organism: Elymus sibiricus (assembly GCA_039707655.1). Taxonomy (NCBI): domain Eukaryota; kingdom Viridiplantae; phylum Streptophyta; class Magnoliopsida; order Poales; family Poaceae; genus Elymus; species Elymus sibiricus. The sequence continues at coordinate 188,193,596 of CM077675.1, read as the reverse complement.
TGGCCAAACTATCTCAATAGATCGGAGAGCATTACGAAGCTATGATGGTCATGCAAATAAGAATCATAGTAATCAGGTTTGACTCAAATACTTTTCATGCTCATGCAAATAACTCACACTTCATCGGATCCCAACAAACACACCGTACAAAGGGATTACATCGGATAGATCAAGGCAAAGATGCGATGAACATTGTATTGAAGATCAAGAGAGAGAGAGAGAGATTGACATCTAGGTACTACCTACAGACTCTAAGGTCTGTGGTGAACTACTCACACATCATGGTGACGGCAGCAAGGTTGTTGAAGAGTCCCTCCGTGATCGATCTCCCCTCCGGCAGGGTGCCAGAACGGAGGTGTAGATGGCCTCCCGTCGGAACAGAGACTTGCGGCGGCGGAAAAAGTGTTCTTGGGAGCGCTTCTGGTGTTTCTAGGGTATTTATGAATTTATAGGCCAGAGAACAACGTCGGGAGGCGCTCCAGGGGCCCACCACATATCTGGCCGGGGGGGGGGGGGGGGGGGGGGTTGGGGGGCGGCTGGATATGTGGTGTGGCCCTGGTGCCTCTCCTGGCCCTCCTCCGAAGCTTCTAGGTCTTATATTGGTCCTGAAAAATCACCAAAAAGTTTCGTGGCAATTGGACTCCGTTTAGTATTGTAACTCTGAAAAAGAAAAAACACGCAGAAAACAGGAACTGGCACTGGGCACTGGGTCAATAGGTTAGTGCTCAAAAATATTATAAATTGGTAGATAAATACCCAAAAAAGTATCCTAGAATGATAATATGTCAGCATGGAACAATAAAAAATTATAGATACGTTGGAGACGTATCACTATACAGCTACGATAACAGGGAGGCTTTGGTCGCCGAAATGCCCGCCTTCAACGAGTGGGGGCTCTTGCCGGGTGGCCCCGCCGACCCGCTCGGGAGCGCGGCCATCCCTGTGTCATCCTCCAGCGCGGGTGCCAACGACGAGGACTCCGAGGTGACGGAGGACGAGGAGGAGGAGGGCGCCTCCCAAGTCCCGTCATTCCATCGCCGCCGGATCTTGCGGGACCTAGAGGACGATGACGGGGGTGACGCAGGCGAGCTGCCCCCGGCGACGTCCCCCGGGCGGAGCGACGGCACTGGGCAGGCGGAGTCTGCCCCCCTGGTCGCCACCCCGCCGGCAGCGGGAGCCAAATCCAGCACGAGGAGGGACGCCCCACCGACGGCGATATCCCCTGAGGTGGTACCCTAGGCTCCCCGGAAGGGGTCAGGCTCAGTTCAGCTCCCCGGTGGCACCTGCTGCACCTGCGTCCTCCCGAGCGGCTTCGGTTCGCCGCGGGAAGACGGCAAGGATGCGTTCCCTGCCCTCGAGAAGAAGAGGAAGTGGACGGCCCGTGATGAGTAAGTGATCCTGTCCGTGCTCTCGAGTCCTCCTATGTTCTTTCAGCTCAGGCTGACTCCCCGTCCTTGCAGGCACCGCGGCGGCAGCGAGGGGAAGAAGTAGAGACCGACCCCCGGGGCGAAGGTGGCTGCAGCCCCGCGGGCGGCGTCTGTACTTGGCCGGGGGATCGGCGGGCATGGTGGCGCCACTTCTGGTCCAAGCGTTGTACTAAGGCGCTTGGGCGCCGCTGCGCCCGGACGGGCAGGTCCCACGGAAGCCCCCGACGCCACTTCGTCGCCTCCAGGGAAGCCCGACACCGGGGGCGCGGTGGTCCAGCCCCCGGTGGCACCTGCTGCACCTGCGTCCGTGCAGGCCCAGGCGTCTCTCCCCGAGGCTGCCGCGGATCCGACTGCGGTGCCAGCCGCCCCATCGGTGCCTGGCCAACTTCTGGCGTCGGTCGGCACCATCATGGCGGCTCCTCCCACAGAGGTGGAGCCTGCACGCCCGATTCAGCCAGCAGTTTCTACTTCCGCCGAAGGTCATGACATCGAGCACCTTGCTCCACTCGCCCCTGCGCTCGGGACCTCAGGAGCCGGTGACGCCACCCCGCTTGGCATGCCATGGCAGGAAACCATGCCAGAAGGTTAGTCCGCGCTCGTGCCGCAGGGGGCAGACACCGCAGCCCCACACGTCGCGGTGACAGTGAGCTCCGCGACGCAGTCCCCTCGCGGGATGCTTGCCTTGGCCAACCGCGGTACCATGCCCTGGGATGGGCCTCTGACCGCAGCCTCGGCGGTTCTCGACCACTTAGATTCCGCCTTCCAGGGCGCGGAAGTGCACCGTGCCGAGGAACACCGGGAGCTCATCGAGGGGTGGCGCCAACTCGTGTCGTCCGTGAAGGGCTCCTTGAGCGTAGCCGAGGCCGCCGCCGCTAGGAGCAGGGAGGAGGCCACCAAGGCGAAGGCGACCCACGAAGGCATGTTTGCTGAGTTGTGGGTGGTCGCCAGGCGCGGCAACGAGGCGGACACTGCCCTAAAGGTGCTTCAGGAGGGACAATTAGCCAGGACGCAACTGCTCCACGCGCGGGAGGATGACCTCAGGACCCGTGAGGCAGGGCCCACGGAGCGCAACTCCAAGCAGTCAGAGGTGGCAGCCGCCCAGGCCGCTGATACGTCTCCAACGTATCTATAATTTTTGATTGTTCCATGCTATTATATTATCTGTTTTGGATGTTTTATATGCATTAATATGCTATTTTATATTATTTTTGGGACTAACCTATTAATCTAGTGCCTAGTGCCAATTTCTGTTTTTCCCTAGTTTTTGAGTATTGCAGATAAGGAATATCAAACGGAGTCTAAACGGAATAAAATCTTCGCGATGATTTTTCTTGGACCAGAAGAAACCTGCCAGACATGGAGAGGGGGGCAGGAGACCTGCCGGGAGACGACAAGCCTACAGGGCGCGCCCTAGGGGGGGGCTGGCTTGTGGCCCCCCTGCAGGCCTCCTAATCCTAATCTTCATCCTATAAATTCCCAAATATTCCCCCAATACCAAAGAGAGCCACAAAAATACTTTTCCGCCGCCGGAAGCCTCTGTTCCCGTGAGATCCCATCTTGGAGCCTTTTCCGGTAATCTGCCGGAGGGGGATTCGATCACGGAGGGCATCTACATCAACTCCATTGCCCCTCCGATGATGCGTGAGTAGTTCACCTCAGACCTTCGGGTCCATAGCTAGTAGCTAGATGGCTTCTTCTCTCTCTATGTTCTTCAATACCATGTTCTTCATGATCTTCATGGAGATCTATCCGATGTAATACTCTTTTGCGGTGTGTTTGTCGAGATCCGATGAATTGTGGGTTTATGATCAGATTATCTATGAATATTATTTGAATCTTCTCTGAATTCTTTTATGCATGATTTCATATCTTTGCAAGTCTCTTCGAGTTATTGGTTTGGTTTGGCCAACTAGATTGGTAATTCTTGCAATGGGAGAAGTGCTTAGTTTTGGGTTCAATCTTGCGGTGTCCTCACCCAGTGACAAAGTAGGGGTAGCGAGGCACGTATTTGTATTGTTGCCATCAAGGATAAAAAGAGGGGGTTTTCATCATATTGCTTGAGTTTATCCCTCTACATCATGTCATCTTACTTAATGCGTTACGCTGTTCTTCATGAACTTAATACTCTAGATGCAGGCAGGAGTCGGTCGATGTGTGGAGTAATAGAAGTAGATGCCGAATCGTTTCGGTTTACTTGACACGGACGTGATGCCTATATGCATAATCATTGCCTTGGATATCATCATAACTATGCGCTTTTCTATCAATTGCTCGACAGTAATTTGTTCACCCACCGTACTATTTTCCTTCAAGAGAGAAGCCTCTAGTGAAACCTATGGCCCCCGGGTCTATTTTCCATATTATATTTTCAGATCTATAAACCAAAAATACCAAAAATACTTTGCTGCAATCTTTTTACTTTTGTTTTACTTTTCGTTTTAGTAATCTTTTATATCTATCTCTATCAGATCTCATCCTTGGAAGTAACCGTGAAGGGATTGACAACCCCTTTATAGAGTTGGGTGCAAGTGTTTGATTATTTGTGTAGGTACATCTATTGGGGACTTGCTTGTATCTCCTACTGGATTGATACCTTGGTTCTCAACAACTGAGGGAAATACTTATCTACTTTGCTGCATCACCCTTTCCTCTTCAAGGGAAAACCAACGCAAGCTCAAGAAGTAGCAAGAAGGATTTCTGGCGCCGTTGCCGGGGAGATCTACATCAAGCCTACCAAGTACCCATCACAAACTCATCTCTTGCATTTACATTATTTGCCATTTGCCTCTCGTTTTCCTCTCCCCCACTTCTAAAATGATTTTCAGAAAAAACCAAAAAGATTTGCCTTTTTATTCGCCCTTCTTCCGTTCGACTTTTCGTTTGCTTTTTGTTTGCTTGTTAGTTAGATCGCTTAAAATCATGGCTAGCCTTACTACTATCGCTAGTACTCCCGAGAGTGAGGTTCTTAATTTTAAGCAAAGGGAGGGAGAAAAATTAAAAGATGCTTGGTATAGAATTTGCAATGCTCAAAATAGATCTACTCGCAAGCAATCTACTACCGTTCTCCTTCGCAATTTTTATGTGGGTGTTTCTCCTTGGAATAGATATGTTTTGGATACCATTACGGGAGGAAATTTCTTGGGAAGCCATACCTTTGATTCTTATAATTCTATGATAAATTTGGTAGGTTCACCCCCGCTCATGGTTAATGAAACAATCTTAACTTTGGAACATGTGATGCAAAGGCTTGATATCATTGAAAATAAAGTTGCTACTGTAGAGCTCATTGAAAACTTGGATAAAAAGATTCATAATCATATTACTCAATATGGATCTAAGGTTGGAGTTACTTTAAAAAACCTAAGGGAAAAAGAACCCATAGTTAATGAAAAATTGGATCAAGATTCCTCTAGAATTGGAAAGCTGGAGGACATTATTACTAACATGGGTTCCGCTTTTGCCTCTGTTCAAACCACTCCAAAATTTCCTCTTTCTAAGACTGCCAAGTTTGTCTATGTTCCTAAAAATAAGGGTGAATCCTCTAGTAGAGGGGATGAAGATCTTAAGATGATAAGTGTTCACCCCAGCTTTATCAATATTGTTAGGGAACCTATTACCACAAGTGAATCTCTTGACTTCTTGCCTAGGAGCATTATTATTGATAAGAGCAAAGAACCCCCTAGGGTTTATAAGCGTGCAATTGAGGAGTTGCATACCAAAGATGACAATACCTAGATCTATTGCGTTATGCCTAGCTAGGGGCGTTAAGCAATAGCGCTTGTTGGGAGGCAACCCAATTTTATTTTCTGTTTTTGTTTGTTTTGGTTTCTGTTATTGAGTGCTTTACACATTATTACCTCTGTAGTAATTGTTTTTTATTATTTTAATTAGTGTTTGATCCAAGTAAGACCTTTGGGATGGTCTACGGTGATTGTTGATTTGATTTTGCTGAAAAACAGAAACATTTGCGCTCAGTCCAGGAATTTTATAAATTCACCAGAGCGTCGAATGAGTCTGAAATTTTTACACAAGATTGATATACAAATTTCCCAGATTTTACTAATTTTTCAGAATTTTTGGAGTTACAGAAGTATTCTAAGTCTACAGATTGCTACAGACTGTTCTGTTTTTGACAGATTCTGTTTTCTTTGTGTTGTTTGCTTATTTTGATGTATCTACGGGTTGTATCGGGGGGTATGAACCATGGAGAAGTTGTAATACAGTAGATATTACACCAATATAAATAAAGAATGAGTTCACAACAGTACCTAAAGTGGTGATTTATTTTTCTTATACTAACGGATCTCACGAGTTTTCTGTTGAGTTTTGTGTTGTGAAGTTTTCAAGTTTTGGGTAAAGATTTGATGGACTATGGAATCAGGAGTGGCAAGAGCCTAAGCTTGGGGATGCCCAAGGCACCCCAAGAAATATTCAAGGATACCAAAGAGCCTAAGCTTGGGGATGCCCCGGAAGGCATCCCCTCTTTCGTCTTCAATCCATCGATAAATTTACTTGAGGCTATATTTTTATTCACCACATGATATGTGTTTTGCTTGGAGCGTCTTGTATGATATGAGTCTTTGCTTTTTAGTTTGCCACAATCATCCTTGCTGCACACATCTTTTGAGAGAGACACGCATTAATCGTGAATTTATTAGAATACTCTATGTGCTTCACTTATATCTTTTGAGCTAGGCAATGTTGCTCTAGTGCTTCACTTATATCTTTTTAGAGCACTCATACATCTCCAACGTATCTATAATTTTTGATTGTTCCATGCTATTATCTTATCTGTTTTGGATATTTTATATGCATTAATATGCTATTTTATATTATTTTTGGGACTAACCTATTAATCCAGTGCCTAATGCCAGTTTCTGTTTTTTTCCTTGTTTTTGAGTATTGCAGATAAGGAATATCAAACGGAGTCCAAATGGAATAAAATCTTCGCGATGATTTTTCTTGGACCAGTAGAAACCTGCCAGACTTGGAGAGGGGGGCAGGAGACCTGCCGGGAGACGACAAGCCTGCAGGGCGCGCCCTAGGGGGGGGGCGCCCCCCTGGCTTGTGGCCCCCCTGCAGGCCTCCTAACCCTAATCTTCGTCCTATAAATTCCCAAATACTCCCCCAATACCAAAGAGAGCCACAAAAATACTTTTCCGCCGCCGGAAGCCTCTGTTCCCGTGAGATCCCATCTGGGAGCCTTTTCCGGTAATCTGCCGGAGGGGGATTCGATCACGGAGGGCATCTACATTAACTCCATTGCCCCTCCGATGATGCGTGAGTAGTTCACCTCAAACCTTTGGGTCCATAGCTAGTAGCTAGATGGCTTCTTCTCTCTCTATGTTCTTCAATACCATGTTCTTCATGATCTTCATGGAGATCTATCCGATGTAATACTCTTTTGCGGTGTGTTTGTCGAGATCCGATGAATTATGGGTTTATGATCAGATTATCTATGAATATTATTTGAATCTTCTCTGAATTCTTTTATGCATGATTTCAGATCTTTGCAAGTCTCTTTGAGTTATTGGTTTGGTTTGGCCAACTAGATTGGTAATTCTTGCAGTGGGAGAAGTGCTTAGTTTTGGGTTCAATCTTGCGGTGTCCTCACCCAGTGACAAAGAAGGGGTAGCGAGGCACGTATTTGTATTGTTGCCATCAAGGATAAAAAGAGGGGGTTTTCATCATATTGCTTGAGTTTATCCCTCTACATCATGTCATCTTACTTAATGCGTTACTCTGTTCTTCATGAACTTAATACTCTAGATGCAGGCAGGAGTCGGTCGATGTGTGGAGTAATAGTAGTAGATGCAGAATCGTTTCGGTCTACTTGACACTAACGTGATGCCTATATGCATAATCATTGCCTTGGATATCGTCATAACTATGCGCTTTTCTATCAATTGCTCGACAGTAATTTGTTCACCCACCGTATTATTTTCCTTCAAGAGAGAAGCCTCTAGTGAAACGTATGCCCCCCGGGTCTATTTTCCATATTATATTTTCAGATCTATAAACCAAAAATACCAAAAATACTTTGCTGCAATCTTTTTTACTTTTGTTTTACTTTTCGTTTTAGTAATCTTTTATATCTATCTCTATCAGATCTCATCCTTGCAAGTAACCGTGAAGGGATTGACAACCCATTTATAGCGTTGGGTGCAAGTGTTTGATTATTTGTGTAGGTACATCTATTGGGGACTTGCTTGTATCTCCTACTGGATTGATACCTTGGTTCTCAACAACTGAGGGAAATACTTATCTACTTTGCTGCATCACCCTTTCCTCTTCAAGGGAAAACCAATGCAAGCTCAAGAAGTAGCAAGCACGGTGGTGTTTTTATTTTATAGAAATAATTGAACTCTCGTACTTCACTTATATTATTTTGAGAGTCTTTAAACAGCATGGTAATTGGTTTAGGTTATGAATTTAGTCCTAATATAATGGGCACCCATGAGGGATATAATAAAAACTTTCATATTAAGTGCATTGAATACTATGAGAAGTTTTATTCCTTGCATATAGTTTTGAGATATAAAGATGGTGATATTAGAGTCATGCTAGTGAGTAATTGTGGATTGGTAGAAATACTTGTGTTAAGGTTTGTGATTCCCGTAGCATGCACGTATGGTGAACCGTTATGTAACGAAGTCGGAGCATGATTTATTTAATGATTGTCATCCTTTGTGTGAGGGTCGGGAGCGCGTGATGGTTAACTCCTACCAACCTCTCCCCTAGGAGCATGCGTCTAATACTTTGTTTCGATAACTAATATACTTTTGCAATAAGTATGTGAGTTCTTTATGACTAATGTGAGTCCATGGATTATACGCACCCTCACCCTTCCACCATTGCTAGCCTCTCTAGTACCGCGCAACTTTCGCCGGTGCATTAAACCCACCTTCCTCAAAAGAGCCACCATATACCTTCCTCAAAACAGCCACCATACCTACCTATTATGGCATTTCCATAGCCATTCCGAGATATATTGCCATGCAACTTCCACCGTTCCGTTTGTTATGACACGCACCATCATTTTCATATTGCTTTGCATGATCGTAAGATAGCTAGCATGATGTTTTCATGGCTTGTCCATTTTTTGATGTCATTTGCTATGCTAGATCGTTGCACATCCCGGTACACCACCGGATGCATTCATATAGAGTCATATTTTGTTTTAGGTATCGAGTTGTAATTCTTGAGTTGTAAGTAAATAAAAGTGTGATGATCATCATTATTAGAGCATTGTCCCTTGAGAGAAAAGGATGATGGAAGCTATGATTCCCTCACAAGTTGGGATGAGTCTCCGGACTTTACAAATAATAAAAGAGGCCAATGAAGCCCAAATAAAAAAAAGAGGCCAAAGATGCCCACCAAAATAAAAAAATGAGAGAAAAGAGAGAAGGGACAATGCTACTATCCTTTTTCCACACTTGTGCTTCAAAGTAGCACCATGATCTTCATGATAGAGAGTCTCCTATTTTGTCACTTTCATATACTAGTGGGAATTTTTCATTATATAACTTGGCTTGTATATTCCAATGATGGGCTTCCTCAAATTGCCCTAGGTCTTCGTGAGCAAGCGAGTTGGATGCACACCCACTTAGTTTCTTTTTGAGCTTTCATACACTTATAGCTCTAGTGCATCCGTTGCATGGCAATCCCTACTCACTCACATTGATATCTATTGATGGGCATCTCCATAGCCCGTTGATACGCCTAGTTGATGTGAGACTATCTTCTCCTTTTCCTCACAACCTCCACCATATTCTATTCCACCTATAGTGCTATATCCATGGCTCACGCTCATGTATTGCGTGAAATTTGAAAAGGTTTGAGAACATAAAAGGTGTGAAACAATTGCTTGACTTGTCATCGGGGTTGTGCATTGATGTCTACTATGCAACCTTCTTCTTGTAGACTCGTGTTGGGCCTCCAAGCGCAGAGTTTTGTAGGACAGTAGCAAATTTCCCTCAAGTGGATGACCTAAGGTTTATCAATCCGTGGGAGGCATAGGATGAAGATGGTCTCTCTCAAACAACCCTGCAACCAAATAACAAAGAGTCTCTTGTGTCCCCAACACACCCAATACAATGGTAAATTGTATAGGTGCACTAGTTCGGCGAAGAGATGGTGATCCAAGTGTAATATGGATGGTAGATATAGGTTTTTGTAATCTGAAAATATAAAAACAGCAAGGTAGCAAGTAACAAAAGTGAGCAAAAACGGTATTGCAATGCTTGAAAACAAGGCCTAGGGTTCATACTTTCACTAGTGCAAGTTCTCTCAACAATACTGACATAGTTGAATTATATGTAAATCCCTCACGTGCGACAAAGAGTTCACTCCAAAGTCACAAATAGCGGAGAACAAACGAAGAAATTATTGTAGGGTACGAAACCACCTCAAAGTTATCTTTTCCGATCAATCGTATGAGCTATCCCTATAAGTGTCACGAACAGCCCTAGAGTTTGTACTAAAATAACACCTTAAGATACACATCAACCAAAACCCTAATGTCACCTAGATACTCCAATGTCACCACGAGTACCCATGGGCTTGATTATAGGATATGCATCACACAATTTCAGATTCATCATGTTCAATCCAACACAAAGAACTTCAAAGAGTGCCCCAAAGTTTCTACCGGAGAGTCAAGACGAAAACATGTGCCAACCCCTATGCATAGATCCCCAAGGTCACGGAACCCGCAGGTTGATCACCAAAACATACATCAAGTGGATCACTAGAACATCCCATTGTCACCACGGATATCCCATCGCAAGACATACATCAAGTGTTCTCAAATCCTTAAAGATTCAATCCGATAAGAAAACTTCAAAGGGAAAACTCAATTCATCACAAGAAGATAGAGAGGGGAAAACTCCATATGATTCATCTATATTAATAAAGCTCGCGGTGCATCAAGATTGTGTCATCTCAAGAACACGAGAGAGAGAGAGATCAAACACATAGCTACTGGTACATACCCTCAGCCCCGAGGGTGAACTACTCCCTCCTCGTCATGGAGACCGCCGGGATGATGAAGATGGCCTCCGGTGATGGTTTCCCCCTCCGGCAGGGTGCCGGAACGGGCTCCCGATTGGTTTTTCGTGGCTACAGAGGCTTGCTGCGGCGGAACTCCCGATCTAGGTTTCTTTGTGGGGGTTTTGGTATTTATAGGAATTTTTGGCGTCGGTCTGACATCAAGTGGACTCCCGAGGGGCCCCCTAGGCTTGTGGCTGCCTCGGGACTCCTCTCCGGTATCTTTTTGCTCCAGTATTTTTTATATTTTCCAAAAATATTCTCCGTAAATTTTCAGCCCATTCCGAGAACTTTTATTTCTCCACAAAAACGACACCATGGTAGTTCTGCTGAAAACAACGTCAGTCCGGGTTAGTTTTAATAAAATCATACCAAAATCATATAAAATTATTGTAAACATGGCATGAATACTTCATAAATTATAGATGCGTTGGAGACGTATCATGCATGATTTAAATACTTTGTGTGGGGAAGATGGAGCATAGCCAGACCATATGATTTTGTAGGGATAACTTTCTTTAGCCATGTTATTTTGAAACGACACAATTGCTTTGTTAGTATGCTTGAAGTATTATTGTTTTTATGTCAATATTAAACTTTTGTTTTGAATCTTACAGATATGAACATTCATGCCACAATAAAGAAATATTACATGGATAAATATGTTAGGTAGCATTCCACATCAAAAATTCTGTTTTTATCATTTACCTACTCGAGGACGAGCAGGAATTAAGCTTGGGGATGCTTGATACGTCTCCAACGTATCTATAATTTTTGATTGTTCCATGCTATTATATTATCTGTTTTGGATGTTTTATATGCATTAATATGCTATTTTATATTATTTTTGGGACTAACCTATTAATCTAGTGCCTAGTGCCACTTTCTGTTTTTCCTTGTTTTAGAGTATTGCAGATAAGGAATATCAAACGGAGTCCAAACGGAATAAAATCTTCGCGATGATTTTTCTTGGACCAGTAGAAACCTGCCAGACTTGGAGAGGGGGGCAGGAGACCTGCCGGGAGACGACAAGCCTGCAGGGCGCGCCCTAGGGGGGGCGCCCCCTGGCTTGTGGTCCCCCTGCAGGCCTCCTAACCCTAATCTTCGTCCTATAAATTCCCAAATATTCCCCCAATACCAAAGAGAGCCACGAAAATACTTTTCCGCCACCGGAAGCCTCTGTTCCCGTGAGATCCCATCTTGGAGCCTTTTCCGGTAATCTGCCGGAGGGGGATTCGATCACGGAGGGCATCTACATCAACTCCATTGCCCCTCCGATGATGCGTGAGTAGTTCACCTCAGACCTTCGGGTCCATAGCTAGTAGCTAGATGGCTTCTTCTCTCTCTATGTTCTTCAATACCATGTTCTTCATGATCTTCATGGAGATCTATCCGATGTAATACTCTTTTGCGGTGTGTTTGTCGAGATCCGATGAATTGTGGGTTTATGATCATATTATCTACGAATATTATTTGAATCTTCTCTGAATTCTTTTATGCATGATTTCATATCTTTGCAAGTCTCTTCGAGTTATTGGTTTGGTTTGGCCAACTAGATTGGTAATTCTTGCAATGGGAGAAGTGCTTAGTTTTGGGTTCAATCTTGCGGTGTCCTCACCCAGTGACAAAGTAGGGGTAGCGAGGCACGTATTTGTATTGTTGCCATCAAGGGTAAAAAGATGGGGTTTTCATCATATTGCTTGAGTTTATCCCTCTACATCATGTCATCTTACTTAACGCGTTACTCTGTTCTTCATGAACTTAATACTCTAGATGCAGGCAGGAGTCGGTCGATGTGTGGAGTAATAGTAGTAGATGCAGAAACGTTCCGGTCTAGTTGACACGGACGTGATGCCTATATGCATAATCATTGCCTTGGATATCGTCATAACTATGCGATTTTCTATCAATTGCTCGACAGTAATTTGTTCACCCACCGTATTATTTTCCTTCAAGGGAGAAGCCTCTAGTGAAACCTATGGCCCCCGGGTCTATTTTCCATATTATATTTTCAGATCTATAAACCAAAAATACCAAAAATACTTTGCTGCAATCTTTTTACTTTTGTTTTACTTTTCGTTTTAGTAATTTTTTATATCTATCTCTATCAGATCTCATCCTTGCAAGTAACCGTGAAGGGATTGACAACCCCTTTATAGCGTTGGGTGCAAGTGTTTGATTATTTGTGTAGGTACATCTATTGGGGACTTGCTTGTATCTCCTACTGGATTGATACCTTGGTTCTCAACAACTGAGGGAAATACTTATCTACTTTGCTGCATCACCCTTTCCTCTTCAAGGGAAAACCAACGCAAGCTCAAGAAGTAGCAGCCGCCGAGCGCGCGAGGCTCGAGAGGATGCATCACGAACTGGGCGCGGCCCAGGAGGCTCACGCCAAACGTGTCTCTGAGGCTGACTCCGCGCTGGACGCTACGGAGAAGAGGATCGAAGCTAACGCCGACGCGAAGTCGGCGACGGAGAGCTCCGCCTGTTCTTCCCTTGAAGCCAGGGCCCGCGCTGCCCTGCGCTTTCTGTGTCGGGGAGGGTTCGACGCTCCCCTCTCCTCCCCTGGCGTTGGGTATGCCGAGCTCTCCTCTAAGCTTGTGGGAGAGCTTGAGGGCGCGTCCCGAAGGGTGGACAACATCATGGAGGAGGAGTGTCGCGATCTCTTATTCGTGGCGGCAACCCGTGTCTTCAGCCACCTTCTCCTCCAAGAGCCCAAGCTCAACCTTGATGAGGTGATAGGCCCAGTCCTTGAGGACCCTCATGAGGGCCTGGCGTCTGCTGTGGCGGGCCACGTAGACGCGCTGCTCGAGAATTTTTACTACAATAAAGATCCTGGCAGCCAGCCCCCTTCCGCCGTCCTATAACAGATTAGCTCTCGATTCCGTGTGGTCATGAGACAATCGACTTAATCGCATGAAACGTCTCAAAGTTTGTAATAATTATTTGGGGTCCGCGGTTTCCCTCCCACGCCTGCTTCTATGCTTTGCGTCGGCAGGGCCCAGCCTTGCGCATACCTCGACTGTCGCTGGAACGCCAGGGCGCGAGGACTTTGCGGGGCCAGGAGGTGAGGGGCTACAAGGAATAGTGAGGTCCCAGAGTCGCGATGCTCAGGGGTCCCCCTTTAACGCGCAAGCAGCTCACGTGAGGGAAAAACCACCATGGCCCGCATATTTCCTTCCGTGCTTGCATTCCTTCCCGTTTGCCTTTGTGCTCTGCGTCGGCAGGGCCCAAACCTGCGCATTCCTCATCCATCGCTGGAATGCAAAGGCGCGATGCCCACGGGAGACCATGAGGTGAGGGGCTACAGGGCCAGTGAAGGCCCCTGAGTCGCGATGCTCAAGGGCCCCCCTTTGATGTGCAAGCGGCTCGCGCGAAAAGAGAACCAGCACGGGGAGGCCATCCGGGGGTTTTCACACTCAGCTCTTTGTCGTGCCGGTCGGCCGCACCTCGCGTAGTCCCTCGAATGGTCACCTCTGCGGGGGAAGCCCTGCACATGAAAAATCTTGGTTTTGAAGAGGACGCACTTGCTAGCGCGCACTTGGGCGTTGCATGAGGAGACCAGACACCAAGGGCCTTGGTGGGGTGACGTGCACGGGGGCAGGCCCGCGAGCCAGACCCTGGTCACTTGGGTTTTCCGGCGCAGCAGCGACTAACCCGAGCACATGCGCCATGTCCAGCCCCCGCTCACGTGACTGCGCGAGGGCATGCCAGCCGGTGCGCAAGGCTCCCAGTCGACTTTCCACCAGCGTGGAGCATGGGGCTTCCACTGAGCATGGTCATAGTCGCGGTTCAACAGTATTCCGCCATCGCGGGGAGCGTGGGGCTTCCACTTGGGCGTGGGTTAGAGTCCCTCGATAGCCAGGAACGTCGTACGGGGTCTCCGGGCCGCGTACAGCCCCAAAACTCATTATTACATGAGAGTGTCACGGGAGGACGTATACAGGTGTCGGATACCCCAGGCACACGGCTCAGGGGTTCCTTCCTCGTTCCTCAGGAGGGTTGCGCCTTAGGCGTGTTGCGCCTGTCTCATGGCACGGTTTAGTGCCCATGCATTCGGTGACATGGGGGCGACGCGCTCCCGAAGGCCGTCCTGTAGCCACTGCATGAGGAGGTTGGACACTGTCATGGTTTTATCAACCCTGCAGATGTCCTCGTAACAGGACTTAGGTGTGAGGCCATCTCCGCTTGGTGGCGACTCGAAGGGGTTAAGCGAGAGAGAGAGTCGGGTTTACCCAGGTTCGGCCCCTCCTATGGAGGTAATAGCCTACATCGTGCTTTTCGTGTATTAGATTGATGGATCTCGATTACAAGGGTGCAGAATCTCTAACCTAGCTATCGAGAGATTGTAACTTGAGAGTTTCGACCCTAGGGGTCTGCCTTTATATACAGGTCAAGCCCTAGGGTTTACAACAGAGTCCGGGTCAAATTATGAGCCGTGACTTACTACATCTCTAACTTATCTTACACCTTAAGGAAACTTTAACCGGCGTCCTTAGCTTCATGGGCTCTAAGCCACCGTCTTCTGGTGGTGGGCCGCCCGGCGTCTTGGTCACCCGTCGTGTTGCTTATTTTGTACCTAGGACACGGCCCATCTTGAACTGGGTCATAAGACTGTTGATATGCTGACCCGGCCCAGTAGGGCGACTTATACCGTGGAGTTATATCCCCGACATTAGGCCCTAGATTGACTTGAATTTATTCATGTCAATAGATCCTTTCTTCCCGTGGCGGCTCATCTCTTCCTAAGGCGACTCATCTTTGAATTAATATCTTTAGCAGACTTCGCAACACCGGCTCGTTCTACCTCCATACTTGTCATTTTCCCAATGTTCATTTATCATGACGTCACCTTTGCTGACCGTTGTTCTTCAAAACTATCATAACGTATCCCCTCGAAGACCGCGCCAAATCTAGGTGGGTGCGACAATTGAGGCACGCTTGTAGCCACAAATTCACGACGGTCGCTTTGTTTTTCGCGGTGCCGCTTCACTTGCTTCCTCTTATAAATGGGCCCCACTGGACCTCACTGGAACCTCTCCTCATCGTCTTCCTCCTCCTACTTCTCCATTAACTGGACACTAGCGAAGCTTTGAAGGCGACTTCAAGGTCCTTCGACTCCATTGCCGATATCGTCGAGCCCTCTCGCGTCCGTCAAAACGAACTCGACCGTCTTCGTCCCTACTCCGACGCCTTCCGGTATGAACCCCCACCATTTACGGTTTTGGTATTTTTCGGTGTTCTTGTCGTCCCCATGGTGTTCATCCGAAACTTCATCAATAGATTCATATATCATCCGCTCATTGCAGTGTATTCCTAAAACGTCCCCCGCTCCATTTTTCTTTAAAATGGATCTAAGGCAAATCACCAAGGGTTACCCTTTGGACTATCGCAGTTCCGGTTATTCCATCGGTTAGAACATATATACCATTGTTTTTATTCATTTAATTAAATCCGCCCAGAGAGAAACTTTCTTAGAAACCTGTTCGTGATCAAATATTGCTGCTAAGTTATTGAAGATATCCTCTTGACCTTCTCAAATTTTGCCAGCTCATAATAGTATTTTAATATAGGAGGCTTATAATCTTCTCTTGCTTATTCTTCTCATTACTCTTGTAGCTACTGCATAACCCGCCATGACATCGAAGAGCTCCAAAGTTTGTAACTGGGCAAAAAGCAAAGAATCCAAGCTTACCCTGGAGAACCTCGTGGATCAAGGCCTTTTGCCAGCTCAAAAAACTATAAAGTGGCGAGCTCCTGAAGAAGAGCCGGCACCACAACCACAACTAGGAGAGGTCATAGTATTTACTGATCATCTGCGCAGGGGCTTCCGACCCCCCGGCTCAAAATTCTTCAGAGACCTCTTGCACTTCTTCAAACTCAGACCTCAAGACATCAGCCCGAATTCCATGACAAACATTTGCCAATTCCAAGTGTTATGCGAGGTGTACCTTCAGGTCGAGCCGTCCGTTACTCTGTTCAGAGACTTCTTTTATCTTAACCGTCAAACAGAAACAAAGAATGGTGCTTCCTGCGAGCTTGGTGGCGTTTCCATTCAGAAGAGAAAGAACAACGACTTCTAGAATCAAAACTGGCAAGTCATCCAAAAGGGTGGAACAAAACCTGACTTATTGCAGAGATACTTCACCTGAAGGGGAAAATCCCTTGCCGGGTTTCAAATTGGAGAGACTTGGTAAAATGGAATTCCCGAGTTGGCCAACTGACGAAGAAAGAGTAAATTCAGCACCGCTTCACGCAAAACTGAGAGCCCTGACTGCGCACGGCCTGACCGGGATAGATCTGATCCGTTGCTGGTTAAAGTGGCGGATCCAACCCGTCAGCTTAAGGGATTGCCTGATGTGTGATTATTCGGGTGCCTCAAACGATCCTCAATGGTTTTCCCGTGAAAATCTTACCAATAGTGTTCTGACTAAGGAAACAAAGAAGTTCTTCTCTGTCTCAAAAGAGTTGTGTAGCGTCATCGACTTGGGTCCGTTTTACCTTCTCAACCCACCGCCTCAGGTATTAACTATTTCCATTGTCACTTATCCATGCTTCTCTTGACTCGCCTTTTGCTCATTATGTGTTTTATATATTTGCAGGCGGATTCTAACTTTTGGAAAGTTGAACCACAAGCCTCCCTTCCTGCTACAGGAAAAAAGAATGCCCCAGTCTCCGTGTCATCTTCGGAAGAGGAATCTGAGGTAGAACTTGATTCTCTCGGCCGTCTGTTTAATGAACTTGCCAACGCACCTTCTTGTCAGGACGACTCGGCATGTAGCCAAGCCGGCAAAACTGAGGTAACTCCAATTTCCCTCAATCCTTTGGAAGTGCTTGCTCCTCGGAAACCAAGACAAGCCGTTCGAAAAGTTAAATTATCACACCCAGAAGCTCATATGGCTCCTGACTTTCTTTTGAAGAGGACACAATTTGCCGGCTCATCGAAACGCAAGACTCGGGATGATGAAGACCCTAGCTTGTCTTACGCGCCGCCGGCTCACAAACCACGCCATGAGGTGCCCCATAGTCCAACTAATTCTTGCCCTAGGGTCGGCTTGCTTACACAACCTCTCAGTCCTTCAGATTCCCTTTATCAGGATTCCCCTTCATCATCAGGCGACTCAAGCGCGTCATGGCTTCCCCCTTTCAATGTCAATTGTGGGTAAGCATTTCATCTTTTACGAAGTCCATATTGTATCTTTCATTGTCCTGATCTCGATTTGTAATAACTTTGTTGCACTAATAATCCAGGGCCAAAGCCGTTGTGTCCAAGAGGAAAGGCGAGACATCTTCTGGATCGGCGAGCCAAGAGGCGCCAATTCTACTGAAGATGACCCCAATGGTTGATTCTTCTGTCGAAAAGGAACTTGATGCCAGGGTAGAACCGGAGGCTGCTACTGAGATGCCCGGAATAAGTGAGCCGGTTTTGATGGATCTTGCTCCTGAGATTGAGTCATCGGACCACAACATTCCAGACATTGTGTTTGTCAAAGAAAATTTGCAAGCCCCCACTGCTTCCACTTCCTTAGCTAAAATTGCGAGCAAGGATGAATCAGCGACTTTGGACAAGGGAAAGGCCAAAATGGAATCCCTGAATTTATCCATACTCGGTGTTGAAGACCTGTATCAGGACTACTTGACCCGGCTGTCTGTAAGCCAGGAAATTGAGAAGAGCATGATAAATGCTATGAAGGAAAAATATGAGGTAAACTCATCCTTTTACCATTATGTTGCATACTACCATTAGCTTCCAAAGACCAGCTTGTTATGATAAGCTGGTTTGATAAAATAACTGAAAACCTGTAATATCCACGTATCCCCCAAGGGCCGACTCATCTTCTTGAGATGAGTCGGGTCTTTATAAGATAAAAGGACTTCGACCTGTAGCCCCCAAGGGCCGGCTGCTCTTCTTTAGATGAGTCGGGTCTTTTAAGACTGAAGAAATCCGACCTGTAGCCCCCAAGGGTTGGCTCATCTTCTTGAGATGAGTCGGGTCTTGTCCATTTTTTAATTTGAAGAGAGTTGAATGACATTAGCCCCCAAGTGTCAAGGATATTTGCTTGCAATCTTCTTCAGACTCGTAAACCATAATTGCTTTTGTTTTATATTTATCCATCAGAGATATTGTGAAGATGCTGAGTCTGTTGCCGTGAGACTGCAGAAAAGGCTCAAGGAGGAAAGGAGATTGAGAGCCGAAGCCGAATCCATGGCGGCTCACTGTGAAAATTTTGCCCGTGAGGCCAACGAACTTCTAGAACAGGCCGTAAAAGTGTTCGAGGCGGAGAAAGCTGTCTTGACCAAACGTGCAGAGAAAGCCGAGAAAAACTTGGGCCCAGTAAAGGAGAAATATGCCACCCTGGTGAAGAAGATCAATGATATGTTGACAGCAATCTTTGGTACGTGTTTTGCCTCGCTTTCATCAATGTGCCGGCTTTGTAAACCTTGCGGCGACTTATTTTTCTTTCCCTTAAGCGCAGGGCGAAAAACCACGACCATGTAGAGCTGCCAGTTGTAAAGTTGAAGACCATTTTCACCTATGTAGAGCAGCTGTTTATAAGCTCCGTATACTCCATTATGGCTGTGAAATTTTTTAAGTATCCTCCGAGAAGTATCAAGGACATGCTGAAACAGCTCTCTACGGTGCCACAGTGGGTGGCAGAAACTCTGAAATCGGCGGCTCGAGTTGGAGCGAACATGGCGCTTGCTCGAGCAAAGGCTTATCTGCCAGAATTAGATGTGGAGCAACTGAAAGGCGGCTTCCCGGAATTTAAGCTTGACGGGTCAGCCTTCACTCGTGAAGATTACGCCAAGTGTCTTCTGGAGACCTGGCCACTGGCGTGTTTGATAGCCGATGAGGTTGATCTGTCAAAGTATCATCCAGCCTACAATGCTGATAATGAACGCATCAGGGCGCCCAAGGACGAGCCGTCTGACCTGGTGCCGCCTCGTCATAAGACAACTTTTGCTCCTGACATTGACGCGTCAGCTCTTGTTGAAGGGACTGCAAATTTTGAATCTTTTCTCTCAATTCGTTGGCAACAGAAAGGCCAGCAGGTTGATTATGACGTCGAGCCGGCGGGGTCAGGTTCAGAGGCGGCCGATGATAGATCTTGAAGACGACTTAGAAGATGGATGAGTCGCCGCATCAGACGAGCCCCCGGGTGCAAGACAAACTTTTGTGAAGGTTTTTGTGGCTCCACTAAGAGCCTTGTAATAGGAGTTGTGCTCTTCATAACTTTGAATTTGCTTAGCCGTGCCATCGTGCACGTCTGGTGCCTTTTGCCAGTACTAAACTCTCATTTCACGAGCTTCTTGTTAATATGCCCGTGGGAATGCTTTATTCCCTCACCTTCCTCGCTTAATTTCTGGCCATTCTTGACCATAAAACAAATCTGGAGTAAGCCGGCACCATAGCCTGCTCTTTTTGAGACGTACGTCAGTTGAGTTTTTTCTTCAATCATATGAGGACAGATAATCCGGAAACTGGTCATGATATGAACTTAGTTATGTAACCTAGCCATCCAAATATAAGCCGGTGGCAAGGAAAATATTGTACCTGAAAAAACGTAAGTATACATATATATAATCTGGCTCAATGAGACTCGGAGAAAAAGAGACTAGCTTTCAAGGCTCAAGTCTTGCTTTCATGAAGCGGGCGTAATAACCCATGGTTTGTCCGAGCTTTCTGTATGCTGGCTCTCACATGACTCAAGCCAATGTTTTAACCTTAAAAGTCCAGGTTCCAAAAAGGATTAACTTTTTGAGAGTACATGGGGTCATCTGATCGGAGTCGCATCAAACATACATGCAGGTTTAACCATATTTTAGTGGCGTCTTTGCCGGGTCAAGAGGGTGAGAAAGCTAAACTCGATGAGTTGGAAGCCCCCAAGTGACCTATGTTTCAAACAATAAAGACTCATGCTCAATTTATAGGCTGAAACGGCAGAGGCCCCGAGTTTCGGGGATGCCAGCTTTATTATATTTGAACATAAAGAAGTATATACCGAATTTTGCAGGGGGGGGGGAAGAATTACAAAAAGGTGAGCTGGTGGCTCCTAAGTGTAATAAGGCCGCAGGTGTGCGATATTCCAGGGCCGGGTTGTTTCCTCCTGAGAAGTGAATGAATCCTCTCGTAGGTCGACCAACTAATACGAACCATTGTTGAGGTTTCGACCGATGAAGAAAGGGCCTTCCCAGGGCGGGGAGAGCTTGTGCATCCCCGTTTGGTCTTGAATCAGACGGAGAACTAAGTCGCCTTCTTGAAAGGTACGGCTTCGGACTCTACGGCTGTGGTAGCGACGTAGGTCTTGCTGGTATATTGCAGATCTGGCCGCTGCTAAATCACGTTCCTCTTCCAAGGCATCCAGGGAGTCTTGGTGTGCTTGCTCATTATCTGCCTCAACATAAGCAGTCACTCGAGGCGAGTCATGACGAATATCGCTCGGGAGAACCGCCTCAGCTCCATAAACCAAGAAGGAAGGAGTGTATCATGTCGATCTGTTGGGCGTTGTTCGAATACTCCAAAGTACCGAGGGGAGTTCTTCAACCCAGCAACCCGGTGTTCGCTCAAGGGGAACCATGAGCCGGGGTTTGATCCCTCTTAAGATTTCTTGGTTGGCTCTTTCAGCTTGCCCGTTGGACTGCGGATGCGCTACCGCTGCTAAATCGAGCCGGATGTGCTCCCGCTGGCTGAACTGCTCCATGGCTCCCTTGGACAAATTTGTACCATTGTTAGTAATGATGCTGTGAGGGTAACTGAAACGGAAAATCAGCTTCTTTAGGAATTTGACTGCGGTCGCCGCATCGCAATTGCTGACCGGCTCTGCCTCAACCCATTTGGTAAACTTATCAACCGCCATCAGTAAGTGGGTCTTTTTATCAGTGGACGGCTAGAATGGACCAATTGTATCTAGCCCCCAGACTGTGAACGGCCAAGTAATTGGTATCATACGCAATTCCTGAGCCGGTACATGAGCCTGTCGGCCAAACTTTTGGCACCCATCACACTTACGCACAATCTCCTCTGCGTCGGCATGAGCCGTCAGCCAACAAAATCCATGTCGAAAGGCCTTGGCGACCAATGATCATGAGCCGACGTGGTGCCCACAATCGCCAGAATGGATTTCATTAAGTATTTCTTGACCTTCCTCAGGCGAAACACACCGTTGGAACACGCCGGTGCTGCTTCGGCGATGTAACTCGCCATTAATGATAGTCATAGATTTTGATCGCTGGATGATTTGACGAGCGTCAACTTCGTCTTCTGGGAGCTCTCCCCAGATTAGATAAGCCAAATATGGCACATTCCAATCAGGGGTGACACGAAGAGCCGCCACCAGCTGTGCTTCCAGGTCAGGGATAGCTATGTCCTCTTCCGACGGTAACATGACTGATGGATTATGAAGGACGTCCAGAAAAACATTAGGTGGCACTAGTTTCCTTTGGGAGCCGAGTCTAGACAAAGCGTCAGCCGCCTTGTTGAGCCGGTGATCTATATGATCGACCTGATAACCATGGAAATGACCCGCCACATCGGAGACCGCTCGTCGGTAAGCCGCCCTAAGAGGATCCTTAGAATCCCAAGTCCCTGAAACTTGCTGTGCCACTAGGTCTGAATCGCCCAGACACCTGACCCGGCTAAGATTCATCTCTTTTGCTATCCGAAGCCCATGTAGGAGTGATTCATACTCAGCTGCATTGTTAGTACATGGGAACATGAGCCGTAAGACATAACAAAATTTGTCACCCTTTGGAGAGGATATCACAACTCCAGCCCCCGAGCCTTCCAGCTGTCTAGACCCGTCAAAGTGTATAGTCCAATACGTGGTATCTGGCCTATCCTCTGAGACCTGTATCTCTGTCCAGTCGTTGATGAAATCCACCAAAGCTTGAGACTTGATGGCGGTTCGGGGCATGTACTTCAAGTGGTGGTCACCAAGCTCAATGGCCCACTTGGCTATCCTGCCTGTGGCCTCTCGGTTTTGTATGATATCGCAAAGAGGTGCTGAACTAACCACAGTTATAGGGTGTTCCTGGAAATAATGCTTCAGCTTCCGGCTCGCCATGAAGATCCCGAAAACCAGCTTCTGCCATTGTGGGTACCGCTGTTTGGATAAGGTTAAGACTTCGCTGACGAAATAAACCGGATGCTGAACCAGATATTCCTTTCCCTCTTCTTTCCGCTCGACCACAACTGCAACACTTACCACCTTGGAGTTGGTGGCAATGTACAGGAGCATAGGCTCTTTTTCCATGGGAGCAGCCCGGACGGGCGGGTTAACAAGTTGTTGCTTAAGTGCTTCAAAAGCTCTACCGGCCTCGTCCGTCCACATAAAGTCGCCCAATTTTTTCAATAACTGATAAAAAGGGGTCGCCTTCTCCCCCAGGCGGCTTATGAACCGGCTCAAAGATGCGATGCGTCCTGTGAGCCGCTGAACTTGATTCACGTTCGCCGGTTCGGATAATGACGTCACGGCCTTGATCTTGTCCCGGTTAGCCGCCTCTCTTAGAGACCAGAAAACCTAACAACTTGCCCGCAGGAACGCCAAAAACACACTTCGCCGGGTTAAGCTTCATCTTGTATACCCGAAGATTGTCAAAAGTTTCCTTGATGTCATCCAACAGTGTTTCTTTCTTCTGAGATTTCACCACGATGTCATCAACATATGCATGAACATTATGCCCAATCTGTGGCTTGAGGCAATTCTGGACACAACGCTTGTAAGTCGCCCCAGCACTCTTGAGCCCAAAAGGCATGGAGACATAGCAAAAAGCCCCAAAGGGAGTGATAAAAGCCGTCTTCTCTTGGTCCTCAATAGCCATCTTGATCTGATGATACCCAGAGTACACATCCAAAAAGCATAAACGCTCACAACCCACCGTAGAATCAATGATCTGATCAATACGAGGAAGGGCAAAAGGATCCTTGGGACAGGCCTTGTTGAGATCTGTGTAGTCGACACACATGCGCCAAGTGCCGTTCTTCTTCAAAACCAGCACCGGGTTAGCCAACCACTCAGGATGAAAAACTTCCACAATGAACCCGGCAGCTAGGAGCCGGGCCACTTCTTCTCCAATGGCCTTGCGTCTCTCCTCATTAAAACGACGGAGGTACTGGCGCACTGGTTTCATCTTGGGATCT
Source organism: Elymus sibiricus (assembly GCA_039707655.1). Lineage (NCBI taxonomy): Eukaryota > Viridiplantae > Streptophyta > Magnoliopsida > Poales > Poaceae > Elymus > Elymus sibiricus. Next base: position 188,169,977 of record CM077675.1, on the reverse strand, counting down.
ACATTAAGGTGGTGCTCAGCAAGTTCTCCTGGGACTCCAGGCATGTCAGATGGCTTCCATGCAAAGATGTCCCGATTCTCATGGATGAACTTGATGAGCGCGCTTTCCTATTTGGGATCTAAACCGGTCCCAATGGTGAACTGCTTGGACGAGTCGCCTGGAGTGAAGTCGATTTGCTTTGTATCTTCAGCCGGCTTAAACTTGAGCTTTGGTTCCGACTCAGTATTGGGCTTCTTGAGAGGGCTCATATCAGCCGGGTCAACATTAGCAGTGTAGAATTTCAATTCCTCTGCGGCACAAGCTGACTCAGCGTAGGCTGCGTCTCCTTCCTCACACTCTTGGGCTATCTTTGGGTTTCCATCCACGGTTATGGTCCCTTTAAGTCCTGGCATCTTGAGCTTGAGATAGACGTAACACGGGCGGGCCATGAAACGAGCGTAAGCCGGCCACCCAAAAAGAGCATGATAAGGGCTTTTGATCTTAACCACTTCAAACATCAATGACTCGCACCTGTAGTTGGTCTCATCTCCAAAGGCCACATCGAGCTTGATCCGCTCGATTGGATAAGCCGACTTTCCAGGGACAATCCCATGAAAAACCGTTGTCGAAGGAAGCAACGTGCTCTCTGACAAATTCATTCGATGAAACGTCTCGTAGTATAAAATGTTTATGCTGCTACCTCCATCCATGAGAACCTTGGACAGAGTATATCCTCCAACTTGCGGTGCCACCACCAACGCCAAACCGCCTGGATTGTCAACCTGGGGGGCTGATCCTCTCTGCTCCAAGTGATCGCGTGCTCGGTCCAGTTAAGATACCTAGGGATAGCCGGCTCAGCCATATTGACAGCCCTGCTCTTAACCTTGCTGTCCCGCTTGTAGGTATTGGTGGTGAACACGTGGTATTGGCCACAACTTAGCTGCCTCGGATTCTTCTGAAAAATTCCTTGCCCAGCATGCCGCCGGAGCTCCTTCCCTGAGTCGCCGTACGCTTCATCAGAGCCGCCAAGGGATCCGGACATAAGTGGTGGCTGCGTCACCGTGCTTAGCATAGCACGAGTCGGGACCTGTTGAGGGGGACCACGATGCTCCTCGCGAGTCTCCACTCCAAGCAAGACTCCAAGTTTAGAACCCGAGTTGATGATGATCACTTCCCCGACGGCCGGCTCATTCAGAGGGCCGACCCGCCAAGAAGATTCGGCAGCATCATGGCTTCGGCCGGCTCGATGCCGACTGGATTGAGTACGCCGAGCGGGCTTGATGATGTTGGAGCAGATGTCCGGCTCGGGCACCGTCACGCCGATCTTGCTGATGAAGACTTGGATCTTGCCGAAGGGGACCCGGTAACCATACTCAACTTAGTCGGCATCGGGGCCCCAGCCAGAGTCGTCGATGTAGATCTTGCCGCGGTGGCTTTTGGTCATACGACCGACCACGTAACTCCCGAACCCTGCAAGGGCTCCCTTCGAGAACTCAACTCCACCGGGCGAGAGCCCCACGGTGGGCGCCAACTGTCGTGGTTTATCAACCCGGCAGATGTCCTCGTAACAGGACTTAGGTGTGAGGCCATCGCCGCTTGGTGGCGACTCGAAGGGGTTAAGCGAGAGAGGGTCGGGTTTACCTAGGTTCAGCCCCTCCTATGGAGGTAATAGCCTACGTCCTGCTTTTCGTGTATTAGATTGATGGATCTCGATTACAAGGGTGCGGAATCGCTAACCTAGCTATCGAGAGATTGTAACTTGAGAGTTTTGACCCTAGGGGTCTGCCTTTATATATAGGTTAAGCCCTAGGGTTTACAACAGAGTCCGGGTCAAATTATGACCCGTGACTTACTACATCTCTAACTTATCTTACACCTTAAGGAAACTTTAAGTGGCGTCCTTAGCTTCATGGGCTCTAAGTCGCCGTCTTCTGGTGGTGGGCCGCCCGACGTCTTGGTCACCCGCCGTCTTGCTTATTTTGTACCTGGGACACGACCCATCTTGAACTGGGTCATAAGACTGTTGATATGCTGACCCGACCTAGTAGGGCGAGTTATACCGTGGAGTTATATCCCCGATAGACACCGAGGACCCATGGAGGTGACGTGCACGGGGTTGCCCGGGAGACAGAGCTCGATCACTCGGATTTGGTGACGCTGGAGGGACGAATCCGAGCACAGACGCCGTGGCGAATTACCTCATGGAATGACCAGAGGAGAGGCCATCGGACGTGCGGCACCCGGGGTGTTACCGAACACCCAGTTAACAATTGCACAAGTTGTGCCGCACCCTCGCTCACTCAGTTGCGACTGTCCCATTAAAAGGCGAGACACCAAGGACCCCTGGAGGTGACGTACACTGGTGCATGCCCGCGAGACAGAGCTCGATCACTTGGATTTATCAGCGCTGCAGGGACGAACCCGAGCGCAGGCGCCGTGTCCACCCCCGATCGCGTGACAGTCGGGGAAAGAGCCTCGAGGATGCGGCGGTTTTTGGATGGTGACGAGGCACCAAGCGTAAGCTTTAAATGACACGAATTCAAATAAAGAGTGCTGGGTTCATCACACAACCAAAAGAGGGTATGTCGCGGGGGTAAGCCCCTGCCGGCCTGAGGGCGATGTTGCCCGGAGGGCGCCCTTCAACCTGAATGATACCAAAAAATCACCTGGTAGCCATGCTGATGTGGGAGCGTCATTGCGTACCGCCTGCTGCCGTGTGCCGCGGAGATCTGCCTCTCAGGGGCCGGTAGGCTCCTGAGGCCTCGTGAGCTCTAGAAGGTCACGCGCCTCCCGCGCGGTGACTGCGAGCCGTGCCAGCCTCTCGTAGGTGGCGCCCACATTCACCAGCCCGAAGGGCATGCAGACGTAGTTGGTGGTGGCGCCCCTACTCCGGCCCACGCGCGATGGCCTGAAAAGGTCTCAAGACCCGGCCCCGTTGAGCCCCGCGATGTCAACGCACACGCGTTCCTTGGCATTCACGGCGGGAACGATGGCCGTGCTGATGATGCCTCCTCTGCGCTGCACACCGCGCATGGCCCGAGCCGCCCTCAGGCTGGCGATCTCCCGGTCAATGAACTCCCGAGCCCCCGGCGCATGATGCTGGCCTCCTTGGTCGTGGTGGCGCTTGTGGAAATGCGCCTCCAAATGGTGCCTGAACACCTCCCTCGTCATATTGGTCAGCTCAAATGCTCTCCAAGTGTGAGCCCCCGAGGCCAGCCTTCAGGAGGCGCCGGGCACGCCTTCCTATGCGGGAGGGGGGAGGCCGGAGCCCGCGATGGGCACGAGACTCGGGGCGTCGACGTCAGGCGCTTTGCCCTTGGGGTTGGAGAAGCCCGTAGCATGCACTGACTGCTTCTTCCTGGGCGGCGTGGTCTGGCACAGTTCGGCTCCTCCTTCCCTAGTCGAATCCCCTATTGTGGCGGCTTTGTAGGCTCGCTCAAGGGAGCAGACCGCGTCCTTCTCGTCACAGGTCATGTTGATGACGCTGCTGCAACCCGGCATCTTGAGGACGTTTAACCATTGTGGGTGGCGGCCATGAACTTGGCCAGCGCCGGGTAACCCAAGATCTCGTTGTATGGGAGACCGATGTGTGCCACGTCGAAGTCGATGAGCTCAGTGTGGTAGGTGCTGCGAGTGCCGAATGTGACAGGGAGGAGGACCTGCCCCAGCGGCGTGGTGGAACCTTAGGTCACCCCGGAGAACAGCCTGGTGGGCATCTGCTGGTCATAGGGCACCTGGAGCGTCTAGAAGGTTTCCACAGAGAGCATGTTGAGACCTGCGCCTCTGTCGATGAGGGTCTTGGTAACCGCCACGTTGATGATGGTGGGGGTGCATAGCATGGGAAGAGAACCCGCGACGACCGTGGACTTGAGGCCATCGCTTGCGTCGAAGCGGATAGTGTACTGGGACCACTTGAGGGGTCGTACAGCCCCTAGCCTCGGGAGGGCAGCATTTAGCTCGCGTGAGAACTGCTTGAACAGGCGGTTCGACGCAGGGGCATGCGCCCCTCCAAGGATGCAGGCGACCGCTCGGGGCTCCTAGTAGCCCCTGGTCCCCTCGTCGTGATGGTTGTTGTCGTTGCGCCTCGGCGCTGGCGGCAGTGGGGGAAGGGCGATGTTGTCCTAAGGGCGTGCCTCGCGAGGCTGCTCGCGCCAGGCGCCCTCGCGAGGCTGGCCACGCCAGCCGTCCTCACGGGGATGGTCCCACGATCCTTGGCGCGGGTTACAACCACAGTCGTCCCGTCCACTGCCACCAAGGCCGCCCCCGCGGCTGGAGCTGCGCTCGCTGCGCTCGGGGCGCCGGCCAACGCGCTCGTTGCGGATTGCCTTGAGCTCCTGGCAGTCCTCGGTGTTGTGAGTGTGCACGTCATGGTTGATGCAGTACATGCGGTGCTCTTTTGCGGGCACATCCTGATCACGGCCGCGCTTCTGTTAGGGCTCCGCCGCAAGCACGGCGGGACCCTTACGCCTCGATTCCTTGTTCTTTGCCTTGCCTTCATCGGGCGTAGCGTTAGGGTCGTCGTGGATGAACAACCGGCCCTCTTCTGCCTTGGCGCACTTGTCGGCGATGTTAAACAACTCCAGCGCCGAAGTGAGCCCGTCGTGGATGGTGATCTTCTCGCACATCCGGACGTCTTTCCGCCATTGGTGAAGGCCATGATTATGGTTTCGTCCGTGGCGCGCGGGATCTTGTTGCGCACCTGGCTGAAAAGCTAGATGTATTTGCATAGGATTTCGCCGGGGCGCTGCTTCATGCGCCGCAGGTCGTTGACGGAGAGGGGGCGATCATGCGTGCCCTTGAAGTTGGCGATGAACTGCTCGCAAAGTTCGCCCCACGAAGAGACAGACTCCTCGGGCAGGTTGAGGAGCCAAGAGCGTGCGCCATCCTTGAGGGCCATGGGAAGCCAGTTCGCCATGACCTTGTCATCACTGCCCGCGGCCTCGATGCTCAGAGCGTCGAGCTGGAGTAACTCCGTAGGGTCTGGAGCGCTGTCGTAGCGTGGAGGTAGTTCGGGCTTTAACTTGACAGGCCAGACCACCCGTCGCAGCTCGCGAGTAAAGGCCCAGCATCCCACGGTGCTCGTGAAGATGCCGCGCGCGAGGACGGCGCGGTTCTGGCGCCCAGCCACCGTGACGTCCTGGATGACTTGGTCCTGGTGCTGGCCCTGCTGCTCGAGGGTCACCCGCGCATCGGGCGGCGCGCGGCGGATGATCTGATAGCTGGCTTCGTCTTGTGCTTGGGGAGGAGCTCCTCCGGGCTGGACGCGGGGGTCCGCATCACGCCGGAACCCGGGGGGTCATTGTGCAGGGGAGGCGGCGTAGGTGCTCCATGCGCCACGTCGCCAGCGAGGGACGGTGGATGGCAGAGCGAGCGAGAGGGCGCCGGTGCCTCCCCAGCGGCGGTGACAAGCTTGATGATTGTGATGCAGCCAGGCGTCGTACCCTGCGTCGGCCGGGCGGTAGCGGAGCAGCTCCTGGGCCATGAGCAGCGCGACTTGAGCGTTCACGCGCCCGTGGGAGGAGGAAGCCATGCTGGTGTGGCCGTCTTGCCGTAGGGACGGATGCACGGAGGAATCCTGCTGCTCGTAGGCCGCCGGGTCGGTGGTTGCGGCAGCCTCAGCGTCGACGGGGTGACGGCAAGCCCCGCGGCCCGCTGGCGCGGTCTGGACGACGCGAGCGGCGTGGCGCTCCGCACGCACTCGGCGAGCTTCGGCCATCAGGTCGGTGAGAGAAGGGCTGGAGCGGAACCGGGGAGCAACGGAGCACCCATACCTAACGCGCCAAATGTCGGAATCGGGGCTCCGGGGACCCAAGAGAGGTTCGAATACTGGGGTGTGCCTTGTCCACCGGCCCTACTCTATCTCGCGAACCAACAGACAAGCTCCGGCGATCTCAAGCTAGAAGGAAGAACAAAGACACAGCCGTTACCCAGGTTCGGGCCACCTCGCGGTGTAATACCCTACTCCTGCTTGTCTGGATTGCTTGGGGAGAGTAATGGGTTACAAAGGTGGGTTCTTGCGTCCTTGTGGTTGACGTGGGGAAAATGAACACTCCCTTCTCCGGTGGTGCCCTCGTTACTTTTATACCGGCTTCGGTCCTCTTCCCCGAAAATACAAGGCGGGAAGGGTTGCCACAATCGCCGGTTTGAAAGGGGACATGAGTGCAACCTATCTTGACAAAGGTGGTCTTTGCCTGCTAAAGCCTCCGTCCATGACACGTCGGTGGGCTCGGTGCTAACCTCCGTCCTTGCGAGCACCCACTCCAGTCCTCTTGCACCAAACTGGAAACCTTTGGCCCTCGCTTTGGGAACCTGCAGGCTGGCTTTGCTCCCTTAGCACCGATGAGGAAATCCTCCTCATCCGTGCTTGCTGGCACGGTTCCGAGTGCCGCTGGACGCGGCGCGCGTCACCCTCGTGATGGCGCAGAGTTGATGGACCCCGCTTGGACCAGCCTCGACCAATCCGCCTCGCGAGGGCCTCAGGAGGTAGCCTCGCGCAGGAGCTTGGGGAGATCCTTGATGGTGTAGCGGCCGTCCTCCTCGCGAGGTGTGACCCCCGTGAGGCCGTTCCTCCGAGGGGTGCCGATGGGCCTTGCTTTCACTTTAGACCCAGCGCCGCGTCTCGCGCCGCAGGCCGACGGGCCTGGGTACCCCCAGTCCGAAAGGCCCAACAATGTCCATGGAGGGCTCCACCCAAAAGGGTCGACAAAGTAGCAACCTCCTCTATTCCATCACGGCTTACGTCCACGAAGGACTAGCCTCACTCGGGGTAGATCTTCACGAAGTAGGCAATCTCCTTGCCCTTACAAACTTCTTGGTTCAACTCCACACACGAAGGCGGAGGCTCCCAAGCGACACCTAACCAATCTAGGAGACACCACTCTTCAAAAGGTAATATATGTGGTAACAATGATGAACTCCTTGCTCTTGTGCTTCAAAAGATAGTCTCCTCAACACTTAATCACTCTCTCACAGATTTGGCTTGGTGGAAGAGGTTGATTGGGTGGAAAGCAACTTGGGGAGGCTAGAAATCCAGATTCATATTGTTCGAGTGGACACTACTGCAGGAAGGTCCAAAGACGACACAACAATCAGAGACCCTTCGATGAAACTATGTGTGATGACCAAATCGCAAACGGTATAGTTATAGCTCCGTCGGTAATGACGTGAACTGTGTGCGACGGCGGATCCATCAAATACGATCCCAAAAAAAGTTGCGTGTGCTATATGTGGCAAACAGTTGGCCCAGATAAACTGTTTGGGATTGGACAATATAACGTAAACGGTTAGAAAAATACAAGTGTGTGCGATGTACGGCATACAGTTCACCCTGATAAACTGTTTGCGCTGAACCAACAGAACACAAACGATTGTCCAAATGATTATGTGTGTGATAGATGGCATACAGGTCACTCGGATGATTTGTTTGTGATGAGATAAGATAACATAAACGGTTACATAGATCAAGATGTGTGTGATAGACAGTATACATGCCACTGGGATGAACTGTGTGCGATAAGAAAAAATAACACAAACGGTTGCTCAGATCAAGATGTGTGTGATGTACAGCATACACAGGCTATTCAGATGTGTTGTGGGCAAACGGTTCCGGATAAAGAACTGTCAGTGACTGATGAAATCATCACCGACGGATTTGGTTGTTTATTCCGCATGCGATGTGATTTTCTCAATCTGCCCACAAACATCTATGCTTCTGTTTAGAAGAACAGGATTGCATAACCAAATTAAACATCCAAATACATAAGTGACTACACACATAACATTGGCACACCTCAATAAACAATTACACACATAACATCATGATTGCCATAACCTAATTAAGCATCCAAAAGCATAAGTGACTACACACATAATATTGGCGCACACCTCAATAAACTATTACATGCATAATAAACTTATCCCTCTAAAACTACTGATATTTCGGCATAGAGGGAGTATGAGAAACGATCATCAAATCATCTACTTCCTGTGACGCTTGCCGCCACCGCTCTGCTTGTTGCTAGATCCCGCATCATCTTCAGGTAGGAGGCACTTCCTCATGTCAACGATCCACCTGAACATCTCGTAGCAAGTGTACGCTTCCTTGGCCACGGTCTGGAGGTGATATTCATCCAGTTTCTTCACCCAGGCCCTGTGCCAGACATGCGTTTTCTTGTCTCACTCAGCCTTCATGTCTCTGTAGTAGGGGTTGATGATGGCCTCGGCCAAGTCAACATGGGGGTCCATGTTCTTCTTGCTGCCCCAGACCTTGTAGTGGCCGCGGATGTCGACAAGCTTCTGGCAGGCCAAGCCCGAAGTCTTGAGCACCTTTGGATCGTTGGTGGTGTCCACTGTAGCGAACCTGTAGTTGGGGCTGTTGACAAACCTGGTGAAACGATCGCAAGGAACTGTGGTCTAGCAGTAGCGGTAGAGGAGGACATGATGGCCGATGCACAACTGGGTGACGACAACCTTCTAATCATGCCCGACACGACCGCCGGTGTAAGCGAGGTCGAAGCCGACCACTTTGTACTTGTCATCCGAATCAAGCAATGATAACCCACAAGTATAGGGGATCGCAACATTTTTCGAGGGTAGAGTATTCAACCCAAATTTATAGATTCGACACAAGGGGAGCCAAAGAATATTTGTGAGTATTAGCAGTTGAGTTGTCAATTCAACCACACCTGGAGATTAAATATCTGCAGCAGAGTGATCAGTAGCATAGTAGTATGATAGTTTTGATAGCAGTAGCAATAGTAATAGCAACGGTAGCAGTGATAGCAATAGTTTTGTAGCAAGTGTAACAGTAACAGTAGCAATAGTAACTTAGCAAGAACAATATGTGGAAAACTCGTAGGCACTAGATTGGTGAACACGTTGGTTGATATTCATCATATAACAGTCATAACCTAGGGCGACACAGAACTAGCTCCAGTTCATAAATGTAATGTAGGCACGTATTCCGTAAATAGTCATACGTGCTTAAGGAAAAGAACTTGCATGACATCTTTTGTCCTACCCTCCCGTGGCAGCGGGATCCATAAGGAAACTAAGGGATATTAAAGCCTCCTTTTAATAGAGACTGGAACAAAGCATTAACACATGGCGAATACATGAACTCCTCAAACTACAGTCATCACCGAAAAGTATCCCGACTATTGTCACTCCGGGGTTTACGGATCATAACACGTAATAGGTGCATATGACTAGCAAGATCGGATCAAGAACATAGATATAATGGTGATAACATAAACGGTTCAGATCTGAAATCATGGCACTCGGGCCCTAGTGACAAGCATTAAGCATGGCAAAGTCATAGCAACATCAATCTCAGAACATAGTGGATACTAGGGATCAAGCCCTAACAAAACTAACTCGATTACATGCTGAATCTCATCCAACTCCTCACCGACCAGCAAGCCTATGAAGGAATTACTCACTCCCGGTGGGGAGCATCATGGAATTGGCGATGGAGAAGGGTTGATGATGACGAAGACCGAAGATTCCCCTCTCCGGAGCCCCAAACAGGCTCCAGATCTGGCCTCCCGATGAAGAACAGGAGGTGGCGGCGGCTCCGTATCGTAAAACGCGATGAAACGTTCTCTCCTATTTTTTTTCTCCGAAAATAGGATTTTATAGTGCTGGAATTAGGGTCAATGGTGCCCCGAGGTCGGCACAACCCACCAGGGCGCGCCTGGAGGGGTGGCATGCCCTGGTGTATCGTGCCCAACCAGGGCACCCCCTCCAGTTGTTCTTGGCTCCAATAATTTTTATTTATTGTAAAATAAATCTCCAAAAAGTTTCATCCAGTTCTGAGAACTTTTATTTCTACACAAAAATAACACCATGGTAGTTCTGCTCAAAACAGCATCAGTCCGGGTTAGTTTCATTCAAATCATGCAAATTAGAGTCCAAAACAAGAGCAAAAGCATGAGGAAAAGTAGATACGACGAAGACGTATCAAGCAACCGCTCCATAGTGCCGATGGAGTCCTCCACCATGCCCGGGTCGTTGGTGTACACCACTGTGAGGTCCGTCTTCCTCATGTGGGTCTCCACATGATGCACGTCGTACTCCATTGGAGCGCCACTGGACATCCTCTCTATATGGGTCGTCGAGGGTGTGCTTATTGTGTTGTGGGGCGCGATCGAAAGCGTGAAGAGGCTATGTTTAATGGCCGTGGGTATAAATGGGGGCCTGACGTCCTGGAAAACCGGCACGTTCGGATGGCAGTTTTTGCAGCGCATGATTCAGTCGTGGAAGCACGTAACTGCATGGGGCGACGCACATGGCGCAACTGCATGCATATGGAGCCCCGAACGTGATCGTGGGCCGGTCCCAACCGCTGACCGAGCATGCACAGAGGGGCGCGAGAGCAGAGCACGCGGAGGGATGCGAGAGCAGAGCACGCGGTGGGACGCGAGGTCGAACCAGACCACTTTGTACTTGTCCTCGTCAAGTAATAGGTCCATAACATTGGAGTTCTCAACCCAGATCGGATGTTTGGTGTACACCACCGAGAGCCCCGCGAACCTTTTGTGTGTGTCCACTACGACATGCATGGTGAACTGGCGCTCGTCGTCGACAGCCGCTGGGAGCGCCATTGGAGCCGCGCAGGATACCCTCGGTCGTGGTTCTGCATCTTAAAGTCCGGATATTAATCGTCAATTTCATATTAATGTCCAGATATTAATCGTCCATTGCATACTAAGGAAAAGATGGTACTACTAAAATACGAGTCTCCCTCATAAGATGCCATTTGCATGGTTGTATGTGATACCGGCAAACAGGTCGCTCGGACGAACTGTTTGCATTGATCAAAAGTAACACAAACGATTCCGTTTAACAAGATGTGTGTGATACCCTGCAAACAGGTCAGTAATCGGAATTGTGTGGGATGACCGATAAAAAGACACACGATTCCTAATAATAAGCTGTGTGTGATGTGGCCTATGGGCAAACACTTGCTCGCTCCCAATTGTCTGTGATTGTTGAAATCATCACCGACGTGTTCCTTTCTTTAATCGTAAGCGATGTGATTTGCTATGTCTGCATACCATTTATTCTCTGTCTATAGAACAACATCATGATTGCATAACCTAAATAAACATCCAATTACATTACTGACTACAGATAACATTTGCACACATCAATTAACAAGTACATGCATACTAAACTAGTAGTAACGATCATCAAATCATTCATCTATACTTCTTGTGATGAGGGGTGCCGGTAGGCACAGGACGGAGGCACTTCCTCATGTCAATGATCCGCCTGCACATCTCGTAGCTTACGTATGCGTCCTTGGAAGCGTACTTGACATGATCTTCATCCAGTCTTCGGACCCAGGCGCGGTGCCAGGCAACCTTCTTCTTCTTGCAGACATCCTTCATGCCTCTGTAGTAGGGGTCGATGATGTCCATGGCGAGGTCAAGCAGGGAGTCCTTATGCTTCTCCTCGCCGCCCAAGATCTTGTACATGCATTGGATGTCCACCAGATTCCGGCAGGCCAAGCCCGTGGCCTTGAGCACCTTTTCATCGTTGGTGGTGTCCACCGTACCGAATATGTAGTCAGGGCTGTTCACAAACCTAGCAAATCGATCGCAAGGCCATGTGGCTAGGCAGTAGTGGTAGACGAGGACGTAATGGCCCACGCACAGCTGGGCGACGGCAACCTTCTGATCATGCCCGGCACGACCGACGGTGTACTCGAGGTTGAAGCCGACCACTTTGTACTTGTCATAGGCAAGTAAACTGCTCCATGGTGTGGATGGAGTTCTCCAACTAGACCGGGTCGTTGGTGTACACCACCGTGAGGTTCTTGAACCATACGTGGGTGTCCACGTAGGCACGAATGGTGAACTGCCGCTCGTCGTCGGTAGCCGCTGAGAGCTCCGCCATTGGAGTCGAGCAGGATATCCTCTCTATATTTGGAGTGTGGGTGTGCTTCTAGCATTGTGGGGAAAGGTTGAAGAGAGACAATAGGTTAAATTAGCGGTGGAGTAAATGGGGGCTGGACGGGCTGTAATTGGCACGTCTTGTCACCGTGTTCCCGGCAGAGGATTGCTGTGCAAGCTTGACCAGCGCACGAACAAGCATTCCCAGTGGTTCGTTTGGCCACGTGGTGGCTCAAAGTGCCGCCAACGTATCGTTGGTGAGCCCATTCCCGCGCGCAACCACGCATAGTTTCTCGCCCGGCTCGGTTGGCCACGCGTCGGCTGGAAGAAGCTCCCATTATTGTGGGCGTTAAATGGGAAACGGTTAGCAAAAACGAAGCGTGTGCAATGACTTAAAGCAGCGTACACGTTCAGCACTAAGCAGCGGTGTGACATATGCAATGCGGATGCGACTGGGAAGGACGGTGAGGGTTTTGTTAAGCGGGGACGATGGTGAGGGTTTTCTCGTCCAAAATAATAATGCGCTTTGGAGGCGACGATTCAGTAGACACAACCATTTGTGATAAGTGTCACTACGGTGTAAGGGGACTACCGTGGTCCGTGTAAATCCTACAGCCACAGACGTGCAATCCGCGGGAATGCGTTCTGGACAATCAGGACACACGCGTGTCGCGGCACAATGTTAGTCCTCGCACCCGATTTCAATCCGGGAAAATAACCAAGTTTACGGGTTCCAAATTTCCTCTTTCGTGTGACACCTGAATTTTTTTACTGCATTCAACAAGTTTCCAGGTAAGTATAGTATTTTTTTACCGTAATATGCGTGAAAAAAAACTGTCAACACTCACTTGTAACTGTGCGTGCTGTGGGCAAACAGTTGCTAGTAGTAAATTGTGTGGGGACTCTAAGATAAGCATAAATATTCCATTAACCAAACTGATTGCAACTCAAGACTGCAATTACATTGCTCTACTTATTAGTTCATTAAACACAATATCACCAACCTCTAGATCAACATATAATAAACACAACTCAAGCAAAGATGTAAGACGCACAAACTATAGATAGCTAGAGTAGTGCTGGCATCAGGACATGTATATATAACTCAATCCTAATCGTACCCACCAACAACGTAAACTTTCACCAGGTACTCCGCGTACGCGGCGTGCGCCACCCTCCGAGAATACTTCTACCTGAAGGAGCCAACGGCTTGTCCTCTAGCATGCGCCAGAACAATTGCAAACGTGGGGTTAAGCCTTTGGGCGCAGAACGGGTATCCGAAGCCCCCATTCCGGGTCCTTATGCAACGATTATGCGTTCCCGCATAGAGCTCGATGAGCTTTTGATTTCTTGTACCTCCTCTGTTCATATTTATCGCTGCCAATGTCGTCAGATAGCACCTATACATATAATAAAAAAATCATGACATTGATGAATGAAATGCATAAAATGATATCACAAACAACTTAGTGCAAGAAAATTATTTACTAATGACTATAAATGCATGAACCGGTTATTGTCAAAGAAACAAGGAACTTTCAAGTAAGTACTACTCCCCATTATCACTAAAGTAGTGATCTAAATGCTCTTATACAGTGTTCATTTACAAATGGGTACATGTATAATCATCTATGTAGACAGATTATTGGCAAAATGATCATTTGTACAGGTCAACCATTAAATCACTATCAAACCTTACACAGAATATTAGCATAATCTGTCGGATTTCGGGCTCCGCAAAACCCTTAAGATTCGAACACAGGGGCGTGTGGGAAGATCCCCTGCAGCTTCGCCCAACCTAGCTCGCTGCTCGATGGACATAACGATGAACTCGCATGAAGACGAGGAAGAAGATGAACACGACAGTTTACCCAGGTTCGGGCCGCTGCAAAGCGTAATACCCTACTCCTGCTTTGGTGGATTGCCTCTCGAGGAGGTGGGGTGGATGAACTAGTACAGTGTTTTAGAGCCTCGCGAGGGCTCCCCTGAGGTGTTCGGGGCCCTCTGTGGCTTGATGATGGATGAGCGGTGGAATTGATGGGGGATCCCCTCTACGGTGCAGCCTACCATCTATATATAGCGGTGGCTCGGGTCCTCTTCCCTTATCACAACGGCGGGAAGGGATCCCACAATGGCCAATTTTAAAGGGGGACAGGGGTACGTGCCCGCCCTGCCCAAAGGCGGTCTTCGCCTGCAAAGTAGCTGTCGACAGCATAGAGGTGGGCTTAGCGATGACACCCGTCCTGCGGGGCCCGTGGTTGCAGTCTTGTTGCACCGGAATGGAAACCTTTGGGGGGTGCTTTGGGAACCCGTGTACGTCCTTGCCCCCTTTAAACCAAAGGGGAAACTGCGCCGCCTGACGCGCTGGCGCCCGCCTGTCCTTCCTTGCGTTACCTTTGACTCCTGAGGCCGGGCTGCGCATTGAGATCTCCGCCGCTCCGGAGGGGGCCTGGGGAGGCCCCTCCCTTGTTGGTCTTGGCGCCGCTCCTCCTCGCGAGGCTTGGGCCCTCGCGAGGGCCTTGTCTTGAGTGGGGCCGCGCCCGCCTGTGTTTGGTTGACGTAGTGGGCCATGCCCTGGGCCGCAGGCAGGCAGGTCTGGGTACCCCCGTTCCTAGGACGCTGACATAATCGTTTGTACGGATGTCACTTATCCTAGTCACTTATCATTTACCTAACAAACAATCAATACGTACACACTAACACGGATCTATCGAATCTTACTATGATTACATGGATTGAAATAACATGAACCTCGGGCTCTCCATTCCAAAATAAGACAGAAACAGAACTAATCAGAGATGCCCTTTATAAATAGTTACCAAAATAGGCGGGTCTAACCGGTTCTCCGTCATCGTCTGAGTTGTGGCCGTCGGAGTCATCGGAGTCGCTGGAGTGGTCATCAGAGAGGTCGTAGTAGTCTCTGTGCAGCACCGCCTCCTGTTGGGGAGGCACGACGGGGCTTACGACGTCATGGCCGCGCTTCTGTCTGCGCGAGACCTCATCGGCGGGGAGGGTAACCTCGTTGCCCAGCATCAAGAGATGCTTAGTTGCTTCATCGGCCCCGGCGTCGAACCATGCGTCACCACTCCCTCCGATGGTGTGCTTGGTCGCCATCTGATACACTTTTGAGAGCGTTTACGACAAGGAACGACGACGAGGATGCAGGCGCGGTGTGTGGAGAGAGGGGAGTGAGGCCGCCTGCTATAACCAACGGCACATGCGCGATTAATATAGAGTGGTTGGGAGCTAGGCGGGAGGCGGTTAAACGGCTCGCCTCCCGGTGAGCCTGCGCAGCGGTCTTCTCACATGCCTCACCCCTGCTTGCACGTCTCCGCCTGTGTAAAGGATTGCTCGCACACGTCTCGTCAATTCACACACCAGCTCGCACGTCTCCCGGTGAGCCAGAGCGGCCTGTGCGCACGCGTTCCGTCAATTTACACACCTACTCACATGCCTCACGGTCAACCTGAGTAGTGGACTACTCGCATGCGTCCCGTCAACTCATGTCCGCTCGGACGGCACATGGGGCGCATGGTGGTATACATAATATTTTGTTGGGACCAATGCACACGGTTGAATACTTTAATCGTTCATGATGGTAACGCAAGTGCGTGTACCAACCTTTAGTAAGCTCCCGTTTGTAAGAAAAGTATATCAAAAACTTGTCTCCAATTAGGCCAAAAATTAGCACAATACTCCCACTGTTTCTATTTAGTGTGCATATAAAATTTGGTCAAAGTCAAGCAATGCAAAGTTTGACAAGATTTATATCAAAAGATATCAACATCTACAATACCAAAGCTATATGCTATGAAAATTAACATCATGACACATCTAGTAATATTGATTTCATGTTGTGAATGTTGATATTTTCTCCTATAAAGTTAGTCAAAGTTTATGAAGTTTGACTTTGACCAAACCTTATATGCAGACTAAAAAGAAACGGAGGGAGTATATATATGTATCATCAAACGGAATCCCAAGTTTCATGATTTTCAGTTGATTTTTGGATTTACTTCAATTTAAAATGATTTTTTCGATGTTTGAGGCCGAGCTATCTAAAAACCAAGATTTTCAATGTTTTCCATGACTCCAAGATGTTTGAGGTTTCTTACCATTTATTGCATGGCGATTAAACATGAACCCAAAGGGACATATGATTTCCCCCAATGAATTCGTGGAAACTCAATTATTGCATATTTTTCGAATGATATATGAACATTATATAATTATAACACGGACTGATGTGTCACGTGTTTTCTGCATAAAAATAGTTTGACGCGCCTCGAAGTGGTGTTTTCGGTGGTTGTCGCGCCTGGGGGGGCTCTTTCCAATTTGTGAAGCACGCACCCGATCAAAGTCGTGTAGTTCGCATTTTGACATCAAAAAACAAACCCATGCATATGCTTGGGTCACATATAATTGATGGTGGTCCTGAGTGGCTCCCTCACATGGTAATCGGTGACGCGTCAATCTATCGGGTCCATGTGTGGTCACCTATATTATATATTGTTTTGACCAAGGTGGATCCTTTTCGGTATGCGTTACGATATCCCATGGTTAGACATCGAGACATGTTTTTTCAGCGCATGCATATATACCCATGAACCCATTCCACCACCATCTCGAAATGGGGGGTGGGGGTGGGGAGGCATACATAAACTATACACGTTGTGATCGATCCTCTTCATAAGTCGACTTACAGTTTCTGAGGCAGGTGACATTAAAGTTCCATTGGGTACTAACTAAACAAACACTTAATTACATGTATACATATATGTGTGGGCCTCATGTAGTGGTCGTTTGTTTTGTCAAACACCCTCTCACATGGTCATCGGCATCACACCGGCCCATCCATGTCCACGTGCCTCGTCACTTTGACAGGTAGCTGTAGAGATGTTAATTTGACCAAGGTGGATTCTTCTTGTTGGTATATGTGTTATATATATTGTACGTTGCTGACATATGCATTGATATTTCTAACCAAAATTCGAACGCATCGTACACACTAAATCCCTCCTATCGGCGTGAAATGTGGGCGCGCGTGGGGCTATATATGCATGGGTCGTTAACCTCAGTATGGGGCCATTCTGGTCCGGGAGACACACATGTGGCGGCAAAAGTTGCGTGTTTGGTATTTGAAAACATCACACAACGCTTTCATACATATGTGCGTGGGGCCATGCATGTGCGTTGTTGTTGTCTACAGACACTCCCTCGTGTAGTTATGGATGACATGGCAAATTTGTAGACCCGTGTGGTCTGTCACTTAAACCGGCCCATACTACATGTTAATTTGACCAAGGTAGATATAGTCTTCTCATTATTTGTTACGATATAGTTCATGGTGAGATACCAGATAGAAGTTTGAGCGCATACAAATATATATAGGGCGTGTTGTCGGTTCGAAGCATGTGTGTGTGGGTTGGGGTGGGGGCGGGGGAGGGGTAACACAATAGTACGTATACACGAAACCTATTTATGAGGTTAGGTACTACGTACCGTTCGACCTTTGAGAGGCATATGTGCCACATCAAAAAGTTATGGACGCACGAAATATCACACCACCTTAATTAATTAGTTGAGCCACACACATGTGGTTGCGGTCTCACCCATCTTGTGAAGTTTCAGAGACGCGCCCATCAGTGGGCCCGCACAGTCTACCCTCAGAACAAAAACACAAGGGAAGGGGTGATCATGATGGATTTCTATTGGTTTTGTGTTTCGGTTGGGTGAAATTGCAGTCCTAGTATAAGTTCGTACGTTCATATATATATATATATATATATATATATATATATATATATATATATATATATACATATATATATATATATAGTAGCTACCATCCCCCCGTCGACTTGAAGATGTGTGTGGGGGGGGGGGGGAGGGGGGCATGAGCCAACATTACCGTGTGCTCTGCGAGACATTGTGTGTCACATGAAAGTTGTGCATTCCGTATTTGAACACCACAACAACCTTTCCATACATACATTTGGTCCACAATCATGTCTGTTTGTACTATGACCCTAGATTTATCGTGTTTATTTTCCAATGTTGTTATATAAATGGCAGAGGAGTCTTTTTTTGAAACTTAAATAGCAAACGAGTCGAACGAGACAACTGTGTGCGATTGTGTACGCAGTAGACACGGTTCCCGCATGCTAACTGTGTGCCACGCCCGGCCCGTGGTTGTCACGTAACTACAGACCACCTTTGCACCAACCCACATAGAGAAATCTTAAGAATAGCTACCTGCCTTGATCATTTTAAAAATTGATGGTTCCGTGGGTTTTTCTCTTTAAATTTCACACATGTATTATGTTCGGGCCGTGTGCGATGTTTCTTCCTCTGGCGCCACTTCAAACCCTTCATATAAATTTATGTTGTCCCGGTTTTTCATTCCCTCCAAGTAAAATTTAAAGTAGCCGCGACATTTCCTCAAATACCACCTAGGCCCCTCATACCCCCACCCCCACACAACTCCCTCGCTCGAACCCTAGCTACCACGTCGTCGCCGTCGCCGCCCCCGACCTTGCTCCGCGTTCCACAGTCAACCTCTCATGCGCTCCCCATGCAGGATACCAACCCATCTCCATACCCTCACCGCCCTGAATTTCTTAGATGACACCTGCTAAACACCCCTTCCTCACAGATCCGCATCCCCCACCATAGGCCGTCGCAGCCTAATCCTAGCTACACTTCCAGAGGAGATCTAGGAGCAAATGGCCAAAAGGAGGTATATCTTGGCCTTTCCGCTGGACGATGCCGAGGTGGCCGCCGAGGCTGCCGGGGAAGCTGACTACGATGACGAGGTGCCCGCCGGGATCACCGGGGAAGCTAACTACGATGACGAGGTGGCCGTCGGGGAAGATTTCTACGATGACGAGGTGGACGCCGAGGCCGCCGGTGAAGCTGACTACGATGACGAGGTGGCCTTCGAGGCCGTCGGGGAAGCTGACGACTATGAGTCTGTAAGATAGCGGGTTCCCGTTTGGATGCCTATCAACGCAGCCGGCTATGACATCGAGCTCGTCGACGGTGACGGCTTGTCGCGGGCTATGTCACAGGTTAAGTGGCCCAACCCCGACACCTCGGGTTCAACCCCCGTCGACCTCGTGCAAGGCCCAGCCACTGATCTACTCTGCTTCGCTCTCAAGAATTTACCTTCGTTCGTCTCCATGGAGCCTCTTTTGTCATTTCTGAAGGACACGTTCTATGGCGGTGGCTCGGCATCGTCAGCTGCCAAGTCAGACCTCATCGACGACGCCGACGCCGACAACGACACCCTATCCGTCTCTTCCAAGGGGAAAGAGCCCATCCGTGACATCAGGGAGGGCACCCTGCATCCCAGCTCTTCCAAGGGGAAGGAGCCCATCCGTGACAATAGGGAGCACACCCATAATCTGCACTCTTCTAATGGGAATGAGCCCATCTGTGACAGGTGAGGAAACCCATCTCATGTTAAATTACTTCACTCATTCTAAATGTATGGACTCTGCAGTTGAATTTCATCAATACCTGTTTCAAGAGCCATATATGGTTCCTGTTAAACCTGGTGTAGTTAACACGTGCACGGTTTATTTCTGTTCTTTCGCATGTGATGTTTAGTTATACAATTTCATGTTTAAGCACCGACTACGTTCTATGCAATTTCAACAGTACAGTACGAATGACTATTTTTGGTTTCTATCAAACCTGTTGTAGTCCTTGTTTAACTGTTTTTCCTAGCTCGGTTGTTTGTAGTGGGCATATGTCCTGATTCAATTGCTATATAGTATGCCTTGTTTATTTCAGTTATTCACATTGTGAAGTTCTATATATGCAAGTATGTACTTTCCAGTTCAATTTCATCATACCAGTTAACACGCCCACTGTTTATTTCTGGTTTTTCACAATGTGATGTTCAGTTATACAATTTGATGTGTAAGCAACAGCTACATTCTATGCAATTTCAACGGTACCACTATGAATGACTATATTTGGTTGCTGTTAAGCTTGTTGTAGTGAGCACAAGCCTTTCCATTTTTATGTAACAATAACTAGTGTGCTTAAACGTGCACAATACTCGTTTGAATGACTATATTTTGTTGTTGTTAAATGCTAAGCCTATTGCAGTTAACACACATCTCCACTCATTATTAGCTTAGCTAGCGTGCTTAAACCTGCACACTGAAGCTATCATTTTGTGATCATATTGTTTACCATGCATATATTTGGTTGATGTTTAGCCTGTCAGTACTTAACATGCATTTTGAAGTACGTACCCAGGACAATATTGGGAACGGCTGTTGTTTTCCATCGAGGTTAGTTTCATCACATGGCTTATATATATACTCCATCCACCCCAAAGTATAAGATGTTAATACAACAAATATGTGAGTATTTTGGATGTAATAAGATCTTATATACTGGGACAGGGAATACTGTACTACGTCATTGTGCAATTTCAGTTTACCTTCTAATACTAACTTGTTGCTTGTAGGTACATATGTCACTGGTAAAGATCCGTGTGTCGACCCTTTTTGCGTATGGGGCAATGAGATATTCATGAACCAACATCAAGTGAGGAAACTTATAAAGGTTGTTAATAAAATGGGACAAAATATGGCAATTAAACTATTTCTTTACACCTTATCCAAGACAACAGTGACCTGCAAGATGGTAACTACGAACTCTGTACCCTTCTTTTTACTGTCCATAACGAGTTGTTAGCTTACAAATTTACAATGTCTGAATCTATTTTGTTTGTAGTGGTTCTCAAAGCAGTTTACTCAGGATTGCCTCTCAAACTACATGATTGGTGGACGTGCAAACGTTAAAGTATATCTACCAGGCCACGATGAGTACCAAGATATGCTCATCAAGACAGAGAATGATGGGCGGTCCGCCATCACAAGGGGATGGCCTAGAGTCGTCCGTGCATTCTGCATGGAGGAGGACACAATATGGGCATTCCGCTTCACCTTGTAGAGCTACCAGGGTGACTTTCGCCTCTTCCTTTACCGTATTTAATACAAGTATGCAACCGTGGTTCATCATTATTTATCTGGTCATAATGTAGTTATTATTTCTTGATGTAATTCTTGAACATATGTACGTGTGAATGGAATAATGCATTGGTTGTTGAACCTATGGCTATTTAAGATGGATATGAAAAATGTTATAGCCTACTATCAAATTCAAATCCTGTAGAATTTTAAATTGTGGTGATTAAAATAGCGGAAAAATAAGCTCTGCTGGTCATTACACCGCACATGGTTTGTAAAGCAGAACGTGTGTGATATACCTCATGATTCGACACATTTCAGAGAGAGAAACCATGTGCGACAATGCACACAATTGCCGTCTGCAAACCGTATGTGATGTTAGACAATATCAGAAACGGTTAAGCAGACCTAAATGTTTTATGACAGTCTGCTTATCATACATGATTTATAATGTTTAACTGTTTGTTATGTCGTATGCATTCGACACGAGTATGACTGTTGGAGCGTTTGGGAATCTTGGTATATCGCAAATGACGCGGTAGGCCAAATTTTGTTTGATTGTCTCCTTATCATACATGCTTTGCAATTATGAACTGTTTGTGATTCGGCACACATCGTAAATGGTGCGCTACAGAATAGCGCATGCGATGTTAGTGTGATCTCACACGAGTTGCAAGGATGGGCCGTATGAGAAGGATGCCATATCTCAAACGGTTGACCGGCGACTCTCGTTTGTGATAGCTGCGGACATCCCATACGCTTAGTTTTGCCAAATGTTTGTGTTTGTTGGCCACCATCACCGATGATTTTTCTGTGTCGTGTGGGATGGACCCCCCTATCGCCCACACAGGCAAGGCGATGGTTTAAAACTACATCGCGGAAAGGGGTTACAAACCGTTTGTATAGCACGTCGCTGCATCAGTGGGAAGATCTTGATCTCAACACATGAGAAGGTGGTTCCCTCTTAGAAAAATGGATGGGGCAAGTGTTGGTCTGTTCTAAGTGCTTCCTCTACGAGTGAGAGGTAGGTGGAGGGGTATGATGTCTACTACGCAACTTTATTCTTGTAGACTCTGTTGGGCCTCCAAGCGCAGAGTTTTGTAGGACAGTAGCAATTTCCCCTCAATTGGATGACCTAAGGTTTATCAATCCGTGGGAGGTGTAGGATGAAGATGGTCTCTCTCAAACAACCCCACAATCAAATACAAGAAATCTCTTGTGTCCTCAACACACGCAATACAATGGCAAATTGTATTTGTGCACTAGTTCAGCGAAGAGATGGTGATAGAAGTTCAATATGGATAGTAGATATAGGTTTTTCTAATCTGAAAATAGAAAAGCAGCAAGGTAGAAAGTGGCAACAGTGAGCAAAACATTGTATAAATGCTTGGAAATAAGGCCTAGGGTTCATACTTTCACTAGTGCAATCTCTACAAAATGCTAACATAATAGGATCATATGATCTTACCTCAACGTGCAATAAAGAATCACTCCAAAGTTCATATCTAGCGGAGAACATAAGATGGAATTGTTGTAGGTAGTAAAACCACCTCAAAGCTACACTTTCCGATCAATCTATTTGGCTATTCCTATAGGTGTCACAAATAGCCCTAGAGTTCGTACCAAAATAACACCTATGATACATATCAATCAAACCTAATGTCACCTAGATACTCCAATGTCACCGCAAGTATCCGTGGGTTAATTATTCGACATGTATCAAACAATTTCAGATTCATCATATTCAATCCAACACAAAGAACTTTAAAGAGCACCCTAAGATTTGTATCGGAGAACGTAGTATGAAAATGTAGAATCAACCCCTATGCATAGATTCCCAAGGTCCCCGGAATCCGCAAGTTGATGCCATAACTTATATCAAGTGAATAAATAGAATACCCAATTGTCACTACGAGTATCTGTTGGGTTCTACCGTAGGTGCATCGCATCCAAATTAAAATTTTCCTACGCGCAGAACATCCAAGAACATGCTACAGAGATGGATCACAGATCATTACCACTAGACGCGCAGTGTCGTGTAGCGGAAGTAGAGTTGGGGCAGCACGTCTGCGAGGTCCGTCTCCTCCTCATGTGATCTCCCTCGAACAGCCGGTCGCCGGATCCCACGTACAGGTTCGCCAGAGCGGCGCAAGTGCATCACCTCTAACGGTATCCGCACGTGCAGGAGGAACACCGTGCGGTGGACTGCTAGGTCCGATCACATAGTTTGGCGGCGAGTGGAGGTGGCTAGTTGCAACACATGCAAAGCGCTAATGATGGCGCCGAAGCGATCAATTGAATAAGTGTGCCACACCTCCACTATATATAGGCTTCCGTCGCGGGCTCAACTCTTGGGCCTCGCATGGATCCTAAAGCCCACGTGTTCCTTCCCTTAAGCGCGCAGCCCCTTAGGTTCTCGTTCACTTGGTCACGAGTCAGATCACATCCGGCTCGACTAGTCGGTAGCGGCCTCTAGCAAAGCATGCCAACTCCAAGTGTCTGATGAAGCTGGTTAGGTGAACCTGTACATCACACATATGTTCCCTTTGCCACACGATATATGTTGTCGTGCTCAAGGCGACATGGTCATCCTTGTTGCAGCATGGCCTCTTTCTCGTTCCGGTGAATCCGACCAACACTTTGGATTATCTCATAATCCTCATCGCATGGCCATGCTTATCCAGGTCGGATCACCCGAGGGGCCCAGAGTATATCTATCCTGATCGGAGGGGCAATGCCATCTTGCTCAACCATGTCTCGCAGCATGGGTCCAGACAAGACCGAAACCTACCTTTGTAACTACCCAATCACGGAGTGGCGTTTGGTCGGCCCAAAGCAGGTCTGTCACCATCCCGAGTACATGCGTCAGCTCAGGTCGTAGGATATAGAACATTTGGTATACTAGAGACCCACAGATGACCTATCGCTGCGTCTCATAGTCGGGTTTGTCGAACTCAGACCTTATCTCGACTCGGATCCGACTATGTCAAATCCGACCAGATCTTTCTGAGTCCATATTATCCGGCTAGCATCCAATGCTACATGGTCAGTGAGACCGGACCATCCACTGTGACATATGCTAGTCTAACTGGCTGAGCGTCCACACAGCCCTTTCGACTAGGGACCATTTAGTACAGTCACCATACAATGCATAGTCTCACAAACAAGTCACATACTTGTTAATACACATCATTGATAATATCCAAGGACTATCTTTATTCATAAACACATAGGAAATATCATCATACATGATTGCCTCTTGGGAATATCTCCAACAGTCTCCCACTTGCACTAGAGTCAATCAAATAGACATCGAATGCACATAGCTCTAACGTGCCTCTCATGCTTGGGTTTTGGAAGCGGCTTAGTCAAAGGATCTGCAACAATTGCATACGTATGAATCTTGCATAAATTGGTATCTCCATTCTTTACGAGCTTTCGTATCAGGTAATATTTTAGGTCTATGTGCCTGGTCTTGTGGTGTTGTCTCGGCTCCTTGGCCTGTGCGATGGCACCTGAATTATCACAATAAAGGTCCAACGGTTTTGACCAGCCAGGGAACACACCAAGATCTTCCAGGAACTTCCGAATCCAAACACCTTCCTTTGCGGCTTCACAAGCCACAATGTATTCGGCCTCTATTGTGGAGTCGGCCATCGTATCTTGGTTGGAACTCATCCAACTCATTGCTCCTCCATTCATGACATACACGAATCCAGTTTGCGATTGACAATCATCCCTGTCGGTTTGGAAACTAGCATCAGCGTAACCCTTTACGCAGAGCTCCTCCTCAACTCCATAAACTAGGAACATATCTTTAGTCCTTTTCAGGTACTTCAGGATAGGTTTCACTGCTGCCCAGTGACTCTCACCTCGGTCGGCCTAGTACCTGCTTGTTAAGCTTATTGCATAGGCAACATCAGGCCGTGTACATAGCATGGCATACATGATGGAATCCTACTCATCTGGTTTCGCATATGGAATCCTACTCATCTGGTTTCGCTCATCAGAAGTCATAGGACTTTGAGTCTTGCTTAGCCTTATACCATGTGAGCTGGGCAAGAACCCTTTCTTGGCCTCACTCATGTTGAACCGCTTCAACACTTTGTCTATGTACGTGCTCTTATAGATCTTGATGCCTAAAATGTACACTGCTTCTCCAAGGTCTTTCATCAAAAACTTGCCATTCAATGATTCCTTGACTGAGTTCAGCATCGAAACATCATTTCCAATCAGCAGTATGTCGTCCGCATACAGGATAAAAAATACTACTGAGCTCCCACTAGACTTCTTGTATAAACAATAGTCCTCTTCGTTCCTGATGAAACCAAGGTCAACGATGACTTCATCAAAACGAATATTCCAACTCCGAGCTGCTTGCCTCAATCCATAAATGGATCTCTTGAGCTTGCATATTTTACCAGCGTTAGTTGGATCAAAAAAAAACTCCGGGATGAATCATGTATACATCCTCTTTCAAATTTCCATGAAGGAAAGCCGTTTTGACATCCATCTACCATATCTCATAATCGAAATATGCAGCTATGGCTAGTATGATCCTGACCGACTTTAGCATCGCTACCGGCGAGTAGGTCTCGTCATTGTCGATTCCTTGAACTTGTCCATAACCTTTAGCGACAAGCCGAGCTTTGTGGATTTGAACATATCCATCCACATCGGTTTTCTTCTTAAAGACCCATTTTCAACCAATGGCAATTATGCTAGGCGGCGGATCAACCAAGTCCCAGACTTGATTGTCATCCATGGACTTTAACTCGGATCTCATGGCCTCCAGCCATGCCTCGGAATACGTGGTCGGCTCGTCGCTTTCTAGTAACAACACATCGCACACTCTGCGCAACCTTTCCGATCTTCGTGGCTCCGATGCCGACTCCACTATGGGTTCCCTGACCAACTCCGGTATGCTCTCATCACCAACCGAGTCGTCCCCAAGTGGCTTTCGAATTTCTTCGAGTCGCACCATTCTCCCACTGGCTTCCCGACCGAGAAACTCTTTCTCTCAGAAAACCCCGTTCCGAGCGACAAACATGTTGTTCTCTTCTCGGTTGTAGAAGCTGTATCCCAAGGTTTCCCTCGGATATCCCATGAATATCCATTTATATGACTTGGGTGTAAGCTTGTCCAACATGAGTCGCTTGACAAATGCTTCACAACCCCAAATCTTTAGAGAAGACAAACTAGGACTCTTCCCAGTCCACATCTCATGTGGTGTCTTGTCTACGGAATTAGATGGTACCCTGTTAAGTGTGAAAGGTGCAGTTTCTAGAGCGTATCCCCAGAATGATAAGGGTAAATCCGATTTGCTCATCATCGATCGGACCCTGTCCAACAAGGTTCGATTTCTCCGTTCTGACACGCAGTTTCTCTGTGGCGTACCCGGAGGTGTGAGCTGAGGTACTATACCTCGGCTTTTCAGATGATCATCGAACTCCTGGCTCATGTACTCACCTCCACGATCTGATCACAAAAGCTTTATCGTCTTGCCGAGCTGATTTTCAACCTCATTCTGAAACTCTTTGGACTTTTCAAAAGTTTCTGACTCATGCCTCATCAAATAAATATATCCATATCTACTCAAGTCATCGATAAAATTCACGAAGTACTGATAGCCACCTCTGGCCGTTGTGCTCATTGGACAACACACATCACTGTGTATAAGCTCTAACAACTCGGACGCCCTTTCGCAACTCTTTGCAAAAGGAGACTTAGTCATCTTGCCGAGCAAGCATGATTCGCATGCCTCGAACGACCCAAAGTCGGACGAAGTTAGGAGTTCATCATCATGGGGCTTTTTCATGCATTTCAGACTATTGTGTCCAAGCCGACAATGTCAGAAGTATGTCAGATTTATCTCATTAGGCCTATGCCTCTTGACATTCATGGTATAGACTAGTTCCGTTTCTAGATTCAAAATAAATATCCCATCCACAATGGGTGCATAGCCGTGGAACATTCCATTCAAATAAAATGAACAACCATTGTCCTTTAAATTGAATTCATAACCCTGACTCATCAAGCATGAGGCAGAAATAATGTTCCGACTAAGTGTGGGAATGTAATAACAATAATTCGATTCCAAAATCAATCCATAAGGAAGCTGGAGGTGCATCGTGCCGACCTCCACCGCAGCAACTCTTGCTTTGTTGCCAACCCTGATGTCAATCTCCCCTTGTGCCACACGCCTAGTTCTTACCAGCCCCTACATCGAGTTGCAAATATGAACAACCGATCCGGTATCAAATACCCAAGAGCTACTAGGTATGTCAGCAAGGGAAATATCTATAACATATGTAACAAGTGTACCTTTGCCTGAAGAAGCATTTCTGGCCTTCTTGCCATGCTCAGCAAGCCACTTGCTACAGTTCCTCTTCCAGTGACCAGTTTCCTTGCAATGAAAGCAAATAGTCTTGGA
The DNA here is from genome assembly GCA_039707655.1 of Elymus sibiricus. NCBI lineage: Eukaryota > Viridiplantae > Streptophyta > Magnoliopsida > Poales > Poaceae > Elymus > Elymus sibiricus. The sequence continues at coordinate 188,142,678 of CM077675.1, read as the reverse complement.
GTCCGGCCCGGACTTTGGCTCAGCAGCGAAGACAACCTTCTCCGTGCCCTTTGCCTTACCCTTTTTCTTGGACCAACTCGTTTTGAACTTAACCGAGTTCTGCACCATCAACACTTGATGCGTGCCTTTCTTAATATCCTCCTCTGCCACCGTGATTATCCCATGCAATTCAGTGAGCTTCTTATCCATGCCATGCATATGATAGTTCAAGATGAACGTCCCATAGCTAGCTGAAAGAGAACCCAGAACCGCATTCATAGCCAGCTCATCCAAGAGCGGGAAGCCCAACCGATCCAAAGCTTGCACGTATCCGATCATCTTGATCACATGCGGGCTTAGTGGATCACCTTCCTTCATCTTGCAATCCATCAAGGATTGCCACACGTTGAACATTTCGGTCCTAGCCTATACCTGAAACATGCTCTTAAGACTCTCGGTCATATCGAAAGCCCCAACATCTTCCAAATGTTGTTGCAAATCGGGCTCCATACAAGCCAGCATGAGGCAGCTGATGTCATTCGATTCATCATGACTTTCTGGTAGGCACTCCTGGATGTGGCATTAGCATTCTCGACAGGTACTTCTAGAAGTGGATCCTCTAGAATATGTTCCTTTTTATCGTGCTTGAGAGCAATTCTCAAATTTCTCTACCAGGTGGTAAAGTTTGTTCCATTCAGTTTATCCTTTTCCAGAATGGATTTCAACGCAAAGTTGTTTTGAGCAGGTGGTGCCATTGATCTACAACATAAAATATGCAATTACTAAGCAATGTATTTATGTAGAGTAATTCAATCCTTAAACAGAACTACTCCCACTGACGTCAGCATCCATCCGCAAACTCTCAGTGATTCAGGACCCGTCTAGCGCGAGCGACTAGTGAGCTTTAGCATCACTGCTAGCCAACTTGCCTGTTCGGTAAGCAACTCCTTGCTAATCGTATCCCTATACGACTCCTGTCGGTCGGGTAGGTATCTCATACCCCGGCTCCCGACCTTCTTTGCCACATGGCCCAAAACCGTTTTCATAGCCTTGTCAAGTCAACCTGATGCAGTGCATGTCTATGTCCGACACGAACCCTCCAGTTCAAGGATACCTAGTAGCAACTCAATTTCATGAGCCCACTATGAGACGTACTTGACGTGCGAAGGTGTAACATCCAGAATGCCAATGTGCTTGATATTAATGAGGGATATTTCTACCATTTAAATATGCATAGAAACAAGAAGCAATATCAATCACATACATACATTAAATATGTGAAATAGTTTGGCTCCTTCATGGTTGTCCTTCCAGGCCGGCTCCAACTCTGATGACCAGGATGGACCTCCATCTTGTTCGTCACACCGGGACACCAAAGCCTCGAACTTGATCTCTGTCCTCCAAGTACTACAACTAGTAATGAATTTTACAGAGAATCACAAGTCGACACGCAAGTCTTTATACATTATAATGACAACACTTTGGCTCATGCCGGCGGACAATCATGACGTGCAAGTCATGTTAAATTACACACATGCCTCACATACATATGAGCCATACTATTCACATCAAACCTGCAAAACAAAGTTATGCATAGACTCGCATTCTACCGGTTTGAGTGATCGTGTATGAAATATACGGCACTATGAACACGACGGTCTGATCTGACCGATCTCATCGATCATCGCGAATCCGATTCGGATTTACGTTAAACTTTTTACCCCGATGGCGGATACCGACTGGTAGGGGTAGGTTGTGTCACGACCTCATCGATTTCGATTGACAGAAAACATAGCCTCAACGATCCCCATGTGCAGTTGATCTCATCAACCGTGCACATAGCCGATCTCTAAAACGACGACAGATCTCATCTGTCGCCTCCACATATCAAATATGCATCCGATCTGAATCCAAAACCTATAGCAGAGGCTCTGATACCACTGTTGGGTTCTACCGTAGGTGCATCGCATGCAAATTAAAAATTTCCTACGCGTAGAACATCCAAGAACATCCTATAGAGATGGATCACCGATCATTACCACTAGACGCGCAGTGTCGTGCAGCGGAAGTAGAGTCGGGGTAGCGCGTCCGCAAGGTCCGTCTCCTCCTCGCATGATCTCCCTCCAACAGCCGGTCGCCGGATCCAACGTACAGGTTTGCCGGAGCGGCGCAAGTGCACCGCCTCTAATGGTATCCGCGCGTGCAGGAGGAACACCGTGTGGCGGACTGCTAGGTCCGATCACACAGTTCATAGTAGCGTTTGGTCGGCCCAAAGCAGGTCTGACACCATCCCGAGTACATGCATCATCTCAGGTCTTAGGACATAGAACATATGTTGTACTAGAGACTCACAGATGACCTATCGCTGCATCTCATAGTCGGGTCTTTCCAACTAAGACCTTATCTCGACTCGGATCCGACTACGTCGAATCCAACCAGATCTTTCTAAGTTCATATTATCCGGCTAGCATCCAATGCTACATGGTCAGTGAGACCAGACCATCCACCGTGTCATATGCTAGTCTAACTGGCTGAGCGTCCACACATCCCTTTCGACTAGGGACCATTTAGGATAGTCATCATGCAATGCATAGTCTCACAAACAAGTCACGTACTTGTTAATACACATCATTGATAATATCCAAGGACTATCTTTATTCATAAACACATAGGAAATATCATCATACATGATTGCCTCTATGGCATATCTCCAACAGTATCCGCATGCAAGACATACATCAAGTGTTCTCAAATCCAATATTCAATCTGACATAACAAAATCTCAAAGGGAAAGATTCAATTCATCACAACAAGGTAGCAAGGGAAAAACACCATATGATCCAACTATATTAACAAAGCCCGTGATACATCAAGATCGTGACATCTCAAGAACACGAGAGAGAGAGAGAGAGAGAGAGATTGAACACATAGCTACTAGTACATACCCTTAACACTGAGGGTGAACTACTCCCTCCTCGTCATGGCCTCCGCCGGGATGATGAAGATGGCCACCTGTGATGATTTCCCCTCTCCGACAGGGTATTGGAAAGACTCCAGATGGGTTTTTCTTCGATGCAAAGAGTTGCGGCGGCAGAGCGGAAGTTCTAGGTTAACTTTATGAGGTTTATGTATATATAGGATTTTTCAGAGGTTTATGTATATAAACGGAGCCACGTGGGCCCCACAAGCTATCAGGGCGCGCCCAGCGGGGTGGGTGCGCCCTGTTGGCTTGTGGCCCACAGGTGGCTCCCCTCCGGTGGTTCTTCGCTCCAGTATTTCTTATTTTCTCCAGAAAAATCATAAAAAAGTTTCACGCGATTCCGAGAAATTTTATTTTCTGCACAAAAACAACACCACGGTAATTTTGCTGAAAATAGCGTCAGTTCGGGTTAGTTCTAAATAAATCATAAAAACTGCATAAAAACCATATAAACGTATTCTAAACATAGGCAAATATGGCAGGAATACTTCATAAATTATCGATACGTTGGAGATGTATCAGGGTATATATAGGCATCTCCAAAAATCCAACTGTTACAACATTATTGCCCAACTCGGTGAAACCGAAGCAAAAACTCGGTTGCACCGGCTAGTGCAAAATCTGGCAACTTTTGGCGTTTTGATGAGACCGATATATAAATCTCGGTGGGTCCGATTTGGCTGACCTAGGGAGTTACCCAAACTCGGTGAGACCGTTTCCTAAAACTCAGAAATTCTGATTTTTAGAAATAGGATACCACAAAGTTGCTCACTGATTTTGGTGTCACCGAAAATGGACTTGGTGTCACCGAGACCTTAGGGTTTGGCTTAGGATCTGTCTGATGATCCATAAGTATAGGGGGTCAATCGTAGTACTTTCGATAAGTAAAAGTGTCGAACCCAACGAGGAGCAAAAGGAAATGACAAGCTGTTTTCAGCAAGGTAATTTCTGCAAGCACTGAAATTGCAGCTAACAGGTAGTTTGATAGCAAGATAATTGGTAACGAGCAAGTAACGATAACGGTAAATAAAGTGCAGCAAGATAGACCAATCCTTTTGTGAATAGGACAGGCCAAAACGGTCTCTTATAATAAGCAAAGCGTTCTTGAGGGTACACGGGAATTTCATCTAGTCACTTTCATCATGTTGGTTTGATTTGCGTTCGCTACTTTGATAATTTGATATGTGGGTGGACCGGTGCTTGGGTGCTGTTCTTACTTGAACAAACCTCCCACTTATGATTAACCCCCTCGCAAGCTTCCGCAACTACGAGAAAAGTGTTAAGATAGAATCTAACCATAGCATTAAACATTTGGATCCAAATCAGCCCCTTACGAAATAGCGCATAAACTAGGGTTTAAGGTTCTGTCACTCTAGCAATCCATGATCTAATAACTACTCCACAATGCATTCCCTTAGGCCCAAAGATGGTGAAGTGCCATGTAGTCGATGTTCACACGACCCCACTAAGGGAATACCAACATTCATATCATCAAAATATCGAACACATATCGACTTCACATGAGTACTTGCAACACGACTTCTCCCGTGACCTCAAGAACAAAGGTAACTACTCACAAATGATATTAATGCTCAAGATCAGAGGGGTATTAAATAGCATAATGGATCTGAACAAATAATCTTCCACCAAATAAACCATATAGTAATAACCTACGAGATGTAATCAACACTACTAGTCACCCACAGGTACCAATCTAAGGTTCCGGTACAAAGTTTGAACACAAGAGATGAACTAGGGTTTGAGAGGAGATGGTGTTGTTGAAGATGTTGATGAAGATTGGCCTCCCAAAGATGAGAGGGTTGTTGGTGATGACGATGCCTTCGATTTCCCCCTCCGGGAGGGAAGTTCCCCCAGCGGAATAGCTCCGCTGGAGGGCAAAAGTGCTCCTGCCCAAGTTCCGCCTCGAGACGGCGGCGTTCCGTCCCAAAAGTCCCCTCCTTATTTTTTCTAGGTCTAAAGACTTTAAGTACCATAAGATGGGCATCGGAGGTGGGCTGGCCTGGCCACTGTTGGAGATATGCCCTAGAGGCAATCATGTATGATGATATTTCCTATGTGTTTATGAATAAAGATAGTCCTTGGACATTATCATTGATGTGTATTAACAAGTACGTTGTCGGCGTTCTGGGAACAGGGGTACCCAGACCTGCCTGCCTATGACCCAGGGCACGGCCCACCTCGTCAGCCAAACGCAACCAGACGCAGCCCCACTCAAGACAAGGCCCTCGCGAGGACCCTAGGCTCGCGAGGAAGAGCAGCACCAAGATCAGCAAGGGGTGGGCCTCCCCAGGCCCCCTCCGGAGCGGCGGAGATCTCTATGCAGAACCCGGCCTCAGGAGTCAAAGATGATGCAAGGAAGGACAGGCGGGCGCCAGCACGCCAAGCGGCGCAGTTTCCCCTTTGGTGCAAAGGGAGCAAGGACGTACGCGGGTTCCCAAAGCACCCCCAAAGGTTTCCATTCCTGTGCAACAAGACCACGACCACGAGCCCCGCAGGATGGATGTCATCGCCGAGCCTACCTCTGCGCCATTGACAGCTACTTTGCAGGCGAAGACCACCTTTGGATAGGGCGGGGATGTACTCCTGTCCCCCTTCAAATTTGGCCGTTGTGGGATCCCTTCCCGCCATTGCGATAAGGGAAGAGGACTCGGGCCACCACTATATATAGAGGCTAGGCTGCACCGTAGAGAAGGATCCGATCACAAAACTAGGAGAGGGCCAAGAACACCACGGGAGCGCCCTCACGAGGCTCCTCAACACTGTACAAGTTCATCCACCACACCTCCTCGAGAGGCAATCCACCAAAGCAGGAGTAGGGTATTACGCTTCGCAGCGGCCCGAACCTGGGTAAACCACCGTGTTCATCTTCTTCCTCGTCATCGCGCGAGTTCATCGTCTTAGCCGTCGAGTAGCGAGCTAGGTAGGGCGAGGCTGCAGGGGATCTTCGGACACGCCCTAGTGTTCGAACCTTGAGGGTTTTGCGGAGCCCGAAATCCGACATTTGGCAAGCCAGGTAGGGGCGTGTCGAAGTCTTCCTCAGGCCTCGCCTCGCCTCTGCCCGCCGCACTCATGGCGAAAGGACGTCGAGCCCGTGCTGAGCGACGGACTGCCCGCGTGGCGCGGGCGGCGCCGGCGGGCCTTGGCACCCCGCGTCGTTCTGCCTCTCCGTCAGCGGGCGCCGTCACCAGCCGGGCCCTCAACAGGCGCTGGGGGCTGCCGCCTTCACCAACCACATGGCACGCCCCTACCGCCCCGGCCCTTCCCCGCATCCGGGCCGTGCCGCCGCTCTTCCAAGTCTGCCACGACCCAACGCACAGACATGTCGCGCTCCTCGTGGCGCACGAGCTACAGCACCAACACGCTACGCGCGATCGCCGCAACGACTGGGCCAAGCGTGCCCCCAGGCGCGTCACCGCCGCCGACGAGACCCAGTGTATCTCAGCGAGGCCCATGCCCGTGAACTCGCTCGACCGGCTGGCACAACGCCTGGGCCGCACGGGCGCGCTCGGGACGTCCGCGGCGGCCCGCGCCCACTGGGGGCCTGGCCCGGGTAGCTGGGGGCGCAGGAGCCGGCCGCAGGTGCCGGCAGAGACCGGTGGGAGGTGCTGGCCACACGAGAGGGGCCTCGCCTCGTGCCTCTCAGCACGCCCACTGGAACCAGGGAGGAGGACCAGAGGCTCGACTGCGCCGGCGTTAGGGGACTCGAGCAACTCTACAACGACCATGTTGACGAGCGCCCGGGCCGCGAAGGAAGCAGCACCGGCTACCACGGTGACAGGAGGCGCGTATGCGACTTCGCGGGTGGCTCTCGCGCGGACTGGTATGCACAGCCTCGCGAGGGCGGCTTGCGTGATTGGCCTCATGAGGATGCCCGGTGTAGGCAGCTTCGCGAGGCACACCCGCTGGTAGGAGCTGCCTTGAGCAGGCGTCTGGGTCTGGGGACTGGGGGTCACTTGCCTTGGAATGGAGGGTGGAATGTGCGCCCACGTCCCCGGGCCGGATGGCCCCAGCTTGGAGACGGAGGGTGGAACACACGCCCATGTCTCCAGGCCAGATGATCCCAACCTGGAGACGGAGGGTGGAACACATGCCCATGTCTCCGAGGGGCGCGATGCCCGCTTGGAGAGGGAGGGTGGAACATACGCCCATGTCTCCGGGTCAGGTTTCGTTCGATCACCAGCGGGCGATCATGTACTCGCCCATGTCCCCAGGCCTAGCTCGCCTAGCCTGGGGGCAGGGCCTCGAGTACCTGCGTGGGGACCCCGGGCACCCCAGCGAGGCGCACTGGGGCACCGCCCGGGGTGCCCAAGGCCGTTTTCCGGGGCGGGCCTTCCCACCGGAGAGCGTGAGGGGCTGCCCCTACGCTTGAGGGCCCGTCCGGAGCCAACCCTACTTCTCCACGCCAAGCCTGGGGGCTGGGAGTGGGCTTCATGTCCACGAGGCATGGAGCTCCCTGTACACCCCCAGGACCAACCCGTGAGACTCTCACGTAATAATGAGTGGCTGTATACGCCCGGAGCCCCCCGAGGACGCGGAGGGGTTCCTTCCCACGCAATGTGGAAGCCACAGCTCCGCGCTGGCGGACAACACTGCCCTCCAATGGCTATGCCCATGCAACGTGGATGCCCTATGCTCAGCGCTGGGGGAAGACGAAGACGAAGACTACCCTAAGTGCCGGACGCGGCCGTTTCTCGCTCTTTTTTGTATTCGAAGTTGCCACCTTTGAGAATCCTTTTGTACTCGAACTTGCCGCCTTTTGGAATGGAGTTCTTGCATTTTTCTTCTGGAGGGAAGGGGTCTCGCTCTTTTTGATAACAATCCTCGTTTTGTGCCTCGCTTTCTTCGGGGCAAGCACTCGCCTACTCCCCTCCCCATTGCGCCCTGGGAGCGGGGGATGGAGGGACGGTGCCCGCACCTCGCCAAGGCCTTAGCGCCCGGGTCTTCTCGTGGCGCTCTCGAGAGTGTCAGCAGGCGCGTGTCGTTTTTCGCTCGCCCGGAGGCCCCGCCTAGGGCCCAACGCGTCATATCAAGAGCCCTTGGGGGCTCGCACCCCTCGGGGAAGGAAATGAAATATTTTTGGGAGCCGCTTGAGCGTCAAGGGGGGCTCCTAAGCAACGCGCCTCAGGAGCCTTACCGGTCACATAGCCACTCGCCCCTTGATGTCATCCTTGGTGATCCGGTCGGCATCAAGGGTGTCGAGGCCTCACCTCGTCGTTGCGTCCTTGGTGATCCGGTCGTACATTACGGTGGTAGGGAAATGTGCGGGACTGGGACCTGCCGACATAGAGCCGCTTGAGTGTCAAGGGGGGCTCCTGAGCAACGCGCCTCAGGAGCCTTACCGGTCATATAGCCACTAACCCCTTGATGTCGTCCTTGGTGATCCGGTCGGCATGAAGGGTGTCGAGGCCTCACCTCGTAGTTGCGTCCTGGTGATCCGGTCGTACACTACGGTGGTCGAGAAATGTGCGGGACTGGGGCCTGCAGACACAGAGTGCCGAAAAGGGCCCCAACTTGCCTCATTCATATGAAGGAGAAACCCCCAGGACGTCCGGACCCCCCCCAAGCGCCACTACTAAACCTCCCAGACGCAGAAGGCTACCGCGAGCATGTTAATCGGATTGGCAGCGACCCCGGGCAAGAGGAAGCACGACGCGACACACCTCGTCATTTGGGAGCACATTCAAGGGTATTTTCCAAAATACATTAGAGTTGCCATTAGGCCACATGCATAACCCTGCCAGGAAAACAAGAAGGCTACTCAACGGGACATGCAGTCGCCGCCACTCTCGTCATCACCGCCACCGGCGGCCTCGCGCTTCCCGGCTCCGGCATGGCCCTCGGCTTCGTCAGAAGAAAGCTCCGCTATCAGGTCTTCCACATGGTCCTTGACCCACTCGGCGAGGGCAGCGCAAGTCACTTCAGGCACGGGACCGAGCACCGCCCCAAAATCTAAGTGCGGGTCGAGACGAAGGAGGTGGCTGAAGACGTTCGAGGCAGCCCGCGTGAGGAGGTCGCGGCGCTTCTCCTCCACAAGCACGCGGATCTTCTCCGCGCCCTCCTCAAGGCACTCCACGACCCTGGAGAAGAAGCCCAGGTACCCGGCGTCGTCAGGAACCAAGGGGCTCGAGACGCTCGCACCGTAGATGTCGCTCAAGGCCCGGGTAGCCCTCCCCTCGAGGGACTGGAACATCTGGGAACGCACGTACTGGAGGCCGCGAGCACGGTCCGCCTCGTCCGAAGTCTTCTCCGCCAGGGAAGCAGCGGCCTTTACTTGTTTATAGAGAAAGGCTAGCTCGGCCTCGGCAGCAGCCTGGGCGTCCATCGCGGCTCGCCGGCGTCCCTCCTCTTGGTCTAACCTTTTCTTGAGGACATCAACCTCGCCTTTCAGGTGGTCACGATGCTTGCATAAACGGGACTCCTGGAGCTTCAGCTTCGCGCGATAGTCCTGGAGAAGGGAACGCCAAGCCTCTGCCACCTTGTTGTCGACCTCCTCTTGGAACTTAGCCTCGCGGGAGGCAAGGGACTCCTCGGCAAGCGACACCTGGCGCTCCCTCACCTCTAGCCTCTCCTGCTCCAGGCTCTACTCCAGCGCCTCCATCGCCAATGCGTCAACGGGCACGCGGGGGCTCGCGCCGGCGGGGAGGAACTCGATTGCCGGGCCATCAAGTGTGGCCCTCTGCGTATGGATCTGCCTTTCAAGGGCGGCGTTGTAGGCTTGAAGCTCCTGGAGGCGTTCCTCGGAGGCCCTGCGCCGGCAGTCGGCTTCCTGAGCCTCGGCAAAGGCGCGCTCGCGGGCCTCCACCACCGCGGCAAGGGACTCCTCGGCCTCTGCACGGGCGCGCTCGTGCTGTAGGCGGCCGAAATTCATGGTGACCTCAAGACGACGCCATTCCTGCGCAAGGCGCTGACGCTCCACCTCCAAGCGGGCATCATTGTTGGCAAGCTCAACCCCCTGGCATCCTAGCGCTTCCGCCGCGGTTTGGAGAAAACCCCACCGCACGGCGCTCCGGTCACCCGCGAGCTCAAGGGGCCAACCAGGGTCTCCACCTTCCCCAGGATGGGCGGTGGAGGTATGCGAGGAACCACCCAGCCCGGACGCGTGCCCAGGGGCTGGGTGCTCCCGCGTAACCACTCCGGAGGAAGGACGCGCCCCCTGGGGCCCCGCATCACCAACCAAAGGGGGCCCAAGGACACAGCGCGTCACGCCCCCAGGGAAGGCCACTAGCGGGGGGAGCAGCCCCATCCTAGGGAGCTGGAGGCCACGAGCGAAGAAGATCACAGGGGACTCGCACTCGAGCCCTCCTGACGGCCGAACAGGCTCGGGTGCGGGCGCTCTGGCGACCAGAACCCCGCGGCCGACGGGAGATGAGACCGCGAGAAGCTCGGCGGCCGCAGAAGTGGGCGGCGTCGACCCGGTTCCTCCCTCACCGGTGGGAAGCCTGCGAAACGGAAGCTCAGAGGGAGGGCACTAAAGCGAAGGTTGAGGGGGTGCAGGCACTTACACATCCACGGCGATCCACTTCCACTTCACCGGCGCCCACGGCGCCGAGGAGCGGCCGCCCCTGGGTGCCTTCCTCTTCCGGCTGGCTCGGAGGCCGGGGGACGATGAACCGACGACCGGCACCTGGCGCTCAGCGGCGGAGACGGCGACCTTCACCGTCAACGGGGCATCACCCTCGACCTTGGGCTGACTCAAAGCAGGAACCGGAGAAGCGGGCAGCGAAGGGCGCTCCACCTCGGCCACGGGAAGGGCAGTGGCCTCTGGGTTCCCGGGGTTTAGGGCCCCCAAGAAGGAGGCGTCCTGAGGACGCGCCTCCTCCGGAGGAAGGAACCCCACTCATCGAAACGCGGCATCTTCAGGACGAGGGCTTCCCGGTCCTTGTAGTTGTACAAGGGGAGGCTGCCCCGGGGAAGCTCGTCGGGTTCACCGCCGGTCAGGCGGCGCAGCAGCTCGCGCTGCACGTCGGGAGAAAGAGGCAGGACCTGGATCCTCATGGGATCATGGGGACCTGTGAAGGCCCACATCGGGCGGGAGTGGCGCTGAAGAGGAGCGATTCGTCGGCGTGTGAACTCCCGCACCACCATCGCCATCGTCACACCCGCCTTCTTCAGCCTCGCCAGCCTGGCTAGGACCCACGCAAGCCGCGGGTCGGCAAGCTCCTCGTGCCTCCACATGTGATTCGGCACCGCGAGGGCCAGCGGGGGTTGGAACAGAGGGTCGGCCTCAGCAGCGTCGACATACACCCAGTGCCGCCGGAACCCTTTGGTCTCGAAAGAGAGTCCGGCATCGAGGGCCCCCTCGGCCGATGCGTCCGCTGCTCTCAGGGACACGCACCCAGAGCACTGTTCCCCCGAGACCAACTCGAGGGAGAAGAAGTGGCGCAACAAGGCCACGGAGGGGGAGACACCAACAAAGGCCTCACACAGGAACGCGAAGGCCGAGAGGAGGACAAGGGAGCCGGGGTCAAGGTGGAGCACGTGGATCCGATAATTCGAAAGCACGGCGGGGAGGCAGCCCGAGAACGGCGGCAGCAAGCCCGAGAGAAGGGCATGAATATGAAGGGGGATGGCGGGGGCCTCAAGCTCGCTCCGGGGCCGCGAGCCCGGCCAGATCTTGGTTGCCCCCCATTCATTGGAGCCGGCAGCGACCACCAGCTGAACCTTCTCCAACCCCTCCAAATTCTCCACCGATGACCGGCCCAGGGCAGGCTTAGGCGCCGACGTGGTCACCGGCGCCCTCAAGTCCTCGCCCTCTCCCTTCTTGGGGGCCATGGCAAAGGGGCATGGCGGCGTGCCTGCAGGGATTTGGCGGAAAGGGCGAGAGCCGCGGAAGAGGGGAAAACAGATGGCGAAATCGATGGGGAGCAAAGACGGCTTGGTGGCGTGTGCCGGGCAATCTGACAAACCTGGCAATGGCCGAGCTGGCGTGGAGAAGAGGAGGCGATGGCCTCTCAGAGTCTGCCGCGTGTGAAGCCTGGCCCGCAGGCGTTTGGGGCCCACGGCGCTTCGGGGCGTCCCCAAGGCTTCGCCCAGAAGCCAGCTCGAGCGCGCCTTGGGCCCGGGGGCTACTGTTGGCGTTCTGGGAACGGGGGTACCCAGACCTGCCTGCCTGCGGCCCAGGGCACGGCCCACCTCGTCAGCCAAACGCAACCAGACGCAGCCCCACTCAAGACAAGGCCCTCGCGAGGACCCTAGGCTCGCGAGGAAGAGCAGCACCAAGATCAGCAAGGGGTGCGCCTCCCCAGGCCCCCTCCGGAGCGGCGGAGATCTCTATGCAGAACCCGACCTCAGGAGTCAAAGATGACGCAAGGAAGGACAGGCGGGCGCCAGCACGCCAGGCGGCGCAGTTTCCCCTTTGGTGCAAAGGGAGCAAGGACGTATGCGGGTTCCCAAAGCGCCCCACAAAGGTTTCCATTCCGGTGCAACAAGACCACGACCATGAGCCCCGTAGGACGGATGTCATCGCCGAGCCTACCTCTGCGCCATCGACAGCTACTTTGCAGGCAAAGACCACCTTTGGACAGGGCGGGGATGTACTCCTGCCCCCCTTCAAATTTGGCCGTTGTGGGATCCCTTCCCGCCATTGCGATAAGGGAAGAGGACCCGGGCCACCACTATATATAGAGGCTAGGCTGCACCGTAGAGAACGATCCGATCGCAAAACTAGCAGAGGGCCAAGAACACCTCGGGAGCGCCCTCACGAGGCTCCTCAACACTGTACTAGTTCATCCACCACACCTCCTCGAGAGGCAATCCACCAAAGCAGGAGTAGGGTATTACGCTTCGCAGCGGCCCGACCTGGGTAAACCACCGTGTTCATCTTCTTCCTCGTCATCGCGCGAGTTCATCGTCTTAGCCGTCGAGTAGCGAGCTAGGTAGGGCGAGGCTGCAGGGGATCTTCGCACACGCCCCTGTGTTTGAACCTTGAGGGCCCGAAATCCGACATACGTGACTTGTTTGTGAGACTATGCATTGTATGATGACTGTCCTAAATGGTCCCTAGTCGAAAGGGTTGTGTGGACGCGCAGCCTGTCAGACTAGCATATGACACGATGGATGGTTCAGTCTCTCTGACCATGTAGCATTGGATATTAACCGGACAATATCGACTCAGAAAGATCTGGTCGGATTCGACATAGTCGGATCCGAGTCGAGATAAGGCCTGAGTTGGACAGACCCACCTATGAGACGCGGCGATAGGTCATCTGTGAGTCTCTAGTACAACATACGTTCTTTGTCCTAAGACCTGAGCTGACGTATATACTCGGGATGGTGATAGACCTGCTTTGGGCCGACCAAACGCTACTCCGTAACTGGGTAGTTATAAAGGTGTGTTTCGGGCTTGTCCTGACCCATGCTCCGAGACATGGTTGAGCAAGATGGGACTTCCCCCTCTGGTCAGTAGAGATATACTCTGGGCCCCTCGGGTGATCAGACCTGGATAACCATGGCCATGCGATGAGGATTATGAGATAATCCGAAGTCTTGGTCGGATTCACCAGAACGAGAAAGAGGTCGTGATGCACAAGGATGACCATGTCTCCTTGAGCATGACAACTTATATCGTGTGGCAAAGGGAACAGAAGTGTGATGTACAGGTTCGCCTAACCAGCTTCATCGGACACTTGGAGTCGGCACGCTTTGCTAGAGGTCGCTACCGACTAGTCGGGTCAGATGTGATCTGACTCGCGACCAAGTGAATGAGAACCTAAGGGGACGCGCGCTTAAGGGAAAGAACACTTGGGCTTTAGGATCCGTGCGAGGCCCAAGAGCTGAGCCCGCGCCGAATGCCTATAGATAGTGGAGGTGCGGCACACCCATCTGGTTGATCGCTTCGGCCCCGTCATTAGGGCTTTACATGTGTTGCAACTAGCCACCTCCACTCGCCGCCGAACTGTGTAATCGGACCTAGCAGTCCGCCACACGATGTTCCTCCTGCACGTGTGGATACCGTTAGAGGCGGTGCACTTGCGCCGCTCTGGCAAACCTGTACGTGGGATCCGGCGACCGGCTGTGCGAGAGAGATCGGATCGGCTATTCGAGGGAGATCGGACGAGGAGGAGACGGACCACGCGAACGCGCTGCTCCAACTCTACTTCCGCTGCACGACAGTATGCGTCTAGTGGTAACGAGCTGTGATCCATCTCCGTAGCATGTTCTTGGATGTTCTGCACGTAGGAAATTTTTAATTCGCATGCAATGCACCTACGGTAGAACCCAACAGTGGTATCAGAGTCTCAGCTATAGGATTTGGATTCAGATCGGATGCATATTTGATATGTGGAGGCGGCGGATGAGATCTGTCATCGTTCATAAGATCGGCTATGTGCATGGTTGATGAGATCAACTGCACATCGGGGTCATTGAGGCTATATTTTCTGTCCATCGGAATCGATGAGGTCCTGACACAACCTACCCCTATCGGTCGGTATCCGCCATCGGGGTTAGCAGTGAAACGTAAATCCGAATCGGGTTCGTGATGATCGATGAGATCGGTCATATCAGAAAATCTGGCGTGATCGGAACCCCCGTGTGCGTAGCGCCTTGTATTTCGTACACGATACACAAACCGGTAGAATGCGATTCTATGCATAACTTTGTTTTGCAGGTTTGATGTGAATAGTATGGCTCATATGTATGTGATGCATGTGTGTAATTTAACATGACATGCGTGTCATGATTGTCAGACGACAGGAGCCAAAGTGATGTCATTATATTGTATAACGACCTGCGTGTCGACTTGTGATTCTCTGTAAATTCATTACTAGTTGTAGTAGTTGGAGAACAGAGATCAAGTTCGAGGCTTTGGCGTCCCGGTGTGACGAACAAGATGGAGTTCCACCTTGGTCATCGGAGTTGGAGCCGGCCTGGAAGGATGTCCATGAAGGAGCCATACTATTTCACATATTTATGTTTATATGTGATTGATATTGCTTCTTGTTCTATGCATGTTAAAATGGTAGAAAGATCCCTCGTTAATATCAAGCACATTGTCATTCCGGATGTTGCACCTTCGCACGTCAAGTACATCTAGTGGTAGGCTCATAAAATTGAGGTGCCACTAGGTGTCCTTGAACTAGAGGGTTCGTGTCAGACATGGACATGCACTGCATCAGGTTAACTTGACAAGGCTATTAAAACGGTTTTGGGCCTTGTGGCAAAGAAGGTTGGGAGCCGGGGTATAAGATACCTACCCGATTGACAGGAGTCGTATAGAGATACGATTAGCAAGGAGTTGCTTACCAAATAGGCAAGTAGGCTAGCAGTGATGCTAAAGCTCACTAGTCGCTCGCGCTAGGCGGATCCTGAATCACTGAGAGTTTGCGGAGGGATGCCGACTTTAGTGGGAGTAGTTCTGTTTAAGGCTTGAATTACTCTACATAAACACATTGCTTAGTGATTGCATATTTTCTGTTGTAGATCAACCCAACTTTGCATTGAAATCAATTCTGGAAAAGGATAAACTGAATGGAACAAACTTTACCACCTGGTATAGAAATTTGAGAATTGTTCTCAAGCACAATAAAAAGGAACATGTTCTAGAGGATCCACTTCTAGAGGAACCAGCCGAGAATGCTAGTGCCACAACCAAGAATGCCCACCAGAAAGTCGTTGATGAATCAAACGAGATCAGCTGCCTCACGCTGCCTTGTATGGAGTCCAATTTGCAACAACATTTCGAAAATGTTGAGGCTTTCGATATGATCGAGAGTCTCAAGAGCATGTTTCAGGTGCAGGCTAGGACCGAAAGGTTCAACGTCTGGCAATCCTTGACGCATTGTAAGCTGAAAGAGG
Organism: Elymus sibiricus; assembly: GCA_039707655.1. NCBI lineage: Eukaryota > Viridiplantae > Streptophyta > Magnoliopsida > Poales > Poaceae > Elymus > Elymus sibiricus. The sequence goes on along the minus strand of CM077675.1, from coordinate 188,126,903 downwards.
GTGATCCACTAAGCCCACATGTGATCAAGATGATCGGGTACGTGCAAGCTTTGGATCGGTTAGGCTTCCCAATTGGGGACGATCTGTCCACGGATGCAATTCTGGGTTCTCATCCACCAATCTATGGGACGTTCGTCTCGAACTATCATATGCATAGCATGGATAAGAAGCTCACTGAATTGCATGGGATGCTTAAAGTGGCAGAGCAAGATATTAAGAAAGGCACGCATCAAGTGTTGATGGTGCAGAACTCGGCTAAGTTCAAGAAGAGTTGGTCCAAGAAAAATGGTAAGGCAAAGGGCATGGAGAAGGTTGTCTCTGCCGCTGCGCTGAAGCCGGGACCGGACTCAAAGACCATTTGCTTTCATTGCAACGAAACTGGTCACTGGAAGAGGAACTGTAGCAAATGGCTTGCTGAGCATGGCAAGAAGGCCGGAAATGCTTCTTCAGGCAAAGGTACACTTCTTACATATGTTATAGACATTTACCTTGCTGACATACCTAATATTTGATACCGGATTGGTTGTTCATATTTGCAACTCGATGAAGGGGCTGATAAGAACTAGGCGTGTGGCACAAGGGGAGATTGACATTAGGGTCGGCAACAAAGAAAGAGTTGCTGCGTTGGAGGTCGGCACGATGCAGCTCAAGCTTCCTTCTGGATTTATTTTGGAATTGAATAATTGTTATTACATTCCCGCACTTAGTTGGAACATTATTTCTGCCTCATGCTTGATGAGTCAAGGTTATGAATTCAGTTTAAAGGACAATGGTTGTTCATTTTATTTGAATGGAATGTTCCACGGCTATGCACCCATTGTGGATGGGCTATTTATTTTAAATCTAGAAACGGAACCAGTCTATAACATGAATATCAAGAGGCATAAGCCTAATGAGATAAATCCGACTTACTTCTGGCATTGCCGGCTTGGACACATTAGTCTGAAACGCATGAAGAAGCTCCATGATGATGGACTCCTAACTTCGTCCAACTTTGGGTCAATCGAGACATGTGAATCATGCTTGCTAGGCAAGATGACTAATTCTCCTTTTGCAAAGAGTGGCGAAAGGGCGTCCGAGCTGTTGGAGCTTATACACAGTGATGTGTGTGGTCCAATGAGCACAACGGCTTTCAGTACTTCGTGACTTTTACCGACGACTTGAGTAGATATGGATATATCTATTTGATGATGCACAAGTCAGAAACTTTTGAAAAGTTTAAAGAGTTTCAAATCGAGGTTGAAAATCAACTCGGCAAGACAATAAAGCTTCTGCGATCAGATCGTGGAGGTGAATACATGAGCCAGGAGTTTGATGATCATCTGAAAAGCTGAGGTATAGTACCTCAGCTCACACCTCCAGGTACGCCGCAGAGAAACGGCGTGTCAAAACAGGGAAATCGAACCTTGTTGGACATGCTCTGATCAATGATCAGCAAATCGGATTTACCCTTGTCATTCTGGGGATACGCTGTAGAAACTGCAGCTTTCACACTTAGGGTACCATCAAAGTCCGTAGATAAGACAATACATGAGATGTGGACTGGGAAGAGTCCTAGTTTGTCTTTTCTAAAGATTTGGGGTTGTGAAGCATTTGTCAAATGACTCATGTCGGACAAGCTTACACCCAAGTCGGATAAATGCATATTCGTGGGATATCCGAGGGAAACCTTGGGATACAGCTTCTACAACCGAGAAGAGAACAAATTGTTTGTTGATCGAAACGGGGTTTTCCTAGAGAAAGAGTTTCTCAGTCGGGAAGCCAGTGGGAGAACGGTGCGACTCGAAGAAATTCGAGAGCCACTCGGTGGCAACTCGGCTGGTGATGAGATCATACCGGAGTTGGTCAGGGAACCTGTAGTGGAATCGGCACCGGAGCTACGGAGGTCAGAAAGATTGCGCAAAGTGCGCGATGTGTTGTTGCTAGAAAGGGACGAGCTGGCCACGTATGCGGAACCGATGGTGAGCCCAGATTCTGAGGCATGGATGGAGGCCATGAGATCCGAGTTAAAGTCGATGGATGATAATCAAGTCTGGGACTTGGTTGATCCGCCACCTGGCGTAATTGCCATTGGTTGCAAATGGGTCTTTAAGAAGAAAACCGATGTGAATGGAAATGTTCAGATACACAAAGCTCGGCTTGTCGCTAAAGGTTATGGACAAGTTCAAGGAATTGACTACGACGAGACCTACTCGCCGGTAGCGATGCTAAAGTCGGTGAGGATCATACTAGCTATAGCTGCATATTTCGATTATGAGATATGGCTGATGGATGTCAAAACGGCTTTCCTTCATGGAAATTTAAAGGAGGATGTATACATGATACAGCCTAAAGGTTTTGTCGATCCAAATAATGCTAGTAAAATATGCAAGCTCAAGAGATCAATTTATGGATTGAAGCAAGCAGCTCGAAGCTGGAACATTCGTTTTGATGAAGTCATCATTGACCTTGGTTTCATCAGGAACAAAGAGGACTATTGTTTATACAAGAAGTCTAGTGGGAGCTCGGTAGTATTTTTGATCCTGTATGTGGATGACATACTGCTAATCGGAAATGATGTTTCGATGTTGAACTCAGTCAAGGAATCATTGAATGGCAAGTTTTCGATGAAAGACCTTGGAGAAGCAGTGTACATTTTAGGCATCAAGATCTATAGAGATAGATCGAGAAGGCTGCTCGTCTTAAGCCAGAACACGTACACAGACAAGTGTTGAAGCGGTTCAACATGAGTGAGGATAAGAAAGGGTTCTTGCCCATCTCACATGGTATAAGGCTAAGCAAGACTCAGAGTCCTACGACTTCTGATGAGCGAAACCGGATGAGTAGGATTCCATATGCTTTGGAAATAGGATCCATCATGTATGCCTTACTATGTACTCGGCCTGATGTTGCCTATGCAATAAGCTTAACAAGCAGATACCAGGCCGACCCAGGTCAGAGTCACTGGGCAGCGGTGAAAACTATCCTGAAGTACCTGAAAAGGACTAAAGAGATGTTCCTAGTTTATGGAGGTGAGGAGGAGCTCTGCGTAAAGGGTTACGCTAATGCTAGTTTCCAAACCGACGGGGATGATTGTCGATCGCAAACTGGATTCGTGTATGTCATGAATGGAGGAGCAGTGAGCTGGACGAGTTCCAAGCAAGATACGGTGGCCGACTCCACAACAAAGGCCGAATACATTGCGGCTTGTGAAGCCGCAAAGGAAGGTGTTTGGATTTGGAAGTTCCTGGAGGATCTTGGTGTGTTCCCGGGCTGGGCAAAACCGTTGGACCTGTATTGCGACAATTCAGGTGCCATCGCACAGGCCAAGGAGCAGAGACAACACCACAAGACCAGGCACATAGACCGAAAGTATCACCTGATACGAAAGCTCGTAAAGAATGGTGATACTAATTTATGCAAGATTCATACGGATGAAAATGTTGCAGATCCGTTGACTAAGCCCCTTCCACAACCCAAGCATGAGGGGCATGTTAGAGCTATGGGCATTCGATGTCTTGTGGTCACCAGGTGGCCCCCCTCCGGTAGTTATTTGCTCCAGTATTTTTCATATATTCCAAAATAATTCTCCGTGAAGTTTCAGCTTATTTGGAGATGTGCATAATAGGTGTCTCTGATATGCTTTTTCAGGTCCAGAATTCCAGCTGCCGGCATTCTCCCTGTTTTTGTAAACCTTGCATATTATGAGAGAAAAGGCATTAGAATTATTCTATAAAGCATTATTATGCATAAAAATATTATAAATAACAGTAGGAAATCATGAAGCAAAATGGACGTATCAACTCCCCCAAGCTTAGACCTCGCTTGTCCTCAAGCGAAAGCCGATATCGAAAAACATGTCCACATGGTTTGAGAGAGAGGTGTCGATAAAAACAAAATATGGACATAGTAGCATCATGCTTATTATCATAGCAGCAACAAACTTTGTCATAGGACCTTTTCATATAACTTTTATTATATAACTTCATCGTATAACTTATCATGAACAAGTAACAATTCATCACAACATAGAAGTATAAACCATAAACCTTATTGAAAACCAACAAACTATGTTCTCAGTCAACTTTGCAACTACAATTCATCATATTTTCAGGAAGGGTATCATGTCAGAGCCTTTTGGCAAGTCCACATACTCAACCATCATTTAATCTTCTATGATTGCTAACACTCACAACATACCCATGAGCTAAAAGTTTCAACCGGACACATAGAAAGATAGGGGCTTATAGTTTCGCCTCCCAACGTAGTCACCTCAAGGGTGATGTCAACAATAATAACTCATGCTCACTCATATCCAACTGCATATATGTGCCTAAATCTTTCCTCACCACATGATGCTTGCCAAAAGAAAAATTAAAAAAGGAATAGGGAAGAATACTTTGACTCTTGCATAAAAGTAAATGCATAAAATTAAAAGATAGGCCCTTCGCAGGGGGAAGCAAAGGTTGTCAAGCGCTTTTTGGTTTGTAAGCCCAATCCCTTCATGCAGAAGAATGTCACGTTATATTGCCCCTTATGATAGCAACCTTTATTATGCAGTCCGTCTCTTTTATTACTTTGCCATCACAAGTTCGTACAACGCTCAATTTTCTCTAACACTAATTGAGCAAACACATTTAGAAGCAATTTTTATTGCCTTAATGCACCGATGACAACTTACTTAAAGGATCCCACTCAATCCATAGGTAGGTATGGTGGACTCTCAAAACATGAGTTTGGGTTTAGGGTTTTCGGATGCACAAGTAGTATCTCTACTTAGTGCGGAATTTTTGGATAGCAAAGATATTGAGCAAGCACCACATGTTGAAGGATCTATGACAATATAACTTCTATGTGAGAATGAACAAACATAAATCATTACGTTGTCTTCCTTGTCCAACGTCAAATGGCATATAATATTTAATGGGGGCTCACAATCATAAAAGATGTCCAAGACAGTGTATTTGCATGTGAATCTTCTCTTCCCTTATTAATTCTTTCATGAATTGCATCATTGAACAATGCTATGTTTGTCAATTTCCAATAAATTTTACCACTTATACTTTTCCTTATGTGATGTCATTTCTTAGCATCAGATTAGCATATGATCCTTTTCATTTATTTCCTTTTTATTTTGATTGCAACAAGAAATTAAAGAAGGAAAAGCTCAAACTAAACTTTATTATATAACTCTCACTCAATTACATAGATAGATGGATCACGAAACTAGCACTCGAAAATAGATCATACTAAATTTTTATTCAACTAGATCACGAAAGAGCTAAGGATCGAACTAAAATAGATAAACGTAAATAAAAGTGATGGTGATACGATACCGGGGCATCTCCCCCAAGCTTGCCACAAGCCAAGGGGAGTGCCCATACCCGTATACTCAGGTCTCCTTTGGTGGTGAAGATGATGAAGTTGGTGGTGATGAAGTGTCACACTTTAGCCTCAATAGGTACTCCAATTTATGGATGACGCTCCGAAGTTTGATGATGTGCTCCTCTAGCAAAATATTTTCATGACTAAGAAATTTATTCTGAACATGAACCGCTTCGAAAGCCCTAAAAGCACCAATTTCAGTGAGGGTGAGATGATTGTAAAAAGGTCAAAGGATATCTTCTTCTTCCTCCTCTTCTGTTGGCATGGATTGCCCTCCTTATTGAGCTTGATCCCTAATAGCTTCCTTGCCATTGTCTTCATTGTTGGCTTGTTTTGGCTCCTCTCTCTTCAGCTCCATCTTCATCAACCAAGCATCAACTTCTATGTTATTGGAGGAGGGAGAAGACATGATGCCTAGCTTGATAGATCTGATAGGAAAACAACACGAAACAAGAACAGGGGATTTTTCTGCGATGCGGTGGTCAAAACAATCGCAGTTATATATAAAGATTTTTTATCTTGGGAAGCAAGAATATGGAAGAAAATGGAGTCTGGAAGGTGTCCGAGGGAGGCACAACCAACCAGGGCGCGCCAGGTAGGGTAGGCGCGCCCTGGTGTATCGTGCTCACCTCGGTTGCTTTCCTGTTTATTTCTTATTTTCCTAATTTTTATAATATTTCAAAACTAACAGAAAATATTTTTGCGGATTTTTCGGAGTCCGTTTACTTACCGTATCATGTACCTCCTCTTTTTCAGGATTCTGGAGTGTTCCGGAAGGTTTCGTTTATGTGTTCCTCTGGTGTCATGGTTTGGATAATATTGCTTTGAACATTAATAGGCGTACCTGAGATATAGTGTTTAATTCTTTGTCCATTGACCACCTTCGGGTTCGTACCTTCGGCATTATTAATCTTGATAGCTCCAGAACGATAAACCTCTTCGATAATATATGGTCCTTCCCATTTGGAAAGAAGCTTTCCTGCAAAAAATCTGAAACGAGAGTTGTACAAAAAAACATATTCTCCAACTTTGAATTCCCGCTTTTGGATTCTTTTGTCATGCTATCTTTTAACTTTTTCTTTGAATAGTTTGGCATTTTCATAAGCTTGGGTTCTCCATTCATCTAGTGAGCTAATATCAAATAACCTCTTTTCACCGGCAAGTTTGAAATCATAATGGAGTTCTTTAATTGCCCAAAATGCTTTATGTTCTAACTCTAGAGGCAAATAACAAGCCTTTCCATATATCATTTTGTATGGAGACATACCCATAGAATTTTTATAAGCTGTTCTGTAGGCCCAAAGTGCATTATCTAGTTTCTTAGACCAATTCTTTCGGGACCTATTGATAGTTTTTTGTAATATTAATTTTATTTCTCTATTGCAAAGTTCAACTTGACCACTAGATTGAGAATGATAGGGTGATGCAATTCTATGGTTAACATCATATTTAGCGAGCATTTTACGGAAAGCACCGTGAATAAAGTGTGAACCACCATCAGTCATCAAATATCTAGGGACTCCAAACCTCGGGAAAATAACTTCTTTAAGCTAGTTGGAATAGCTTCTACGCACATAGTAACATAATCAACAGCAACCAAAATATGAGTATACCCATTAGAGGAAGGAAAATGTCCCATATAGTCAAAACCCCAAACATCAAATGGATCAACAACAAGTGAATAATTCATAGGCATTTCTTGACGCTTACCGATATTACCAATTCTTTGACATTCATCACAGGACAAGACAAACTTACGGGCATCCTTGAAGGGAGTAGGCCAATAAAAACCAGATTGCAATACCTTGTGAGCAGTTCTATCTCCCTCATGATGTCCTCCATAGGCTTCTGAATGAAATTTCCGTAGGATTTGTTCCTGTTCATGCTCAGGTACACAACGTCTAATAATACCATCAATCCCTTCTTTATAAAGATGTGGGTCATCCCAAAAGTAATGTCTTAAATCATAGAAGAATTTTTTCTTTTGTTGGTATGTGAAACTAGGTGGTATATATTTAGCAACAATGTAGTTAGCATAATCAGCATACCAAGGAGTGTTTTGATAAACATTTATTGCAGCTAACTGTTCATCAGGAAAACTATCATCAATAGGTAGTGGGTCATCAAGAATATTTTCTAACCTAGACAAGTTATCAGCTACGGGGTTCTCAGCTCCTCTCCTATCAGTGATATGTAAATCAAATTCTTCAAGCAAGAGAACCCACCTAATGAGTCTAGGTTTAGCATCTTTCTTTTCCATAATATATCTTATAGCAGCATGATCAGTGTGAACAATAACTTTGGAATCAACAATGTAAGATCTAAATTTATCACAAGCAAACACAACTGCTAAAATTCTTTTTCAGTAGTAGAATAATTTCTTTGGGCATTGTCTAGAGTTTTGCTAGCATAATGGATAACATTTAGTTTCTTATCAACTCTTTGTCCTAGAACAGCACCAACAACATAATCACTAGCATCACACATAATTTCAAAAGGCAAGTTCCAATCAGGTGGTTGAACAATAGGTGCAGAAGTTAAGGCTTTCTTGAGTGTTTCAAAGGCTTCTACACAATCATCATGAAAAACAAATGGAATATCCTTTTGTAAAAGATTAGTAAGAGGCCTAGAAATTTTAGAGAAGTCTTTAATAAACTTCCTATAGAAACCAGCATGACCAAGGAAACTCCGAATACCTTTAATATCTTTAGGACATGGCATTTTCTCAATTGCATCAACTTTAGCTTTATCCACCTCAATACCTCCTTCAGATATTTTATGCCCCGGGACAATACCTTCATTGACCATAAAGTGGCACTTCTCCCAATTCAAGACAAGATTAGTTTGTTCAGATCTCTACAAAACTCGATCATGGTTGCTTAAGCAATCATCAAAAGAAGTTCCGTAAACAGATAAATCATCCATGAAAACCTCCACAATCTTTTCACAAAAATCAGAGAATATAGCAGTCATTCATCTTTGAAAGGTAGTATGTGTATTGTATAAACCAAAAGGCATACGTCTATAAGTATAGGTTCCAAAAGGACAAGTAAAGATGGTTTTCTCTCGATCAGATTTTGATACAGGTATTTGTGAGAAATCAGAATATCCATCCAGAAAACAAAAGTGTGTGTGCTTAGATAATCTTTCTAGAATTTGATCAATGAAAGGCAGAGGGTAATGATCTTTTCTAGTAGCTTTATTTAATTTTCTAAAATCAATTACCATTCTATAGCCAATGACAATTCTTTGAGGGATAAGTTCATTTTTATCATTAGGAACAACAGTAATGCATCCCTTCTTAGGGATACAATGAACGGGACTCACCCATCTACTATCAGCTATGGGATAAATTATACCTGCTTCCAGAAGCTTTAATATTTCAGTTCTTACCACTTCTTTCATCTTAGGATTCAATCGTCGTTAGTTATCAACAACGGGTTTAGCATCAGGTTCCATATTGATCTTGTGCTGACATAGAGTGGGACTAATGCCCTTAAGATCATCAAGAGTATATCCAATAGCAGCCCGGTGCTTCCTCAGAATTTTTTATAATCTTTCTTCTTCATGTTCTGAAAGGTTAGCACTGATAATAACAAGATATATCTTTTTCTCATCAAGATAAGCATACTTCAAAGTGTCAGGCAATTGTTTTAATTCAAACACATGATCACCTTTAGGTGGAGGAGGACCCCCTAGAGTTTGAATAGGCAAATTGTGTTTTAGGAGAGGTTGTTGTTCAAAGAAAATTTTATCTATTTCATTTCTTTCATGCAAGTGCATATTATTTTCATGGTCTAGCAAATATTGTCCTAGTGGATCGGTAGGAGGTACGGCAATAGAAGCAAGACCAATTATTTCATCCTTACTAGATAATTCTTTATTACGGGGTTGTCTACGAAACTTGGAGAAATTAAATTCATGAGACACATCACCAAAATTAACACTGACGATTTCTCTCTTGCAATCTATCTTAGCATTAACAGTGTTCAAGAAAGGTCTACCAAAGATAATGGGACAAAAGTCATCTTGTGGGGAACCAAGAACTGGAAAATCAGTATGATATTTTATTTTCCCACACAAGACTTCAACATCTCTAACAATCCCAAGTGGTGTGATGGTGTCTCTATTAGCAAGTTTAATAGTAACATCAATGTCTTCTATTTCGGCGGGTGCTATATCATTCATAATTTCTTGGTATATGGTAAAAGGAATATAACTCACACTAGCAGCCACATCACATAAACCATGATAGAAATGATCTCCTATTTTAACTGAGACAACGGGCATGCCAACTACGGTTCTATGCTTATCTTTTTCATCGGGTTTGGCAATTCTAGCACCTTCATCACAAAAGTAAATAACATGCCCATCAATATTTTCTACCAAGAGATCTTTAACCATAGCAACACTAGGTTCTACTTTAATTTGTTCAGAGGGCTTAGGTGCTTTCATATTACTTTTGCGAACCATAGTTGATACCTTAGCATGTTCCTTTATCCTAACAGGGAAAGGTGGGTCTTCAATATAAGCAGTAGGCACAACTGGATCAACATTGTAAATGATAGTTTCATCTTTAGCTTTTATCGGTTGTTTAATTTCTTCTTTAATAGGGGGATGATATTTAAACCACTTCCCCCTAGGGAGGTCAACAGGAGTAGCAAATGATTCACAGAAAGAGGCTACTATCTCATAGTCAAGTCCATATTTAGTGCTAAACTTGTGAAAAGCATTGGTATTCATAAAAGATTTAACACAATCAAACTTAAGCTTAATACCTGACTCATTACCTTTGCCGAGTTCCCAATCTTCAGAGTTGCGTTTAATTCTTTCTAAGAGATCCCACATGAATTCAATAGTCTTGTTCATAAAAGAACCAGTACAAGAAGTATCGAGCATGGATCGATCATTATGAGAAAGCCGAGCATAAAAATTCTAAATAATAATTTCTCTCGGGAGCTCATGATTGGGGCATGAATATAACATTGACTTAAGCCTACCCCAAGCTAGAGCGATGCTTTCTCCTTCACGAGGCCAAAAATTATATATAAAATTCCGATCACGATGAACTAGATGCATAGGATATAACTTTTGGTGGAATTCTAATTGCAATCGATTCCAGTTCCATGATCCAATATTATCACATAGCCTATACTATGTCAATGCTTTTCCCTTCAAAGATAAGGAAAAAACCTTCTTCTTAACTTCATCTCCGGGTAAACCTGCAAGCTTAAATAATCCACAAACTTCATTCACATGTATTAGGTGCATATCAGGATGTTCAGTTTCGTCTCGTGCATAAGGATTATCTAGCAGTTGTTCTACCATACCCAAAGGAATTTCATAGCCAATATTTTCAGTAGGTGCAGTAGGTTGAGGGGCAACTAATTGTGGTTCCGGTCGAGGTGAAGATACCCCGAACAAACCCCTCAAAGGATTGTTTTCCATAGTAGCAAGTGATAATAAATTTCGGCACGTAGTATAAGTTTTTCCTTACCGATTTCCACTTACCAAGAGCACTTCACTCCCCGGCAACGATGCCAGAAAAGAGTCTTGATGACCCACAAGTATAGGGGGTCAATAGTAGTCCTTTCGATAAGTAAGAGTGTCGAACCAAACGAGGAGCAAAAGGAAATGACAGGCGGTTTTCAGCAAGGTAATTTCTGCAAGCATTGAAATTGTAGGTAACAGATAGTTTGATAGCAAGATAATTGGTAACGAGCAAGTAACGGTAACGGTAAATAAAGTGAAGCAAGGTAGCCCAATCCTTTTGTGGCAAAGGACAGGCCAGAACAGTCTCTTATAATAGGCAAAGTGTTCTTGAGGGTACACGGGAATTTCATCTTGTCACTTTTATCATGTTGGTTTGATTCGCGTTCGCTACTTTGATAATTTGATATGTGGGTGGACCGGTGCTTGGGTGCTGTTATTACTTGAACAAACCTCCCACTTATGATTAACCCCCTCGCAAGCATTCGCAACTACAAGAAAAGTATTAAGATAAAATCTAACCATAGCATTAAACATTTGGATCCAAATCAGCCCCTTCAATACTGGAATCAGGGATTTTGCCGTCAGCCGACTCTTTGCCGTCAGCAGGCGGACGGCAATGAAAGTCATTGCCGTTTGCTGGTAGAAAGCTGACGGCAAAGGGTGAGCTGACGGCAAAGAATGAATTTGCCATAGGCTGGTTCTTTGCCGTCAGCTAGCTGACGGCAAAGGGCCAGCAGGGCAGACGGCAAAAAAACGGCCCACGGCAAAGGTAAGCTGGCAGACGGCAAAGGGCTAGCTGGGCCCATCGGGCCCTTGCGCCGCTTAGGTCAGTTCTTTGTCGTCTGCCAGCAGACGGCAAAGGCAGGCTGGCAGACGGCAAAGGCGACGCCCTAGTAACGGCCGTCCCCCACCCGGCTGTCCTCTCCCTCTCTCCCTCCCTCACTCCCTCCCTCACTCATCGATCCCTCCCCTCCCTCTCCCCGCCGCCCCACCGCACCCACCCACCGGTTGCCCCGCCGCCCCCACCCACCGGCCGCACCGCCGCCCCTCGCCCCGCCACCCGCACCCACCCCCTACCCCGACGCCCACCCCCGCCTCCCTCCCTCCCTCCCCCCGACGCCCACCGGCTGCCGCCCCCCCCCCCACACTGGCTGCCCCCCGCCCCGCCACCCCCACCGGCCGCCCCCCGCCCCGCCACCCCCACCGGCCGCCCCCCGCCCCGCCACCCCCACCCACCCGCCGCCCCATCCACCCCCACCCACCCGCCGCCACCACCCACCGGCCGCCCCGCCGCCCCCGTGCCCCTGCGCACCACCGCCCCGCCGCCTCGGCACCCCAGACGCCCCCGCCGCCCGGACGCCCCCGCCGGTGAGCTCTCTGTGCCTCCTCCCTTCCCCCCTCTTCCGCATTTTGTCTGTTTTTTTTTATTTTTAGATTAGAAATTAGCTAGCTAGCTACTGTTAGAAGAAGAAAAGAAGAAGGAAAAAGGACAAATGAAAAGAAGAAGAAGAAGTAGAAGAGGAGGAGGAGGAGATGAAAAGGAAAAACAGAAGAAGAGGAGAAAGTAGAAGAAAAAGAGGAGAAGAAGCGGAGGAGAAGAAAAGAAGAAGAAGAAGAAGAAGAAGAGAAGAAGAAGAAGAAGAAGAGAAGAAAAGGAAGAAGAAGAGGAGAAGAAGAAGAAATAGAGGAGAAAAACATGAAAATGGAAGTGGAAATGTAGTCATACATAGAGAGATTTTTCTATCGGGATTGAATATTCGTTTTGATCGTGTGGATCTAAATGTGCAGTTTTTCGTCGCTTGAAGGGTCTGGTGTTCGACGGCCTCCCCATGCGACTACGTCCCCTACACGTTCAAGTGGTGAGCACTACTGTCATCTCCTCCCCGACCCTCCCCTATTTGCTATGTTCTTGTTGTCATGCCGTTGTCACTTAATTTTATTTTCATGTCAAGTTTCGTAACCTAGGCGTCTCCCGTTCGAAAGGACGACATCTATAAATATGCATGTCTTTGCATATTTATAACCGCCGTCCTTTCGAATTGTCCAACGTTATCCATGGATAGCCTGAGTATGTGTAGATTGGGTTTGTTTTCCCATATGCTCTCCTCTGGATCCTATGCAGAATTTCGTCAGTGCCTCCCTGTTGTTCTCCGGGTACACATCCTCTCTGCTTATTGCCGAGACGTGTATCAGGAGAACAGCGGGGAGGTGCTGTCGAAATTCTGCGTCGGATCCGGAGCAGTGCATGGGAAAACGAACCCAATCTACACAAACTCGGGTGGGATTAGGACCTATCTTAACCTATCAGCGTGTAGGTTGCATGGACGTAATAAAACTGACAAACTTGATTAACTGATGAATATATATGATGAAATATATATATATTTCTTGTGTGTCCAGTAGCTAGGCAAGATGACTGATCGTGCGTGGATGTCTAGTAGCTTGGCAAGACATGACCAAAGAATGGTTAATAAATACCAAGGGGTTTGTGAGAGCCGTATTTGCAAATCGCCAGGAAAAAACATGGTGTGCCTGTCCCCGGTGCGACAACTATAAAAGGCAGACAGAGGGTGAAATGGTTAAACACCCACAGAAGTGGGGTTTTAGGGCTAATTATACGGTGTGGACTTTTCATGGTGAGTCTGCCCAACGTGCCAGAGCTGAGGTGGTTCGTCATCGCACCGACGAGCATGGTACCGGGATCGAAGACATGGTGCAAGAATTTGATGATGCTAGGGATTCGGACGATGAGATGGAGGAATCTGCAAAGGCCTTCTATGAAATGTTGGAGTCTTCAAAATGTCCTCTCCACGAGCACACTGAGCTTTGTCAGCTGGATGCCATCGCGCAAGTAATGGCTCTGAAGGCTCAGTTCAACCTGGGCAGAGAATGCTACGACGCGATGATGACAATATTTGGACGCTTTCTACCCAAAGGTCATGTATTGCCTGCAAACCTATACCAGTCGGACAAAATCCTACGCGCGCTTAAGACGCCCTATGAGAAGATAGATGCCTCTGAGAATGGATGTGCCTTATTTAGGCTTGAGTATGCGGGCTTGAACTATTGTCCCATTTGCAAGTCTTCCAGGTATGTTGTGGTAGACAACGGTATGGGTGAGAAGAGTCAGACCAAAATCCCAGTTAATGTTCTTCGGTATATGCCAATCATACCAAGACTTCAACATCTTTTCATGGTCGAAGAGACGGCCAGACAGATGACGTGGCATAAATTGGGCAAAAGAACCGAACTAGATGCAGATGGGAATCAGATGTTGGTACACACTTTAGACGCTTGTGCGTGGAAGCACTTCGATGCATTACATAACGATAAAGCGGCAGATCCAAGGTATCCTCGAGTCGCCATAAGCACGGATGGGTTCAATGTGTTTGGTATGACGGCAACCCAATACAGTTGTTGGCCTGTATTTGTCATTCCACTCAATCTCCCCCCGGAGAGATTATGAAAAGAAAGAACATTTTCTTGACGTTGATAATTCCAGGGCCCAACTATCCGGGGAAGAATATGAATGTGTACATGCAGCCGCTTAAGGATGAATTGCAACAAGCTTGGGATAATGGGATCAAGACATACGACGCCGCTACCAAAAAAACCTTCAAAATGCATGTGTGGTACATGTATTCGACGCATGACTTGCCGGCGTATGCCCTATTCGTTGGCTGGTGTGTGCATGGAAGGTTCCCGTGCCCCACATGCAAGGCAGCTCTTCAGTTCCGTTGACTGCAGGCGGGTCGCAAGTATTCTTGCTTCGACATGCATAGACAGTTCCTGGATCCTCTCCATAAGTTCAGAAAAGACAGGAAGAATTTCATCAAAGGTAGAGTTGTCAAAAACTCTGCACCACCCGCGTTGACAGGCCAACAGCTCCTGGATCAGTTAAACGTTCTCGAGCCGGATCCAAAACGTCCTGGGTATTTCAAAGGGTATAATACGGAACACGCATGGACTCACAAGTCATGCTGATGGGATCTGCCTTACTTCAAAGACCTCCTTTGCCCACACAACATCGACGTGATGCACACTGAAAAGAATATCGTCGAGGCCATTTTTGGTACATTGTTCGGCATAGAGGGGAAGTCAAAGGATAATCCTAAGGCTAGAATCGATCAGGAGGCTCTATGTGACAGACCGTTACAAAACATGCGACAAGGGAAAGGAAAGCAGAACTAGACTAAGCCAAAGGCATGGTTCAATCTTGGAAGGCCGGCTATGAGGGAAATGATCTTGTGGGTGAAAATGCAGTTGATGTTCCCCGATGGTTATGCAGCGAATCTAAAGAGGGGAGCGAGTCTTGACAAACTAAAGATATTTGGTCTCAAGAGTCATGATTGGCACATATGGCTTGAGCGGGTAATGCCGGTGATGCTGCGTGGCTTTATCCCTGAGGATGAATGGCTAGTACTGGCAGAGCTGAGCTATTTCTTCCATTCTCTTTGTGCGAAAGAACTATCGCCTGGCGTGCTAGATGAAATGGAAGAGTTGGCGTCGGAGTTGATATGCAAGTTAGAGAAGATCTTTCCACCGGGATTCTTTAATCCAATGCAGCATTTGATTTTGCATCTCGCGACCGAGGCAAGATTGGGGGGGCCCGTGCAAAATCGTTGGTGCTTCGCAACTGAGAGGATGCAGAAGATGCTTCAAGCAAAATGTAAAAATAAACGTAGAATTGAAGCATCGATGGCCGAGGCATTCATTACTGAGGAGGCGGCAAACTTCGTGACAGCACACTACGAAGCCAAAAATTGTTATTTGCATAATCCGAAGCCTCGGTACAATGATGGCGACCCAAAAAAAAGTCGATCCAACCTCAGCCTATTCAAAGGGAAGCTCGCACCAGCCGGTGCTTCTAAAGCAAAAGCGTTGGATGTCGATGAATGGCGGACCATTTCGTTGTATATCTTCAACAACCTAACAGAAGTGCGGCCGTACATCGAGTAAGTTGTCGGTACATTATTGTTTCGCAACTTGTAATTCCTTAGAACTGCTCTTATTCCCGGATATTTGATATAGTCGATACGTCGCCAAATTCTCGGATGGAGTGGTCATCCAAAAGGATTCCGTCGAAGAGTATGAGCTCCTGGCGAAGCATGGAGGCGGCTATCCCGGTTTCATCTCTTGGTTCAAACAAACGGTAATTACCATTAATGGACCATTTCATTACTTCGTCTTATTTGCGGCTAATGCAACAATCCTTTCGTATTAAACTTGTAGGCTAATTCAGAGTCTATGGACGCCGAGCTGAGACAAGTCGCTAATGGTTTTGACTATAAGGTCCGGTCATTTGACAGATACGACATCAACGGGTATCGCTTTCGTACCTTTGGCAAAGAGCTATCTATGCCCGACCTGAAGACTACAAATTGTTGTGTCTCTGCTATCGGCGAAGGAGGTACAGAGTACTATGGAAGAGTTGAAGCAATTTATGAACTTCTATTCTATGGTGAAAACCCACCGAACGTCGTAGTCTTCAAATGTCATTGGTTCCATCCGAAGGAGACTAGAAGGACTCATGAACATATAGGGCTAGTCGAAATCAAACAAAGCACCTATTTAGATGTGCCCGATGTCTATATTACGGCTCAACAGGCGATCCAAGTTTTCTATCTACCATGGGCCTGCCAAACTGATCCAAATCTGAAAGGTTGGGATGTCGTTTATGAAGTGCCGCCACATTTTAGACCACCTCCCCTCAATGAAGAGGATTATGAACCTCACATTAACCAAGACACATATGAAGGAGAATTCTTCCAAGAAACACGTATTTCCAAAAAACGTTTCAAGAACCGTTCTACTTCACCCCGGAACATTGAAGTAGACAGCGACAATGAATCCGACTAAACCCCTGAGCCGGAACAGGAAGAGCCGGAACAGGAAGAGCCGGAATAGGAAGAGCCGGAACAGGAAGAGCCGGAACAAGAAGAGGTTACTGATGCGGATGACCTGTCAATGCTTAACCGATTACATGAAGGAGGCCTTCCACACGTTGTTCCTGATAGTGATGATGATCATACATTTATTGATGATAGTGATGATGATGATGCATTTATTGATCCCGGAGAATATATAGACGATCAAGATTATTATTAATTCATGTCAGGTAATCAACTTTTAGTTCATGTTAGGTATATGATGATACACTTAAATTATATATATTTTATTATTCATGTCGGTATTCAATTTTATGTTGTACTAATTTCGTTTACTATTTGTCATGGCAGTTGTTGAAAGATGGTGGGAAAGGGTCGAGAGCACTCCGCGGCTCCTTCGTCGGAGGGTGGTGGGATGGGTACTTCCATTCTTGCCGACTCTCTCCGGAGAGCGTTGCTCTCTAGTCTACATACACCGGTGAGGAGGTATACGAGGAGGCCGCGGGAAAGGTTATCGATCAGCAATGCAAGCGCCTACTGCAAAACTTTCGGCACGAGGCTCGGGTGTAGGCTGTTCGAGACTACTACGCCTCGCGGCGTATTAGGAAGGAGAAGTCGACGTGCCGCGGAAAGAAGATGGAGAAGGAGCATTACATGAAGGAAATTACGTATTCTTAAGGCCTTGTACTTAGTTTCCTTCATTTGATTTCTACCCGTAGCGCTTAAATATCTCTTTATTAACTTAGGTGCCCCCGAGATGGTGTGCGCATATGATGGATTGTTGGGAGGCGTTGGTGGATGAGTGCTGCTCAGAACAATGGCTATCCGTCCACAACAATGCCAAGGACCGGCGTAACAAAATGGTTGGTGTGCCACACCATCAAGGGAGCGCCAACTTAAATCAGTTTGGTCTGAACTGGGTATGTGGTTAGCTTCATGATTCATGCAATTCATTCTTGATTCTAGCTTGAGCCCTTTACTAATACTTTTTCCTCTCTCTCTCTTTTAGGCGCATCACAATAAAACGGAGGTGCCACAGATGTACGACCTCTATGCGATGGCCCATACTGCCTCGTACAAGAAGGTCAAGGCATTCTCTGAGTCTGACCTCGATGATCCCTTGAAGTTCAGCAACATCTCCTTCCACAACAAGCTCGTGAGGTACAGAGATAAGGGGAGGGCGAGGAAAGGGGAGGACTTTAACCCGAGCCAGGAGCCTATTGATCCAGAGCTGGTGATGATAGCTGGCGGCGGGAGGCCCCATGGCTCGATTGCCATTGGAGATGGCATTATACGTTGTCCTAGCAACCTCCGAGAGATCAAGGCGCGCCAAACGAGCTCCTGTCCTGAGATAAGGCCTCGTCCATGGCCAGTCGAGCTCGCCATCGAGGTTAGTTATACGGACTCAGATATCTTTCCTCATTACATTGTGTGTGTGAACAAAGATGATTACAATGCTAACGAGGAGTTGTGTTGCAGGCTGCTATTCTGAAAGAGGGAGAGGCAACACAGGCGCTTATGGCGGCGAAGGAGAAGGAAATGGAGGAGAGGACGGCAAGGTTGTTGGAGGAGGAGAGGGCACGGTCCGATGCGTCTTACCGGGCCATCTACGAGCTCTTCGTGGTAAGATTCTTCTTCGTATTTGTCAAATCTTGCATTTAATGTTCCTTTCATTAATAATGAATATCGTTGACTTGTGAAAACCAAATTTGCAGACTATGTGCGAGAAGACCGGCCAGGCCGCTCCGTCGATGCCAGTCATTACCACGGCTGCAACGGTGAGTTTCATTTCAATGCAATGATCTTTTCAATGTCATCATGCTAACGAGACATTGCAAATCATCTTTGGTGCACCTTAACTCCGGCGTCGCATCGCACGACCCTTCTCCAGGGCAGCCTTCTCCAGGTGAAACCAGTCCGAGCAACCGCGGTGCCTCTCCTCCGTGATGACGAGGACGGTAAGCCCCAAACTTAGCTCGTTTTCTCAAAGAAAGATAAACTTAGCACTTAGACAAACTTAGCTCCTTTCGAAATATTAATGTTAGGGGAAACGACCATCACCAACTGCCGAAATATTAGTGTTAGGTACTGTCCACCAACATACACCACCATATAAGTGTGAGTGAGTGCGCACCATACACACCATGAGGCAAACCTCGAAAGACCTATCCTTCTTCCAATTTTGCCTGAATGACACAAATAAGCAATAAGAAGAAGAAAACAAGAGGAGAAAGATAGAGAGAAGAAAACCGCTTCTTCATCTTCTTCTTCTTATTCTAGTCTTCTTCATCTAACTTTCGTATTTCCCATTTTGCAGATTAGAGTCACTTCACGGAAGCTTGCATTGATGGAGTGCTTGTGATTTTGTATCGATGAACAATGTTAAACTTGCTACATATGTGAAACTTGTTACTATTGTAATATGGTGAACAATGTGACATTTGTTTTGGTATGTTTGTTGGATACTTGTGCTTGTTGTTGGATGATCATCAGTAGGGTTATTGTGAAATATATACATATATAGCATATTTTGCCTGTGAAAATTGTTGGATATAAGAAAAACCAGAAAAACTAGGGCAATATTGCCACTTTGCCGACGGCCACCGTCGGCATAGTTTCTTTGCCGTCCGGCACCGATGGCAACGGCGACACGTGGCACTCACCTGTGCACCCTGGGAGTGCCAGGCCTGCTATTTGGTACATTTGCCGTCCGGTGGCCGGCGGCAAAGTGGCAATGTTGCCCCAGTTTTTTCTGCGGCCGGGGGCGGACGGCAAAGAAACTATGCCGACGGTGGCCATCGGCAAAGTGGCAATATTCCCCAGTTTTTTCTGCGAACGGCAAATGAGGAGCGGACGGAAAAGGAGAGGTTGGCAGACGGCAAAGGCTCCGTTAGCCACTAACGGGGTTAACTCAACTTTACGCCATCCAGTCGCTTTGCCGTCTGCTGCCTGACGGCAAAAACACTTTGCCATCCGCAGTATAAAGGCAGACGGCAAAGCCCTCCTTTACCGGGGTTCTTAGTGCCGGAAATTTGGCCGTCTGCTGCCGGACGGCAAAGGCTTTGCCGTCGGTGGTCCTACCCTTTGCCGTCCGCTATGGCAGATGGCAAAGTACCTGATTGCAGTAGTGCTTACGAAATACCGCATAAACTAGGGTTTAAGCTTATGTCACTCTAGCAACCCATCATCTAATAACTACTCCACAATGCATTCCCTCAGGCCCAAAGATGGTGAAGTGCCATGCAGTCGACGTTCACATGACACCACTAAGGAATCACAACATTCATATCATCAAAATATCGAACACATATCAACTTCACATGATTACTTGCAATGTGACTTCTCCCATGACCTCAAGAACAAAGGTAACTACTCACAATGATATTCATGCTCAAGATCAGAGGGGTATTAAATAGCATAATGGATCTGAACATATAATCTTCCACCAAATAAACCATATAGTAATCAACTACGAGATGTAATCAACACTACTAGTCACCCACAGGTACCAATCTGAGGTTCTGGTACAAAGATTGAACACTAGAGACGAACTAGGGTTTGAGAGGAGATGGTGTTGTTGAACATGTTGATGAAGATTGGCCTCCCAAAGATGTGAGGGTTGTTGGTGATGACGATGGTTTCGATTTCCCCCTTCGGGAGGGAAGTTCCCCCGACGGAATCGCTCCGCCGGAGGGCAAAAGTGCTCCTGCCCAAGTTCCGCCGCGAGACGACGGCGTTCCGTCCCAAAAGTCCCCTCATTATTTTTTCTAGGTCAAATTGGTTCGTCGGAATTAGAGATGGGGAATGGGAATTGAGGGGTGAGGAGATTAAAAGTCTTTTGATTGATTAGAGGGAATGGGAATATAAGTGGGAATGGGAAGGGGAGTTGGGAGGGCCAATTCCCATCATTTTCTTCCCATGGGGTACCCTGTTAATTCGTGGGTAGAGCTTTATCTCAATCTAATTCCCAACTTATACCAAACAAGAGAATGAGAGTAAAAATCTATTTCCCATGTCTAATCCCTATACATCTCCCAGATGCAAACTCCCATTCCCCTGCCCTAATGGTTACCAAACAGGCTGTAAGTACCAGAAGATGGGCACCGGAGGTGGGCTGGGCTGGCCACAACACACCAGGGCGCGTCTGGGGGGGCCTGGCGCGCCTGGGGGGGCCTGGCGCGCCCTGGTGTCTTGCGATCACCAGGTGGGCCCCCTCCGGTAGTTATTTGCTCTAGTATTTTTCATATATTCCAAAATAATTCTCCGTGAAGATTCAGCTTATTTGGAGATGTGCAGAATAGGTGTCTCTGGTATGTTTTTTCAGGTCCAGAATTCCAATTGCCGGCATTCTCCCTCTGTGTGTAAACCTTGCATATTATGATAGAAAAGGCATTAGAATTACTCCATAAAGCATTATTATGCATAAAAACATTATAAATAATAGTAGGAAATCATGATGCAAAATAGACGTATCACTGTCTAGGATGAAACTCGGTATGGCCGATTTGGAAAACTTGGTGGCACCGAATTTGAGTGGTAGGATTTAGACATAGTATTTTGTGGGAGACTTCCATTGGTATTTTGGGTGGCTAACTCTAAGCACTTGAGCAACCAGTTCATCATGGATACCTCATCCCCTTTTAATAGTATGGGCTTTCCTATTGACTCAAGTGTGATTTCTCACAAAATGCAAAATGTAGAGTCTTGAAGCTTGATGTCTTGCCAATGCTATTCCTCTCCTTCTTCTTCTTTCATTGGGGATTCTCCTCACAATCCCTTGCCAATCCATTCATTGAACTTTACCTGAGATATACTTGGTAGAATCATTAGGCCAATGAAATATATGTTGTTATTAATTACCAAAACCATCTAGGGAGAATTTCTGCTTTCAACCGGCTCGAGCGCGGGTGATTCTATCGCCATCTTCTGCTCAACATGAAGATTGGGCTATTGTCACCATTGTTCTGATGCCAAATCAGCAGGTATTATCCCCTAATGTTAGGCAAATCATCGGAGAATTTGTTACTCAAGACAAACACCCTGCATTCCAAGAGATTAGTCCATGTCCATTTGGCCAAGCATATGTGCGTCTGAACTCCTCATTTGATAGAGATGCACTAGTACTTCAAAGCTCTCGTCCATATGAGATTTCCATCTGATTTTTCAAAGACACAACCAAGGACTGAACTGGAGCAAACTGGAGCAAAATAATGAGCACATGGAGGGAAATGCAGTTTTAAATATAATGGGCAAGGCCCAAGAAGCCCACCATGAATTGCCAGATCTTAACTTAATGTTAGGACCAATTCAGGCCCACCAAAACGTGATGAAGGATGTGATGATTCCTCCTCCAATGCAGATTCCTCCTCCAGTTTTGGAGTTCTTTAATCTTATGCCTCTCATTCAGTAGCCATAGTTGGTAGTTTTGGACCTGAATCTAGATGTATCTACTGACAACCCAATTGAGCATGCACATGTCCTCCAACATGACTCACCTTCTCCAGATATTAAGAACTTTGAGTCTGATGGTAATCTCTTTGATTTAAATCTGGCTGAAGGTGAAGATCCAGTGATTTAGTTAGCTTCCAAAGCAGAATATTTATTGCTATTCAGCAAAGGGAAACTGTTGATACATCTATCGATGAAGAGATTGAAATACATTATTTTACCTCAGAAGCAACTGTCGGAATCGGGGCTCCGTAGACCCAAGAAGGTTCGAACTCTGGGGCGTGTGCGAAGATCTCAACCCTCACCAGCCTCAAACTCGCCACTCCACAGCCAGGCCCCATCGAATACGTGCGAGCAAGCAAGAAGATGAACACAGAGATTTACCCAGGTTCGGGCCACCTTGCGGTGTAAGACCCTACTCCTGCTTTTGGTGGATTGGCCTCACGAAGCGGTTTGGTGAAGAACTAGTACAGTGATTGAGCGACCTCGCGAGGGCTCTTAGGTGAGCATGGGTGAATTCGTCCCTCCTCTACGGTGGAGGCTAGGCCCTATTTATAGCGGCCTTGGTCCTCTTCACTTATCGCACAGGCGGGAAGGGATCCCAGAACGGCCAATTTTGAAAGGGGACAAGTAGTACATCTTATCCTGACTAAAGGTGGTCTTCGCCTGCAAAGCTTCTGGGCGTGACGCAGAGGTGGGCTCGGCGATGACATCCGTCCTGCCGAGCTCATGGTCTTGGTCTTGTTGCACCGGAACGGAAACCTTTGGGGGATACCTTGGGAACCCGCGAATGTCCCTGCCTCCTTAGCACGAAAGAGGAAACTGTCCCCACTGCGCCCACTGGCGCCCGCCTGTCCTTGGTCATCATGGCTCATGTCACCACAACCTCCTGAGGCTGGGTCCCTGCATAGGAATCTCCGCTCCTCGGGAGGCAGCCTGGGGAGGCCACTCCCTTGGAGGTCTTTGCGTTGTTCCCCTCGCGAGGCTGGGGCCCTCGCGAGGGTCTTGTCTTAAGGAGTTGGTTGACAGGCCATACCGGGCCGTCGAGGTGGGCCACACCCTGGGCCGCAAGCAGGCATGTCTGGGTACCTCCGATCCCAGAACGCCGACAGTAGCCCCCGAAGCCAAGGAACGAAGGCCGAAGCGTCGAGGGCCCCAATCGCCCGCGGGCCAGGCTCGATGCGTGGCGCACGACGGGGCGTGGACGCCTCCACTTCCCCATGTCGCCTCGGCAACCGCCCCGACTAACAATGGTTGGCGCGTGACGCGGGGCCATGATTGCCCGGAATGCGGAGGGACGCCGGTTGGCCTCCGCCTGACTATAAGTGGGCGAGAGAGACAAAGCCCACAGCCCGTCTTCATCTTCTTGCCTCCTCTCTCCAAGCCGCCACTTCTGCAACCATGGTGCCAGTGAGGAGGTTGTCTGTCGCTGAGAAGGGGAATGCCCGTCTGGAGGGACCGGGCTGGCCGCCGCCCAAGAGGGGCCGCAGCCGTCCCCGTAAGTACACCGCGACGCCTGCGGTGGTCCCCCGAGGGCGCGGGCGCACTCCCGTGAGGGCCGGCAGCCGCGGGAAGGCTCCCTCCCGTGCAGGCGGCTGTAGTGGCCGTGCCGCCCGTGGCCGAGGGGGAAAGCTTGCAATGGGTGCCCGGCCGCCCCGCCCGCAATTCCACTCGGCCGACACGGCCCAGGAGTTCGTGGTGTGGGCGGAGAGGCCGGCGGTCACATGGCTCCAGCTCCCGCGCTTCTTCGCGGAGGCGCTTCCGGCCAGAGGGCCTGCTGGCCTTTGGCTGCAGGCCAATGGCTGTTGCAGCGCGGCCTCGTGGGTGGAGGTCGAGGTCACCCCCGCGGGCTATGTCTTCCTGAACCGTGGGTGGCAGACGTAAGCCCGTGCTCGCGGCCTGCAGGGTAGGCGTACCCTCCACTTCAAGCACGACGGGGCAGCAACGCTCTTCGTCAAGATCTTCGGGGAAGATGGCAGGCGCTTGGGGGCTGCCCGGAGGGCGACGGCGACGACAGCGATGGCCTCTCCGCCGAAGACAGCAATCGCGGCGGTGGCATCCTCGGCGGTGAACTTGCCCTTGGCGACGGCCGCAACTCTCCCAGTAGCAGCGATGCCTCCTCCGAGGAAACTCGAGCGACGACGACTACGACGAGCCGCCACGTCGGCGTGCCCGGACCAAGGAGGACGGCGAGCCGCCACGGCGCCGTACCCCTGCCCTGGGGGTCATCGAGGTGCCCTGCCGCCGTGCCCCTGTCAAGGAGGAGGAGGACTCCGACTGAGCGCGGGTAGCGCAGAAGCCAGACCTCAGGAGCGGCGGTCCTCGGGGGGGCGCCTTTTGTTTTTTTTATTTCCTGCATTTAAGAACCATGGAGAGCCCCACGGGGCGTGTAATGAACTATGGCGCTTGCGCCTTTATGTTAGCGTATTTCATCTCGTACTCAAGTATTTATATTGCAACCCATTGAAAGTTCCTGCTTGTCGCGATTAGGATAATTTAGCTTGGTGTGCTCGTGGCGGGTTCCTGCGTCGTGGGGTTCAGCTGGGGCACCAGGGCAGCTTAGAGATTTCGTCGAGGGGGCTTCTTCCTTGTGGACCGGGCGGCTTCGGGGCCTCAAGAGATGGCCGCTGCTGGCGAGGTTCCTGGGGGTTTGCGAGGAGTCAAGGCCTCTGGAGGTGGCTCCTCAAGGCACCGCATCCCACGACGGTGCTGAAACGCGCTTTACATAGGGTTAAGGTTCCTTGGTAACGAGCCAAATCGTGATTTCCCTTTCCCTGGTCGTCCTCCTCCCGGCGACCATTTTTGGTTGGAGCCTCCGAGCGAGGGTTGATCATTGCTGGTATGCCGGGTCGTGATGCCCGGCAAGGCCAGGATATGAGCGCTCCTGAGGCCAAGGGCCTGAGGCAACATGCGCCTGCTGGCTCGCTCGGGAGTGTCGCGCGAGGATTAGGACGCCAAAGCTTTGGCGAGGTGCACACCGTGTCCAGCCCCCGCTCGCGGGACGCGCGAGAGAGAGAAACCTGGCAGGTGCCAAACCTCTTAAAAACGAGACATCAAAACGGGAAACGCTGCAAGGAGAAAAATTCCCACCCCTTTTTCGAACAAAGACGCGAAAACTTCAAGTTTCACTCCAGAAAGTGGCAAATTTGGTTACAAAAGAGAGCAAACAACAGCCGCGTCTGGCTCCTAAGCTAGTCTTCCCACCAGCGCGGAGCATGGGGCTTCCACTAGGCGCGGGCATAGTCATTGGAGGACCGTGTCGTCCGCCAGCGTGGAGAATGGGGCTTCCACTTGGGCGTGGGTGGGGGCCCCTCCGCGTCCTCGGGGGACCTCGGACGTATACAGCCCACTCATTATTACGTGAGAGTGTCACGGGTAGAACTTCCGGAGATGCTGGATGTTCCATGCATTCTGGATGGGGACCCCGTCTTGCGTCTCCAGGAGTACAACGCCAGGCTTGGAGACACGGGCGACCCTGAACGGGCCCTCCCACACGGGCGAGAGCTTGTGCAAGCCCTCCCTGGAGAGGACCCGCCTCAGGACGAGGTCTCCAACTTCGAGGATCCTGGGGCGAATGATACGGCAGTGGTAGCGCCGCAGTGCCTGCTGGTACCTCGCTGCGCGGAGCGAGGCTTGGCGGCGGGCCTCCTCCCCGAGCACGTGATTTGTTCCCCGCGAGGCATCCTGACGCTCCTCATCGAATGCCAAGACCCACGGGGAACGATGCTTGACCTCGTGCGGGAGGACCGCCTCAGCCCCGTAGACAAGGAAGAACGGGGTCTCGCCGGTGGGCTTAGTCGCAGTGGTGCGGATGAACCACAACACGGACTGAAGCTCACCGAGCCAACCCCTACTGCAGACCTCAAGCTTCTTCTTGAAGCTCCTCATCTTGAGGTCCCTTAGGACCTCCGCGTTGGCGCGCTTAGCCTGGCCGTTGCTCCATGGGTGTGCCACTAAAGCGTAGCATATCTGCATTCCAAGGTTAGCACAATATGTTCTAAAGAGGCTGCATGTAAACTGTGAGCCATTGTCAGTAATGATACGGTTGGGGACATCGAAGTGGCTCACGAGGACCTTGATGAACTTGACGGCCGAGCCGGCGGGGATGGTGCGCACGGGATCCACCTCCGCCCACTTGCTGAACTTGTCGATGGCGACGTAGAGGTAGCGGTAGCCGTCGGCTGCCCGAGGGAAAGGCCCTAGTATATCCAGCCCCCAGACCGCGAAGGGCCAGGAGAGCGTGATAGTTTGGAGGCCCTGCGCGAGCTGATGAATCTGCTTGGCATGGAATTGGCAGGCCTCGCAGGATCGGACCAGCTCGGTGGCGTCGTGGAGCGCCGTGGGCCAGTAGAAGCCGTTGCGGAACACCTTCCCCACGAGGGTGCGGGACGAGGAGTGGTGCCAGCAATCGCCGCCGTGGATGTCGGCCAACAGCTCACGCCGCTGCTCCTCAGATATGCACCGCAGTGAGACGTCATTGCGGCGCCTGCGGTATAGCTCGCCGTCCTGCAAACAATAAGAAGTGGCCTGGCGGACCACGCGCTCCGCGTCCTCCTCCTTCTCCGGCAAGGTGCCGCGGAGCAGGTACGCCTTGAATTCCTCGGTCCAGTCGCCGGCCTGAGGTTCCAGCGCCAGGAGCAGTCGGGCTCCTGAGGCTGGACCACAGGCCGGAGCGCCTGAAGGCGGGGCCGATGGCTGCTCCTCCTGAAATGACGCCGGACCTGCGGTCGGGGGTGCCGCCGATGGCTTGAAGAGCCTCTCCTCAAAGACGCCAGGCTCCTGAGGCTCGTGGCGCGACACCCTCTTGGCGATTTCGTCTCCTTCCTTGTTCGTGCCGCGTGGGACGTGCTGCAATTCCAAGCATTGGAAACGCTTTTCAATTTTACGTACTTCTTCCAAGTATGCCTCCATGTGCTCGTCCTTCGGCTTGTACTCCTTGTTGGAGAAGTTGACGAGGAGCTGGGAGTCGCCCTTGATGGTGAGGCACTTGACCCCCACGGGCGGCGGCGGCCCTGAGGCCAGCAATCAAGCCCTCGTATTCCACGATGTTGTTGGAGACTTTCTCGCCATGTTGGAAGCAAAGCTGCACGGCGTAGTAAAGCTTGTCTTGGGTCAGGGAGATGAGCACTACTCCAGCCCCCCGCGCCACGCCGCGCGAAGGCTCCGTCGAAGTGCATGATCAAGCCGTCAGGCGCCTCACCGCCAGGCGCGACGGACTGGCCCTCATCTAGACCCTGGTCAGGAGCGGCCGTCCACTCCGCCACGAAGTCAGTGAGGGCCGCGCCCTTGATGACCCTGGTTGTGCTAAACTCCACGTGGAAGGCCTACAGCTCGATGTTCCACTTGGCAACCCTTCCAGTGGTGTTGGGGCTGCACAGCACTTTCTCCAGGGGATATGCGGAGATGACCTTGATGGGGTGGCCCTGGAAGTAATGTCGCAACTTCCTCGAGGCGGCGAGGAGTGCGAGCAGGAGTTTCTGCTGCATAGGGTACCGCACACGCGCGTCCCGCAGCACGATGCTGACGTAGTACACCGGGTGCTCAACGAGGGACGAGGTGCTGTTGTCGCCTTGCTCCGCATGGAGCGCGAGGGGCTCTAGTGCCCCGTGGGTTGACAAAGTGACGAGGGCCTCAGGAGCGACATCCTGAGGCGGTGAACGTTGCGTGGCCCCGCACGGGCCGCCTTGCTTCACGCATGTGCCAGCACACTCCTCTCGGACTGCCACGAGCGCTGCGCTGGCCAAGTGGGGGTGGCCGCTAAGTAGAGCACTAGGGGCACGCAAGGACGAGGCACCACCATGACGGGTGGGCTCGTGAGGTACCGCTTGAGGTCCTCGAAAGCTGCCTCCACTTCGGGGGTCCACTCGAAGGGGCCCTTCCTCTTCATGAGCTTGACGAAGGGGAGGGCACGCTCGCCTAGCTTGGAGATGAAGCGCCCCAAGGAGGTCACGCAGCCCGCCAGCTTCTGCATTTCCTTGAGAGCCCGAGGGGGTGCATTTTCCCGATTGCCTTGATTTTCTCTGGGTTTGCCTCGATCCCTCGGTGCGACACCAAGAAACCGAGTAGCTTGCCGGACGGGACCCCGAAAACACACTTTTCAGGGTTGAGCTTCAAGTTTACTCGATGTAGGCTGGCGAACGTCTCCTCCAGGTACTCGATCAGGGTCCTCGCCTCCCGCGACTTGACCATGATGTCATCGACGTACGCCTCCACATTTCTCCCGAGCTGCTGCCCCAGGGCGATACGCATCAACTGCTGGAAGGTCGCGTCGGCGTTCCGCAGCCCGAAGGGCATGGAGACGTAGTAGTACATGCCGCACGGGGAGAGGAAGGCCGTCTTCTCGACGTCCTCCACTGCCATCTTGATTTAGTGGTAACTGTTGACACACGAACACGTCACCATGTACCCTCGACGCCGGGGGTGATGCACCGCAGCTCACGTCGAAGGAGGCATATTTTTCTGAGCATTGGTATTTTCTATGAAAGTTTGATAGACCAAATTATTACCATCAGCAATACGACTCTCAATCTCAGACCACTGCTCGGGAGAAAAGGTAGTACTTACAGAGGGTTTAACCTGCTCATCGTGAAGAGGAGGGAACTTGATTTCTCCAATTGGAGTAATGTTGCCTTGGCGATCCTTCTTGAATTTCGCCAGGAATTCCTGCAGCTCCTTTTCCTCACGTGCCTTCTTGTACTCCTCATAAGCTTGGCGATGATCGACCGATAACTCATCAAGACTGGGCTTAATGATGTTATCGGCGTCTACTTCACTCGGCTTGGGAAGATCAGACATGATGGATGGTGATGATGATGGATCTTCGAGTTCCCAGCGGAGTCGCCAAAAAGTGTGTAGACACACGAACACATCACCGTGTACCCTCGACGCCGGGGGTGATGCACCGCAGCTCACGTCGAAGGAGGTCCGTCCGGCAGCGCGATACGCAAGACAGCCAGCGGACGCTTTTGCAGACCCGAAGCCCCGCACGCCCGGGAGGGACCCCGTCAGGGATTGCGGCGGCTATGGGCTGCCCTAGGTCGATTCGCTCGCCCCTAGAGCCTTGATATTCGCAGCTCTCAAACACGAAGAACAGCGAAGAACGAGAGAGAAAAACGATGGAGAGATAAAACGTAGATGAAAAAGTAGTATATTGATTTGTTCGATTGTGTGTTGTTCAATCGGCCGTCACCCCCAACATATATAAGAGGCGGCTGGACTTCCCGTACAACCAAAGATTCATCTAGGCTTTCCTTACAAAAAAATTACATCAATTCACGTCCTAGAGTCCTAGCTCTACTCTAACTCGGATTCAACCCGAATCAGGCCCAAATTTCGGTCTTGCTCCTTGCGCGGACTATAGAATCTGCATACGACGTTCGATTAAGACATTTTTTATATCCAAATCAATCGTTTCGATGAGACGAACAATTCTTCTGTTGATCAATTTTCCAAATAAGGCTATCTTCAATACTCCAGAAGGTCATCTTCAACTTCCAGTCGGATTTGGTCCTGTGGCTGACTAGGCTGTCCGAGTTTTGTAGAGATTTTGCAGGCCGTATATTATATCAAATGATGATGACTCCAAAAGCAAAGTGGACCGTTTTGATGATACCCACAACTTTCATGTAGAACACTTTTCCATACGAGGCCATCTAGGTAATCGTTTGAGCCCGTCTTTAGCTTCTGGTCAGATTGCCCAAAATTGACATTTTCCACTCGGCCGGCAAGCTTTCACCCGGCAAGTTTTTCACCCGGCAAGCTCTTTGCCCGGCAAGCTTTTCACCCGGCAAGCTCTTTACCCGGCAAGCTCTTTGCCCGGCAAGCTTTTCACCCGGCAAGCTTTTCACCCGGCAAACTCTTTGCCCGGCAAGCTTTTCACCTGGCAAGCTCTTTGCCCGGCAAGCTTTTCACCTGGCAAGCTCTTTGCCCGGCAAGCTTTTCACCCGGCAAGCTTTTTCCGCGGCCGGCAACCACTTTGCCGGCAAGCCTTTTTATTCGGATTTTCCGACTCAAACATCAGCCTGATCTTATTTTGTCTCTCCAGGTTGCATACGACCTCGGATTTGGACGATTTATATATCAAAATCGACCGATTCGACAAGACGAAACTTTTCCGTGTTGAAGATTTTTTAATTCAAGGCCGTCTTGAGGGCCGAATTGCTCGCGCGACCCATCAGACACCATCCAGGTGGGTGTCTGGTCCCTCGCGCCATACTTTTGCTCAGGGTCGGTCCGCAGTGTTTTGCTTCTAACTTTTGCATACGAACTCGGATTGAGATGATTTATATATCAAAATCAATTAGCTCGACGAGACGAAGACAATCCATGTAGAGCATTCCTTCATCCGAGGTTGTATTGGAGGCGTAATCGACCAAAAAGCACTCAGAACATCTAAACATGACGATCCAAGTGTAATTTTGGCCCTTGATATGATGCCGAATGGTGATGGCCTAAACATCAAAGTTGTTTCACTCGGCAATATGAACTTTCTCGTATAGAAAACCTTTTCGTTTGAGTCCATCTTTACTGCATTTTGCATCGTGCCAAAATCAGGTGTCAACACATGCCCCCCTGTTTTTCGGCAAAGCTTGCATGCCGAAAAATAATTTGCACCATGTTTGTTCTAAGGACGATGTCAACACTCCATCGGCCATCTATATTTCTCAGGGTGATAATTATGTATCGACCATGTTTATGCTAAGGGCGATAATCATATATCGGCCATTGCCTAATTAGGCTTCTTGCCACACACCCGGGTGGTACTTCTTCAGATATCTGCCATTGAGAGCTCGAGGTAATAATACTCCTTGTATGGATTCCACCAAATATGAATTTCTAGGAACTATTCTTGCAATCCTAAAAGGACATTCCCAGTTTGGAGACCACTTCCCGAATTTTCTATCTCTAGAACCGATCGGCAGAATCACTTTCCACAGAAGATCGCCAACCTGAAAATTCTTCAACTTGACCTTTTTATTGTAAGCTCTTGCTACCCTCAACTTGTCCCTCTCTATGGCCTTTAATGCAGCCAAACGTTTATAGGCAACCTCATCAATATTGTCCATCATCAAATCATAAAAGTCCACTGCCGATAAATCATTTTGTTTGGCTATTCTCAAAGCACTCAAATTTACTTCCACTGGTAAAACAACCTCTTGACCGTATACTAGCTCATACGGAGTTACCTTTGTAGCACCATGCCTTGAGATTCTATGTGCCCATAAAGCCTCAGACAACAACTCATGCCATTTTCTTGGATTATCCTCAATCTTCTTCTTGATGAGCTTAATCAATATTTTGTTGCTAGACTCAGCTTGTCCATTAGCTTGGGCATAATACGGAGATGAATTGAGCAACTTTATGTTATATGATTCGGCAAATTCTCTAACTTGATGTGACATGAAAGATGAACCTTGATCTGTTGTCAACGTCTGAGGAATGCCGAATCTATGAATAATGTGTTCGGTTATGAATTGAATTAACGCCGTATGTGTCATGTTCTTGAGAGGTACTGCTTCAGACCATTTAGTGAAATAATCGGTTGCCACCAACACGAACCGATGCCCCTTTGAAGAAGATGGATGAATTTGTCCAATGAAGTCTAAACCCCATCCTCTAAAAGGCCACGGCTTGATAATAGGATGTAACATAGCAGCAGGAGCCAACTGAATATCACCAAATTTTTGACAAGCTTCACAGCCTTTATAATACCTGAAGCAATCATTGATCATAGTCGGCCAATAAAATCCAGCATGTCGTAAGAGCCATTTCATTTTGGGTGCCGACTGATGAGTACCACAAATGCCTTCATGTACCTCTCCCATAGCAACTCTTGCTTGGTCCTCGTCCAAACACTTCAAAAGAACATCTTCAACCGTTCGGCGATAAAGACCATCACCTCTCATTGTATATTTGAAAGCCATACGCCGAACAGCCCTGTCCACCCTTTCACTCGGATTGCACAAGTAATCAATAATGGGCTTCCTCCAGTCATGATTTTCACCTGCACTAGATTTATTGTTAGTGGCCGAATCAGTGGGCTCTGGTTCGGCCTCTCCCATATTAGCAAGACAAGACATCGGCTTCTGAGAAATGTGAAACATGCCATGATCAACATGATAGCCGGATGCTTGTTGTGCCAACTCATTTGCTCTCCAATTGTCATGTCTAGATATATGAGCAATGCTAAAATAATCCAAAGTAGAAATCGTATCTAGACACTTATCAAGATAAACATTAAGTGATTCGTCTAAACATTGAAAGACTTTGGACACTTGCTGCACTACTAATAACGAATCACCAAAAGGCTCAACATGTGTAGCACCTATAGCGAGCAACATCTCTAAACCGAATAACAATGCTTCATATTCGGCTTGATTATTTGTGCAAAAATATTCCAGTCGGCATGAGGCTTCAAAAACAGCACCATGAGGAGATATATAAACAATACCAACACCTTGGCCATTGCTACAAACTGAACCATCAAAATATAACCTCCATGGCACTAATGAGACAAGGTTTATATCAACATCATGCTTGTCATTAATCCGATGCTCAACAATAAAATTAGCAACAATTTGGCTTTTCATGGATTTTAGAGATTCATAAGCCAAATCATACTCAATTAAAGCATAAGCCCACTTTCCAATTCTACCACTAAGAATTGGCCTATGCAACATGTACTTAATGACATCGGTTTGACAAGCTACTATGCAGGCACTCGACACTAGGTAATGTCTCAGTTTTGTGCAAGCATAATATAAACAGAGGCATAATTTTTCAATAAATGTATACCTTGTCTCGGCGTCCAATAAGCGTCGGCTTAGATATGTAATAGTATGCTCTCTTCCTTCGGTTTCTTGAGTCAATACAGCACCAATAACACCTTCCTCCGCCGCAATGTAAAGCCTAAAGGGCTCTTTATGTTTGGGTGCTTTCATCACCGTAGGAGTGCTCAAATAAGTCTTGATCATGTCGAATGCCTCTTGCTGTTTTGCCCCCCAAGTAAAATCAGCATCATTCTTTAACCGAAGGATAGGAGTGAATGCATCAACCTTCCCTGACAAATTAGCTATGAACCTTCTCAAATAATTGACCTTGCCAAGGAATTTTTGCATATCTCTCTTGCATGTTGGAGCCTCCACTTTTTGTATAGCTTCTATCTTTTTGGGATCAATTTCTACGCCATTCTCATGAATAATGAAACCCAAAAACTTTCCAGCCGACACGCCGAATGCACACTTCAAAGGATTCATCTTCAGTCCATATTTTTTCATTCTTTCAAAAGCTAAACGCAAATCGGCCAAATGAGACTTAAAAGCATCCGATTTGACAACAATATCATCAATATAGACTTCAAGTATAATACCGAGTAAATCATGGAAAATTAAATTCATAGCACTTTGATATGTGGCACCAGCATTTTTTAATCCGAATGTCATCACTGTCCACTCGAATAAACCAAGGAAACCAGGGCAACGAAAGCCTGTCTTGGACATGTCCTCTTCGGCCATAAAAATTTGATTGTAACCCGCATTACCATCAAGAAAGCTAATAACCTTATGTCCAGAAGCATCATTAATAAGCATGTCGGCTATTGGCATGGGATACTCATCTTTGGGTGTAGCTCTATTCAACTCTCTGAAATCAATGCACACCCTTAACTTGCCGGATCCTTTCTTCTCCACCGGCACAATGTTAGAGATCCACTCGGCGTACCTGCAAGGCCGAATGAAATTAGCTTTGAGCAACCGACCGATCTCCTCCTTGATCCGGTCATATGTTTTTGGATTAAATTTTCTGGCCGATTGTTTGTAAGGTCTAAAACCAGCCTTTATAGGTAACCGATGCTCCACTAGCTCTCGGCTTAAACCTGGCATCTCATGATATTCAAATGCAAAGCAACAAACATATTCTTTCAATAGCCCGATCAACTCAGCTTTATGATCTGCTTTCAAATTCTTGTTTACAAAAGTCGGCCGAGTGACTGAACCATCTCCTATATCTACCTCTTCTAATGGATCGGCCGACATAAAACCTTGTCCTAATTTATCCATGTCATCCAACTCCTCTATAGATTCATACATATCGTTCTCGCTGGACCGATATTTTGCAAGACGTTTCTGCAACCACTCAGAATTAGAATCCATTTAAACATATCATACCTTGGAGCCGATTGCCACCAATCGGCTTTAAAGAGACGGGCACAAATCCATTCTTCGTTGTGCTGAGGAAATCAAACTCTGACAAGTCGCGTCCCATCAAGCAAGTAGCATTGGGATGTTGCCAATCCACCGATGCATCGGCCAAAGCAACACAAGCCGAGTTATCCACATGAATGACTTCCACCTCATCATCAACCCACTGGATCAAAAACTGGTGCATAGTAGATGGCACGCATTGGTTTGCATGAACCCAATCACGGCCTAGTATGACGTTGTAGTTACCTTGCACTTCAGCGACAAAGAATGCAGTAGCCAAAGTTTTGCTCCCGACTGTAAGCTCCACATACATCACACCTTTGGCTTCAGTTTTCTCTTTGCCTTCAAACCCATTAAGCACCATATTGGTCTTGATTAATTCATCATCGGGCAAACCCAATTTCTTGAAGACCGAATAGGGCATGAGATTCACCACAGCACCACCATCAACAAGCATCCGAGTGAGTGGTGATCCATTGATATGACCTCTGAGGTACAATGGTTTCAAGTGCGTCACTGGTTCTTTTGGCTTCTCGAATATTGCATTTTTGGGGCCAAAATCCAGCTGAGCCACTTCCCCTCCTTCATTTACAGCACGGAATTCAGCGGGTAAGTAATACACCGTGTTGATATCCATACCTTCATGAACCGGTGTAGACTCATAGTCCAACAGACCGTCTTCCTCCTCGTGCACGTCCACCAAATCTGAATTATGTCCGAGTGAAGGAGAAGTAATAGGTGACATGGACGATGTGAGAACGGTTGCATCATCCTCCTTTGGCGGTGTACGCGCCACTGTGATAGATGTAGAAGCCACTATATCTTGTATTGGTTTAGGCTTCCACACTTGCTTTGCTGGTACCATGGGCCGAGTGACATTGAACAAATTGTCCCTTTGCTTCTCGGCCTCTTGTTCTGCTATCTCTTGATTTCTCAACCTCTGTAGTTTCCTCTTTTGTGTCTTTGTTAGCCCTGGAGGACACCACCTTGGCTGAGTGTATTTAGGATCAATTGGCTTCACTTGGCTGGTACTTGCTTCATGATCATTAGCCGAGTGCTTTGGCGCGATAACAAGTATCGGCTCAGTTGGGCTGCTATGCACAGTCGGCTGTTGCGTGGTGAATGTTTCAGTGCCCAAGATGAGTGAGTCGGCATTGATATTTTCCTTACCTTTTCCTGACTCCACTGCTGCAACACTTGGCAACCTGACACGCCACTCTTGTTGACTTTTCTGGCCTACGAAGTTTTCACTCGGGCGCACCTTTTTACTCGGATGAAATCCAATCGGACGTTCAACTGAGTAGAATCCATTCGGCCGTATTCTTTCATTCAGATAACTTCCACCCGGGTGCATTCTTACACTCGGATAATTTCCACTCGGCGGTATATTTTGACCAACCGAGTGATGGACACCAATATTCAATCGGTTTTCATACGAGCATCCAAGTCGATCCCAAACAGGTTGCCGTTGTTCTTGTGGAAACGGCACCCTTGATCCAGTCGATTTTGCATACCGACTGAACATATCAGCTGATGGCGACCTTGGTCGCTTTAGGTACGATGACCGATTAGAGCTAGAACCGGCCGACTGATTTGCATATTTGGACAGCAGCATATCAAAAGTTGGCTTGATTCGCTTACGCTGTACCTTAGCTTCATTCCTCTTCCACTTGCCAACTTCTGGACTCTTGGGCTTAACAAATTTAACACGAGTGTCTTGTTGCACCTGTGGTTGCCCCCCGAGTGCAGGATTCTTGATGGTGATCTTGATTACTTCTTTGCCATCGGGTTGCTTGTCAAGCACAACCTGCCTCCCCAAGACCTTGCTGTCCTCCTTGCTTTTTCTGGGCTCACCAACAATGACATTAGTTTTATTAGCAGATTCGGCTACCTCCGGCCGAATGAGCAACTTTTTCCCCTCCAAATCCAGAGTGTTCATTGGGAAGGGCTGCTTATCAACTTGCATCTCAGAAAAGTTCAATCGTCTGTCATTAATGGCCAATTGTATCTGTCGTCGGAAAACATTGCAATCATTAGTAGCATGAGAAAAAGAATTATGATATTTGCAATAAGCACGCCGTTTTAGCTCTTCAAACGACGGTAAAGTATGAGATATCCTAATGATCTTAGCTTGCACCAAAGCATCAAATATTTTGTCACACTTAGCAATGTTAAAAGTAAACTTCATCTCTTCATCATGATTCTTATGAATCGGTTTCAGATCATTGCAAGTAAATGGTTTGGCCTTAGATGGCCAAACAAACTCAGCAGCATACATATCACCTTCATCATCCGAGTGATCACTACCATACTCAACCATATTCATCTTAGGATGATCAGTTTTATATCTATGCAGCTCCTTGAGATCTTTGCTTCGGCTCTCCTGAGCCAAAGCTCTTTGCAAGACTTGGTTGATACTTAAGAACTCATAGCCTTCTAGCTTTTCCCTAATGTGAGTTTTCAAACCACTAAGCACAAGGTCAGCCAAGTCCCTCTCGGTTATTACCAAACTATAGCACCGGTTCTTTGTATCTCTAAATCTCTTGACGTAATCGGAGACCGATTCATCATTTTTCTGCTTAACCGATGTAAGATGTGATAACTTAAGTTCATTGTCACCGCTCTAAAAGTGATCATGAAATTTCTGCTCTAGCTGCGACCACACACGAATGGAACCATGTGGTAGAGAAGAGAACCATGAGAATGCAGTACCGGTTAAGGATAAAGGAAACAAACGCACTTTCATTTCATTCAGCGAGCCTGCCTCACCCAATTGTGCTAAGTATTGACTAACATGCTCCCATGTGGTTTTTGTGCCCTCTCCATCGAACTTAACAAAATCTGAAATTTTATATCCCGGAGGGCACTGGACAGCGTCAAAGTACTCGGGGTACGGTTTTTGGTAAATCCGATTCCGAGGTAACTCAACTCCAAAATTCTCTCGAAGCATCTTAGCCATCTCCTCTCTAAAATTAGCAAAAGCATCGTCCATAGTAGATGATGAAGCTTGCTGATGTGGGATGGGAGGAGTAGAATTACTAGCAGTAGGTAGGAACTGTGGCACATATGCCGAACCATAGTTCGGCTGTGGCCGAGTGTTTGCACCTATAGGTAAAGCTTGGTTCGGTATTGACACCGAACTTGGCATGCTCATGATAGGATTAGCGGGTGCAGCCACGATCTGATTGGTGTGGGTAGGATAATAATTCATCGGCATGGGAGGTGCCGATGAAAGAGGTAAAGACGGATTAGGGTTTTCTACACTAGCAGCTATACCAATATTACCACTAGACGATTGAGGCATATTTTTCTGAGCATTGGTATTTTCTATGAAAGTTTGATAGACCAAATTATTACCATCAGCAATACGACTCTCAATCTCAGCCCATTGCTCGGGAGAAAAGGTAGTACTTACAGAGGGTTTAACCTGCTCATCGTGAAGAGGAGGGAACTTGATTTCTCCAATTGGAGTAATGTTGCCTTGGCGATCCTTCTTGAATTTCGCCAGGAATTCCTGCAGCTCCTTTTCCTCACGTGCCTTCTTGTACTCCTCATAAGCTTGGCGATGATCGACCGATAACTCATCAAGACTGGGCTTAATGATGTTATCGGCGTCTACTTCACTCGGCTTGGGAAGATCAGACATGATGGATGGTGATAATGATGGATCTTCGAGTTCCCAGCGGAGTCGCCAAAAAGTGTGTAGACACACGAACACGTCACCATGTACCCTCGACGCCGGGGGTGATGCACCGCAGCTCACGTCGAAGGAGGTCCGTCCGGCAGCGCGATACGCAAGACAGCCAGCGGACGCTTTTGCAGACCCGAAGCCCCGCACGCCCGGGAGGGACCCCGTCAGGGATTGCGGCGGCTATGGGCTGCCCTAGGTCGATTCGCTCGCCCCTAGAGCCTCGATATTCGTAGCTCTCAAACACGAAGAACAGCGAAGAACGAGAGAGAAAAACGATGGAGAGATAGAACGTAGATGAAAAAGTAGTATATTGATTTGTTCGATTGTGTGTTGTTCAATCGGCCGTCACCCCCAACATATATAAGAGGCGGCTGGACTTCCTATACAAGCAAAGGATTCATCTAGGCTTTCCTTACAAGAAAATTACATCAATTCACGTCCTAGAGTCCTAGCTCTACTCTAACTCGGATTCAACCCGAATCAGGCCCAAATTTCGGTCTTGCTCCTTGCGCGGACTATAGAATCTGCATACGACGTTCGATTGAGACGTTTTTTATATCCAAATCAATCATTTCGATGAGACGAACAATTCTTCTGTTGCTCAATTTTCCAAATAAGGCCATCTTCAATACTCTAGAAGGTCATCTTCAACTTCCAGTCGGATTTGGTCCTATGGCTGACTAGGCTGTCCGAGTTTTGTAGAGATTTTGCAGGCCGTATATTATATCAAATGATGATGACTCCAAAAGCAAAGTGGACCGTTTCGACGATACGCACAACTTTCATGTAGAACACTTTTCCATACGAGGCCATCTATATAATCGTTTGAGCCCGTCTTTAGCTTCTGGTCGGATTGCCCAAAATTGACATTTTCCACTCGGCCGGCAAGCTTTCACCCGGCAAGCTTTTCACCCAGCAAGCTCTTTGCCCGGCAAGCTTTTCACCCGGCAAGCTCTTTACCCGGCAAGCTTTTCACCCGGCAAGCTTTTCACCCGGCAAACTCTTTGCCCGGCAAGCTTTTCACCCGGCAAGCTTTTCACCTGGCAAGCTCTTTGCCCGGCAAGGTTTTCACCCGGCAAGCTCTTCACCCGGCAAGCTTTTTCCGCGGCCGGCAACCACTTTGCCGGCAAGCCTTTTTATTCGGATTTTCCGACTCAAACTTCAGCCTGATCTTATTTTGTCTCTCCAGGTTGCATACGACCTCGGATTTGGACGATTTATATATCAAAATCGACCGATTCGACAAGACGAAACTTTTCCGTGTTGAAGATTTTTTTAATTCAAGGCCGTCTTGAGGGCCTAATTGCTCGCGCGACCCATCAGACACCATCCAGGTGGGTGTCTGGTCCCTCGCGCCATACTTTTGCTCACGGTCGGTCCGCAGTGTTTTGCTTCTAACTTTTGCATATGAACTCGGATTGAGATGATTTATATATCAAAAAAAATTAGCTCGACGAGACGAAGACAATCAATGTAGAGCATTCCTTCATCCGAGGTTGTCTTGGAGGCGTAATCGACCAAAAAGCACTCAGAACATCTAAACATGACGATCCAAGTGTAATTTTGGCCCTTGATATGATGCCGAATGGTGATGGCCTAAACATCAAAGTTGTTTCACTCGGCAATATGAACTTTCTTGTATAGAAAACCTTTTCGTTTGAGTCCATCTTTACTGCATTTTGCATCGTGCCAAAATCAGGTGTCAACAGTAACCTGAGAAAGCATCCAGAAAGCATAACAGATCGCACTCGAGGGTGGAGTCCACGATCTGGTCGATGCGCAGGAGCGGGAAGGGGTCCTGAGGGCAAGCCTTGTTGAGACTCGTGAAGTCAACGCACATGCGCTCCTTCCCACCCTTCTTGGGGACGATCACTGGGTTGGCCAACCAATCTGGGTGACGTACTTCCTGAACAACACCAGCATCCTGCAGCTTGCTGACCTCTTGGACGATGAATGCTTGCTTCTCTTGCGCTTGTCGTCTTGGCTTTTGCTTCACCGGGCGCGCGCTGGGGCGCACCATTAAGTGGTGTTCGATCACCTCTCTCGGGACGCCTACCAGGTCGCACGCCTCCCACGCAAACACGTCCTTGTTCGCGCGGAGGAAGTCAACCAGCGCCTTCTTCTGCTCCGGGGGAAGGTCGGCGCCAATAGTGAAGGTGTGGCCCGGGCTCCCGTCGTCAACAAGCACCTGCTTCATCTCATCCCGGTCCTGAGAGACCATCTGTTTCTTCTTCGCGGGTGCGGCCTTCGGGGCCTGCGCGACGCTCTCGGTGCCAGGGCCTGAGGCCACCGCGGCCTTGTAGACGAGCTTGAGGGCTCGAACTGCGTCCTTGTTGTCTCCGGCCACCGTGATGATGCCGCTGCTGCCAGGCATCTTGATGATGTTGTAGCCTGGGTGCGTCGCCGCCATGAACTTGGCGAGGGCCGGATATCCCAGGATGGCATTGTACGGGAGGCCGACGTGGGCCACGTCGAAGTCGATCAGCTCAGTGCGGTAGTTGTGGCGGGTGCCGAAGGTGACGTGGAGGCACACCTGCCCCAAGGGGGTGGCGGAGCCTCTGACCACTCCTGAGAAGGGCCTGGAGGGCGCGAGCTGGTCGTAGGGCACATGGAGCTTGTCGAAGGCTTCCACGGAAAGGACGTTGAGGCCGGCGCCGCCATCGATGAGGGTCTTGGTGACCGCAATGTTGCTGATGGTGGGCGTGCACAGCATGGGGAGCGCACCGGCAGCGGCCGCCGTCCGGGGATGGTCCCTAGAGTCGAAGGTGATGTCGGTCTCTGGCCTCGCCCTGCCTCGCGGGGCCTCGGGCCGCGGCTGAGTTGTGCCCGCCTGGCGGAGAACCTGCTTGACATGGCGACCGAACGCGGGCGCCTGCGATCCGCCGAGGATGCAAGCGACGGCAGGCACGGCCGGGCAACCCGAGGCGTTCCCGTAAGCCACTCGCTGCCGAGCCTGGGGAGCGGCATCTACCATGGAGACGACGAGGCGAGGGCGAAGCGCGGCTGATGAAGGAGGAGCTTCGACACGCCCCTACCTGGCGCGCCAAATGTCGGAATCGGGGCTCCGCATACCCAAGAAGGTTCGAACTCTGGGGCCTGTGTGAAGATCTCAACCCTCACCAGCCTCAAACTAGCCACTCCATAGCCAGGCCCCGTCGAATACGTGCGAGCAAGCAAGAAGATGAACACAGAGATTTACCCAGGTTCGGGCCACCTTGCGGTGTAAGACCCTACTCCTGCTTTTGGTGGATTGGCCTCACGAGGCGGTTTGGTGAAGAACTAGTATAGTGATTGAGCGACCTCGCGAGTGCTCTTAGGTGAGGATGGGTGAATTCGTCCCTCCTCTACGGTGGAGGCTAGGCCCAATTTATAGCGGCCTTGGTCCTCTTCCTTTATCGCACAGGCGGGAAGGGATCCCACAACGGCCAATTTTGAAAGGGGACAAGTTGTACATCTTATCCTGACTAAAGGTGGTCTTCGCCTGCAAAGCTTGTGGGTATGACGCAGAGGTGGGCTCGGTGATGACATCCGCCCTGCCGAGCTCGTGCTCTTGGTCTTGTTGCACCGGAACGGAAACCTTTGGGGGATTCCTTGGGAACCCGCGAACGTCCCTACCCCCTTAGCACGAAAGAGGAAACTGTCCCCACTGCGCCCGTTGGAGCCCGTCTGTCCTTGGTCGTCACGGCTCACGTCACCGCAGCCTCCTGAGGCCGGGTCCCAGCATAGGAATCTCCGCTCCTCGGGAGGCAGCCTGGGGAGGCCACTCCCTTGGAGGCCTTGGCGTTGTTCCCCTCGCGAGGCTGGGGCCCTCGTGAGGGTCTTGTATTGAGGAGTTGGTTGATAGGCCGTACCGGGCCGTCGAGGTGGGCCACGCCCTGGGCTGCACGCAGGCAGGTCTGGGTACCCCCGATCCCAAAACGCCGACAGCAACCTCCAAGCAGTGCTTGATTACTCCATGTAATACATATGCAAATCAATCCTCTTCCTCAGACTACACTGCTCCTCCTGGCTTTAACATTAAAGAAATATATTTAACTGAGACACTCTCTTTTGTTTATCATACAGATTCTGACACTTATGCAAAACAAGAGGGCCCAAACCTGCTTGCATGGAAAGAGCATTTAGCAACAGAAGTTGAAGGGTGTATTGCATCCAAGTATTTGATACGTCTCCAATGTATCTATAATTTTTTATTGTTCCATGCTATTATATTATCATTCTAGGATACTTTTTGAATATTAATTTACCAATTTATATTATTTTTGAGCACTAACCTATTGACCCAGTGCTAGTGCGAGTTGTTGTTTTTTGCGTGTTTTTGTCTTTTCAGGTTTACAGTACCAAACGAAGTCCAATTGCCCCGAAACTTTTTTACAATTTTTTCTGGACCAAAAGAAGACCTGGAAGCTTCGGGAGAAGACTAGAGGCCGCACGAGGGAGGCACAAGCCAACAGGGTGTGCCCTGATGGCTTGTCCCTCCCTGCTGGCCCTCCCACTCCTGTTCTCTAGCCTATAAATTCACATATATTCCGAAAACCCTAGTGGGCATCCCGAAACACTTTTTCTGCCGCCGCAAGTCTCTGTTCCGCCGCGATCCCGTCTGGAGCTTTGTTCCGGCACCCTGTCGGAGGGGGGATGGATCACAGAGGGCCTCTTCATCAACCTTGCTGCCCTCATGATGAAGTGTGAGTAGTTCACCACAGACCTACGGGTCCATAGTTAGTACCTAGATGGCCATCTCTCTCTCTTTTGATCTTCAATACAATGATCATCGCATCTTCGCTTTGATCTATCCTATGTAATTCCTTTGTATGGTGCGTTTGTTGGGATCCGATGAATTGTGGGTTTATGTTCAGATTATTCATGAAAAGTATTTGAGTCACCTCTGAATATTATGATTTTTATTTGCATGATCATTATAGCTTCATAAATCTCTCAGATCTATTTAAATAGTTTGGCCAACTAGATTGATATTTCTTTTGTGAGAGGGGTGCGTTGTAGTGGGTTCAATCTGGCGGTGCTCTATATCCCAGTGACACAAGGGGACAAGACACGTATTTGTATTGTTGCCACTAAGGATAAAACAATGGGGATTGTTCATATTAATTGAATTCTCTTTGTCTACATCATGTCAATGTTCTCCAAGCATTACTCTGTTTTACTTAATACTCTAGATGCATGCTGGATAGCGGTCGATGGGTGGAGTAATAGTAATAGGTGCAGGCAGGAGTCGGCCTATTTACTTATGGACGTGATGTACACATGATCATTGTCATGAATATCACATAACTATGCACTTTTTTGTCAATTACCCTACAGTAATTTGTTTACCCACTATATGCTGCCTACATGAGAGATGCCACTAGGGAAAACTATGGCCCCAGGTCTATTCACTTATATATTTACAAATGCTTTCATTACCTTGTTGCCATTATTTACTTTTTATTTTATTTTGCAATTTACAATTATCTATTACCATCTACACACTTCATTTGCTTGCAAATAACGAGATCAAGGGGATTGACAACCCTCTTACCGCGTTGGGTGCAAGTGTTTTCTCTTTTGTGTGCGGCCGCTGAAGACGGTTTATGATTGATATTCCTATTGGTTCAATAGACCTTGGTTCTTAACTGAGGGAAATAATTATCCGTATTGTGCTGGAATTACCCGTTTCTGTTCACGGAAAACCCAACACAGATCACAAGTATCAGGAAGGATTTCTGGCGCAGTTGCCGGGGAATATCATCTCCAACTATCAAGTAACTTCGCAGAAATTATCATTCACTTATTCTTATTTTTATTTTCTTTTATATTTAGTTTTCTTCATAGAAATCAAAAATACAAAAATATTTATCTTTGCTAGTTACTAGTTTACTTGTTGCTTGTCCCCATGGCTAGTTCCCCTCCAGATATGCCTCACTCTCCTTACTTGGGAGAGGGTTCCCAAATCTTAGTTTTTAAGCAAGTAGGTGATGATTCCCTTAAAGAAGCATGGGATATATTATTAGTAATACAAGTGAGAGCTAATCCCAAGAGTCATATTAAATTGCTCCTTAGAAGTTTTTATGTTGGTCTATCTCTTTCCCATAGACGTGTCTTTGATTCTATGTTCGAAAAAGATTTCCTTGGGAACAATGCTTTTGACACCTATAATAAGATGAAAAACATATTTGGACAACCCAAAATAGAAACTATTGAACCATCCATATTGGTGTGCTTCCGTCAAACCAAGTTAATAAAAGAAACAAAGGCTGTTATGGAAACCAATTTTAAGGGGTTATACAACATGTCTACTAAAATCAATGGGAACGTAGTAATGCAAAATATGAGATTTGACACTATGGACCAAAATATTGATGCTCTTAGCATTTTGAAGGATGAAATTAAATCTATGAATAACAAGTTTGAACACCTTGTTCTTAGTGTCAAAGATGACAACACTTGAAACTATGCATTATGCCTAGCTAGGGGCATAAAACGATAGCGCTTGTTGGGAGGCAACCAAGTAGTTATCCTTATTTTAGTTTTTTACTTTCTATTTGTGTGTGATAACATGATTATTGCCTCTGTAATGATTGTGTTTCACGTTTTAATTAGTGTTTGTGCCAAGTAAAGCCTTTGGGATGACTCACAAGATGAGTAGAATTGATAGGGTGGAAAACAGAAACTTTCGCGTCCAGTGCAGAATTTCTCTGGTTTTACTGGAACGTATTTTTGATCTGTATTTTTTACACAGTATTTATATCCAAATTCTTCAGGTTTTCCTAATTTTCAGAATTCTTGGAGTTACAGAAGTATAGGTTCTTTACATATCTTTACAGACTGTTCTGTTTTAGACAGATTCTGTTTTTTCTTGCATAGTTTGCTTGTTTTGA
Organism: Elymus sibiricus; assembly: GCA_039707655.1. Lineage (NCBI taxonomy): Eukaryota > Viridiplantae > Streptophyta > Magnoliopsida > Poales > Poaceae > Elymus > Elymus sibiricus. Next base: position 188,081,944 of record CM077675.1, on the reverse strand, counting down.
TGATGCTATGGATTATATAGGGGGGTATAAGCCATGGAGAAGTTAGAATATAGTACCTATTATGCAATAATGAAATATGAATCAATTTTATAACAGTACCTAAAGTATTTGATATGTTGCTCATTGAAAGTGCATGTAGTCCCCATGTGTGGTTTTGGTAATTGATGACAATCCTAATGGACTAATGTTTGCATTGAATTATACATTTGAAGGAATATTCTATTTGCAATGCATGAATAACATTGTATGAATTGAAGGATGTATGTTCCATGATGATGCAAGAAGGAGCTCGAATGAATTCTAAATGAATGTCATATACATATTGTTGTGCATGCATCAAGGATGAGCTCAATGATTGAATCAAATATGATATGGTCAAGATGAATTCCATGTGATGAACAAGATGTGATCTATGTGGAGTTCATTGAGGATCTCAGACGTTCTCAAGCTTTCGATTATGGTTTGAACCATGATGGATCAAGATCTTGAGAGAACAATTAAAAAGAAGAATTATACATATGTCTTGAAAATAGGATCATGATGAGCTCATATGTTGAGTCATGGATGATTATGTCTTCAAGCAAGTAATTCAAGTGAAGAATTCATTGTGCCTCTCAAGATACTATGTTGGATCATGAAGACGAGCAAGTTATAGCCAATATGAGATTCATGGAGAAACTTGATATGGTCATGGTGAATTGAGATATTGGTAATCATGTCTTGAAGTAATGAAGCATAGTAAGAAATCAATAGTGCCTTCAAGACATCAAGATTAATCATGGATAAAAGATTAATGTTGACCAAGATGAAGACCAAAGATTTAACTCAAAGTTGGTCATCACACAAGCGCAAATGATGTACCACATGGGATCTTGTGGTATGGTAAGTAATTGTCAATTGCACCTTGTGTACTAACACATACTATGCGTTGTCTATGATTACGAGGGTTAGGTAATTCTCATGGGCTCGCATCAAGCGAGAGATTCCAAGTGTCCATGAGAGGATGACATCAAGTGTTCAAGATCATGGTTGACAAGGGCAAGTTCAAGATAACCATCCCGAAGGATTACATGCTTGATCCTTGTGGATGTTCACATGATGGACAAGTGAAGATGAATACAAAGCAAGGCTTACCACATTGTGTATGGGAGAGCTACTTGAAGACTTCACCAATGTCTTGCCTTCAACTTGAGCCAAAAAGAAACAATAACACCAAGCTCAAGTGAATGTCTCGATTCAAAGTTATTAGTTCCTTTGGCGTTAGTTGTGTGGGGTGATGACCACCGAAGAAACATATACACTCAAGAATGGATTCTCGATATCTATGTAGTGTAGCTCTTTTATGATTCTTGAGTTATAGGTATTCCGCACTATTAAGAGGGGATCAAAGGGTTCATGATGGATTTGCTCAAGTTAACATCTTCCATACACAATTCCACTCCTATCCTATACACCAAAGAAATACATAGTCAACTAGGTTCCCAAAAGTATATGATCTAACATGTGCATACTTTTCACCAACCATTTTGTCTTAGCTTGGGTGGTTCTCTATGTGAGGACCTGGAGTTTTTCACTAGCTTCAAAACGAGCCCAAGATCATCAAAATCAAAGTCCGTATGAGAAAGTTATGCATGTTTTACTATTGGGGCGCGAGCAGTTTTTGTGAGGGCCAGATTTCCGGGAGGATGCCCCGGATATCCGGCCGCCGATGTCCAGAAACCATGTCGAAATGCTGGTTGTGCCCCCCGGATGTCCGAGGCCCCAACTTTGGCCAGATGTCTGGGGCCTTGGCCAGATGTCCGAGCCTTGTACATTGACACCATATCTCTCCGTTCGTGTGCACACTTCACGGCCGCCGGATGTCCGGCCCTTGGCCCGGATGTCCTGCCCGACGCAGCCACTTACACTACAACGGCCATATTTTCACCGACACTATATATACCCCTTCACCACTTCGTGGAGGGGTTGACCACTCAATCCAAAAGAACCCTAGAACACCAAAGTGGCTCCCTCTCACTTCTCCTACACCAAATCTCAGATCCCGGAGAGATTTGTGAGAGTTCTTGAGAGATTTTCCAATCAAGTGATAGATCCACTCCCTCTCCCTCTTGTGACCAAAGGAATTCGTGATTCGAGTAAGTCTTGAGCATTTCCCCCTTGATCTTGTTACTCTTGGAGGTTGGAGACTCCTAGGCAGTAGGAGTGCTCCGGTGAGGAATCAATTTGTGATTTATCCCCCGGAAAGTTTGTGAAGGTTTGGAGGCCGCCTCAAGGCCTACCACTAGTGGATGGGAATCGCCTTCGTGGTGATATATCAAGGAGGATAGGGTGAGCATTTGTGGCGCTGGTGTGCCTTCATGGTAACATCCACCTCTCTAACGGTGACTAGTTTCCCTCCAAGGAAGTGAACATCGGGAAACATCCTCGTCTCCCTGACTTTGGTTATCCCTAACCCTAACTCCTTACTTGTGGTTTACTTTGGTTACTTGAGCATACATTCACTATATATTGTTGTCCTCGTTATATTGTGTTGGCTATTTCCTTGTAAATATTAATTATTTAGGCCTACACTTTATATCCCGCAATTCATACTTGCTACGATTGATATATCTTGTGTTTAGTATGAATTGCTAACTTGTGTCATACAGTTCCACATCTTGTGATATTTCTCAAGTAAGTTTGTGTAACTTACTTGTGCTTGTTAGTATCCGCTTAATTTATTTCCGCATTAGGATATTGCCAAATCCGTAAAAGATTTTGAAACGCCTATTCTCCCATCTCTAGGCGACATCGTGGTCCTTTCAATTGGTATCAGAGCAAGGTCTCTCCTTATTAGGCTTCACCGTCTAGAGAGTATCGATGTCGACTAATGGATTATGTCACAATGACATCTTTGATTTTGTTGGCCCAAATTATCACCTGTAGAGAATTCGTATGCTTTCTCACCTTCGGGCCATGGGTCCAAATGCTTTACGAATTGTTTTTGTAGCGATTTATTTTGCAAAGGATGATCCATCTTCATCTATAGATGACATGTATCTTGATTGTGATGCATCTCTTGCCATTCATCAAACTATAAGCCTTGAAGTGTTTAAGTCAATCTCGACTTGCAAGTCGGCTCATGAGGTTTGCACCAAACTCGAAGATATATATGATGGGTCCAATCTTGATGAAGACAATATTATGTTGAAGGATTTGATGGAGGAGCTCTACACATTTTTCTATCGTGAAGAGCTCTCCATTGCTTCCACCTCCGATTACTTGCACACTTCAACATCTTCAACTCCACCGACATGTGGTGTGCCACAAGGTAATGACATGGTGACTGAAGAAATATCTTGTGATGATGGTGTTAAGCTCACTATGAATGATCTTGCTTATGTAGATGCTAGTGTTGTATCTTCTATGGACTTGGGCATATCTAGCACCACAAATAGTATAAATTATTATGTTGATAGTCCATGCATATCACCTAAGAATTCCTTGACAAATGTTTGTGATGATATGCTTGCTCTCCCGTGTTGCCATGATCAAAATGCTTTGGTTTCCTCTAGTTGCTCTATGACTAACCATTTAGAGGAAATCAAGAAAAATGAGGCACTCTAGATGGATGAAGAACCTTATTCTCCAAAAGAATCATCATCAACCCCCTTTGTTCACATGTGCCTCATGGCAAGAGGTAATGACGAGGTATCATCTTCTCTTAGTGATAATGATGATATTTGTAATGAGGAAGATGATGATGACTTGAGTGAAAACTCTACGAGATTGGTAAAATTCTTCATAGAGCTAGAAATAACGGTTATAAAAGGTTTCGAGATGTTCTTGATTGCTTTGAAAAACGTAATGATTTATTTATTAATGAGAAAGCTAAAAGTGAACAACTTGAACATGAACTTGATAAGGCTCATCAAACATTTAGAGACTTAAGATCTTCAAAAGGAGAGATTGAAATTGCTCATGGTAAACTTAAAGAGGATTTTGAGCTCCTTCTCCTTAAATGCAATAATGTCAAGGGTGATCTCATCAAAATCTCTAAGATTCATGAGGAGCCTCAATCTACTCATGAGAAGTCTCTAATTTCTACTTGCTCCTCTCATATTGTCGATGATACTTGTGCATCTAACTCTACCTTATGTGAAGCATCAACTTTGAAGGAGAATGTTGAGCTATATACTCTACTTGATTGGCTAACAAGCAATTATGGGAAATTGAAAGAAAGTTATGAAAATCTCTCGAGCAGTCATGAGGATCTTCTAATCTCTCAAAATGAGCTAAAGTTAGCACATGAGACTATGGTCACCAAGGTAAAATCTTGTGAGTCTCATGTGAACATTACCACATCTACTCTAAATGCTTTATTATCATGTGCTAATCCTTGCAATTCATCCACCTCTCACATTATTACCACTCATGATGAATTGCTCGCCTTGTCTTGTTGCTCTAACCATGAAGTTTCTACTTCCACTAGTCCTCTTGTTTCTAGTGTTGAAACTAACCATGTGGAAGAAATTAATGAGCTCAAGGCCCAAGTCACTAGTTTGAAGAAAGACTTGGAAAAGTGTGATGATGGACATATTTATCACAACAATAAGAAGAAGTCCAAGAACAAGAAAAGGGGACAAGACCAAGCCACAAACGAGTCCAACATTTCTTGCTTTAAGTGCAAAAAGGTTGGGCATCATGTGAGATCTTGTCCGTTGAAGATAAGGGCTTATAAAGAGAAGCTACATGGGAAGAGGCCTCAAGATCAACCTCATGTTTAAGAACGACCACTATGCATTATGAAACATGTTATTTCTCCCCAAGTTGAGAAAGTAAATAAGAAGAAGAGAAAGGGGAGTACATGTTGCTATATTTGTCGTAAGAAGGGACATGTAGCTTCATCATGCCCAACCGGTAACATCTCTAAGCCTCCAATTATCAATGATCATTATTTACTTAGGAAGGATATTTGTGGCAATTTGTTTGCCAAATATGTTGGTGCCCAAAGTGGTTTGGAAGTTGATAATACCATTTGGGTTGCCAAGCCTATTATTACTAACTTCTTAGGACCCTACTTGGTTGGGGACCATCAAGATCAAACTTGATCAATAGGTGTGTGGAGGGCATTGAAGACTTGTCTAGTTCATGAACAAAAATGATTTTCACCATTTATTATGGTTCAATCCAAGTCAAGAAGATTACCATCATATTTGTCGTTCCAATGCCTCTCTTGGCAGTAACTTGTATATATTGTCTACATTGAAAGTTACTAGCCCCTCTCATGTTTAGGTTTTGTACCTAGAATGTGTTTGTATATGGTGTGCTTCCTAGTATGCTCGATTTGTGTTATCCAGCATGTGTAGGTTGTTATGCACGTCATATAGTAGTGCGTGTAGTGTCGAGCCTTCATTGCATCTTGGTTGCATCTTATCGGGCTCTTTTGAGATATTAATGGATCATCACATTATGGGGGAGTGTTATGCTCTACACACATCACAAACCTAAAATGTGTATATATTGGATACCACCTAGTTTTTATAGTGCAAGATCATCTAGTTACTATGTGGTATGTCAAGTTCATTTGAAGTTCAAATTCTCATCCATTGATCATATTTAGTTGGATTTCAGTTGCCTCTTGTGGACAATACACAGATTATCACATTATGGGGGAGTGATATGCTTTATGCATATCACAATCCTTGTTAATACGAACAATTTATGAATGCCACTTAGAATCTATTATTGAGATTATCTTATATCTCTATGGCTTGCTATGCTCAACACGTCTCTATTTGTATAATAATTCTTTTGTTGTTTCATTCCTTAGATGTGTGTGAGTATGACATTCTTGTGCAATTTTATTCATGGCTTATCTTCTAGATCATACTTAAAAGAAGGGTATAGATGATGCAAGCCATTCCAATTATTTCTCTACATGATGATCTACCTAATTGGAATGTTAGTAATGTGTTATCTAAGCATTGTGCTCATTGCTAAACTCTCATATCATGCTTGTGTGAGTATAGATGATCTTGTGCTTATTTGGAATCTATCACCGAATTATAATTCAAAATACCATTGTGTTCTCTTACACATGGTATTCCTTGTAGGGTAGAGTTTGATGGTCATCTTCATATCGTCTTTTGCTTCTACTTGCATTTTATACCTAGCCATGAAATTCATTTGCCTCCCGGTAATCTCCCATGCCATTGTTTGAGTTCCTATTACTAGTTTTTATGGTATTATGGGAGTTAGTATCTTATTACTTGTACTATAGTATATCTACTTAAGTGAGATATGCATGTAAGAATATGCGCAATGCATATCTTATATGCTCATTAGTTTTGCTTAGTTCATGTGTTGAACTTTGTGTGCTATCATAGGTTGATTTGTCACTTTGGTTTATTTTGGACAACATGAATGATTAGTAATTTTATTGGAAGTATTAACAGTTATGTGTTCATTTGTCCAATTTGTATCTCTTTGGATTTTTGTAGGCTTGTGCATGCATATTTACTATGTGTAAATTCGCATGCCTTGTTTACTTTTTTTGATCCGATATATATATGGTAAATCCGTCATAATCATAATAGCTAAGATGTGCATGAAATTCAAACTCATACTATATGCACACAATTGAGTGGTTTTTGCCCTATATTTTGTAGTTAGACTAACTACTTCAGACCCAATAAGTTTGGGGACCATAGTGTACTTAAACGTGATTTAGGTACATTGGAGAAGCATTGTTGTCTTAGCTTATTCATAAAGAAGGTGGTGTCACCATGGGGGAATTAGAGCCAAGATTATATGACTCATTGATCATTACTACACACAAATGCTATCTCGGTAATAAGTATCTACTTCATGCATATTTATATAAATTGAGTCAATCTGGTGTAGGTTGCATCATGGCATGATTAGTTCTTGTTTAAAAGTTGTGCTTCTTGCATGTTCATAAAAAAGGTCACTTTATTGCAATTATGAGCCATTTGAGTAGGAGCATATAATGGGGATCTATAAAATCATATTGATAATTCACTTATCCCAAAACATGCCAATTAAGCAATTCATTGCATATCAATTCCTAAAATGTTCTCTCATGTGCATTTTTTATGAAATTGCAAAAACACTCTATTTGCTTGTGGTATTTGCTATCTTACATAGTAATTCATTGTTATACAAATGAGATCAATTTGTGCCATGTGCTTTGTGCCATGAGCCTTGCTATTGTTAGGATCACAAGTGTATAATAATGGATTCAGTTGTGCATATCATGTTCTTATCAATTGTGACTATTTTATGTATGCAAGTTTCTTTTGGATAGACAGACTACTATTGTCCACTCAGAAATTTGTGCACATAAGTAAGTTCCCATCTTTGCTTGATATCACTTGATCCTTGCTGGTCACTTGGTTCCTTCTTTATTGATTCATTGGTGGTCTCGGTAAGAGGTTGTGAAGTGAGTGCTTGTATGTTTTGCATATAATCTTATGCACTCATGCGTTTGGATGTATTTTGGACCCATACTTATCATGATGATCGAATTGGACATTCACATTATATCTTGTCCAAAATATGGTGTTTGGATCTTTAAATGTTTTCCTCACATCTCGAATGCTTATTTTCATATCATACCTATTGCAATCTCTGGATCCCAAGCTCCTCAAATTTCTTGCCATTGAATATGTGCACTTTATTTCACTCACATCTTGTAATATGCATACTCTAAGGAGGAACCCATTGTCTTCAAGATTTATCCCATTTTGGCATTTGTTGACAATGGGGGAGAAACTTAGAGGATTTAAGATAATCGAAAAAGGTGCTCATGGCTTATTGTTTATTGCATGAATGAATATATATAGAGAAAACTCCACCTAGTGTATGTCAACCAATATATGCAAGGAAATTCATATTTCGTTCACACATGCATATATTGTGTGGGAGCTTGCTCTATATATTGTGGTTCTACCAACATAAAATCCTTGCGTAGTATTCTGATGTTAGTACACCGAGTGTGATAAACTCAAGTATCTTTGTGACACTTGATGCTATCAAAACCATCCCAAGTATTCAATGTATCCTCGGGTAAATTGCATACTTGTGTCAAAATTCATTATATAAATCCTCTTTTTTAGATTGTCATCAACTATCAAAATGGGGGAGATTGAAAGTGCATGTAGTCCCCATGTGTGGTTTTGGTAATTGATGACAATCCTAATGGACTAATGTTTGCATTGAGTTATACATTTGAAGGAATGTTCTATTTGCAATGCATGAAGAATATTGGATGAATTGAAGGATGTATGTTCCATGGTGATGCAAGAAGGAGCTCGAATGAATTCTAAATGAATGTCATATACATATTGTTGTGCATGCATCAAGGATGAGCTCAATGATTGAATCAAATATGATATGGTCAAGATGAATTCCATGTGATGAACAAGATGTGATCTATGTGGAGTTCATTGAGGATCTCAGACGTTCTCAAGCTTTCGATTATGGTTTGAACCATGATGGATCAAGATCTTGAGAGAACAATTAAAAAGAAGAATTATACATATGTCTTGAAAATAGGATCATGATGAGCTCATATGTTGAGTCATGGATGATTATGTCTTCAAACAAGTAATTCAAGTGAAGAATTCATTGTGCCTCTCAAGAGACTATGTTGGATCATGAAGACGAGCAAGTTATAGCCAATATGAGATTCATGGAGAAACTTGATATGGTCATGGTGAATTGAGATATTGGTAATCATGTCTTGAAGCAATGAAGCATAGTAAGAAATCAATAGGGCCTTCAAGACATCAAGATTAATCATGGATCAAAGATTAATGTTGACCAATATGAGGACCAAAGACTTAACTCAAAGTTGGTCATCACACAAGCGCAAATGATGTACCACATGAGATCTTGTGGTATGGTAAGTAATTGTCAATTGCACCTTGTGTACTAACCCATACTATGTGTTGTCTATGATTACGAGGGTTAGGTAATTCTCATGGGCTCGCATCAAGCAAGAGATTCCAAGTGTCCATGATAGGATGACATCAAGTGTTCATGATCATGGTTGACAAGGGCAAGTTCAAGATAACCATCCCGAAGGATTACATGCTTGAACCTTGTGGATGTTCACATGATGGACAAGTCAAGATGAATACAAAGCAAGGCTTCCCACATTGTGTATTGGAGAGCTACTTGAAGACTTCACGAATGTCTTGCCTTCAACTTGAGCCATGAAGAAACAATAACACCAAGCTCAAGTGAATGTCACGAGTCAAAGGTATTAGTTCCTTTGGCGTTAGTGGTGTGGGGTGATGACCACCGAAGAAACATATACACTCAAGAATGGATTCTCGATAGCTATGTAGTGTAGCTCTTTTATGATTCTTGAGTTATAGGGATCCCGCACTATTAAGAGGGGATCGAAGGGGTTCATGATGGATTTTCTCAAGACAACATCTTCCATACACAATTCCACTCCTATCCTATACACCAAAGAAATACATAGCCAACTAGGTTCCCCAAAGTATATGATCTAATATGTGCATACTTTGCACCTTCCATTTTGTCTTAGCATGGGTGGTTATCTATGTGAGGACCTGGAGTTTTTCACTAACTTCAAAACGAGCCCAAGAACATCAAAATCAGAGTCCGTATGAGAAAGTTATGCATGTTTTACAATTGGGGCGCCTGTAGTTTTTGTGAGGGCCGGATTTCCGAGAGGATGCCCCGGATATCCGGCCGCCGATGTCCAGAAACCATGTCGAAATGTTGGTTGTGTCCCCCGGATGTCCGGTACTTGGCCGGATGTCCGGGGCCCCAACTTTGGCCAGATGTCCGGGGCCTTGGCCAGATGTCCGGGCCCTGTACATTGACATCATATCTCTCTATTCGTGTGCACACTTCACAGCCGCCTGATGCCCGGACCGACACAACCACTTACACTACAACGGTCATATTTTTACCCACACTATATATACCCCTTCACCACTTCGTGGAGGGGTTGACCACTCAATCCAAAAGAACCCTAGAACACCAAAGTGGCTCCCTCTCACTTCTCCTACACCAAATCTCAAATCCCGGAGAGATTAGTGAGAGTTCTTGAGAGATTTTCCAATCAAGTGATAGATCCACTCCCTCTCCCTCTTGTGACCAAAGGAATTCGTGATTTCAGACAGTCTTGAGCATTTCCCCCTTGATCTTGTTACTCTTGGAGGTTGGAGACTCCTAGGCGGTAGGAGTGCTCCGGTGAGGAATCAATTTGTGATTTATCCCCCGGAAAGTTTGTGAAGGTTTGGAGGCCACCTCAAGGCCTACCACTAATGGTTGGGAATCGCCTTCGTGGTGATATCTCAAGGAGAATAGGGTGAGCATTTGTGGCGTTGGTGTGCCTTCATGGTAACATCCACCTCTCTAACGGTGACTAGCTTCCCTCCAAGGAAGTGAACATCGGGATACATCCTCGTCTCCCTGACTTTGGTTATCCCTAACCCTAACTCCTTACTTGTGGTTTACTTTGGTTACTTGAGCATACATTCACTATATATTGTTGTCCTCGTTATATTGTGTTGGCTATTTCCTTGTAAATATTAATTATTTAGGCCTACACTTTATATCCCGCAATTCATACTTGCTACGATTGATATATCTTGTGTTTAGTATGAATTGCTAACTTGTGTCATACAGTTCCACATCTTGTGATATTTCTCAAGTAAGTTTGTGTAACTTACTTGTGCTTGTTAGTATCCGCTTAATTTATTTCCGCATTAGGATATTGCCAAATCCGTAAAAGATTTTGAAACGCCTATTCACCCCCCCCCCCCTCTAGGCGACATCGTGGTCCTTTCACTCATAATAACGGATCTCAGAAAGTTTTGTTGAGTTTTGTGTGATTGAAGTTTTCAATTTTTGGGTGTTATCACGATGGACGAAGGAATAAGGAGCGGCAAGAGCCTAAGCTCGGGGATTCCCAAGGCATCCCAAGGTAATATTCTAGGAAGACTCAAGCATTAAGCTTGGGGATGCCCCGGAAGGCATCCCCTCTTTCGTCTCAATCCATCGGTATGTCACTTGGAGCTATATTTTTATTCGTCACATGATATGAGTTTTGCTTGGAGCATCATTTGCTTTTGTTTTATTTTATTTTTAGTTTGCCACAATCATCGTTTGCTGGACACACCTATTTGAGAGATACACACTTTCATCATAATTTATTAGAATACTCTATGTGCTTCACTTATATCTTTTGAGCTTAGCAGTTGCTCTACTACTTCACTTATATCTTGAGCACAGTGGCTCATAAATTTTGTAGAAGTAATTGCACTCTCGTTATTCACTTATATTTGTTTGAGAGTTAATATATAGTGATGGTAATTTGCATGGGTCATAAGACTAGTCCAAAAATAATAGGTATTCAATGAGTGATAATCAAAACCATCATGTAGCACATTAAAGAGAAATTTTGGGTTAATGATATTGATGTGGTAATGTGAAAGGGTGTGAGTGCATGATTGTTGGTTCATAGAAGTATTGGTATTAAGAGGTGTTAATATCCCGTTTGTCTAAATATTAAAAAGGCATGGTGGGGATGTGCGAGCATTTCTATTCCTCGTTGAGATCCTAGTGTTGTTTCAGGTTGGAAGCGCGCGATGGTTAACTCCTCCCAACCTCCTCCCTAGGGGCATGCGAGTAGTACTTTGATTTGTGATAAAACTAATAAAACTTCACAATAAGTACATGAGTTCTTTATGACTAATGTGGACCCGTGGACATACGCAATCTCACCACCTCATATTTTGCTAGCCTCTTCGTACCATGCCTTGCCCATTCTCTCATCGAGGATCGGTGCAAATTTCGCTGGTGCATCCAAACCTTGTGAGATGATATGCTCTGTGGCACATAAGCCTCCTTATATCTTTCTCAAAACAGCCACCATACCTACCTATTATGGAATTTCCATAGCCATTCCGAGATATATTGCCATGCAAATTCCACCGTTACTTCATATGACTAGTTCATTCATCATCATATTGCTTTGTGTGATCATATAGAGCTGTAATAGTATTTGTGGCAAAGCCACCTTTCATCATATTTTTGATACATGTCACGCTAGATCATTGCACATCCTGGTACACTGCCAGAGGCATTCATATTGAGTCATACTGTTTCATAGTTCTTCATATTGAGTTGTAAGTAAATAAAAGTATGATAATCATCATAATTAGAGCATTGTCCCAGTGAGGAAATAAAAATGGGGGAGGCCAAATGAGCCCACCATAATAAAAAAATGAAAAAAATGAAAAAGAGAGAAAAAGAGAGAAGGGACTTTGCTACTATCCTTTACGACACTTGTGCCTCAAAGTGGCACCTTGTTCTTCATATAGAGAGTCTCATGTTATGTCATTTTCATATGCTAGTCGGAATTAATTTTCATTATTAGAAACTTGGCTGGTATATTCCGATGACGGGCCACCCCAAATGCCCGAGGTCTTCATGAGCAAGCAAGTTGGATGAACACCCCACTTAGCTTCAGTTCAGCTTTCATACACTTATAGCTCTAGTGCATCATTTTCATGGCAATCCCTACTCCTTGCATTGACATCTATCGATACGCCTAGTTGATGCGAGACTTTCTTCTCCACTTTTACCCCTTTGATATCTACCACCATATTCTATTCCACCTTTATGCTATGTCCATGGTTCACGCTCATGTATTGCGTGAAGAATAAAAAGTTGATGCACATTGAAAAAGTACGATCCAATTGTCTGACTTGGACACCATGGTGCATGACATTTGTATTAATGTGGTGAAGACGGAGCCATGCCTTGCTAATATGATAAAATGAATGGGGGTAAACATTCTTTTAGGGTCGTATACTTTGAAAGATTGATGATTATGTTGCTTCTGCTTATAAATGTTACTATGTTGATATTTGTTAATTCATTGTTTCTCAATGAGCATACATGCAAAAGATTACAAATTGGGTAGCATGTCACATCAAAAATTCTGTTTTTTATCATTTACCTACTCGAGGACGATCAGGAATAAAGCTTGGGGATGCTGATATGTCTCCAACGTATCTATAATTTTTGATTGTTCCATGCTATTATATTATCATTCTAGGATACTTTTTGAGTATTAATTTACCAATTTATATTATTTTTCAGCACTATCCTATTGACCCAGTGCCCAGTGCCCAGTGCCCAGTGCCACTTGTTTTTTTCTGCGTGTTTTTATCTTTTTAGGTTTACAGTACCAAACAAAGTCCAATTGCCCCGAAACTTTTTTATGATTTTTTCTGGACCAAAATAAGACCTGGAAGCTTCGGAGAAGACTGGAGGCCACACGAGGGAGGCACAAGCCAACAGGGCGCGCCCTGATGGCTTGTCCCTCCCTGGTGGCCCTCCTACCCCCGTTCTCTGGCCTATAAATTCACATATATTCCAAAAACCCTAGGGGGCATCTCGAAACACTTTTTTCCGCCGCCACAAGTCTCTGTTCCGCCGCGATCCCATCTGGAGCTCCGTTCCGACACCCTGCCGGAGGGGGCATCGGTCACGGAGGGCCTTTTCATCAACCTTGTTGCCCTCATGATGATGTGTGAGTAGTTCATTACGGACCTACGAATTCGTAGTTAGTACCTAGATGGCTATCTCTCTCTCTCGTTTGATCTTCAATACAATGATCATCGCATCTTCGCTTTGATCTATCCGATGTAATTCTTTTGTACGGTGCGTTTGTTGGGATCCGTTGAATTGTGGGTTTATCTTCAAATTATTCATGAAAAGTATTTGAGTCACCTCTAAATATTATGATTCTTATTTTCATGAACATTATAGCTTCGTAAATCTCTCCGATCTATTAAAGGCTTCAGTACTTAAATAAAGGATGTAAAAACATGTCAAGATGGAAATTGTATGGCATGCTCTGCTAAACCCCAAAACTGTAGTGGTCATGTCATTAAGAATTTGTCCTCCTCTTACTGCAAGGTTGATCCCAATCACTGTAATGAGGACAACCTTCTCAAGAAAAAAGCCAAGGGTGGAAAGCAGCCATCATGGAGGGACTAATAGGACTGATCCACAGGTACAACGGATTCCCAAAAGAGCTTCACCTGCATTGCACTGTTGGACATTTGGATATGAAACAATGTAAAGCTTTTGTAATAGCTGCAGCTATCCTTTTGTATTCTTACTAGATGTTCTGGATTAAGTGGTTATATGTACTGAGGAACCTTAAAAGCAAGAACTTTCTACTGAAATCCTTTTGTATCTGAATCTTTTATCTGAAATGCATAGATCTTGGAACTTATTAAGTTGGAATGTAAGGGGACTCAACTCAAGTGATAAGTGGTTAGCCATCTGTAATAAAATAGAAGAGGCAGGATGTTCAGCGGTATGCTTGCAAGAAACCAAGAGAGAAACTTTTGATGGAACATATATTAGGAATTTTTGTCCTAGAAGAATCAAGAAATTTGATTTTCTACCTTCTATTGGGGCATCATGAGGTTTGTTGGTTGCTTGGAATGATAACATGTTTCAAGGAGAGTGTCTTTTTAAGAATGATTTCTCTAGCTCCTTTAGATTCAACTCAGTCCACTCTGGTGCAACTTGGATTTTAACCAACATTTATGGGCCTTGTGATAAAGGGGGAAGACACAACTTTCTCAACTGGTTTAAGAACATTCAATTGCCAGTGGATACAGACTAGATCATCATAGGAGATTTCAATTATATAAGATACCCTTCTAACAGAAACATGGGGACAATGGATATAAATAACATGCTTCAATTAAATGAAGCAATCAGCAATCTCGCTCTTGTAGAAATACCACTTAAAGGACGAAGCTTCACTTGGAGCAATATGCAGCAAGCCCCACTACTGGAAAAACTAGATTGGATTTTTTCTTCTGAAAGCTGGTCCAACTCTTACCCAAACACTCTGGCACTCTCACTTGCAAGAACAATCTCTGACCGTACCCCTTGTGTTATCACCATAGGCACAAACATTCCAAAATCACAAATCTTCAGGTTTGAAAATTTCTGGCTACAACACCACAGCTTCAAAGAGACAGTACAAAAAAAATGGAACCAACCTCTTCTTGAATCCAGTTCTGCAAAAATGATTACTGCCAAATTCAAGAGACTCAAAAAAGGTCTGAAAATCTCGAGCAGAAATATTTCGTGCCTTTCAAATAATATTCAAGCAACTAATGATGTCATACTGATGTGGGATGTGTTTGAAGAATATAGACCTCTTAGTGATTAGGAAAGAAACTATAGAGAAATTTTAAAGCAGCATTACTGGAACTTCTATCCTTCCAAAGAATCTACTGGAAGTAGAGAGCAATAATCAGGTGCATAAAATTTGGAGATGAAAACTCAAAATTCTTTCAAACAAAAGCCACTATCAAATATAGGCACAATTAAATTCAAATGCTGAAAGAGGACCAAGGAAATGAGCACACTAATCATACCCCAAAAGTTGTTATACTTTGGAAGGCGTTCAAAGAGAGAGTAGGCTAGACAATCAACACCTATGATCCTTTACATTTGATTGATCTTATGAAAGGGTGGAGGGTCTAGAAGAGTTTGAAGTTACTTTCACTAAACAAGAAATTGATGAGGTTGTCAAAAATCTGCCACCAGATAAAGCTTCTGGACCAGATGGATTTAATGGAGATTTCTTCAAAGCTGCTGGGATATAATTGCTGAGGATTTTTACAAACTAATTGTTGATTTCTATGATGGGAACATTTCTTTGCAAAGCTCCAATGTTTCATTCATCACTCTCATCCCCAACAAAGATAATTCAGTCAATACAAATGATTTCAGACCAATGTCACTCCTCAATTGTACTATCAAGATCATTACCAAACTGCTTGCAAACATGCTCCAAAAGGTGATATTGAAATTGGTTCACAAAAATCTGTATGGCTTTATCAGAAGCAGAACTATTCAAGATTGTTTGGGTTGGGCTTTTGAATACCTTCATCAATGCCATCAATCCAAGAAGCCCACAATTATCATTAAACTGGATTTTGAAAAGGATTTTGATCTTATTGACCACAAAACAATCATAGCTCTACTGCAAGCAAGGGGCTTTGGTAACAGATAGATAAATTGGATAAACATGCTCTTTTCATCTTGTACTTCCTCTGTATTACTCAATGGAGTTCCAGGCAAAGTTTTCCACTGCAAGAAGGGCGTGAGGCAGGGAGACCCTCTTTCTCCTTTGTTATTTGTGCTAGCAGCTGATCTACTACAATCAATTCTAAATGAACCTATGCAACAGAACCTTATCTAGCCTCCAATTGACAATCTAGTTTGCCCAGACTTTCCAGTAATTCATTATGCAGATGATACTATCCTAGTGCTTCCTGCAAATGTAATTCAACTTTCTCACATCAAAAATATGCTCATGCAATATACTGAATACTAGAATTAAGGTCAACTATGAGGAATCATTCTTAGTGCCTGCTCAACAAATCCCTGAACTTCTCAGCATCCTAGGATGCAAACAAGGGCAAATGCCTTTCACATATCAAGGTCTTCCAATGGGAACTTCTAAGCCAAAAATAGGAGATTTTAGTCCAATGATGCAAAAAATAGAAAGGAGACTCTCGGGATGCTCAACTATGCTCTCATATGATGGTAGGCTTCTCCTGATCAAGTCTGTGTTTGCTGCACTCCTAATATTTTACATGAGCACTCTGGCCCTACTAGTGGGGTTGCTGAACAGATTAATAAATATCTGAGAAACTTTCTATGGAGAAAATTCAGGATGGAGGACATAGGAACTACACTGATTGCATGGTCAAATGTTTGTAAACGAAAGAAATAAGGAGGATTATGATTCTAGATATTGCCCTTCACAACAAGGCCCTTCTCATGAAAAATCATTATAAATTCTTGAACAGGGCCAACATTCCATGGATTAACCTAATTTGGGAAAAGTACTATCCCTCTTCCACACCTATGGGAAAACCAGAAGGATCATTTTGGTGGAATGCTCATATTTCTCTCCTTCGAGATTTCAAAACCTTATGCAACTACACAGTAGGTTCAGGTCAAACAATTCTCTTCTCGAAGGATAAATGGCCACACGAAAAGTTACAGCATAAGTTCCCTGGTACTCTGTCTGTTCAAAAGTTTTGTGATAGCCAAGACTGGACAACACTATTTCACCTCCCAATGTCTAATGAAGCATAAAACCAATTTATCCAGTTAGACACTCTTGTCCCATAACTGCTTCCAGACCAATCAGATAGATGGACTTGCATTGGTATGACAAATACATAATCCTCCATGCACATATATAATCAACTGCTAGAAGATCATGACGAACATCCCTTCTTCAAGTTAATTTGGGATAGCTCAAGCAGATTAAAGCATAAAATTTTCTATGGGTTGGTAGCACATTGCAGAATCAACACAAGATCACTTCTCCTAAGGAAAGGAATGCAGCTTGATAATCCACACTGTCCTAATTGCAATCAAAGTGCAGAGGAGACAACTATGCAGCTTCTTTGGGATTGCAACTTGGACCAAGAATGTTGGAATTCCCTAATCCCAAACAGGAAAAGAGGTACCTCAATTTATGAAGATACCATACTTGCCATCAATCAACTACCAAAACAATTTGCAACAAAAAATATCATCTTAGGCTGATAGAACATATGGATTCACAGAAATGGCAAAGTCTTCAGAGCGCAGACAGAGTGAGTACAAGCATGGAGATACTTTCTCAAAAAAGACTTAAAGCTCCTAAGATTCAAGATCAAAGAGAAGTATTCTCAAAGATTCACACTCTGGATAGACAATAATCTGTAATCACATGTTTTTTATTCGTAGAGCAGGAATTGGATAAACGTTGTAGTTCTTTGAACTTTTCTTTGTACTGTCCATTTAATTTATAAAAATATATCGTCTAACATTTTGTTCTATGGTTTGGGGGTTAAACCAAACAACATAAATAATATGATTTATGGCAATATACTAGTTCTGAAGATAATTGTGCTCGGACTTTTGAAGTGAGATGAAAATATCATATGTATGATGAAAATTTCATATGTACGATGTTCACATCATAGCATGTTGAAACCTAAAAGAAGAGTACTATAATGCTAATTTCATTTCGGATTACTCAATATGATTGTTATAATATTTGGATGGAATTATCTTTTGTTGCATACATTCAGTCTGAATGCAAAAACTAATGCACAGAACCAGGAGCTCAGGCGTCATACATCATGCACATCTTTAAATTCATACAACAATTCTGGCTAGCCTTCAACAGCCTATGTGAAGAATATAATTTTGTCTTGAAATGAACATGCGCGCAAGTCGTGTTGGTTGTTCGGGCAATTTATAACATGCACGCGAAACTGGGCGGAAGAGGAAGATGCATCGTTGGCAACGTTGCCAATATTTTTCAGATGCTATTTTTTCATTATCCTGATTAGGGATTCGCCTCCGTAAAATCCATCATGTACGGCGCACATGCGCCCATGTAAAAGGTCTGCTTCTCCTCTAGGGTGTATTCCTTGCTGCCGCTCTCAGCTGAGGGATCCCATATTAATTCGTCATTAAACTAGGACCATGATAAGTACCACATATGTGGCATTAAGGTACTTGCACCACACGCGTCCATCTCCATAGATCATCACGCCACCGCATGTATGCACAAATGACAAACTGATGATGTCAGCGGAAATCTTTTGAATTTTTAATTTTGGAAATGTTTAATCTCTTAAATGAAAAAATCAATTGAAAAACCGTTTTCATCATTAAATCTGTCGCGTGAGAACTTCGAAACTAGATGTCATAACGATACGTTTCGGCAACTATTTTTTGGGTTAGAAGTTGTCAAGTCTATTACATTGAAATTGCCATGATATGTTTCAACTATGTTCTCTTCTAAGTTTCAAGTAAATATTGACATGTTGTAAAAAAGGGAATTAAGAACTAAACTTGCCAGGGTGAATTACTAAAATTTTCCATGATCCATGAAATAATTTTGACATGGTTCATAATTAAAAAGAAATCCATCGTCAATTACTTTAAAATGCATGGCCAATGACTCAAATTTGCCATGAACCGTAAACTAGACTTTCCATGGTGAATTACTTAAGTTTTCCATGATACATGCACTAAAATTTGTCATGGTTCATACAAAAATATTTTCCATGGTCAAAATACTAGATTTTTCATGGTCAAATTACTAAAATTGCCTTGATCTATAAACTAAATTTTCCATGATGAATTACTAAAAATTGTCATGATCCATGAATTAAATTTGTCGTGGTTAATGACTAAAAATGGCCATGGTCAATTAATAAAATTTACCGTGAAAAGTAGTTGAAATACAATGATAGCTTTAAATCTATAAGAAAAAACTAGATGAAACATATCATGGACTTTAGTGTAAACACTATGGCAAATTCGGTGTAAACATCATGGCAACTTTTGGCCCCCAAAAAAGTTATCGTATCATATCAATATGAGATTTAGTTTTGAAGATCTCATCGACGCGGATTTAATGATGAAAACGGATTTTTAATCGGATTTTTTATTTAAGAGATCAAATATTTTTAAGTCCAAATCCAAAAAAAATCCACTGATGTCATTTATTTGATGTGACAAAATGAATGGTAATATAGGCGTTTATATCATATTGCTTTGTGTCACACGTGTGGCACTTATCATTTGGGTTAAACTATGATATGCACATCTACGCTCATTGCGAAGGCCCTCGCCCGTTCTCAGTGTCTTGCTGATATTGTAGGTAATTAACTTGCATATATAAATATGTATGAATTGACCTAAAAGGAAGTACAATAGTGGGCTTATAGCCAACTTACATGACATTTTTGCCTATATGTAGGAGAAAGATGTGAAAATGTAAGGAAAGTGGACTCCCATGTAAGAGACTATATATATATATGTATTCCTACGCAAATACAATAAATGTTAAAAAGGAAAAAGAGAGAATATAGATAAAAGTACTAATGTAATAGCCAATTTTATAGCCTTCACTGTTGTATGAGTGACTATAGATGATGACTATTGATGGCATGACAGATTCATATAGCCAATAACTGACTATACTATTAACCATGCTCAAATGAACGAGGTGGGACAATTTAACACGAGCTCGATCAAGCGCTAAATTTTTTTCACACGTCACTCAGTGAACCATAAGAAAAGGATCAACGAGGGAACGACATGGCCCGATATGGGCAAGGCGAGTGCGTGCAATGCGTGCGTAGGAAAACACTGTGTATGGATGGACAAACGGTCTGCGGGTTGTTTACCTAAAAATGTCAGGGGGTTCTTTGTAAAGTTACATGATGGACCAAACCAATAATATCATCTCTCTGTATTTTTGTAGGTATATATATTATCGCTCACATTTTTCTGTATTTTGTGGGCTTTTTGGCGACGTTCGTTCAGGAAGAGATGACATTTTTGTTGAATATTTGAGTAAATTTTCATTAAGTTTAACCTAAGAAAATATATAAAAGATGAGAATCATAATAGAGATGGCACAGTGATGTAACTAGTCAGCGGATGCATGAAGGACAAACGTCATTACCATATTGATTGATACTAGTAGAAGACAAAACATAGTCCTTAACAAAAGTAAGAAGAACAAATATAGTGTGGAGGAAAAAGAGACGATCGCGTCGATCGAAATATCATCAAAGAGGTCGTCAGCATAGGAGAAGAAGTCGTCGTTAGGCAAGTAGTCGTCCACATCCATGGTGAAGGAGAATCCAGCGGTCGCGCTTTCAGAGGCATGTTACCTAACATTGCGGTGTACGCTGTGGAGCGCGATAGGAAAACGGTAGGCGGGGCAAAGCTTTGGAACTAAGGAGGCATTTAGCTATAGGAATGTTAACGACAATGTTAATCTAACGAGGTCACAGAGTTTTAGGAGGTGTAATGAGTTCTTTCCTACTTTGTTTGGTTCACCCAGGGTAAATTAGTTAGATACCATTCCTCTGTTCTTCTTCCACTGATGCATGAGAAATCTCTCTCCCTGACTCCCAGACTTGCCCATGTCGCTAGCCGACCACCCTTCTCCACGCCAGCGGCCTCCTCAACCCCAGCCGCCCTAGGCATGCGCACTGCCGACCGCCGCCGATGTCAAGCACCCTCGGTCTCCCTGAGCATATGTGTCGCCGGTTTCCCATGAGGATGCGCGCTGTCGGATGCTCCTATCTTGCGCCGTCGGCTAGTCCCCGATATGCGCGTCAATGGGGCCGATCTCAAGCGCCACCAGCCCGGACCCAATCTCGCATGCCGTCGGGGCGTGCTCTTCCATCCCCCGAGAAAAGAATAGAGCAAAAACCAGAAAAATCACACAAGAGGGAGAGAGGGAACGAATAACATGCACATATGGGCGGAATCATATTTGTATAAATATGTAATCCGGTTGCACGAGATCTCTTTATTGTGAAGTCGAACCAAACAGAAACTAACGTATTCAGATCCCGTCGTTATTGGGTTACGTTACATATCGTTGAACCAAACACCTCCTATGAGGCAGTAACGAATGGTCGTGTATTGATAATCCCCAAGTGCAAGGAATCATCATAACACTTCTCAAAGATGGAAGTGGTAAGTATGGAGTGTCAAACCCACAAGGAGCTAAAGATAAGATCAATATTCTCTCAGGTCCTATCTACCATTGATACAACTCTACGTACACCGAACATTAACTTTTATCTAGAAACAAGAAATAAAACTAGGAAGTGGGTATAAAGGGATAGCTTTGCAAGATAATTAACATATACATAGAAGTAGGTGCTGCCAAAATAAAGATATAATATAGTACACCATAATACAAATAACGAGTGTGAAATAGTGGTGGTGGTGTGGTGTCCAGAATTGTCCCTAGGAAATTAGCTAAGTTACTAAACCGATTGCAAGTTTATATGTGGGAGAGGCCTCTTCTATCATGTCATACCTTACCTGAAATTCTATGCATTTATGATTGGAACTATTAGGAAGCATCCACAACTACTAACAAGTTCATTAAAAGGTAAATCCCAACCAATTAAGATATATTGGCCCCCTTCAATCCCGTATGCATGAATTTCTATGGTTAGGAGAGGTTTCTGTCACTCCCGTCCGCAGATGCATAGTCTGGTCAACATACAACTAACCCAATGGTGTGATGTACGTGTGCGCTCATATGATGGGCACCAACTGATAGTAACATAGCCACATTAAATTTAAACCAATCATAGAAATTTACCAATTAACCCATAGGACAATGATAATCTACTCAAACACAATATTGATGACACAAATCCTCAATAATTCATACCACTAAAATATCATGTTCGAGCAAGGGATTACAACGGGGTGTGGGAGAATGGATCATTGAATAGAGGTGGAGGAATGTGATGAAGCTGTTGGTGAAGACGACAATGTTGATGAACATGATGGCCGCGAAGATGGTTCCCCTGGCAGCACCCCGGCGCCATCGGGAGAGAAGCTCCCTTCCGGCTTGATCCTTACAGGCCTCCCCTCTAGACCGGGAGAGGTTCTCCCCTATGTTCCTTGGACTCCATGGCGCCCGGGGCGGGGGGGAGCCCCTTCGAGATTGGATCTCTCTTTGTTTTCGCTACTTTTCAGTGTTGTTTTAAGGCTGAATAACGTTTCTTTTGTAGCCAAAGATCCGTAAATTTGATCGGTCTACAATTTTGAGCGGATTTTTCTCCAAAAATTATCTTTCTTACGGCGAAAATGTGCTCCGGATGACTTAAGGGCTACCCGCACGGACTATAGAGCGACTAGGGGTGGTCGTGCCCCCTGTCCATGTGGGACCCTCGGGCACCGTTTGGTGTTGATTCATTTCCCCAAAATTCAGATGATTTCAATAAAAAAAATCAACTCGCTGCTCCATGAATTATTGACCTATATTTTTTAAAACAATAGAAAACAGGAACTGACCTTTGGCACTAGATTAGTATGTCTGTCCGAATAAATATTGTGCCAAAAAATAATAAATGATGTAAATATAGCATGAATACTTCAAAAAATATAAATACGTTGGAGACGTATCATGTATACGTAGAATAAGAGGAGCGACCTCTTTAATACAAGTGAAAACCTTCCCAATAAAAAGAGGAAGAGAAACTATCACCACCGGACAAAGGAAGAGAAACAATCTGCGACTCTGAAGATTCATCTCTGAAAGTGTGAGATATTGACCACAGGGGCTTGATTGAGAGATCTTAACAGATTCTTCAAAAATATGATTTTTCTAGAGAATAACAAGGTGACGAATAACTAGATAGAGAAGTCACTACACATATGCATATACATCAGAGTAGTCACAAAGTCATCATGACGAAATAGACCATGCACAGCGAGAAGTGAAGCATACAAACATGTGAGCATAGAGATGAAAGAGAGAAATACATCAAAACTTAAGACAAACATGATGCAACATGAGTTGATAAAATTGTGAAATTCTTGAAAGGATGGAGGGCAAATTCTTCAACACACATACAAAGAAATTAAAGGGTTGAAGAAATAGAACCAAATCGCTCGATAAATACAATGGATTTGTTTGACCAGTTCCAGTTGTTGTGACTATTGTACATCTTGTTAGGGAGGCTTGAGATTCAACTCGGAATACACTTAGTCTTCACCTTATTCCCCTTAAGCTAAGGTCACTAAGACCTCGCCCATTTTTTGTGGCAAGTTTTCAAGGTAGACTTCCAAAACCTTCATAGACTCCTTGTATGGCACACCATAGTTTCTTCTTGGTTGCTTAGAACATGACGCCTAACCGTCTAGAAGGTCACAGTCTTGAAAGGTGGCAAGTGTCGAATCACACACTACAACTTCTTCAGTGATGCTTACACTTTGGGCTCTGGTTGTTTGGGTTTTTACTCACTTAGGTTTCTCTTAAATTCGTCGGAGGTTGGGTTTCTCTAGTTGACACTTGTCAATCAATCACACGGAGCAGCCAACCAATAAATGGTTGTGTGGGTGGGGTGTTATTTATAGCCTGGGAAGCTACCCGACATTATAATACCATCACGCCCTTCGAAAAAGACTGTTCTCAGGATAAGGATCCACTCGTCAGCTTGCACTTGCACATCAACAGTTGGAATTGTGAACTCTCAAATTCCTCATGGTAGAAGGATCGCACTGGGAAATTCCTAACGATCTAGTCAAACCATTTTCGTTAGTGAGGACACACATGCAAACGCTAAGAATTATATCTGGCCTAGATGCATATAGGTACAACAAAGAGCCAATCATAGACCGATATACCTTCTAATCGAAATCTTTACCATTTTTGTCAGCGGGGAGATGGCCATTTGTAGGCATTGGAGTTCTGAGTCCTATGCAATGCAATATTTCTTTAGGCAATCCTTGAGGTATTTCTCGTGAGATGAAGATGTTGTTCTGTTGTGGAAGATGTTGAAAAACTGGGAAGATTTTTAGCTCCCCAATCATGGACATTCGATATTCTTCACGCATCATGTAGCCAAATTCATCACTATAATGATTATCCATGCGACCAAAGATAATATAGTCCACATATATTTGGCATATGAACAGTTCACAATCATAAGATTTTGTGACAAGTCTAGGGTCAGGTGAACCGGGTTTGAAGCCCGTTTTCTTCACGAACTCCTTCAGAGTATCATACCAAGCCCGAGGGACTTGCTTGAGGAAATGGAGAGGCTTGTTGACCCCCGAAGACTTTGTCAGGGTGCTTTGGGTGTTCAAAACCTGGGGGTTGAGCAACATATACTTCTTCCTCAAGCTTACCATTAAGGAATTCACTTTTATCATCCATTTGATATAAGAGGATATTGTGATGGTTAGCATAAGAAAGCAGTATACAAATTGCTTCAACCTAGGAACATGAGCAAACGTTTCATCAAAATCAATCCCCTCAACCTATGTGTAGCCTTAGTTACTAGATGGGCCTTATTCCTCACCACTTGGTCATTTTCGTCTTGTTTACTGCGGTAGATCCAATAATATTGTGCTTGCATGGAACAGAACGCTTGAAGAGTTCCCAGACATTGTTGAGCTCGAATTGATTCAATTCCATTTGCATGGCTTGACTCCACTCAGGCTCCTGAAATGCTTCATCAACTTTGATGGGCTCTAAGATGGAGACAAAATCACAGTTCCCCAAAAAATTAGCCAATTGAGAAGCTTTTGAGCGAGTGAGAAGACCTGGTGAACTGATGTTGTCGAGGATTTTCTCAATCCGCACTTCATGCGCCACTCATGGATGTGCAGGTCAAAGATTTTGTTGTTGTCGAGCATTTTCTTCCGCAACATTTTCGTCAGGTTTAGGAATTTCTTCGTGACTAATAGTTATCACTTCATCATCAACAGTTTCTCCAGTGGGTGCAATTTCACATGTGCCCATAAACTTGATTGATTCTTCAGGAAGTATTTCACCTAGCACCGGAGGCAGGAGCTTTCTTTGTGAGTCGTAGTTTCATCGAACAAGACATCTACAGTGTAAACAACCTTGCTGTATAGGTGTTGAACACTTTGTGGGTGTGTGAGACCTTACCATAACCAAGCATAAAACCTTGTGTGCTTTCGGGGCAAATTTAGAATTGTGATGTGGATCTTTAATCCAGCATTTAGCACCGAAGACTGAAATAACTCACATTGGGTTTCTTATCTATAATAAGCTCAGATGAAGTCTTCTTGAGGAATTTGTGAATATATACCCAGTTGACGATGCGACATGTAGTGTCAATTGCTTCAGGCCACCAGTGGCGTGGTATATTGTATTCGTCAAGCATAGTGCATGCCATCTCAATGAGTGTCATGTTCTTGCGCTCCATGACTCCATTCCAAGTTGTGAGAACAATTGTAACTCTTTTCAATCTAATCTGGAGATCAAGGCTATTAGGATTACCCATTTCATCTTATTGTGGATCTTCACGGAGTTATCGATGTGGCTTTCATGGGATTAATCTCGGTGTGATTGGTTTCTTTGTTATGATGTGTGAGTAATTCCCCATAGGTGTGGGAGATGTAGGTAAGTGGTAAGATTCATTTGTGCCAAATCTATATGTCGTCATTTGTATTTGTAGTAGTATGATATGTCTAGTATATTGTTATACAGTGGTGAACCCTATGTGTATTGTCCAATTTAAGGGCCCATGCAACACGATCTCAAGACCTACACATGTAACACGTATTGTTTAGGCAATCTGTGGCCTCTGACGTGACAGGTGGAGATATCTATGAGAACCGAAGATAATATAAGATAACGGTGAACCACAAAACTTAATGCTTGGTTCCGGTCCAAGGACCTTAATTGTGGAGACGACCACTCTGTGGCAACGGCCAAATAAGACCATAGAATGAAACACAATCCCGTGAGGACGAAACTTTAATATCATTATTCTTACGAGTCAATTCTCACCAAGTAATAAGCCTCCATATTATAACCTCAATACCGTTGATCATACATTTCACATTTAGTGATCAACATGAAAGTTTTGATTATATCCCTGTTGTATGCCTATCATTTTCTGACTAAACATATAACTCATGCAAATTACCACTTACTATTTGATACGTCTCCAACGTATCTATTATTTTTGCTTGTTCCATGTTGTTATATTATCATTCTTGGATGTTTTACAATCATTTTATAGCAACTTTATATAATTTTTTGGGACTAACCTATTGACATAGTAACAAAGTGCCAGTTGCTGTTTTTGCTTGTTTTTTACTTCGCAGAATATCAGTGCCAAACGGAGTCCAATCGCGACGAAACTTTTTGGAGATTTTTTCTGGACCAGAAGACACCCAGTGGGCCAAAGAAGTACCAGGAAGGTGGGCTGTGGAGAGCACAACCCACCAGGGTGCGCCAGGGGGCCCCCGGCGCGCCCTGATGGGTTGTGCCCTCCACGGGGCCCCTCTCCACCACATCTGATGCCTACAAATTCCCAAATATTCGGAAAACCCTAGGGGAGTTGACGAAACACAATTCCAGCCACCGCAAGTTCCACAACCTTGAGATCCAATCTAAACACCATCATGGAGGGGTTCATCTTCTTCATAGGTGCATCTCCGATGATGCGTGAGTAGTCCATCATAGACCTACGGGTCCGTAGGCAGTAGCTAGATGGCTTCCTCTCTCTCTTATGATTCTCAATACAATGGTCTCTTGGAGATCTATTTGATCTAAACTTTTGCGGTGTGTTTGTTGGGATCTGATGAATTTTGAGTTCATGATCAGTTTCTATCCATGAATATTATTTGAGTCTTCTTTGATCTCTTATATGCATGATTACTTATATATAGCCTTGTATTTATTCTTCGAATCTTTGGTTTAGTTAGGCCGACTAGATCGATTTTTCTTGCCATGGGAAGAGGTGCTTTGTGATGGGTTCGATCTTGCGGTGTCCTTTCCCAGTGACAGAAGGGGCAGCAAGGCACGCATGTATCGTTGCCATTAAGGATAACAAAATGGGGTATATTCCAACATGAATAGATCTTGCCTACATCATGTCATCATTCTTATTGCATTACTCTGTTTTTCCATGAACTTAATACACTAGATGCATGCTGGATAGCGGTCGATGTGTGGAGTAATAGAGGTAGATGCAGGCAGGAGTCGGTCTACCTATCTTGGACGTGATGCCTATATAATGATCATCGCCTTGGATATCGTCATGATTATTAGATCTTCTATCAATTGCCCAACAGTAATTTGTTCACCCACCGTGCGCTATACTCATGAGAGAAGCCACTAGTGAATCCTACGGCCCCTGGGTCTACTTTTCCAACATATTGCTTTCCGATCTATCTTTTTGCCTCTTTGTTTTCAGTTCTACAAAACCAAAAACCCAAAAATATATTGCTGCACTTTTTATTTGCCCTTTCTATTTTGTGTTCTTGAGAGATCTATCTCTCCTATCTATCACTATCTAATCTATCTTTTTACCGTAGAGAGTTTGACAACCTCTCTTTCGCGTCGGCTTGCAAGTATTTGTTATTTGTGTGTAGGTGATGCTTATTGGGTGGTGGTGATCCTCCTACTGGTTCGATAACCTTGGTTTCATAACTGAGGGAAATACTTAACATCGCTGTGCTGCATCATCCCTTCCTCTTTGGGGAAATACCGACGCAGTCTCAAGCCACGTCAAAGGAATTCCTGGCGTCGTTGCCGGGGAGGAAGCGGTCTCTTCTACATGCCAATCTCAGGTGCCGAGGAGACTCCATCATCATCTACCAGGTTCCTAATCACAAATATCATCTCCTTGCAATTACATTATTTGTCATTTGCCTCTCGTTTTCCTCTCCCCACTTCACCAATTTGCCGTTTTATTCGCCCTCTTTTTCGTTTGCCTTTTTCTCGCCGGATCTCTTCCTTGCTTGCAATCTTGTTTGCGTAGTCACGATGACTCAAGAAAACACCAAGTTGTGTGATTTTTGCAATACTAATAACAATGATTTTATTAGTACTCCGATTGCTCCTCCCGCCACTAGTGCAGAGTCTTGTGATATTAATGCCGCTTTGTTGAATCTTGTCATGAAAGATCAATTTGTCGATAATCCTAATGAGGATGTCGCGTCCCATCTAAACACGTTCGTAGAATTGTGTGATATGCAAAATGAAAAGGATGTGGACAATGATATAGTGAAGTTGAAATTATTTCCCTTTTCCTTGCGGGATCGTGCAAAAAATTTGTTTTCTTCTTTGCCTCGCAATAGTATCGATTCTTGGAATAACTGCAAGTATGCTTTTATCACTAAGTATTTTCCGCCCGCGAAAATTAATTTCCTTAGGACTCAAATCATGAATTTTAAGCAACTTGAGCATGAACATGTTGCACAAACTTGGGAAAGAATGAACTTGATGCTAAGAAATTGTCCTACTCATGGTTTAAATCTTTGGATGATCATACAAAAAATTTATGGGGGGTTGAATTTTGTGTCTATAAATCTTTTAGATTCCGCCGCGGGTGGTACTTTTATGGAGATTACTTTGGGTGAAGCTACTAAATTGCTAGATAATATCATGGGAAATTATTCACAATGGCATACCGAAAGAGCACCTACTAGTAAAAAAGTTAATTCGGTTGAAGAAATTAGTACTTTGAGTGATAAGGTTGATACTTTGATGAAATTGGTTGCTAGTAAAAATGCTCCTATTGATCTTAATGATGTGCCTTTGTCTACCTTGATTGAGCAAAATAGTGATTCCGTAGATGTGAACTTTGTCTCGCGAAACTATTTCAATAACAATGCTTATAGAGGTAATTTTAATCCTAGGCCTTTTCCTGGAAATTCCTCTAATAATTATGGTAATTCTTCTTACAATAATAATTGGAACACCTCTGATCTTGAGAGTAATACTACGATAAAAGAAAAGTTGAATAAGATTGATGATATGTCTAGAAGCATTGATAGAATTTCTCATGATGTTGAAAATCACAAGTTGAAAGCTTTTGTGCCTAAGATTGATGAATCAATTAAGGCTTTATATGTCTCCATGGATGAAAGTAAGAAAAGAACCGCTATGCTTGGAGCTAAAAGAGAAATCTTAGAAAAATCGTTTTTTAGTGATTGCCTTCATAAAAAAGATGAAGATCTTAAAGTGATTGGTGTTTCTACTATTGATTCCTTGTTTAGTAATATTCATATTGATGATAAAGGGACTGAAGTAGAGTCAACTTTAGCTATAAGGCGTCCCAATAATTTGGAGGGTGAAAATCTTGATGAAAATTTTGATAAAAGTGGGTTTGAAGAGGTCAAAACTTCAACTAGTGATGTGCCCACTATTTTGGATTGCAAAGACTTTCATTATGATAGTTGCTCTTTGATTGAATGTATTTATTTGCTGCAATCCATGTTGAATTCATCCCATGCTTATGAGAAAAATAAAGCTTTTACTAAACATATCGTTGATGCCATGATGAAATCTTTTGAAGAAAAGTTGGAGTTGGAGATTTCTATTCCTAGAAAATTACATGATGAGTGGGAACCTACCATTAAGGTCAATATTAAAAATTATGAGTGCTTTGCTTTGTGTGATTTGGGTGCTAGTGTTTCCACGATTCCGAAATTTATCTATGTGATGTGCTTGGTCTTACCAATATTGAAGAATGTTCTCTTAATTTGCACTTGGGGGATTCTACTATTAAAAAGCCTTTGGGAAGAATTAATGATGTTATTATTCTTACAAATAGGAACTATGTGACCATAGATTTTATTGTGCTTGATATTGATTGCAATCCGTCTTGTCCCATTAAACTTGGTAGACCGTTTTTACGCACTATAGGTGTCATGATTGATATGAAAGAAGGCAATATTCGTTTTCAATTTCCATTAAGAAAGGGTATGGAACACTTAACTAGAACAAGAACTAAGCCACCATATGAATCAATCATGAGGGCATCCTATGGATCCAAAACCAAAGATGACAATACTAGAATCTATGTGTTATGCCTAGCTAGGGGCGTAAAACGATTGCGCTTGTTGGGAGGCAACCCAATGAATAAATAATTTTTTGCTTTTTCATTTCTGTTTTTGAGTGTTGACACAATTATGCCTCTGTTATGATTGTGTTTTTATGATTTATTTAGTGTTTGTGCCAAGTAGAGACTTTAGGATGATTCATAAGATGAGTAGAAGTGATGCTGAATCTGAAACAGAAACTTTGCGTCCAGTATATGAATTTTAATTTTTTACTGGAACGTGATCTTGAGCTGAAATTTTGACATAATGTTTCTATACAAATTCATTATGTTTTCCTAATTTTTCAGCATTTTTAGAATTACAGAAGTATGGTTAGAGTACAGATTACTACAGACTGTTCTGTTTTTGTTGCATTGTGTGCTTGTTGTGATGGATCTATGGGTTATATTGAAGGGTATGAGCCATGGTAAAGTTAAAATACAGTAGGTATAATGAAATAATAAAATATGAATGGGTTTGCAACAGCACCTAAAGTAGTGATTTGCATTATTATACTAATGGATCTCACGAAGATTTTGTTGAGTTTTGTGTGATTGAAGTTTTCAAGTTTTGGGTGAGATCACGATGGATGAAGGAATAAGGAGTGAAAAGAGCCTAAGCTTGGGGATGCTTCAGCACCCCCAAGATATATCCAAAGAGAAACAAGCAACTAAGCTTGGGGATGCCCCCGAGTGGCATCCCCTCTTTCTTCTAACAACCATCGGTATTTTACTTGGAGCTATATTTTTATTCGTCACATATCATGAGTTTTGCTTGGAGCGTCTTGTATCTTTTCTTGCTTTGCTTGTTAGTTTGTCACTTGTATCCTTGCTGGAAACACCTATTTGAGAGAGCCAAAATTATGCTATGATTTGTTAGAATTGCTCTATGTGCTTCACTTAAACTTTTTGAGCTATAGAATTGCTCTAGTGCTTCACTTATATCTTTTTGAGCACGGTGTGCTTGGAAATTTTGGTAAGAAATACTCTCATGCTTCACATAGATTAATATGAGAGTTAGTAAATTTGAAGAAATCCTCTCATGCTTCACTTATACCTTTTTGAGAGATGAAATCTTTATGCTCATGTGCTTCACTTAAATTTGTTTGAGCTTGTGAAAAAGCAATGGCAATATATGAAACTAGCCCAAAGTGATAGATATCCAAGGAGGATATAATAAAAACTTTCATGAAGATCATTGGAAAAATTAAACTTGATTCCTTGTAATAGTTTTGAAACCTGATGATAGTAATATGTGAGTCATGTTAGTGAGTAATTATGCTTTAGTAGGAATATTGGTGTTGAGGTTTGTGATTCCCTATGCATGCACGAAAGTCAATAGTTATGCAATGAAGTTACAACCTACTTATGGTGCATTATTCGGTGTTAGTTATGCTCAATGCTCGCTTATGTGAATTTTCATTTCTTGGTTTGGTTGCTTCTCAATCTATTTGCTAGCCTCCATTTGTACTAAGTAGAAATACTACTTGTGCATCCAAAACCCTTAAACCAAGTTTTGCCTTATGAGTCCACAATACCTACCTATATGCGGTATTTCCATGCCGTTCCAATCAAATTTGTATGTGCCATCTCTAAATTTTCAAAATAAACTTCTTTTTGTGTGCTCGTGCCGCTCATGAAACGGTGGGGAGTGTCCAATATTTTTTCCATGCTAGATGTGTTATTCTCAAGATGAGTGTTTATTCACTTGTCATTGCACGAAAGTGCGGCGGTAATAGGGATGCCCATTCCCGAAATGAAAAATAGAAAATATTTACTTTATGTTGTCAAATAATAAATTCCTTGGAAAGTGTTGGTATGGAAGGCAACCGTGGAAACGGCCCGCCATGGAATGTGAAAGTTTGGTGGAAAAAGGAATAAATTTTATTTTCTGTTTGGGAACCGCCTATGATATGTCTAGCATGGAAAGTATTGTGAGCTACTTTGTCGTTTTCGTTGACAGGAAAGGCATGCCACCCAAAATATTTTTTCTCTCTCAATTTAAAACTTTGAGCTCTAGCACCTCTACAAATCCCTGCTTCCCTCTGCGAAGGGCCTATGTATTTGCTTTATGCAATTTTTATTTTTACTATAAGTCTCCATCTTCTCTCATAAAGCACCAACTAGGGGGCACTATGATCGTACATGAGCATTGGGCATAGCTAATATTTGAGTGTGTTTCATGGATGGATCAATGATTGAGCATGATGGGCTAGGGATAACTTTCTTTAGTGTTGATATTTTGAAAGACATGGTTGCTTGTTGACATGCTTGAGTATTGAAGTCATTAAGTTAAAACTAGACTATTGCTTTGAATCATTTACAAGTCCAAATGTCCATGCTATACAAAAGAAAAGAATATGAGATGAACATGTTAGGCATCATTCCACATCAAAAATTTTGTTTTTATCATTTACCTACTCGAGGACGAGTAGGAATTAAGCTTGGGGATGCTGATACGTCTCCAACGTATCTATAATTTTTGCTTGTTCCATGCTGTTATATTATCATTCTTGGATGTTTTACAATCATTTTATAGCAACTTTATAGCATTTTTGGGACTAACCTATTGACATAGTGCCAAAGTGTCAGTTGCTGTTTTTTGCTTATTTTTTACTTCGCAGAATATCAGTACCAAACGGAGTCCAATAGCGACGAAATTGTTTGGAGATATTTTTTGGACCAGAAGACACCTAGTGGGACAAAGAAGTACCAGGAAGGTGGGCTGTGGAGAGCACAGGGCGCGCTAGGGGGCCCCCGGCACGCCCTAATGGGTTGTGCCCTCCACAGGGCCCCTCTCCACCGCCTTTGATGCCTATAAATTCCCAAATATTCGGAAAACCCTAGGGGACTCGACGAAACACAATTCCAGCCGCCGCAAGTTCTAGAACCTCGAGATCCAATCTAAACACCATCACGGAGGGGTTAATCTTCTTCATAGGTGCCTCTCCGATGATGCGTGAGTAGTCCACCATAGACCGACGGGTCCGTAGGAATTAGCTAGATGGCTTCCTCTCTCTCTTATGATTCTCAATACAATGGTATCTTGGAGATCTATTTGATGTAAACTTTTGCGGTGTGTTTGTTGGGATCCGATGAATTTTGAGTTCATGATCAGTTTCTATACATGAATATTATTTGAGTCTTCTTTGATCTCTTATATGCATGATTACTTATATATAGCCTCGTATTTCTTCTCCGAATCTTTGGTTTAGTTAGGCCGACTAGATCAATTTCTCTTGCCATGGGAAGAGGTGCTTTGTGATGGGTTCAATCTTGCGGTGTCCTTTCCCAGTGACAGAAGGGGCAGCAAGGCACGCATGTATCGTTGCCATTAAGGATAACAAGATGGGGTCTATTCCTACATGAATAGATCTTGTCTACATCATGTCATCGTTCTTATCGCATTACTCCATTTTTCCATGAACTTAATACACTAGATGCATGTTGGATAGCGGTTGATGTGTGGAGTAATAGAGGTAGATGCAGGCAGGAGTCGGTCTACCTATCTTGGACGTGATGCCTATATAATGATCATCGCCTTGGATATCGTCATGATTATTTGATCTTCTATCAATTGCCCAACAATAATTTATTCACCCACCGTACGCTATACTCATGAGAGAAGCCACTAGTGAATCCTACGGTCCCCGGGTCTACTTTTCCAACATATTGCTTTTCGATCTGTCTTTTTGCCTCTTTGTTTTCAGATCTACAAAACCAAAAACCCAAAAATATATTGCTGAACTTTTTATTTGCCCTTCCTATTTTGTGTTCTTGAGAGATCTATCTCTCCTATCTATCACTACCTAATCTATATTTTTACCGTAGAGAGATTGATGACCTCTCTTTCGCGTCGGGTTGCACGTATTTCTTATTTGTGTGCAGGTGCTGCTTATTGGGTGGTGGTGATCCTCCTACTGGTTCGATAACCTTGGTTTCATAACTGATGGAAATACTTACCGTCGCTGTGCTGCATCATCCCTTCCTCTTTGGGGAAATACCGACGCAGTCTCAAGCCACGTCACTAATCACACTCTCAAAATGATATAAGTGAAGTATGAGAGTGCATATGATTTCTATAAAATATAATTTCCGTCGTGCTCTAAAGATGTAAGTGAAGCACATGAGCATAAATTGCCTTAACTCAAAGGTTATAAGTGAAGCATAATGAGCATTCTAATAAATTCCAATGAATGTGTATCTCTCATAATAGGTGTGTACAACAAATGATGATTGTGATAAACTAAAAAGAAAACAATCAAAAATATATCAGATGATGCTCCAAGCAAAACACATATCATGTGATGAATAAAAATATAGCTCTAAGTAGATTGGAGACGAAATAGGGGATGCCAATCGGGGCATCCCCAAGCTTAGACGCTTGGGTATTCCTTGAATACTACCATGGGATGCCTTGGTCATCCCCAAGCTTGGGTTATTGCCGCTCCTTATTCCTTCACCCATCCTGATCTCACCCAAAACTGGAAAACTTCGGCATACAAAACTCAACACAAACCTCATGAGATAACTTAGTATAATAAAGCGAGCAAACACCTTAGATACTGTCATAAATAGATTCATAGTTTTTCTTGCATAATAACTATTGTATTCTAACTCCTCCATGACTTATCCCCCCCCCCCCGATAAAATCCTTAGAATCATTAAAACAAGCACACTATGCAATAAAAACAGAATCTATCTGAAACAGAACAATACATAATGATCTGGAATAAAACCATACTTAGGTAAATTCGAAAAATCGGAAACATTAGGACACCTTGCAATTTTTTTATCTCAATACTATGTAAGAATTTCAGCAATTTATTGTGTTCTGGTAAAAAATGTAAATTCAAATACTTGTCGTAAAAGTTTCTGTTTCTACACCCTATCAATTCAACTATCATTCATATCATCCTAACGGGTTTAATTGGCACAAAACTCAAAAGAAAAGATACAAGCATAATTATTATAGTAGCAATAACTATGTTGACTCTGTAAAATAAAAAGAGAGCAAAGGATGAATATTGGGTTCCCTCCCAATAAGCGCTATCCTTTAATGCCCTCTAGCTAGGCATAATGCAAAGTTTCACATTTTGTCTTCATCTATCTTAGCTATCTTAGAACAAGGCAACCATTTTTTCAAAACCTGGAGGTCTTTTATGCTTTTCGGTAATATCTGAGAACAAGGCAACCATTTTTTCAAGAGTGTCAAGCCTTTTATTGCAAACCGTGACAAGAGAATTCATGTAGTTGAGATTTGAACTAAGGGACTTAAGTGGTTCTATGAGCTTTTGCGATTCAGTCACATATTTCTGCATTTCCCCTAGTTTTTCTAATATTTGAATTCCTTCATGGGTGTAAAGTGATGCTTTTTAAAGGAGGGACTCCTACTATCCCTTCTATAATTTCATAAGCAACATTAGCATCACTTTCAAAAAAAATCCTTTAGCAGCATAATCCAAAATTTGTGTACTGGGCATAGAGAGCCCCACATACAATTTATGAAGAAGAATCTTTGTATCATTTTTTATAGTTGAACTACAATAAGATTCCACAATCCCGAACCAAGCATATTTTAGACTATCCCCTTGTTTCTGTTTAAAATAGAGTACTTCAAAATTGGGGGAGAGGGTGGTTGAGAACTAGCCATAGGAACAAGCACAGAAAGCACACAAGATATTTTTAGTATTTTCAAAAAAAATATAACTGAAAATAAAAGCAAGTAAAAAAGTAGAAGAATTAAATAATAATGTGTGTGAAGGGACCCTTAGTTTGTTTGGTAGCGTCCTCGGCAACGACGCCAGAAATTCTTCTTGCTACTTGTGATTTCGTTGGGATTTTCCATGAAGAGCAAGGGTAATGTAGTAAAGTAGCAAAAAGTATTTCTCTCGGTTAAGAACCAAGGCTTATCTGATAGTGTAGGTTGGATAATTATAAATAAAAAGAAAATAAATAACATCAAAAACTTTTATAC
This sequence comes from Elymus sibiricus, assembly GCA_039707655.1. Classification (NCBI taxonomy): domain Eukaryota; kingdom Viridiplantae; phylum Streptophyta; class Magnoliopsida; order Poales; family Poaceae; genus Elymus; species Elymus sibiricus. Next base: position 188,045,497 of record CM077675.1, on the reverse strand, counting down.
ATTTTTGATAAATATAATAGGAAGATAGACCCGGGGCCATAGCATTCACTAGAGGCATCTCTGTCAAGAGCATAGTAGCGGTGGGTGCACAAATTACTGTTGGGCAATTGATAGAAAAGTGAATAATTATGTTGTTATTCATGGCATGATCAATACATAGGCATTACGTCCGTGATAAGTAGACCAAAACGATCCTGCATCTACTACCATTACTCCACCAATCGACTGCTATCAAGCATGCATATATGCCAATAAGTTCATAACAAACAGAGTAATGCTCTGAGCAAGATGACATAATGTAGACAAAGTAAGAGCAAATAATATGTATAGACCCGGTCTTTCATCCTTCGTAGCAACAATACAAATACGTGCCTCGCTACTCCTCCTGTCATAGAGTGAGGAGACCACAAGATGGAACCTACTACTATGCACCAGTCCCTCTGATGATCTACTCATCTACTTGGCCAAACAAAAATTGTAGATCGGAATGCATACATAGGTCTCCGAAGTTATCATTGTATTACAGATCAAACGAGAGAGAGGGGCAGAGAGATCTAGCTACAGCTATGGCCCCGTAGATCCTATACGAACTACTCGCACATCATTAGGGAGGCAGCAAGGTTGATGAAGATGGACTCCGTGATGGATTACCCCTCCAACGGAGTACCAGAAAAGGCCTCCAAATGGGATTGTGGAGGAACAGAGACTTGTGCCAGCAAAAAAGATTGTTTCGGGTTCTCCTCTAAGGTTTTTGGAATATATGTGAATTTATAGGTGAGAGAGGCGGTCAAAAGGAGCCACAGGGGGAACACAAGGGTGCAGGGCGCGCCCTACTCCCCAGGGCATGCACCTGCCCTTGTCACTGCCTCGTGCATCCTCTAGACTTGCTTCGAAGCTTACAGTGTGTCGGGGCTCGATGCACTTGATCACCTATGGGGCCGTCGGCCCCTTTGTGGTTCAGCGGGGGCGAGATCACATGCACAAAGAGCGGAGATGGTGAGACAGCGCGACGATCGGGACGCTGGTGTTTTACCCAGGTTCGGGCTGCTGTAAAGCGTAGAACCCTACTCCTTCTTTTGGTGGATTGTTCAGAGGAACACGAAGAAGACGCAGCGTTCAATCTCGGCAAGGGTTGTCGTCGGGGAGAGCCGCTACGTGAGTACAAGTGTCCAAAAGTCTGAATCTTGAGCTAGGTTGCCTTGGGCCTCCTTTTATAGCTCAAGGGGCAACCACAATGGCAAAACAGACAGCTAACAGTGCTATCATACCTAACTCTGGCACTTAGGACAAAATGACATAAATGCAGTCTAGGTGACGTGTGGGGGTGCATCCCCGGCAAGCTTCTACCACCGCTCTAGCTAACTATCGCACCACAGCTCGACACGCCTATGGACGGGTGTCAAGGGGTCATAATCTGTCTTCCAGCGTGCCGCCACGTGCTTAGCGAGAGCCACTTAGCCACCTGGGGCTCGACACCGCATCGACAAGTGACTGGCGTTGCAATGTGGTGGAGCGGTGGCCGATCGGCTCGCGCTTGCCGGGGGATGGCTTGTCGGGTCTTCCTGAAGGTGCACGCGCCTCGGTCCCCGGTAGGCATCGGGATGAGCTTGGCGCGCTCCGGGCCCGTCCTGGGCTGTTGCGTTGGTCTTGCTGGCGTTGCTTGGCCTTTTGTAGGTTGCTGCGGTTGGGGTCTGGGTCTTGAATGCTTGCTTGGTTTGCGCTTGTGTTGATGGGTTTTGCTACTACTGCCTGTGCATAAGTCAGGGGCACTGGATACCCCAGTCCTAGTTCACCGACAGGAGCCCCTGGGTCTGGCCCACACGCGCTTGCCCGGTGCCGTTGGGTCAGGCCCAAAATTTATGCATAGGCGCGCAATGTTGGGGAGTAACCGCCAATTCACTAGTCAGCACTGACCCTCTACCTCAGGCCATTTCCGTCATGCGTGCCGCATGCATAGCGGGGAGCTTGCGGTGGTTGCGCGTGACTTAAAGGCCTGGGCGTGGCAGAAACTATAGCGCCATGGATTGGAGCAAAGGGGTGGTTACCTGCTCGCCCTTAAGTCGTGGGTAGTGGGCTTGGTGGAGATGGGCGGCCGTTCTGGAGCATAGGAGAGCCAGCCCCCGTGCCATCTCCTATAAATTAGGGGGTCACGGCGGCGATGCTCATCCATCTCCATCTCCTCCTTGGTTCTTAATCTATAGAGCTCCCCTTCCTTTCTTCTGTCTTCGGGCCGCCCCTTCCCTCCTGATGGTCAGGGGGAAGGGCCTGGCGAACATGCTTGCCATCGCAAGGTCTTCTCCTTGTGTCCATGCTCAGCTCCCACTCTGGATCGACGGCCTCGGGCCGATAGCCGGACGGAGGAGTCTCGGATGGGGGAGCGGGCGGCGCGGCGGTCGCGTTAGGGACAGCTGCGGAGACACATCTACCGCTGCTTCGCACACTGCTTCAGTCTTGACGGAATGTCGCGCGGTCGACACCGCGCTGGAGTCCATAACGGAAACGCAGCACCGTGGTGGACCGCAGTCCCTGCGCTCCTTCTTCAAGGTGATGGAGAAAAATCGTTCGTACGGCCGCCAGCGTGAACGAGTGGTCGCAGCAGCGGTTCGTCATTCGCCGCGGTAGAGTTCTCCACCCATCGCGTTATGTATAGCGTGCATGGGTGGGAGCCTTTTGCTCGCGCACACTTCTTAAGGGCAGGGGGATTCCCCACCTTTGGCCACCAGGGACAACCATGCTCTCTGTGGGGTTCCTCGGCTGCCGCGTCGGGAGCTTGGATGACGGCGAAGGCGTTCCCTCGAGCGGTGGCGATGAGGAAGACCATGGCGGTTCGCGACCCACGACGCTTTAGGAGCGTGGATGATGGCTCCGACGCATCGCGCTCGCCGGCAGCACCATCATCACGAGCTGGGCTCCGGCAGCGCCACCATCTACACCTGCCCTTCGCCTTCTTCCCCCTTGTCGGCCTTATCCGCTCCGTCGGCTTCGTCTGCCCTGCCTGGGGACAGTGGCCTTCCGCTCTTCGGACGCGTCCCTCTGGTCCTGGCGGGGAAGCACCGAATCCCAGCCAGGCGCTCCTTTCGCCCTCTATTTCCTCTCCGCCTAATTCCTAGGAGGAGAGGGACAAGAAAGGCATTACGGGGCACTTATCTTTTTATAAGTCAAAAGATGTAGGCGCTTGCCAAGTTTTAGCTACTCATAATGTAATTCTCATCCAATTTGTATCAAAAAATGAATGAATGTTATTTCTCTTCCCTGAGTACTATCCTTTTCCCCCTTTGTTTCTACTGTGTCAGTATGTTTGTCCTTGCCGCACGGAGCCGCTTGCCGGGTCACTACTAACCACGAGCGCCAAAAAGGGGAGCGAGTCCCTGGCAGCAGGCTGGCGTTGTTCCCCGACAGGGCTCCATGTCGGTATCGGCGTGGCCCCCTAGAGCTGATAAATATCAGGAGCTGGGGAACGGCTCGTCCCGACAAGGGTTTTCACCACGTGGGGGACACCACCGAACACATCCGAAAAGAGAGCAAGGGTTTCCTTTAAGGGAGCAAACAACATGAAACTTGGGATATGCGATTAGACTTATCTTTTTAGGAAGTATACCTTTCTGGAGTACGCTGGGCCGCCGTCCTTGTTCCTTTGCCCTCCGTCTATGTTTTCCTGGTGGTCAAACACGTAAGGCAACAGGCCTCTATCTCTTGAAGAGAGAATGTGGCAACAAGGATTATAGGCTCAACAAGTACTCTAGCAAATCTCTAGAACTTAAAAAGGCGATGACAATGCAATCATAAAAATGCATAATGAACATGCAATGCAATGATATGACACGGTGCCTAGCTTTATTATTGTTGCACAGGATCTGCGTCTGGCTTTGTACAAAGGGTTACATGCAACTTCGGCAAAGCTTGTACAAAAAGTGGCTGCCGGGGACTGAGCCCAGAAGCCGCGCCTCACAGGTAGAACTTACGAAGATGCTCAATATCCCATGAGTTAAGAACCTTGGTGCCATCTTCGGTCTCCAGACAGACTGTGCCAGGTCTGGTGACTCGTGCTACCCGGTAAGGGCCTTCCCACTTCGGCATCAACATGTTGGTACCCTTGGCGGACTGAACGCACCTAAGGACAAGGTCGCCTTCCTCAAGGCTCTGGGCGTGGACCCTGCGGCTATGATAGCGGCGCAGGGCTTGCTGGTAGCGTGTAACACGCACAGCAGCCCGGAGACGATCTTCCTCGAGGAGCATGGCATCGTCATGCCGTAGCTGCTCTTGCTCTACTTCATCGTAGGCAAGTACTCGAGGTGACCCGTATATGAGTTCCATAGGGAGCACTGCTTCCGCCCCATAAACTAGGGAGAAGGGCGTCTGGCCGGTAGCTCGATTCGGTGTCGTTCTGAGGGACCAAAGAACCACCGGCAGCTCATCTATCCAGCGCTTGCCGCTTCTTCGTAGTCTATCGAAAGTCCTTGTCTTGAGTCCTCGCAGCACTTCAGCATTCATCCTCTCGACTTGCCCGTTGCTTCTTGGATGGGCAACAGAGGCGAAGGAGACCTTGCTTCCAAGGCTTTGGATGTATTGCCTAAAGGCGCGGCTCGTTAACTGGGAGCCGTTGTCGGTGATCACTCTTTTGGGCACTCCAAAACGGCACACCAGTCCTTTCATGAACTTGATAGCTGACTGCGCGGTCACCTTCCTCACTGGATCTACCTCAGTCCACATTGTGAACTTGTCGATTGCTACGAACAAGAACTCAAAGCCCCCGACAGCGCGGGGAAAGGGGCCCAAAATATCGAGCCCCCAGACCGAGAATGGCCAGGATAAAGGGATCGTCTGGAGAGCTTGCGCTGGTTGATGGATGTTTTTGGAATGGAACTGGCAGGCCTCACACTTGGTGACCAACTCAGTTGTATCTTGGAGGGCAGTGTGCCAATACAAACCCTACCGGAAGGCTTTTCCGGCAAGAGCCCTAGATCCAATGTGACAGCCACATACGCCTCCGTGAATCTCCGCCAACAGCTCCAGTCCATCCTCCCGGCAGACGCACCACAATTTCACACCATTCGGTCGTCTTCTGTACAAGGTGTCATCGACAAACTGGAACATACTTGACTGACGGGCTACTTTTTCAGCCTCTTCTTGCTCTTCGGGAAGTTCTCCTGTTTGGAGGAAGTGGACTATATGTTGTGCCCAGGTTGGAGCCTGCGGCTCGACAACGACGACTAAAGGCATCCCCTCATTTGTGGGAGCGCTTACCTCGACCGCAAGAGCCTGAGGTTCCGCGGGAGGGAGCTGCTCACCAACCGAAACGGGACTTCCCCCGGCAGCCTCTCTACCAGCGGCTTCGGGAAGCTCTGCCGGGAAATGCCTGCCAGAGTTCAGCTTTCTTCTTTTCCTGGCCATCGCTGATGGGGATACTGATGGTTGAGTGAGGCGGAGGACAAAAGTCCCTGGTTCCACGGGAAGCTTCTGCGTGGCGCACTTTCATAGGTGATCGTCGATGATGTTTTCTGCACGGGGCACATGCTCTGCTTGCAACCCATCAAAGCAGTCCTCTGATACGTCTCCAACGTATCTATAATTTTTGATTATTCCATGCTATTATATTATCTGTTTTGGATGTTTTATATGCATTAGTATGCTATTTTATATTATTTTTGGGACTAACCTATTAACCTAGTGCCCAGTGCCAATTTCTGTTTTTTCCTTGTTTTTGAGTATTGCAGAAAAGGAATATCCAACGGAGTCCAAACGGAATAAAATTCTACGCTGATTTTTCTTGGACCAGAAGGAACCCAGGAGGCTTCGAGAAGAGGCCAGAAGACCTACGGGTAGGCCACAAGCCACCAGGGCGTGCCCCCCTGGCTTGTGGGCCCCCCGTAGCTCCTCCAACCCTAACTCTTCGCCTATAAATTCAGGAATATTCCCCCAATACCAAAGGGAGCCACGATAATACTTTTCCACCGCCGCAAGCCTCTGTTCCCGTGAGATCCCATCTTGGGGCCTTTTCCGGTAATCTGCCGGAGGGGGATTCGATCACGGAGGGCCTCTACATCAACACCATTGCCCTTCCGATGACGCGTGAATAGTTTACCTCAGACCTTTGGGTCCATAGCTAGTAGCTAGATGGCTTCTTCTCTCTCTATGATCTTCAATACCACGTTCTCCATGATCTTCATGGAGATCTATCCGATGTAATACTCTTTTGCGGTGTGTTTGTCGAGATTCGATGAATTGCGGATTTATGATCAGATTATCTATGAATGTTATTTGAATCTTCTCTGAATTCTTATATGCATGATTTCATATCTTTGCAAGTCTCTTCGAGTTAATGGTTTGGTTTGGCCAACTAGATTGGTAATTCTTGCAATGGGAGAAGTGCTTAGTATTGGTTTCAATCTTGCGGTGTCCTCACCCAGTGACAAAGTAGGGGTAGCGAGGCACGTATTTGTATTGTTGCCATCAAGGATAAAAAGATGGGGTTTTCATCATATTGCTTGAGTTTATCCCTCTACATCATGTCATCTTACTTAATGCGTTACTCTGTTCTTCATGAACTTAATACTCTAGATGCAGGCAGGAGTCGGTCGATGTGTGGAGTAGTAGTAGTAGATGCAGAATCATTTCGGTCTACTTGATACGGACGTGATGCCTATATGCATAATCATTGCCTTGGATATCGTCATAACTATGCGCTTTTCTATCAATTGCTCGACAGTAATTTGTTCACCCACCGTATTATTTTCCTTCAAGAGAGAAGCCTCTAGTGAAACCTATGGCCCCCGCTCCATATTATATTTTCAGATCTATAAACCAAAAATACCAAAAATACTTTGCTGCAATTTATTTACTTTTATTTTAGTTTCCGTTTAGTAATCTTTTATATCTATCTCTATCAGATCTCATCCTTGCAAGTAACCGTGAAGGGATTGACAACCCCTTTATAGCGTTGGGTGCAAGTGTTTGATTGTTTGTGCAGGTGCATAGATTGGGGCCTTGCTTGTACCTCCTACTGGATTGATACCTTGGTTATCAACAACTGAGGGAAATACTTATCTACTTTGCTGCATCACCCTTTCCTCTTCAAGGGAAAACCAGCGCAAGCTCAAGAAGTAGCAAGAAGGATTTCTGGCGCCGTTGCCGGGGAGGATACATAGCAAGTCAAAACAAGAACTCTCCCGTCAACTTGCCAATTTTTGGTGTGGTTGTCGGAGAGATCTACATCAAGCCTACCAAGTACCCATCACAAACTCATCTCTTGCATTTACATTATTTGCCATTTGCCTCTCGTTTTCCTCTCCCCCACTTCTAAAACGATTTTTAGAAAAAACCAAAAAGATTTGCCTTTTTATTCGCCCTTCTTCCGTTCGTCTTTTCGTTTGCTTTTCATTTGCTTGGTTGCTGGATCGATTCGTTGCCACCATGTCTGAATCTAGGAAGGTTATCATTGAAAAATTTGACGGTATTGCTAGTACAAATCTTGAGGAAAAATTTGGATCTGGCTCTCTAGATCATGAAACTGAACCTCCTCCTAATTATAAAGCTAAAACTTTTCAAGTGGGAGATGGTGATATTATTGGGAAGAGTGTTATTCAAGAGTTGTTTGATTGTACGCGGGTAATGCCTATGAATAAGAGATCTATTTTTCTTAGCACCAACTGTTATGCGGATGCTATTGTCATGCTCGTTGAAAAATTGGAAAGAAAATTTGTGCACGTTCATCCCGCTTTACAAAAGGTGTTTTATGAACTTCCCAAAAATAATCATCCTAAGCCTAAAAAGATTGCCACTATCATCCTTATGCGTGAATTTGATTTTATCATACAAGAAGCCAGGGAAATTTTTGCTTTCTATAAAAAGGATATTGAACACCCTCCGATTGAAGAAATCCTACATGATAAAGAAACCTTGCGTAGCTTTGAGTCTAGGGATTATCAATCTTACCGTGACAATCTTAGAAGAAGAGATCCCTATTCCGAAATTACCCAAACCATTTACCTTGAAACCTATGATGAATTTGATTGGATCACTAGGGGCATTTATGTAGGATTGAATGATGATTGGTTAGAAGAAAAAATCAGGGAACCCGTTAAAAATGAGATACGCGTTTTATATGATGACATTTATGGTGATGATCCAGATTATGAGTTTATGAATGTCAAAGTTACTAATCAAACTCCTTTTCATGAACTAAGTTCTCCTATTAGAAAGGAAAGAAAAGAAATAAAGGATTTGATAAAAAAGGGTTTTGGAAGTTATGGTTGAGAATGGATTGCATACCAAAGATGACAATACCTAGATCTATTGCGTTATGCCTAGCTAGGGGCGTTAAACAATAGCGCTTGTTGGGAGGCAACCCAATTTTATTTTATTTTTTTGTTTTAGTTTCTGTTATTGAGTGATTTACACATTATTACCTCTGTAGTAATTGTGTTTTAGTGTTTTAATTAGTGTTTGAGCCAAGTAAGACCTTTGGGATGATCTACGGTGATTGTTGATTTGATCTTGCCGAAAAACAGAAACTTTTGCGCTCAGTCCAGGAAATTTATAAATTCACCAGAGCGTCGAATGAGTCTGAACGTTTTACACAAGATTGATATACAAATTACCCATATTTTCCTAATTTTTCAGAATTTTTTGAGTTACAGAAGTATTCAAAGTTTCCAGATTGTACAGACTGTTCTGTTTTTGACAGATTCTGTTTTCTTTGTGTTGTTTGCTTATTTTGATGTATCTATGGGTTGTATCGGGGGGTATGAACCATGGAGAAGTTGAAATACAGTAGATATTACACCAATATAAATAAAGAATGAGTTCACAACAGTACCTAAAGTGGTGATATATTTTTCTTATACTAACGGATCTCATGAGTTTTGTGTTGTGAAGTTTTCAAGTTTTGGGTAAAGATTTGATGGACTATGGAATAAGGAGTGGCAAGATCCTAAGCTTGGGGATGCCCAAGGCACCCCAAGGAATATTAAAGGATACCAAAGAGCCTAAGCTTGGGGATGCCCCGGAAGGCATCCCCTCTTTCGTCTTCAATCCATCGGTAAATTTACTTGAGGCTATATTTTTATTCACCACATGATATGTGTTTTGCTTGGAGCGTCTTGTATGATATGAGTCTTTGCTTTTTAGTTTGCCACAATCATCCTTGCTGCACACATCTTTTGAGAGGGACACGCATAAAACGTGAATTTATTAGAATACTCTATGTGCTTCACTTATATCTTTTGAGCTAGGCAATTTTGCTCTAGTGCTTCACTTATATCTTTTTAGAGCACGGTGGTGTTTTATTTTATAGAAATAATTGAACTCTCGTACCTCACTTATATTATTTTGAGAGTCTTTAAACAGTATGGTAATTGGTTTAGGTTATGAATTTAGTCCCAATATATTGGGCATCCAAGAGGAATATAATAAAAACTTTCATATAAAGTGCATTGAATACTATGAGATGTTTGATTCCTCGCATATAGTTTTGAGATGTCATGCTAGTGAGTAATTGTGGATTGGTAGAAATACTTGTGTTAAAAGTTTGTGATTTCCGTAGCATGCACGTATGGTGAACCGTTATGTAACGAAGTCAGAGCATGATTTGTTTATTGATTGTCATCCCTTGTGTGAGGGTCGGGAGCGCGCGATGGTTAAATCCTACCAGCCTCTCCCCTAGGAGAATGCGTCTAATACTTTGCTTCGATAACTAATAGAATTTTGCAATAAGTATGTGAGTTCTTTATGACTAATGTGAGTCCATGGATTATACGCACTCTCACCCTTCCACCATTGCTAGCCTCTCTAGTACCGCGCAACTTTCGCCGGTGCATTAAACCCACCATATTCCCTTCCTCAAAACAGCCACCATACCTACCTATTATGGCATTTCCATAGCCATTCCGAGATATATTGCCATGCAACTTCCACCGTTCCGTTTATCATGACACGCACCATCATTGTCATATTGCTTTGCATGATCGTAAGATAGCTAGCATGATGTTTTCATGGCTTGTCCGTTTTTTTATGTCATTTGCTATGCTAGATCGTTGCACATCCCGGTACACCGCCGGAGGCATTCATATAGAGTCATATTTTGTTCTAAGTATCGAGTTGTAATTCTTGAGTTGTAAGTAAATAAAAGTGTGATGATCATCATTATTAGAGCATTGTCCCATGAGAGGAAAGGATGATGGAAGCTATGATTCCCTCACAAGTTGGGATGAGTCTCCGGACTTTACAAATAATAAAAGAGGCCAATGAAGCCCAAATAAAAAAAAGAGGCCAAAGATGCCCACCAAAAAAAATGTGAGAGAAAAGAGAGAAGGGACAATGCTACTATCTTTTTTTCCACACTTGTGCTTCAAAGTAGCACCATGATCTTCATGATAGAGAGTCTCCTATTTTGTCACTTTCATATACTAGTGGGAATTTTTCATTATATAACTTGGCTTGTATATTCCAATGATGGGCTTCCTCAAATTGCCCTAGGTCTTCGTGAGCAAGCGAGTTGGATGCACACCCACTTAGTTTCTTTTTGAGCTTTCATACACTTATAGCTCTAGTGCATCCGTTACATGGCAATCCCTACTCATTCACATTGATATCTATTGATGGGCATCTCCATAGCCCGTTGATACGCCTAGTTGATGTGAGACTATCTTCTCCTTTTCCTCACAACCTCCACCATATTCTATTCCACCTATAGTGTTATATCCATGGCTCACGCTCATGTATTGCATGAAAGTTGCAAAGGTTTGAGAACATAAAAAGTGTGAAACAATTGCTTGACTTGTCATCGGGGTTGTGCATGATTTAAATACTTTGTGTGGGGAAGATGGAGCATAGCCAGACCATATGATTTTGTAGGGATAACTTTCTTTGGCCATGTTATTTTGAAAAGACACGATTGCTTTGTTAGTATGCTTGAAGTATTATTGTTTTTATGTCAACATTAAACTTTTGTTTTGAATCTTATGGATCTGAACATTCCTGCCACAATAAAGAATATTACATGGATAAATATGTTAGGTAGCATTCCACATCAAAAATTCTGTTTTTATCATTTACCTACTCGAGGACGAGCAGGAATTAAGCTTGGGGATGCTGATACGTCTCCAACATATCTATAATTTTTTATTGTTCCATGCTATTATATTATCTGTTTTGGTTGTTTTATATGCATTAATATGCTATTTTATATTATTTTTGGGACTAACCTATTAACCTAGTGCCCAGTGCCAGTTTCTGTTTTTTCCTTGTTTTTGAGTATTGTGGAAAAGGAATATCCAACGGAGTCCAAACGGAATAGAATTCTACGCTGATTTTTCTTGGACCAGAAGGAACCCAGGAGGCTTCGAGAAGAGGCCAGAAGACCTACGGGTAGGCCACAAGCCACCAGGGCGCGCCCCTAGGGGGGCGCCCCCCTGGCTTGTGGGCCCCCCGTAGCTCCCCCAACCCTAACTCTCCGCCTATAAATTCAGGAATATTCCCCCAATACCAAAGGGAGCCACGATAATACTTTTCCGCCGCCACAAGCCTCTGTTCCCGTGAGATCCCATCTTGGGGCCTTTTCCGGTAATGTGCCGGAGGGGGATTCGATCACGGAGGGCCTCTACATCAACACCATTGCCCTTCCGATGATGCGTGAATAGTTTACCTCAGACCTTTGGGTCCATAGCTAGTAGCTAGATGGCTTCTTCTCTCTCTATGATCTTCAATACCACGTTCTCCATGATGTTCATGGAGATCTATCCGATGTAATACTCTTTTGCGGTGTGTTTGTCGAGATTCGATGAATTGCGGATTTATGATCAGATTATCTATGAATGTTATTTGAATCTTCTCTGAATTCTTATATGCATGATTTCATATCTTTGCAAGTCTCTTCGAGTTAATGGTTTGGTTTGGCCAACTAGATTGGTAATTCTTGCAATGGGAGAAGTGCTTAGTTTTGGTTTCAATCTTGCGGTGTCCTCACCCAGTGACAAAGTAGGGGTAGCGAGGCACGTATTTGTATTGTTGCCATCAAGGATAAAAAGATGGGGTTTTCATCATATTGCTTGAGTTTATCCCTCTACATCATGTCATCTTACTTAATGTGTTACTCTGTTCTTCATGAACTTAATACTCTAGATGCAGGCAGGAGTCGGTCGATGTGTGGAGTAATAGTAGTAGATGCAGAATCGTTTCGGTCTACTTGATACGGACGTGATGCCTATATGCATAATCATTGCCTTGGATATAATTATCACTATGCGCTTTTCTATCAATTGCTCGACAGTAATTTGTTCACCCACCGTATTATTTTCCTTCAAGAGAGACGCCTCTAGTGAAACCTATGGCCCCCGGGTCTATTTTCCGTCTTATATTTTCAGATCTATAAACCAAAAATACCAAAAATACTTTGCTGCAATTTATTTACTTTTATTTTAGTTTTCGTTTTAGTAATCTGTTATATCTATCTCTATCAGATCTCATCCTTGCAAGTAACCGTGAAGGGATTGACAACCCCTTTATAGGGTTGGGCGCAAGTGTTTGATTGTTTGTGCAGGTGCATAGATTGGGCCTTGCTTGTACCTCCTACTGGATTGATACCTCGGTTCTCAACAACTAAGGGAAATACTTATCTACTTTGCTGCATCACCCTTTCTTCTTCAAGGGAAAACCAACGCAAGCTCAAGAAGTAGCATCCTCCAGTTTCCTCACTTCTTCCACGTATGCTTCCATCAATGGGCTCTGATAATCTTTGTGGACTTGCTTCACCACGAGCTGTGAATCTCCTCGGATGATCAGTTTCTTGATTCCCAACTCCACCGCGATTCTGAGTCCGGCAAGGAGTCCCTCATATTCAGCGGTGTTGTTGGTGGCTTCCTCCCGGGAAAGTGCATCTGAACCACATACTTGAGGTGCTCTCCGGTGGGGGCGACGAGGAGCACGCCTGCTCCGGCACCCTGGAGTCAGAAAGCACCGTCAAAGTACATGATCCAATCCTTGGGTGCTTCTTTGCCGGTGAGAATTGTCTCTGGGGCCTCTTCGTCTAGTGTGGGTGTCCATTCTGCAATGAACTTTGCCAACGCCCTGCTCTGAACTGTGGAAGTGCTCTCATACTTCAATCTGAAACTTGACATCTCAAGTGCCCACTCAACTATCCGGCCAGTGGCTTCGGGGTTCCTCAATATGCGTTGCAGCGGAAAGCGAGTTACAACTGTGATCTCATGGGCTTGGAAGTAGTGGCGCAGCTTCCTCGAGGCCATGATGAGGCCGAAGATCATATTTTGCACTCCAGAGTATCTTCACCTAGCCCCCTGCAACAAGGAGCTAACAAAGTACACTGGCCGCTGCACCACTTTCTTCTTCGTCACTTCCTTGGGACTGCCTTCGCTAGCTTGCTGAGGTTCCCCTGGGTCTGCATTGGGTCCTGTCGTGGATGCTTCAGTTTTGTCCCCGGCAGCATCAGCCACAGCGGCTGCACCTTCATCCATTTCTCGCTGCGCCACCAGCGCTGCACTAACCACTTGATTTGTTCCCGCCAAGTATAGCAGCAACGGTTCTTGCGGTTTAGGAGCGACCAAGGTGGGAGCGGAAGAAAGGTAAGTTTTCAGATCCTGCGGTGCTGCCTCTGCTTCCGGGGTCCACTTTATTGGGCCAACCTTTTCAGAATCTTGAAGAACGGCAGGGCGCGTTCAGCGGATTTGGAGATGAACCTACTCAATGCGGCCATGCATCCGGTCAAACGTCTGATGTCCTTGATGGTTGTGGGTGCTTGTATCTGCTCAATTGCTTTGATTTTGTCGGGATTGGCTTCTATTCCTCGCTGAGATACAAAGAACCCAAGTAGCTTACCGGATGGGACGCTAAACACACACTTCTCAGGGTTGAGTTTCAAATTGATCTTGCGCAAGTTTGCAAAAGTTTCTTCCCAGTTTTGTATGAGAGTCGCTTCATCCTTGGTCTTGACGACTATGTCATCCATGTAAGCTTCCACATTTCTGTGCAACTGAGGTCCAAATCCAGTCTGCACGGCTCTGGCAAAGGTAGAACCAGCGCTCTTTAACCCGAAGGGCATCCGTACAAAGCAGTACGTGTCGCACGGAGTTATGAATGCGGTCTTTTCCTCATCTTCCTTAGTCATGAAAAACTGGTGGTATCCAGAGTATGAGTCCAAGAAGGAAAGCAAGTCGCACCCGAAAGTGGAATCAACAATCTGGTCGATGCGCGGCAAGGGGAAAGGGTCCTTTGGGCGTGCTTTGTTCAAGTCAGTGAAATCTATGCAGAGTCTCCATTTCCCATTCGCCTTGCGCACCACTACCGGATTGGCTAGCCAAGTTGGGTGCAACACTCCTCTGACCAAACCAGCTGCTTTGAGTTTCTTGATTTCTTCGGCAATGAACTGCTGCCGCTCCAAGGCTTGCTTCCTAACCTTTTGCTTGACGGGCCTGGCATGAGGGCAGACAGCAAGGTGGTGCTCAATCACCTCCCTGGGAACACCGGGGATGTCAGATGGTTGCCAATCAAGCACATCGACATTCGCCCGCAGGAAGGGAACGAGCGCGCTTTCCTATTTGTCAGTAAGGGTGGAGCTGATGGTGAACGTGCCACCAGTGCCATCCGGCCCTGCCGGGATCTTCTTCGTCTCAGGATAGGTGACCTTGGACTTCTTTCTAGCGGAACTCTCCGGCAAGTCATCATTAGGTGCAGCGCACTCTGAAGAGGCGCGCTTCCCGGAGTCCCTGCCGGCATTCACGCTAGGCTTCTTTTTTTCTTTGATTCCTTGGCGGGGGCTAGGATTTCTTCAGCCTCAGCTGCTACCGCGTCCCGATACATCTTGTCCATGCATATGACTGCATCCTTCTTGTCAGATGGGATGGATATTATTCCAATGGGGCCCGGCATTTTCAAAGTATTGGAAGCATAGTGGGATGCTGCCATGAATTTTGCCAGGGCTGGGCGACCGAGAATTCCATTGTAAGGCAGAGGGAGCTCAACCACGTCAAACACTACTTTCTCAGTCCGGTAATTCAACTCCCCGCCAAACGTCATTGGCAAAGTGATCTTTCCCTTAGGTCGGCTTCTGCCGGGGTTGACTCCTTGGAATGTACCCGTAGCCTTGAGCTGTCCGTCAGGGATCTGCAGCCTTTCAACCACTTTTGGGGAGATTAAGTTCAATCCCGCCCCGTCGTCAACTAACATCTTGGTGACCTTGATGTTGCGGATTGTTGGGGAGACCAACAACGGCAAACATCTGACCGCAGTGGTGCGATCAGGATGGTCTTCTTCATCAAAGATGATAGGCGTGCGGGACCATTTGAGTGGCCTTTTGGATTCTGCAGCTGGTTCCACAGCATTGACCTCGCACGCCCACTGCTTGAGCTGTCAGTGAGAGGAATGCAAGGATGCACCCCCGTCAACACACATGGCTTCGGTTGCCTTCTGGAATTCTCGATCACTGGAATCCTCCTCGTCATCCTCATCCTCTCTCATATCCTCTGCTTCTTTCTTCTCACGGCCTCTGGCTGGCCTCTCCTTCTGCTGCGGAGCATTGCCGCAGCGGCCTCCTCTGCCGCCACGACCGTTCCCGGCAGCACCGTCTTGGCCTTTCTCTTTGTCATGCTTCTCGTACTCGGCCTTCTGCTTCTCGACAAGTTGCTCAACTTGGCAGCATTCCTGGAGATCGTGGCCTTTAGAGCGGTGGATTTTGCAGTATGGCCCGTCGGACCTTCCTGTTTTCTCAGAGGCAGCGGCCTCCCGGCAATCAGCGCACGCGTCAGCTCCCTTGATGGGGCCCTCGGCTTTGGCCTTCTTGCCGGTATTGAGATCACCGGACCCTCAACGGCCAACACTGCTTTTCCCTTGCGCTTCTTGTTGTGCTTCCGGCTCTTCCCCTTCTGGCCCGGGGCATCTTCGTCGTCATCTCAATCGACTTTGACGTCAGCCTCCTCTCCGGGTAGTCGCCTTCCTTCCTCAGCACGAGCACACTTGTCCGCCAATGTGTACAGCTCATTGACAGTCTTGGGGAGTCTAACGTTCATCTAGGCCCGCATTCTGCTGTTGCGCACGTTCGAATGGAACGCGGCAATCACGGTAGCGGGGTGTATCTCTGGAATGTTGCGGTGCACTCGACTGAATCACTGGATGTACTTCCGAAAAGTCTCTCCCTCCTTTTGCTGAAGGACTTGCAGGTCGTTGGACTGCCCTGGCTCCTGGTGGCCACCTGTGAAGGCGGCAACGAACTCGTTGCACAAGTCAGCCCATGATGAAATGGAGTTCTTCGGCAGGTGCATCAGCCACGATCTCACGTTTGGCTTGAGTGCCAAAGGGAAGTAGTTGGCCAGCACTTTCTAATCTCTTCCTCCTGCGGCTTGAACGGCTATCGTGTAGATGCCTAGGAATTCTGCCGGGTTCAGTTTTCCGTCGTACTTCTCCGTCAGCTCTGGTTTGAAAGCTCGGTCCGATGGCCAGCGGACCTGCCGCAGCTCGCGAGTGAAGGCAGGGCACCCAACCTCGTAAGGCAGGTACCCGCCAGCACTGGGCGCGGGGTCGCCAGTACCTGGGCCGTTACGCCTATCAGACTGACGGTGTGCTTCTCGGCGTCGCTCTATGGTTATGCGCGCGTCTTCTTTCCGCCGATCTTCCAGGACACGCCGCTGGTCCCGGTGATCGCGCGGGCCAGACGAGGCCATAGATGCCTCGTCGAGCTCGTCAGCATGTGAAGCTCACCATGGCTGCTCCTGGGTCTGTTGTCGCGGAGAGGACATCACCGTTGGTGTGGCCCCCTCGGCACGATCATCGGCTCGGGCCGCCGTTGCCGTGCGCGTGCGTCACGATGGCTCTGCATGCTGAGATTTGTTGGCTTCGACGAAGGATATCAAACTCTGGATGGTAGCTCTCCACTCGTCCATCTTATCAGCCACCGGCGGGAAGTTTAGCAGCAGCTGGGCTCACGCCATTGCTTCTGATGCCGTGTCCGGCATGGCGAAAGAGGCGGACCACGACATCGCCCGGCTCCTGGTGCAATCAGGAGGGGCATCGCCGTGTCCCTGTCGCCGTGCGCCGCTTGCCGGGGCGGTCTGTCATGGGGGATGCCGAGCCCGCGGGTTCGCGGCCCCGCTCGGCGCTCCGTCTTGTTCTGGACGAGGTGTGCGCCCAGTAGCCGCGCCAGTGACGGGCGCAGATGGGGGATCACAGCTTGCTCCGGATTGAGTGCCGTTGTGGCGGCCACGGCCATCCACGCGGCGGGGAGGTGGAGATTGGTCGTTTCCTCCGCCCGCAGTACCAGGGGCATGCTCGCCTCGATGTTGCTGATGTTGCTCCTCTCCGGCGTTCCCCGGTCCAACCTCGGTCGCGGAGGACACGACGGTGGCACCGCCTGCGCCAGCCGCATCACCCACGATGCCCGCCTCGCTTGGAGCCGCCGTGGTGCCAATGGCGCCCGCGGTTGCATGCGAGGGAGCATTTGAAGTGGAGGGATGCACGGTCGCGTCGGACTTCTTCTTGGGAGCCATGGATGAAGAAGACGATGATGAAGATCGACTCGCTGCTCACGAACTCGGGTTCGCACAAATGACGCGCCCCTAGCTGGCATGCCAAAGATGTCGGGGATCGATGCACTCGACCACCTATGGGGCCGTCGGCCCCTTTGTGGTTCGGCGGGGGCGAGATCACATGCACAAAGAGCGAGATGGTGAGACGATCGGGACGATGGTGTTTTACCCAGGTTCAGGCCGCTGTGAAGCATAAAACCCTACTCCTGCTTTTGGTGGATTGATCACAAGAACACGAAGAACATGCAGCGCTCAATCCCGGCAAGGGTTGCCGTCGGGGAGAGCCGCTACGTGAGTACAAGTGTCCAAAAGTCCGAATCTTGAGCTAGGTTGCCTTGGGCCTCCTTTTATAGCTCAAGGGGCAACCACAATGGCAAAATAGACATTGTCTGATGATTAGACAGCTAACAGTGCTATCATACGTAACTCTGGCACTTAGGACAAAATGCCATAAATGCAGCCTAGGTGGCGTTCGGGGGTGCATCCCCGGCAAGCTTCTACCATCGCTCTAGCTAACTATCGCACCACAGCTTGACACGCCTATGGTCGGGTGTCAAGGGGGCATAATCTATCTTCCAGCGTGCCACCACGTGCTTAGGGAGAGCCACTTAGCCACCTAGGGGCTCGACACCGCATCGACAAGTGACTGGCGTTGCAATGCGGTGGAGCGGTGGCCGATCGGCTCGCGCTTGCCGGGGGATGGCGTGCCGGGTCTTCCTGAAGGTGCACGCGTCTAGGTCCTCGGCAGGCACCGGGGATGAGCTTGGCGCGCTCCGGGCCCGTCCTGGGCTGTTGCGTTGGTCTTGCCGGCGTTGCTTGGCCTTTTGTAGGTTGCTGCTGCCGGGGTCTGGGTCTTGAATGCTTGCTTGGTTTGCGATTGTGTTGATGGGTTTTGCTACTACTGCCTGTGCATAAGTCAGGGGCACTGGATACCCCTGTCCTAGTGCACCGACACAGTGTCTCTTTTGGTCCAGAAAAAATTTTCAAAAGTGTCGTCGCGTTTGGACTCCGTTTGATACAGATTTTCTGAAAAACTAAAAACAAGCAGAAAACAGCAACTGGCACTTGGCACTGGGTTAATAGGTTAGTTCCCAAAAATGATATAAAATGGTGTATAAAGCATACAAGATTAATAAAATAATAGCAGGAAACAATAAAAAATTATAGATACATTGGAGACGTATCAGTCGCTAAAGCAGATGAGCACTTGGACATCGAACTGATTATCCCGCCTGCCATAGAGCCAGACGAGGAGAAAATCGGGGGCTTCATAATCGAGGAAACCTCCTCATCCCACGAAATAATGGACATTATCACCCCCTGGATAGAGCCATCACTCGCATGTATACTAAGGAAAGAACTTCCCGAGGACCAAAGATATGCGAGTCGAATCATCCGACGATCCAAGGCATACAAGGTCCACCAATAAAAATTATATATACGAAGCTCTACTGGTGGTACTCCAACGTTCTATCTCCGAGGAGGGGGGATAACTCTTCTCGAAAATTCTCTCCGGTATGTGCGACCAACACGCTGCACCTTGTACTTTGTAAGCATTTTTTTAGTCGGGTTCTATTGGCCCACCGTGCGAGTTGACGCAACGGAAACTGGTGATGCATGCATAGGTTGTCATCTATTCGCAAGACAAAACCACATGCCAGTCATAGCCTTAAGAACAATTCTGATCACATGGCCTTTTGCGGTCCAGTCTGGGGGCTAGACATGGTCGGACCACTTCGTGGAGGAACAGATAAGAAGAAATACCTTCTTGTCATGGTCGACAAGTTCACAAAATGGATAGAGGCAAAACCCATGACATCAGTAAAATCTTAGCCAATTATTAACTTCATCGTTGGCATGGTACACTGTTACGGGGCACCGCAAAGCATCGTCATGTACAATGGATCAAAATTTACTGCCAAAGAGGTAAAGGAATGGTGCACCAAACAAAAACATTAAGCTTCATTTTGCCTTGGTTTACCATCCGAAAACCAACGGGCAAGTCGAACGAGCGAATGGTTGAATTTTAAGTGGCATTAAGCCTCGCCTGGTTCATTCCTTGGAAAAGGCTGACAACATGTAGGTCGAGGAGCTCGACTCTCTATTATGGGTCTACGGACAATACCGAAAAGATCTACATGCTATACCCCATTCGTCATGATTTACGGAGCCGAGGCCATTCTCCCTAGCGATCTCATCCATGACACACCTTGAGTACACATGTACGAGGAACAGGAAGCTGCGTAGTCGGCAAGATGACCTCGATGCCCTTGATGAGGAACAAGACATTGCTCGAGCAACCTAAGCTTTTTACTAACAGTAGACATGGTGCTACCGGAATCGCGAAGTTTGAACAAAGGCGTTCAATGTCGGGTGTGGCGACACATGAAATCCGATGGTCGGTGGCTGCAGGTACTCCATACCACCATTTGGATACGCGACGAGGAGATACGGTGTAGGGCCGGGGTGCTCGACGGCGGCGGGGGAGGCAAGGAAGGGGCAAAATATGTCAGGCGAGAGATAGAGGAATCCACAATCGCAAGGGGGTGGGACATATGTGGCAGGAGAGCCAAAATATATCGCTCCCCTGAATTTTTTCTGGGATGGGCCATTTTACAGGACCTTCGTATTACGATTTTTATCCATGGTCTCGTAAAATGGTGGTTATTATAGCCGACGGGACGATTCATGGGATCTACGAGACATGCTTTTATAGGAGTAATTTGAGAGCTTCCTCACCTCCTTTCTCGTTTGATTGACTACTTTATAATTTGAGGTTATTTATTTTTAAAGCGGGGCGGAAGCTTCTTTGAAGAACAGAAAAGACCAACTCAGGACATCTCCAACGGCAACCCGCAAATTCCCCCCCGCATCCGTCCACGGACAGGTGGTACCAGTCCGCGGACATGGATGCGGGAGGGCGACATCCAACTGTAGCCGCATACATCTAGATAACAACTCAAACCAACCGGTCAAAATTCATGCAAACACGATAGATTTCATGCAAACACACAACGGATTTCATATAAACACGACAGATTTCATTACATTTACATCAGTCCGGCTCTAGAGATGTATAATTAATACCTAATCTAAATTATCACCGGCGCCCGTTCCTCGTGTCCGGCCATGAACCCCGAGAACTTCGCCTTCTCCAGCTCCGCCTCGGTGCTCTCCAACTCCGCCTCCGTAACCTCCTACTCTGGAGGCCCGACAAGCGCCGATGTCTGCCTCCATGTTGCCGCCAATCGATTGATTGGCCGCCGATGTTCAACCCACTAAGCTTGGCATCGACGGGAGGGGAGGAGCGGTGGCCTTCCTGGGACCAGAGCATCGGGGACCTCCCGTGCACTACTCTTCGTCGCTGTCAGCGGCGCCCGTGGACGCGCCAGCTTCGTTGGGGTTGGCCTCGGTGTTGTCCTCCTCCTCGTCGTCGCTGTCGCCGAATAGCGGCACGCCCTCCTCCTCGTCATCGTCCTTGGCCGCGGTCGCCACCTCTGCCACCCGCTTCTTGTACCGCTAACGCGCGAGACGAATCTCACGTGTGGAGCGGAAGGAGCCCAAGATCACCTCCTGCTCTGCCAGGTCTGTGTCGGGCACGACCGCCCTGTCGGTGACAAGCTGCTCCTCCGCCTGCATGTGCTCCTGGAGAAGGCCGTGGTTGTAGGCGGTGTGGAAACTTTTTGGATATATTGTTTGGACCAGAAGACACCCAGTGGGCCGAAGAAGTGCGAGAGAGGTGGGCTGTGTCGGTGTCAAAACCGGCGGATCTCGGGTAGGGGGTCCCGAGCTGTGAGACTTGGATCGATGGTAACAAGAGACGAAGGGGACAAGGTTTTATCCAGGTTCGGGCCCTCCTATGGAGGTAATACCCTACGTCCTGCTTGATTATATTGATGATATGAGGATTACAGAGTTGATCTACCACGAGATCGTATGACTAAAACCCTAGACGAGTTTTGTTGGCCTACAACCTAAAACCCTTCAGCTTATATAGACGCCGAGGGTACCTAGGGTTTACACATGGTCGGTTACACGTCGAAGGGATAAACATGCCTATTCACTACTTTAAACTTGGAGGACACGCCACGATCCTTGAGGCTTCCATCCTGGAGACAAGACCCTCGATCCATCTAGTGTCCGGTGAACGGCCCATACAGTCCGGCCCATAGGAAATAGGTCGGCCTCCCGAGGACCCCTTAATCCAGGACTCCCTCAGTAGCCCCCGAACTAGCCTCCTACGCCAAGAGTCCTAGCTTCAGCTGCTTCATGTGATCAAAAGTCTTCGGCTTGCGAGGCGAGTTCCTTCCTCCAAATAGTGATCGGCCGAGATAGTTCGGCCCCCGACGACGTGTAATTTCTCCGATCATAGATCGTTCGAACACCATAAGTAACCGGCCCTGAAGGCCAAACGTCAGGGAGTGAATAGTGATTTCTGACAACCTTTCAGACGAAAGGTCACGGCCCATCATGACCACTAAACCAGTCGTAAAGACTCGATTCGCGGTTCGAGGCCGTTTCCACCAGCACGGTCCATCAATGCACAGATCGTGCCCCATTTTACACGGGATATGTTTAATCATGTGCGTATAACGGTACGCACGCCTTGGGAAGCGAAGAGATTCACGGCGCCGTGAAGGGAGGCTAACCGGCAGTAAGCTCAATAAAAGGGAAAGAAAACCCCAAGGCTTATCCGCACTTCCCATTCGCATCCCTGCTTCCCCAATCTTCCGAGCTTCCAGAGCCCATATCTAGGTTTTACATTCTTCCTCCTCCGAGCTTAGCCATGGCCAGCTCCGGATCCAACTGCAAGTGGGAGGCATCCACGGTCACAGACCAGGACATCCGGGATCTCAAGGACGCCGGTTACCTCCCCGCCAATGTCTTCCACCGCGCTGCGGAGGAGGGCCAAGTGATCCCCACCCCCAAACCTGGTGAGAGGGTGGTCTTTCTTCCCCAATTCATCCGAGGATTGAGCTTCCCGCTCCACCCCTTCGTGAGGGGCCTCATGTTCTTCTACGGCCTCGACTTCCACGACCTCCCGCCGAACTCTTTCATGCATATATCGGCCTTCATCATCGTCTGCGAGGCTTTCTTGCGAGTCGAACCACACTTCGGACTGTGGCTCAAGATCTTCAACATCAAGCCGAAGTGTGTCGCCGACGCACATGCAAACGGTGGTGGGCGGTCATCGGCAAGCTCCCGCATGCAGTATGGCCGTCCGGCACCTTCATCGACACCATCAAGACTTGGCAAAAAGAGTGGTTTTACATCACCGAGCCAAAGGAGGAGAGCGGAACTATTCCTGCCGAATTCAGGTCCGTCCCCCCGGCCAGATTGACCTCATGGGTCCGAAAGGGCCTCGACTGGGGGTCGGACACAGAGGTGGATGACCTGCAGAGGGGCATCGCCTCCATGATCAAGGAGGGAGTCGGGCTGACCAACGTGGTCCAAGTTATGCTTCGGCGGCGCATCCTTCCCTGCCAGCGCCGGAGCTCGCCCATGTGGAATTATCGGACTGACGACGATCCTACGATCCGTCAAATCTTCCGTACCACACGGGAGAAGCTGTGGAAGGCACTATTCAAGGCGCAGGAGAACTGGCCGGCCAAGAAGGAGGACCAGGGCTTACGCGCCGATAAGCTTCCTTCCGAGGTACGACATCGTTCTATTAGATCGGTTTTTATCCTCAGAAGAAAAACTAAGTGCTTTCCGATCACTTCCGCAGGAATGGCTGAGCAAAGCCACGGGCATTAAGTGTCCAGCTCCACAGCCCGAAGACACCAGGTCTCCGCTGCTGTTGGAGATGCTCGTCGTGGTGCCTTACAAGGCGCCGGAGAAGAAGGAGAAGAAGAAACCAGGCCGAACAGGCCTGCGCATCAAGGACCAGCCAGAGGTTGCATCCAAAGAAACCCACGCCTCCTCGAATCAAGAGGAGGAGCATGAGGGTGAGGAGGGAGGCGACTCCCCCCTCGCAGGAAAGAGGGCGGCGTCATCAGACGCCCCGGAGGACTTAGATCCTCCCGCCCCGAAGAAAGCGCGTCGGACACAGGTGGTCCTGTCCGACGACAGTTCGGACTCCGATACTGAGTCCGAGGACTTCGAGAGGGTTCCGCGAAGGAACCTCAGGGTCAAGCCCCCACCTCGAAGGTACAGATCCGAAGATCTTTCCGATCTATTAGTGCTAAGTTTTGAATATGATTAATCATGTGAGCACCTTTGTGACTTGCAGCCCACCACAAGTTCTCCGCACCGATCAGTCTTCGGATGGGGAGACCCCGCCCGCCGAACTAGCGGAGAGCGGGATCGCGTCGCACCCCTCTCCTCCGGGCACCGCGAAGGACGCCGCGGAGGTGTCCTCCCAACAGGCTCCTTTGGAGCCGCACACTGGAGGCGGGGGCGACGACGTTATGGCCGAGGCTAACACCTCGGCTGCCGAAGACCAGGGGGAGAAGCACCTCCCGGATACTGAGGAGACCGGACAAGGTGATGTCCCGTCACCTCCAAGGTCGTCTCCGGAGCGCACCATGCCTCCGGAGGCACAGGTTCAATCCTCAGTTGGAGATCAAGTCAATCGATCACCGCCGGCGCTGCCGGCCACTGGGTGGTCGGCTATGGGGGAGGCTCTGTCAAGCGCCTCCATCTCCGGAGAGCACCGCACCCTTATGGGTGCGGTACTGCAGAGCATTCAGTCCGTGGATATCGGACTGAAGGAGGCCTTCAATGGTCTCCTGACAGGCTTCCAGGTAAGCCATGTAATGCTCTACTTTATGAAGTATTATTTTTTGTGAGTTATGATTATATACATGACAGCCCCCGAGCCCTAGGTGAGTTTGAAAAACTTACATGGGGGTCAAACATAGATCCTTATCCGAACTGTGCATAGGACAATATGTGTTCGGATCGTTCTATCAGTCCTGTAGAGGACCGGACACAGGATCATTTTAGTGACAGTTCGGAGGTTGTAAGCCCCTGTAACATTATATTATTTTGTTTGTTACAGGCTTCGTCGACGGCAGCGGCAACTAACGCTGCCGAGCTAGATGAGCTAAATCGGAAGCTCAAGAGCTTCGAAGATGAGCTTGACGCTCTAAACAAGAGATTCGACGAGGCGCAAGGTAAGCTAGATTAGAGTATCAAAACTCTTCTTTACCGTACTATTAACACGGTTTCTTGATATAAGTCGATGCTTACGCAGCCTTGGCGAAAGAGATTGAGAAGCTCAAGGTCGAACTTGAGAAGGCAAAGCAGGAGGCTGTGGTGGAGAAGGCGGCGGCCAAAGAAGCGGCTACCGCGCTCTCCGCCCTAAGAGCCACCAGTGACAAGTACGAGGCTCGGGTGGAGGAAATCCAACATGAGCTTAAGGACGCCAGGCAAAAGTGCGAGGACTTGGAGCACAAGGGCAAGGAGCAGGCCGCCGAACTATCCACCCTTAAAACTAATCTCCAAAAGGAGCGGGTGGATAGGCGGTCTTTTGAAGAGGAGGTCAACCAGGCCAAAGCTATCATGAATGGTAAGCCGTATTCATTGCAGTGTATCTTCGGGGATAGCAAGTTCGAGTTGCTTACCCAAGTATGGCATTCCCCAGGCGCCTGCTCGGACCTCCAGAGGAGCATGGCGGACGCGAAGCAGTTCTATGCTTCGCGGGGAGAAGGAGATGAAGCTCGGCTATTCTGGGCACAGTTCGAAGCCCCCGAGCGCTCTCCTCTCCTTATCGAGCAGCTAAAACAGCTGATGGAGCTACACTGGATGGCGGAGCCGGCCATGAAGGATCTCTTCATCCGGCTATGGCCCGACGAGCCACTGCCGGGCAGCTACTTCGGCCTGGTGCAGAAGCTGAGCGACGCCTCGCCCCGGGTCGACGCGCTAAGGCGATCTTCCTGTATCGAGGGAGCTCGGATGACCTTTGCGAAGGCCAAGGTGCACTGGCCGGGGCTGGATCCGATGAAGATCACCACCGCTCCTCCGCCTACCGGGAAAGAGCATAGGCGCCCCGAGCTGTACTTCTCCGGTGTAATGGAGGGTGATCGGGCAATAGAGGCGCAGTGTTCGCGAGAGAATGTGTATGAGTAAACGCTTATGTAATATGCCTGAAGACCTTTGAACGCGTTCGTATTGAAAGCTGCATGGTTTATCATGTCTTTCATGTTTCGCATCCTTTATAACTCCTGTGTGGGCGTTGAAACTGAAAGCTGCGAGTCGTCGGCTTCATCCCCCACGCAGATACTATGCGGGGTGTCTCTGCCAATCGCACTATGACCCTTAGCCGAGCTGTCGGTACCCGAAGGCGGTAGTGTGAGGCGGACAAGGCAATCAGACCATAATGCTTTATTGCTTTCACTTAGCCGTAGGGGCGCGAGAAAGGAGTGCGGGAGCTGATGACTAGCCCCCAAGTGTTTGTGATGTTCGGATGAACCGCGGCCAAAGCCTATATCACCTGGTTTGTACTAACACCAAACCCATCGTATGACACGGAATAACCTCTGACGAGATTTAGTTAAGCTCGGATTCGCAGACCGGTTCTCGCATACCATGACAGTCAGTTTTCGGCTTTCTCCGCTGAGGCGCTTAACCAGGCTAGCCAGAAGCACAATCGCAGCGGTGCTCCCTTTGCCCTTTTAGCCGAACAAGCGGAACATAAAGGGGCAAGCATAGGAGCCGGGCAACCCAACTATTGACCCAAGACATAGTTCGGAACCAATGCATATAGAGCGGAATTCCAAGACGCCGAACACTGAATCAGTTGTGATTAGGGCGATTTTTAAGGCCGAGCCCCCGGTCTATTAGCCAGTTGCATCGTAAAGTATACCAAACAGGTTCGCGAGAAGAGAAGGAGAAATAGAGAGTGTGCCAAGAACCGCGAAGTGATCATGCATGATACGGCTGTATTTTACTCAACAACTCTTATTATTCAAATTGTCGATACAACTGTTTATAGGTATTAAAAATGAAATATAAATCTTACAGGAGGGGGTTGTGCCAAGGGTCTTCGATAGGTGACCTGACGTCCTTGATATGCCCTATTGCTTGCCCGCGCCTGTGTCTAACAAAGAGTTGTATACCTCGATGGGTGTACTATTCGGCGAGCGGGCTTTGTCAAAAAGTCTTGAGAAGTCGCCGAAGTGTGAGTGAGCTTTACGCAGTAGTGGATACTTTATGGTACCTGTTGTGTGTCCAAAGACATGTTGACGGTGACAGTTTGGTCCAGCCGAACATTTCCCTTTATTACTTTTCCCCACCGCTGCCCATGGAATTTTGAGCGCGAAGTTGTGCCTCCTCGGCACGTACTTTGCCGGTACTAGGGCCGTGCAATGGGGGGCGAATCCCTATTTATGGGGAGAAGAAGGTTCTGGTACTTCGGATTGAGACCGAGCTCGCTTCCCAGCCTTGGATGCCTTTACGGCGGATGTCGGCGTCTGCCAATCATCGGTGTAATGGAATTCGGCCGCCAGGGCCAACGCATGTTCCTCAGTTCGGAGGGAGCGCTCTGTGTTGCCCTTTACTGTAATGACCCCCAAGGGCCGGGCATCTTGAGCTTGAGGTATGCGTAGTGCCGGACGGCGTTAAAGCGAGCGAACGATGTATGGCCGAGTAGGGCGTGATAGCCGCTGCGGAAAGGTACGATGTCGAAGATCAAGTCTTCGCTTCGAAAGTTATCGGGCGAGCCGAACACTACTTCCAGGCTTACAGAGCCTGTGCACCGGGCTTCAACGCCTGGTATCACTCCTTTGAAGGTAGTGTTACTGGGCTTGATCCTTGACGGATCTATGCCCATCTTTTTCACCGTATCTGAGTAAATCAGATTGAGGCTACTTCCACCGTCCATTAGGACTTTAGTGAGGTGGCACCCGTCTATGATCGGGTCTAGGACGAGTGCGGCCGAACCCCCATGACGGATACTGATCGGATGGTCACGTCGATCGAAGGTGATCGGGTATGCCGACCATGGGTTATACTTCGGGGCTACAGGCTCTATGGCGTAGACGTCACGAAGGGCGCGCTTCCTCTCCTTTTTGGGTATATGGGTGGCGTATATCATGTTTACTATTTTTACCTCTGGAGGAAATTTCTTTTGTCCGCCACCGATCGGACCACGGGGTTCATCCTCGTCCTCGCTGCATGGGCTCTTGCCTTGGTCCTCGGATGCGAGCTTGCCGGCCTGTTTGAAGACCCAACAGTTATGGTTGGTGTGATTGGCGGGCTTCTCCTGAGTGCCGTGGATCTGGCAAGGCCTCTCCATTATCTTGTCCAGCGGGGTAGGTCCGTTGTGTTTGCCTTTAGGAGGCTTCTTCCGCTGCCCAGGCCGGGAATTGCGAAAGCCGGCGTTAACGGCCGTGTCATCGGCATCACTATTATTGTGCCGGCGTTTGTTCTTGTTGCGCTTCGGTTTCCCGTTTCCATCCCGGACTTCAGAGGTTCCGGGGTCTTCGGGGTTGTGGCTACGTCTAGCTAGCCAGTTATCCTTGCCCGCGCAAAAGTGGGTCATGAGTGATGTGAGGGCGGACATTGTCCTGGGTTTGTCCTGGCCGAGCTGTCGAGCCAGCCATTCATCCCTAATATTATGCCTGAAGGAGGCTATGGCTTCGGCGTCCGGGCAGTCTACGATCTGGTTTTTCTTGGTCAAGAAACGATTCCAGAATAGCCGCGCGGACTCTCCTGGCTTCTGAACGACGTTGCTTAGACATGAGGAGTCCGGCGGCCGAACATAAGTGCCCTGGAAGTTAGATCGGAATGCCTCTTCTAGGTCCTCCCAACACCCAATAGAGTTTTCGGGGAGGCTATTTAACCAGTGCCGAGCTGGCCCCTTGAGCTTCAGGGGTAAGTATTTGATGGTGTGGAGGTCATCTCCTCGTGCCATGTGGATGTGGAGGAGGAAATCCTCGATCCATACGGTTGGGTCAGTTGTCCCATCGTATTGCTCTATGTTTACGGGCTTAAACCCTTCCGGGAACTGGTGCCGCATCACCTCGTCTGTGAAGCACAGTGGGTGGGCGGCGCCTCTGACCCGAGCTATGACGCGCCGGTGATCGGTGTCTGTCCTAGCTCGGATTCGTTCCCGATCTTCATTTTCGCGGTCGAACCAAGGCCGGTACCCTTCCCGTCTATCGGGTGAGTACCCTCTGGATCCGTAGATGGATCGCTTACGACCCGCTCTGTGGTCCAGGTCGTGTCGCAGGTCGAACCTGTCGTCGGGCTCTAGTGGCTCCTTTCCCCGTCTGCGAGGTATCGCCAGCCTATAACCGGTGTCGTCGGCCGTCCTGTCTCGTCCTCGAGGAGGGCGGTCTGGCTTATCCTATGGGGTATGCTCGGGGTTTTCGGGATCACCGAGGTCTTCTGGGGTATCTCCGTCTCCGGTGCCATCGGTAGCCTTTCTTCCCTTTTTTTCTTTGGACCGTTTATGCGGCTTTCGGCGCCTTGATGGCGCGTCATCCGATTTGTCGCCATCGTTTCTTGGAGTGTCCACCATGTAGACGTCATATGTGGAGGTGGCGGTCCATCGCCCGGTGTTAACAGGGGCGAGGGCGTGATCCTCCTCATCCATGTAATCTGCCTCCTCGGAGGCAAAGTCCAGCATGTCGGTTAAATCCTCGACAGTGGCTACTAAGTGGGTGGTGGGTGGGACAAAAAATTCGCCCTGACCCGTCTGGAGCCCGATCTGCGAACAGATCGGGGTGGTGTCGTCGGCAATCTTCATCGACGAGATCCGATCTAGAGCCTCGTTGAGTATCGAGAGCTCGATCGGGTCGGCCTGCCCAGAGCTTCCGGAGTG
The DNA here is from genome assembly GCA_039707655.1 of Elymus sibiricus. Classification (NCBI taxonomy): domain Eukaryota; kingdom Viridiplantae; phylum Streptophyta; class Magnoliopsida; order Poales; family Poaceae; genus Elymus; species Elymus sibiricus. The sequence goes on along the minus strand of CM077675.1, from coordinate 188,016,202 downwards.
AACCTCCGATGCGTCCGCGCGGGGAGAGTGTTCGGCAAGAATAGATGTCCGGACATCTGGCACTATGACCGGATCCGGACTAAGAGGCAGGCCCTCGCCCGGGTAGATCCCGTGGGCAGGGCCGGAAGATGGATCTGAGGTTAAAGCCTCGGAGTCTTCGGGCATAGCAGGCGAGACTGCAAGCCCGGTTAGCGACAGGTCGCCCCGAGAATCTACGGAGAACTCTAAGTTCCCGAATCTGACCTCTTGATCAGGGGCGAAGCTTCCGATACGGCCTAGATGGCCGGTCGGGTCGGCGTGCAGCACAACGCTGCCGAAAGCGAAGATCTGTCCGGGGACGAAAGCGCCCGCGTTATGGACCTCTTCGTTGATGACAAGGCGAGCCATCGATTCCTTCTGGTGATCACAACTGAACTCTCAATGAAAGCACCAATGTTGGTGTCAAAACCGGCGGATCTCGGGTAGGGGGTCCCAAGCTGTGAGACTTGGATCGATGGTAACAAGAGACGAAGGGGACAAGGTTTTACCCAGGTTCGGGCCCTCCTATGGAGGTAATACCCTACGTCATGCTTGATTATATTGATGATATGAGGATTACAGAGTTGATCTACCACGAGATCGTATGACTAAAACCCTAGACGAGTTCTGTTGGCCTACAACCTAAAACCCTTCAGCTTATATAGCCACCGAGGGTACCTAGGGTTTACACATGGTCGGTTACACGTCGAAGGGATAAATATGCCTATTCACTACTTTAAACTTGGAGGACATGCCACGATCCTTGAGGCTTCCATCCTGGAGACAAGACACTCGATCCATCCAGTGTCCGGCGAACGGGCCATACAGTCCGGCCCATAGGAAATAGGTCGGCCTCCCGAGGACCCCTTAATCCAGGACTCCCTCAGGCTGTGGAGGCCACAACTCACCAGGGCGCGCCAGGGGGCCCCCGGCGCGCCCTGATGGGTCGCGCCCTCCACGGGGCCCCCCTCCACTACCTTTGATGCCTATAAATACGCAAATATTCAGAAAACCCTAGGGGAGTCGACAAAAACACATCCAGCCGCCGCAAGTTCTAGAGCCTCAAGATCCAATCTAACACCATCACGGAGGGGTTCATCTTCTTCATAGGTGCCTCTCCGATGATGCGTGAGTAGTCCACCATAGACCTACAGGTCCGTAGACAGTAGCTAGATGGCTTCCTCTCTCTCTCTTTTGATTCTCAATACAATGGTCTCTTGGAGATCTATTTGATGTAAACTTTTGCGGTGTGTTTGTTGGGATCCGATGAATTTTGAGTTCATGATCAGTTTCTATCCATGAATATTATTTGAGTCTTCTTTGATCTCTTATATGCATGATTACTTATAGCCTCGTATTTGTTCTTCGAATCTTTGGTTTAGTTAGGCTGACTAGATAGATTTTGCTTGCCATGGGAAGAGGTGCTTTGTGATGGGTTCAATCTTGCGGTGTCCTTTCCCAGTGATAGAAGGGGAAGCAAGGCACGCATGTATCGTTGCTATTAAGGATAACAAGATGGGGTCTATTCCTACATGAATAGATCTTGTCTACATCATGTCAACGTTCTTATTGCATTACTCCATTTTTCCATGAACTTAATACACTAGATGCATGCTGGATAGCGGTCGATGTGTGGAGTAATAGTGGTAGATGCAGGCAGGAGACGATCTACTTATCTTGGACGTTATGCCTATATAATGATCATCGCCTTGGATATCGTCATGATTATTTGATCTTCTATCAATTGCCCAACAGTAATTTGTTCACCCACCGTGTGCTATACTCATGAGAGAAGCCACTAGTGAAACCTACGGCCCCCGGGTCTACTTTTCCAACATATTGCTTTCCGATCTATCTTTTTGTCTCTTTGTTTTCAGATCTACTATACCAAAAACCCAAAAATATATTGCTGCACTTTTTATTTGCCCTTTTTATTTTGTGTTCTTGAGAGATCTATCTCTCCTATCTATCATTACCTAATCTATATTTTTATCGTAGAGAGATTGACAACCTCTCTTACGTGTCTGGTTGCAAGTATTTGTTATTTGTGTGCAGGTGCTGCTTATTAGGTGGTGGTGATCCTCCTACTGGTTCGATACCTTGGTTTCATAACTGAGGGAAATACTTACCGTCGCTGTGCTGCATCATCCCTTCCTCTTTGGGGAAATACCGGCGCAGTCTCAAGCCACGTCAGTCTCGTAGCGGGCCACTATATCGTCCAACCATGTGGGTTTGCAGACAGAAATGGTCATGACTGATTCTTTCGGTGCACGGCGAGACAGGGCGTCAATAGCCGAGTTGGTTGGACCTGGGCTGTAGCAGATCTTGTACCGTAGGCCAAGTAATTTGCTAAATGCTTTTTGTTACCAAGGGGTGGACAAATGTTGATCATCGAGGTGCACCAAGCTGCATTGATCCATACGAATGGTGAAGTCTGATGTCTACTACACAACTTTATTCTTGTAGACTCTGTTGGACCTCCAAACGCAGAGTTTCGTAGGACAGTAGTAATTTTCCCTCCAGTGGATGACCTAAGGTTTATCAATCCATGGGAGGTGGAGGATGAAGATGGTCTCTCTCAAGCAACCCTGCAATCAAATACAAGAAATCTCTTGTGTCCCCAACACACCCAATACAACGATAAATTGTATAGGTGCACTAGTTCGGCGAAGAGATGGTGATACAAGTGCAATATGGATGGTAGATATTGGTTTTTGTAATCTGAAAATAGAAAAAACAGCAAGGTAGAAAGTGGAAAACAACGAGCAAAACATTGTATAAATGCTTGGAAATAAAGCCTAGGGTTCATACTTTCACTAGTGCAATCTCTCAACAATGCTAACATAATAGAATCATATGATCATCCCTCAACGTGCAAAAAAGAATCACTCCAAAGTTCATAAGTAGCAGAGAACATAAGATGAAATTGTTGTAGGTAGTAGAACAACCTCAAAGTTACCCTTTCCGATTGATCTATTGGGCGATTCCTATAGGTATCACAAACAACCCTAGAGTTCGTACTAAAATAACACCAATGATACATATCAATCAACCCTAATGTCACCTAGATACTCCAATGTCACCACAAGTATCCGTGGGTTAATTATTCGACATGCATCAAACAATTTCAGGTTCATCATATTCAATCCAACACAAAGAACTTCAAAGAGTACCCCAAGATTTCTATGGGAGAAGGTAGGACAAGATCGTGAATCAACCCCTATGCATAGGTTACTCCATTGTCACCACGGGAATCCGCAAGTTGAGTACCAAGACATACATCAAGTGATCTCAAATCCAATATTCAATCTGACATAACAAAATTTCAAAGGGAAAGATTCAATTCATCACAACAAGATAGCAAGGGAAGAACACCATATGATCCAACTATATTAACAAAGCCCACAATACATTAAGATCGTGCCATATAGAGAACACGAGAGAGACAGAGAGTGAGAGAGAGAGAGAGATATATATTAAACACATGGCTACTGGTACATACCCTCATCCCCGAGGGTGAACTACTCCCTCCTCGTCATGGCCTCCGCCGGGATGATGAAGATGGCCACCGATGATGGTTTTCCCTCTCCGGTAGGGTACTGGAAAAGCTCCAGATGGATTTTTCTTTGATACAGAGAGTTGCGGCAGTGGAGCGGAAGTTCTAGGTTAATTTCTGAAGGTTTCTCTATATAGGATTTTTCAGCATAGGAATCATGTCAAACAGAGCCACGTGGGCCCCACAAGCCATCAGGGCGCGCCCAGCGGGGTTGGGCGTGCCCTGTTGGCTTGTGGACCATAGGTGGCTCCTCTGCGGTGGTTCTTTGCTCCCATATTTCTTATTTTCTCCAGAAAAATCATAAAAAATTCGGGCAATTCTGAGAACTTTTATTTTCTGCACAAAAACAACACCACGGTAATTCTGCTGAAAACAACGTCAGTTCGGGTTAGTTCTAAATAAATCATATAAAGTGCATCAAAATCATATAAAAGTATTGTAAACATAGGCAAATATGGCATGAATACTTCATAAATTATCGGTACATTGCAGACGTATCAGCATCCCCAAGCTTAATTCCTACTCGTCCTCGAGTATGTAAATGATAAAATACGTAATTTATGAAGTGTGAATGCTAGCATAGTGAATCGTTTTGATTAATTTAAGACACTTTTCTAGCGTCATAACCAGCAAAAAAATTATCATAAAACTTCACCATGATAGAGTAGAAATCAATTCAATGTCATGGTTCAAACAATGCATTCTCTTGAAACTTAACAACACATGTTCTTAGTCATCAAACAATTTCAATGCATCATCAAGTATAAGTAAGAGCTCCACATACTCAATTATCATATAGTCTTCTATGATTGCTAATACTCAAAGCATATTTTTAGAACAAACAGCATCCATCGAACACAGAGAAAGATAGGGGCTTAATGTTTCGCCTCCCAACGTACTTATCATGAAGATAATTGTCAACGGTAATGAATCATGATCAAATATATTTGAATGGATATATGTGTTTGGATCTTTCCCCACCACATGATGCTTGCCAACTAATAGATTGAGGTTGGAATGAGAAGTGGACTCCACAAGAAAAGTAAATTACATGAAATTAAATAACATAAAAATAAATAGATTGTCCCTACGCAGAGGGAAGCAGGGATTTGCAGAGGTGCCAGAGCTCATTGTTTTAAAACAGAGATGGATATGTAATTTTGAGTGGTATACTTTTCCTGTCAACGTCACAACAGAGTTTTCAATATCTTCCATACTAAACACATTATTGGCAATTCCCAAGTAGAATTGAAATTTTACCCCCCCCCCCCCTCCACCATTCAAACACATTCCATGGCTGGCCGAATCCATGGTTGCCTTCCAAACAGTCGACTTTCTAGGGGGAGTTTTTGTTCATCTATTTTTGTATTATGCAGGACTGGGCACCCGTTTAACCAGCCTCTCTTGTGCAATGACAAGTTAATAAACACTCATCTTGAGAATAACCCGCTTAGCATGGAAGATAATGACCGCCCCGTCGCTCCTTGAGCGGTACGAGTAGACAAAACGGATGTTTATTTGAATGTTTAGAGGTGGCACGTGCAAATTTACTTGGAATGGAAGTGAAATACCATATATAGGTAGGTATGGTGAACTCTCATGGAAGAAACTTGTCTCAAGGATTTGGATGCACAAGTAGTATCGCTACTTAGTACGGAGTTTTGGCTAGCAAAAGGTTCTAAACATGCACCACATGTTGGAGGATCCATAGCAATATAACTTCTATGCAAATATACCCAAAACATGACCATTACGTTGTCTTCCTTGGAAAACTTCAACTATTTGATCAAGGTTGAAAATAATTAATGGGAATTCACAATCATAAAAGATGTTCAAGATAATATGTTTGCTTGTGAAAGTTCACTTTCTTATACTAATCATTCATGAATTGCTTGTATGACCAATATTGTGATTGTCAAACTTCAATAGATTTTACTTTCTAAACCAAATGTGAACATGCTACTAATAATATAGCACATTTATAATTTCATATTTATTATATTTCATTCATTCACAATTTACTCATAGGATATAAGTGAAGCACAAGAGTAAACATCAAACTACTCTCAAAAAATATAAGTGAAGATAAATGAGTACTCAAACAATTAAGTAGCTATGTGGGGACATTCTCTCAATAAATACTTTCAGATCTAAGTATTTTATTTAAAAATCAAACAAAAAATACACTCCAAGAATAAAACACATTATGTGAACGAATAAAAACTTACGCTCAACATAGGCTAACCGATAATTGTTGACGAAGAGAGGTGGGATGCGTAGCATCCCCAAGCTTAGATGCTTGAGAATTCTTGTAATATTGTCTTTGGGTACCTTGGGCATCCCCAAGATTGAGCTCTTGTGTCTCGTTAATTCCTCTCACATCAAGGTATCACCTAGGTCTCAAAAAACTTCATCCACACAAAACTTGAAAAGAATTCGTGAGATAGGTTAGTGCACATAAAAATAAATCAACTTTGTATGTACTGCCAAGACAAGTTTCATAATAATTTTCAAACACTATCTACTATATACTATCATTTCCACAATTTATATCTTCCAATACAAGTCATGAAAACTATAGGAGAAGTAGATAACAAAACTATGACATCAATCTGTCTAAACAGGGCAGTCTGTAGCAATTAATTTACAAAGTGCACTTCCGTAACTCCAAAAATTCTGAAAATATAGGAAATGATAAAAAACTTATATTAAAATACTGTGTAAAAATTTCGGAAACTTTCCACGTTCCAGTGAAATATGAAAATTCAAACACTACAGTAAAAGTTTCTGATTTTACACAGCACACATCAAACATGCAATTCAAGCATCCTAAAAGGAAATTCTTGGAACTTTTTATTGGAAAACAAGATTATAAATAAAATAAATAAAAGTTTAACAACATAAAATTATGCTCCAAGCAAAACTCATATTATGTGTCGATTCAAAATATAACTCCAAGTAAGATATACCGATAGTGTTGAAGACGAAAGAGGGGATGCCTTCCGGGGCATCCCCAAGCTTAGACGCTTGAGTCTTCCTTGTATATTACCTTGGGTGTGACTTGGGAATCCCCAATCTTAGGATCTTACCACTCCTTATTCACCTCATATCGGTGTCTTATCCAAAACTTGAAAACTTCAATCACACAAAACTTAACGGAACTTCCTGAGATGGGTTAGTATAATAAATATAGATCATTCAGTTAGGAACTATCAAGACAAGATTCATAATTTTTATCACATAATACCTACTGTATTATATCATTCTCATAATTTATATCACTCAATATAAGCTATGGAAACACTAAAACAAGGAAACTATGCATGCAAAACAGAATCTGTCAAAAACAGAATAGTCTGGGAAGATCTGAATGAAATCCAAATTTCCCTATCTCTAAAAATTCTGAAAAATTAGGAAAACGCATAGAATTTGCATATAAAGACTGTGTAAAAATTTCATAATTTTTTGACACTCCAAAAAAATCAGAGAAATTCTGCACTGGACGTAAAAGTTTCTGTTTTTGCACAGAATCAAACTAACAAGTATCCACACTATCCCAAAGGCTTTACTTGGTACTTTATTGAAATAAAAGACACAAAACATGATTAATATAGTAGCTTAATCATGTGAACACACAAAAACAGAAAGTATAAATATTGTGTTGTCTCCCAACAAGCGTTTTTCTTTAAAGCCTTTTAGCTAGGCATGATGATTTCAATGATGCTCACATAGGAATAGTATTTGAAACATGCAAAAGAGCATCATGGATCACATGACAAGCACATTTAATTCTAACCCACTTACTATGTATAGGGATTTTGCAAGCAAACAATTTATTGTAGCAAGAATCAACTTGCATAGGAAGGCAAAACAAGCACAACTTCAAAATTTTGAACTCATAGAGAGGAAACTTGATATTATTGCAATTCCTACAAGCATATGTTCCTCCCTCATAATAATTTTCAGTAGAATCATGAAGGAATTTAAGAATATAACTCTCACATAAATCATTCTTTTTCTTGATTCACAAGCATAGAAAATTTATTACTCTCCACATAAGCAATTTTCTTCTCATTCATTGTAGTGGGAGCAAACTCAACAAAATAACTATCATGAGATACATGATTGACATAACAAAATTGAAAATTAAAATCATGCTGAAAAGTTTCATAGTTATCATTATTCTTTATAGCATACATGTCATCATCATAATAAATTTGCTCATCAAAACATGGGGTATTAAAAATATCATCTTCATCAAACATAGCATCCCCAAGCTTGTAGCTTTGCATATCATTAGCATCATGGATATTAATAGAATTCATACTAACAATATTGTTACCATGCTCATCATTCAAGGATTTAATGCCAAAAAATTTATTAAACTCTTCGTCTAACACTTGGGCACAATTTTCCGATCCATCATTTTCAAGAAAAACATCATAAAGGTAAAGAACTTGATGCAACATCAATTCCATTTTTCTGTAATTTCCTTTTATAAACCAAACTAGTGATAAACAATAAACTAAATTTTTTAATTGCAAGATCTAAAGATATACCTTCAAGCACTAGCGTCCCCGGCAACGGCGCCAGAAAATAGCTTGATGTCTACTACACAACTTTATCTTGTAGACTCTGTTGGGCCTCCAAGCGTAGAGTTTTGTAGGACAGTAGCAATTTTCCCTCAAGTGGATGACCTAAGGTTTATCAATCCGTGGGAGGTGTAGGATGAATACGGTCTCTCTCAAGCAACCCTGCAATCAAATACATGAAATGTCTTGTGTCCCCAACACACCCAATAAAACGGTAAACTGTATAGGTGCACCAGTTCGGCGAAGAGATGGTGATACAAGTGCAATATGGATGGTAGATATAGGTTTTTGTAATCAGAAAATATAAAAACAGCAAGGTAGCAAGTAGAAAGCAGCGAGAAAAACATTGTATAAATGCTTGTAAATAAGGCCTAGGGTTCATACTTTCACTAGTGCAATCTCTCAACAATGCTAACATAATAGAATCATATGATCATCCCTCAACGCGCAAAAAAGAATCACTCCAAAGTTCATAAGTAGCGGAGAACATAAGATGAAATTGTTGTAGGTAGTAGAACCACCTCAAAGTTACCCTTTCCGATCGATCTATTGGGCTATTCCTATAGGTGTTACAAACAGCCCTAGAGTTCATACTAAAAAACACCAATGATACATATCAATCAACCCTAATGTCACCTAGATACTCCAATGTCACCACAAGTATCCGTGGGTTAATTATTCGACATGCATCAAACAGTTTCAGATTCATCATATTCAATCCAACACAAAAAACTTCAAAGAGTACCCCAAGATTTCTATCGGAGAAGGTAGGACAAGATCGTGTATCAACCTCTATGCATAGATTACTCCATTGTCACCACGGGAATCCGGAAGTTGAGTACCAAGACATACATCAAGTGATCTCACATCAAATATTCAATCCGACATAACAAAATCTCAAAGGGAAAGATTCAATTCATCACAACAAGATAGCAAGGGAAGAACACCATATGATCCAACTATATTAACAAAGCCCGCGATACATCAAGATCGTGCCATCTCAGGAACACGAGAGACAGACAGATTAAACACATAGCTACTAGTAGATGCCCACATCACCGAGGATTAACTACTCCCTCCTCGTCATGGCCTCCATCGGGATGATGAAGATGGCCACCGGTGATGGTTTTCCCTCTCCGGCAGGGTACTGGAAAGGCTCCAGATGGGTTTTTCTTCGATACAGAGAGTTACGGAGGCGGAGCGGAAGTTCTAGGTTAATTTCTGAAGGTTTCTGTATATATAGGATTTTTCAATGTTGGAATCATGTCAACTGGAGCCACGTGGGCCTGATATGTCTCCAATGTATCTATAATTTTTTATTGTTCCATGCTGATATATTATCATTCTAGGATACTTTTTGGGTCTTTATTTACCAATTTATAATATTTTTGATCACTAACCTATTGACCCAGTACCCAGTTCCAGTTGATGTTTTCTGCATATTTTTCACTTTTCAGGTTTACATTACCAAACGAAGTCCAATTACCACGAACTTTTTGATGATTTTTTCTGGACCAAAAGAAGACCTGGAAGCTTCGGAAGAAGCCCGGGAGCCGCACGAGGGTCCCACAAGCCCTGATGGCTTGTGCCTCCCTCGGGCGTCTCCTGACGCCCCTCTCTGGCTTATGAATTCTCATTTATCCCAAAAACCCTAGAGGCAGTCCCGAAACTCTTTTTACGCCGCCGCAAGTATCTGTTCCGTTGCGAGGCCATCTGGAGCTCCGTTACGGCATCCTGCCGGAGGGGGGATCGATCACGGAGGGCCTCTACATCAACCTTGCTGCCCTCATGATGATGTGTGAGTAGTTCACCACAGACCTACGGGTCCATAGCTAGTACCTAGATGGCAATCTCTCTATCTCTTGATCTTCAATACAATTCTCATCGCATCTTCACTTTGATCTATCCGATGCAATCCTATTGTGCGGTGTGTTTGTTGGGATCCGATGAATTGTGGGTTTATGTTAAGATTATTCATGAAAAGTATTTGAGTCACCTCTGAATATTAAGATTCTTATTTGCATGATCATTATAGATTCGTAATGCTCTTCGATTTATCGATGTGCTTTGGCCAAGTAGATTGATCTATCTTCAGTGGGAGTGGTGCGTTGTGGTAGGTTCAACCTGGCGAGTTTCTATATCCCAGTGACAAAGTAGGGGACAAGATGTGTCTTTGTGTTGTTGCTACTAAGGATAACACGATGGGGTTCATTCATATTGCTTGAATTTACTTTGTCTACATCATGTAATCGTTCTCCATGCATTACTCTGTTTTACTTAATACTCAAGATGCATGTTGGATAGCGGTCGATGAGTGGAGTAATAGTAATAGGTGCAGGCAGGAGTCGGCCTACTTCTTTATGGACGTGATGCCAATATACACACGATCATTGCCATGAAAATCGCATAACTATCCGCTTTTCTATCAATTGCCCAACAGTAATTTGTTACCCACCGTATGCTGCCTACATGAGAGATGCCGCTAGGGAACACTATGTCCCCGGGTCTATTTACTTATGTATTTACAAATGCTACTATTACCTTACTGCCTTTATTTACCTTTTATTTTATTTGCAATTTACATTTATCTACAATTATCTACACAACTCATTTGCTTGCAAATAACGAGATCAAGGGGTTTGACAACCCTCTTGCCCGCGTTGGGTGCAAGTTGTTTGTTCTTTTGTGTGCAACCACTGAAGACATTTGAGGATTTATATTCCTATTGGTTCGATAAACCTTGGTTTCATAACTAAGGGAAATACTTACCCACTTTGTGTTGCGATAAACCGTTCCTCTTCACGGAAAACCCAACGCAGATCACGAGTATCAGAAAGGATTTCTAGCGCCGTTGCCGGGGAATATCATCATCAACTACCAAGTAACTCCACACAAATTTTCATTCACTTGTTTATCTTTTAATTTGCTGTTATATTTAGTTTGTCAGATAAAAATCAAAAATAAAAAAATATTTATCTTTGCTTGTTACTAGTTTACTTCTTCGCTTGCTAGTTTACTTGTCTTGCTTGTTGCTTTGCTTGTTTGGTCACCATGTATCAAGATACTACTAAGTTGTGTGACTTCTCAAATACTAATGAAAATGATTTTATTAGTACTCCCGTACCACCCACCACTAGTGCAGAGGCTTTTGATATTAATGCTGCATTGCTAAATCTTGTCATGAAAGATCAATTTTCGGGAAGTCCTAATGAGGATCCCGCGTCACATCTTAATACCTTTGTTGAATTATGCGATATACAAAAGAAAAAGGATATGGATAAGGATATTGTGAAATTAAAATTCTTTCCTTTTTCACTAAGAGATAAAGCTAACGCTTGGTTTTCATCTTTACCTCGTAATAGTATTGGAACATGGGATAAGTGTAAAGATGCTTTTATTGCCAAGTATTTTCCTCCTGCTAAGATCATCTCAATTAGAAATCAAATAATGAATTTTAAACAGCAAGATCAAGAGCATGTTGCACAAGCTTGGGAGAGAATGAAATTGGTGATAAGAAATTGTCCTACTCATGGCTTAAATTTGTGGATGATTATCCAAAACTTCTATGTTGGACTAAACTTTGTGTCTAGAAATCTTCTAGATTCTGTTGTAGGTGGTACCTTTATGGATGTGACCTTAGGAGAGGCCACAAAACTTCTGGAAAATATTATGACAAATTATTCTCAATGGCATACCAAAAGAGCTCCAACCGGTAAGAAGGTAAGTTATGTTGAAGAAATCGCTACTTTGAGTGAAAAACTGGATGCTCTTATGAATATAGTTGCTAGTAAAAATGCTAATGTTGATCCCAATGATTTTACCTTGTCTACTTTGGTTGATCAAAATAATGATGCTATTGACGTGAATTTTGTCTCGCGAAATAATTTCAACAACAATGCTTATAGAGTAAATTTCAATTCTAGACCGTATCCCGGTAATTCCTCTAATAACTATGGAAATTCTTAAGGTAATTCCTATGGAAATCCTTCTACAAATTCTAATAGGATACCCTCTGATCTTGAGAACACAATTAAAGAATTTATTAATTCTCAAAAGGTTTTCAACACTATGGTAGAAGAAAAATTGCACGTAGTTGATGTTTTAGCTAAAAACATGGATAGAATTGCTCTTGATGTAGAAACTCTTAAAAGTAAAGCTTTGCCACCCAAGCATGATTTTAATGAGGCTATTAAATCTATCCAAATATATATATTAATGAAAGTATGGAGAGGACCGCTAAGTTGAGAGCTAAGCAGGAATTCTTAGAAAAGGCACTTCCACCCGGTTTTTACCGGAATCAAGATGAAGATCTTAAAATGATTGTGTCGGCGTTCTAGGAACGCGGGTACCCAGACCTGCCAGCCTGCGGCCCAGGGCTTGGCCCATTATGTCAGCCAGGAGCGGCCTGGCGGGATCGCGCCCCAGACAAGGCCCTCGCGAGGACCCGAGCTCGCGAGGGAGGCGGCATCAAGATCAGCAATGAGCGGGCCTCCTCAGGCCCCCTCCGGAGCGGCGGAGATCTCTAAGCGGAGCCCGGCCTCAGGAGTCAAAGATGACACAAGGAAGGACAGGCGGGCGCCAGCGCGCCAGGCGGTGCAGTTTCCTCTTTGGTGCAAAGGGAGCAAGGACGTACGCGGGTTCCCAAAGCGCCCCCCAAAGGTTTCCATTCTGGTGCAACAAGACCACAACCACGAGCCCAGCAGGACGGATGGCATCGCCGAGCCCACCTCTGCATCATCGATAGCCACTTTGCAGGTCAAGACCACCTTTGAAAAGGGCGGGGATGTACTCCTGTCCCCCTTAGAATTTGGCCGTTGTGGGATCCCTTCCAGCCATTGTGATAAGGGAAGAGGACTCGGGCTGCTGCTATAAGTAGAAGACAGGTTGCAACGTAGAGGGGGACGAGACGGAGAGACCACAGACAAGGCAGAGAGCCAAGAACACCACTCGAGCGCCCTCACGAGGCTCCTCACCACTGTACTAGTTCATCCACCACACCTCCTCGTGAGGCAGTCCACCAAAGCAGGAGTAGGTTATTACGCTTTGCAGCGGCCCGAACCTGGGTAAATCACCGTGTGCATCTTCTTCCTCGTCATCATGCAAGTTCATCGTCCTAACCATCGGGTAGTGAGCTAGGTAGGGCAAGGCTGCAGGGGATCATCGCACACGCCCCTGTGTTCGAATCTTGAGGGTTTTGCGGAGCCCGAAATCCGACATTTGGCGCGCCAGGTAGGGGGCGTGTCGATATCTTCCTCGAAGCCTCGCTCTTCCCTCGCCGCACCGCTCCGATGGTCAACACCCGACAAACTTCCTCCGGCCATGGCGAATCCGTCTTCACCAAACCCACCGCTGCAGACCAAGACCCGCGCCCCAGCGGCACGACGCTGGGCGATCAGTATCAAGCCGCCAGTGTCGTCTCTACCGTCATCGCCCCTCACGCCACCCAAGCGCACGGCGGACGGGTGGCGCCCCCGGCACCGACATCGCGCTGCACCTACGTGGGAGACCTCGACGCGCACGATGCGTTGCTGATGGCGAGCGAGATGCTTGGCCACCGCCCGACGCACGGGGGCTTCGACGCATGGGCCGACCACATCGCTGAGCTGGTCGCCGTCGCGCGGAGGGCCATGGCTCCTCACCCTTCTTCAAGGCCGCAGGCGACAGGCGCCAGAGGCTCGTTCGCCGCGCCTGTCACCCAGCCCACCGACGGCGTGCCCCCTCAGGCCCTGGGCGAGCCCGATCGGGGCCCGCCGCACGCCGTGCTCCTTCTCCTCCGAATTCCGGTGACCGGTTTCGGGGCGCGGCCCGGCCCCAACGATGGAGCACACGGAGGAAACAATGGGGCGCCCCACGCGCGCACCGACACGCGCCTCCGTGACCCTAGGGACCGTCAACAGCCTGGGTTAACAAGGCGGGAGCGCGCTATCCTGCGCAGGGAGCAAGTGGCGCAGGCGACCGGACAAGCAACCAACCACGGCGAAGGCGCATCGGATCGCCAAGGTAACAATCCCCGTCAGGAAGCACGCGGCCCACCCAGCGGCGGTGGCAGAGGTAAGCAACTTCGAGCTGAGGTCCGTCGCAAGAGGGTCTGCGAGCTGCGAGCACAGGGCGGCGCCCCGTCGCCGCCCGGAGGGGCCGCCCCCGGCGCCCCGCCGGGCGGCTCAGGAGGAGAACCGGGCCCTTATGTAGAGCCCTATGTACCAAGCTACGTCAAACCTCCGGACGGCGGGATGGATCAGGCGCCTGCCGCAGGCGCCAGCACCCCCCAAGAGTAGGGGGTACCCTGGGCGTTTTCCCCGAGCCGGGCCTGGGGGCTTCCACCGATGGAGCACCTGGCCTGGACAACGCGAGCGGGAGAAGAAGGGAGGACGCCCCCGGGCCCACGGGGAACAACTCAAGTCATCGCCCTCGCGAGCAAGTAACACCAAGCCAAGCCCCCAGGCCTTAGGAGAAACGGTCTGGGGGGGAGCAGCAAGACACAAGTAACGCGGGCCACCCGCGGCAACCGGAGCACCGGCGCAGCCTTGGGAGGCTGGGCCTCACGAGGCTCCCAGCGCCCCGACGCTTCACGAGGCGGATTCATCGACAAAACACCTTTATGGCTGCGCCGGATGCATTGTGCTCATGTTTGGGCCGCGGGAGCGCAATCCTGCGGCTATGCGGGGAACAATGCATTCGGGTTTGGGTCATAGAGGCGCGCAACCGAGCAAAAATGCACGGGATGGCTCTTGACGGAGTTGGGAGCCACCGGGCCTTGCGCCTGGGGGCTTGCCTAGCTATCTACGGCCGTGACACTCTCACGTAATAATGAGTGGGTTGTATACGCCCGGAGCCCCCCGGGGACGCGGAGGGGTTCCTTCCCACGCAATGTGGAAGCCCCATGCTCCGCGCTGGCGGACAACACTGCCCACCAATGGCTATGCCCACGCAACGTGGATGCCCTATGCTCCGCACTGGGGGAAGACGAAGGCGAAGACTAGCCTAGGTGCCGAACGCGGCAGTTGCTTGCTTCTTTTTGGTGTTCGAATTGCCACTTTTTGGAACGAAGTTTGTGAATTTCGGAACTCTATTTTCAAATAAAAAAGGGGCGGGGACTTTTCTCTCATCGTTCTCTCCTTTTTTGGAGTCTCTTTCTCTGGATTGGTGTTTCGCAAGGGCCCGTGCGCTCCGGCCCTCCCCGAGGTGCCTCGGAGCTGGATAGCAAGGCCCTGTCGCCTCAGGGACTTGTTTCTTTTGGCTGTCGATCCCCGCTCGGGGGCTCCGACCACGGCGTGGCACCGCAGCATGGGACCTCGGGAGGCCCAGTGCCTCCTGAGGCGGTAGCCGGCAGGACGGAATGGGGGTCGCTCGAGCGTCAAAGGGGGCTCCTGAGCAACGCGCCTCAGGAGCCTTACCGGTCATATAGCCACTCTCCCCTTTATGTCGTCCTTGGTTATCCGGTCGGCATCGAGGGTGTCGAGGCCTCACCTCGTAGTTGCATCCTGGTGATCCGGATGTACATTACGGTGGTCAAGGAAATGTGGGGGACTGGGACCTGCCGACGTAGAGCTGCTTGAGTGTCAAAGGGGGGTCCTGAGCAATGCGCCTCAGGAGCCTTACCGGTCATATAGCCACTCGCCCCTCGATGTCGTCCCTGGTGATCCGGTCGGCATCAAGGGTGTCGAGGCCTCACCTCGTAGTTGCGTCCTGGTTATCCGGACGTACATTACGGTGGTCGAGAAATGTGCGGGACTGGGGCCTGCAGACACAGAGTGCCAAAAGGGCCCCCGAACTGTCCCACAAACAAAGAGGAAGCGCCCCAGGTGTAATCGCGGGCTACCTAGACAACCCGGCCGCGCCTCGCAACGCACGAGATCGTCGTTGCCCTACAAGCTAAGTACACTACCGAATCAAGCAAGAGCCTCCTGATCTAATGGCGACCCGAAGACGGGATAAGGGTTGTGCGCACTAACGTGGGGATGCAGGTACTGCGGGCCACCACGCGCGGCTACCGAGACCCCTGAGACCTGAGGCGACAGGAAAAACGATGCGAGGGGAAGGACCCTGCCACGACAAGCAGCAAGGCCACGAACCCGGGGAGTGGCGGCCACGAGCTTCCCCTCACGAGAAAGAGCCTCGCGAGGGCCCCGCCGGCCGTCATCACCGAGCCGCATCGACAGTGACGCCAAGCCCCGCGCGAAGAAACTAAGTCATGTCACGACAAGCAGGCAACCGGCGATTTAAGAAAAGGAAGGACGGACACGAAGGTAATATGCAAAAGGCTAACGCCCTCTGAGGCTGAGTTCTTCTTGAATATTACAAGAACCATGAAAGGGAAACAGGGGATGCCTAGAGGGAGGAGTCACTGTCGCCGCCCGCGCCGCCGGCCGCCCCGGTGTCGGAGTCGTCCTCCCCGCTGGAGGCGGGCACCTGGATGAACCGCTCCACCAGGGACTCCACGTGCGGGCGCACCTCATCCCGGAGGAGCCTCTCGAGCTCGTCGGGCACCCGCTCCCTGACGCGTCGGAGGTCAAACTCTGAGGCATGGCGGCGCAGGTTGGAGAAGACGCACGTCAAGGCGAGGTCCAGGAGGTCGCGCGTGTCGGACTCGTTGTCCGCGTTCACGCGGGAGACGCCGGTCTCCAGCGCCTCCACCACCTTCTGGAAGAACTCAAGATAGCCCCCGTCGCCGCGCACGCACGGCAGCGCGGGGTTTCCCCGACGAACCGGCTCACCGCGCCGGCCGCACGGCGGGCGATGCCAAGGTACTGCTTGGCGCGCTGGGACTCCAGCATCTTGGCATGCGCCGCCTCGTCCTGGGCGGCCTGCACGGCGTCGGCTGCCTCCTTAACCTGGGCCTAGAGGGACGCCAGCTCCGCCCTGGCCTCCGCTTCGCCCCTGAGGGCGGCCTAGAAGGCGGCCTCGGCGGTCGTCAGCTGGGCCCGCAGCGCGTCCACCTCCTCCTGGAGTTCTCCGAGCTTGCGCTTCTTGGCCGTAGGCGCCCGGGAAGAAGGAGGGGATCAAGTCCGGAGCACTGGACAAGACAACTAAGGAAGAAGGAGGCGGCGGAGTACTCACTCATTGACCATGGCCCAGCGCCGGCGGACCTGCGCCGACCCCGAGGGCCCCCTCGCCGCTGCCTCCGGAAGAGGGCGGGGGAGCCGACGACCCTGTGCGCTTCCCCGCGCCTGCAGCACTTCCTCCAGACGCCATGGGAGAGGAGGAGCTGGGAAGAAGAGAGGGCTTTTTCCGTGGAACAATGGAAGCAAGAAGACACCACGAGACTGCAATGCCCCTCGCCAAGGGCGGGGCGGATTTATAGGCGTGACTGCAGCCGCGAAGCGTCGTGGCAGGTCAGGCGACGTGCGCCCCTCGGGCGCCGCGGGGCGGTTCGATCAGCGCGTTGCCGTCCACGTCGCCTCGCCTGCCGATTGTCAGGTCACATCCGCGTGGCCCGAGGAGTGAAGGCCCGAGGGAGCCACAGCATTCAAGGAAGGGCAATGATGGCCGGCGCTGCACACGGGTGTCACATCAATTTGACTTAGGGCGGTTCCTAACGCCCTCGGGGAGCGGGGGTGTCGCCGCTCAGGCGCTCGACACGTGTAAAGCCTGGCCCGCATGCGTTTGGGGCCCGCAGCGCTTCGGGCCATCTTCAAGGGCTTCGCCCGGAAGCCATCTCGAGCGCGCCTTGGGCCCGGGGGCTACTGTCGGCGTTCTGGGAACGGGGGTACCCAGACCTGCCAGCCTGCGGCCCAGGGCTTGGCCCACTATGTCAGCCAGGAGCGGCCTGGCGGGATCGCGCCCCAGACAAGGCCCTCGCCAGGGAGGCGGCATCAAGATCAGCAATGAGCGGGCCTCCTCAGGCCCCCTCCGGAGCGGCGGAGATCTCTAAGCGGAGCCCGGCCTCAGGAGTTAAAGATGATGCAAGGAAGGACAGGCGGGCGCCAGCGCGCCAGGCGGTGCAGTTTCCTCTTTGGTGCAAAGGGATCAAGGACGTACGTGGGTTCCCAAAGATCCCCCCAAAGGTTTCCATTCTGGTGCAACAAGACCATGACCACGAGCCCAACAGGATGGATGTCATCGCCGAGCCCACCTCTGCATCATCGACAACCACTTTGCAGGCGAAGACCACCTTTGGACAGGGCGGGGATGTACTCTTGTCCCCCTTCGAATTTGGCCGTTGTGGGATCCCTTCCCGCCATTGCGATAAGGGAAGAGGACCCGGGCCACTGCTATAAGTAGAAGATAGGCTGCACTGTAGAGGGGGACGAGACGGAGAGACCACAGACAAGGCAGAGAGCCAAGAACACCACTCGAGCGCCCTCACGAGGCTCCTCACCACTATACTAGTTCATCCACCACACCTCCTCGTGAGGCAATCCACCAAAGCAGGAGTAGGGTATTGCGCTTCGCAGCGGCCCGAACCTAGGTAAATCACCGTGTGCATCTTCTTCCTCGTCATCGTGCGAGTTCATCGTCCTAACCATCGGGTAGTGAGCTAGGTAGGGCGAGGGTGCAGGGGATCATCGCACACGCCCCTGTATTCGAATCTTGAGGGTTTTGCGGAGCCCGAAATCCGACAGATTGGTACTTATCCTATTGAATATTTATTTACCTATCTGAATATAAACGATAAAGGGAATGGAGATGAGTCAACTCTAGTTGAGAAGCATCCCGTTTGCTTGGAGGGTGATGATTTTGATGCTAAAACTGAAAAATGTGGGTTTGGAGAGGTCAAAACTTTAACTAGTGATGTGCCCACTATTTTGGATTACAAGGACTTTAATTATGATAATTGCTCTTTAGTAGAATGTATTTCCTTGTTGCAAACCATTATTATCTCACCCAATGCTTATGAACAAAACAAAGCTTTTACCGAACATATAGTAGAAGCTATGATAAAAGCTTATGATGAGAAACTTGAGCTTGAAGTTTCTATTCCTAGAAAATTGCATGATGAGTGGGAACCTACTATAAAAATAAACATAAATAAATATGAATGCAATGCCTTTTGTGACCTTGGTGCTAGTGTTTCAACTATTCCTAAATCTCTTTGTGATGTGCTTGGTCTCGCTAATATTGAAGATTGTTCCCTTAACTTGCATCTTGCGGATTCTAGCATTAAGAAACCTCTAGGTAGAATTAACGATGTGCTTATTATTGCAAATATAAATTATGTGCCTTTAGATTTCCTTGTGCTTGATATTGATTGCAATCCTACTTGTCCCATAATACTTGGCAGACCTTTCTTACGAACTATAGGTGCAATCATTTACATGAAAGAGGGAAACATAAGGTTCCTATTCCCATTAAAGAAAGGGATGGAACACTTACCTAGAAATAAAATTAAACCACCTTATTAATCAATCATGAGAGCTAGTTATGGGTGGAATTTCAAATATGACAATACTTGAAACCATGCATTATGCCTAGCTAGGGGCATAAAACAATAGCGCTTGTTGGGAGGCAACCCAATAGTTATATTTAAATTTTTGCTTTTAACTTTCTGTTTGTTTTTTATAACATGATTATTGCCTCTGTAATGATTATGTTTTTGTGTTTAAATTAGTGTTTGTGCCAAGTAAATCCTTTGGGATGACTCACAAGATGAGTAGAATCGATGCTGAAACAAAACAGAAACTTTTGACTCCAGTGCAGGAATTTTCATTTTTTATTGTAGCGCGATAATGATCTGAAATTTTTACACAGTATTTATATTCAGATTTTCGAGGTTTTCCTAATTTTTCATAATTTTTATATGTACATAAGTATAGTTTATCTAGAGATTTCTACAGACTATTCTGTTTTAGACACATTCTGTTTTTGCTTGCATAGTTGCTTGGTTTGATTATGCTATGGATTGTATCGGGGGGTATAAGCCATGGAGAAGTTATAATACAGTACCTATTATGTAATTATGAAATAATAATCAATTTATAACAGTACCTAGTATGCAATATGTTTCTTATACTAACGGATCTCACGAAGTTTTGTTCGGTTTTGTGTGATTGAAGTTTTCAAGTTTTGGGTGTTATCACGATGGACAGAGGAATAAGGAGTGGCAAGAGCCTAAGATTGGGGATGCCCAAGGCACCCCAAGGTAATATTTTAAGGAATACTCAAGCGTCTAAGCTTGGGGATGCCCCGGAAGGCATCCCCTCTTTTGTCTCAATCCATCGGTATGTCACTTGAAGCTATATTTTTATTCGTCACATGATATGAGTTTTGCTTGGAGCGTCGTTTGTTTTTGTTTTGATTTTACTTTCAGTTTACAACAATCATTTTTTGCTGGACACTCCTATTTAATAGAGACACACCTTCATCATAATTTGTTAGAATACTCTATGTGCTTCACTTATATCTTTTGAGCTTAGCAGTTGCTCTAGTACTTCACTTATATCTTTTTGAGCACGGTGGCGTGTAGATTTTATAGAAATGATTTCCCTCTCTTTATTCATTTATATTTGTTTGAGATTTAATAAATAGTGACGGTAATTTGCATGGGTCATAATACTAGTCGAAAAATATTAGGTATTCAATGAGTGATAATCAAAACCATCAAGTAGCACATATAGAGAAATTGTGGGTTAATGATATTGATGTGGCAATATGAAAAATGTATAAGTTCATAATTGTTGATCGGTAGAAGTGTCGATATTAAGAAAGGTTAACTTTTTGTTCATCTAAAAATTAAAGAGGCATGGTGATGTTGTGTGAGCATTTCTATTCCTCGTTGAAATCCCAGTGTTGTTTCAGGTCGGAAGCGTGCGATGGTTTACTCCTACCAACCTATTCCCTCGGGGCATGCGAGTAGTGCTTTGATTTATGATAAAACTAATAAAACTTTGCCATAAGTATATGAGTTCTTTATGACTAATGTTAAACCATGGACATACGCAAACCTCACCTTCTCATATTTGCTAGCCTCTTCGGTACCGTGCATAGCCCATTCTCACCTCCAGGATCGGTGCAACTTTTGCCGGTGCATCCAAACCCCGTGACATGATACGCTCTGTTGCACATAAACCTCATTATATGTTCCTCAAAACAGCCACCATACCTGCCCATCATGGCATTTCCATAGCCATTCCGAGATATATTGCCATGCAAATTCCATCGTCACTTCACATGACTAGTTCGTTCATCATCATATTGCTTTGCATGATCATATAGAGCTGACATAGTATTTGTGGCAAAGCCACCATCCATCATATTTTTTGATACATGTCACGCTAGATCATTTGCACATCCTGGTACACTGCTAGAGGCATTCATACAAAATCATATCTTCATATCAGATCTCCATATTGAGTTGTAAGTAAATAAAAGTGTGATGCTCATCATTGTTAGAGCATTGTCCAAGTGAGGAAGTAAAGATGGGGGAGGCCAAATGAGCCCACCATTCTGAATAAAAAAATGAGAGAAAAAGAGAGGAGGGATTTTGTTACTATCTTTTACCACGCTTGTGCCTCAAAGTGGCACTTTGTTCCTCATGTAGAGAGTCTCATGATATGTCATTTTCATATGCTATTTGGAATTACATTTTCATTATTACAAACTTGGCTTGTATATTCCTATGACGGGCTTCCTCAAATGCTCGAGGTCTTCATGAGCAAGCAAGTTGGATGCACACCCCACTTAGCTTCATTTGAGCTTTCATACACTTATAGCTCTAGTGCATCATTTGCATGGCAATCCCTACTCCTTGCATTGACATCTATCGATGGGCATCTCCATAGCCCGTTGATATGCCTAGTTGATGTGAGACTATCTTCTCCACTTTTTGCCTCTTTGATATCTACCACCATACTCTATTCCACCGAAATGCTATGTCCAATGGCTCACGCTCATGTATTGCGTCAAGAATAAAAAGTTGATGCATATTGAAAAAGTACGATCCAATTGCCTGACTTGGACACCGTGGTGCTTGACATTTGTATTAATGTGGTGAATATGGAGCCATGCCTTGCTAATATAATAAGCTGAATGGGGGGTAAACATTCCTTGAGGATTGTATACTTTGAAAGGTTAATGATTTTTTTTTCTTATACTTTAACTATTGCTATGTTAATATTTCTTGATTCATCGTTTCTCAATGAGCATACATGCATAAGATTACATAATGGATAGCATGTCACATCAAAAATTCTGTTTTTATCATTTACCTACTCTAGGACGAGCAGGAATTAAGCTTGGGGATGCTTGATACGTCTCCAACGTATCTATAATTTTTGATTTTTTTCCATGCTGATATATTATCATTGTAGGATACTTTTTGGGTCTTTATTTACCAATTTATAATATTTTTTAGCACTACCTATTGACCCAGCTCCCAAAACCAATTGTTGTTTTTTGTATTTTTTTCTCTTTTCAGGTTTATATTACCAAACGAACTCCAATTTCCACGAAACTTTTTGATGATTTTTTCTGGACCAAAAGAAGATCTGGAAGCTTCGGAAGGAGGCAGGGAGCCGCACGAGGTCCCCACAAGCCAATAGGGCGCGCCCTGATGGCTTGTGCCACCCTAGGGCGTCTCCCGACGCCCCTCTCTGGCTTATAAATTCTCATTTATCCCAAAAACCCTAGAGGCAGTCCCGAAACTCTTTTTACGTCGCCGCAAGTCTCTGTTCCTTTGCAAGGCCATCAGGAGCTCCGTTCCGGCACCCTGTCGGAGGGCCTCTACATCAACCTTGCTGCCCTCATGATGATGTGTGAGTAGTTCACTACAGACCTACGGGTCCATCGCTAGTACCTAGATGGCAATCTCTCTATCTCTTGATCTTCAATAGAATGGTCATTGCATCTTCGCTTTGATCTATCCGATGTAATCCTATTGTGCGGTGTGTTTGTTGGGAACGGATGAATTGTGGGTTTATGATAAGATTATTCATGAAAAGTATTTGAGTCGCCTCTGAATATTAAGATTCTTATTGGCAGGATCATTATAGCTTCGTAATGCTATCCGATTTATCGATGTGCTTTGGCCAAGTAGATTGATCTATCTTCAGTGGGAGTGCTGCGTTGTGGTAGGTTCAGCCTGGCGAGTTTCTATATTCTAGTGACAAAGTAGCGGACAAGATGTGTCTTTGTGTTGTTGCTACTATGGATAACATGATGGGGTTCATTCATATTGCTTGAATTTACTTTGTCTACATCATGTCATCGTTCTCCATGCATTACTCTGTTTTATTTAATACTCTAGATGCATGTTGGATATCGGTCGATGAGTGGAGTAATAGTAATAGGTGCAGGCAGGAGTCGGCCTACTTGTTTATGGATGTGATGCCTATATACACATGATCATTGCCGTGAAAATTGCATAACTATCCGCTTTTCTATCAATTGCCCAACAGTAATTTGTTACCCACCGCATGTTGCCTACATGAGAGATGCCGCTAGGGAAAACTATGGCCCCCGGGTCTATTCACTTATATATTTACAAATGCTACTATTACCTTGATGCCTTTATTTACCTTTTGTTTTATTTTGCAATTTAAAATTATCTACACAACTCATTTCTTTGCAAATAACGAGATCAAGGGGATTGACAACCCTCTTGCCCGCGTTGGGTGCAAGTTGTTTGTTCTTTTGTGTGTTGATGCTGAAGACGGTTGAGGATTGATATTCCTATTGGTTCGATAAACCTTGGTTTCATAACTGAGGGAAATAGTTACCGCTGCGATAACCCGTTCCTCTTCACGGAAAACCCAACGCAAATCACGACTATCAGGCCCCACAAGCCATCACGGCGCGCCCAGAGGATGGGCACGCCCTGTTGGCTTGTGGCCATAGGTGGCTCCCCTCCGGTGGTTCTTTGCCCCGGTATTTATTATTTTCTCCAAAAAATCATTAAAAAGTTCAGGCGATTCTGAGAACTTTTATTTTCTGCACAAAAACAACACCACGGTAATTCTGCTAAAAACAACGTCAGTCTGGGTTAGTCCTAAATAAATCATATAAAGCGCATCAAAACCATATAAAATTATTGTAAATATAGGAAAATATGGCATGCATAGTTCATAAATTAGTGATAAGTTGGAGACGTATCAAACTCCTCATTTTGAAGATAGGGGTGCCATTGCTCTATTGCCATGAGGATTGCCATGCATTCCTTTTCGTATGCGGACAGGCCTCTGTTCCTGGGGCCAGGAGGTTTTCTCATGTATGCTCTGGGGTGCCCTTCTTGCTGCAGAATTGCTCCTGCTCCATATGGGCACGTGTCTGTATCGATAGTAAACTTTTTGTTGAAGTCACGTAACTGCAAGATAGTTGTTGTGACAAGCTTCAGTTTCAGAGTGTCAAAGGCCTGTTGCGTGTCACTCATCCAGACAAACTGGTGGTTCTTCTTGAGTAGAGTGAAAAGTGGGTGTACAGTGATCCCAAAGTGCCGGACAAACTTCCGGTAGTATCCCGCCAACCCAACGAAACTGCGAACATCTTTGGCACATGTGGGTGTTGGCCAGTTTTTGATTGTTTGAACTTTGCTAGGATGAGTAGAGATGTCATTCTCATTGGTAAAATGTCCGAGATAGGTGATTTGCTTCTGTGCAAAGGAGAACTTGGACTGCTTGACCTACCATTGGTCGGCTCGGAGGAGCTGCAACACTTGTGAGAGGTGTTGTAGGTCGTCAGGCAGGGTCTTGCTGAAGATGAGGATGTCGTCGAAGAAGGAAATGACATGGATGCGGAGAACGGGGTGGAGCGTGGTGTTCATTGTGCCGTTGAACATGACTGGTCCTTTGGCTACACCGAACGACATGATGCGGAACTCCCAATGGCCTGAATGAGTTTGGAAATCCGTCTTGTATTCTTCTTCCTCGGCCATATGAAGCTGGTGGAATCCAACGCGCAAGTCCAACTTGGAGAACCATTGGCGCATGCAAGTTCGTCAAGCAGTTCATCGATGATGGGCACTGCGTACTTGTTAACCATGATCATGGAGTTCAAACGCATGTAGTCCACACACTGGCGCCAGGTGCAGTCCTTCTTTTTGACAAGCAAGGCTGGAGAGGAGAAAGGACTGGAGCTCTTCTGAATAATGTCGACGTCGAGCAGTTCCTGAACCTGATGCTCAATTTCTGTCTTAAGTTTAGGATTATATCTGTAGGGCCACGAATTGACTGGTTGGGCGCCTGCCATCAGGGGAATTCTGTGGACACACTCGCGCCGGGGTGGTAGGCGGCGTGGATCCTCAAACACATCAGTGAATTCCATAACGAACGAAGAACTTCGGTTGGAATTGGTATGTCCAGTGTACAGTTCACGTCCAGTGAGTTCAAGTGGACGACATGAGCAACTAAACCTTGCTTGCAAGCTTTGAGCAGTTCAGGAGCTGAGATGACTGACCATTGTGTCTGCTCTGACGAGACAGCCGAAAGTTTCAGTTGACCCTTCGGAGTTGTAACTGTCAAAGTGTGCTCGGTCGAATCAATGTTCATGGGGTTGTGCTTGCGTAACCAATCCATTCCAAGTATAGCGTCATGCGCCCCCAGCTTGAGAACCTTAAAATCAGTGTTGAACTCGTGCCCTTAAGCGACCCATGGACAGTCAGAGATGTAGTGAGTGCAAGGAATGGTGGCACCATCAGCAACTCGCACTCGACAGGGTCGTGGTAGCGAGGTAGTTCCCAAAAGCTTGGCGGCGAGGAAACTGTCCATGAATGAGGTGGAGCTGCCGGAATGCACCAGGAGCAGAACCTCGAGCCCTTGTAGCCAAGGCTTGCAGCAGTAGGACGCCGGGGTCGGACGTGTCGTCCTTTGCCTGACGAGAAATGGTGCAAAAAAATTCATCGTCAAAGATGGGTGAATCTGGTGCCGATTCTGCTACTGGCTCGTCCAGTCTAAACATGGCGAGCAACTCATCCACGACATGCATCTGCACTGTGGGTGGGCACACGTGGTCTTTGCCCTAGCGCTCGCTACACTTGAAGCAGAGTCCCTTCGCTCACCGGAATGTGCGGAGAGTGGCAACCTTCTTTGCTTTGGGCGTAGCATGTGCGGCATCAGTGCCACGCCGATCTTTAGAGCCCGCATCAAGTGTCGTTGGTTTGCTGAAGAAGGATGGTGAAGCCGTTCTGCTGACTTGTACCTGGCTTCGATTGGCGTTGGAGAAACGCCCATAAGGCATCTCACTGTCGTACACTTCCTCCTGAAGTAGGGCCAGCGAACATGTCGTGCCCAGGTTCGGTGGTCTCTGAATGAGCACCACCGCGCGGATGTTCGGGCGCAGCCCCTCCACAAAACGTGTCAAGAGAAAATACGCGTGAGTAGATTCAGAATAAGAAATGAGATGGTTCATCGGGGATTCAAATCTTTCAATAAAATATGCGACAATGGAGATTTTTTTGATAGAGTAGAATTGATGGATAAGCATCTAATGCTTATCGTGCCCGAATCGAGTGCATAACAGAGAGGCGAAGGAGTCCCAGTCCAACCCCACCAGTTTCTTCTGGAAAGATTGTAACCAGATGCCCGCAAGACCCAAGAAATTGAGAATTGCCATCGGCACACGATATGAGTCATGAATCGAGAACATATGAAAATATTGCTCGCATAAGGTTTTCCAGAGTTGGGGGTTCTCTCCGGTGAACAACGGAAACTTCCTGGGCGGTGGAGCGTGTCCCATGGCGGCGAGGACAGAGGAGGACAAAGGCAGCACGGGGGAGGGAAAGAGTGGAAGGGAAGACGTACCCATGACCGGGGGTGCCCCCGGTGACGTAAGGATCACCGGCGACGGCCCCGGTAAGATCTTCTTCATCGTGGACACTAGGACTGTGGAGGCCTCCACGCGCGGCGACTACTAGCAGAGGAGGTGTGATCAACGGTGCCACCCACTCGATGAGGGTTGTGTTCCCGCCTGCAGTGAGGCGACCGTGGACTCTGATACATCCATTTTGCATCATCATTTCATATTGATATTTACAATGTTTTTGGTCATTATTCCATTTTATGATACAATTCTAATGCCTTTTCTCTCTTAATTTGCAAGATTCACACAAAGAGGGAAATTACCGAAAAACTGGAATTCTAGAGCTGAAAGCCATGAAAAAAGGTGGAAAATTTCTGGACTCCGAATGACCTGAAACTTCACGACGATTTTTTATGGAATATATAAGAATTATGGTAGCCAAGATCCACCAGAGGGGGCCCACCTGTTTCTCCCAAGCAATAGGGCACGGCCACCCCCCTGGCGCGCCCTCTTGCCTTGGGAGGCCCACACGCAGGCTCTAGTGCCCCTATTTTGCTATATCAAGGGTTTTGACATAGAAAACATAAGGAGGATACTTTTGGGACGAAGCGCCGCCTTACAAGGCGGAAACCTGGGCAGGAGCACTTTTGCTCTCTGGCAGAGCAATTCCATCGGGGAAACTTTCCTCCGTGAGGGGGAAATCAAAGCTATCGTCATCACCAACGCTCCCTCCTTCAAGGGAAGGCCAATCTTCATCAACATCTTCACCAGCACCATCTCATCTCAAACCCTAGTTCATCTCTTGTACCCAATCTTTGTCTCAAAACCTCAGATTGGTATGTGGGGGTTACTAGTAGTGTTGATTACATCTTGTAGTTGACGCTTGTTGGTTTATTTGGTGAAAGATAATATGTTCAGATCCATATTCATTACTCCTCTGATCTTGAACATGGTGATGATTTGTGAGTGGTTACTTTTGTTCTCGAGGACATGGGAGAAGTCTTGTTATAAGTAATCATGTGAAGTTGGTATTCGTTCGATATTTTGATGATATGTATGTTGTTGCTTCCTTTAGTGGTGTCATGTGAAGGTCAACTATATGACACTTCACCATATTTGGGCCTACGGGAAGGCATTGTGGAGTAATAAGTAGATGATGGGTTGCGAGAGTGACAGAAGCTTAAACCTAGTTTATGAGTTATTCCCTAAGGGGCTGATTTGGATCCACACGTTTCATGCTATGGTTAAATTTATCTTAATTCTTCTTTCGTAGTTGTGGATGCTTGCGAGAGGGGGTAATCATAAGTGGGTTGTTTGTTCAAGTAAGAACAACACCTTAGCACCGGTTCACCCAAATACCAAATTATCAAAGTAGCGAACGTGAATCAACTCAACATGATGAACTTGACTAGACAGAAATTCACATGTGTCCTCGAGAGCGCTTTGCTTTATATAAGAGAACTTCCAGGCATGTCCTTTTCTATAAAAAGGATTGGGCTATCTTGCTGCACACTTTCTACTATTGTTACTTTTTACTTGTTATGAATTATCTTGCTAAAAATCTATCTGTCACTGTTACCTATAGCACTTGCAGAGAATACCTTGCTGAAAACCGCTTGTCATTTCCTTCTGCTCCTCGTTGGGTTCTACACTCTTACTTATCGAAAGGACTACGATTTATCCCCTATACTTGTGGGTCATCAAGACTCTTTTCTGGCGCCGTTGCCGGGGAGTGAGGCGCCTTTGGTAAGTGGAATTTGGTAAGGAAACATTTTATGTACGTGCTGAAATTTACTACTACTTGTTACTATGGATGATAATCCTTTGAGAAGTTTGTTCGGTGTATCTTCACCTCGTCCGGAAGTGGCAAGAGTCGCTCCCCAACCTACTGAACTTTGTTAAAATATTTATTATGAGATTCCTTCGGGTATGTTAGAAAGACTACTAGCTAATCCTTATGCAGGAGACAGAACAACTCATCCTGATTTGCACTTGATATATATCGATGAGATTTGTGGACTATTTAAGCTTGCAGTTTTATCCGAAGATGGTGCTAAGAAGAAGGTATTCCCTTTGTCTTTGGAGGGAAATGCGTTAATTTGGTACACGCTATTAGATGATATCGGAATATGAGACGGGAATCGATTGAAGCTGGAATTTCACCACAAGTTTTATCCTATGCATCTGGTTCATCGTGATGGGAATTATATATATAATTTTCGCCCTTGTGAAGGAGAAAGTATAGATCATGCTTGGGGGAGGCTTAAGTCTATGATGCACACATGCCCCAATCATGAGCACTCAAGGCAAATAATATTACAAAACTATTATGCTCGGTTTTCTTATAATGATCAATTGGTGCTCGATTCTTCTTCTACTGGCTCCTTTATGACGAACACTATTGAATTCAAATGGGATATTATGGAAATAATTAAACGCGGATCTTAAGATTGGGATCTCGGCGAAGGTAAAGAGTCAGGTATAAAACTTGAGTTTGATTGTGTTAAATCTTTTATGGAAACCGATATTTTCCATAAGTTTAGCGCTAAATATGGACTTGACTCTGAGATAGTAGCTTCCTTTTGTGAAACTTTTGTTGCTCATGTTGATCTCCCCAAGGAGAAGTGGTTTAACTACCATCCACCCATTGAAGAATTGTTAGAGGAACCTATTATTCCTAAAGATAAAACAATTATCTATAATGTTGATCCAGTTGTGCTCACTACTTACATTGAGAAACCACCATTTCTTGTTAGAATTAAGGAACATGCTAAAGCTACAATTGTGGTTAATAAAAGCAATGTTAGAACACCCAAATCTTATGAACAAATAAATGTGGAACCTAATATTTCTATGGTTAAAGATCTCTTGGTTCATAATATTGATGGGCAAGTTATTTACTTTTGTGATGATGCTGCTAGAATTGCAAAACCAGTTAGAAATGAACAGGACGTGCTAGCTAAGAATAAACCAGTTGTTGGCATGCCTATTTTTTCTGTTAAAATTGGAGATTATTGCTATCATGGCTTATGTGATATGGGTGCTAGTGTGACTGCTATTCTTTTTACCTTATATCAAGAAATTATGAATGAAAAGCACCCTCTGAGATGGAAGACATCGATGTTACTATTAAACTTCCAAATAGAGATACTATTTCACCACTTGGGATCGTTAGAGATGTTGAAGTCTTGTGTGGAAAAATCAAATATTATACCGATTTCTTATTACTTGGTTCACAACAAGATAACTTTTGTCCCATTATATTTGATAGACATTTCTTGAATACCGTTAATGCTAAACTTGATTGTGTTAAAGAAAAGGTTGAAGTGAGTTTTGGTGACATATCCCATGAGTTTAATTTCTCTAAGTTTGGTAGACAAACGCATGAGAAAGAGTTACCTAGTAAAGATGAAATTATTGGTCTTGCTTCTTTTATCGTGCCTCCCACTGATCCTTTAGAACAATATTTTCTAGACCATGAAAATGATATGCATATGAATGGAAGGAATGAAATAGATGAGATATTCTTTAGGAAAATACCTATTCTTAAACACAATTTGCTTGTAGAAATTCTAGGATACCTCCCCCACCTAAGGGAGATCCCGTGTTTGAATTAAAGAAATTACTTGATACACTAAAATATGAGTATCTTGATGAAAAGAAGACATATCCCTTTTATTATTAGTGCTAACCTTTCAGAGCATGAAGAAAAGAGATTACCCAAAACTCTGAAGAAGCACCGTGCTGCTATTGGATATACTCTCGATGATCTTAAGGACATTAGTCCCACTTTATGTCAGCATAAGATTAATATGGAACCGGATGCTAAACCTATCATCGATCATCAACGTCGTCTAAATCCTAAAATGATGAAGTGGTAAGAACTGAAATATTAAAGCTTCTGGAGGTAGGTATAATATATCCCATAGCTGATAGTAGATGGGTAAGTCATGTTCATTGTGTTCCTAAGAAAGGAGGTATAAATGTTGTTCCTAATGATAAAAATGAACTTATCCCACAACGAATTGTAGCTAGTTATAAGATCATTACCCTTTGCCTTTTATTGATCAAATGTTATAAAGATTATCTAAGCATACACACTTTTGTTTCCTTGATGGATATTTTGGGTTTTCTCAAATACCTGTGTCAAAAGAAGATCACGAGAAAACTAATTTTACACGCCCTTTTGGAACTTGTGCTTATAGACGTATGCCTTTTGGTTTATGTAATACACCTGCTACCTTTCAAAGATGTATGACTGCTATATTCTCTGACTTTTGTGAAAAGATTGTTGAGGTTTTCATGGATGATTTCTCCGTTTATGGGACTTCTTTTGATGATTGCTTAAGCAACCTTGATCGAGTTTTGCAGAGATGCGAAGACACTAATCTTGTCTTGAATTGGGAGAAGTGCCACTTTATGGTGAATGAAGGCATAGTGCTTGGGCATAAAATCTGTGAACGAGGTATTCAGTTAGACAAAGCTAAAATTGATGCAATTAAGAAAATGTCATGTCCTAGAGATGTAAAAGGTATAAGAAGTTTCCTTGGTCATGCTGGTTTCTATAGGAGATTCATTAAGAATTTCTCGAAGATTTCTAGGCCATTAACTAATCTTGTTCAAAAAGACATTCCATTTTTTTTTGATGATGATTGTGTACAGGCCTTCGAAGTACTTAAGAAAGCTTTAATTTCTGCACCTATTGTTCACCCGCCTGATTGGAACTTACCATTTCGAATTATGTGTGATGCTAGTGATTATGCTGTTTGTGGTGTTCTAGGGCAAAGAGTAGACAAGAAATTGAATGTTATTCATTATGCTAGTAAGACCCTAGACAATGCTAACAGAAATTATGCTACTACTAAGAAGGAATTTTTAGCAGTTGTGTTTGCATGTGATAAGTTTAGACAACAATGTTGATTCCAAGGTTAGTATTCACACTGATCATGCTGCTATTAAATAACTGATGGAAAAGAAACATGCTAAGCCTAGACTAATTAGGTGGGTTCTTTTAGTTCAAGAGTTTGATTTGCCCATTGTTGATAGAAAGGGAGCTGAAAATCCTGTAGCAGATAACTTGTCTAGAATGGAAAATGTTCTTGATGACCCACTACCTATTGATGATAATTTTCTTGATGAGCAGTTAGATGTTATAAATCATTCCCGTAATACTCCTTAGTATGCAGACTATGCAAATTACATTGTTAAATACATACCACCTAATTTCATATATCAACAAAAGAAAAAGTTCTTTTTTGATTTAAGACATTACTTTTGGGATGACCCACATCTATATAAAGAAGGAGTAGATGGCGTTATTAGACGTTGTGTACCTGAGCATGAACATGAACAAATCCTACGGAAGTGTCATTCCGAGGCATATGGAGGACACCATGCAGGAGAAAGAACTGCACATGACGTATTACAGTATAGTTTTTATTGGCATACTCTCTTCAAGGATGCACGTAAGTTTGTCCTTTCTTGTAATGAATCTTAAAGAATTGGTAATATTGGTAGACGTCAGGAAATGCTTATGAACTATTCACTTGTTATTTAACCATTTGATGTTTGGGGTTTTCATTATATGGGACCTTTTCCTTCCTCTAATGGTTATACTCATATTCTAGTTGTTGTTGATTACGTTACTAAGTGGGTAGAAGCTATTCCAGACTGGTAGTACTGGTCATAACACTTCTATTAAAATGCTTAAAGATGTTATTTTCCCGAGGTTTGGAGTCCCTAGATATTTAATGCATGATGGTGGTTCACATTTTATTCATGGTGCTTTTCGTAAACTTCTAGATAAATATGATGTCAACCATAGAATTGTATCACCTTATCACCCTCGGTCTAGTGGTCAAGTTGAGTTGAGTAACAGAGAAATAAAAGTGATCCTACAAAAGACTGTTAATAGATCTAGAAAGAATCGGTCTAAGAAACTTGATGATGCATTATGGGCTTATATAACTGCTTATAAAAATCCTAGGGAATGTCCCCGTACAAAACGGTTTATGGGAAAGCATGTCATTTACCTCTTGAGTTAGAACATAAGGCTTATTGGGCAATTAAAGAACTTAACTATGATTTCAAACTTGCCGGTGACAAGAGGTTATTTGATATTAGCTCTCTAGATGAATGGTGTACTCAAGCTTATGAAAATGCCAAGTTGTTTAAAGAAAAATTTAAAAGATGGCATGATAAAAGAATTCAACAATGGGAATTTAAAATTGGCGATCAAGTTCTTTTGTACATTTCTCGTTTCAGATTTTTTTTCAGGAAATCTTCTCTCCAAATGGGAAGGACCATATATTGTTGAAGAAGTTTATCGCTCAAAAGCTATTAAGATCAACAATGCCGAAGGCACAAATCCGAGAGTGGTCAATGGGCAAAGAATTAAGCATTAAATCTCAGGTACGCCCATTAATGTTGAAACTAATGTTATTCAATTGATGACACCGGAGGAACATATAGAAGTGTTGGGGAACATTGCATGGGAAACAAAAATGTTCCTACGAACACCCAAGATCTATCTATGGAGATGCATAGCTACGAGAGGGGGAGTGCGTCTACATACCCTTGTAGATCGCTAAGCAGAAGCGTTAAGAAACGCGGTTGAGGTAGTCGTACGTCTTCGCGATCCAATCACGATCCGTCCCGATCTAGCACCGAACGGACGACACCTCCGCGTTCAGCACACGTACAGCTCGATGACGTCTCCGCCTGTTTGATCCAGCGAGTGAGGGCGGAGTAGTAGATGAGATCTCCGGCAGCACAACGGCGTGGTGACGGTGGTGGTGGTGCGATCTCGGCAGGGCTTCGCCAAGCACTACCGCGACGCGACAGAGGAGAAAAACTACTAGAGAGAGAGAGGGAGGGCGCCGCCAAGGACTTGTGTGTTGGCTGCCTCCCTCTCCTCTCATATATATATATATAGGGGGAGGGTGTAGAGGTGGTCGCCCTAGGGTTTCCCCTAGGGTTAGGGGCGGCGGCCAAGGGGCTGCCTTGGCCCCCAAGGAAGGGGGGCGGCGGCCACCCTTGGGCCTGCCCAGCCCTTGGCCGCATGGGCCCTAGGTAGGAGGGGCGGCCATCCCACCAGAGGCTGGTGCGCCTCCTCTCACAGCCCATGGGGCCCTGCGGGTCAGGTGGACCCTCCCGGTGGACCCCCAGAATACTTCTGGCATCCCCGTCACAAAACCGGTAAGTCCCGGAACCTTTCCGGAAACCAAATACCAACTTCCCGTATATGAATCTTTACCTCCAGACCATTCCTAAGATCCTCGTCATGTCCGGGATCTCATCCGGGACTCCGCACAACCTTCGATTACCAACATATGCAACTCAACAATACTATCTCGTCATCGAACGTTAAGCGTGCGGACCCTGTGGGTTCGAGAACTATGCAGACATGACCGAGACACCTCTACGGTCAATAACCAATAGCGGGACCTGGATGCCCATATTGGTTCCTACATATTCCACGAAGATCTTTATCGGTCGAACCACGATGTCAAGGATTCAGTCAATCCCGTATCCAGTTCCCTTTGTCCATCGGTATGTTACTTGCCCGAGATTCGATCGTCGGTATCTCCATACCTAGTTCAATCTCGTTACCGGCAAGTCTCTTTACTCTTTCCGTAATACAAGATCCTGTGACTAACTCCTTAGTCACATTGCTTGCAAGCTTGTTGTGATGTTGTATCACCGAGTGGCCCCAAAGATACCTCTCCGTCATACGGAGTGACTAATCCCAGTCTCGATCCATGCCAACCCTATAGACACCCTCGGAGATACCTGTAGAGTACCTTTATGATCATCCTGTTATGACGTGATGTTTAATACACACAAGGCATTCCTCTGGTGTAAGGGAGTTGCATGATCTCATGGTCATAGGAATAGATACTTGACATAAAGAAAGCAACAGGAATAAACTAAACGATCAAATGCTAAGCTTATGGTTGGGTCTTGTCCATCACATGATTCTCCTAATGATGTGATCCCGTTATCAAATGACAACTCATGTCCTTGGTTAGGAAACCTTAACCATCTTTGATCAATGAGCTAGTCTAGTAGAGGCACACTAGGGACACTGTGTTGTCTATGTATCCACACATGTATATGAGTTTCCAATCAATACAAGTATAGCATGGATAATAAATGTTATCATGAACAAGGAAATATGATAATAACCACTTTATTATTGCCTCAAGGGCATATTTCCAACAGTCTCCCACTTGCACTAGAGTCAATAATCTATCTTTACATTGTAATGAATCTAACACCCATAGAGTTCTGGTGTTGATCATGTTTTGCTCGTGAGAGAGGTTTAGTCAACGGGTTTGCGACATTCAGATCCATATGTACTTTGCAAATATTTATGTCATCCTCCTTGATGTAATCGCGGATGGAATTGAAGCAACGCTTTATATGTCTGGTCCTCTTGTGAAACCTGGGCTCTTTGGCTAGGGCAATAGCACCAGTGTTATTACATAAGAGAGTCATCGGATCCAGTGCACTGGGCACAACTCCGAGATCTGTCATGAACTGCTTCATCCAGACTCCTTCCTTTGCCGCTTCCGAAGCAGCTATGTACTCCGTTTCACATGTAGAATTTGCTACCACGCTTTGCTTGGAACTGCATCAGCTTACCGCTCCTCCATTAAGAATAAATACGTATCTGGTTTGAGACTTAGAGTCATCAGGATCTGTGTCAAAGCTAGCATCGACGTAACCCTTTACGACGTGCTCTTGATCACCTCCATAAACGAGAAACATTTCCTTCATCCTTTTTAGGTACTTAAGGATATTCTTGACCGCAGTCCAGTGTTCCACTCCTGGATCACTTTGAAACCTTCCGAACATACTTGTGGCAAGGCTGACATCTGGTCTTGTGCACAACATTGCATACATGATAGAGCCTATGGCGGAGGCATAGGCTCTGACACTCATCTTTTCTCTATCCTCTGTAGTCGCTAGGCATTGAGTCTTACTCAACTTCACACCTTGCAAGGCAGGCAAGAACCCTTTCTTGGACTGATCCATTTTGAACTTCTTCAAAATCTTATCAAGATATGTGCTTTGTGAAAGTCCTATTAAGCGTCTTGATCTATCTCTATAGATCTTGATGCCTAATATGTAATCAACTTCTCCGAGCTCTTTCATTGAAAAACTCTTGTTCAAATATATCTTCACGCTTTCCAAAAGTTCTATTTTGTTTCCAATCAGCAATATGTCATCCACATATAATATTAGAAACGCTATAGAGCTCCCACTCACTTTCTTGTAAACTAGCGGGGTGACCCGCGCATTAGCGCGGCTAGACTTCCAATATTTATGTTTTTCTCTACCTTCGTCTTTCCGATGCATGAGTATTCATATAAAACAGTTAGCTAAAATACATATCTTCATAGAATATTATAAGCTATGTAATATAGATTTCCGTACGTGGTATAAATTAGTTCCTGAAGATTTGGTTGTCTACAATGAAAGTGTATAAGAGCCTGGGCCAATGTTCAACAATGCCATGCGATAGGACTTGGTACTAATCTATAGTTTTCACTGTTCCACCCTTTTTCATCCATTTTTATTTATCTTTCCACATAATATATTTTGGGAATTTTCACCAAAAAAAATCTAACATTCATGACTTGTACCCGTACCTTTTTATTTGTTCCATCGCATGCCTCGACACCAGCCATATAGTATTTGTATGTTTTGTTAGTACATTGTCATATATCCAAATATAAATATATGTTCTTCCACATCTTCTCATCATAGCATGAATATATATAGCCCTTCTCAGTTTCAAACATTCTCCGGAGCTTGTCACCTCGGATGATGCCAATTTATTTTGAATGTAAATGTATTTTTAAGGAAATTAAAACGATTTATTTAATACTTGACATGCATGAGTGTTCTTTATATAACATTCTATGTGATTAAATCAATAACAGATATATTCGGTATTGTTTTCTCCACCAGTATTTATTGCTGTTAAAGTCACTGGTGCGTATTAGCAGATGACTAATGGCACTAAAGTTTGTGTCCTATAACATGAAAACATTTCATCAGTAATTAAATGTCTAAATTTCTGTCCTCTCCCCCAATCTGCCTCACCACTATCCTTCTTGCAATTGCGATTCTAGATAGCACAATATCATGTCCGTCCATCTTCGATGCATGCTTCTAGATGCTAGTGACAATGTCCTCTCGCCCTTCCTATTTATATTGTAGACCAAGAAACACTTGGTATATAGACTCTTTTCTTTGTCCTTGTTCTGCACAAACTTATATTTGTAGATTGTATTTGGATTATAATTTATTTGAGTTTTAATTTCATGTTCAACTTTACGGGTTAATTTAAGCCCTATAGTTGAGTTCTATTTAACGTAACTACACTTAATAATCATATTATAATTTATTTTAATTTCATGATCAACTTTGTTGGATAAATTTTATATTTAAGCCCTATAGATGAATGTTCTACTTATTAAAATTATATTTAATACTCTAGTTGTTATTTATTATTTTGCAATTCACATATATATATCAAGTTGTACTCTTTGTCTATCAAAGAAGAGACATATCTAGTATTTTTATTGTGAAAAACTCAAATTATCAACCATGATCAATTGTATTTGGTGGCTTGTCTGTTTGTTTGGATTTTTTTGCAGCACTAATTTTCTTTGTTGGATGGATGTTTGCATGCGAACATACTGGGCAAATTCTGCTGGTGCATGAATGTCTGCTATGTGTATGGGGGATAGGCTTTGTAGTATATTTCCTTGTAGGTTAGAAGAGTTACACGCACATGTTTTTTTTCCTTTCAGAAACCTTCTTGCAAATTTATTTTCTAAAATGCGTGCATTGTCTAGTGTTGTAACGTGTTTAAATTGGACTCTACTTGTACGTGTCATCTCCGCATGTTTATTTATTCTGAATAGATCGTCCCAAAGTTTTTTGAAGAAGTAGAATAGAACGTCCCATAGTTTCTTTGGAACGTCTTCTTAATATGTACGTATCCATGTTAGACGTGACAATGATGGTCAAGTAAACTTGATCTGAAGTTTCATGATCATCATCATTAGCTTCCTCTTCATTTGGCATAGGCGCCGCAAAAACATCTTTCTGCATCGTGCTACTCGCCAACTGAAGTGACGGTTCAACAACCTCATCAAGTTCTACCTTCCTCCCACTCAATTCTTTCGAGAGAAACTCCTTCTCCAGAAAGGATCCATTCTTGGCAACAAAAACTTTGCCTTCGGATCTGAGAAGACGCATTTGTCCGCTTTGCGTTCGCGCTTTGGGTTCGAGCTTATCAGGCTGAAGCCTTTTCACATAAGCATTTCAGCCCCAAACTTTAAGAAACATTAGCTTAGGTTTCTTGACAAACCATAATTCATACGGTGTCGTCTCAACAGACTTAGATGGTGCCCTATTGAATGTGAATGCGGCTATCTCTAATGCATAACCCCAAAATGATAGTGGCAGGTCAATGAGAGACATCATAGATCGCACCATATCTAATAGAGTACGATTACGATGATACTTGTGATCTGCGTTGGGTTTTCCGTGAAGAGGAACGGGTAATTGCATCACAAAGTTGGTAAGTATTTCCCTCAGTTATGAAACCAAGGTTTATCGAACCAATAGGAATATCAATCCTCAAACGTCTTCAGCGGCTGCACACAAAAGAGCAAACAACTTGCACCCAACGCGGGCAAGAGGGTTGTCAATCCCCTTGATCTCGTTATATGCAAGTAAATGAGGTGTGTAGATAATTGTAGATAATTGTAAATTGCAAAATAAAATAAAAAGTAAATAAAGGCAGCAAAGTAATAGTAGCGTTTGTAAATTTATAAGTTAATAGACCCGGGGGTCATAGTTTTCCCCAGCGGCATCTCTCATGTAGGCAGCATACGGTGGGTAACAAATTACTGTTGGGCAATTGATAGAAAAGCGGGTAGTTATGCGATTTTCACGGCAATGATCATGTGTATATAGGCATCACATCCATAAACAAATAGGCCGACTCCTGCCTACACCTATTACTATTACTCCACTTCAAGAGCGCTTCTATGCTTGCCTCTCAAGGTATTAAGTTCATAACAAACACAGTAACGCATGGTGAACGATGACATGATGTAGACAAAGTAAACTCAAGCAATATGAATGAACCCCATCGTGTTATCCTTAGTAGCAACAACACAAAGACGTATCTTGTCCCCTACTTTGTCACTAGGATATAGAAACTCGTCAGGTTGAACCTACCACAGCGCACCACTCCCACTGAAGATAGATCAATCTACTTGGCCAAAGCACATCGATAAATCGGAGAGCATTACGAAGCTATAATGATCACGCAAATAAGAATCTTAATATATATCAGAGGTGACTCAAATACTTTTCATGAATAATCTGAACATAAACCAACAATTCATCGGATCCCAACAAACACACCGCACAATAGGATTACATCAGATAGATCAAAGCGAAGATGCAATGATCACTGTATTGAAGATCAACAGATAGAGAGATTGCCATCTAGGTACTTGATGTCTACTACGCAACCTTCTTCTTGTAGACTCGTGTTGGGCCTCCAAGCGCAGAGTTTTATAGGACACTAGCAAATTTCCCTCAAGTGGATGACCTAAGGTTTATCAATCCGTGGGAGGCGTAGGATGAAGATGGTCTCTCTCAAACAACCCTGCAACCAAATAACAAAGAGTCTCTTGTCTCCCCAACACACCCAATACAATGGTAAATTGTATAGGTGCACTAGTTCGGCGAAGAGATGGTGATACAAGTGTAATATGGATGGTAGATATAGGTTTTTATAATCTGAAAATATAAAAACAGCAAGGTAGCAAGTAACAAAAGTGAGCACAAACGGTATTGCAATGCTTGAAAACAAGGCCTAGGGTTCATACTTTCACTAGTGCAAGTTCTCTCAACAATACTAACATAGTTGAATCATATGTAAATCCCTCACGTGCGACAAAGAGTTCACTCCAAAGTCACAAATAGCGGAGAACAAACGAAGAAATTATTGTAGGGTACGAAACCACCTCAAAGTTATCTTTTCCGATCAATCTTATGAGCTATCCCTATAAGTGTCACGAACAGCCCTAGAGTTCGTACTAAAATAACACCTTAAGATACACATCAACCAAAACCCTAATGTCACCTAGATACTCCAATGTCACCACGAGTACCCATGGGCTTGATTATACGATATGCATCACACAATTTCAGATTCATCATGTTCAATCCAACACAAAGAACTTCAAAGAGTGCCCCAAAGTTTCTACCGGAGAGTCAAGACGAAAACGTGTGCCAACCCCTATGCATAGATTCCCAAGGTCATGGAACCCGCAAGTTGATCACCAAAACATACATCAAGTAGATCAATAGAACATCCCATTGTCACCACGGATATCCCATCGCAAGGCATACATCAAGTGTTCTCAAATCCTTAAAGACTCAATCCGATAAGAAAACTTCAAAGGGAAAACTCAATTCATCACAAGAAGATAGAGAGGGGAAAACTCCATATGATTCATCTATATCAATAAAGCTCGCGGTACATCAAGATCGTGTCATCTCAAGAACACGAGAGAGAGAGATCAAACACATAGCTACTGGTACGTACCCTCAGCCCCGAGGGTGAACTACTCCCTCCTCGTCATGGAGACCGCCGGGATGATGAAGATGGCCTCCGGTGATGGTTTCCCCCTCCGGTAGGGTGCCGGAACGGGCTCCCGATTGGTTTTTCGTGGCTACAGAGGCTTGCGGCGGCGGAACTCCCGATCTAGGTTTCTTTCTGGGGGTTTTGGTATTTATAGGAATTTTTGGCGTCGGTCTCACGTCAAGGGGGTGCTCGAGGAGTCCACAAGCCAGGAGCACCCTCCCGCGGGGGTAGGGCGCGCCCCCCTGGCTTGTGGCCTCCTCGGTCACTTCCTGGCCCAGCTCCGGTGCTTCGGGGGTCTCTTTTGGTCCATAAATAATCACCATAAATTTTCAGCCCATTCCGAGAACTTTTATTTCTGCACAAAAAACGACACCATGGTAGTTCTGCTGAAAACAGCGTCAGTCCGGGTTAGTTCTAATAAAATCATATAAAATTATTGTAAACATGGCATGAATACTTCATAAATTATAGATACGTTGGAGACGTATCAGCATCCCCAAGCTTAATTCCTGCTCGTCCTCGAGTACGTAAATGATAAAAGAAATAATTTATGAAGTGTGAATGCTGCCTAACATGTTCATCATATTCTTTTCTTCTTTGTATAGCATGGACATTTGGACTTGTAAATGATTCAAAGCAATTGTCTAGTTTTAACATAATGACTTCAATACTCAAGCATGTCAACAAACAACCATGTCTTTCAAAATATCAACACTAAAGAAAGTTATCCCTAGCCCATCATGCTCAATCATTGATCCATTCATGAAACACACTCAAATATTAGGTATGCTCAATGCTCAAGTACGATCATAGTGCCCCCTAGTTGGTGCTCATAAGAGAAGATGGAGACTCAAAGCAAAAATAAAAATTGCATAAAGTAAATAGATAGGCCCTTCGCAGAGGGAAGTAGGGATTTGTACAGGTGCCAGAGCTCAAAGTTTTAAATTGAGAGAGAAAAAATATTTTGGGTGGCATGCTTTTCCTGTCAACGAAAACGACAAAGTAGCTCACAACACTTTCCATGCTAGATATATCATAGGCGGTTCCCAAACAGAAAATAAAGTTTATTCCTTTTTTCACCAAACTTTCACTTTCCATGGCGGGCCGTATCCACGGTTGCCTTCCATACCAACACTTTCCAAGGAATTTATTATCTGACAACATAAAGTAAATATTTTTTTCTTTTTCATTTCGGGAATGGGCATCCCTATTGCCGCCGCACTCTTGTGCAATGACAAGTGAATAAACACTCATCTTGAGAATAACACATCTAGCATGGAAAAATATTGGACACTCCCCACCGTTTCATGAGCGGTACGGGCACACAAAAGAGAAAATTTATTTTGAAAATTTAGAGAAGGCACATACAAATTTGCTTGGAACGGCATGGAAATACCGCATATAGGTAGGTATGGTGGACTCATAAGGAAAAACTTGGCTTAAGGATTTTGGATGCACAAGTAGTATTTCTAATTAGTACAAATGAAGGCTAGCAAATAGATTGGGAAGCAACCAAACCAAGAAACGAAAAATCACATAAGTGAGCATTGAACATAACTAACACCGAATAATGCACCACAAGTAGGATGTAACTTCATTGCATAACTATTGACTTTCGTACTTGCATAGGGAATCACAAACCTTAACACCAATATTCCTACTAAGAATAATTATTCACTAACATGACTCACATATTACTATCATCATGTTTTAAAACTATTACAAAGAATCAAGTTTAATTTGTCCCATGATCTTCATGAAAGTTTTTATTATATCCTCCTTGGATATCTATCACTTTGGGACTAGTTTCATATATTGCCATTGCTTTTTGGCAAGCTCAAACAAATTTAAGTGAAGCACATGAGCAAATGACAAGCTACTCTCAAAAGATATAAGTGAAGATCAACGAGTAGTCAAACAATTAAGTAGCTATGTGAGGAATTTCTCTCTCAATAAAGATTTTCAGATCTGAGTATTTTATTCAAACAGCAAACTAAACAAAAATAGAACTCCAAGAATAGCACGCATCATGTGAACGAATAAAAATTTAGGCACAACATAGGCTAACCGATAATTGTTGATGAAGAGAGGTGGGATGCGTAGCATCCCCAAGCTTAGATGCTTGAGACTTCTTGAAATATTTACTTGGGGTGCCTTGGGCATCCCCAAGCTTGAGCTTTTGTATCTCGTTCAATCCTCTCATATCATGGTTTCACCTATTCTCAAAAACATCTTCCACACAAAACTTGAA
This sequence comes from Elymus sibiricus, assembly GCA_039707655.1. NCBI lineage: Eukaryota > Viridiplantae > Streptophyta > Magnoliopsida > Poales > Poaceae > Elymus > Elymus sibiricus. Next base: position 187,973,432 of record CM077675.1, on the reverse strand, counting down.
AAGAACTCGTGAGATAGGTTAGTACACATAAGAACAAATCAACACTTCATGTACTGCCAAGACATGTTGCAAAATAATTATCAAATATAATCTACTGTTTACTATCGTTTCCACAATTTATATCTACCAATATAGGCTATGGAAACTATAGGATAAGTAGATATTAAAACTATGACAGCAATCTGTCCAAACAGAACAGTCTGTACTAATTTATGAAAACAGTGTGCTTATGTAACTCAATAAATTATGAAAATTTAGGACATGCTAAATAATTTATATGAAAATACTGTGTAAAAATTTCAGAAACTTTCCACATTCCAGTAAAATATGAAAATTCAAACACTACAGCAAAAGTTTCTGTTCTTACACAGCACACATCAAAACATGCAATGCAAGCATCGTAAGACAATTCTTGGAACTTTTTATTGAAAAACAAGATTATAAATAACACCTAACATAAAATAACAAAATATAATGACGCTCCAAGCAAAACTCATATTATGTGACGAATAAAAATATAGCTCCAAGTAAGATATACCGATAGTGTTGAAGACGAAAGAGGGGATGCCTTCCGGGGCATCCCCAAGCTTAGGCGCTTGAGTCTTCCGTGGATATTACCTTGGGGGTGCCTTGGGCATCCCCAAGCTTAGGTTCTTGTCACTCCTTATTCTCCTCATATCGGTGTCTCACCCAAAACTTGAAAACTTAACGGAACTTCGTGAGAAGGGTTAGTGTAATAAAGATAAATCATTCACTTAGGTACTGTCAAGACAAGATTCATAATTGTGCCCACATGATACCTACTGTATTATATCATTCCCATAATTTATACCGCTAAATATAAGCTATGGAAACACTAAAACAAGCAAACTAGGCATGCAAAACAGAATCTGTCAAAAACAGAACAGTTTGTGAAGATCTGTAGTATAGCCATACTTCCCTGTCTCTAAAAATTCTGACAAATTATGACAACCTTAAGAATTTGTATATAAAGACTGTGTAAAAAATTCAGATCATTATTACGCTCCAGTAAAAAATGAATATTCCTGTACTGGAGTCAAAAGTTTCTGTTTTGGTTCAGCATCAATTCTACTCATCTTGTGAGTCATCCCAAAGGCTTTACTTGGCACTTTATTAAAACAAAAGCTATAAAACATGATTACTACAGTCTCTTAATCATGTGAACACACAAAAACAGAAATTAAAAGTGTTGGGTTGTCTCCCAACAAGCGCTTTTCTTGAATGCCTATTAGCTAGGCATGATGATTTCAATGATGCTCACATAAAAGATAAGAATTGAAACATGCAAAAGAGCATCATGAAGCATATGACTAGCACGTTTAAGCCTAACCCACTTCCTATGCATAGGGATTTTGTGAGCAAACAAATTATGGGAACAAGAATCAACTAGCATAGGAAGGCAAAACAAGCATAACTTCAAAACTTTGAACACATAGAGAGGAAACTTGATATTATTGCAATTCCTACAAGCATATGTTCCTCCCTCATAATAATTTTCAGTAGCATCATGAAGGAATTTCACAACATAACTATCACATAAAGCATTATCTTCATGATCCACAAGCATAGAAAATTTGTCACTCTCCACATAAGCAATTTTCTTCTTATTCATAATAGTGGGAGCAAACTCAACAAAATAACTTTCATGAGATACTTGATTGACATAACCACTTTGAATATTAAAATCATGATGACAAGTTTCATGGTTACTATCACTCTTTATAGCATATGTGTCATCATCATAATCATCATAAATAGTAGGCATGTCATTATCATAACAAATTTGCTCATCAAAACTTGGGGGACTAAAAATATCATCTTCATCAAACATAGCATCCCCAAGCTTGTGGCTTTGCATATCATTAGCATCATGGATATTCAGAGAATTCATACTAGCAATATTGCAATCAAGCTCATCATTCAAGGAATTCTCATTAAGTACTTTCATAAATTCTTCCTCTACCGATTGAGCACAACTTTCCAAACCATCATTTTCACGAAAGACATTATAAAGACGAACCAATCGATGCAACCTAAACTCCATTTTTTGTAATTTTCTTTTATAAAACCAAACTAGTGAAAAACAAGAAACTAAAAGATTTAATTGCAAGATCTAAAGATATACCTTCAAGCACTCACCTCCCCGGCAACGGCGCCAGAAAAGAGCTTGATGTCTACTACGCAACCTTCTTCTTGTAGACTCGTGTTGGGCCTCCAAGCGCGGAGTTTTGTAGGACAGTAGCAAATTTCTCTCAAGTGGATGACCTAAGGTTTATCAATCCGTGGGAGGCGTAGGATGAAGATGGTCTCTCTCAAACAACCCTGCAACCAAATAACAAAGAGTCTCTTGTGTCCCCAACACACCCAATACAATGGTAAATTGTATAGGTGCACTAGTTCGGCGAAGAGATTGTGATACAAGTGTAATATGGATGGTAGATATAGGTTTTTATAATCTAAAAATATAAAAACAGCAAGGTAGCAAGTAACAAAAGTGAGCGCAAACGGTATTGCAATGCTTGAAAACAAGGCCTAGGGTTCATACTTTCACTAGTGCAAGTTCTCTCAACAATACCAACACAAAGAACTTCAAAGAGTGCCCCAAAGTTTCTACCGGAGAGTCAAGACGAAAACGTGTGCCAACCCCTATGCATAGATTCCCAAGGTCACGGAACCCGCAAGTTGATCACCAAAACATACATCAAGTAGATCAATAGAACATCCCATTGTCACCACGGATATCCCATCGCAAGACATACATCAAGTGTTCTCAAATCCTTAAAGACTCAATCCGATAAGAAAACTTCAAAGGGAAAACTCAATTCATCACAAGAAGATAGAGAGGGGAAAACTCCATATGATTCATCTATATCAATAAAGCTCGCAGTACATCAAGATCGTGTCATCTCAAGAACACGAGAGAGAGAGAGATCAAACACATAGCTACTGGTACATACCCTCAGCCCCGAGGGTGAACTACTCCCTCCTCGTCATGGAGACCGCCGGGATGATGAAGATGGCCTCCGGTGATGTTTTTCCCCTCCGGCAGGGTGCCGGAACGGGCTCCTGATTGGTTTTTCATGGCTACATAGGCTTGCAGCGGCGAAACTCCCGATCTAGGTTTCTTTCTGGGGGTTTTGGTATTTATAGGAATTTTTGGCGTCGGTCACACGTCAAGGGGGTGCTCGAAGAGTCCACAAGCCAGGAGCACCCTCCCGGGGGGGTAGGGCGCGCCCCCTGGCTTGTGGCCTCCTTGGTCACTTCCTGGCCCAGCTCCGGTGCTTCGGGGGTCACTTTTGGTCCATAAATAATCACCGTAAATTTTCAGCCCATTCCGAGAACTTTTATTTCTGCACAAAAAACGACACTATGGTAGTTCTGCTGAAAACAGCGTCAGTCCGCGTTAGTTCTAATAAAATCATACCAAAATCATATAAAATTATTGTAAACATGGCATGAATACTTCATAAATTATAGATACGTTGGAAACGTATCAGTACTAGCTATGGAACCTTAGGTCAGTGGTGAACTACTCACACATCATCATGAGGGCAGTAAGGTTGATGAAGAGGCCCTCCGTGATCGATCCCCCCTCCGGCAGGGTGCCGGAACGGAGCTCCAGATGGCCTCGCAATGAAACAGAGACTTGCGGCGGCGTAAAAAGAGTTCCGGGACTTCCTCTAGGGGTTTTGTAATATTAGAGAATTTATAGGCCAGAGAGGGGCGTCGGGAGGCGCCCGAGGGGGGCAGCACACATCAGGGCGCCCCCCCAGGGCGCGCCCTATTGTGTGTTGGGGCCCTCGTGTAGCCTCCTGACTCCTCCCGAGGTTCCCAAGTATTCTTTTGGTCCATAAAAAATCATCAAAAAGTTTCGTGGCAATTGGACTTTGTTTGGTACTGTAAACCTGAAAAGTGAAAAAACATGCAGAAAATAGCAACTGGCACTGGGTCAATAGGTTAGTGCTCAAAAAACTTATAAATTGGTAAATAAAGGCCCAAAATGTATCCTAGAATGATAATATATCAGCATGAAACAATCAAAAATTATAGATACGTTGGAGACATATCAGCATCCCCAGGCTTAATTCCTGCTCGTCCTCGAGTAGGTAAATTATAAAAACAGAATTTTTGATGTGACATGCTACCCATTATGTAATCTTTGGTATGTATGTTCATTGAGAAATGATGAATCAACAAACAGCAACATAGTAATATTTATAAGTATAAGAAACAAAATTATTAATTTTTCAAAGTATACGATCCTAAAGAATGTTTACCCTTATTCATCTTATTATATTAGCAAGGCATGACTCCGTCTTCACCGCATAGATACAAATGTTAAGCAGCACGGTGTCCAAGTCAGGCAATTGGATCGTACTTTTTCAATATGAATCAACTTTTTATTCTTCATGCAATACATGAGCGTGAGCCATTGGACATAGCATTTAGGTGGAATAGAATATGGTTGTGGATATCAAAGGGGTAAAAGGTGGAGAAGACAGTCTCACATCAACTAGGCATACCAACGGGCTATGGAGATGCCCATCAATAGATGTCAATGCAAGGAGTAGGGATTGCCATGCAAATGATGCACTAGAGCTATAAGTGTATGAAAGTTCAAATGAAGCTAAGTGAGGTGTGCATCCAACTAGCTTGCTCATGAAGACCTCGGGAATTTGAGGAAGCCCGTCATAGGAATATACAAGCCAAGTTTATAATAATGAAAAAGTAATTCCCATTAGCATATGAAAATGACATATCATGAGACTCTCTATATGAGGAACAAGGTGCCACTTTGAGGCACAGGTGTGGTAAAGGATAGTAGCAAAGCCCATTATCTCATTTTTTCTCATTTTTTTATTCAGAATGGTGGGCTCATTTGGCCTCCCCCATTTTTATTTCCTCACTGGGACAATGCTCTAACAATGATGATCATCACACTTTTATTTACTTACAACTCGATATGAAGAACCGATATGAAGATATGACTCTATATGAATGCCTCTAGCAGTGTACCAGGATGTGCAATGGTCTAGCGTGACACGTATCAAAAATATGATGAACGATGGCTTCTCCACAAATACTATGTTAGCTCTATATGATCACGCAAAGCAATATGATGATGAACGAACTAGTCATGTGAAGTGACGATGAAATTTGCATGGCAATATATCTCGGAATGGCTATGGAAATGCCATAATAGGTAGGTATGGTGGCCGTTTTCAGGAAGATATAATGAGGCTTATGTGCAACAGAGCGTATCATGTCACGGGGTTTGGATGCTGACGTGGCTTGAGACTGCGTCGGTATTTCCCCAAAGAGGAAGGGATGATGCAGCACAGCGATGGTAAGTATTTCCCTCACTTATGAAACCAAGGTATCGAACCAGTAGGAGGATCACCGCCACCTAATAAGCAGCACATGCACTCAAATAACAAATACTTGCAACCCGACGCGAAAGAGAGGTTGTCAATCTCTCTACGGTAAAAAGATAGATTAGGTAATGATAGATTGGAGAGATAGATCTCTCAAGAACACAAAATAAAAAGGGCAAATAAAAAGTGCAGCAATATATTTTTGGTTTTTTTGGAATAATAGATCTGAAAACAAAAGAGGCAAAAAGATAGATCGGAAAGCAATATGTTGGAAAAGTAGACCCGGTGGCCATAGGTTTCACTAGTGGCTTCTCTCATGAGTATAGCACACGATGGGTGAACAAATTACTGTTGGGCAAATGATAGAAGATCAAATAATCATGACGATATCCAAGGCAATGATCATTATATAGGCATCACGTCCAAGATAAGTAGACCGACTCCTGCCTGCATCTACCACTATTACTCCACACATCGACCGCTATCCAGCATGCATCTAGTGTATTAAGTTCATGGAAAACAGAGTAATGCAATAAGAATGATGACATGATGTAGACAAGACCTATTCATGTAGGAATAGACCCCATCTTGTTATCCTTAATTGCAATGATACATGCGTGCCTTGCTGCCCCTTCTGTCACTGGGAAAGGACACCGCAAGATCGAACCCATCACAAAGCACCTCTTCCCATGGCAAGAAAAATCGATCTAGTCGGCCTAACTAAACCAAAGATTCGAAGAAGAAATACGGGGCTATAAGTAATCATGCATCTAAGAGATCAAAAATACTCAAATAATATTCATGGATAGAAAATGATCATGAACTCAAAATTCATCGGATCCCAACAAACACACCGCCAAAGTTTACATGAAATAGATCTCCAAGGGACCATTGTATTGAGAATCAAAACAGAGAGAGGAAGCCATCTAGCTACTGCCTACGGACCCGTAGGTCTATGGTGGACTACTCACGCATCATCGGAGGGGCACCTATGAAGAAGATGAACCCCTCCGTGATGGTGTTAGATTGGATCTCGAGGTTCTGGAACTTGCGGCGGCTGGATGTGTTTTTCGTCGACTCCCCTAGGGTTTTCTGAATATTTGGGTATTTATAGGCGTCAGAGGCGGTGGAGAGGGGCCCCGTGGAGGGCACAACCCATCAGGACGCGTCGGGGGCCCCCTGGCGCGCCCTGGTGGGTTGTGCTCTCCACAGCCCACCACTCTGGTACTTCTTTGGCCCACTGGGTGTCTTCTGGTCCAGAAAAAATCTCCAAAAAGTTTCGTCGTGATTGGACTCCGTTTGGTACTGATATTCTGCGAAATAAAAAAACAAGCAAAAAACAGCAACTGGCACTTTGGCACTATGTCAATAGGTTAGTCCCAAAAAATGATATAAAGTTGCTATAAAATGATTCTAAAACATCCAAGAATGATAATATAACAGTATGTAACAAGCAAAAAATATAGATACGTTGGAGACGTATCAGCATCCCCAAGCTTAATTCCTACTCGTCCTCGAGTAGGTAAATGATAAAAACAGAATTTTTGATGTGGAATGCTGCCTAACATGTTCATCTCATATTCTTTTCTTTGTAGCATGGACATTTGGACTTTTAGATGATTCAAAGTAAAAGTCTAGTTTTAACATAATGACTTCAATACTCAAGCATGCCAACAAGCAACCATGTCTTTCAAAATATCAACACCAAAGAAAGTTATCCCTAGCCCATCATGCTCAATCATTGATCCCTTCATGAAACACACTCAAATATTAGCTACACCCAATGCTCAAGTACGATCATAGTGCCCCTTAGTTGTTGCTTTATAAGAGAAGATGGAGACTCAAAGTAAAAATAAAAAATGCATAAAGTAAATAGATAGGCCCTTCGCAGAGGGAAGTAGGGATTTGTAGAGGTGCCAGAGCTCAAAGTTTAAATTTAGAGAGAGAAATATTTTGGGTGGCATGCCTTTCCTGTCAACGAAAACGACAAAGTAGTTCACAATACTTTCCATGCTAGATACATCATAGGCGGTTCCCAAAAAGAAAATAAAGTTTATTCCATTTTCCACCATTCTTTCACTTTCCATGGCTGGTCGTATCCACGGTTGCCTTCCATACCAACACTTTCCAAGGAATTTATTATTTGACAACATAAAGTAAATATTTTTCTTTTTCATTTCGGGAATGGGCATCCCTATTACCGCTGCACTCTCATGCAATGACAAGTGAATAAACACTCATCTTGAGAATAACACATCTAGCATGGAAAAATATTGGACACTCCCTACCGTTTCATGAGCGGTACGAGCACACAAAAGAGAAGTTTATTTTGAAAATTTAGAGATGACACATACAAATTTGCTTGGAACGGCATGGAAATACCGCATATAGGTAGGTATGGTGGACTCATAAGGCAAAACTTGGTTTAAGGATTTTGGATGCACAAGTAGTATTTCTACTTAGTACAAATGGAGGGTAGCAAATAGATTGAGAAGCAACCAAACCAAGAAACAAAAATTCACATAAGCGAGCATTGAGCATAACTAACACCGAATAATGCATAAGTAGGATGTAATTTCATTACATAACTATTGACTTTCATACTTGCATAGGGAATCACAAACCTTAACTCCAATATTCCTACTAAAGCATAATTACTCACTAACATGACTCACATATTACTATCATCATGTTTCAAAACTATTACATGGAATCAAGTTTAATTTGTCCAATGATCTTCATGAAAGTTTTTATTATATCCTTCTTGGATATCTATCACTTTGGGACTAGTTTCATATTTTGCCATTGCTTTTTGACAAGCTCAAACAAATCTAAGTGAAGCACATGAGCATAAAGATTTCATCTCTCAAAAAGGTATAAGTGAAGCATGAGAGGATATCTTCAAAATTTACTAACTCTCAAATTAATCTAAGTGAAGCATGAGAGTATTTCTACAAAAATTTCCAAGCACACCGTGCTCAAAAAGATATAAGTGAAGCACTAGAGCAATTCTATAGCTCAAAAAGTTTAAGTGAAGCATATAGAGCAATTCTAACAAATGATAGCATAATTTTGGCTCTCCCAAATAGGTGTGTCCAGCAAGGATACTAATGACAAACTAACAAGCAAAGCAAGAAAAGACTCAAATGATACAAGACGCTCCAAGCAAAGCTCATGATATGTGACGAATAAAAATATAGCTCCAAGTAAAATACCGATGGTCGTTAGAAGAAAGAGGGGATGCCACTCGGGGGCATAGCCAAGCTTAGTTGCTTGTTTCTCTTTGGATATATATTGGGGGTGCTGTAGCATCCCCAAGCTTAGGCTCTTTTCACTCCTTATTCCTTCATCCATCGTGATCTCACCCAAAACTTGAAAACTTCAATCACACAAAACTCAACAAAATCTTTGTGAGATCCGTCAGTATAATAAAGCAAATCACTAATTTAGGTGCTGTTGCAAACCCATTCATATTTTATTATTGCATTATACCTACTGTGTTTTAACTTCACCATGGGTCATACCCTTCAATACAACCCATATATTCATCAAAACAAGCACACAATGCAACGAAAATAGAATCTGTCCTAAACAGAACAGTCTGTAGTAATCCGTACTCTAACCATACTTATGTAACTCAAAAAATTCTGAAAAATTAGGACAACGTAAAGAATTTGTATAGAAACACTGTTTTAAAATTTCAGATCAATATCACGTTCCAGTAAAAAATGAATCAAACGCTGGACGCAAAGTTTCTGTTTCAGATTCAGCATCGCTTCTACTCATCTTATGAATCATCCTAAAGTCTCTACTTGGCACAAACACTAAATAAAACATAAAAACACAATCATAACAGAGACATAATTGTGTCAACACACAAAAACATAAAAGAAAACAGCAAAAATAAATTTATTCATTGGGTTGCCTCCCAACAAGCGCTATCGTTTTACGCCCCTAGCTAGGCATAACGCATAGTTTCAAGTATTGTCATCTTTGGTTTTGGATCCATAGGATGCCCTCATGATTGATTCATATGGTGGATTAATTCTTGTTCTAGGGAAGTGTTCCATACCCTTTCTTAGTGGAAATTGGAATCTAATAATGCCCTCTTTCATATCAATCACGACACCTATAGTGCGTAAGAACGGTCTACCAAGTATAATGTGACAAGACGGATTACAATCAATATCAAGAAAAATAAAATCTATGGGCACATAGTTCCTATTTGCAAGAATAAGAACATCATTAATTCTTCCCAAAGGCTTTTTAATAGTAGAATCCGCCAAGTGCAAATTAAGGGAACATTCTTCAATATTGGTGAGACCAAGCACATCACATAAAGATTTCGGAATCGTGGAAACACTAGCACCCAAATCACATAAAGCAAAGCACTCATAATTTTTATCCACATCATGAGAAATTCTATCAGTGCTTCTAGACATATCATCAATCTTATTCAACTTTTTTTCTATCGTAGTATTGAAAGCCTTTTGCGCATTGATAAATTCTTTAATATTACTCTCAAGATCAGAGTTGTTCCTATTATTATTGTAAGAGGAATTACTATAGGAATTACCATAATTATTAGAGGAATTTCTAGGAAAAGGCCGAGGATTAAAATTACCTCTATAAGCATTGTTATTGAAATTGTTTTGTGAGACAAAGTTCACATCTACGGAATCACTATTTTGCTCAATCAAGGTAGAAAAAGGCACATCATTAAGATCAATAGGAGCATTTTTACTAGCAACCAATTTCATCAAAGCATCAACCTTATCACTCAAAGTACTAATTTCTTCAACCTAATTAACTTTTTTACTAGTAGGTGCTCTTTCAGTATGCCATTGTGAATAATTTACCATGATATTATCTAGCAATTTAGTAGCTTCACCCAAAGTAATTTCCATAGAAGTACCACCCGCGGCGGAATCTAAAAGATTTCTTGAGACAAAATTCAATCCCGCATAAATTTTTTGTATGATCATCCAAAGATTTAAACCATGAGTAGGATAATTTCTTAGCATCAATTTCATTCTTTCCCAAGATTGTGCAACATGTTCATGCTCAAGTTGCGTAAAATTCATGATTTGTGTCCTAAGGGAAATAATTTTCGCGGGCGGAAAATACTTAGTGATAAAGGCATCCTTGCACTTATTCCAAGAATCGATACTATTGCGAGGCAAAGAGGAAAATCAAATTTTTGCACGATCCCGCAAGGAAAAAGGAAATAATTTCAACTTCACTATATCATTGTCCACATCTTTTTTATTTTGCATATCACACAATTCTACGAACGTTTTTAGATGGGACGTGGCATCCTCATTAGGAGTACCGGCAAATTGATCTTTCATGACAAGATTCAACAAAGCGGCATTAATATCACAAGACTCCGCACTAGTGGTGGGAGGAGCAATTGGAGTACTAATAAAATCATTATTATTAGTATTGGAAAAATCACACAAGTTGGTGTTTTCTAGAGTCATCGTGACTACACAAACAAGATTGCAAACAAGCAAGAGATCTGACGAGAAAGAGGCAAACGAAAAAGAGGGCGAATAAAACGTCAAATTGGTGAAGTGGGGGAGAGGAAAATGACAGGCAAATGGCAAATAATGTAATTGCAAGGAGATGAGATTTGTGATTAGGAACCTCGTAGATGATGATGGTGTCTCCTCGGCGCCAGAGATTGGCATGTAGAAGAGACATGTTCCTCCCCGGCAACAGCGCCAGAAAACTCCTTGACGTGGCTTGAGACTGAATCGGTATTTCCCCAAAGAGGAAGGGATGATGCAGCACAGCGACGGTAAGTATTTCCCTCAGTTATGAAACCAAGGTATCGAACCAGTAGGAGGATCACCACCACCTACTAAGCAGCACCTGCACACAAATAACAAATACGTGCAACCCGACGCGAAAGAGAGGTTGTCAATCTCTCTACGGTAAAAAGATAGATTAGGTAATGATAGATTGGAGAGATAGATCTCTCAAGAACACAAAATAAAAAGGGCAAATAAAAAGTGCGGCAATATATTTTTGTTTTTTTGGAATAATAGATCTGAAAACAAAAGAGGCAAAAAGATAGATCGGAAAGCAATATGTTGGAAAAGTAGACTCGAGGGCCGTAGGTTTCACTAGTGGCTTCTCTCATGAGTATAACACACGGTGGGTGAACAAATTACTGTTGGGCAATTGATAGAAGATCAAATAATCATGACGATATCCAAGGCGATGATCATTATATAGGCATCACGTCCAAGATAAGTAGACCGACTCCTGCCTGCATCTACCACTATTACTCCACACATCGACCGCTATCCAGCATGCATCTAGTGTATTAAGTTCATGGAAAAATGGAGTAATGCAATAAGAACGATGACATGATGTAGACAAGATCTATTCATGTAGGAATAGATCCCATCTTGTTATCCTTAATGGCAACGATACATGCGTGCCTTGCTGCCCCTTCTGTCACTGGGAAAGGACACCGCAAGATTGAACCCATCACAAAGCACCTCTTCCCATGGCAAGAAAAATCGATCTAGTCAGCCTAACTAAACCAAAGATTTGAAGAAGAAATACAAGGCTATAAGTAGTCATGCATATAAGAGATCAAAGAAGACTCAAATAATATTCATGGATAGAAACTGATCATGAACTCAAAATTCATCGGATCCCAACAAACACACCGCAAAAGTTTACATCAAATAGAACTCCAAGAGACCATTGTATTGAGAATCAAAAGAGAGAGAGGAAGCCATCTAGCTACTGCCTACGGACCCGTAGGTCTATGATGGACTACTCACGCATCATCGGAGGGGCACCTATGAAGAAGATGAACCCCTCCGTGATGGTGTTAGATTGGATCTCGAGGTTCTGGAACTTGTGGTGGTTGGATGTGTTTTTCGTCGACTCCCCTAGGGTTTTCTAAATATTTGGATATTTATAGGCGTCATAGGCGGTGGAGAGGGGCCCCGTGGAGGGCACAACCCATCAGGGCGCGCCGGGGCCCCCCCTGGCACGCCCTGATGGGTTGTGCTCTCCACAGCCCACCACTCTGGCACTTCTTTGGCCCACTGGGTGTCTTCTGGTCCAGAAAAAATCTCCAAAAAGTTTCGTCGCGATTGGACTCCGTTTGGTACTGATATTCTGTGAAGTAAAAAAACAAGCAAAAACAGCAACTGGCACTTTGGCACTATGTTAATAGGTTAGTCCCAAAAAATGTTATAAAGTTGCAATAAAATGATCGTAAAACATCCAAAAATGATAATATAATAGTATGGAACAAGCAAAAATTATAGATACATTGGAGACGTATCAGATGCACCGGCGAAAGTTGCACCGATCCTCAAGGTGAGAATGGGCTATGAAAGGTACCGAAGAGGCTAGCAAATATGAGGAGGTGAGATTGACTATGTCCATGGTTTCACATTAGTCATGAAGAACTCATATACTTATTGCAAAGTTTTATTGGTTTTATCACAAATTAAAGTACTACTCGCATGCCCCGAGGGAAGAGGTTGGTAGGAGTTAACCATCGCGCGCTTCCGACCCGAAACAACACTAGGATTTCAACGAGGAATAGAAATGCTCACACATCATCACCATGCCTCTTTAATTTTTATATGAACAAGAAGTTAACCTCCCTTAATATTGACACTTCTATGAATCAACAATTATGAACTCACACCTTTTTCATATTACCACATCAATATCATTAACCCACAATTTCACTATATGTGCTACATGATGGTTTTGATTATCACTCATCGAATACCTAATATTTTTGGACTAGTCTTATGACCCATGCAAATTACCGTCACTATTTACTAACTCTCAAATAAATATAAGTGAAGAGTGAGAGTGAAAATATTTCTATAAAATCTACACGCCACCGTGCTCACGTGCTCAAAAAGATATAAGTGAAGTACTAGAGCAACTGCTAAGCTCAAAAGATATAAGTGAAGCACATAGAGTATTCTAACAAATTATGATGAAGGTGTGTATATATTAAATAGTTGTGTCCAGCAAACAATGATTGTGGTAAACTTAAAGTAAAAGAAAACAAAAACAAACAACGCTCCAAGCAAAACTCATATCATGTGATGAATAAAAATATAGCTTCAAGTGACATACCGATGGATTGAGATGAAAGAGGGGATGCCTTCCGGGGCATCCCCAAGCTTATACGCTTGATTCTTCCTTAGAATATTACCTTGGGGTGCCATAGGAATCCCCAAGCTTAGGCTCTTGCCACTCCTTATTCCTTTGTCCATCATGATAACACCCAAAACTTGAATACTTCAATCACACAAAACTCAACAAAACTTTGTTCGATCCGTTAGTATAAGCAACATATTGAATACTTTAGGTACTATTATAAATTGATTCTTATTTAATAATTGCATAAAAGTTACTGTATTCTAACTTCTCCATGGCTTATACCCCCCGATACAATCCATAGCATAATCAAAACAGGCAACTATGCAAGCAAAAATAGAATCTGTCTAAAACAGAACAGTCTGTAGCAATCTATAGAGAACCTATACTTCTGCAACTCTAAAAATTCTGGAAAATTAGGAAAACCTCAAAAATTTGTATATAAATACTTTGAAAAAATTCAGATCATTATCACGATCCGGTAAAAAATGAAAATTCCTGTACCAGAGTCAAAATTTTCTGTTTTGTTTCAGCATCGATTCTGCTCATCTTGTGAGTCATCCCAAAGGCTTTACTTGGCACAAACACTAATTTAAACATAAAAACATAATCATTACAGAGACAATAATCATGTTATCAAAAATAAACAGAAAGTAAAAAAGCAAAAATAAAGATAACTATTGGGTTGCCTCCCAACAAGCGCTATTGTTTTATGCCCCTAGCTAGGCATAATGCATAGTTTCAAGTGTTGTCATATTTGACACTCCACCCATAAGTAGCTCTCATGATTGATTCATGAGGTGGTTTAATTCTATTTCTAGAGAAGTGTTCCATCCTTTTCTTTAATGGGAATTGGAACCTTATGTTGCCCTCTTTCATGTCAATAATTGCACCTATAGTTCGTAGGAAAGGCCTTCCAGGTATTATGGGACAAGTAGGATTGCAATCAATATCAAGCACAATAAAATCTACAGGCACATAATTTTTAATTGCAATAATGAGCACATCACTAATCCTACCTAGAGGTTTCTTAATGGTAGAATCTGCAAGATGCAAGTTAAGGAACATTCTTCAATATTAGTGAGACCAAGCACATCACAAAGAGATTTAGGAATAGTTGAAACACTAGCACCAAGGTCACACAAGGCATTGCATTCATATTTATTTATCTTTATTTTGATATTTGGTTCCCACTCATCATGCAATTTTCTAGGAATGGAAACTTCAAGCTCAAGTTTCTCATCATAAGCTTTTATCATGGCTTCTACTATATGTTCGGTAAAAAGCCTTGTTTTGTTCATAAGCATTGGGTGAGCTAATAATGGTTTGAAACAAGTAAATATATTCTAATATAGATAAATTATACTAATTAAAGTCCTTTTAATCCAAAATAGTGGGCACATCACTAGTTAAAGTTTTGACCTCTCCAAACCCACGTTTTTCAGTTTTAGCATCAAAATCGTCACCCTCCAAGCAAACAGGACGCTTCTCAACTAGAGTTGACTCATCTCCAGTCCCTTTATAATTTACATTCAGATATGTAAATAAATATTCAATATGAGAGGTGCCAATCATTTTAAGATCTTCATCATGATTCCGGTAAAAACCGGGTGGAAGAGCTTTTTCTAAGAATTCCCGCTTAGCTTTCAACTTAGCGGTCCTCTCCTTACTTTAATTAATAGATAATTGGATAGATTTAATAGTCTCATTAAAATCATGCTTATGTGGCAAAGCTTTACTTTTAAGAGGTTCTACATCAAGAGCAATTATATCCATGTTTTTAGCCAAAGCATCAACTACGTGCAATTTTTCTTCTACCATAGTGTTGAAAACCTTTTGAGAATTAATAAATTCTTTAATTGTGTTATCAAGATCAGAGGGTATCCTATTAGAATTTTTACAAGAGTTTCCATAAGAATTTCCATAGTTGTTAGAGGAATTACCGAGATACGGTCTAGAATTGAAGTTTCCTCTATAAGCATTGTTATTGAAATTATTTCGCGAGACAAAGTTCACATCAATAGCATCATTATTTTTCTCAATCAAAGTAGACAAGGGCATATCATTTGGATCAACATGAGCATTTTTTACTAGCAACCATATTCATAAGAGCATCCACTTTTTCACTCAAAGTAGCGATTTCTTCGACAGAACTTACCTTCTTACCGGTTGGAGCTCTTTCGGTATGCCATTGAGAATAATTTGTCATAATGTTGTCCAGAAGTTTTGTGGCCTCACCCCAGGTCACATCCATAAAGGTACCACCTGCAGCAGAATCTAGAAGATTTTTGATAGTTGATGATGATATTCCCCGGCAACGGCGCCAGAAATCCTTCCTGATACTTGTGATCTTCGTTGGGTTTTCCGTGAAGAGGAACGGGTAATTGCAGCACAAAGTGGGTAAGTATTTCCCTCAGTTATGAAACCAAGGTTTATCGAATCAATAGGAATATAAATCCTCAACCGTCTTCAGCGGCTGCACACAAAAGAGCAAACAACTTGCACCCAACGCGGGCAAGAGGGTTGTCAATCCCCTTGATCTCGTTATTTGCAAGCAAATGAGGTGTGTAGATAATTGTAGATAATTTAAAATTGCAAAATAAAATAAAAAAGTAAATAAAGGCAGCAAAGTAATAGTAGCGTTTGTAAATTTATAAGTGAATAGATCCGGGGGCTCATAGTTTTCCCTAGTGGCATCTCTCATGTAGGCAACATATGGTGTGTAACAAATTACTGTTGGGCAATTGATAGAAAAGCGGATAGTTATGCGATTTTCACGGCAATGATCATGTGTATATAGGCATCATGTCCATAAACAAATAGGCCGACTCCTGCCTGCACCTATTACTATTACTCCATTTCAAGAGCGCTTCTATGCTTGCCTCTCTACGTATTACGTTCATAACAAACAAAGTAATGCATGGAGAACGATGACATGATGTAGACAAAGTAAAGTCAAGCAATATGAATGAACCCCATTGTGTTATCCTTAGTAGCAATGACACAAAGATGTATCGTGTCCCCTACTTTGTCACTGGGATATAGAAACTCGATAGGTTGAACCTACCACAACACACCACTCCCACTGAAGATAGATCAATCTACTTGGCCAAAGCACATCGATAAATCGGAGAGCATTACGAAGCTATAATGATCATGCAAATAAGAATCTTAATATATATCAAAGGTGACTCAAATACTTTTCATGAATAATCTGAACATAAACCCACAATTCATTGGATCCCAACAAACACACCGCACAATAGGATTACATCGGATAGATCAAAGCGAAGATGCAATGATCATTGTATTGAAGATAAAGAGATAGACAGGTTGCCATCTAGGTACTAGCTATGGACCCGTAGGTCTGTGGTGAACTACTCACACATCATCATGAGGGCGGCAAGGTTGATGAAGAGGCCCTCCGTGATCGATCCCCCCTCTGACAGGGTGCCCGAACGGAGCTCCAGATGGCCTCATGATGGAACAGAGACTTGCGGCGGCATAAAAAGAGTTTCGGGACTGCCTATAGGGTTTTTGTAATATTAGACAATTTATTGGCCAGAGAGGGGCGTCGGGAGGCGCCCGAGGGGGCCAGCACACATCAGGGCGCGACCACCCCCCCCAGGGCATGCCCTGTTGTGTGTTGGGGCCCTCGTGCGGCATCCTGACTCCTCCCGAGGTCCCCAAGTATTATTTTGGTCTATAAAAAATCATCAAGAAGTTTCGTGGAAATTGGACTTCGTTTGGTACTGTAAACCTGAAAAGTGAAAAAACATGCAGAAAATAGCAACTGGCACTGGGCACTAGGTCAATAGGTTAGTGCTCCAAAATATTATAAATTGGTAAATAAAGACCCAAAAGGTATCCTAGAATGATAATATATCAGCATGGAACAATCAAAAATTATAGATACGTTGGAGACGTATCATATGACGCTCGGACACACCATTACACTCTGGTGTTCCACGTGGCGTAAGCTGTGAAACAATTCCACATTGTCTTAAATGTATGCCAAACTCATAACTCGGATATTCTCCACCACGATCAGATTGTAGAAATTTTATATTCTTGTTACGATGATTCTCTACTTCACTCTGAAATTGCTTGAACTATTCAAACGTTTCAGACTTGTGTTTCATTAAGTAAATATACCCATATCTACTCCAATCATCAGTGAAGGTGAGAAAGTAACGATATCCACCGCATGTCTCAACACTCATCGGACCGCACACATCAGTATGTATGTTTTCCAATAAGTCACTTGCCCGCTCCATTGTACCAGAAAATGGGATTTTCGTCATCTTGCCCATGAGGCATGGTTCGCATGTATCAAGCGATTCAAAATCGAGTGATTCCAAAAGTCCATCATCATGGAGCTTCTTCATGCGTTTTATACCAATATGACCTAAGCGGCAGTGCCACAAGAAAGTGGTACTATCATTATTAACGTTGTATCTTTTGGTATCAATGTTATGAATGTGTGTATCACTACTATCGAGATTCAACAAGAATAAACCATTCACATTGGGTGCATGACCATAAAAGATATTACTCATATAAATAGAACAACCATTATTTTCTGATTTATATGAATAACCGTCTCGCAATAAACGAGATCCAGATATAATGTTCATGTTCAACGCGGGCACCAAATAACAATTATTTAGGTTTAAAACTAATCCCGATGGTAATTGAAGAGCGAGCGTGCCGACGGCGATCACATCAACTTTAGAAACATTTCCGACGCGCATCGTCACTTCGTCCTTTGCCAGCCTCCGTCTATTCCGTAGTTCCTGCTTCGAGTTACAAATATGAGCAACCGAACCGGTATCAAATACCCAGGCACTACTACGAGAGCTAGTAAGGTACACATCAATAACATGTATATCAAATATACTTTTGTTGACATTGCCAGCCTTCTTATCAGCCAGGTACTTGGGGCAATTCCGCTTCCAGTGGCCAGTCCCCTTGCAGTAGAAGCACTCAGTCTCAGGCTTGGGTCCAGCCTTGGGTTTCTTCGCGGGAGCGGCAACTTGCTTGCCACCCTTCTTGAAGTTTCCCTTCTTCCCCTTGCCTTTCTTGAAACTAGTGGTTTTATTCACCATCAACACTTGATGCTCCTTTTTGATTTCTACTTCCGCGACTTTCAGCATTGCGAACAACTCGGAGATTGACTTGTTCATCCCTTGCATATTATAGTTCATCACGAAGCCTTTGTAGCTAGGTGGCAGTGACTGGAGAACTCTGTCG
Organism: Elymus sibiricus; assembly: GCA_039707655.1. NCBI lineage: Eukaryota > Viridiplantae > Streptophyta > Magnoliopsida > Poales > Poaceae > Elymus > Elymus sibiricus. The sequence continues at coordinate 187,954,626 of CM077675.1, read as the reverse complement.
GTGACCGTCTCAGGCAGAAGCTCAACTCCCAGCTAATTCAAGTGGTTGTAGTACCCAGACATTCTGAGTATGTGCTCACTGACAGAACTATTTTCTTCCATCTTGCAGGCGAAGGATTTATCGGAGGTCTCATACCTCTCGATCTGGGCATTTGCTTGAAATACTAACTTCAACTCCTGGAACATCTCATATGTTCCATGGCGTTCAAAACCCTTTTGAAGTCCCAATTCTAAGCCGTACAACATGGCGCACTAAACTATTGAGTAGTCATCAGCACGCGCCTGTCAGACGTTCACAACATCTGCAAACGACACTGGAGGGGGCAGCGCATCAAGCAGTGCATCAAGGACATAAGCCTTTTGCGAAGCCGTGAGGATAATCCTCAGATTACGGACCCAGTACGCATACTTACTTCCATCATCTTTCAACTTATCTTTCTCTAGGAACGCACTAAAATTCAGGGGAGCTATTGCGCGAGCCATTGATCTATAACATAATTTTGCAAAGACAACTTTAGACTATGTTCATGATAATGAGTTCAACTAATCATATTACTAAAGAACTCCCACTCAAATCAACATCCCTCAGGTTGTCTAAGTGTGACATGATCCAAATCCACCAACCCAAGTCCGATCATCACGTGAGATGAGGTGGTTTCAATAGTGAACATCTCCATGTTGATCATATCTACTATATGACTCATGTTTGACCTTTCGGTCTCCTGTGTTCCGAGGCCATGTCTGTACATGCTAGGCTCATCAAGGTTAACCCAAGTATTCCGCGTGTGTAAATTTGGTTTACACCCGTTGTATGCGAACGTAGAGTCTATCACACCCGATCATCACGAGGTGCTTCGAAACGACGATTCTTCGCAAAGGTGCATACTCCAGGAGATCACAATTTTATCTTGAAATTTTAGTGAGGGATCATCTTATAATGTTACCGTCGTCCTAAGCAAAATAAGAAGCATAAAAGGATAACCATCACATGCAAATCATATAAGTGACATGATATGGCCATCATCGTCTTGTGTTTTTTATCTCCATCTCCAAAGCACCGGCATGATCTCCATCCTCACCGGCATGACACCATGATCTCCATCATCGTGTCATCATGTGGTTGTCGCGCCAACTATTGCTTCTAAAACTATTGCTAACTCATAGCGATAAAGTAAAGCAAATGGCATAAATGAATTAAAGTCAACCCTATGGCTCCTGCCAGTTGTCGTACTCATCGACATGCAAGTCGTGATAACTATACAAAATATAATCATCTCATACATCACATATATCAAATCACGTCTTGGCCATATCACATCACAACATGTCCTGCAAAAACAAGTTAGACGTCCTCTACTTTGTTGTTGCAAGTTTTACGTGGCTGCTATGGGCAACTAGTAAGAACCGTTCTTACCTACGCAAAGCCACAACAGTGATAATCAAGTTGCCTTTTAACCTTCTACAAGGACCGCCTTTGTCGAATCCGATTCAACTAAAGTGGGAGAGACAAACACCCGCCAGCCACCTTTATGCAACTAGGTTACATGTCAGTCGGTGGATCCGGTCTCTTGTACGAGGATAAGTAAGGATGGTCCGGGCCGCTTCATCCCACAATACCGCCGAATCAAGATAAGACTAAGGAGGTAAGCAATCTAAACATCAACGCCCACAAACTCTTTTGTGTTCTACTCGTGAATATCATCTACGCATAGACCTAGCTCATGATGCCATTGTTGGGGAACGTTGCATGTGAAACAAATTTTTTCCTACGAACACCCAAGATCTATCTATGGAAATGCATAGCTACAAGAGGGGGAGTGTGTCTACATACCCTTGTAGATCGCTAAGCGGAGCGTTAAGAAACGCGGTTGAAGTAGTCATACGTCTTCGCGATCCAATCACGATCCGTCCCAATCTAGCGTCGAACGGACGGCACCTTCGCGTTTAGCACACGTATAGCTCGATGACGTCTCCGCCTCCTCGATCCAGCAAGCGAGGGAGGAGTAGTAGATGAGATCTCTGGCAGCACGACAACGTGGTGACGGTGGTGGTGGTGCGATCTCGGCAGCGCTTCGCCAAGCACTGTCACGACGCGACTGAGGAGAAAAACTACTAGAGAGAGAGAGAGGGAGGGTGCCGCCAAGGACTTGTGTGTTGGCTGCCTCCCTCTCCTCTCATATATATACACGGGGAGGGTGGAGAGGTGGCCACCCTAGGGTTTCCACTAGGGTTAGGGCGGCAGCCAAGGAGCTGCCTTGGCCCCCAAGGAAGGGGGGCGGCGGCCACCCTTGGGCTTACCCAGCCCTTGGCCGCATGGGCCCTAGGTGGGAGGGGCGGCAAGCCCACCAGGGGCAGGTGCGCCTCCTCTCACAGCCCATGGGGCCCTCCGGGGCAGGTGGACCCTCCCGGTGGACCCCCGGAACACTTCCGGCATCCCCGTCACAAAACCGGTAAGTCCCGGAACCTTTCCGGAAACCAAATACCAACTTCCCATATATGAATCTTTACCTCCAGACCATTCCGAAGCTGCTCGTCATGTCTGAGATCTCATCCGGGACTCCGAACAACCTTTGGCTACCAACATATGCAACTCAACAATACTATCTCGTCATCGAACGTTAAGCGTGCGGACCCTGTGGGTTCGAGAACTATGCAGACATGACCGAGACACCTCTACGGTCAATAACCAATAGCGGGACCTGGATGCCCATATTGGTTCCTACATATTCCACGAAGATCTTTATCGGTCGAACCACGATGTCAAGGATTCAGTCAATCCCGTATCCAGTTCCCTTTGTCCATCGGTATGTTACTTGCCCGAGATTCGATCCTCGGTATCTCCATACCTAGTTCAATCTCGTTACCGGCAAGTCTCTTTACTCTTTCCGTAATACAAGATCCTGTGACTAACTCCTTAGTCACATTGCTTGCAAGCTTCTTGTGATGTTGTCTCACCGAGTGGGCCCAGAGATACCTCTCTGTCATACGGAGTGAGAAATCCCAGTCTCGATCCATGCCAACCCAACAGACACCCTCGGAGATACGTGTAGAGTACCTTTATGATCATCCAGTTACGAAGTGAAGTTTGATACACACAAGGCATTCCTCCGGTCTCAGGGAGCTGCATGATCTCATGGTCATAGGAACAGATACTTGAAATAAAGAAAGCAACATCAATAAACTAAACGATCAAATGCTATGCTTATGGTTGGGTCTTGTCCATCACATCATTCTCCTAATGATGTGATCCTGTTATCAAATGACAACTCATGTCCATGGTTAGGAAACCTTAACCATCTTTGATCAACGAGCTAGTCTAGTAGAGGCTCACTAGGGACACTGTGTTGTCTATGTATCCACACATGTATATGAGTTTCCGATCGATATAATTATAGCATGGATAATAAACGATTATCATGAACAAGGAAATATGATAATAACCACTTTATTATTGCCTCTAGGGCATATTTCCAACAAGAAGAGACCTTCCGAAACACTCCAGAATCCTGAAAAGGAGTAGGTACGGGATACGGTAAGTAAACCGACTCCAAAAATTCCATAAAAATAATTTATGTCAGTTTTGGAATATTAGAAAAATTACAAAAATAAGAGCCAGCCTAGGGGACCTACGAGGGAGTCCCAAGGCAACAGGGCGCGCCACCTCCCTAGGACGCGCCTGGTTGCCTTGGGAGCACCTCATGTGCCTCCCGGACTCCGTTTTCTTCCTAGACACGTATTCTGACCCCAAAAAATTCATTATATATACTCCGGGATGTTTTGACCACCGCATCGCACGTTTTCCTCTGTTCTTGCTTCGGACTGTTTTTATGATCTCTATGATGCCGTCAAGCTCATCCAATGACAAGTTCTTCGAGAAGGTCATCAACCCCTACCTCCCGGAGGTGATGAAACACCCTCAAGCCATTGAGATGTGTGAGGAGGTGCTTCACATCCGGGACATTCAAGGACCAAAGAAGGAGGGAAGCGAGAAGGCCAGGCTTACAGCAGTGGAACGGGAGATCTTCAAGTGCCAAGGGATGGTGGAGCGCAGACTAAGCGCCAACCACTCGATGATCACGGATTTTATCCATGAGCACAAGATGGACGACAAGGCTATTTGGGAGGCAATCTTTAAGCTCCACACTCAGCTTCAAGATCTTCAGGCTCAAATCTATGATCTCCAAAACCAAAACTGTGAGTATGAATCTCGTTTCAAGATGATGAGCATTTCTGTAGATTTCAGAATTCCGGAGACTCGTTCCTATTTTCTTGACGGAGAGTCTATGCCATTGAAGATGGAGGACAAGCCTAATACTTCATCACCACCATCACCCAAGAAGGACACCTGAGTACATGGGTATGGGCACCACCCTTAGCTTGTTTCAAGCTTGGGGAGGTGCCCCGATATCGTATCATCATCACTTTTATCATTATCATCTATCTTAGTTTGAGCCCTATCTATTTTGTGATTTAGAAGAATAAAAATTTAGTATTGTTTTGCATAGAGTGTTCGCTTTATGATCTATATATCCTTGTAACCGAGTATGAGAGTTATATAATAAAGACTAGTTTGAGTTTGCTTGCTTTACCATCATGCATCAATCATAGCAATGAGATAAAAAAATGATCGTATGCTAATCCCATGGGGAGTAATGACTTCACACAAACAGGAGTATGCTTGATAAAAGTTGTTGGTAGTTAACAAACATAGTGTTAGTGATACGTCTCCAACGTATCTATAATTTTTGATTGTTCCATGCTATAATATTATCTTTCTAGGATGCTTTTTGGGTGATTATTTACCAATTCATATTATTTTTAGCACTAACCTATTAACCCAGTGCCCAGTGCCAGTTGTTGTTTTCTGCATGTTTTTGACTTTTCAGGTTTACATTACCAAACAAAGTCCAATTGCCCCGAAACTTTTTTATTTTTTTCTGGACCAAAAGAAGACCTGGAAGCTTCGGGAGGAGGCCGGAGGCTCCACGAGGGAGCCACCACACGACAGGGTGCGCCCAGGGGGGTGGTCGCCGCAGTCTCGAGGCGGGAACCTGGGCAGGAGCACTTTTGCTCTTCGGTAGAGCGATTCTGCCGGGGAAACCTCCCTCCGAGAGGGGGAAATCGAAGCCATCGTCATCACCAACGCTCCCTCCTTCGTGGGAGGGCCAATATTCATCAACATCTTCACCAGCACCATCTTATCTCAAACCCTAGTTCATCTCTTGTACCCAATCTTTGTCTCAAAACGTCAGATTGGTACCTGGGGGTTACTTGTAGTGTTGATTACATCTTGTAGTTGATGCTTGTTGGTTTATTTGGTGGAAGATAATATGTTCAGATCCATTATCATATTCATTATTCCTCTGATCTTGAACATGGTGATGATTTGTGAGTAGTTATTTTTGTTCTCGATGACATGCACTAGTAGAAAACAGGGTACTAGTCCCGGTTCCAGAGGGCCTTTAGTCCCGGTTCTGGAACCGGGACAAAACAAACGGGACTAATACCCAAAACCTTTAGTCCCGGTTTTCTTACGAACCGGGACCAAAGGGGCTCCACGTGGCCGCTGCGGGGCGCCCAGGCAGGAGGACCTTTAGTCCCGGTTGGTAACACCAACCGGGACCAAAAGGCAGCCACGCGTCAGCAGCTCGCAGGCGCTGGGGGTTTTGTTTTCTTTTTTGGAAGGGGGGGTTAGGGGTTTTGGAGGGTTAATTTAGGGGTTTCATATTGTGTTAGCTAGCTAATAGAGAGAAGGGACCTCTCTTTCTCCGTGCTTGGTACTATACATATAGAGAGAACTTGACGCTAGCTAGTAAGCAAATGAAGGAAACCATTAATTACACAAGATCGTCATGAACATATATAGAGAGAAGTGACATCTCTTTCTCCGTGCTTGGTCGAACAACAAGTTTTCGTATATCTATCTGACACTACTACATATGTACAATATAACATCTCTTACGATCCCTAACATCATCTACCTAAGACCATTGCAATTTCACATGGTATTCTCCGTGTTCAGGTATGACGTGGTCAAGAAAGAATCCCGCCAATTCCTCTTGAATTGCTCGTATGCGATCATGTGGTAGGAGTTCATCCCGCATCTGCCAGATCTAATTTAAAGAAGGGGGTCAATACATATATATGAATGAAACTCAACACAATTGATGGTAATATATAAAATAAAATTGTGAATATTGTTTACGTACTTCAAATTGTTTCTCAGAGAAGCCCCGCTCAGAGGTCGAGTGGCGAATGAACTCGCATACGTAGTATCCACATAAATGATTCCCGGGTGCCTGGTACAAGCACTTTACGAGAATAGAGTTCAATCAAACTGATAAGCAAGCATGATAATGGTATTGTCGAAACTAGAATCAATGAGAGATGCGCGGAACTAGCTAGTACTACTTACTTTGGGGTGTGTAAATCGCAGCTCCTTCTTCAGACCCGGAACCATTGTGGTGAACTTTTTCCAAACCCTGCCCGGCAAAGAAAATGATTACTTGATATCAGGAAATGAACGAAAGTTGCCGATATGGTCCCGGTATTGATTGAACTTACTTCTGGAGCATTGCAGTCATGTCCGCATAATACTCGGGATCTTTACGTCTTGAGTCTAAGAAAGTTACTAATGCCCCGTCAAGCTTAATGGATAGCAGAATGAAGTGGAAGCTACGCACGCATAACTCATCAATTACACTTAACCTCGAGTAAGCGAAACTGAATATGCACAAGGCAGTAACACTCACTTGAAGTTGTAAGGAAAGAGTATTTCCCTTTTGTTTTGATGTCGAAGGAACGCTTCTAGCAAGTTGTCCTCGGTACCTTTGGCTCTTTTTTGTACCGACCATTCATTTACGATATTTGGGCTAATGAACCCAATGTCATAGATTTGTCCTCTTTTGCATTCGACGATCTTCAATCTGCATAATATAGTGAGGATAATTATATATACATGCAATGAATGAGCTGAGCTAGAGACTTAATTATAGAAGTAATACTTACAGACAGTAGCAAGTCATGAGTTGTTTGTCGAGGGCCTTTTGATTTTATAACTGAAATAACTCCACAAATTCAACAGGCATCAGGTCGACTCCAATGAAGTAGTGCTCTTTTTTAATTCCGACAATCAAACTATCGGTCCCAGACTTCCTGCAGGTTTCCATGTACCACTCATGCAATTTTTGCATCGTCGTTGTTAGATGAGGATAATCAGGTTTGACGAGAGGCTTCCCGCGCTCGTATCTAAAGTCCTCTACTACTACCTCAGCCGTTTCAAACTGTACATCATCGCCCACGTAATCACCAAGAGTGGTACCGGGCAGTAGCACCGGATGATTAGCGATATCGCTAGACACCTTGAGCGGGGGGGCACGATTGCTTCTCCTGTTCGCCGAGCTGGGGAATTGTTTTCCCACTTCTTCATTTTTTTTCTCTTGCAGCACTGGAAGTACTTCCCGACCGCCGCGCTTCATCATATGTCTTATGAATAATGCGGTCATAGTTGGATTGCGGCAGAGGCGGTGGTGGTCGCTTCAGGGCATCCAGAGTGCGCTTCCCTTTCACCGGATCTACCGTTTCCTTCGGAGGTGGTGGTTTCCGTGCAAAATGGGCCTTCACTTCGGCTTCACTGATTTCAGCGCTTTCCTTGTCAGTCCTCTCATATGGTAACTTTGGAAGAGGCTTGAGGCTTGGACCAAATTTGTATTTCTTCCCACCTATTGTACTGCTAGCCGCCGGAGCAGCGGCGTATCTCTTCTGCCGTTGCTGACGCGCCGGAGGAGGCGGAGTGCCCTGACGCGCCGGAGGAGGAGGAGGAGGAGGCGGAGTGCCCTGACGCGTCGGAGGAGGCGAAGGAGGAGGCGGAGTGCCCTGGTGCGCCAGAGGAGGAGAAGGAGGAGGCGGAGTGCCCTCGCGCGCCGGAGGAGGAGGAGGAGGAGGCGGAGTGCCCTGATGTGCCGGAGGAGGCTGAGTCTGTTGAGGCGTCCAGTTTGGTAGCTTGATGTACTCCTTTCTCCATAGACAGGTACTCCTCAAAGCATTTTCCAGAACAATAATATCCTCTTCACCTGTAGGGTTGTCAAGCTCCAGCCCCTCAAATCCATCCATTATTTCATCCACCGTCACAACAGCATAGCCATGTGGAATCGGACGGCAATGGAAAGTTCCCTCAGCTCGAGGAGGTACAACAGAGCCGACCGCCGCCATGAAGGTTAGGTTCTGGCATTTCGTCATTAGCTCGCAATGTTCAGCCTCCGTGATACTATCCACGGGGTAGCGAGGAGCCGTGAAATCAGGCTGAACGAGCTCCGTGGAAGCCATGCTGCTTCTCCGCTGAGATGGTGGGGTAGCTTCTGGGGCAGCGTCGAAGGAAGGATCTTCGTGCCGCTCAGATGGTTGGCCGGTAGCTCACTGGCTCTCAAGTTCCTCTAGTTTCGCTAATCTTGCACTGAGCTTCTGCATTTCGCTTGCTTCATGTTTCCTCTTTCTCTCTCGGCTTCTATAACCACCGCTGTCGAGAAACCCATGCACCCACGGAATGGAGCCTGATGTGCCTCGTGTTCGTCCATGGTGTTCAGGATTCCCGAGGGCCTCTGTCAGCTCGTCCTTCTCTCTGTCGGGAATGAACGTCCCTTCCTGCGCTGCCTTGATTGCTGCCTGAAGCTTCCGAAATGGTATTGCAAGTTGCTCGTCCGTCCAAACACACTCCCCTGTTTCTGGGTCCAAAGTTCCCCCAACCCCGAAGAACCAAGTCCTTGAACGATCTGGCCAGTGCAATGTCGCTGGTTTGACATTCTTAGCAAGCAGGTCTTGCTCAGCTTTGTCCCACAACAGCCGGGCTTTGTAGTAGCCACCTGACCCCGTGTGATGGTGATACTTCTTCTTTGCAGCATTTTTCTTGTTTGTCAGTGACCTTTTCTTACCCTTCTCCGATTTCTTGTAGGCCACAAATTCGGGCCATTGATCTCTTATCTTCTCATATCGACCGATGAATTCCGGAGTCTCCTCTTTCTCGACAAACTTTGTGTTCAACTCTTTCTTCCAGTTCCTGAATAGTTCTGTCATCTTCTTAAGATCAAACGCCTTGACCTTTCACTCTATAGCTAGGTTATTCGGATCCTCCTCTCGCGGTAGGCTGAAATTTGTCATCGGCTCGGTCCAAAGATCATCTTTTAGTCTATCATGGACATAAGAAACTTTAGGGTCCTTATTATTCTTATTCCATTGCTGGGTGCTGATCGAGACATAGTCCCTAACAAAAACTCCACACGGATGTACAAATGCGTCCTTGGTCCGCTTGGGAGCAATCGGTTGGCCATCTTTCGCGACTTCTGTGATCGTGAACCTTTCATCCGGGCGCAACCTTTTCTTCGGGCCTCGTCTCCTTACCTCGTCGGACTTTGCAACAGTTGAGGCTCCCTCCTCCATTCGGTCACCGGAGCCGTGATCATGATCTCCTTCCTCCGCCATTCGGTCACCGGAGCCGTCATGATCTCCCTCCTCCTCCATTGTTGGATCACCGGATCCATCATCCTCTCCTTCCTGACCATCGGTGTCGTTGAGATACGACAAGGGATCACCTCCGGCAAGGATTATATCCCCCAACAACTGTTCTTTTTCTAAGTCTCTGTGATCCATAGTTTCTGCAAATATTACAACATGGCAATATACAAACATGAGACATGCAAATTAATACAAGGCAATGCAACAATACGATCATATAATATCACTAATACATCATCGAATAGTATCGCTAATACATCATCGAATATTATCACTAATACATCTCGAATATTATTATATAATATCACTAATACAGATCTAGTTGACGTCTCGCGGCGCAGGCGGTGGACACCCAAAGAGAAGGAACTATGACAGGATCATAGCTCGGGTGAGATCCCTGAAGAACTTGCCAGGTATTGGAGAACCTGGCGTCCAACGCATCCATGTAGCGTCGGACGTGCTCGTCCTCCTCCCTGACACGGCGACGTACCACCTCCGCGGGGGCCGACTCCCTCTGCACCGACAGTGGTCCACGCGACCGCCACCAAAGAACCTCCGGGTCGACGACGGGACACTGATTCCTCACCAAGCTGGGCGCCCCGGAAGGCAGCACCTCCCAGTGCCAGCCCGGCGGAGCCCAGTCCCGGACATGGCGCCTCTCAAGCAAGTGGTTGCCACCGAGTCGACGACGAGGATGCTGGCCGGGCATCGTCGACTCAACGGCTACGCTATGCAACTAAACATTTAAACATCTAATTAAACATCATATCGCGTCACCGACGATCGTCGGGGACTCCTCGATATCGTCAGGGACTCTCCCTCACCGACGGTCGTCGGGGACTCCTCGATATCGCGTCACCGACGACCGACGATAAAACAACTAAACATCTAAACAATAAAAACAACTAAAAACAACTAAACAATAAAAACAACTAAAACAACTAAATTAACTAAATTAACTACCGATTTTGTATATCCTAAAACAACTAAAACAACTAAAATTAACTAAATTAACTAAACAACTAAATTAACTAAATCAACTAAAATAATTATAAGGGAGATCGTCGGGCGCGGGCGGCGCTGCGGGGTCGCCGGAGACGCGCGCGGGGCCAGCGGCGGTGCTGCGGTGGGCGGAGGCAGGGCCGGTGGCGGTGCTGCGCGCGGTGGGCGGGGGCGAGCGACGGAGGCGCGCGCGCGGGGCCGACGGGGACAGAGAGGAGGGGGAGCCTTACCGGCGAGGAGCGGCGACGGCGACGGAGCGACGGAGGAGACCGGCGAGGAGTGGCGATGGCGTCGGGTCGGGGCGGCGACGGCGACGAGCGGCGACGGCGTCGGGTCGGGGCGGCGGCAGCGCAGGGCAGGGGCGGCGGCGGCGGCAGCGCAGGGCAGGGGCGGCGTCGAGGGCGTCGGGGCAGGGGCGGCGTCGAGGGCGTCGGCGAGGGCGTCGACGGCGAGGTGGAGCAGCCTGACGACGTCGGCGGGGCAGAGGGCGTCGAGGGTGAGCTCGGGCAGCCTGGCGGCGTCGATGTGCTCGGCGTCGTCGGGGGCAACTGCAGATGAAATCTGAAAAATTCCTAAGTCCCTGCTTATATACCCAACCCTTTAGTCCCGGTTGGTGGCTCCAACCGGGACGAAAGGCCCCCTTTCGTCCCGGTTAGTGCCACCAACCGGGACTAAAGGTCAATTTCAGCAGCCCAAAGGGTGGGAAGCAGAGACCTTTGGTCCCGGTTGGTGGCACCAACCGGGACTAAAGGGTGGCATGGTCCCGGTTGGTGGCTGGAGCCGGGACGAAAGGGTGGCATTGGTCCCGGTTCGAGCCACCAACCGGGACCAAAGGCCTGTGCCTGGCACAGCCGCGGTGCGGTTGGATGTTTAGTCCCACCTCGCCAAGCGAAGGGCGCCCGGACCTGTTTATAAGCCCCGCCGCGGCTGCAACGTTGAGCTCCTCTCTAAAGCAGGCCTGTGGGCCTAACCGACCTCTTTCTGCTCTGTGGGACCTACTGAAAATAGATGCGAATTTATAGAGAAAATTCAACCTAAGTTCAAAGTGCTAGTTAGAAGAAACTAGCACTTTGAATTTAGGTTGAATTTTCTCTATAAATTCGCATCTATTTTCACTTTTGCTATTTTTTTATGTTATTTTTTTTGCATATTAAAAGTTCTTAACAAAAAATACTTTATGAATATTATTTTTGCTATTAAAGTTTTTAACAAAAATAACTTTGATAATTTTAGTTGCATAAATTTTATATAATATTAAGTTAAATAACTTTGATCGGACGAAAACACGTCTATTACAAAGGGATTTCAATTTTTTAAACATATTTTAACTCAAGACTTTTTCTGCATTCAATATGCACCATTCAAAGCCACATCATCACTTTTCAACCCTTTTCTCACTTCATTTGCTATTTTTCATGCATTTCATGATTTATTTTGAGCTAAAATGACCCTGAATTGAAAAGAACTGCAAATGAACTCTAAAATGGTTGAAAGTTGGCATGGTATCATCATTTCACCCACATAGCATGTGCTAAAAAGTTGAGAGGGTTACGGGAAAAACTGGATGCACTTCGTGTACAAACTGGACAATCTCCTTCGAAGTATCAGGGTTTCGGACGAAAACTCGTCTATTACAAAGGGATTTCATTTTTAAACATATTTTAACTCAAGACTTTTTCTGCATTCAATATGCACCATTCAAAGCCACATCATCACTTTTCAACCCTTTTCTGACTTCATTTGCTATTTTTCATGCATTTCATGATTTATTTTGAGCTAAAATGACCCTGAATTGAAAAGCACTGCAAATGAACTCTGAAATGGTTGAAAGTTGGCATGGCATCATAATTTCACCCACATAGCATGTGCTAAAAAGTTGAGAGGGTTACGGCAAAAACTGGATGCACTTCGTGTACAAAATGAACAATCTCTTTCGAAGTATCAGGGTTTCAGACGAAAACTCGTCTATTACAAAAGGATTTCTATTTTTTCAACATATTTGAACTCAAGACTTTTTCTGCATTCAATATGCACCATTCAAAGCCACATCATCACTTTTCAACCCTTTTCTGACTTCATTTTCTATTTTTCATGCATTTCATGATTTATTTTGAGCTAAAATGACCCTGAATTGAAAAGCATTGCAAATGAACTCTGAAATGGTTGAAAGTTGGCATGGTATCATCATTTCACCCACATAGCATGTACTAAAAAGTTGAGAGGGTTACGGCAAAAACTGTATGCACTTCGTGTACAAAATGAACAATCTCTTTCGAAGTATCAGGGTTTCAGACGAAAACTCGTCTATTACAAAAGGATTTCAATTCTTGACATGTAACTGCAGTGATATTCTAGATCAAAGCCATCATCAGAATAGTTGTGGAGAGAAAGTCTTCACTTTTTCTTCGCGTGTGTCCCTTGCTTATTGCGCCGTAACCATGGATAATCTTCATCGTTTAACAGGGTGCTTGGGTCAGCCTTCACTTTGAAGGGAGGAATTTCATGAAACTTTTCATAATCTTCAGACATGTTTGTCTTGCCCTCCACTCCCATGATGTCTCTTTTCCCTGAAAGAACTATGTGGCTCTTTGGCTCATCGTATGATGTATTCGCTTCCTTATCTTTTCTTTTTCTCGGTTTGGTAGACATGTCCTTCACATAGAAAACCTGCGCCACATCATTGGCTAGGACGAATGGTTCGTCTGTGTACCCAAGATTGTTGAGATCCACTGTTGTCATTCCGTACTGCGGGTCTACCTGTACCCCGCCTCCTGACAGATTGACCCATTTGCACCGAAACAAAGGGACCTTAAATTCATGTCCATAGTCAAGTTCCCATATCTCCTCTATGTAACCATAATATGTGTCCTTTGCCCTATTGGTGATTGATGCATCAAAGCGGGCACCACTGTTTTGGTTGGTGCTTTTATTATCTTGGGCGATCGTGTAAAATGTATTCTCATTTATCTCGTACCCTTTGTAAGTCAATACAGTCGAAGATGGTCCCCCTGGCCAACGAGTACAGCTCATCTGCAACAGTGGTGTTACCCATGAGATGTGTTTGCAACCAACTGCCGAAAGTCCTGATGTGTTCACATGTAATCCAGTCGTCACACTGCTCCGGGTGTTTGGAGCGCAGAATATTCTTGTGTTCATTGACATACGGGGTCACCAAGGTAGAATTCTATAGAACTGCGTAGTGTGCTTGAGACCAAGAATGCCCGTCCCTACATATTATTGAATTCGCTCCTAGCGTGCCTTTTCTAGTCAGTCTCCCCTCATACCGCGATTGAGGGAGACCAATCGGCTTAAGGTCAGGAATAAAGTCAACACAAAACCCAATGCTTTCCTCTGTTTGAAGGCCCATGGAGATGCTTCCTTCTGGCCTAGCACGGTTACGAACATATTTCTTTAAGACTCCCATGAACCTCTCAAAGGGGAACATGTTGTGTAGAAATACAGGGCCCAGAATGCCAATCTCGTCGACTAGATGAACTAGGACGTGCGTCATGATATTGAAGAAGGATGGTGGGAACACCAGCTCGAAACTGACAAGACATTGCACCAAATCACTCTTTAACCTTGGTAGGATTTATGGATCGATTACCTTCTGAGAGATTGCATTGAGGAATGCACATAGCTTCACAATGGCTAATCGAACGTTTTCCGGTAGAAGCCCCCTCAATGCAACTAGAAGCAGTTGCGTCATAATCACCTGGCAGTCATGAGACTTTAGGTTCTGGAACTTTTTCTCTGCCATATTTATTATTCCCTTTATATTCGACGAGAAGCCAGACGGGACCTTCATACTGAGCAGACATTCAAAGAAGATTTCCTTCTCTTCTTTGGTAAGAGCGTAGCTGGCAGGACCTTCATACTGCTTTGGATGCATGCCGTCTTTTTCGTGCACACGTTGCTGGTCCTCCCGTGCCTCCGGTGTATCTTTTGTCTTCCCATACACTCCCAAGAAGCCTAGCAGGTTCACGCAAAGATTCTTCGTCACGTGCATCACGTCGATTGCAGAGCGGACCTCTAGGTCTTTCCAATAGGGTAGGTCCCAAAATATAGATTTCTTCTTCCACATGGGTGCGCTTCCCTCAGCGTCATTCAGAACAGATAGTCCGCCAGGACCCTTTCCAAAGATTACTTGTAAATCATTAACCATATCAAGTATGTGATCACCAGTACGGAGGGCGGGCTTCTTCCGGTGATCTGCCTCACCTTTGAAATGCTTTCCTTTCTTTCGACATTGATGGTTGGTCGGAAGAAATCGACGATGCCCCAGGTACACATTCTTCCTGCATTTGTCCAAATATATACTTTCGGTGTCATCTAAACAGTGCGTGCATGCGTGGTATCCCTTGTTTGTCTGTTCTGAAAGGTTACTGAGAGCAGGCCAATCATTGATGGTTACAAACAGCAACGCTCGTAGGTCAAATTCCTCTTGCGCATGCTCATCCCACACACGTACACCTTTTCCATTCCACAGTTGTAAAAGTTCATCAACTAATGGCCTTAGGTACACATCAATGTCATTGCCGGGTTGCTTAGGGCCTTGGATGAGCACTGGCATCATAATGAACTTCCGCTTCATGCACAACCAAGGAGGAAGGTTATACATACATAGAGTCACATGCCATGTGCTATGCTTGCTGCTCTGCTCCACAAAAGGATTAACGCCATCTGCACTTAAACCAAACCATACATTCCTTGGGTCACCTGTAAAGTCCCCCCACTTTCTCTCGGTCTTTCTCCACTGCGACCCATCACCGGGTGCTCTCAACTTCCCATCTTTCTTACGGTCTTCCTTGTGCCATCGCATCAACTTGGCATGCTCTTTGTTTCTGAACAAACGTTTCAACCGTGGTATTATAGGAGCATACCACATCACCTTGGCAGGAACCCTCTTCCCGGTGCGCTGGCCCTCAACATCACCAGGGTCATCTCGTCTGATCTTATACCGCAATGCACAGCATACCGGGCATGCGTTCAAATCCTCGTACGCACCGCGGTAGAGGATGCAGTCATTAGGGCATGCATGTATCTTCTGCACCTCCAATCCTAGAGGGCAATTCGTTATCCTTTGGAAGCTTCTTCTTCATTATTTTCAGTAGCGAACCAAATCCCTTGTCAGATACACCATTGTCTGCCTTCCATTGCAGCAATTCCAGTGTGGTACCGAGCTTTGTGTTGTCATCTTCGCAATTTGGGTACAACCCTTTTTTGTGATCCTCTAACATGCGATCGAACTTCAACTTCTCCCTTTCACTTTGGCATTGTCTCTTTGCATCAACAATGACCCGGCGAAGATCATCATCGGGCATATCGTCTGGTTCCTCTTGATCTTCAGCTTCCCCCATTGCAGCATCACCGTATTCAGGGGGCGGATAGTTGTCATCATCCTCTTCTTCTTCATTGTCTTCCATCATAACCCCTCTTTCTCCGTGCTTGGTCCAAACATTATAGTGTGGCATGAAACCCTTCTCAAGCAGGTGGACGTGAAGGGTTTTTGAGTTAGAGTAATACTTTGTATTCCCACAGATAGTACATGGACAATACATAAAACCATTCTGCTTGTTTGCCTCAGCCACTTCGAGAAAATTATGCAGGCCCTTAATGTACTCGGAGGTGCGTCGGTCACCGTACATCCATTGCCGGTTCATCTGCGTGCATTATATAATTAAGTGTATCAAAAACCATTACAGAACATCATGAATAGAGAAGTGACCAAATTAATAGAAGTTCATCATCACATTAAAACCAAAGTACAGTAGTGACCAAAATAAATACATAAAGTTCATACATAGTTCTCATTTAACAACATATAGCTCTCTAGAGCATCTAATTAAAACATACATTGAAACTATGTAAAACATTTAAATGCAACAACAAATGCGATCATAACCGCAACTAAGGTACCAATTGATCCAACGGCATAATGATACCAAGCCTCAGTATGAATGGCATATTTTCTAATCTTTCTAATCTTCAAGCGCATTGCATCCATCTTGATCTTGTGATCTTCGACGACATCGGCAACATGCAACTCCAATTCCATCTTCTCCTCCTCAATTCTTTTCAATTTTTTCTTCAAGTAATTGTTTTCTTCTTCAACTAAATTTAACCTCTCAACAAGAGGGTCGGTTCGAATTTCCGGTTCACATACCTCCTAGATAAAAACATCTATGTCACGTTGGTCGGCATAATTGTCATAAACACTAAATGAAACAAATAGTTATAAAAGATAATATACCACATCCGAATCATAGACAGGACGAGGGCCGACGGGGGCGGATACCAAAACCATGGCACTATATAATAACAAACAATAATAAAAGTAAGAAAATTGTACAAGTATCTATCTAAATCATACAAGTAAGAATTTTTTTCTTCTTTTAGAAAGAAGATAAGAACAAGAGGCTCACCACGGTGGTGCCGGCGACGAGATCGGCGCGGGCGATCGACGGCGGTGAGGACGGGGACGGGACAGGACGGACCGCCAAACCTAGACAAATCTTGAGGAAAATGGAGCTTGGAGAGGAGAAAGCTTAAGTGTGTCTCGGGCATTTCATCGAACACCTCATGTGCATAGGAGGTGAGAGCTAGAGCAACACACACCTGCACACGCCGGACGGCCAAAAAACAGAGTGAGCGGGCAGGGGCGGGGGTATATATAGGCTTATCTTTAGTCCCGGTTGGTGGCTAGAACCGGGACAAAAGACCGACCTTTGGTCCCGGTTCTAGCCACCAACCGGGACTAAAGGTGCTGGGCTAGGAGCGAGGCCCATTGGTCCCGGTTCGTGTCTGGAACCGGGACCAAAAGTGTCAGACGAACCGGGACCAATGGCCCCCGAGGCCCGGCCGGCGCCCTGGCCTCACGAACCGGGACTGGTGCACCCTTTGGTCCCGGTTCGTAAGTGAATCGGGATTAATGCCCTTATCCTGGCCTCAACCAAAGCCTTGTTTTCTACTAGTGATGGGAGAAGTCTTGTTATAAGTAATCATGTGAAGTTGGTATTCCTTCGATATTTTGATGATATGTATGTTGTTGCTTCCTTTAGTGGTGTCATGTGAACGTCGACTACATGACTGTAAGTGCATATTTATCCCTAAGTAGTTTTGGTGGTTGATGACAATACCCTTGTGGACTAATCGTGTGCTTTGAGTTTCAGAGATTATCAGGTAGCACGAGATGGTGTGTGAGCCCTTCAGTTGTAAAAAGAGAAGACGGCATTTTCCTATCGATTTAGTGTTGGTGGACTTGAGTCATAGGAAAATCCGTACTATCAAGAGGGGGGCCGCACGTGGAAAGGTTGGGAGAATCAAACATGTACACATCCGCTTTCCTCCCTTTCCCGCCACAATGGAGCTGCCCCTTTCTTCAGGGCCCTGAGTAATAGGTTAAGCGGAAGTACCGCTCATGTGCGCGGTAGTACCGCTCCGGCGGTAGTACCGCCCAGCACTACCGGGGTACTACCGCTTATATATTGCTCTCTGGCTTCCTCGGGTGGGCTTGTCCATCTTAAGCGGAAGTACCGCTTGGGTGCGCGCGGTAGTACCGCTTGTGCGGTACTGCCGCCCTCCCCTTCCGGGTCTCTTCCGCTTATATTTGGCTCTCTGGCTATTCTGTCACTTGAGTGAATTATGAGCGGCAGTTGTAAGCGGAAGTACCGCTCTGAGCGGCACTGACTCACTGCCTCCCTCTTATTCACTAAGTCCGGGCATCTCACAGCGCTAAGTGGAAGTACCGCTTGCGGGAGCGGTAGTACCTCTCCGGCGGAACTACCGGCTCCTTGACTGCCGTCAACTGTGAGTGATGCCCGGTACTTCCGTGCAAGCAGAAGTACCGCTCCCCTGAGCGGTACTACCGCTTATGCACGACCAGTGGGCAGAAAACGGCCAGATTCCCACCTCCCCATATAAAGGGGTCTTCTTCCCCAAGAAGCTTTACCTCTTTTCCCAAAAGCTCCATTGTTGCTCCAAAAGCTTACTCTTGCCCGATCTCTCTCCCTAGCCATCGATTCTTGTTGATGCTCTAGGGTTTGGAGGAGAAGGCCTTGATCTACACTTCCACCAAGAGAAATTTGATCCCCCCCACTAATCCCTTGCGGATCTTGTTACTCTTGGGTGTTTGAGCACCCTAGACGGAAGAGGTCACTTCGAAGCCATAGTCCATTGTGGTGAAGCTTCGTGGTGTCGTTGGGAGCCTCCAATTAAGTTGTGGAGATTGCCCCAACCTTGTTTGTAAAGGTCCGGTTGCCGCCTTCAAGGGCACCACTAGTGGAATCACGGCATCTCGCATTGTGTGAGGGCGTGAGGAGAATACGGTGGCCCTAGTGGCTTCTTGGGGAGCATTGTGCCTCCACACCGCTCCAACGGAGACGTACTTCCCTTTACCGGGAAGGAACTTCGGTAACACATCCTCGTCTCCATCGGTTCCACTTGTGGTTACTTATTATCCTTACTTTGTGCAAGCTATTTGTATTGTTTATCTCCTTGCTTGTATGGTTGTTGTTGTTAGCATCATATAGGTTGCTCACCTAGTTGCATATCTAGTCAACCTATTTGTTGCTAAGCCTAACTTGTTAAAGAAAAGTTAAAAAGTGGTAGTTGCCTATTCACCCCCCCCCCCCCCTCTAGTCAACCATATCGATCCTTTCAATGACACTTCACCATATTTGGGCCTAAGGGAAGGCATTGTGGAGTAATAAGTACATGATGGGTTGCGAGAGTGACAGAAGCTTAAACCCTAGTTTATGAGTTATTCCATAAGGGGCTGATTTGGATCCACACGTTTCATGCTATGGTTAGATTTATCTTAATTCTTCTTTCGTAGTTGCGAATGCTTGCGAGAGGGGTAATCATAAGTGAGTTGTTTGTTCAAGTAAGAACAACACCTTAGCACCGGTCCACCCACATATCAAATTATCAAAGTAGTGACGCGAATCAACTCAATATGATGAACCTGACTAGACAGAAATTCCCATGTGTCCTCGAGAGCTCTTTGCTTTATATAAGAGAACTTTCAGGCCCGTCCTTTGCTATAAAAAGGATTGGGCTATCCTGCTGCACTTGCTACTATTGTTACTTGTTACTTGTTACGAATTATCTTGCTATAAAACTATCTATCACTGTTACCTACATCACTTGGAGAGAATACCTTGCTGAAAAACACTTGTCATTTCCTTCTGCTCCTCGTTGGGTTCGACACTCTTACTCATCGAAAGGACTACGATTGATCCCCTATACTTGTGGGTCATCAGACTCCAGCTTGGCAAAGCGGGCTTCGAGATCCGGCTTCCAACGAAGCATATCATCGATCTACGATGTCTGCGTCTGCAATTGCTTGAGGACGCTAGCGGAGTCGCTCTTCGCATCTTGATGCACTTGTTCAGGTACTCCTTGAGCGCAGGATACATGGTGGCGAGGAGGACTTGTCGCGCATGGACGCGGTGTCGGGTTTCCAGATGAACGCGACGGATTTGGTGGTGTGTGGTCTATGATACCATGATGTTAGATGTCAGAGTCAATCTATTACTCTCAATCGGGATTATCTCAGTTCATACATCGTACACTGGTGTTCTTGTAAAAGAAGGGAAGAAAGGGGGAAGTAGGTGAGGAGAAGAGAGCCGTCGTTCGTTGCCTTGATGCTTATGCTGATCCAATCGTCGCTTCGGGGATTATGCAGTAGGTCAGCGGCGACGCAACGCGTGACTCAGAGGGCCCACTCGGGCCCGACGAACTTTCTGTTGGGCTGCACAATCCGCTTGGGCCTGCTGTCGCTCGCCTTGCCTCGTGGTCGTCATTGGATGGGTGTCTGGCTGCCGTGGCAGGTGGTCTGCTGACATTTGATCTCCTTTCGGAAACTAAAACTTTCATAAAAAAGAGTTAATCTGCCACCCTTAGAGCATCTACAGCCAGACCCCTCATACCCGTCTCAAACGCCCGGACAGGCCGCCCGGTCACAAAAATTCGACCCAGCCGGCCCCCTCAAACATGCCTCAAACGTCCGGGCTGACCGGCACCCCTAATATCCAGCCCAAATATGGGGCGGATATGGGGGAGCCCGGGCACGCCCGCCACGTCAGACCCGACATCCCGACCCCACCGCAAATTGCACCAAATCCACCCCGCGGAACTGCCGGATCCATTTGTTGTTTTCCTCTCTTCTTCCTCCTCATGTCGTCCGTCTCCCAGCTCGGTCGCCGCGCGCGCTCCGTCTCCTAGTAACCTCTGCCCCCCGGCCGCTCCGTCATTGGGATCATCTCTCCCGACCTCGCCACGTAGGACGTCGTCGCCGGCTCGAAAGGCACCGCGGTACGTCCGGCAATTCTCTGCCTCTGCCTTGCGGTGAATGTGTTCAACACAATGTCTGACCGGAATTTTTGGTCAAATTTTTAGGGGAAATGATGGATTCCGATGCTTCGTCCGGCAACTCAATGATCTGGTGAAGCATATGTGGACCCACGATGAAAATCAAAGAGCAGATGATTGATTGTGCACTTCAAATAAAGTTGATGGAAACACTACTTATGTTCGATACCAACATTTGTTTTACGTGTGACATTTAGTTTGTGTGATCGACGTGCATAGTTTTGCATGGATTTGAGAGTCCGGATATGAGATATGTGGATACATGAAACGAAATATGAGAGGCGATGCGTCCGCGAACTGTCCGGACACGTCCGCAGACGTATAGGTTTCGGATTTACAAGTTACTGTTGTAGACGCTCTCGACCGAGCAACGGTCGCCGGTTAGGATTCTGAATAGAAAAGCGCCCACCCTCAGACAAGCGGGGTCCCGAGACCAGATCCGGTTCGGCTTACGAGCCCTATTGGCAAACGGGGAAATCACTGTCCATCGCGTCAACGACGCACGGGACACAGCAGCACACGCGCCTGACACCCACACGGTGCTCCGAGCGAGCAAAGCCAATGGCGAGCGGGCAGAGGGAGGGAGGGAGAAAGCGACGCACGCGCCAACCACAGCCGCGCAAACCCAAGCAGAAGAGGAAGAGCGAGCCGAGCCGAGCCGAGCCCCGACCCTCTCTTTTGGATAGCGTCAAACCTGTGCCCGCTGCCGAAAATAGTCTGCGTCGCGCTGCTCGAAATGGCGACGGACAGGCAGTCTGGTCCTCCTCCTCCTCCCTCGTCTCAGACTCGGTCCTGCACGCCTGCCTCTGCGCCCTCCCTCCCCGCTCGCAGCGCGGCGCAGGCAGCCGCAGAGGCTCGGCGCAGGGAAAACATAGCTCAGGTGCCCGTGGCTGCGGACGGGCCCTCGCTCCCGCCGTACCTCCGCTTGCTTGTTTAAAGGCCCCATTGGCTGCCGCCTTTTCCTTGCTATAAGTCGTTTCTTAACACGCTTTAAAGCCCCTCTGGACTAGTGGCGCTTCTTTTTTCGCTTTACCGTTTATAGACTACTATACTAGATTTCGGCGGTTTTTGTTCGTCGCCGCTTATGCTAGTACGTAGAAACTACAAATTTAAAATGACCGCGGGAGGGGGTACATCCACATCCCACTCATTGCCAGTGCATCACAAACACTGTGTTTTTGTTTTTGACGGGACAAACACTCTATGTAGACAAGTGGGGGTTAGTTTTGTGAGAGAAGAACCGACCGAGAATTCAGCGCCACTTGCACCGGCCCGGCCGGCGGCGCCGTTGCTTCCTGCGATCCTGACCGTCACCCTCATCACCCGCCACCGTCTGGCTTTAATTTCCGCTCCGTTTCAACACGATTCAGTCAATCAAAAGCAAAACCTCTCCAAAAATCAAACTATTTCTGCACACCGAAGCTCAGTTGAGCCGACATGGTGCAGGCAGGCAGGCAGCGTTGGACGGACGGACAAAGTAGGACTCTTTGGTTCCGCAGGCACCGTCAACCAAGGAGTGAGGGGGCATTCCGGTAAACACGCACCTGCCAGCGAAAGCATCGCCGCACCGGCGCGCACCCCCGGCATCTCTCTCTCACACACACGAACAACAGCAGCAGCGTGGGGGCACCCTGGTCATTTCCGGCTCCCGCGCGACCCGAGGGCGCTCACTCCCACACGCACACACACACACACGGAGGCGTATAAAATTTGCTCCACGCACACACAATCACAGAGCCCCCAATCCGTGGATTAAACTAGCTCCGCAAAAGCAGAGAAGCCAAGCCACCACCACCGCCTCCTTCCTTGGTTTTGCTGCTCGATCTCCTCCCTTCTTTTCTCTCTCTCCCTCGCTCGCCGTAAAGAAAGCCATAGGCGGATAGGAGGAGAGGAGGGTAGCAGCATAGTAGCAGCTCGGGGGAGATCGAGCGGAGGGGAGAGAAAAGAAAAGAGCAATCGAGTGTCTCTGCTCCCCGGCTGGAAAGTCTCCCATCTTTTCTTTCTTTCCCCTGGGGAAGCTGAATTGGTCGATTGATTCGTGCGTGCGCGGTCATGGCGACGGGGCGGAGCTAGTGGAGTCAAGGTTCTTGATTTCTTCGGTTCTGAAGGGAGAATTGGTGTTTGGGAGGAGCAAGGGGAGAAGAGGGGTCGCGGTCGGGGAGCAAGCTAGCTGATGTACGGCTCGCCGGCGTCCAAGGATCTGAACCAGCCGCCGCCGCCGATGAACTCCTCCGGGCTCCTCAGGTACAGATCGGCGCCCAGCACGCTGCTCGGCGAGGTCTGCGAGGAGTTCCTCCAGCCCGGCCCCCGCGCCGCCAGCCCCGACGCCGCCGCCGACAACGTCTTCTCCCGCTTCCTCGCCGACCACCAGATCCGAGACACCAAGCCGCCGCCGCCGCCGCCCGTCGCCCACTTCCCGGATGACGCTGCCGCCATGGCGTCCCAGCACCAGCAGCAGCAGCAGATGATGTTCCACTCCCAGCAGCAGCACCAGCAACAGATGCCCCCCGTCGGCGTCGAGGGGCTCTACCGCACCGTCAGCTCCGCCGGGATGGACTCCGCCGCGGCGGCCACCGCCGGCGGTGCCAGCAGCCTGCTCCGGCAGAGCAGCTCCCCCGCCGGCTTCCTCAATCATTTGAACATGGACAACGGTCGGTACTACCACTCCTCCTTCCTTAATTCGGCCTTCTTTTGGTACTACCAATGGTTCCATAGTTCCTACTCGCTGCGCGCACTGCAATTATTACAGCTCTTGTTGGGAGCATTTCTATTTCGGGAACTAAATCCTGTGTCCTCCCGCCGCTCAATTCAGGGTACGAGAGCATGCTGAGGCAAGGCATGGGCGTCGGCTTCAGGAACGGCGCCGCCAACGCCGCCGCCGTGGACTCCTCCGGCAGCGGGGGCGGCAGGCTCAAGGGCCAGCTCAGCTTCTCGTCGCGGCAGGGGTCGCTCATGTCCCAGATCTCGGAGATGGGCAGCGAGGATCTCGGCGGCAGCAGCCCCGAGGGCGCCGGAGGCAGCCGCGGCTACATCCCGGGCTACCCGATGAGCTCCGGGTGGGAGGAGTCGTCGCTCATGTCGGAGAACATGTCCGGGATGAAGCGCCCACGGGACTCATCAGAGCCTGCCCAGGTGCGTCCACAGTTACACCAGTAGCATGTCATTCCTTGCCGTGAGCAAGCACCGAACTGACGAGGCTTGGTTCCTCCGGCGTGGTGCAGAACGGCCTGGCGCACCAGTTCAGCCTGCCCAAGACCACGTCGGAGATGGCCGCCATCGAGAAGTTCCTCCAGTTCCAGGACGCCGTGCCCTGCAAGATCCGGGCCAAGCGCGGATGCGCCACGCACCCCCGCAGCATCGCCGAGCGGGTAAGCTGTTGTTGAACACGATTTGCTGCTAGTCTTTCTAGTAGATCAAGCTGATCAAGCGGTTGATCTTTTGCCCAGGTGAGGAGGACAAGAATCAGCGAGCGAATCAGGAAGCTGCAAGAGCTCGTCCCAAACATGGACAAGGTACACGCCCTCTCTCAGCACCCCCAACGCTCTGTAGCCTGTACCAATAGGAGATAGAACAGTGCATGGTTACCAAATGTGCTATGCAAGAACCACACCCAAAAATAACCTGCAACTCCCTCCATTTCTCTGCAGCAAACCAACACGGCTGACATGTTGGATCTGGCTGTCGACTACATCAAGGAGCTCCAGGAGCAGGTCAAGGTACGCAAATTATACGATCATTACCATAAACTTCCTCACAAATCCATCAAAAAATAAACTTCCTCACAAAGAGGGAGATAAAATAAAAAGCGATGTCTAGTTTAATTTGTGGGTGGGTCAACCTTTCCTGGCCAGTGAGGTCTAAATCAAGAAGCCGCTTTTGCCCTGTGGCTGAGGGCGAGGGGCAAACCTTCTAATGATCTTATCTGAATTACTACCAGTACTACGTACATGATCCAGAACCCGAGTTCTGACAGTTACTCATCACAATCTCTTTTGCATTGAAGGTGATCAACGAAAGCCGTGCCAACTGCACCTGCTCGGCGAGCAAGCAGCATCAGCAGTACTCCGGTTGAGAGAAGAGAGGGAGATCGATCTCTAGAAGAAGCTCCACAGTACAAGACCTGGAGAATTTAGATACAAGATTATTTGGGGGAAGGTGTAATGCATGGTAGCTTTTCGTTTTCTTTGCGGTTTGGGTATAAAGCAAGCAGAGGCGGGCGCGCAATAGAGCAGTGGCATCATCAAGGATTCAAGGAAGCGAAGGATGGAGAAAGGGAGCAAGAGGAAGAAGAAGAAGACGGAGGCTGGAGAAAGAATTTGTACAGTATAGTTTTGCTGTAACTTTGCTATATATACCCCCCAACCAACCACGGTGCATTCCCATAGAAAGTTACTGCCATTGTTGTCAGCGCTGCTGCAAGAAGCTCTAGGCTGCTGTAACCCCTCTCATTTAACACCATCACTCACACGGTCACACTCCATCATCACCAATAAAAATATCGCGCTGGCTTTGCTTCTGTTTCTTGCTTTGCGGCCAAGCCCATTCGTTGCGGCAATATGTGTACTATCATGCATCCTGATTAGTTTTTGTGCTGGACGATCAGCTCAGGTCAGATGTGTTCAAATCGGCTTGCCCAATAGTCTTGGCTTGACAGTGACCGATTTCTGCAATTCCTTTTGCTTTGGCGATGGCCTGGCCTGGGCCGGGGCGAGTCGGCATAAAGGTTGGCCGATGAGTTCACGGAACGACGACGGAGGTTCGGTTCGGTCCAATGAACGGCTGAGAATGCATGGTTAGGGGTCACTGTCTCTCCCATCATCTGCTCGCTCCAAAAAACTATAGTCCCGTCTCAATTCTGGGCCAGAAAACTATGGGCGCAACGGGAGCCGCGCAAACTCCGAGCATTTGGGGCTGTGGTTTTCTGGCCCCTTTTGGCCCATGCTTCTTCGATCCTTCTGGTAGTGTTGGTTATTAGGGGCGGGGAAAAGGGAGGAAAAGTTGACGCATGGGGTGCCTATCGTGAAAGCAGCCCGCATCCATCTCGCAAGGCACAAAATCTTTGTTTTATCTAAAAAGAAAATAAAAGGATGGGGATGGCTGAGGAAAAAGATGTGGCCGTCAGGGAAAGAGCTGCGCCGGACCGGAGCCGCTCGTGAAACCAAACCAACGGTGGATATTAAATACTTACAACTTCCGTCAGGAATTAACCGTCACTGAAATGAGTGTAGCTGAACGAGATACGCTCATTTTAGCGTAAGTTAATTCCGGATGAAGGTAGTGCCGAATACAATCTGTTCGAACTTTTTATCTACTAAATTCTCTGTTGCTTTTAAGTGTGGAGTCCATTTTGGGGGGTTTGGGTTATCGTTGTGCGCTTGAGAAAACATAAAGTACCCATATAAGACTGGGGAGTATGGATAAAACATGCCTTTACGCGTACTTACTTTGTCGATCAACACACACGCGACGCGAGACGCGTACGTACTGATGCAAAAATGGGCTCCAAAGCGCGCGGTCCCCGTCAGTGGTGGCGTGACCGCCGTCCGATATGCCGATCGAACGGCGCGGAGAGCACCTGCACCGGTGAGACGATATGTGCGTAGTAGTAACCTGGATGGATGCCTGCTCCGTGAAAGGGACGCATCAGACTCTGCCCCGCCCCCGCCGTAATCGCCGGCCTGAATGAAAAAGAACGGAAGCCTGCCTTCGCTTCGGATGCGTGTGGCGGAGTGCCGTCTGGGCGGCGCTGTCGCGGCAAACTTTTGCCCTGTCTTTTGCTGCCCGTCACGCTTCAGACCCAGCAGCGTTATCATCGAAAACTTCCGACCTTGAAAAGAAGGATATCGCTCGCCACACACCGGCGAATATGAGCTACTGTCTCTTTTCACATGCAGTATGAAAAACGAGACGCTGCGCTGCCTCCTCTTTGAAAGTTTTCCGTGGGCAGCGGCCATTACTGAGAGCAGTAAAAGTGCGGCCACGGTGTAATCTGGCCCGTCTAGAGGAAGAGGATGGGTGGCATAGGGTAGGCATGCCAAGATAAAAGAAAAGGTGAGCCCGATCGAGTGAGCCCTGAGCTGTGATCGACCGATCGATCACCAACATATTTCTCCCGGCCTTGTCCCGCGTACTCGTTCGGTCTTTCCCACTCCTGTCCAGTGAGGTGAGCCTCGGTGCTGTGTTGCGTGCTTGCGTGCCAGCCCTGGACTGGTTGCTTCCTTGGTTGGATGACGAGCCATCATTGGGTTGCCGACTTGTCCACCGTAAACCCTGCCGTTAGCGTAATCCGCCCATCCCCGTCTAGGTAGTTAGGACTGGGTTTGACAAGTCAAACGCCTTGTAATATGAAAGTGAGACTAGCTAGGTAGCCGCTTCAGGGTCAAATGTCAACCCTATAAATATAACCTCCTACCCAGTCAAGTCAACCCCGGCGACATTTGAGTAGTAGTTGTATTTGAAAATAAAAGTTTCCTGCACCATATGACTAACTTACTCGGCTGGTTGCAGTTTGCAAGTCAACCACATCTTCATTTCACAAACATAATGAGTGAAAACAGGATGAGCACGAGGAGGACTAGGATTAAAATCCTACGTATTCTCTCTGCCACCCGTTGGCAATACTACTAAAAGTACAAAAGGCATAGTAAGATTCATGGTTATCAAAGACAAGAGTACACAATCCCGCAAAGAAGAAAAGAGAGTATACAAGACATGATTCCGTGCGGGCCAATCCGACCGACGACTTGAGTCGTGACGGTGCATGCAGCCGTGGGCGCGCACGAAGCTCGCTACAGTGCATGCCGGGCTTGGCAAAAGGGCAGAGGGTTGTTAGATATTGTCTATACGTAGCTTCTATATACACTCTGTATATTGTATTTGTACACTACGTGTACCCTTATATATATGAGATAGCCACGTCCGTATTGGGTGTCGAGCAGTTTTCCAAACCCTAATGTTTAACATGGTATCAGATTAGGTTCGATCGCTTCCGCTCCTGTCTCGTTCGATCTCTCGATCGCCCCGATGTCGTCGGCCCCGACCGCCGCCGCCGTCTCACCCTTCGTAGCCCCGGCCGCCGGCCCGGGCGCCGCTGCTCAGGTCGCCCCGACGTCCCCGTTTTCTGCGTCGCGGCCGCTCATCCCACTGGGCGCCGCCTCCATGGCTGTCGCGGCCCAGGCCGGTGTCGCCCCGCCGTTCCCCGTCCAGCCGCCTCCAGGCTCCCATGGCGCCGCCGAGCCGCCGGTCCACTACGCAACCGCAACATCTCCCGATCTGGTCCCGAACGCGACGCCAGTGGCCGATCTACGCAACTACGCCGCCGCCGCTCCTAATGGCCTGGCCCCGCCCCGTCCACATCCGCATGCATCTGGTGCAGCGCCTGTGGCTGCTTCCTGGTTGGATTACCAGGCGTACCAGCAGCAGCATGCGTATGGTGCAGCGCCCGCGTATGCATATGGATTACCAGGCGTACCAGCGCCGGCATATGGTGCAGCGCCCGCGGCTGCTTCCAGCGGCGTTCTGCCCCAACAGCAGCAGCAAGCGCCGGCGACCGGCTCCCACGGCGCCGCCACGGCCCCTCCATGGTCGACTCCATCTACGGCTGCTCCGTTGGCTTACGCCTACCCGACTGCCTCGGTGACCGCGCCTCCTTATGGCGTGTCCTCCTCGTACGGGGCGCCCTACGGTGGTCCGTCGACTGAGCTGGTGGCCTCCTCCGTGCTACCGAGTGGTCCTTCGGATCATGGTGTACTCAATGCACCGTTCTACTTTGCGCATCTCATCCCGGTGAAGCTGACGACGGATAACTATCTATCGTGGCGTGCTCAGGTGTTGCCACTTCTTCGCAGTCGCTACCTGGAGGGCTTTGTCGATGGCACTCTGCCGTGCCCCCCGTCATACCACCCGGGGCATCATGCGTGGGTTGCTCAGGATCAGGCCATCCTCTCTGCCATCCAGTCCTCTCTCACGGAGGGGGTCTCGTCACTGGTCATCTTCGCCGCTACGTCTCGGGACGCGTGGACGGCTCTTCATACCAGTTTTGCTTCGCAGTCTCAGGCGCGGGCTCATGCTATCCGCACTGCGCTTGGGGAGGTGAAGCTTCATGATCTCACCGTCACCGACTATTTCAACAAGGTGACGGGTATGGCTGACACACTTGCCTCCATTGGCAAGGCTATTGGTCCGGAGGAGTTCACCTCTTATGTGCTCAACGGACTGAGTGACGACTATGATAATTTGGTGGAGAATATCAATGGTCGTGACACTCCCATTCAGCCGCGTGAGTTGTACGCACGTCTCCTCGCTACGGAGCAGCGCATCCAGGCTCGCCGCTCTACGTCGAGTTTCCCTTCCGCCAACGCTGCAACGCGTGGGAAGGGCAAGCCCTACAGGCCACCAACTGGTGGCAAACCTCCGCCGACCGCGCCTAACTCGCGGAACACCACTACCTCGACGGGAGGTTGAGTCCGTGCCTGCTTTCCTTCATGTGGTGCTCAGGTCCCCTGCCAGCTATGTGGAGTTGATCGTCACCTTGCCTCCCGATGTCATCGTCGCTTCAAGCAGGATTTCTTGGGGATCGGGAACAATGGCAAGGGTAATGAGAAGCAGGCTGCCCTGGCGAGTCATGAGCAGGGGCATACTCCTTCCTATCCAGTTGATGCATCTTGGTACATGGATACGAGAGCTACCAATCACCTGACGAGTGAGATGGGCAAGCTCTCTACACAGGAGCCGTACCGTGGACATGATCAGGTTCGCACCGCTAATGGGGAAGGTATGCACATCTCACATATTCGTCAGGCATCACTTCTTACACGTCGATCCACACAATTACGTCTTCTTAATGTCCTTCGTGTTCCCACTGTTTCACGTAGTTTGCTTTCAGTTCCTAAACTTACTCGTGATAATAATGTTCTTGCTGAATTTCATCCTTTTCATTTTTTTTGTTAAGGATCGGGACACGAGGGACGTACTTCTTAGAGGTCGACTGCGTAATAATGGTCTCTATGCACTTGATGTGCCACCAGCTCCTAGTGTTTTCAGCGGTGTTCGTGTGTCTCCATCACATTGGCATGCGCGCCTTGGTCATCCTGCCACTCCCATCGTTCGCCATGTACTTCATCGTCATGAGCTTCCAATAGTGTCAAATAGACATGTTGATGCAGTTTGTGATGCCTGTCAGCAAGGCAAGAGTCACCGGCTTCCTTTTTCTGAGTCAAGTCGTGTAGTCAATAAACCGCTTGAACTTGTGTTTTCGGATGTATGGGGCCATGCCCAAACCTCTGTTAGTGGTCATAATTACTATGCCAGTTTCATTGATGCTTACAGTCGGTTCACTTGGCTTTATCTTCTTAAACGTAAGTCTGATGTGTTTAATGTTTTCTTGCAATTCCAAGCGCACGTTGAGTGTCTGCTCAGTCATAAAATCATTCATGTGCAATCCGATTGGGGGGTGAGTACCACAACCTCAATGCATTCTTTAATAAGCTTGGAATTACACACCGTGTGTCATGTCCTCATACACATCAGCAAAATGGTGTAGCTGAGCGTAAGCATCGTCATATAGTTGAGACTGGTCTTGCTTTGCTTGCCCATGCCTCCGTTCCTTTCCGGTTTTGGAGTGATGCGTTTTCCACCGCATGCTTTCTCATTAACAAACTCCCTACACGACTCCGTCAGATGAAAACACCACTTGAGCTCTTGCTGAATGAAGTTCCTGATTATACGTTTCTCAAGGTCTTTGGGTGTGCGTGTTGGCCACATCTTCGTCCATATAACCAACGCAAGTTGGAGTTTCGGTCTAAACAGTGCGTGTTTCTTGGTTATAGTTCTCTTCATAAAGGGTACAAGTGTCTTCATGTTCCCTCTAACCGCGTCTACATCTCACGTGATGTGGTGTTTGATGAGAATGTTTTTCCTTTTTCCGCACTTCCGGTCACCTCCACCACTCTCACAGCACCTAAGAAATATGCTTTACCTTTACCTGGTCAATTTGTTGATGATGCATATACCCCCTTGTTGCTACCTAACCATGGTGCAGGTACTGGGCGCGGAGCATGCCTCGAGCTTCTGGATGAGCAGCTGCCCGCGTCCTCTCGGATGTCCGCCGAGCCCGCTCGCGACGTCACTCCATCACCTGGCCTGCCGACGGGGCTGGCCGAGCCGGGCACAGGGCTTCCCGACTCACCGGTCGAGCCGACATCCTCGCCCACGCCGGCGTCCTCACCTGCGTCGGCATTCCCGCTCATGTCAACCGAGCGGGCATCCTCGCCTGAGCCGACTCCCTCGCCTGGCCTGGCGCCTGGTGTGACTGGTTCTGCATCTGGGGAGCAGTCTGCGTCGTCGTCGTCATCTTCGCCGACCCCGTCTCCGCCGCCACCTCCGCCGCCTATCACTGTTCTGCGTGCTCGTACGCGCAGTCAAAGTGGTATTTTTCGGCCGAAGGAGCGTACTGATGGCACGGTTGCGTGGATTGCGGCGTGTATGGCACAGACAGATGCTGACCCCACTGCTGAGCCTCGGCATTTTCAGGCAGCTCTTCGGATTCCTCATTGGCGCAGTGCCATGGAGCAGGAGTTTCAGGCACTACAGAGGAATAATACTTGGCGCTTAGTTCCTCCTGTGTCTGGTGTCAACATCATTGACTCCAAGTGGGTGTTTAAGGTAAAGAAGCATGCTGATGGATCTATTGAGCGGTACAAGGCACGGCTGGTGGCTAAAGGGTTTAAACAACGGTATGGTCTTGATTATGAGGATACCTTCAGTCCGGTTGTCAAACCTACCACCATTCATCTACTTCTATCCTTGGCTGTTGTCAAAGGGTGGTCTCTGCGTCAGCTTGATGTCCAGAATGCTTTCCTCCATGGGGTCTTGGAGGAAGAGGTCTACATGCGGCAACCTCCAGGTTTTGTTGATCCTGCTCATCCACATCATTTGTGTCGTCTTGATAAGGCGCTTTATGGACTTAAGCAGGCTCCCCGTGCATGGTATGCCCGACTCGGCTCGGTTCTTCAACGTCTTGAGTTTGCTCCGTCCACTGCTGACACATCTCTGTTCATGTTCCATCGTCCTGAGGTTACTATGTACCTGCTGGTTTATGTTGATGACATCATTCTTATCAGCTCCTCAATGACTGCTGTTGATCGTCTGCTGTCTGCTCTGAGTGGTCATTTTGCTGTCAAGGATTTGGGTGCTCTCCATTACTTCCTTGGTCTGGAGGTTTCACGGTCTCCTGCTGGCCTGACTCTCACTCAGCATAAGTATTCCTTGGACTTGCTGCGACGTGCAGGTATGTTGCAGTGCAAGCATGCTACCATCCCTATGTCCGCGACTGATCGGTTATCAGCCTTGGATGGTGCCTTGCTTCCTTCAGATGATGATACAGAGTACCGCAGTATTGTTGGTGGGTTGCAGTACTTGACTATCACACGGCCGGACATCTCTTATGCGGTAAACCGTGTGTGCCAGTATCTTCATGCTCCTCGGACTTCACACTGGTCAGCTGTGAAGCGCATACTGCGTTATCTCTCTCATACTGTCTCCTATGGTTTGCATCTTCGGTCTACCTCCTCGAGTGCTCTCTCGGCGTTCTCTGATGCTGATTGGGCTGGGAGCCTGGATGACCGGCGATCAACGGGGGGCTATGCTGTCTTCTTTGGTCACAACTTGATCGCCTGGAGTGCGCGCAAGCAGGCCACCGTCTCTCGGAGTAGCACTAAAGCAGAGTATAAGGCGGTTGCCAATGCCACGACTGAGCTCATTTGGGTACAGTCTCTCTTGAGAGAGTTGGGAGTCTCTCAAGAGCAACCATCGGTTCTTTGGTGTGATAATATTGGTGCGACGTATCTTTCATCTAATCCAGTTTTCCATGCTCGTACCAAGCACATCGAAGTTGACTATCACTTTGTGAGGGAACGTGTTGCACAGAAGCTTCTTCATATCAAGTTCATCTCCTCTAAAGATCAACTTGCTGACATCTTCACGAAGCCACTTCCACAACCTCAGTTTGAAGGTTGTTGACACAATCTTAACTTACTTTGTACTTCGGATCACAGTTAAGATTGAGGAAGGGTGTTAGATATTGTCTATACATAGCTTCTATGTACACTCTGTATATTGTATTTGTACACTACGTGTACCCTTATATATATATGAGATGGGTGTCGAGCAGTTTCCAAACCCTAATGTTTAACAAGGGTGGGGTGGTATCATGTCAGGGCCGGAGGCACAATTCTGAGCCACAGACTCAAAGCTGTGGTACTACTACTCGTACATACTACGAGCAGCATGCAGCAGCACCAACGACTCGGGCGGCCCACCTGCACCTCTCGTTTTGTTCCGAGAAGGGCAAGACCGCAACATCAGCCACAGTGCATTCACGTTGTAGTCGTGCGTGCCGGAGCTTTGTGTCCAAACCTACGTGGTGCGTTTCGTCCAGAGAAGCTTTGTGTCCGTTCCATTACCGAAAGGAAAAGAAAAAGGGAAAAGGGAAGAAGATACGGACTATCAATCTATCCGTGTCGTCTCGTCGCCTCGTACCTGCGCGCGTACGAACGCGCGGTGGTGGCTTTCCGTGTCACCGAGGGGACAATGATGCGTGCACAGGCGCACTCGGACGGGCGGGCGGGCGGCCGGCCGGATCACGGAACAGTGCGGTTGTTGCACGCATACGCATTCTCTCCCCCATCTCTCTCGCCGGGCAGGGAGGTCGATGATGGCCACGGCGAAAGTGCACCACCCGGCGCCCAAGCCGAGCCAGTGTGCCGATCGCCGATCGGCAATGAGTCCCTGCACTGCTGCACTTCACTGCACCTCCCACTGCGCAGAAAAAAGCTGGGCGATCGATCGACGATCGTGCGGCTTTTGCCATAAACCGCGTGGTGCACTAGTACTAGAATTCTTCTCCTTTAATGCCTAGTACGTACGTGCTGGGTGCATTGGACACTGGAGGAAGGAAGGTTGAGCGCTGGGCCTCTCCCTACGCCCGTCCGTAGGTGGCCCGGCACCGTCGTGAGATGGTACTGCAATCGCTGTGACAGGCTCCGGAGCAGGACCACGCATAGGCGAGGCTGTGCGTGTGTGTGTGGACTGTTCGAGAGCCGGAGGCGGGCTGCAGCGATTGGAGGTGGGGAGCGTTTGAATGCTGCTTTGGAATGGTCTTGTTGGTCGGCAGGAGCGCTTGCGAACGTCCGCGTGAGCTGAACCTGCGGCAGCCGCATTCATTAACGTGAGGTGTGCCCCGGTTTTGGTCGCCATCCGATCCGCGGGGGGCTGGACGAAGCGCCGCCGCCGGTAATTTGAAAATAACGGAAGTTGCTGATCATCCCTTCGCTTTCGAGTGATAATCCATAACTGTCACGTCTCACGCTTTTGAGAGGAAATTGCACAAACCATCCACTGTTGAGATCAAATCTGCACGGAACATCTACTCTTCGGATCTGTTGCACAAAACATCATATATTGATGTAATCCGTTGCACCTAGGTCCAGTCTTTTATTTGATCATGTTGACATTGTTCCTAACAGGTGGGTCCTGCTTGTTTCTTTGAACCCCAATATTTTTTCATTAATAAAAAAAAATAAGGTACAAAGATAAAATAGAAAAACTAATAAAAAACAGAGCTATCCAATTCCAACTTTTGGAAATGGGACATTGTATCAAAATTTATTCTCTATCCACTGATCAAACTCTTGAGCATGCTTCTCTTTTATTTTGAATCTCGGCAATTTAAGGTCCTTCTTAAGGTAAAATCTCCAGGATTGGATTGATTGCTGTTGTGCTCTGAAAACTTTTCCATTCCTTTGGATCCAAATATTCCAGCAAGCTAGTATAACAATTTCTGCAGCAAATGCTTTGGGCAGCATGTCCATAGCCAACATGGTTTCCTCATAGACAGATGTGCCTATGTTCTTTCTTGGTAGTAAATTATTCCAGCATTCTCTTGCAAAGTTGCAGTCAAAGAGCAGGTGTAGTAGTGTTTCTTCGGCTTGTTGATTGCAGTTAGGGCAATGGGGATCATCTAGTTGCATCCCTTTCCTGGCCAGCAATGCTCTTGTGTTAACTCTGCAGTGGGCCACTAGTTAGTAGAAAATTTTGTGCTTTAATCTGCTAGAGTTGTTCCAAATGAGTTAAAAATTGGATGCTCTTCCTTTTCTCCCATCAGCTGTTTGTACATTTGCATGGATGAGTAGATTCTTCCAGATCCCTTAGAAGACCAAAGATCATTTTCATTTGGAACCAGTTGAGGCATGTTGTCTCTAAGAGTGTTTAGTTGTTGGAAAGCTTCCATGGACAGGGGCAGATGAAAATGATCTGTTACATCTTGAGTATCAAAGTATTCATCGACTGAAATATTGTTATTGATAGTATGTGAGTGTAATTCTGGATATTTGTGTTGCAGTGCTTGTTCTTCCCAAGTATTTTTTCAGAGCAGTATTGTTTTTCCAGAGTTTACTTTGTAGGTAGAGTTCTTTTTAAATTCATTCCACAAGGAGAGATGTGCTTTCCACCAAAATGATCCTTTTGGCTTACCAGTGGGAATATTATTCTGATAGTATTTTTCCCGAACTAACTATATCCAGGGAAGTTCTTTTTGATTGAGGAATTTTGAGATGTTCTTCATGAGCAAAGCTTTGTTATGAATTGCAATATCAAGTATACCTAGTCCTCCTTGCTCTTTTGGTTTGCAAACTTTAGACCAGGCAATCAAGGCAGTTCCTCTATCCTTCATTCCAAATTTTCGCCATAGGAAATTTCTTAGGTATTTGTTGAGTTGTTCAATTACTCCAACTGGCAATGCCAAAGTGCACATGAAGAAAATTGGTAGGGCAGAGAAAACTGATTTAATGAGCAAAATTCTTCCATCATATGAGAGTAGGGTTGAGCAACCAGTTAGTCTTCTTTCAACTCTTTGCATGATGGGGTTGAAGTCCTGAATTTTCAGTCTGCTTGTGCTCATCGGAAGTCCCAAGTAGGTGAAAGGAAAGGAGCCTTGTTTGCACCCAAATGTCGAAAGCTAATGTTGGACATAATCTTCTTGCACATTAATTGGCACCATCATAGACTTTTCATAGTTAACCTTGAGTCCAGTAAAAGCAGTGTAATGCATGAGTAATTTTTTTACTTGTGCTAGTTGAATTGGGCATGCAAGTAGCACCAAAATTGTATCATCTACATACTGAACAACAGGGAAATGTGGGCATGCTTGATTCTGTACTGGCACTATAATGAGGTTATTTATCATTGCTTCATTTAATATTGATTGAAGGAGGTCTGCAGCCAGCACAAAAAGTAATGGGAAGAGGGGATCTCCTTGTCTAACCCCTCTCTTACAGTAGAAGACTTTCCCAGGTACTCCATTTAGGAGGACTGATGAGGTACGAGATGAGAAAATCATATCCATCCAATGTATCCACTTTTTCCAAACCCTCTAGCTTCCATGATAGCAATCATGGCTTTGTGCTCAATTGTATCAAATGCCTTTTCAAAATCCAGTTTAAGCACTACTGTTGGATTTTTTGATTGATGACATGAATGTAAGTATTCAAATGCCCAACCAAGACAGTCCTGAATTGTTCTTGATTTTATAAAACCATACTGATTGCCATGGACCATTTTCAGCACAATACCCTAGAGTCTATTTGCCAGAAGTTTGGTGATAATTTTGATTGTGCAGTTGAGAAGGGAAATAGGTCTGAAGTCATTTGTTCCAATAGGGTTATCCTTCTTGGGAATGAGTGTGATATAGGAAGAATTGATGCTCTGGAGGGAAAGATTGCGCTCATGGAAATCTGCAATTAACTTATAGAAATCCTCTGCAATTATGTCCCAACAAGTTTTAATAAAATCTCCATTAAATCCATCAGGCCCTGGTGCTTTGTCATTGGGTAGTTGCTTGGCAACATCATCAATTTCTTTCTTTGTGAATGGCCTTTCAAGCTCTTCCAATCCATCTACTCTTTGTATTAAGGAAATTAGGTTTAAAGGGTCTGATGTTGGAGTTATTTGCCCAAGTATTTCTTTGAAAGAATTCCATAATACGGCAGCTTTTGGACAATGTTCAGAAAACTCATGTCCTTGATCATCTTTTAGAGTGTGAATGAAGTCTTAGCCTGGAAAAATTTGGAATTTTCATCCCCAAATTTTACCCATCTTATAGTTGCCCTTTGTCTCCAATAAATTCTCTGATAGGATAAAATAATGAGCAGATGATCTTTAAGCATATTTCTAGCATTACACCCCATTAAAGTGAGTTCTCTGTATTCTTCAAAAAAAATCCACATCATGATCACTGCATTTGTTGCTTGAATAATTCCTGGTAGGTTTGAGATACTTTTGCTCCAAATTTTCAATCATTTTCTTAATCTTTTGAACTTTGCAGTAATTAGCTTTGCACTATCTATTTCTTGCAAAGGCTGACTCCAGATATTAGACACTGTTTGTTTGAAATTGTTGTGCTTTAACCAGAAATTTTCAAATCTAAACAAAGGAGACCTTGGGATGTGTGTGCCAATAACAATGACACAGGGAACATGATCTGACACAGGCTTGGATAAAGGAGTGACTAGTGTGTTTCGGTAGGTAATAGACCAGTTTTTTGATGTGAAAACCCAATCAATCTTTTCAAGTAGTGGAGCTTGCTGCCTATTACTCCAGGTGAAACTTCTCCCTTTCAGAGTGATTTCTACTAAAGCCAGGGAGCTGATTGCTTCATTGAACTGCATCATTTGGTTGATGTCTCGAGAGCCTGTATTTCTATTTAAGGGATATCTGATGTAATTGAAGTCCCCTGCAATTAACCAGTTGTTTTCTGCTGGCATTTGAATGTTTTTGAACCAATGGAGGAATTTTGTCTTACTCGCAACATCACAAGGCCCATATATGTTTGTTAAGATCCATTTCTCATTAGTGTGCACTGATGTGAATCTGATGGAGATAGAAAAATCATTTTTAAAGAGACTTTCTCCGTGAAAAAGATTTTCATTCCAGGCTACAAGTAGACCATCAGATGCCACAATAGAGGGGGAGTAGTCAAATTTATTGATTCGTCTGGGGCAGATTTTTTTTATATAAGCACTATCAAAGTGTTCTCTTTTTGTTTCCTGTAGGCAGATGATTGCACAGCCAGATTCTTCTATTTTGTTGGAAAGAGCTAACCACTTATTGCTTGGATTAAGACCTCTTACATTCCGGTTAAGAATTTGCCAAGATCTGTTCATTCAGAGCAAAGTTATAAGCATTGCACTTGCTGCCAAATAGCCAGATGAGCCAAATGTTCCAAATACATAGCAAGGTTGCATAGTCCATAGTCCCTTTAATGCCATTACAAAAGAGATAAAAGTTCTTTGATGCACTCCTACTTCTGTTGGGTAACATTGCATGGGAAACAAAAATTTTCTTACGCACACACAAGATCTATCCATGGTGATGAGCATCTACGAGAGGGAGAGTGAATCTACATACCCTTGTAGATCGCTAAGCGGAAGCGTTAAGAAACGCGGTTGATGTAGTCGAACGTCTCCGCGATCCAAATCGCAAGTCGTCCCTCGAACCGATCACGAACTAGTGCCGAACGGACGGCACCTCCGCGTTCAACACACGTACGGCTTGATGACGCCTTCACCTCCTCGATCCAGCGAGCGATGGTGAAGTAGTAGATGAGTTCCGGCAGCACGACGGCGTGGTGATGGTGGTGAGGAACAATCTCTGCAGGGCTTCGCCAAGCGCTACGGAGATTATGACGTAGGAACTAGAGGGTTAGGGTTGCCGCACACGGCTTGGGGAAATCTTGATGTATTCCGGGTGCTAGCCCTGCCCCTCTATTTATATGTTGAGCCCTGGGGTCGAAACTTTGGAGAAAGAGCCTCCTCAAAGTCGGTTTGGCCCGCAAGGCAAGAGTCCTGCTCGGACTCCAGGACCAGACGCCAGGGTCCTCGGCGTCTGGCCCCAGACGCCAGGGTCCCTGGCGTCTGGCCCCTGGCCTCCGCAAAACTTCCTTTTGCACCTTCCTAAAGCCTCGTGGGCTTTACCCCTTAGCCCAAATAAAGTGTTCTCGTACCCGAACATTTCGGGAAACATCCGGAACCCCTTCCGGTGAATTCCGGAACCCTTCCGAAGACCAAACACTATTATCCCATATATCAATCTTTACCTCCGGACTATTCCAGAGCTCCTCGTCATGTCCGGGATCTCATCCGGGACTCCGAACAACTTTCGGTCACCAACATAACAACTCAACTATACTTATATCGTCACCAAACGTTAAGTGTGTAGACCCTGCGGGTTCGAGAACTATGTAGACATGACCGAGACACCTCTACGGTCAATAACCAATAGCGGGACCTGGATGCCCATATTGGCTCCTACATATTCTACGAAGATCTTTATCGGTCGAACCTCTATGTCAAGGATTCAGTTAATCCCGTATGCTGTTCCCTTTGTTCTTCGGTATGTTACTTGCCCGAGATTCGATCGTCGGTATCTCTATACCTAGTTCAATCTCGTTACCGGCAAGTCTCTTTACTCGTTCCGTAATACAAGATCTCATGGCTAACACTTTAGTCACATTGCTTGCAAGGCTCATTGTGATGTTGTATTACCGAGTGGGCCCTGAGATACCTCTCCGTCACACGGAGTAACAAATCTCAGTCTTGATCCATGCCAACCCAACAGACATCCTCGGAGATACCTGTAGAGCACCTTTATAGTCACCCAGTTACGTTGCGACGTTTGATACACACAAGGTACTCCTCCGATGTCAGGGAGTTGCATGATCTCATGGTCATAGGAACAGATACTTGACATGCAGAAAACAATAGCAATAAACTGACACGATCATATGCTACGTTTATAGTTTGGGTCTTGTCCATCACATCATTCTCCTAATGATGTGATCCCGTTATCAAATGACATCTCATGTCCATGGCTAGGAAACCTTCACCATCTTTTGATCAACGAGCTAGTTAACTAGAGGCATACTAGGGACACAGTGTTGTCTATGTACCCACACATGTATTTGAGTTTCCAATCAATACAATTATAGCATGGATAATAAACGATTATCACGAACAAGGAAATATGATAATAACTAAATTATTATTGCCTCTAGGGCATATTTCCAACAACTTCTTTGTCCAAAATATCTCTTTACAGAGAGCATATCTCCTTTCAGTCCTTCCATGCTGGTTGTTTCACTCCTTTCTTAACTTTTTTCTTGAGGAGAAGCTCTTCAGTGCAAGCCTTGGGATCCACCTTGCAATAAGAAGTATTTAAATTCTTAATCACTTTACTATTGCACACAAGTGGTTTGGCAGTACAGGCCCTGCAGTTATTGTCTTGACAGGGTTTCTTATAATGTTTATTTAAATGTATCAGCCTTTCACTTCTTCTTACCTCAGATTCTACCACTAGAGC
Source organism: Elymus sibiricus (assembly GCA_039707655.1). Classification (NCBI taxonomy): domain Eukaryota; kingdom Viridiplantae; phylum Streptophyta; class Magnoliopsida; order Poales; family Poaceae; genus Elymus; species Elymus sibiricus. The sequence goes on along the minus strand of CM077675.1, from coordinate 187,914,334 downwards.
TCTTTATTTCCTTTTGCACTTGTGCAGAGTGGGTCCAGAGAAGTCCACAACCCTCTCTGCTGCATCTTCTTTGCTAGAGTGGGTCCTGCTTGTAAATGCACACTTGAAAAAATGCAACATGAGACAGCCTGGGCTAACTAAAACTTCTAATATCTCCCAAAAACATGGTCAAAATGATTCGAGTAGTTTGAAATTCAATACTCGGTAAATATATGATTTACTGATTTTGTTTTTGTTTTTGCATATGTCAAATTTTGGAAGGAAAAAACCAATTGAGCCAACCAACTACTAATATCTCCAAAGCATGTGTCCAAGTAAGTTCAAAAGTTTCTCGAATCCAATGAGTACTAGGTATATGTATGATCTGTTTTTTTAGATTTTCTAAATGTTAAGTTTTAAATCAAAAAACTGTAGCGAGCAAATAAATTGTGAATATTGACAGTTTTTATTGGTCGGCTGATACGAAGTTTTACCACATGTAGTAATCATGTCAACATGGTCAAAAAATGGATTAGATCTAGTTGCAATGGGTTACACCAATAAATGGTGTTTTGTGCAACAAACCTGAAAAGTAGTTGTTTTGTGCAAACTCAACATCAATTGTTGGTGGTTTGTGCAATTTCCTTCAGTTTTATATGCATCAACCGCGTAGGATTTTAATCTTGATACCAATTTTACGACGATGGAGCATGCGTCGCATGCTGGATTATCATGTTTCACCACAAATTTCGCTGGAGACGACATGTCGTGCCTTGTTTTTTGAAAAGTGTCACTTCATTACTTAAAAGGTTTAAGCATTACACTCGATCTTGACATAACTAAGATGCACATAGTCAAACAAAGTCCTCTCGCACAAACAAAAAATAAAAATAAAATGGCGAAATACAAAGCAACATGTAAATTCCACATAACGCTAAAGCGGAGGTGGGCCAATCATAAGATCATGCTGTCACCCATGTTGGGTAAAAGTATCCCTCGCCGTATTTCGTAAACAGGTCTCGATTCTCCACACGTTGTAGAGAGGACCATAAACGAAGAGTCCCAGTACATCTATAAATAACCTGCTGCAGAGAAGTACTTTTATCGTTAAAAACCTTATGATTTCTACATAGCCAAAGCGACCAAATAACGGCAAGCGCTCCCACCCTATAGAAGAGTCCTAAATCTGTGATCAATCCCATGCAACCAATTGCCAAATACATTAGCAACACTACAAGGAGGATACATGCCAGAAGCTATCTGGATGACTGACCAAAAAGAACAAGCCAATTTGCATTCAAAGAATAAATGTTCTGTTGTCTCATCATGACGACAAAATACACATCTTGTGCCTTGTATATAGAGTAAAGCATGTGCATGAGTTTAATTCTTGATAGAAATTTTACCGCGATGGAGCATGCGTCGCATACTCGGTTAACATCTTCCATCATAAATTCCGCCGGAGATGGCGTGACGTGGCTTGTATATAAATTAAAATACACCCCCGGAGCTAAACTTGATCTTGCAACCGTTGCTTCCTCAAGGGACACTGCAAGATCGACTATAGAAATCCGTTCACTTGCCTCCGTTGTCAACAGAACAGACACCACGCTCGGGGCTGCACAAACCCTGTCGCTATCTTCATTGCTGCCCCCCCCCCCCTTGTCGGAGCTAGATTCGATAGATCTCGGGTAGGGGGTCCCGAGGTGGTGATCTTGGCTAGATGGTAACAAGATGAATAAGTGACACGATATTTAACCAGGTTTGGGCCATCTCGAAGAGGTAAAACCCTAAACCCTACGTCTCTTATATTGATTGTGTTGGAGTACAAAGTACACGGTGATCTACCTCGAGATCATATGAATATATCTAAAAACCTTGCCTCTACGGACTAAATCCCTCGGCGTATATAGGGCCAGGGGTTACCTAGGGTTACATTGTTGGGGAACGGAGCATGAATTTCAAAAAAATTCCTACGCTCACGCAAGATCTATCCATGGAGATGCATCGCTACGAGAGGGGAGAGTCTGTCTACGTACCCTCGTAGACCGTTAGCGGAAGCGTCTCACAACGCGGTTGATGTAGTCGAACAATCCTTCGAGCTCCACCGATCGAGTACCGAACGTACGGCACCTCCGAGTTCTACACACGTGCAGCTCGGTGACGATCCTCGCCTTCTTGATCCAGCAAGACATCGAGGAAGTAGATGAGTTCCGTCAGCACGACGGCGTGGCGACGGTGACGGTGAAGTGATTCCGGCAGGGCTTCGCCTAAGCTCTCCGAAAATATGACCGAGGTGGAAAACGGAGATCGGGGCACCGCACACGGCTATGGGACAATTGTGTGTCTCCAAGGGGTGCCCCTCCTCCCGTATATAAAGGATGAGAGGGAGGAGGCCAGCCCCCTAGGGGTGCGCCAAGTGTGGGGAGTCCTACTAGGACTCCTTAGTCCTAGTAGGATTCCACCTCCCATACGGAGTAGGAAAGGGGGAAGGGAGAGGGAAAGGAAAGAGGGGGCTGCGCCCCCTCCCCTAGTCCAATTCGGTTTGGGCAAGGGGGGGCGCGCGCCTCCTCACGTGGCCTGCCTCTCCTTTTCCCGTATGGCCCAATAAGGCCCATTACTTCTCCCGGTGAATTCCCGTAACTCCCCGGTACTCCGAAAAATATCCGAATCACTCAGAACCTTTCCGACGTCCGAATATAGACTTCCAATATATGAATCTTTACCTCTCGGACATTCCGAGACTCCTCGTCATGTCCGTGATCTCATCCGGGACTCCGAACAACATTCGGTCACCAATTACATAACTCATATAATACTATATCGTCATTGAACCTTAAGTGTGCGGACCCTACGGGTTCGGGAATGATGTAGACATGACCGAGACAACTCTCTGGTCAATAACCAACAGCGGGACCTGGATGCTCATATTGGTTCCTACATATTCCACGAAGATCTTTATCGGTGAACCTCATATGACAACATACGTTGTTCCCTTTGTCCGGCGGTATGTTACTTGCCCGAGATTCGATCGTCGGTATCCAATACCTAGTTCAATCTCGTTACCAGCAAGTCTCTTTACTCATTCCGTAATACATCATTTTGCAACTAACTCTTTAGTCACGGTGCTTGCAAGGCTTCTGTGATGCTGTATTACCGAGAGGGCCCAGAGATACCTCTCCGATAGTCGGAGTGACAAATCCCAATCTTGATACATGCCAACTCAACAAACACTTTCGGAGATACCTGTAGTGCACCTTTATAATCACCCAGTTACGTTGTGACGTTTGATACACCCAAAGTATTCCTACGGTATCCGGGAGTTGCATGATCTCATGGTCAGAGGAACGTGTATTTGACATAGGGAAAGCAATAGCATTAAACTAAACGATCATATGCTATGCTGACGGTTGGGTCAAGTCCATCACATCATTCTCCTAATGATGTGATCCCGTTATCAAATGACAACTCATGTCCATGGTCAGGAAATCTTGACCATCTTTTGATCAACGAGCTAGTCTAGTAGAGGCTTACTAGGGACTCAGTATTTGTTTATCTATTCACACATGTATTAAGTTTCCGGTCAATACAATTCTAGCATGAATAATAAACCATTATCATGAACGGGGAAATATGATAATAAACACTTTATTAATTGCCTCTAGGGCATATTTCCAACATACATATGGTCGGTTACATCTAGAGATAAACACGCAGAATATTCAAATGTGTTTTGGAGTATGTGCCAAGTCTTTGGAGGATTCCATCTTAAGCATGCCTAGAGGCATGGAGGTCTTGGCCCTTCTGTTGACGATCCAGGGGTCCTCGGCCTGGCCCACTATGATGGGGCCGGCGTGGTTGGCACCCCTAATCTGGGACACCCTCACCCCCGCTTCTCCACCATAAACTGTTGTTGTGCAGCGTCTGCTGTGGCAGCTGTTGAATCCTCCCGTGATGTGCCAGATGCTGCGTTAGGCGACCGGCATCGACGACCCCTCGCTTCGCCCTAACGAAGGACACATCATCAGGGATGCTAATGTGGTTAGCCTTGCTTGCATGGGCGCCATGGTCTAGTTCAGAGGAAGTCGACCCTCCATGAACGCCGTCGAGATCTGCAAGGACATACACGTCCAGTTCGACTTTGAGGGTGACATATTCAAGGCAGTGCCTCCTGGCCGCTTCCGACATGACAACCTCGACATTCACGTCGTGAACTGACGGCTTGACGCTCACACCAACGTGGTGCGGGACAACCACGATATCCATGTCTGCATCGCGGGCCTCCCACCGAACACGTGGAGTGACTTGGTGGCAACACACGATTCTGGCCCAGTACAATTTGTCCACTAAGTTGTGGGCGTGGTCTGCGAACCCCTTGGCTATCTCTAACGTCCAACGCATCATAATCGCTCCTCATGTGGCACTTGAGTTGGAGGAACACCATCGACAACCATTGGCCATGGTGGTTACAAGAGGCACATGGTGGTGCACATCAAACATGCACGAGTTGAAAAAATGTTCCGAAATTCAAAAAATGTTCAGTGGTTTAAAAATGTTTGTGAATTCAGAAAATATTGGTGAATTCAAGATATATTCACTAATTAAAAAAACTTTGAGAATATAAAATGTTCAAAAATTCAATTTTTTTTGGTAAATTCGAAAAATGTCATAAATTTGAAAATGTAATATATTTAAAAAGTTCACGAATTTAAAAATATTTGGGCAATAGAAAAACATTAACGAATTAAAGAAATACTTGAATTTTTTTTAAATGAAAATGAAAAAGCCAGAGAAACCGGAAGAGAAAACGCAGAAGAAAAAAAGGGCACATCTAGGAAAGTTTTGTTCTAAAACCTTCCCAAAACTGAAAAGGGGAGTCATTAGTTGGGCCAGCCCATCCTCGCGCAATGCACATCCTAGGGTACGCCACCTGCACGCGGAATAGGAACCGCGGTGGCAAAAGGAGAGGAGTTATACCTCGCTTGTAGCAAGGTGAATGATGCGTTAGCTTCAGGTATCCCCTAAATGAGCCGACCCAGCACTTGAGGATCGCCGACTCTCCAACGCATATTGGTTTCCTTTTATCACCGTTATCTATGTTTTTAAAATGAAAAATATTTTCCATAAAACTTTAAAAAACGTTCATCGTGCATTTTTCAAAAAACTGTATACAATTTAAAAATTGTTTTTAATTAAAAAATAATTTTATGATAGCACTAATTATTTACATGACATTTAAAACCTGTTCTCATGTTTTGCGAAAAATCATGACATTTCTAAAAAAAATTAATAAAATTTAAAAATAAGCTCACATAATTTTAAAATTGTTTCCTACTCCCTCCGTCCCGTATTAAGTGTATTCACGTGTTTCTAAAAATTTTCCATGACATTTTTAAAATTTATACGGTGTCAAAAGTGTTCGCATAATTCTACAAATGTAAGTGATATGTTTTAAAAAAGTTCACACGTTTCCAAAATATTTCCGTTTCATTTAAAAAAATGATATACAATGAAAAAATTTGTTTGTGAAGTTTAAAAACATGTTGAAATTAAAAATATATTCAAGATGTATTTGAAATATGTTTAACGTGTATTCAAGAATATGTACAAGATTTACATATTTAATATATATATATACGCGAGGTGGTACTAATTAGGAGACCTCTATGTACCCTTTCGGCCGGAAGAAGGCAGCTTCGCAACTCAATGGGCCAGAATTTTTTTTATGGGCCTGTAAAACAGATCGACCTCGCGACCTGCTCTCCCCTCTCTTACGGCTGTGGGAAAGCATGTGCTACAATTTCAGATTCTATTAATAGTCCCACCCTGCTTCATTACATCCAAACTTAGCAATTTATATAGGTTTGGAGTAGTCAGATTCAACAAGCCAACAACAAGGTGAGATATGGGTCACCGATCGATAGCCCGGAAGGAGAATGTCACGACCAATCAAAGAGGAAAGAGACATGAATGAAATCCAGAAAAGCAGCATGGATGCCCAGCCGGATGTGAGCTAATAAAATCCTAAAGGAAAGAGTTCTGACTTGAAGAAGATAAAAGGGAAAAAAAAGGTCGGGCCAGCTCATCTGCAGATCTGCAGAGAAGCCCAGCAGCGTGCGGATGAGGAGCCGCCATGGCCGCTGGCGGACGAAGTGGGATTCCCGACGACGCACGGATGAGGAGCTAGCCTCCATGGCCGCTGGCGGACGCAGTGGGATTCTCGACGGCGCACGGATGAGGAGCCGCCATGGCCACTGGCCTGGGCAGTGGAGCCAGAGATCCCCAGGCGGGTGCAGCTGGTGCACGGGCAGCCTTCGTGGGCTTGTTTGGTGGGTGGAGCACGACCGGGATGGAGGCGGAGCGGCGCTCGGGGTCTAGATGAGATGGAGGCGGAGCACGCACCACAGGCATCTCCTAGATGGCTCGGTTCTTTTTTCTAAGGTGAGATGGCACACTAAAATATACCGTGTTTTTTATATACGGGTGATGACCGATTACGACATGGCTGTACATCATTCTCCATATGGGGTGAGCCTAAACTATTGTCTCTTCTTTTTCTTCACTACAATAAATAATAATACTCATGCTTGCTTAATTTGCTACGTGAAATGAGGAGTAAGACACCAAACCGAGTTGCAATGCAGTTGGCATGGCTGATAGTACCATCTTCAAAATTGATCACGTCTATGGACCAATTTACAAGTGTAGTACTTGAAGGAAAATAAAACCTCTCACAAATGAGGGGCTGCCCTCACGTCCACCTCGACTGTGCAATAAAGTAGTTGAGGTGATTGTCTTAGAATCGACCATGTTCAAATGTGTTGTGATCATGCGGAACACTCATCGAGGACGGCAAGGGTGTTGAAATAGAGGATGTGGGCCTATGGACGGTAAGGATGTTGAGCAATGCTTAGTGGGTAGGGCCTTGACATATTTTCTTCTCCCGTTGCAACGCACGGGCATGTTTGCTAGTATTCAACCTATATCTATAAATATATTCACAAAATACATAAGGCTACAGTACTGTGTCGGCCCACTACCCATAGCTTTCGCAGTGACCGATTTCCCGTACGAAACTCGTTCGGCCGTTGGGCCTTACATCGCTGCCTGCCCCCGCTGCCGCCGCGCTGTGCTGCGGTTGAATCCTTGTCACCCGACGGCGTCGGCACCGTCAGCGTTCGTGGCGGCGCGGCGGCGGGTGGAGGCGTGGCGTGCCGCCGTCGGTGAGAGAAAACGGCTCGGCAGCCGGTTCGGCCTCCACAACTGCAGCCGAAGATCATGACCTCAGTACCCAGGTAGGGTCTCTCAACAAGGCAGGCAAGGCCAACTCATCTGTTCTAAAAAGGCCAACTCCTAAAGCATTCCCATGTTTGCATCAGCAGTTCAAATGCATGCATTTCTGTCCATAGAAAACTATCAGATCAAACTACGGAGGAATAAAAAACTATCGATCTACCCATTAGGGATTAGCATAAACATTTCTTACAGATGGTATCAACCGCAGGCAAGTGAACCAACATTCACTCAGCAGGCAAATGCTACATCACACTACTAACAAAAAAAGATCAGTCAAAAACAAAACCAAGAGGCATAATACCAGCTCAGGGCTACACTACGGGGTCTAGCCATATCTGCAGATCACCCTGCATTTCAGCACCCGGTCTTGGACGTAGAACCCGGGCATCGCCATGATCTTCACTCGAGACGGGTTCTGCTGCGACCTTTGCCTCTCCACCTGGATCTCCTCCATGTACATCGGATCGAAAGCCCGGTTCTCCTCGACCCGCAGCACCATCAGCGGCGGGCTGAACGAGAAGGCCAGCAGGTGGAGCAGCCAGATGCATTTCGCGGCCACGAAGAAGCACTGCAGCAGCTGCTCGGCCCACGGCCATGACCAGCTCAGCGTGGACACGATGCAGCTCATCTTCTGGTCGCAGAAACGGCTGAAGTCCTCGCAGTAGTACTTGGTGCCCTTCTTCAGGACCTCGTTCCAGCTCAGGTTGCGCAGCGCGACAAACGAAGCAAAGTTCTCCTGGAGATCCTGCTTAGGATCAAGACACCTGGGAGACCCGTTCTTCTGGAACGTGCAGTTCTCAAAGTCTTGGTACATTGCTTGGTTCATGAGAGCTTCCAGATGATACAGTATTACTTTCGAGTGCTTGTCAGCGAGTGTGAGTTGATATGGCTGCAGGAGTAAGTTTAGCTTATCTGCTAGTCCATTGTCGGCGTCTTCGACTTGCTGGAGCAGCACCTTGCAGAACTGTTTGATGGAAAGACGTGCTTCTGATACTATCTGCAAGAACCCTTCCACCATTACTTCGTGACTGACGGGCAATGGATCCTCTCTACTGACACCCACTGATCTCGCTGATCTCTTCGAGTGAGATTGCACGTTGTTTTTGGTGCTCGTTGCTTTCTTTAGAGCCTTCTTGAGTTCTGAGGAATACGCTTCCAAGCTCAGCAGCTTGCTAGTTAGTTCTCCCAAAGACGATCTCATCTCTCCGACCTCTTGAAGAGCAGCGTCCCTATGCTCATTGGCCTCAGCAAGCTCCTTCTTCAGAGATTCTAGTGAAAACACCCCCCACTCCTTCAGAAGCTGCGACATGTTCTCACATTCGGCGGTGTTCGGTGACATGTCTGATTTTGTCTTCCTCTTCGACTTCGGTAACAGCCATGAGAGCACATTTGTCCCTTTTTGCCTCGTACGCGAGCCCATGGAGGGGTGGTGGTTCGATTGTGGCACTCCACTGCTGAGGTTCTTCAGAGCATTGGCATCAGCTTCGGGGCCCCTACTGATTGTTGTAGGCTTGCAAGTGTTGCATGTGGTCGTAGCCTTTGACTCTGCTGAATCTGTTCTCCTGCTGGCCGACTTGAGGAAACTGTCAGCAGAGAGAGCAGGATGAAGGAAGGAATGATGGTTTCTGCGAGGGATTCTGTTCCGCATATGCTCATTTGATGAAGAGAAATGGAGCTCGCTGTTTGACGAAGAGAAGGTGTTGTGATTGTCGAGATCTGAGAAGGCCACCTCGTCTTCTGGACCTTCATGGTCCAGACCGATTCCGCTCCAGTTCTCAGATAGGCTCCGGTTGTCTTGGCGAATGTAGTTCATTCCACCCAAGGGTTCTTCACCATAAGCCTGAAGAAAGACATCAGGTGTTAATATTAGAAGGTGTTTCAGCAAACAAAATGAACGTGGTTGAGCTCTAACCCCTTGCTAACTTTTGCTTCTTTCCTTTGTCTTGTCTTAGTTAGGCTTTTAATTTCTTTTGCAGTTCTGCTTTGTTAGCTTTGTAGCTGTTTTGTCTTCGTAAACTTTGTGTCTTCTTAGCGTTCTTGTAATACAAAATGATGTACATTTTGATGAGTATTCGAGAGAGAAAAAATGATATGCCGACAAAGGACAACGTAATTTGGGTAACAGTGCAGACATGCTAAAACCAAGCACTGCATGCTAAAATAGTCTGTTATGATTGTTTCAGGTTACTAGCGGTTCCCGCTTTGTAATTGTACCAGAAATACATTTATAGCCAACCTAACAGCTTGGCGGTACGATTTAGCTCATTCACCAACCTGTATAAGTAGGCTGTTCTGGAATGTTGTAAATTAAACCAGACAGAAGACAGCCAGGGTTCTAGACACCTATTTATGTGAAAAGGATCATTGCCCTTGGTATGCATATAAGAAAATAGCCTTGTTTGTTTCTAACTTAGCCATGGTAACTGCAAAATACTTAGAGAGCAAACCCTGACATCCACCTTGCCAATCAAGCTTGAGCTTGCACCTAGCAAACTCCAATCAACACCGCATGTTTCAGCACACTGTTTTTTTACTGTACCTTTCATTTCCGCCAAGAACTAGTATCACTAACGAAAGTTGAATTTAAAAATGGTGCGAGTGCGACCCGCACAAAGAACATGCCCACAATAAGAATAAGCAAATCCTGCAGCAACCTACCGTCACGACAGCCAGATGCAGAAGTGTGAACTTTTTTTTTTTAGCTTGGCAGACAGTGGCAAATCTAGCACCAATGGAGCTGAGCTGCCTTTGGCATACACTGTTGCTCTTTGGACCAAGAAACAGCAAGCACAAAGCAGGCAAGAGCTTGCTCACCGGGGTGAAGACGGGGTAGTCCTCGGCGACGGCAGCGGCCTTGGGGAACGCCGGCGACGCGGCGGGCGGCACACGGATGACGGCGGGGCTGCGTCCAGCGCCGGAGCCGGCGGCAGCGTAGGCGGCGGCATTGGCGCCTCCCTGCAGGAGCGCGGCGTGGAGCGCGCGCAGCTCCGTGGCCTTGGCGATGGCCGCCTGGATTTCCTGGCGCGTGGCCCGGAACACGGCGGGCGGGTGGGAGGAGGACGACGGGGCCTCCGCGGCCTCCGCGGCCATGGACGCCGCGACGGCGACGGCGCGGGGAGCGGGTCAAAGGCCGCGTCTTTGGCTTTGGCTCCGCGCGGAGCTGTGGCGCTGGGGGGAGGGAAGGAGGGAATAATGGCCTGTTGTGTGTTTCGTCCGTGTATGTCATGTATTTTGTATCACTGTGCGGTAATCATGCTTGGTAGTACTTAGTACTAAATGGGTACTGGCGCCATTGCAGGACCAGCATGGCACTGGATTTCGAGATGTTGATGGTGGGTGCTGGCCGGTCTCGTGGTAGCAGTGTCAACAGAATGATAAAGCACATGAGAGAGAGAGAGAGAGAGTAGCTTTACAGATGGGAGGGAGAGAGATGGTGGCGTGCCATCTACTGAAAGGAAAAATAGAATGTTTGGGCTGAGCTCTCTTGTTTGATTCTTTGATTCTTTCCAAGACACTCACGCTAGCACAGTGCCGGCATAGTTTGGCAGTTGGGAGTTGGGGCGTTTGACAGTATATTGCTGCGTACTGAGCTGTCCACTGCATGCTTGACTATCTGTTGTTTTTGTTGCTGTTGCTGGAGTTTTTATACGGACTATTTGCGGTTGCTGTTATGGTTGTTGATCAACGAGGAAGCTGAGTGCCGAGGAGCACGGGGGAAAGGCAAAGGGCACGGCCACATGGCTCCCACGGGCAAGCAAGCAAGCAAGCAGCGATGAACTGATTGATGATGACGCCTGCCCCACACTACCGCTGCGTGCGATTCACTTTCGGCTTTCAGCTTTCAGCTTTCAGCTAAGTGGGCTTCCGGAATCATGGCACCCTTCTGTACACTCACTGTATATGAAACGGTTTGGAGAAAAATTCGAGCGAAAATTATTATCTGGGTCTATTTAAGCTGGTAGTTCCTGCGGGGGCTCAAAACAGGCAGGTCGCTTCAGAGACGTCGCTGGGCTTGGGAAATAATTGATGTCGCGAAAGCAAAGCACGCTAACGAACACTTGCCCAACAGGACACGCATTTATTACGATGAATATGATCCGTCCGACCAATCAATTTTCTGAATGTGTACAGTCGTGTGCTCCAGTGACGGTTGATCTCCAATGGAAAATAATTGATGTCGCGAAAGCAAACCACTGTTAAGATCAACTCCAACGCGACGACCTATTTCGTCCGCGCATGTCTATTTAGATCGCCGCGGACAAAAATGGTGACCCAACGCGCCGATCCGTATTGAAATCGTGTCCGTCCCCAATCCGCGTCGACCCATTTCAGGCCCAATTTTGGGTCGGATTTGCGTCCTCGCGGACACTAACCGGACGCGCTGCGCGTCCTCACCGTGTTCCCCCTCGGGTCCACATGTCGGCCGCACAACTACCACCCGCGGTCGTATTAAACGCGACCATCAACATTGGGCCCATCTGACAGCGGCTGGAAGCTCCCGGTCGTCGTCCTTTTTAATCCAAACGTGCGGCGAGGCTGGCCTCATCCACTTCCCCTTTCCGTCCACATCTGGCCACTTTTGCTCCCCCGGCGGCGACCAGGAAACCCTAGCGAGCCAGCAGCACCGCCCGCCATGGGCTTCTTCAGCAAGAGCAAGGGCAAGCTCACCCCCGGCGCAAGGGCAAGGCTAGGGTTGGGGTTTTGGGGCTAAATCGGACCCTTCGATCGTAATCGGACGGCTCGGATCGAGAGGAGGGGCTGTGATGCCCCCAATTTCGGCCGTACGCTAATCAAACACGCAATGCGTATGACCAAGATTAGGGACTCACTGATCGATATCACAACACAACACTAGACACAAATTAAAGTCATACAGCTTCATATTACAAGCCAGGGGCCTCGAGGGCTCGAATACAAAGCTCGACAAAGCACGAGTCAGCGGAAGCAAATAATATATGAGTACAGACATAAGTTAGACAAGTTTGCCTTAAGAAGGCTAGCACAAACATAAGCAGCGGATCGAAAGAGGCGAGGCCTCCTGCCTGGGAGCCAACCTAACTACTCCTGAGCGTCGGCACTCTCCACGTAGTAGTAGGCTCCAGTGGTGGTGGTGTAGTCGTCTCCGGCGTACTCCATCTCCTGGGCTCCATCGTCTGAACGCAGAATCGTATCGAGGGGGAAAGAGAAAGCAAAGCAGCGGTGAGTACTCATCCAAAGTACTCGCAAGACTGACATCAGAACTATGCTAAGTATGCATCAGTATCAAGGAATGGGGTTATATCTGGACTGACTGCAGAAAGCAAGAATGAGGGGAAGGCCTAGTCCTATCGAAGACTAGCATCTTCAGCAATCTTGCAGCATTAGAAGAGAGTAGACTGGTATCTCATATATAGTCATATTATTGTAGCAATTTTATTAAGTAACCACGCCCAGAGATTCTTCCTCGACTCCCTGCGAGGAAGCAATCTCGGAGCCAATATTCATTTCAATTTAAAGTCACAGTTATAGTTGTATAAGGTCAATGATGAGGATATCCCTACTATGGTTCCCTCTCTACCTCATAAAGATAAACAACCTGTTGCTGCAAAGAAGATGTCCAATGATGAAGTCAGGATTGGCCCAATTACAAGAGCTCGTGCTAAGTTACTAGAACAACAGGTGAATTCTCTCTTAGTTGATAATGCTATTTATTTTAATGAGAGCTTTATACTGCCTAAATCCTTGTGTGTATGTGTCATTAGGTACATTGGAGAGGAAGGCATGGCACAAGGGAGCAAGGAGGGGAGCAAGGAGGCAATGCAGCTGGGAAGGGAGGAAGACCCTGCAGTTTCCAGAGCGGTAGTACCGCCCCACACAAGAGGTAGTACCGCTTAGCGGTAGTACCGCTTAGCGGTAGTACCGCTCCAGTACTACCGTCCTAGTACCGCTTAGGAAATTTATTCTGGAATCCAAGCGACCCCAAGCGGTACTAAAGCGGCACTTGATATTTGTACGAGCGGTAGTACCGCTTGCCATAAGCGGTAGTACCGCTCTGCCTGCGCGCAGGTTTTGGGCTGTCCAGCCCATGTACCCCTTCGATCTCGTTTTAGACTATAAATACCCGTCCCCTAGAGTTAGTTAAGGTTAGACCACGTTTAAGATAAACCCTAGTTCTTGAGATTGCTTGTAAGCATTCATCTTGAATCCTCATCTCCAATTCGTATCGATCTGGAGATCATATACTGCAAGTTGAGTGTAATCTGCTGTTCCATCGGGAATTAGTATATTGCAATTATACCGTTTCGTGGTCGACGGCTACGTGCGCAAGTGTGTGACGTTGTGAATATCCAAAGGGTTGAGACCTTTTGCATTGGCATCAGGGATCAAGCGAGGGAGAGTTCATCGGCGACATACAAGTTATCTATCACCTTCATCATCACCACCGCCGCTTACTGAGAAGATTGGGACACCCCATATCAGTCAAGGTACAACTCCAAGTCGTCTTGTTACCGTGGACACGGCTATTCGAATAGATAATTCATCCCTGCAGGAGTGCACCGCATTTCCAACATGCCTGATCACCTCCGGCCGGACACACTTTCCTGGGTCATGCCCGGCCTCGGGATAGCAGCACGTCGTCGCCCCACCTAGGCTCAAAGAAGAGGCCAGCCCGCCGGTCTAAATCCTAAGCGCGCAGGGGTCATGGGCCAATCGACCTTTGCACACCTGCACGGTGCGAGGGCGGCCGATGTCAGTCCTAGCACCCCTTATAACAAGCGCGGTGCCGTTGCGGACCACTCGGGCGCGCGCCGCTCCATTGCTGACGTCCGAAGAGCTTCGGCTGATACAACGACGCTGAGTACCCATAACTTCTCCCACGCGATGGTTTGGTGCGTAAAAAGGCCAACGACCCAACTCAGATCAAATACCCAACCCATTAGCATTTTATTAATGCGGGGAAAGCGCGACCCATGAAGTGCGGTCCCGTCGCCCCATCTCGAGGATGTGTGGCAAGGGCCTCTCCTGCCCGTCCACGCCTCATCATCACCAAACCGTGGGTACCCCTCAGGGCCGACCCATCACCAACATGTTTCTGTAACCAGGTCATAGTAACTGTGTGTATAAAACATCAAGACGGAACCTGAGGAATCACCCTCAAAGGGCCCCGCTCGATGAAACCGTCAAGGTGGACTTAGAGGAATCACCCTCGAGGGTCCCACACTTGAGGGGTTGCACGACAGAGTCATCGTCGGGAGTGGTGAAGGAGGAATCACCCTCGATAACCACGACCGACTAGCTGCACCACAGAGTTAGCATCATGAGTACTTCACGAGGTGTCACCCTCGGTACTCGATAGTAACTCTGCAGAGTCGTACAATTAAGGGGTGTGCGGTGATGTGAGGGGCCTGGCTTGTCGGTCGGTTGACCGAGTCTTCGAGTCGTCGAGTCATCGATGAAGAAGCAGGGGCAACTGGGACTAAGGGGGGGGGTCACAGGGGATTCATTGATCAACCTATTCTAAGCAGTTGATATGATTGCAGGTATGGTAGCAGTTTATCAAAAACAGGCTATGCATCAGAAATAGGAGCTAGCTAATACAGTAGCAAAATCTAATGCAAGAATGAGAGGGAAGAATGGGCGATATCGGAATGCTCAAGGGGGGTTGCTTGCCTCGCTGCTCTGCTGTAAAAGGCTGATCGTCAACGACGTAGTCATACCCGGCAGCACCGTCAGTCTCGGGGTCTACCGGAGAGAAGAGGGGGGAAGAAACAATAAATATAAAGCAGACAAATGCATCACGATGCATGACATGGCAATATGCAGAACTAGGCATGCACTAACGCTGTATTATACGTTGCAGACGGGTCGGAAGAATATCTGACGATATTTTCCGGGTCTCGGACTACTACCGGACAGATGATCCTAATGCTAAATGTCCATGTTCATCATGCTAGGAGTATGTGACAGATGAACGGACAGCGTATTCAGATTCGTCTCGTCGTTCTGAGCAACTTTCATGTATAAAGTATTTTCATCCGAGTTATGGTTTAAAAGATATGATTTTTCAAAGTTTTAAAGAATTTCTGGAATTTAATTAAATTCGAATTAGCCAGAATAGTAAATGATGACGTCATCATGACATCACCATGATGTCAGCAGGTCAAACCCAGCTGACCAGGTCAAACCTGACATGTGGGACCCACTGTCAGCCACACAGTAGTTTAATTAGGTTTTATTTAAACTAATTAGGATTAATTTAGGGTGGGGTCTACTGGTCAGTGAGTGATTAGTGTTTTATTAATTAATTAATTAATTAACAGATTTTCTATTTATTTTTAAAACGTTTTAGCGGTGGGGCCCGCGTGTCAGTGACACGGGTTGCCCAGTCAGCAGTTGACCCGGTCAACGGGTCAACTGGGCCCACCCGTCAGCGGTACAAGGCGGCCAGGTGGCAGCCACGTCAGCGGACGGCGCCGGAACAACGCCGGCGAGCCGTCCCGCGGCGGTGCATCGCCGGACTTGGGCGGAAACCGGCCACAGGGGGTCGTTCGGCCCGCGTTTAGGCTCGTTCGAACGAGCGCAGAGCCGCGCATCCAACGGTGCAAGTGGGAGGGCTCGGGGGCGGCCGGAGCAGCGCCGGTGACGAGAAGGGCGGCGGTGATGTGCGGGTGTGCGAGGAGAAGTGGGTTGCGGGGGTTTGCTTGGCACGGGACTTGGCGTTTTCGAACGCGGGCGTCGAACCGCGTCGAACGCCGGCAACGGTGGCCGTTGAAACGGCCCGCAGCGTCGGCTGCGACGACGACCGACGGCGGCTGGAGCTTGAGCACGCGGAGGAGCTACTTACGGCGCGCGGGAAGGAGAAGGGAGAGGCCAGGGGGGTTTAGGGGCTCACCGAGGGGGCTCAAGGAGGCCCGGCGGTGGTTTAGTAGCTGTAGGGGGCCGGCGTCGACGGAGTTCGCCGGAGACGCCGAAGGAAAGCGGCGGCTCGATCCCGACGAAGGAGGCGTCCCTGGCTCGTGCTAGTTGGCGCAGACGAAGTAGAAGACGCCGGCGAGTCGCCTGGACAGGGCCCCACGCGACGAGGAGCAGGGTGTTCGCGAGCTTCACGGGACCGCGGCCATGGCGGCGCTCGGTGGGGTGGGGGAAAAGGGGATCTGGCGCCTGCGAGGGGGAAACGAGTGGGGCTAGGGTTCGGGGGGAGAGAGAGGGCACCGCGGGGCTGCTCTTATCCTCCCACCGACGGCGGCGAGCCGGTGCAGCGGCGACGGCGCCCTGTAGCGACCGGGCGGTCGCTACAGGAGGAGGGAGACGACGCGCGGGGGTGGGCTGGCGCGCGCGCTGGGCAGCTGGGCCAGTTGGGCTAGTGGGGCTGGGGTGGGTTTTCTGTTTTTTTGTTTGTTTTTGGTTTTATTTCTCTTTTTCTTTTTATTTAATTTAACAACAATATACTTTTGTAAAAATATGGCATTGGGTTCAATAATCCCATAGCATTTTTATGCTCTGCCACAAAATGTTTTGGGGGGCGTTTGAAACTGTTTGAAAAATACCATAATTAAAAAGGGCATTTAATAATTGAATTGGCCTCTTTTATATTTAATTAGAGGCACCAAAATACTTTAAAGAATGTTAGTTATAACTTTATAAATACTTAGGGAATATTTGAAACCTATTCATGATTTTTAATTCCTGGTTTGTGAAACTTTTAAAATCACTTTTCAAATGAATTTTGAAAATCATTAGGGAATTTAAGTGAGGTTCGATTCGATCACTGTAGCTTAATTGCATTGATCACTGTAGCATGGATCCAGGGTGTCACAACTCTTCTCGTCTAACAAGAATTCTCGTCCCGAGAATTAAGAGGTAGGGTAAGGGGAAAAAGTTCTGGTTACGAAGTTCTAACGGATCTTCTTGTCTTTGTTGTTCTCCTCGAAGAAGTTGATCCCTTTCGTTGATATATTCATCTTTCTGCTTCAGGTCATCATGATGAAGTCGTCATCCTTTCTTTGGGATCTTCATCGTCCTACGACTGAGATTAGAGGGAAAACTCTGAAAGATCGTATCTCCACAAAGTTGGGCACCTGACGGTGAACTCAGGGAAGAAGACAAAACTTATCTCTCGAGTTGTAGCTTAGGGAATGCATCGAGAGCAATATGCGATTGTACAAAAGTCTCAAACGAGTAGGCAGTCATTTGATGCCTAATTCAGAAGGTGAAAAGGGGTTCAGAGCAACGAAGAAATATTGCGTCTGATACTAGAATAGATCATCCCTTGGACGGTGGTTCGGGAATCACATTCGAAGCCAAGTGCAAAAGATACTTTGGAATAAAAGTTGTACAGGAGAGTCAGGTTTCGATCCTGTGGAACTATGGGTTATGGGACCATCATGTGGATTAAGAGTAAGAAGAGCGGTGACATCTTGCACGGTCATGGTAGCAAGACATGTCAGAGGATAACCTGGCCTTTATGTCGGCAACAGCATCGGTACCAAGGGCGGGGAACGAAGAGAACCATCTTCCTGCTCGTCGAAACGAGGCGGACCAATAGGCAAAGTTCTCGTCCACCGGCGGTTACCGGAATGTTAACAACATTAGTAACAGGGTTTTACTGCCAGGGTTGTACACCGAGGTGTTTACCTAAGCAGGTAATTATCACTGCTCAGATAAGTTAGATTACAAGAAAGGCTAAACAGACCAATGGAAAGGAAAATGTGATTATCACATTAAACAGACCAATGGAAAGGAAAAATATAATTAAACACAAATATCAGGAGTATATACTTCCCAAGGACAAACAGAGCATGATATACATATCAGGACAGCAGGTGGATAACCATTTAGATAAAGGGGCAAGGAAAATCCATGACATGTCCATACAATGGGGTTTGAATAATTGATCAAGAAACAATTAGCATTGAGCTTACATTATTCCTTTTGATGATCGATATACCACATCCATGCTTCGGGATAGCAATGATACGGTGTTTCGAGTAAAGGATGGAGTTTGGATACACAAAGGATCCAGTAGGAACAACTTATAAAATAAGTCTTACAATTCCCCCAGGGAAGAATGGCAACCCTAGCTGAACAAATCATTATAACAATAGGTCATCCGGCCAGGTGTGCTAGCTACAACAACACCTTACCGAGTAATAAAGACCAAAGTTATAATTCTTGATAATGTTACAACCATCATATCTGTCCGAGATTCAGATCTGGTTGGTGTCAGGATACTTCAGACAAAGAAGGTCTAAGGAGAAAAGGATGCAACACAGACCTACGAGATGATGTTGCAAGAATCTCGGAATGAACGACAGAAGCAAGACTTGAATCATTAGCCAGACTACAAGACATCTGAACACAAGGTCAAGACATTTGTGCCCACATGGAAGTTTTCTAGAATGGAATGTAATCAAGTTTTGGTTGGGGACCATCATAGAGGATATCAAAGTTCCATGTGTAAGTCTGGACTAGGTCAAATCAAATCAAATCAATCAGTGACTTGGCGTGCTAGGAAATACATATGGAGTGAAGGTAGCAAATCTATCAAACCATAGAATACTTCGCACATGCCTGAATGAATTGGAACGATTCCAGAGGAAGCGAGACAAAATTTTCCCATAAGCACGGTGGCAAAAATGCACGTGAACTTATAGAAAAACACTTCTTTTATCAAACATATTCTTCATGAACTAGGCACAAAGATAATGCTTTCAAGGTTTCCAACACTAGCTTAAATTTTCATCATGAACCACAAGGGAGAAGAGGATGTGGCTGATGGGCTCAGCAACCATTCGTCAAGATTCCCACAAAGAAGGATCTCCACGATTGAGTGAACAAAACCAGATGATATCTTGAGGGATGCCCGAAGGAAACACCCATGATTAAACATTAATCGAAAGGTGCACCCGAAATACAGACTAAGTAGCACGACCAATGTCACAGTGCTGACTCAACAGCCAATACACTAAGAATGGACTTATTGATCATTAACTCCAAGGTGATAGAGTTGGTATGCCATAAGTATTGAATTTACACATCACATTCCATTTGTCAGTATTCCGTTTAGAAACAACACGGGATCTAAGGAATGAAAGGTGATGGCAAGGATGTCGCCAACGACAACACCAATTACCAAGGACAAGGATGCTACTCTCATCATGAATTTAATCGATATCCTGGGAGAGCCCAGAATGCTGATGAGGATCATGACACATTTGTCGAGAAGTCTCATGAAGATGTAATCGATCAGCGACGACATCAAGCAAAGAATGGTGAAGCGAAAAGTTGCCGGAACCACAGATAAGGGTGCTAGCTCAAAATCGAAATAGCCTTTCAAGACAACCAACATGACGTTGAAAGCTCGATGTAACCTTAGAGCACTGTTGGAATTGTGTTCCGGGGATGAAGGATATAAATAGCATGGTCAAGCCTTAGCATGACGATGATGATGTAGACTAACAGCTTGGAAAGACATGATCGAGTACAAACTCATAAGCAAATAAGATTACTAAGAGTTGTTGAATCACAACGCATACTCGATTCAGATATCGGTGTCCCTGAGTGTCCAACAACTCAGGACACGAGGAAACTAGAATCAGTGAAATATCATAGTTGACGAGGAGCTCATAAGAAGTTAAACAGCTCCGTGATTTTCTCGAGATACCAGGGGTAATACTCGGATGTAGATCAGAATTAAAGCTTGGACCCGATGTATTGATCCGCAGAAGACAAGTGCTTAAACTGGTCTAAAAGTGGTATCAAAGAAGAACAATCATGGTCGGAACCACGGTTGTAAAGTATCAATTCAGGTTGTAGCTTTGAAGGATTATCCGGCAAAACACCAGAAGAGTAGGACTCGTGAAAACTCTCGGGTTCACACGGAGTAAAGAAGGCATAGGTTCAACCCATCGGGGCATCTTAGGAACATATACCGCAAGCTTCAAGGGTAATAAACACACGCTTGACAACAGAGCATGGCTGACAAAAGCATAGGATACAACTTATCAGAGGGAGAAGACACAATTTTACCAATGGTATCATGTATCAGGGGAAGAACTCACAAGGATTTTGAATGTGAAGGATACTGTCGGATAATAACCCAACAATGGTTTGGAATCCCACAAAGGGATCTGATATGAGTATCGGAACTAAATCAGTGGAAGAAAGAAAGCAAGGCATCAGATTATAGAACATCCAATTAGTTCGATGCTTAAATAACCAAAGGAATTAAGATTTCTCAATTGGTGTATCCGAATCAGATGCTCCGATCAAATACAAGTAAGATGAGCGGACTTAGATGGACAACCAAATAAGGTTGATTTGTCGAGAACCAATTCATGTTGGAAAGACGTCTGAGCCGGAAAGATAATCTATGAGAAACAACTGATGACTGCATGCATTCACACACAGGTTGAAGCAATAAAATCAAATGACAACCACCAAGGAATTAAAGAATATTGCTAGACATACATAATTAACCATAATGCAAGCAGGTCAGAAAGGTCAATAGCAAAAGGCCAATGAGGATTTTCAGAAGATCAAATAGCAGCTGGGGACGAACGAATCCCCGGTACGTGCGAGGAATTATTCATAGGTGTATTCGTGAGACTAGAACTGCCAGATAGTGGCACAAGGGATTCTCAAAATGTCAGAGGATAATTCGATGTATCTTGTAATTAACAATAGTAACTGGGAATGAGTATGAACGACAATTATATGTAGTTATCCATAGGGGTTGACGGTGGAAGGGAATCGCAAAAGCGATGAACACAAGTTCTCGGGGAAACATCAGAGAATATCTTCGAAGTCTTCTGACGAATCAAGTCATCGTCTAGAATGAGGGGCTCTCCGGGGAAAGTAGTTACGAGAACCTAGAGTTAGAGTTAATAAAATCTTTAACCCGAAAGAGAAGAGAGATCAGAACCCAAAGTATAGATGAGGAATAAAAGATCCTAATACCACCCGATTGAGATGTGGGCCCGCAACCCACACAACAATGTTAGTAAAAGTTTTTCAATGACTAGACTCAACTTCGGCCAAGGAGTTGGAAAGGGGGCTACCTATAGCCAGTCGGCTCTGATACCAACTTGTGACGCCCCCAATTTCGGCCGTACACTAATCAAACACGCAATGCATACGACCAAGATTAGGGACTCACTGATCGATATCACAACACAACACTAGACACAAATTAAAGTCATACAGCTTCATATTACAAGCCAGGGGCCTCGAGGGCTCGAATACAAAGCTCGACAAAGCACGAGTCAGCGGAAGCAAATAATATTTGAGTACAGACATAAGTTAGACAAGTTTGCCTTAAGAAGGCTAGCACAAACATAAGCAGCGGATGGAAAGAGGCGAGGCCTCCTGCCTGGGAGCCAACCTAACTACTCCTGAGCGTCGGCACTCTCCACATAGTAGTAGGCTCCAGTGGTGGTGTAGTAGTCGTCTCCGGCGTACTCCATCTCCTGGGCTCCATCGTCTGAACGTAGAATCGTATCGAGGGGGAAAGAGAAAGCAAAGCAGCGGTGAGTACTCATCCAAAGTACTCGCAAGACTGGCATCAGAACTATGCTAAGTATGCATCAGTATCAAGGAATGGGGTTATATCTGGACTGACTGCAGAAAGCAAGAATGAGGGGAAGGCCTAGTCCTATCGAAGACTAGCATCTTCAGCAATCTTGCAGCATTAGAAGAGAGTAGACTGGTATCTCATATATAGTCATATTATTGTAGCAATTTTATTAAGTAACCACGCCCAGAGATTCTTCCTCGACTCCCTGCGAGGAAGCAATCTCGGAGCCAATATTCATTTCAATTTAAAGTCATAGTTATAGTTGTATAAGGTCAAGGTACAACTCCAAGTCGTCCTGTTACCGTGGACACGGCTATTCGAATAGATAATTCATCCCTGTAGAGGTGCACCGCATTTCCAACATGCCTGATCACCTCCGGCCGGACACACTTTCCTGGGTCATGCCCGGCCTCGGGATAGCAGCACGTCGTCGCCCCACCTAGGCTCAACGAAGAGGCCAGCCCGCCGGTCTAAATCCTAAGCGCGCAGGTGTCATGGGCCAATCGCCCTTTGCACACCTGCACGATGCGAGGGCGGCCGATGTCAGTCCTAGCACCCCTTATAACAAGCGCGGTGCCGTTGCGGACCACTCGGGCGTGCGCCGCTCCATTGCTGACGTCCGAAGAGCTTCAGCTGATACAACGACGCTGAGTACCCATAACTTCTCCCACGCGATGGTTTGGTGCGTAAAAAGGCCAACGACCCAACTCAGATCAAATACCCAACCCATTAGCATTTTATTAATGCGGGGAAAGCGCGACCCATGAAATGCGGTCCCGTCGCCCCGTCTCGAGGATGTGTGGCAAGGGCCTCTCCTGCCCGTCCACGCCTCATCATCACCAAACCGTGGGTACCCCTCAGGGCCGACCCATCACCAACATGTTTCTATAACCAGGTCATAGTAACTGTGTGTATAAAACATCAAGACGGAACCTGAGGAATCACCCTCAAAGGGCCCCGCTCGATGAAACCGTCAAGGTGGACTTAGAGGAATCACCCTCCAGGGTCCCACACTTGAGGGGTTACACGACAGAGTCATCGTCGGGAGTGGTGAAGGAGGAATCACCCTCGATAACCACGACCGACAAGCTGCACCACAGAGTTAGCATCATGAGTACTTCACGAGGTGTCACCCTCGGTACTCGATAGTTACTCTGCAGAGTCATACAATTAAGGGGTGTGCGGTGATGTGAGGGGCCTGGCTTGTCGGTCGGTTGACCGAGTCTTCGAGTCGTCGATGAAGAAGCAGGGGCAACTGGGACTAAGGGGGGGGGTCACAGGGGATTCATTGATCAACCTATTCTAAGCAGTTGATATGATTGCAGGTATGGTAGCAGTTTATCAAAAACAGGCTATGCATCAGAAATAGGAGCTAGCTAATACAGTAGCAAAATCTAATGCAAGAATGAGAGGGAAGAATGGGCGATATCGGAATGCTCAAGGGGGGTTGCTTGCCTCGCTGCTCTGCTGCAAAAGGCTGATCGTCAACGGCGTAGTCGTACCCGGCAGCACCGTCAGTCTCGGGGTCTACCGGAGAGAAGAGGGGGAAGAAACAGTAAATATAAAGCAGACAAATGCATCACGATGCATGACATGGCAATATGTAGAACTAGGCATGCACTAACGATGTATTATACGTCGCAGACGGGTCGGAAGAATATCTGACGATATTTTCCGGGTCTCGGACTACTACCGGACAGATGATCCTAATGCTAAATGTCCATGTTCATCATGCTAGGAGTTTGTGACAGATGAACGGACATCGTATTCGGATTCGTCTTGTCGTTCTGAGCAACTTCATGTATAAAGTATTTTCATCCGAGTTACGGTTTAAAAGATATGATTTTTCAAAGTTTTAAAGAATTTCTGGAATTTAATTAAATTCGAATTATCCAGAATAGTAAATGATGACGTCATCATGACATCACCATGACGTCAGCAGGTCAGACCCAGCTGACCAGGTCAAACCTGACATGTGGGACCCACTCGTTAGCCACACAGTAGTTTAATTAGGTTTTATTTAAACTAATTAGGATTAATTAAGGGTGGGGCCTACTAGTAAGTGAGTGATTAGTGTTTTAGTTAATTAATTAATTAACAGATTTTCTATTTATTTTTAAAAGTTTTAGCGGTGGGGCCCGCGTGTCAGTGACACGGGTTGCCCAGTCAGCAGTTGACCCGGTCAACGGGTCAACTGGGCCCACCCGTCAGCGGTACAAGGCGGCCAGGTGGCAGCCACGTTAGCGGACGGCGCCGGAACCACGCCGGCGAGCCGTCCCGCGGTGGTGCATCGCCGGACTTGGGCGAAAACCGCCCACAGGGGGCCGTTCGGCCCGCGTTTAGGCTCTTTCGAACGAGCGCAGAGCCGCGCATCCAACGGTGCAAGTGGGAGGGCTCGGGGGCGGCCGGAGCAGCGCCGGCGACGAGAAGGACGGCGGTGATGTGCAGGTGTGCGAGGAGAAGTGGGTTGCGGGGATTTGCTTGGCACGGGACTTGGCGTTTTCGAACGCGGGCGTCGAACCGCGTCGAACGCCGGCAACGGTGGCCGTTGAAACGGCCCGCAGCGTCGGCTACGACGACGACCGACGGCGGCTGGAGCTTGAGCACGCGGAGGAGCTACCTACGGCGCGTGGGGAGGAGAAGGGAGAGGCCAGGGGGGTTTAGGGGCTCACCGAGGGGCTCAAGGAGGCCCGGCGGTGGTTTAGTAGCTGCAGGGGGCCGGCGTCGACGGAGTTCGCCGGAGACGCCGAAGGAAAGCGACGGCTCAATCCCGACGAAGGAGGCGTCCTTGGCTCGTGCTAGTTGGCGCAGACGAAGTAGAAGACGCCGGCGAGTCGCCTGGACGGGGCTCCACGCGACGAGGAGCAGGGTGTCTGCGAGCTTCACGGGACCGCGGCCATGGCGGCGCTCGGTGGGGTGGGGGAAAAGGGGATCTGGCGCCTGCGAGGGGGAAACGAGTGGGGCTAGGGTTCGGGGGGGAGAGAGAGGGCACCGCGGGGCTGCTCTTATCCTCCCACCGACGGCGGCGAGCCGGTGCAGCGGCGACAACGCCCTGTAGCGACCGGGCGGTCGCTACAGGAGGAGGAAGACGACGCGCGGGGGTGGGCTGGCGCGCGCGCTGGGCAGCTGGGCCAGTGGGGCTGGGGTGGGTTTTTTGTTTTTTTTGTTTTTGGTTTTATTTCTCCTTTTCTTTTTATTTAATTTAACAACAATATACTTTTGTAAAAATATGGCATTGGGTTCAATAATCCCATAGCATTTTTATGCTCTGCCACAAAATGTTTTGGGGGCTGTTTGAAACTGTTTGAAAAATACCATAATTAAAAGGGCATTTAATAATTGAATTGGCCTCTGTTATATTTAATTAGAGGCACCAAAATACTTTAAAGAATGTTGGTTATAAATTTATAAATACTTAGGGAATATTTGAAACCTATTCATGATTTTTAATTCCTGGTTTGTGAAACTTTTAAAATCACTTTTCAAATGAATTTTGAAAATCATTAGGGAATTTAAGTGAGGTTCGATTCGATCACTGTAGCTTAATTGCATTGATCACTATAGCATGGATCCAGGGTGTCACAGGGGCTTAGCTGGGTTAGGTGGGCTGTGTATAGGTGTTTGGGATGAGAAGAGAGGGATGACGGGCAGCCTGGTAACATGTTTTCTTAAACGAAAAACGTTCGAAAATTTGACCAACTATGGTGCCGCATATATTTAATGGTTGGGTTATCAAACAGACTCCGAATACGACGAAATTTGGCACGCAGTCTACCTACAATATATTAAGGATGCTCGTCAACTTTCAACCCATTCTGAGAACATTTTATTCCCACTTATAAAACAATATTCTAGCGATGCCGCGGGCACGTGCGTGTGTGGTTGGTCTCGAATGATCGACGAAGCCAACGAAAAGAAGAGGCAACTACAAACGGATGCAAGTTTTTTGGAAAACGATGGCAATGAAGTGCCGATGCAATTCGAATGATGCCATGATGAATGCAACAAACAATTCAAACACATGGCGAAACTCGAAATAACTAGAAGGCATTTGAGGCGTCGTTCTCGGGCTGTTACATCCGCGTCCATGTTTGTACCATATTCGGATCCTCTATGCACACTCCGCCCCATGAGGAAACCTATGCAGGGATCTGACGGGATTCTGCTCCGTTAGTTGGCGCGCCATGTAGGGCCTGGTGTGCATAGGTACTGAGTTCAGATGAGATGCTTCATCAACAAAACCTTCGATCTCAATCGGCATCATGGAGGATCGTGCATGGAGGTCGAGGGCTCAACATCAACATGGCATCTACGCGACTTGCAGAATTTTCTGTCCAGCAGATTCGTTTTCATCGCCCGCCTCCTTGAGCATCCTTTTGACGATTCCTTTGGAGGAATTTTGTAAAATTGGGTCTAAAACAGTCCTGTCAAAGTTTAGCGCGATCCGATCTACGAGTCTCCAGAAATCTCCTAAATACTAAGACCCTATCGAATCTGGAAGGTATTCGTGCGACCTTAGAAAAACGAGTGTCGGTGTCAAAACCGGCGGATCTCGGGTAGGGGTCCCGAGCTGTGAGTTTGGGATTGATGGGTAACAAGGGACGAAGGAGACGATGTTTACCCAGGTTCGGGCCCTCCTTTGGAGGTAAAACCCTACGTCCTGCTTGGTTGTATTGATGTGTATGAAGATTACAGAGTCGATCTACCTCGAGATCAAGTAGCCAAAACCCTAGATGAGCTTGTCTGCCCTCTACGATCTAAACCCCCCGGTTTATATAGACACCGGGGGTACCTAGGGTTTACACATGATAAGTCTCCAGCCGGAAGTAAAGACGATGATCCCCTCATCTTGACTTGGAGTGCACGCCGCGTCTTCGGAGGTTTCCTTCTAGAATACGGGGTCGTCGCATATCCCGGGCCTTCCTGCGATAATCAGAGAGCGGCCCACCAAGCCGGCCTATGAGAGATAGGCCGGCGGCCCGAGGACCCCTTAGTCCAGGACTCCCTCAGTATCCCCCGAACTAGCCCCCAACGCCAGGGGTCATGACACTAGCAGCTTCACGTGATCATAGTCTTCGGCTTGCGGGGTGAGTTCTTTTTCCTCTTTATGATCGGCTGGCTCTAGTCCGGCCGCCAATGACATGTAGTTATCCGGACGCCATAAGTCGCTTAACCTCGAAGGCCGAACGTCAAAGTGTGAGCAGTATGTCCTGACAACCTTTCTGACGAAGGGACGTGGCCTATCACGACCGCTGAGCCGGTTACAAAAACTCGATTCGCGGTTTGAGGCCGTTTCTCCATTGGCACGTCTTATCAACATGTAGATCATGTCCCGTTTCTTACGGGATATGATTAATGCCCTGGGTTATCCCACGCGCGCATAACGGCACGATTGTTTCGGGAAGTGGTGAGGCCTGCGGCACAGTACAAGGGAGGCTCTTGGTATTACGGTACCCCATAAAAGGGAGAAAAACCCCAAGGCCTATTCACGCTCCAAATTCGACCCTTTGCCTCCTCAACCTTCCCAAGCTCCGAGAGCCCAGATCTAGTTCTTCCTCAATCTTCCCTCTGAGTTCGGCCATGGCTGGTTCAGGCTCCATGGGCAAGTGGGAGGCCTCCTCCGTCACCGACAACGACATTCGGGAGCTAAAGCGTGCCGGCTACCTCTCCGCCAACATCACTCACCGTGCTCCAGAGGCGAATCAGATGGTTCCCACACCGAAGCCGGGCGAGAGGGTGGTGTTCGTCCCCCATTTCATCCAAGGACTGGGCTTTCCGCTCCACCCCTTCGTCAGGGGCCTCATGTTCTTTTACGGGTTAGATTTCCATGACCTCCCCCCGAACTCCTTCATGCACATCTCGGCGTTCATCATCGTCTGCGAAGCCTTCCTGCGGATACAGCCGCACTTCGGCCTGTGGCTCAAAGTGTTCAACGTCAAGCCGAAGACAGTTGCGTGCGCGCATGCGGATTGTGGAGGGGCGGTAATCAGCAAGCTCCCCCGTGTCGAGTGGCCGGACGGCACCTTTATCGACACGGTCAAGATCTGGCAAAAGGAATGGTTCTACATCACCGAACCAAGGAGCGCGGACTGGGTGGCACCTGCCGAGTTCAGATCCGGACCCCCCGCGAGGCTAACCTCGTGGCTCAAGAAAGGCCTTGACTGGGGGTCGGCCGTAGAGGTAAAATCGCTGCAGAAGCGTATCTCCGCGATGATTGAGGCCAAAATCGAGTTGGTCAACGTGATCCAGGTCATGCTCCGCCGCCATATCCTCCCCTGCCAGCACCGGGCCTCCCCAATGTGGGCTTACCAGCTCGAGGACCCGGCCACCGTGCATCAATTCTTCCGCACTACCCATGAGAAATTGTGGAAAGTGCTATTCAAGCCCCAGAAGAGCTGGCCGGCCGAAGAGGAGGACACCGGTCTTGACGCCGAAACCCCTCCTACCAAGGTATGATAAAACTTTAATTCTCCGGCTCTGTTTTTTGACAAAGAGCTGAACCCCTTCTCCCTCATCTTCACAGAAATGGCTGAGCAAGGCCGTGCAAATTGACTGTCCGGCCCCGCAGCCCGAAGACCCTCGGCCGGATCTGTTGACGGAGATGCTCGTCGTGGCGCCGTATTCGGCGCCAGAGAAGAAGGAGAAGAAGAAGAAAGGGGAGAAGAAGGAGGCCCGAGAGGGTCTTCGTCTAAGGGGTCTTCCGGACGCTAAGTCCGAGGAGACCCATGCCTCTACCACTCACGAGGAAAAGCACGAGGACGAAGGGGAGTGCGACTCCCCCCTCACAAGGAAAAGGGCGGCGTCGGCGGACGCCGCGGAGGACCTACCTCCTCCTGCCCCGAAGAGGACATGCCGGACAAAGGCAGTCCTGGCCGACGATAACTCGGACTCCGATAAGGAGTCTGAGGCTTTTGAAAGGGTTCCCCGAAGGAACCCAAGGGTTAAGCCCCCAGCCCAGAGGTATGAATCCGAAGACCCTCTGGGTCACTTATATAGAGCTTTTAATGCTAAATGGGTGAACGTCTTTCAATTTGCAGCCCACCACGTGATCTCCCCACCGACCAAATCTCAGACGGGGAGTCTCTGCCCGCCGACCTGGCGGAAAGTGGGTCTGCGTCACATCCTACGCCTACTGAGGTCTCGAAGGAGGCCGTGAAGGTGTTATCGCGCCAGGCTCCTTCTGAGCCGAACACCGGCGGCGGGGGTGACGACGTTATGGCTGAGGTTAATACCTCGGCCGCCGAAGACCAGGAGGAGGAGCATCTCCTAGCAACTAAAGAGGGGGGACGAAGTTTGGTCCAGTCCCCTCCGAGGACATCTCCGGAGCGCTCTATGCCTCAGGAGCTACCAGCCCAATCCCCCACTGGAGGGAGGGTTGGAGGGTCACCACCGGTGCCGCCCATGACTGGGTGGCCGACCGTGATGGAGGAAGCTTTATCCGGCTCCTCCATCGCCGAAGATCACCGCGCCCTTATGGGTGCGGTTTTGCAAGGCATTCAGTCCGTTGATAGCGGACTGAAAGAGGCCTTCAACGGTTTCTTGACGGGCTTCAAGGTGAGCCACGTAATACTCTTTTTTCCAGAAAAAGTTAATTTACCAAGTTTATGCAATCCTTATAAGTGTAGTAGCCCCCGAGCCCTGGGTGAGTTTGAAAAACCCACCCGGGGGTCAAATGTCCGAAAATTAGCACCGATGCTCAAGGCACCCTTTGTTCCTCATTATTCTAAGAGCTCCGAAGAGTACTTAGCAGAGGGTCTGAATCCGACAGCTCGGGAGTTTTAATGCACATAAGTTGTTTTGTAGGCCTCGTCATCGGCGGCGGCCGCCAACGCAGTGGAGCTTGCCGAGCTAAACCGGAAGCTCAAGAGCTCCGATGAAGAGCTCGATCGCCCGAACAAGAGATTTGACGAGACGCAAGGTGAGTCCAAATTGTATCATTCGGGCTATTGTTTATCCTCATTGATTGAAATATCCGGATTGTTATCCCTAAGTGTTATTTACTCATTGTTACCACAGCTGTGGCCGCGGAGGTCGAGAACCTCAAGGCCGAGTTGAAAAAGGTGAGGCAGGCGGCCGCGGATGAGAAGGCGGCGGCCGAACAAGCAGCAGCCGAACTGTCGGTGTTAAAAGCCGTGAGCGACAAGCATGAGGCCCGGGTGGTAGAGGTGCAGCTGGAGGTCAAGGATGCCAGCACGAAGTGCGAGACCCTTGAGCAAAAGAACGAAGAACAGGCCACCAAACTATCCACGCTGAAATCTGAGCTCAAAGCGGAGCGAGTTGATAGGCGGTTCTTTGAAGAAGAACTCCGCCAAGTCAAGGCGATCGCGGATGGTAAGCCGTACTTACTGCAATGTGCCTTTGGTGGTAACAGGTTTGCATTGCTCACCCGGGTGTGGCGTTCCTCAGGCGCCTTTACGGACCTCCCGAGGAGTGCAGCGGAGGCGAACAAATACTTCGCCTCTCGGGATGGGGATGTTGAGCCTCGGCTGTTCTGGGCGCAATTTCAAGCCCCCGAGCATCCTCCCCTCCTAAGCAAAACAGATGAAACAATTGATGGAGCTGCACAGGATGGAGGAGCCGGCCATGAAGGACCTCTGCATCTGGCTGTGGCCTGCAAAGCCGTTGCCGAGCAGTTACTTCGGCTTGGTGCAGAAACTGTGTGACGCGACTCCTCGGATCGATGCTCTAAAGCGTTCTACGTGCATCGAGGGAGCTCGGATGGCCTTTGCAAGGACCATGATGCACTGGCCGAGGCTCAAGCCGACCGAGATGGCCACCGCGCCTCCACCCCCTGGGAAGGAGCATAGGCGCCCCGAGCAATACTTTTCCATCGTGATGGATGGTGCTCGGACGATAGAAGCACAATGCCCTAAGGATGTAATTTATGAATGAACGTTTTGTCATGTATCCGATGACTGTTCCGCTTTATAATGCAGTTGCATGGTTTATCATGTCTTTAAGCTTTGTATTATTTTGACTCCTATGTGGCCGTTGTATCTGAAAGTTGCGAGTCGTCGGCTTCAGCCCCCATGTAGATACTACACGAGGTGTTTCTACCTCCACACTGTGACCCTTAGCCGACGTATCGGTGCCCGAAGGCGGTAGTGCGAGGGGAACAAGGCAATCAGACTATGATGCTTTAGTGCTTTCACTTAGCCGTAGGAGCTTGACTGCGGGGGCTGATGACTAGCCCCAAGTGTTTTGTGATATTCAGATACACCGAGGTTGAAACCAGCATCGCATGGTTTGTAATCGTACAAACCCCTCGTATAACACGGAATAACCTCTATCGATTTTTAGTTTGACACTTATGCTCGGATTGCAGACCGGTTCTCGCTTATTATGACAGTCAGTTTTCGGCTTTCTCCACTGAGGTACTTGACCAGGCGAGC
Organism: Elymus sibiricus; assembly: GCA_039707655.1. Taxonomy (NCBI): domain Eukaryota; kingdom Viridiplantae; phylum Streptophyta; class Magnoliopsida; order Poales; family Poaceae; genus Elymus; species Elymus sibiricus. Next base: position 187,883,113 of record CM077675.1, on the reverse strand, counting down.
TGGAAGCACAATCGCAGTGGTTCTCCCTTTACCCTTTTAGCCGAATGAGCGGAACGTAAGAGGGCAAACACAGGAGCCGGACAACCCAACCATTGACCCAAGACATAATTCGGAACCGATTCATATAACGCAACATCCGAGACGCCAAACACATAAACAATAGTGCCAGGGTGATGTTTGGGGCGATTTTTATAGTCAAGCCCCCGGTCTATTAGCTGGTCGCATCGTAATATGTACCGAACAACTTTGCTATCGGCGTCGGTGAGTAGAGAACAGAGTATGTGACATAAAATACAGCGAGGAGGCCGTAAAGGATGGTCTTTGTTTCTGATGATTTTCTTATAACTCAAACTGCCGAAGCAACTGTTACAGGTATTTTTGAAACGAAAAATAAAGTTTACAAAGGAGTGGTTTTACCCGGGGTCTTCGATGGGTGGCTTGACATCGTCAATGTGCCCTGTCGCATGTCTGCTCCTTTGCTCCCGAGGGGGTTGCGTTCCTTTAAAGGTGATTGCTTCCGGCGAACGGACCTTGGGAAGAAGATCTTGAGAAGTCGCCGCAGTGTGGATGAGCTTTACGCTTGGAAGGTCCTAGATGGTACCTGTGGTTTGTCCGAAGACATGTGTTGGCAGTAGTTCGGCCCAGCCGAACACTTTCCCTTTGACAGTGGGTCCCCACAGCTGCCCATGGTATTTTGAGCGCGAAGTTGTGCCTTCTTGGCACATATTTTACGGGAACTAGGGCTGTGCTGTGGGGGGTGTATCCCTATTTTTGTTGGGCGGAAGATGATTCCGGGAGTTCGGGTTGAGACCGAGCTCGTTTACTAACCTGACGTGCCTTTATGGCTGATTTGGGTGTCGGCTTATCGTCGCCGTACTGGAGTTCGGCTGCCAGGGCCGCTGTGTGCTCCTCAGTTCGGAGAGAGCGCTCTGTGTTGCCGTTGATAGTAATGACCCCCTTGGGCCCGGGCATCTTGAGCTTCAGGTACGCGTAGTGGGGGACGGCGTTGAAGCGAGCGAATGCTGTGCGACCGAGTAGGGCGTGATAGCCGATGCGAAAAGGGACAATGTCAAAGATCAAGTCTTCGCTACGGAAGTTGTCGGGCGAGCCGAACACTACTTCCAGATTCACGGTGCCCGAGCAGCGGGCTGCGACGCCTGGGATCACTCCTTTAAAGGTAGTGTTGCTAGGTTTGATCCTTGACGGATCTATACCCATCTTTTTCACCGTGTCTGAGTAAATCAGATTAAGGCTAGTTCCTCCGTCCATTAGGACTCTAGTGAGGTGATACCCATCGATGATGGGGTCTAGGACGAGGGTTGCCGAACCTCCGTGACGGATACTGGTAGGATGGTCCCGTCGGTCGAAGGTGATCGGGCAAGCCGACCATGGGTTATACTTCAGGGCTACGGGCTCTACGGCATAGACCTCCCGAAGGGCGCGCTTCCTCTCCTTTTTGGTATGTGAGTGGCATATATCATGTTCACATTTTTTACCTCTAGAGGGAACTGCTTTTGTCCTCCATTGCTTGGACCGCGGGCTCGTCATCGTCCTCGCTACGTGGGCCCTTGCCTTGCTCTTTGGCTGCGAGTTTGCCAGCTTGTTTGAATACCCAACAATTACGGTTGGTGTGGGTAGTGGGCTTGTCTTGGGTGCCGTGGATCTGGCAGGGCCTATCCATGATTTTGTCCAGCGTGGTAGGTCTGTCTTGATTTCCTTTAGAAGGTTTCTTCCGCTGTCCGGATTTTGGGGTTTGGAAACCGGCATTAACGGTCGTGTCCTCAGCATCGCAGTTGTTGTGCCGGCATTTGTTTTTATTACGTCGTGGTTTCTCATTTCCATCCCGGACTTCGGAGGTGCCGGGGTCTTCGGGGTTATGGCCTCGTCGAGCTAGCCAGTTATCCCCACCCGTGCAAAAGCGGGTCATAAGTGAGGTAAGGGCAGACATTGTCCTCGGCTTGTCCTGGCCGAGCTGATGAGCTAGCCACTCGTCCCGGATATTATGTCTGAAGGAGGCTATTGCCTCGGCGTTCGGGCAGTCAATGATCTGGTTTTTCTTGGTCAGGAACCGATTCCAGAATTGCCGAGCCGATTCACCTGCTTTCTGGACAACATTGCTCAGGTCGGAGGAGTCCAGTGGCCGGACATAAGTGCCCTGGAAGTTAGATCGGAAGGCATCCTCGAGCTCTTCCCAGCTCCCGATGGAATTCTCGAGGAGACTGTTTAACCAGTGTCGAGCTGCCCCCTTAAGTTTTAGGGGCAGATACTTGATGGCGTGGAGATCATCTCCTCGTGCCATATGAATGTGGAGGAGGAAGTCCTCAATCCACACGGCTGGGTCTGTTGTCCCGTCGTATTGCTCTATGTTAACGGGTTTAAACCCTTCAGGGAACTGATGCTGCATCACCTCGTCTGTGAAGCACAGTGGGTGGGCAGCGCCTCTGACCCGAGCTATGTCATGCCTACGATCGGCGGTCGATCGGGCCCGGTTTTGTTCCTGACCTCTATTGTTGTGGTCGAGCCAAGACTGGTACCCGTCCCGTTTAGCGGGGGAGTACCCTCTAGATCCGTAGATGGATCTTGTGTGGCCTGCTCTATAATCCAGGTCCTGTCGTAAGTCATACCTGTCCTCAGGCTCTGCTGGCTCTTTTCTTCTTCTGTGGGGCTCCGTAGGTCTGTACTCAGCCTCGCCGGCCGTCCTATCCCGTCCTCGGGGAGGGCGGTCCGGCTGGTCGTATGGAGTATGCCTGGGAGACGATGTTTCAAGGACCTCGTCATCGAACTGCGGCAGCAGCCGCCGGCGTGGGTAGCTCTTGGGTTGGCCCGGTAGATTGGTACCGTACCCTTCTTTGGCTGCCAAGACCCTCGTCCATCTATCATTGAGGGTGTCTTGTTCGGCTTTGAGCTGCTGTTGTTTTGCCTTCAGGCTTCGGGCGATGGCTAAAAACTGCCGTCTAAACCGTTCCTGATCCGCAGTGTTTTCGGGGACGGTGAAGTCTTCGGCTTCCAGGCTATCCTCCTCCTCGACAGGGGGAAGGTAGTTGTCGTCCTCGGAATCATTAAGACCCTCGACGTCGCGCCAATCTTCGGGCCTTTCCTGGTCCTCCAGTGGCTGTTCGGGGACTTTAGGGTCGCCGAGGTCTTCCGGGGTGTCGTTTTCCCCGGTGCCTGCAATGACTCCCCTTCCCTTGTTTGCCTTAGATCGTTTGCGCTGTTTCCGGCGCCTTGACGGCTCCTCACCGGATTTATCGCCATTCTTCTTAGGGGTGTGATCGCCCTTATCGTCGGGGGTGTCTACCATGTAGACGTCGTAGGTGGAGGTGGCAGTCCATCGCCCAGTGTTGACAGTGGCGGGGGTGCCGTCCTCTTCATCCATGTCTTCTGCCTCCTCGGAGGTGTAGTCCAGCATATCGGTTAAGTCTTCGATAGTGGCTACCAAGTGGGTGGTGGGTGGGTCAAAAAATTCCCCATGACCCGCCTTCAGACCGATCTGAGCATGGGTCGAGGTTGGGTCGTCCGTGATTTTTATTGATAGGATCCGATCCAGCGTCTCGTTAATCGTCGAGAGCTCATCCGGATCGATCTGCCTAGGACTTTCGGAGTTAACCTCCAACGTGTCCGTACAAAGAGTGTGTTCGGCAGGGGCCGACCCCTGGCCCTCAGGTACTGTAACCGGATCCGGACTAAGAGCCAGATCATCGGCAGGGATAGACCCGAGGGCGGAGTCGAGAAGGAGATCCGAAGTTAAGGCTTCGGAGACTTCGGGCTCGTCAGATGAGATCGCGAGCCCAGCGAATGAAAGATCGCCCCGGGAGTCTACGAAGAACTCTAGGTTCCCGAATCTTATCTCTTGATCGGGGGTGAGACTCCCGATCCGACCAGGGTGGCTGGTCGGGTCGGCGTGCAGCACGATGCTGCCGAAAACGAAAATCTGTCCGGGGGCGAAGGAGTCCCCGTTACGGACTTCATCGCTAATGATTAGGCGAGCCATCAATTCCTCTTGCGATCCCATGGCGGAACTCTCAATGAAAGCACCAATGTCGGTGTCAAAACCGGCGGATCTCAGGTAGGGGGTCCCGAGCTGTGAGTTTGGGATTGATGGGTAACAAGGGACGAAGGAGACGATGTTTACCCAGGTTCGGGCCCTCCTATGGAGGTAAAACCCTACGTCCTGCTAGGTTGTATTGATGTGTATGAAGATTACAGAGTCGATCTACCTCGAGATCAAGTAGCCAAAACCCTAGATGAGCTTGTCTGCCCTCTACGATCTAAACCCCCCGGTTTATGTAGACACCGGGGGTACCTAGGGTTTACACATGATAAGTCTCCAGCCGGAAGTAAAGACGTTGATCCCCTCATCTTGACTTGGAGTGCACGCCGCGTCTTCGGAGGTTTCCTTCTAGAATACGGGGTTGTCGCATATCCCGGCCCTTCCTGCGATAATCAGAGAGCGGCCCACCAAGCCGGCCTATGAGAGATAGGCCGGCGGCCCGAGGACCCCTTAGTCCAGGACTCCCTCAACGAGTCCGGCGGTCAACCCCGACATCCTTTGGAAGATCCAACCGTTGATCCCATGCGGATTTGTGTTGTCAATAACCTCTCCAAATTTCAGACCGATCCCACCTTTTGTTGGAGCCCCCCTGGACCCTTTGTTGGTGGAGCCCCCCGTGGACTCGCGGCTGTTACCCTCCGTGGGTTGAAGTCTCAATCAATATGGATGTACGCTATCACCACCAATCAGAACCACACCAAAAATCATTGTCTTCATTGCGTTTGATTCTGTCAAAACCCTTCCTCTACTTTCATGTGCAAAGTCTTTAATTTCCGATGCCACTATGATAGACATGCATGTGTAGGGTGCTTGTAAACTTGCTAGAATTGCTAGAATCTGCCAAGAACTAAAATTGCGAAAGGCTAGGTTTTTATTTCTCAAGTAGTCTAGTTACCCCCTCTAGACCTACTTGTGATCCTATAATAACGGCTATAAATTACTCCCTCTATAAACTAATATAAGATCATTTAATCACTCTTATATTAGTTTACAAAGGGAGAGTGATCTAAGCGATCTTATATTAGTTACAGAGGGAGTATTTATTAATACATTTATTGGATTTTGTGTAAACCATTCCATTGAAGTTCCAGACTTTGAGGAAACTTACATAATGTGTTGTAGTTGTGTCTGTCGTTAGCCTGATCAGTTCACCATGAAGCATTACTTTTGAGTGGAAATTTTGTTTTCAACACTAAACACTCAATTATTTGAATTAAACCGAAGATTCATTGAGAAGATAATTGATCTTCTAACCATTAGTGCCACCTTGATTCCTAGAAACATATTGAGAGGATTCAAAGCTAGTGATATATGTGAGATGATGAAAAAGTACTACCCAACATATTTTCACCAAGATGTTTATGGATTACAACAACAACTTAAACATTTTGTTTCGGATACTTCCAAGGATGATGATTTGAAAAATATATCTATCTTAATTGGTCTTTGGTGATGCCTCGTGGAGACAGGAAGACATACCGTCTACAGTTTGATTGACAGTTTACTTCGTATGCTCATTACTCTTCCAGTTTTTACATCGAGTGTTGAATGTGCCTTTTGTACTATGAATACCATTAAGTCAAGATTGTGCAATAGGATGGACGGTGAGAATCTTGCTAATAATATGTTATTTCACATAGAGGGTGGAATTCCGAAGAACTACATACATGAAGATGTCATCGCTGATTTTAGAAGCTAGTGTGATTGGAGAGTTGATATGTAGTGCGTGAGTAAGTTCATGTCTAACGTCTGAACACTTTTGTATTAGCTAAATTAATAGTGGTTCATGGTTGAACTGTATTTTGTTGTGTATATACATATTGCTAGCTCCATCTCATAACCTTGTAACATATACTAATGCTTATGATTCAGAATTTCAAAAAATGTGCTTTGGTTAGTCTGGCCCGTCCAACTTTTTATTTTAAGCTTCTCCACTACTCCTATGATTCTAAAATTGCATGCACAAGATTAGCGTGACATGTCATCTTGGGTCGTATCAGATTAGAAAACTATAGCAATTTTGGTATGAGAGTGTTCGATGTCATGGGGAAAACAATGGAATTGTACCAAATGGATTCAGTTGATAGGATTTTCTTTTATCCAAAATAAAGTGCAAAGCAACACTTAGGAAGTTTTACGAAGGATCCAAACCTGCAAATGAAACAACCTCTGTGGGAAAATTCTTAATGATTCAAATTTGCCAAGAATCTTATGAATTCTTTCAGGTCAAAGTAGGCACAAGAGGTTTGAGTAGATAAAAGATTTCCTCCAACATATGGTACCATCATGGAAAATCTTGATGCCCGTCCATGTAGATCCAATTTAATACCGTGATGATCCCCATGTTCCGCGCTAGCTGATGTCAGTGTTTCACAAAGTACTGGAACAACGGTAAAATAACACATGTTGACATTTAAGACGGTGGGACGCAAGCTCAACTTATCAAATTGACACAGAGAGACGATTTTATGTAGGTTTGGGCTCTTGTGATGCAAGTAACAACCCTAATCGTGTTGTCTAAAATTATATAAATCAACAAGTACAAAGATGGGAATTCAAGTCAACGACTTTGGCACGAAGTCCCTAGGATATTTGTGATCGACACTTGATGAGTCCAAATTTTGTGATGTTGTTACCTTTTGTTTTGTGCCTACGTAGTAGGCTTCGCAGGATTTTACCGCTTTACCGCACTTCTTTCTTTTGTCAGTTTTCATTAGGACGTTTTTTTGGGATGCGTTTAGGAGTTTAAGGAGAGAATGTCAAGATTAGGTGATAATATCACATCAATAAATTTGATAATATATTACCATAAAATAATAAAGCATCATGGAGAAGGAGGATGTCATCGGAAGGCGTCTAGGGCAATCGACGGCGTACGGTACGAACATGTGTGCTCGTACCTCGTGCCATCGCCGCTGCATGTTCAACTATTTTACCCCCTCTGTGATAAGATAGCGGATGAGACGCCCAAAGAACACATAAGCTCATTTAGAATGGAGAACCCTAGCCTCTGAAAGACATCCGGAGCGGGAATCGGGAAGGAGGAGATCACCATCGCTATTATCACCACCTCGTGCAAGGGGACGCCGGCATCAACCATCTTCACTGCCATCAATCTCTATCTCGTTGTAGTACTGAACCTTTATTGTTCCGGTCCGGACTGATGCGAGCGATTTGAGGGTTAACGTTGAAAATGCCCTGCCAGCAGAATGATAAGATGAGGCATGATGTGTAGGTTAGGCAGAAGGGGGAAATGTCTACTTGACTAACCCAAAAACGCTTTTGTTTAACCAAAACACTAACGCACCGGTGTAGGAGAGAAGTAATAGTGCGATGCTCTGGCTTAACTATAATGTATTAAGAAAGTGGTGAACAAAAGAGCAGCTCGCCCGAAGCGGACGAAATCACTGTTCTGACATTTGTTGCAAACTTAAGCATGAATCGACCTCGTTTTAGAAATATATATTAAAATATGACCTTTTTTGGTCACGCCAACATCCTTGACGTTTCGGTTGCACAGGAGAGGCCACAGTCCGCGGCGTTTGGCCCTGGCCCACGCTCATCCAGTTGGCGCTGACATGGCAAAGAGGAAACGCCGTAGGGCTTGGGGTTTAGCAAAACGCCGTAGGCCACGGCGTTTGGTCCATGCATGCATGCTCTGTTGTACCGCTCTCTCTAATCCCTTTTTTATCCTCGTTCCTTGCACTAGTACGGCGGTCTCCTCTCCGCATGCAAAAGGCATGGACGCATGCAAGGGTGTCATCTCCCACAAAAATAATGAGTGCCATGTTCAGTTCCCTTCCAAACGAAAAAAGAGTGCCATGTTCATTTCCATCCTTGCACTCCATCTCCTCACTCTGTAATAAACGAAGTAGGCGCCATGAATTTCACCCTTGGAAGTTTTAAAACTCAAAAGAACATGTCTAAATCCTTGCACTCCATCTCCTCACTCTGTAATTCTGTGCTCGGTCCTTTTCACTTCTCTCCTTTGTCATTCTACTCCAATGTGTAAGTTGTTGATGCAGCAGGCTGAAGCGGGCAGTGTCGTCGCTCGCTTGGTTGGATGTGTGCCTGTTGCCAAAAGAGCCCGGAGCTTTAATGGCAACTCTAGGCGCGGCGAACTCAAGTGCAAGTCAGGCTGCTGCAACACGAGGTGATGCTAGATGTGGCGACGCTGGACGCGGCGCGGTCGGTCGTGTGACCGCTGGACGTGGCTATGCGGGTTGCAGCGACGCTGGGCCGGGCATTGCCGAACATGGTGATGTTGTACGTGCCGACGGACCTAGCGAACGTGTTCTGGCCGTGGCGTGCGCCATCCCGTCGCCATCATTGTCCTGCGCATGCTGGCCGTCCATGTGCGCCATGCCATTACCACGGTAGCCTCGTCCACGAGCGCATGTACATCGCAACGGTGGCCTTGTGCCGCTCGCCCTCGTCGAGGAGCGCATTGCCGAACGCAGCGCGTGTACGCCACACTCGGCAGGAGAGCACGAGCATCGCCGCGGCATCTTTTTTACGTTGCGAAGAAAAGACTACGCATGGTAAAGGTACTCGTGATGATGTGAACAAGTCTGTTATCGTCGCGATGTTTTTTTACTTTGCGAACACCATGCACGCCGCGCTTGGCAGGAGAGCACGAACACACGTAATGTAAAAGAAAGGCTTTTAATAGTTTTCTCTTGTATCAGGCGAAGCATGCATGCATGTATTGCATGCACTTCAGTAACAGAATAACAACCAAGGGACGAAGCAAGTATGCGTAGATGAGGACCAAACGCCAAGGTCTATGGCGTTTTGGCCAAACACCAAGGTAGACGGCGTTTGGTAAACGCCAAGGTCTATGGCGTTTTGGCCAAACACCAAGGTAGACGGCGTTTGGTCCTTGCCATGTCAGTGCCAACTGGGCAAATGTGGGCCAGGGTGAAACGCCGGACATCCTGACGTCTCTCGTGTAACCCAGACGCCACATATGTTGGCGTGACCAAAAAATGTCAAATTTGAAAAAACTTTTTAAACGGGTCAATTCGGGTTTAAGATTGCCATAAAGGTCAACACAGTAATTTTGTCCGCCCGAAGCCGCATTTAACGAGAAGCCGCCAATACGACCCTGACGAAGCGCTACAGCTGCCTGCCACAAGAGCAAGTCAGCTCAGCTCATGGCCTCTGGAGAGCATATCTGGTGATACGGCTTACTTGGTGATACGATGCACCGGTGTATTCTGGGCCACTAGATCACGTTCAGTGGGACAGGATGCATGCACATGAGTTGGCCAGCAACCCCACTTCGAAATATGCAAAATACACCCCGAATTATTTTCTTAATTGAACGCGAGGCCCTTCTCTACAAGCTGCACTTTCGTTGAGCGTTTGAAAAATGCCTCAGTTTCAATATGCACACATACACACACAAACACACACACACACACACACACACACACACACACACACACACACACACTCAAATCCAGAGCTCCTCTCAAGCCTTGTTATTGTGCCATCTCCATATTTTGTTGTTATATTGATAAAAATCAACAAAATAAATTCTCTTATATTGATAAACACACACACACACACACACACACACACACACACACACACACACACACACACAATAATTTATCTTATATTGTGCCATCTCCATATTTTGTTGTTATATTGTCCGACAAAGTAACAAAGAAAAATTCAGGATGTGTTTATCAATATAAGAGAATTTATATTGTTGAACTTTATCGATAATTGAAAATAGTACTTTTATAGATTATCATAATTGCAAGTAATTTAAAATATATATACAAGAGAATTAATATGAAAATTGAGAGACTTAACATACCAAACTAGTCTATTTTTGTTCATGGATTCTCTTGTATTTATTATTTATTATATTACTTTCAGTGATGAAAATCTATAAAAGTACTATTTTTAATTTTTGTGGTTCGTCTTCACAAATTCCATGCCTGTTCTAATCCATACAATATAAAAAAACTGATGCGGCTGGACAAATGACCCATATATGTTATCTTTGCTTCCAATAAAGCTAATTGAGTTTTTTAGAGAACATGCGAAGACGCATTTACATTTGCATTTATCTTGAAGAGGAGTGGAATCTATTTGAGTGAATATTTTGTTTGAATTAAATGCACCATCTCACTGATAGGGGCGTTTGGCATCCGGGAGCATATGCTCCTGGTTTTTAAAATGTGTTTCAAACGTATTTTAAAATTTCACAAAATTTGGATAAAATGTTTCGCACGCACATCTCGACATTCTACATTCTCGCAAAATGGTTTCGCGAAAAATCGACAACTTTTGTGTCGCGTGTGAAAAAGACAAAATCAATGTTTTAAATGGCCTTTTCACGAGACATCTTTTTGTATATTTTACACAAGCCACAAAAATTGTCAGCTTTTTGTGAAACTTGGCATGTGCACATAGTATATCAAGATGTGCTCGTCAAATTTTTCTTCGGAATATTCTGACATCTTGAAAAGCTTTTTCACGTGGCAGAAGCATATGCTCCCATGTGCCAAAGTGGATTTGTGCATCTCAGTTGTTAAATAAATAATGGACAAGTCTAAGGAAATCTAGACATCTTTATGTCCTGATTGCTTCAAGCCTCATACTCAGTTCTGAGTATATCAAGGGTGTTATTTGAATATTTCCTGATGGAGGAACTTGGCATCACATGCACATTCATCCTGTCCCTCCGAGCATGATCTAATGGTGCATGATACAGTGGAGCACCGTATCACCCCACCGGCCGTATCACCAGATACTTTCTCATGGCCTCTGGTACCAGCATTTGAATGTTTCGCGCCCGCGACCTGCGTGCTCCCAATCCCGCCACTCGGAAAAGCAACGCCTTTTTTTCACAGCACATGCGGGTGGTATCATCAGGGCCTCCTCTCGGACCCTTCGAAAAGCCGTGGATTAGACGGATGATTACCACCTGCGCGCCGAGTGCGGCACGGTTTATCATAAGCAAGCATGATTGCATCTGTGCATGGCAAAAGCTAGGGAAGCGTACGCCGCGTGAGAAAAGAAGACGATAGATACGTGCCTCGGCTCGGCTGGGCATGCGCCAGCCTTTGGCCGCGAACGAGACGATCCGGGTTGAGGTTTGTTTGTGCTGCCTGGCCTGGGTGACAGACAGCGCGAGGCTGTGGCCGGGGGGCAGAAGCGTGGCGTGTGGTGCCGCTTCTTTACGTGGGGGCGTGGGGCGGATCACGACCCGATTCGGGTACGGAGCTCTGCCTGGGTGCGGCCGTGTGGGAGCAGGGCGGGGGACAGGATCACGGATGCAGCTCAGGCATACGGCCGAACGGAACATGCCAAGGCAGCGTCGATCGACGACGACGCGATGCGCTCGCCTCGGTTCGGTTGCACTGGCGCGGCCCTTTTGTCCTCTCAAAGGCCCTACTCGGCCTCTTCGCTTCAGACGACTCGCTACACGGCAGAGCATGATGCTCGTGCAGTCAGTCGTGCTGCTGCGGTGCCTCGGTTCCATTCCAGCTGCGCCTTTGCCGCTCGACTGCTCGTCCTATTCATCCAACTAGCAGGATGGCCCGTTCGATGCCGGGCTAGAATTTATAAAGCTTAACAATGAGATCGTAATATATTTATATCCAAAGAAAAATTTGAATCATATGTGATGACATTTAAAAAATATGAGTTTTGCAAATATAGTTTTGCCTTAGGTATTTTAGGTTATTTATTAATATATAAATATAGGTGTTATCCATTTTTCATTTACCTTCTAGTATGCATGCCATATTAACTGTATTCTTTATGATCACTCATGTTGTATTTATTTATATTTTTGAAATACATTGTCAATCTATCTCGAATTAGTAGGTTTAGTTTTTATCATTGTAAATTTTATATCTACTTAATCTCTTAATATGATCAAAATACATTTTATTACCATAGTGAGCCATTTATATATTATCGTTGAAATACAGAAAATGCATATACTTTATAGTGCAACAGAATGACTAAATAAGTACCATCATATTTTATTCACTTAGCAAAACTTGTTCCTTCAGAAGTAGGTGTTCAGGGTGTTTCGAAGGACTAATATCAATAAGAATGAGACTGAACCTATCATTTTGTTCCCCACTTTGCTTGTGCCCCTCCTTGACATTACGCTTGATGGCAAAGCATAATGAGAAATACTCTATAAACTCTTTACAGTATACTAAATAAATTTCATAAGCTCTATGGAATAGTTGTATGTTAACAATTTTGTAGAACAATAATTAATAGTCCAGAAATACACAAAGTGAACCATGCAATTCTTTCTAAAATATCAATTGTTACACCTGACTATAAAAACATAGTGACTTAATAAAAATTTAGTCCAATAGCAATTGTTGTTTCTGTGGAGTGTGTGCTCTTTCACCGCGGCGGAACTTTCATGTATTTGCTCCTCCCATAGGAGCAAGCTTCCGGTTAGTTCGTGCTTGTATGGTTGTCATGATTTTCTTGTGTTCATTGTCTCATCAATGAACTTAACCCATGTTGTAGTGATGTTCACTTGTTTTTCTACTAATAAACTCGCCAACAGTCCCTTGGTTTCAGAAGAAAAAAAATTGTTAGTCTCGGGGGAAGTAAAATAGTGAAGACAATACCATCTTGCAAACTAATTGAGCAAGACAAAAAAAGAAGAATTGAACATGCAAATGCGTGTAGGTAAGATATAAGACAAAGTTCAGAAAAACCACAAAGTTATCAAATGTGCATTAATACTTTGTCCAAAGGGATTGTGTAAAATTTGATTATCAGGGCTGGTATCGCACTAATAAAAACAACATGAAATGAAATTGTGCTCATAAAAATCCCCATAAAATGTATGAGATGGATAACTGACACTCAAAGGAGTGTGTCCATCCTTTTCTTATTCCATATTGGTTCCCATATGTTTCGGGTACATCAAGTGATTTTACATATAAGCTTTTACGGAAAATCATTAATGAGACGGTCTTCTCTGTAGATAGCCGAGTAGGTTAAAGCTAGACATGATTGCAAGTTTTGAACTGAAACTATAAAATTAGACATGTAAGTGGATGTGCAGTCAAGTTTTTCCTTAAACACAAATATACATGTTGATTCAGTAAATTACATTTTTGGAAATAAATTTAGCTATATTTGCAAACCTGCACATTATGGTGTATAGGGAACATACCAATTTGTACTTTTGCTATTGGCCTCTATGGTATCGAAACAATGATGATGCCTTTTTTGAAAAAAAAAGAATTCTTAATTTTAAGACGCATGCCTACTGATTTGATAGTGTGGCTTACTCCGTACGTAACTACTAAGATAGTGTGGTGCAACCTAGTTTTGTGAGAAAATTGATTATAGGTGAGTGGTATAAAACTTAGTTCCTCTGTCCTTATAAGACCTTTTTTTTTAACACAGTACAGACGCAAGCGCTCATATACACGCGCATACACTCACCCCTATGAACGCACACACGCACACCCGATCCCTATGAGCACCTCCGAATGACTGAGCCGGCATATCATCTTGAAATTTACGAAGTCACCATAGGCGCCTCGTCGTCGACGGGAACGTCTCCTCCCACTGAATGCACATCGCCGGAAATCCTGAAATAAATCCAGGAATAAATGCGAGCACCAGGATTTGAACCCTGGTGGGCTGGGGATACCACAGTCCCTCTAACCATCCAACCACAGGTTGGTTCGCCTTATAAGACCTTTTTGGTAGCCTCCCAAAAGCATCTTACAATTTGGGACGGAGTTAGTACAAAGCAATTTCACAACGGATCGATCAGTAGAATGAATCATTTACCCAAGTAATGTACACGTACTTTAGAACCTCTTGTGGGTCCGCAAGCTTATTTCTGATCAACACCCGTATTGCTTCTTGATTCAATACTCATGATGCCCCTGAATCTAACATGATAGTGGTGAGCTTGTAGACCCTGTCCTTTTCCTAACTCAAAACCTGAAGTGTATAGAACAATGGACCAGCTTGTCCTTGAACCTACATCACTCATAAATTTCTAATATCGGTCTACTATATGAAAAATGTTTTTTTTTATCACAAATGTGTTTATCATATTTCCAACTTTCTAATCAAATATTTTTTTTCACTTTTACTACTTAAAGTTAGAAACGTTACAATGTTGTACTTAGAAATGTACATATGTAGCAAATATAATTCAGAAGTATTTATATGCCCCGGTGTTAACAATTACAAAACCTAAAAAAAAACATAACGCACCCCGCAAAAAAAAATGCATCCAGGATTTAAGGTGTGTTCAATTTCATCAAGAAGAAGGTGTTTTCACTTACCTAATATTTAATTCAGCCATTAGCACACAATTTGATACATGAGCATGTGGAAGCACATAAGCTGCGCGTGTCCTCGTCGCATCGCAATGTTAGAAATGAATTATAAAAAGGGGGAGGATCGTTATTTCATTTTATTACAAAAATAAAGTTGTAAGTGAACCTATTTGTGGTACTGTGGTCTAATATGTGACTCGGACCTGGCATGTAAGAATATGACACTGGGTTCTGAAATCGCGGAGGGCGTGAATTGTATAACAAAAAATGATGAAAAAGTTTAAAGCAAAATTGTTATCAAGAAAAATTGTTGTAAACTATTACATACTGATTAGCCTAATAATCTAAGATGCTACAACAGTGTGTCCTTCTTTTATAATTTTTGCTCAACAAAACAAAATGATGATGCACACCTCTTATTTTGCATTTTATACAATATATGTTTCTTGTAGATTGACATATACACACAGCCACGAATGATGTACAGCTCTTGTTTTACGTAGTTTATGCTGATAATAATTTAGAGAATTTATGTTGTACTCCCTTTGTACCGAAATATAGGTCGTTAAAGGGATTCACGTACAAATCTAGATACACTACGAATTTTTTGAAGTTTCCGAAAATGCCCTCCCACTCGCTGTCTCAGCCACTCTCTGCCCACTGCCCAGTAGCCTCCCGATCCCCTCCCTCGTGACTTACCTCCCTCCCGAATGTTCACTCAGATGAAGAACAAAATTAAATGGTCAAATGTAAATATTCAGTTAACTTTAACTAATTTACTGAAATTATTGCCTATGTAAGTAAATATCCAGTAGTTGAGCTAGATTACAGAGGCAATAATTACAATAATTTTTGCTTGTATTATGTGCTTGCATGCTGGATTAACATGCTTTGATCATGTGCTTGATTAATTTGTTATACAGAAGTAAATTAATTGTTTGATCCTCGGAGTATACTCCAAAACTAACTAACCTTGATTTGCTATACAGTAAAATTAACTACTCCTGTTTGTACTCATGTTTATACTCCTGGAGTAATACCTTTCCTGTTAAATTTAATTAACTGAAACTTTTTCAGTTAATTTAAATCATGTTTATACTCCTGGAGGATAGCAAGTGTTTGTTAAAAACTGTGTTTACTGCTTACTCTTTTTTCGAGTACTCCAGTTTAAAAATGTGACAACAAAATACTCAGGAGTACTCTTGTTTATAAAATACCTAAATGGTTTTTTTCTCACGGCTATGACACCCACGCCCACGCTCCTGCGGCGCGCCATTCCGGCGTCCGCAGCCACCGCCCCCCCTGCCGCCGGCGACAGCAGCCCCGCCTCCGCGCCCCGCGGCTCGCCTCCGTCTCCCGCCTCGCCTGGCGCGTCGCCGGACGTTCCGCCGGGCTTCCCACGCCCCTGCCACGTCACGTCAGATCCAGATCCACCGGCTCCTACCCCTCGCAGTTCCCCGGCGTCCCCGCAGCTGCAGTCCACGGTCGCGTCGGTCGATGCGGGGCAGCTGGCGCCACCGCGCCCGCGCCGGGTGCGCTTCGCCGTCCCTTCGGTGGTCGTGGATGGGACGGGCGTTAATGGCGCCGCGCGCCCATGCCCCGGGCTGGTCGCCTGCTCCTCTGAGCGCTGGATTGCGGACTGGGAGGTGCTCCCGTCTCCTCCGCCGCTTTCAATGCGGGCTGCAACTGCGGACTGGGCGGTGCTCCCGTCTCCTCCGCCGCTTTCAATGCAGGCTGCGGCCGCTCGGCAAGTGCTGCGATTTGCTGCTCCCAGTGAAGACCCCCAGCCACCTTCTGCTTCATTCATTGAAGCCCCAGCTGCCATGGGTTGGCAGGTGGTCAAATCACCCTACTGGTGGCGCCGTTTGCCTACGTTTCGGCCTGTTCAGCGGCAGATGGCCCCTGCGACGATGCATTCAAGGCAGCGTAGAAGTCAAGCAACGATCTTGCAGCAGCAAAAGAAGAGGCTCAAATCCGTCATCTGCTACCGTTGCAGGGAGAGAGGCCATTACTCCATCGACTGCAGGGATCCTATTAAGTGCAACAAGTGCAACCTTCAAGGGCACAAAGCGAAGGATTGCCTCCCCAAGTCTGCCACTCTCCTTCGGCCACTCCCAAGTGCCCTGCTGCCCCCTCCTTCCACGCGCCTGAGCCCCACTCCGACCATGCCGCGCCACCGCTCCACTGCTGATGCTGCTGCTTCCCTGGCGGAGTTGGGCGCGCCTCAGCGGCGCCCTTTGGAGCGCTTCACCACCTTCGTGGCCACCCCTGACCTGGAGCAGCAGGCTGCTCTGCTGGCTCGCAGCGCTGCGGTGCTCTGGCTTGGGGGGTCGAGGCCGGACGTGAACATCGACGAAATCATCGATGAGATCAGCTACCACACCAAGGTGGAGAAGAAATACTTCCGTGTCGTCCCACACTTCCCCGAAGACTTCATGGTGCGCTTCACCTACCACCACCACCGCGACCTGCTGACCGCGTCGCCGGGGCGCTTTGGGCGCGGCCGGCTGGACATCCACGCCAACAACTGGCGCGCAAACGCCCATGCCGACGTCACCAAGCTCAACTACCATGTTCACTTGGCGCTCGAGAACGTCCCGCTTCAAGGCTGGGGCGAGGAGCTCGTCTCGCGCATCATCGGCGACGACTGCGTCCTTCACTACTTCGACGAATGCACTCTGCAAAAAGAGGACGCCTCGTCGGTCAAGTTGTGGGCGTGGTGCTCAGACCCCGCGCTCATCCCTCGGGTCGACTGGCTCAAGATCATCGACAAGCCTCAAGTCAGCGGCATGCAACCGGCTCCCGACGTGATGGGGCGCACGGGGATGGAGGGCAGGGTCCTCATTCATCTGGACCTCCTTGAGGACTTCACGCCTGACGCGGCGGGCGTGGTGCCGCGTCGGCCCTGGGCCTCGACGCCTTTCACCTGCCAGCTAGGAATCATCGATGGGGAGGACGAGAGGCGGAAGCTGGCGCGACCCTCCCGCCACGACCACGGCCACGGGCGCCGCGACAACGAGCGCGGCCCACGGCGCGAAGACGATGACGACGACAATGATCGGCGCGGTCGCCAGGGGGACCGCAGCTGGGCCGATAGGCTGTTCCGAAGCAGGTCCCGCGCGCCAGCGGACAACTACCGCCATGAGGGCGGACGCCGAGAAGATGTCCACCGGCGTAGCTCCAATGGGCGCCGCGGGGATCGTCGGCGTGAGGAGGACCGCCGCGATAGGAGGAGGGTGGACTTCGGACTTGTCCAGCGCCTTCCTGGGGGGGCGGTCATTCCAGCCTCGGGACGCAGCCACGTCGCCTCGCCTACCGCTTCTCCTCGACGCTCCGACGCTGACAGGGGCAGGTCGCCCCGTCGCTCCCCTGCTGCTTTCAAGACCCGCTCCCATGCTGTTCCTCCAGTTGTGGTGCCTACCCCCAGGGGATCGCCGTCCACTACTCCAGCAGCAACGGTTCTGCCCACTCCCTCTCCTGGTTTGTCTCCTGTCGGGTCTGCCTCGCCTGCTGCAACACTCACCCCTCTGTTCTCCTCCATACAGCCACCGCTCCTGAGGACACCTGATTCATCACCTAGGCGCCCTCCGGTGAACCGCAGGAAGACCATGGCGGGCATGTCTCTCACCGCGGCTGACGGGGGTTTCTCGCTTCGTCGCTCCAGCGCCAGGCTCAAGGGCAAGGCGGGGGCAATGCCAATGGCCAAGCTTGCTGAGAAGCTGCTCTGTCGTCGTTTGGGGATCGTCAACGAGGGCGATCAAATCACCGAGGAGGCCATCGGCAAGTTCGCTGCTCTTTTCCACGGTCGTCTGCCAGCGATCGCCGTGGACGCCCTCAGGGCTCTTTTCCGCCTGGACTGCGATCTGGCTTCCGCAGTGGAGGATGCACTGCTTGCACACGGTGGGGGTGGAGCGCTGGATCAAACGCTGGCGTCTGCTGCTGGAGGGGTGGCTGGCCTCGTCGCCTGATGCTGCTGTCCGTCCGTTTAGACGAGTTCCATTCAGTTTTAATGTTAGCAAGCCTGGTTGTTTCTTCCGCGGGGGCATGTGTCGGCCCGGAGTACTTTGTATCTCGTTTTAGTTCTACTGCTATGCCTTGTGAGGTCTACAACGTGATTAGCTGCGGCGGTGATGTCCCCAGCGTGGTTAGCTGCTGTTGGGTTCGTCTTCTGCAGCTCATTCCTTCCCTGAAGAAGTTATGCCATGCCTCTTCCAATAATATCAGCCTACCGTTCAAACGTGTCCATGCATTTTCCTTCTGCCTGATGCTTCCTGCTGTTATGCTGCTGATTCTTTTCGCCGATGTGCCGGCCGTGCTGTCCCCTGGTTTAAAATGTTAGCACAAAATTTCAATGTCCTGTGTTGGAACGTACGCGGTCTCAATTGCTCTGACAGACGCGCCACTGTTCATGAGACCATTTCTGCATCTCAGTGCCATATCGCATGCCTTCAAGAATCAAAATTAGCCAACACTGATCAATTCACCGCTTCCTTCTTGGGCGGTTACAGACTGCAAAATTACGCTCAGAGGCCGGCCTTAGGAACCCGAGGCGGAATCCTAATGTTATGGGACGACGCCATGGTGCTCTGCACAGATTTCCTTATTGGTGAATACTGCCTCACCGCCAAGGTTACCATTCGTGCTTCAAATGAGAGTTTTTGGCTAACTTCCGTTTATGGCCCAACGACCTCCAATCAAAAAGAGGCGTTCTACATTGAGCTTCTCGCGCTTAAGCCTCCTGCGGACGAAGGTTGGTTAGTTTGCGGGGATTTCAACCAAATCTACAGAGCGAGAGATAAGAATAAGCCCACCTTTGATAGGAGAAGGATCAACAAATTTAGGGACGCTCTGGCTGAAGGCGAGCTCAAGGAGATACACTTGCAGAACCGTCGCTTCACCTGGAGTAATGAGCGTCAGGACCCAACCTTGAGCAAGCTTGACTCCTTTTTCTGCAACTCCGACTGGGACATCACCTTTGATGGCCACATCCTTCATGCCCTTTCGTCCTCCCTTTCGGATCACTGCCCGCTCCTGCTGTCGCAAGATGTTGGTCCTAAGCGCCCTCGCAGCTTCCGGTTTGAAAATTTCTGGCTAACTATGCCCGGGTTCCACCAAATTGTCCAACAAGCTTGGGATGCCCCTACGGAACACCTTGAGCCTTGCCATGTCTTATTCCACAAGCTTCGCAAAACAGCCTTCATGCTCAAATGTTGGAGCAAGAGGTTGTTCTCCTCGGCCAAGATCCATCTTCACATGGCTTTGCAGGTCATCCTTCACCTGGACACCGCGCAAGATAACAGACCTCTCTCGCCAGAGGAGGCTGATTTGCGATCTAGGCTGAAGAGGCGTGTCATCGGGCTGGCCGCCCTGGTTAGAGCTAGAAAAAAGCAATGCGCCCGGGTGAAAAATTTGAAGGAGGGTGATGCCAACACCAAGTTCTTCCACCTTCGAGTCAATGCGAGAAGAAGAAAAAACTTCATACACCGGCTAAAGGTTGGCCATGGCTGGGTCACCTCACACGAAGGAAAAATGAAGGCGACAGAAGACCATTTCAAGAAGATCTTTCACAAAGCGCAAAGGCGGACAAAGGATTTCAACTGGGATGCACTAGGCCTCGAGGGTGGGGATCTTTCCAGCCTTGGCGATTCTCTGAACGAGGACGAGGTTCTTGCTGCCATCTCGCAGTTACCTGGGGACAAGGCCCCCGGTCCCGACGGATTCACCGGTGCCTTTTTCAAGTCGTGCTGGAAGATTATCAAAGTGGACATGATGAAGGCGATCCAATCCTTCTCAGATCTGCAGGCATCCAACATGCACTGGCTCAACTCGGCAAACATCGTGTTGCTTCCTAAGAAGGACGGTGCAGAAGACATAGCGGACTTTCGCCCTATCAGCTTGATCCACTCCTTTGCCAAAATAATCGCAAAAATTTTGGCAAATCGACTGTCACCATTCATGAATCAGCTGGTATCTAGAGCCCAGAGCGCTTTTATCAAGACTAGAAGCATACATGACAACTTCATGTTCGTCAGAGGATTCACCAGACGCTTGCATCGTAATAAAACTCCAGCCCTACTCCTCAAGCTAGATATCAAGAAAGCCTTTGATTCAGTTCGTTGGGACTACCTGCTAGACCTTCTCCAACGTCGTGGCTTTCCTGCCAAATTCCGGAATTGGATTGCCGCTTTGTTGGCCACATCCTCCTCCAGGGTGTTGCTCAATGGCATGCCTAGCAAGCCAATTAAGCTGGGGCAAGGACTACGACAAGGCGACCCGGTATCTCCTTTACTCTTTGTTCTCGCGATCGACCCTCTCCAACAATTGCTTGCCAAAGCCACGAACCAAGGTCTTCTTCACCGGTTAAGGGGCCGCTCTACAACCATTCGTACCTCCTTGTACGCTGATGATGCAGCCATTTTTGTCGCTCCAATCAAGGAGGATATTGACCATCTGACGGCCATTTTGACTTCTTTTGGCGAGGTCACAGGATTGGTTGCAAACCCCCTCAAAAGCATGGTCGCCCCCATCCGCTGTCGCGACCTTGATCTAGACAACATCCTCCAGAGCTTCCCGGCGAAACGAGTTGGATTCCCAATCCGATATCTCGGGCTTCCCCTGTCCACAAAACGCCTTAAGAAGTCGGACTGCCAATTCCTGGTGGACAAGGTGGCGGCCAAGCTCCCGCCCTGGCAAGGAAAAAATGTCAACATGGCTGGCCGTTCTGCGCTTGTCAAATCTGTCTTGACAGCCTTGGTCATCTACCATATCACTGCCTTAGATATCCCCAAGAGCACCAAGCAAAGTATTACCAAGATTCAAAGGGCTTTCCTGTGGGAGGGGACTGAGGAGGTCTCAGGCGCCAAATGTAAAGTCAACTGGAAGACGGTCTGTCGCCCCACCAACCTTGGCGGTCTAGGCATTCTGGATCTTGACAAGTTCGCTAGAGCCCTCAGGCTTCGCTGGCTTTGGTTTGCCTGGGTGGATCCGCTGAGAGCTTGGGTTGGCCTTGAAACCCCTTGTAATGACGATGACAAGGAACTTTTCTTCGCAGCAACGACAATTACCATTGGCGATGGCTTGACGGCTCCTTTCTGGCACTCTCCATGGCTCAATGGTCAAAAACCAAAGGACATTGCGCCGGGCATCTTCGCCCGTTCTCGGCTCAACAGTTGCTCGGTGGCCAAGGCGATGAACAACAATGCATGGATACAACACATCAACCTTGAAGGTGGCATGGCGGTCAACATCATACAAGAATTCTATACTCTATGGACTCTATGCCTCGAGGTACAGCTCACCCCAGGAATCAACGATGGCATTCGATGGAAATTCACGGCGGACGGTTGTTACTCCGCAACCACCGCTTACAAGATGCAATTTGCTGGTCTGATCAAATCTGAGATGCCCTCGATGGTGTGGAAGATCTGGGCACCTCCCAAGGTCAAACTCTTCTCTTGGTTGATTCTTCAAGACAGAGTCTGGACGGCGGACAGACTGCTTCGCAGAGGGTGGCCAAACTGTGGCATCTGCCAGCTCTGCAAGAGGGAGCCGGAAACTGCGGCCCACCTGATGTTCAAATGTCGCTACACTGTAAGGGTTTGGAACCTGATTTATGTTTGGTTGGGTCGGCAATCTGTGACACCGTCTTGGCACGACTTACACACGGTGAAGCAATGGTGGAATTCAGGCGAAGGACAACCGGGATACTCCAGAAAGGCGAGCAACTCACTACAGATGCTCATATGCTGGGAGATTTGGAACGAAAGGAATGCCCGCGTTTTCCGCAACAAGGCCTCGCTGCCCACCAGGGTGGTGGCGAAGATCAGGGAAGAAGCTAAAACTTGGGTAGTGGCCGGGGCTAGATTTATGGGTAACATTTTACCGGGAGAGTGATCCCACTGTCCGGACCTTTTGGTCCTGTAACACCTTTAAAAAACCTTGTTCTTCTCCTTCTTATTTAATGAGATGAGGCAAAGCTTTTGCCTCCGTTTCAAAAAAAAAACTCTTGTTTATAAATTCTGTTCATATCATGTTGAAGTTAGACAATTCACGGTATAAACAACAAATTTCTGTTCAAATCATGGAGTACTCCAAGTATGATCCTAACTCAGTTGTTGTAGTTGCTGCTGATCTGCTTAAGTTGCTGCTGATCTGCTAGAGTTACTGCTGTTGAAGCCTCAAGTGATATGCTCTGCTGGAGTTGGTGATTTGGAGTGGAGGAGCAGGGCGTTACTTCTTCCACGGAGCTCATGAGCAGGGAGTTACTGATCTACTTCCACGGAGTTGCTGGATCTACCCCCTGCTGATCTGCTGCTCAAATCATAGCTGGAGATGCTGCTGCTCCAGCCATGCATGTTCCTACTTGGTGCAACAGAAGGTTGTTGGCGAAGGAGCATGGCCACGGAGGTGGGGACGGAGGAGCAGGGCGGCGGAGGTGAGGGCGGGGCGGAGGTGGGGAGCGGAGGTGAGGTCTGGGTGGAGGTGAGGACTGGGCGGAGGTGGGGGCGGAGGTGGGCAGCGGAGGTGAGAGCTGGACGGAGGTGGAAGACGACTGAGGGTAGCAATGTAATTTCCTTACTATTTCAGCTAGTCGGAAAAACTCCCCACCGACCTATATTTTAGAACGGAGGGAGTATTATACATGCATGCATAGACGGAGCAGTAGAAAATGAATACCTCACGTACGTGACTGCACTAAGCTGTGAGCTGTGTGTAGAAAATTTTACAATCGATCTTGCATCAATGTGTGGACCATAATTGGATCTTTCTGGCCGTTTCTATGGATAAAGTATTCCTGTATTCATGTACGTACTCATCAGCCGCCGGCGACCCATGCAACACGCCCGTACAAAGCATTGGCTCTAGTTAAACCATCCTTAATCACTCCCGCCCATTCTTGCCTTGCTTTGACCGCTCTATATCAGCCGCCAGAGTCTCCGAAAGCTCGGCTCGTCCACGTACGCTCGCCCACACATGCATGAGCGCTAGTCAAGTCTTCCCTGGATGTTTTTAATTTTTGTGGGATTTTCTAAATTATTTCTCTATTTTCTCCACATAGCTCTATTTTCTGATGGACGAGATTCTCCCGACTCCGGATGCCACCAGCGCATGGAGCCATGGAATTTGTATATTTTTACGGAAGAAGAGTCGTGAGATTTTAAAGGGGTCACGAGAACGCTTCAAGGATCAACAGGATTTGTGACACGCTGAGGGAGGGCATCGAGAGCAACTTTAACCGGGCGACCCAAACGGAGGCGCGTTTTTATCGCCTTTTGTCCGTTTGGGTCGGCGTATCCGTCCTTTTTGCAAATAGGTCGGCAGTGCGTCCAACGCTCGGATTCAAATCTCGTCCTCACAATTGGTCGACATCTATTTTAAATTACACATATTTTTGGTTGGCATTTGCACGTTATTTTTATTTCATCAAAGACATTTTTTTTACAAATTCTTCGCTACGAGTACAAGACCAAAGAAAACAAGAACCACAATAAGACATTTTAAAAGATGTCCAACTTTCATAACTGCTCCTACTAGTTGGACTAATATCTTCTCTATGTCTTCATTGTTGATCTGCGGATTCTTGAGCTTAACAACGTCTTCCTTCTTTGATTCTAAAGAAGTAGACGTTGCTTCCCCCTTGTCTCTTCTTTAGTCTCATCTTTAGCTTCAATTCTAGCTAGAAGTGCACGAACATCTAACAAATTTCGTGAGATCAATAGATTGGTGTATTCTTCTTCCCAAAATCAAAAGTTGCATCCCTCGTACACATAAAATGGAGCAAATAAGCTCCCGAAATTGCATCGGATGAAAGAGAAAAAGGTCGAACGAAAATCACGTACCCCATTGTTTTTGCACTTCACGAACACCCAACCGGGATGTTCCGGCGTCGAAGAAATGCATCGGACGACCTGCAGCAGGCAGTCGCTGCACTTTATGAACGACAATGGTGAGCTGGCAAGCCTCTGGGCCAGCGCCGAGCCAGGGCGACGGCCGGCCGTGGCTTTGCCGGCTAACCGACGACGGTACAGACCCGAGCGGCTAGAGACGGATTGAGCACCTGCATGCTGCACCGAGGCATTGCCCAGGTTGGGTGGATCGACACCCGGCCAATCAATAGCAAGCGCAGTCCGCCGGCGGCCGGATTCGCCAAATCCCGCCGACAGGATGCACCAAATATCGCCGCTGCCACCGCAGATCTACCACTAGGCCTCCCGCACCGGGACGAATGAGGCACCCCGCCGGAGGATGTGCGGCTGGGTGGTGGAGGGAGGGGGCTGGAGAGGAAGGAAGCCTCTGATGCCTTGGTGTGTCCTCCAAGTCAAGATGGTAGATTCGACATGTTTATCCCCTGATGGCAACCGACCATTTGTAACCCTAGTACCCCTGGTGTCTATATAAACTAGAGGGTCTTAGAAGGAGAGGGGATCCATCCAACTCATCTAGGGTTTAGTTCATCTGATCTTGTGGTAGATCGACTCTGTAATTGTCATACACACAACAATACAATCACGCAGGACGTAGGGTTTTACCTCTTCGAGAGGGCCCGAACCTGGGTAAACATTGTCCCTTTGTTTTCCTGTTCCCCATTTGTAACAGTCTGGGACCGACGCTCCAGATGCCTTCCAATTATTTTGGGTTTCGCCGTGTGTTGCCCCCCCTACACAGCCCACTAGCCCACCTAACCAATCCCAGCAACCGGAGCCGTCCGATTGCGATCGAACGGCTCGAAACGGTGCAAAAATCCCTAAACCTAGCCTCACATGCCTATAAAAGCAACCCCTACCCTGCCAGATCTAGAAACCCTAGTCTCGTCTCGAAAACCGCGCCACCAGCCGCCACCCACAGCCTCCTCTCTCATCCTCACCGTGTCAGGCCCGCGAAGCCCAGGATAGGCCCGCCCGGGCCCGAGCCACCCGCCGCCGCAGCTCGCGACAGGCCGAGCATGCCCAGCGCCCAACGCTCGCTTGCCGAGGCTGCCTCCCCTCGTTGGCCCCCGTGCCGTCGACAGCTGCCAATGGCCTCCGCTCCGACCGGAGCTCGCCGGAGCCCGCGTGTCCGCACATCCCCGCCACCTCACTGACCCTGCCGCAGTCGTCTGCCAGACCTCCCGCACCACCACCACAGAGGTCAAGCACCAGCGGCCCCGACCTCGCGCCATGGCCACACCTCGCCAGCTCCGCCGCCCAGATCCGCCCGGGATCGAGGGGATCTGCCCCTCGGCGACCGGATCCGGCTGCCCCGACTCCCCTCCGTCTCCTCGCCGGTGGTATCCGCCTCACCGCGTCGCCTTGCGCCGCCATGGCCTCGTCCTGGAGCGAGGAGCAAGACGCCCTCGACGTTCCGCCCGCGTTGACCGACCGTAGTGCTCGCGCATGGGCCTCTTGTCGCATGGCCCAGCGCCGGCCTCCAAGCTGTGACGCCCCCAATTTCGACCGTACGCTAATCAAACACGCAATGCGTACGACCAATATTAGGGACTCACTGATCGATATCACAACACAACACTAGACACAAATTAAAGTCATACAGCTTCATATTACAAGCCAGGGGCCTCGAGGGCTCGAATACAAAGCTCGACAAACACGAGTCAGCGGAAGCAAATAATATCTGAGTACATACATAAGTTAAACAAGTTTTGCCTTAAGAAGGCTAGCACAAACATAAGCAACGGATCGAAAGAGGCGAGGCCTCCTGCCTGGGAGCCAACCTAACTACTCCTAAGCGTCGGCACTCTCCACGTAGTAGTAGGCTCCAGCGGTGGTGTAGTAGTCGTCTCCGGCTTACTCCATCTCCTGGGCTCCATCGTGTGAACGCGGTAATCGTATCGAGGGGGAAAGAGAAAGCAAAGCAGCGGTGAGTACTCATCCAAAGTACTCGCAAGACTGACATCAGAACTATGCTAAGTATGCATCAGTATCAAGGAATGGGGTTATATCTGGACTGACTGCAGAAAGCAAGAATGAGGGGAAGGCCTAGTCCTGTCGAAGACTAGCATCTTCAGCATCTTGCAGCATTAGAAGAGAGTAGACTGGTATCTCATATATAGTCATATTATTGTAGCAATTTTATTAAGTTACCACGCCCAGAGATTCTTCTTCGACTCCCTGCGAGGAAGCAATCTTGGAGCCAACATTCATTTCAATTTAACAGTCACAATTATAGTTGTAGAAGGTCAAGGTACAACTCCAAGTCGTCCTGTTACCGTGGACACGGCTATTCGAATAGATAATTCATCCCTGCAGGGGTGCACCGCATTTCCAACACGCCTGATCACCTCCGGCCGGACACACTTTCCTTGGTCATGCCCGGCCTCGGGATAGCAGCACGTCGTCGCCCCACCTAGGATCAACGAAGAGGCCAGCCCGCCGGTCTAAATCCTAAGCACAAAGGGGTCGTGGGCCTACTTGCCCTCTGCGCTCCTGCACGATGCGTGGGCGGCCGAGGTCAGCCCTAGTACACTCTAGTCCAAGAGCTGCACCGTCCAGGCCACTCGGGCGCGCGCCGCTCCATTGCTGACGTCCGAAGAGCTTCGACTGATACAACGACGCTGAGTACCCATAACTTCTCCCACGCGATGGTTTGGTGCGTAAAAAGGCCAACGACCCAACTCAGATCAAATACCCAACCCATTAGCATTTTATTAATGCGGGGAAAGGCGACCCATGAAGTGCGGTCCCGTCGCCCCGTCTCGAGGATGTGTGGCAAGGGCCTCTCCTGCCCGTCCATGCCTCATCATCAGCAAACCGTGGGTACCCCTCAGGGCCGACCCATCACCAACATGTTTCTGTAACCAGGTCATAGTAACTGTGTGTATAAAACATCAAGACGGAACTTGAGGAATCACCCTCAAAGGGCCC
Organism: Elymus sibiricus; assembly: GCA_039707655.1. NCBI lineage: Eukaryota > Viridiplantae > Streptophyta > Magnoliopsida > Poales > Poaceae > Elymus > Elymus sibiricus. The sequence continues at coordinate 187,855,895 of CM077675.1, read as the reverse complement.
CGCTCGATGAAACCGTCAAGGTGGACTTAGAGGAATCACCCTCGAGGGTTCCACACTTGAGGGGTTGCACGACAGAGTCATCGTCGGGAGTGGTGAAGGAGGAATCACCCTCGATAACCATGACCGACTAGCTGCACCACAGAGTTAGCATCATGAGTACTTCACGAGGTGTCACCCTCGGTACTCGTTAGTAACTCTGCAGAGTCGTACAACTAAGGGGTGTGCGGTGATGTGAGGGGCCTGGCTTGTCGGTCGGTTGACCGAGTCTTCGAGTCTTCGGGTCATCGATGAAGAAGCAGGGGCAACTGGGACTAAGGGGTCACTGGGGATTCATTGATCAACCTATACTAAGCAGTTGATATGTTTGTAGGTATAGTAGCAGTTTATCAAAAACAGGCTATGCATCAGAATAGGAGCTAACTAATACAGTAGCAAAAATCTAATGCAAGAATGAGACGGAAAGAAATGGGCGATATCGGAATGCTCAAGGGGGGGTTGCCTGCCTTGCTGCTCTGCGGAAAAAGGCTGATCGTCAACGGTGTAGTCGTACCCGGCAGCACCGTCAGTCTCGTGGTCTACCGGTAAGAAGAGGGGGGAAGAAACAATAAATATAAAGCAGACAAATGCATCACGATGCATGACATGGCAATATGCAGAGCTAGGCATGCACTAACGCAGTACTACACGTAGCAGACGGGTCGGAAGAATATCTGACGATATTTCCCGGGTCTCTGGCTTTTACCGGACAGATGAAAACGATGGAAAAGTTCCATGTTTGCTATGCTAGGAGCACGTGACAGATTAACGGACAGCGTATTCGGATTCGTAGAATTATTCTGAGCAACTTTCATGTATAAAGTATTTTCATCCGAGTTACGATTTATTTTATATTAATTTTTAAAGATTTAATCAATATCCAGAAATTAAATAGATTATTTTAATTCAATAATACAATTATGACATCAGCATGATGTCATGCTGACATCAGCAGTCAACAGTGGGGTTGACTGGTCAAACTGACCAGTGGGCCCCACATGTGAGTGTCACAGTTTTAATTAATGTTTAATTAATATTAATCAGGATTAATTAAGGGGTGGGACCCACCTGTCATTCTCTGTCTAAGTTAATTAATTAACAGAATTGATTAATCAAAATTAATTAGAGTTAATGGGGCTGGGCCCACATGTCATTCTAACACAGCTAATTAACTAAACTAATTAGTCCTAATTATATTAATTAGGTTAATTAATTAATTAACTAATTATTTATTTATTTATTTTTATTAATTTTATTTTTTTATTATTTTTTAAACGTTTTTAGGGGGGTGGGCCCCCATGTCATTCACAGGGGAGGAGGGTTAGTGGGGGGGCCTAATCCCCCACAACCATTCGGGCCTGAGGCGTGCCAGGGACCACCGGCGGCGAGCAGTGCGGTGGGGGCCGGCGGGAGAGCGGCCCCGCGCGCTGCGGGCCATGGCTGCGACGGCGGGCACGAGCGGCGCGATGGTGGCGGGCTCGCGGGGCGCGGGCGAGCAGGGAGCAGACGGGCGCGGCCCGACGAGGTGGCTGCGGGCGCGACAACAGCGGCGAGGCCGCGCGTAGGCAGGCGCGTGCGGGGGCGTGCGGTGCGCGGTCGCGAGCGCGAGCGTGTGGCCGGCGAGCGCGACGAGCGCGACGAGAGGGGGGGGGTCGCCGGAGCGCATCGAGCGGCCGGAGGGGGGGAGAGGAGAGGGAGAGGGAGGAGCCCTGGTGGCTCACATCGCCGGTAGGGGGGACAACGGGCGCGGGAAGGTGCGACGGGGCGGCGCCGGCGACGGCGGTTCGGGGAGGAGGACCGGCGGCTGCGGGTCGAGGGCGACGCGGGGAGGCCGACGGGGAGCAGGCGAGGAGGTCCGACGGGGAAGTGGGGCGACGACGGGAGGGCGGCGGCCTGCGGCGTGCGGGGTGGCGCCGGCGTCGCGGGAGGGAGCGGCGGCGGGGCTCCCCGATCTGGATCCCGATCGGGTCCAGGGGCGGGGGCAGAGAGAGGTGAGGGGGAATGGGGGTCGGGCGCCGGTTAGGGTTTGGGTGGGGAGAGGTGTAGGCGGCCGGGGGGAGGTGTAGGCGGCCGGGGTGGGCCGGTAGGTGGGGGCGGTGGGCCGGCCAGTTGCGCTGGCCCAAGGGGGAGGGGGGGTTTTCCTTTTCTTTTTTTTCTTTTTCTTTTTCTTTTTCTTTTAAATGTTTTCTGTTTTGTTTTAGTTTCTTTTTAAACTTTGATTTATAAAATACGTAACTAGTTCCTAATTTAGTTTTAATAATTATGCCACTGCCCCAAAAAGTTTGGCACAACAATAAATTAGTTTGTTTTTGTTTTATTAATTAAAAGCATTTAATTAATTGTTTTAGTTGCTGTTTTATTTATTTTAGGGTATTTAACCACTTTATAAAAAAGTGGTTTCAACATGACAAATATCCAGAGAATATTTGCCACACTTTGAGCATTTTTGTTTTCATGTTTGACAAAATTGAATCTTGATTTAAATTTGAATAGGGTTGGATTAACGCGTGATTAACAACAGTAATAGTGGTGACATGGCATAATTAGCATAGGATTACTGTAGCTTAATTACAAAGATCACTGTAGCACAATTCCAGGGCGTCACAATTCTCCCCTACTAAAAAGAATTCTCGTCCCGAGAATTAAGAAGTAGAAGGAAAGAGCCCGGGGTATTCTGCACGAAGATGATCTTCGCGTTCCCAAGTGGCTTCATCTTCAGAATGGTTTGCCCACTGCACCTTGAAGAACTTGGTAACCTTCTGACGAGTCCGACGTTCAGTTTCATCGAGAATGCGGACTGGTTGCTCTTTGTAAGAGAGGTCTTGTTGCAGCTCAAGCATATCATGATCCACTGCTCGGATAGGATCCTTGAAGCAGCGACGAAGCTGTGACACATGGAACACATCGTGAACCTGAGAAAGGTTTGGCGGTAGTTCCAGTTGATACGCCACTTTACCACGCCTTTCGAGAACAGTGAAAGGACCAATATATCGAGGAGCCAGCTTGCCCTTGATCCCAAAACGGTGTGTACCTCTCATTGGCGTGACTCGAAGATAAGCCTTTTCGCCAGGTTGATAGACCATATCCTTGTGATGACGGTCATACTGACTCTTCTGACGAGACTGGGCAGCCTTCAGATTTGCATGTATAATGCGGACTTGATCTTCGGCATGTTGGATAATATCCGGACCGATAAGCGTATGTTCCCCAGTTTCTGACCAATTCAGAGGAGTCCGACACTTACGTCCATATAATACTTCAAAAGGAGCCATCTTCAGATTAGCTTGATAGCTATTGTTGTAGGAGAACTCAGCATACGGGAGAGATTCCTCCCATTTCTTGCCGAAAGAAATGACACAAGCTCGAAGCATGTCTTCGAGAATCTGGTTGACTCTTTCAACTTGTCCCTGGGATTGAGGGTGAAAAGCGGTGCTGAATGACAAATGAGTTCCCATAGCTTCCTGGAATCTTGCCCAGAATCTTGAAGTGAATAAGCTGCCACGGTCTGAACTAATCACCAATGGAATACCGTGGAGTGAAACAACTCTGGACATGTAAAGATCTGCTAGCTGACTAGCAGTAATTGTTTCCTTGACAGCCAGAAAATGTGCAACTTTGGACAACCGGTCAATGACGACAAGAATAGCATCATTACCTTTCTGCGATCTGGGAAAACCAGTGACGAAGTCCATTTCAACATGGTCCCATTTCCATTCAGGAACCGTAATAGGTTGCAGAGTTCCGGCAGGCCTTTGATGTTCTGCTTTGATACGACGACAAACATCACATTCAGCAACATAGCGAGCAATGTCTTTGAAAGGACATGGATGTCGCCTAGAGGGGGGGGGAGGCGAATAGACGCTTTAAAATAATTACGGTTTAGGCTTGAACAAATGCGGAATAAAACTAACGTTTAATAAATCAAGCACAAAACCTAAAACAACTAGGCTCACCTATGTGCACCAACAACTTATGCTAAGCCAGATAAACAACTAAGTGATAGCAAGATATATAGCAAGAAACAATATGGCTATCACAAAGTAAAGTGCATAAGTAAAGGGCTCGGGTAAGAGATAACCGAGGCATGCGGAGACGATGATGTATCCCGAAGTTCACACCCTTGCGGATGCTAATCTCCGTTCGGAGCGGTGTGGAGGCACAATGCTCCCCAAGAAGCCACTAGGGCCACCGTAATCTCCTCATGCCCTCGCACAATGCAAGATGACGTGATTCCACTAAGGGACCCTTGAGGGCGGTCACCGAACCCATACAAACAAGGTTGGGGCAAACTCCACAACTTAATTGGAGGCTCCCAACAACACCACGAAGCTTCACCACAATGGATTGTGGCTCCGAGGTGACCTCAAATGCTCGGGGCAATCTCCACAACCTAATTGGAGACCCCGAAGCTTGCCCGGAGCTTTGCACCACAATGATTGAGCTCCGAGGCACCACCAACCGTCTAGGGCGCCAAAGCACCCAAGAGGAACAAGCTCAAGGGTGCTCAAACACCCAAGAGTAATAAGCTTCTCAACTTCTTACTTCCACGTATCACCGTGGAGAACTCAAACCTATGCACCAAATGCAATGGCAAGGGCACACGGAGTGCCCAAGTCCTTCTCTCCCAAATCCCACCAAAGCAACTAATGCTAGGGAGGAAAATGAGAGGAAGAACGAAGAAGAACACGAAGAACTCCAAGATCTAGATCCAAGGGGTTCCCCTCACTTAGAGGAGAAAGTGATTGGTGGAAATGTGGATCTAGATCTCCTCTCTCTTTTCCCTCAAGAACTAGCAAGAATCATTGGAGGGATTGAGAGTTAGAAAGCTCGAAGAAGGTCAACAATGGGGGAAGAACACAAGCTAAAGAGATAAGGTTCAATGGGGAAGAAGACCCCCTTTTATAGGTGGGGAAAAATCCAACCGTTATGCTCACAGCCCGCACAGAGCGGTACTACCGCTCCAAGGAGCGGTACTACCGTTCCAAGGAGCGGTACTACCGCTCCAAGGAGCGGTACTATCGCTAGGGCGGTAGTAGCCATTTGAAAAACAACAGCGAGGAGGCAAAAGGCCAGTAGAACTGCCGGAGCGGTACTACCGCTCGTCCTCACGGTACTACCGCTAGGGATAGCGGTACTACCACAAATGGTAGCGGTACTACTGCTTGCGAGCGGTACTAAAAAAATACATCCGTGCCTACCACCGCTGGACTTAACACGAGATTTTGGTCCGGAGCGGTACTACCGCTCTGGAGCCGCGGTAGTACCGCTCTGGAGCGGTAGTAAAAAATTACATCCGCTCTAGCTGCGGTAGTACCGCTGCAGCCTTTTAAGAACACCAAAACTGCCATAACTTCTGCAAACGGAATCCGAATTCAACGAAACCAAGTTTGTTGGAAAGCTAACGACATGAGCTAACACAATATTTATAGAAATATCAATAAGAAGCAAATGAGAAAAGGCCTATAAGAAAATGGTGAGAACCCTTCCTCGGATAAGACCGGTAAAACCTCCAACACCGAAAACGCAATAGAAGAAGCATATGAAATCCGTTTTCGATGTACTAGAGCTTGTCACGAAGATAACCACAAGCTCTAAAACCTCAAAAAGAGAAAATACAAATAAGAATCAAGAAAGATGATGCAAGGATGCAATGGTTTGAGCTCTCGACGAACGATATGATCAAGCTACTCACTTGAGAGCCCCCCTTGATAGTACGGCTATCGATCCTATAACCCGGTCTCCAAACTATCACCATGAGACCGGTAAAATAGAAAACCTATCAAGGGCAAACCTTTGCCTTGCACGAAGTCCACTTGAGCTAGATGATGACGATCTTGACTCCCTCAAGTTGGACCACCTTTCGTGATTGCGTTGGCTCGATGAAGGCTAGTTGATTGCTCCCCCATACTCCACTATGGGTGAGTCACTCTTCGGCACACCTTCACAAGTCCATTGTCACCACAATGGACGGCAAGCTACAAGCATGATTTCTTCGTGATGCTTCACTTGAACTTGCACACCGCAACCTTGATGACGATCACCACTTGATATCATCTTCCATGGGTTGTATGGGATCTTCCTCTTGATGCAATCCCATGGAAATATACCTACCCCTACAAAGAACACTCATGTAGACCGTGGGTTAGTACACAAAGCGTAATGGACAATGTTTACCATACCATGGGATCACTTGATCCTTCTCGGTATATCTTGTACGCTTTGTGTGTTGATCAACTTGGTTCACTCTTTGACTTAGTCTTGATCAACCTTGTATCTTATCTTCTCTCTTCATAAAGATGATGTCTTGAAGGTAAACATGAATGCTCACACAGTCTTCTTCTTCAAGACATGCTTGCAGTAAGCTCAACTCTTACATGACCAATCTTTGGATAACACCTTGAATACCACCTTGGTCACCATATAAACTCCTTGAAACCAACAGATGGACTTCAAGAAGTACCTACGGAGAAATCCTTCGAATATAACTCAAGGCAACCATTAGTTCATAAGGGTTGTCATCAATTACCAAAACCACACATGGAGAAATGTACTCTTACAGTCTTGCTTCATGTTAGACCACCAGAATCTTTAACGAATGTCTTGGTACATCTTGGTACTACCAGGATGAATAGACAGCGGAGTGTCATGTGCTTCCTTCATGACCTCCTGAGTCAAATCATTGTTTTCCTCCTTACTCAGTACCACTAGGCGGCCTTTGAAGTACAAAGCGCCATCCTCAGCAATAGCGAAGGGTGAGGGCTTTCCTTCTGCGAGATCGAATTTAATCCTCTCGACTTCATTGTCACACTTCTGGATCCACTTGATGACGTCCACAAGATCTGGTTTAGCAACCAGGGTATTAAGAGAACCCTGGGAAACAACGTGGAGGTTCATTTTGTAGGACCCTTCAGGAGGGGGAGCGAGATAACCCTGAGGAACAATATGGAGGTTCAACTTGCGGAATTCCTTTTGAAGAAGGGGGTGAACCTTGTGAACCTGAAGGTGGTTGCAGTATGACTTGCGGCTCAAAGCATCAGCCATTACATTAGCCTTGCCTGGTGTATATGAAATACCCACGTTGTAATCTGCTATGCGCTCCATCCATCTCTGTTGACGGCGATTCAGATCTGGCTGAGTAAACAGGTACTTCAGACTTTGGTGATCGGTGTAGATCTCGCAACGATTACCAACAAGGTATTGCCGCCACTCTTTCAGTGCATGAATTACTGCAGCAAGTTCAAGGTCATGAACTGGGTAGTTCTCTTCATGAGGACGCAATTGACGAGATGCATAAGCAACCACTCTGCGCTCTTGCATTAAGACACAGTCTATTCCCTGACGCGAAGCGTCACAATAAATGACGAAGTCCTTACGAGTATCCGGAGGAGCAAGCACTGGAGCAGATGTCAGCTTGTCCTTAAGTGTCTGAAAAGCTCTCCTGACATTTTTCTGTCCACTCATATTTAACACCTTTGTGAAGCAGATTGGTTAAGGGCTTTGCAATCTTGGAGAAGTTCTCAACGAATCGACGGCAATAGCTGGCGAGTCCGAGAAAACTTCTGACTTGCTTGACATTCTTCGGGGGAGTTCAAGAAGTACCTACAGACAAATTCTTCGAATATAACTCAAGGCAACCATTAGTCCATAAGGGTTGTCATCAATTACCAAAACCACACATGGAGAAATGTGCTCTTACAATCTCCCCCATTTTGGTAATTGATGACAACCACTTTCAAGAGAGTTTATATAAGGAAAGAAGCACAACCAAGCACACACACATGCAGAGCAATGCATGGGTGTGAGATGCAAATGCTTAAACAACAAAAGCAAAACTCTCTAAGCTTTCCAAACTAAACTCTCTAAACTTTTCCCCCATTGGCATCGATTGCTAAAATGGGCGAAAAGCTTAGAAAGCCAATATAATAGGTGTTCCTCCAAAAGGTGTGTATTTCTCAAAATATGAGTCCAAAAAAAACACATATCCAATGATAAGTAGTTGGAGGAAAACAAACTATATTGAGAATCCAAAGATTGCAAAAAGGATCGTATGGCACAAAAACATACAAAAGAGAAGCAAGCAATCAAAAGATACCAATTGGACCAAACAATCACATGATCCAACGAGCCACATTAATAAAAGATATTATGATATGGGCAAAAGAGTGTCCTAAAGAACTAGAGAAGCTCCCCATGATTTGCACACTATTAAGAATTTTTGTATTTGGATACAAGAGCACAAAATAGGATCATCACTCCCCCAAAATCAATAGAAACACACAATAAGTGCAAGCAAGTAGCTAAGACAATAAGAATATCACTTGCACCAAACATATGGTTGAGCAACATGTAAAAGAGGCAATTTAAGAATAGGCTCAACCAAAATGATGTGTGTGAGTCATGGCAAAGCACTTGAGAAGACTAATATAAGGATGAGCATTAACATCAACATAGTCTTGCTGAAATGAGACACAAAGTGCAAGACATATCCTTCCCACACACAAACCACTAGCAAATGGGTTCACAAGCTTACTAATAATAAAATTAAAAACCAAAGCTTGTGACGACCCATGGTGAAGATAGGAAATAATAGCCTTGTCAATAGGAGGGTTACCAATCGAAATGGCAAAACCCTCATGAAGACAAGCATGAGGAAAATAATCTTCACCACCAAAGAGTGCATCAAGATGCAAGGATATAAGATCCGCACTCAAGACACATTCTTTCACGAAACCACCAAGGAAATAAAAGGAAATGCAACAGTGGACGTGAAAGAAAAGAGGATATCAACTAGAGATGTAACTTCTCTCATGTGTATAAGATTCTAGGTAGAGGACAATCATGATGATATATCCACAAAGAATGATGTACATACGAAATAGTTACAAGAAGGAAGGAACAAGATATCCAAAAGGAAGTCATAAATATACCAATAAGATCTTTGCTTGAAAGCATAGCACATGGCCTAATATTTTCTTATTGTACATAAATGAACTCCCATCATACGAACATCAAAGACATCACAACTAGCAACAAGAGATCATCGTTGGGATGCTTTGAGAAAGGAAACAAGTACCACAAGAATGAATCAAGAGCTTCATGCCATGATGCAACCTACAAAGGTTGAATGCAATTAATGTATGCATGAAGTAGATACTTGTTACCGAGATATTATTGGATTGATGTAGTAGATAATGTTTCACCGATCATCCTAGTATGGCTCCAATAAGCACATGGTGTCAACACCTTCCTTGTAAGTGAGCCGAGCATCCAATGCATCTCCAATTGTTCCTAGAACAACAACACAAACAAAGTGGTACCCAAACTCATTGGAACCAAAGAGTTAGTGGACCAACAATACATAGGACAAACTCCACATAACTATGTGCATATAGATATGAAATTGAATTTCATGCACACTTTAGCCAATTTGTGACATAGTGGAGTTTCCCCTATATATTGGGTCAAAGAAAGAGAACATGCCAACAAAAGTACATGTAGTAAATATGCATGCTCAAGGCTTTCAAGAATCAAATCAACACACAGTTGATAAGACACCGAAAGATAAGGTATCAAGTGAAAATAAGATACCAAACGAAAAATTCTCACTTGACGGATACCAAATAAAAGATACATCAAGGAATGAGATATCCATTGACACATGCCAAATAGAGGGAAACAAGATACCAATTGAAGGAAAACAAGAGGTATCAAGTTGCCAAAAGAGAGCTAGGTTCCAAACAAACCAAACCCTCCGCAAATTTTCATGATGGCAAAAAGCACCATAGATAAAAGGCTTGCCTCCCACCAACACACACTTGATGAAGATCAAAAGATTTTATGATAAACACATAAAGGGAGTGTTCTAAAGAAAATAGGATAGCTCCCCCTAGAGATGTGCGTTATATAGAATTTGCATTTGAATACAAAAAGCACACGATGGGATCATCACTTTCCCTATATCTATAGAAACACTAGACATGTTCAAAAAGATCCACAAGAGGCAAGGAAGACAAACGATAAACAAAAACCTATGTAAAGATGATTAGCAAATTCTACCACTTAAAAGGAATACCAATTGTCAAAGGACAAGAAGTATTTGGAAATAATTCCCATTGGTAGATTGCAAATGGATCCAACAACATCTTTACTCCTAAATCACAAGCAAATGACACTTGTAGAGCTAGCATGCCACCTAGGAACAAGATAATTTACAATATCAATTCTAAGTGGCAATACCTCAAATGTACACATTTTCTAGGCTTGTAATATGCACATAGCATATTACTCCCCCATAATGTGATAACCCAACGTTATTAACAAGTGGCAAATGAAATCCAACAAGATGATTAATGGACCATTTAGAATTTGAATTTCTCATGAGAAGACATACCACATAGAAGCTAGATAATCTTGTAATATCAATACTAGGTGGTATTCCTCATGTACACACATTTTTAGGATTGTGACGTGCACAAAGCACATCACTCCCCCAAAATGGGATAATCCATTAATCTCTTAAGAGAGCCAACTAAGATAAGATAAGATGCAAAAAGGCTCAACACAATACACACACGTACATGCTGTGCAAACCAACATACCCATACTTGATTACTCAAGACAAGCAAGCCGGAGGTACACCATATACAAACACATGCAAGGTACAAAACCACAACATGCAAAGGGGCAAGTAACTATTAATGTAAACAATTTAAGTACAAGTTACCGCAAGGAGGACATTGTATATAGGATAGAAACTCGATAGTCAAAATGACTTGGCTTGAGATAATATGAATGATGAAGATCCCTTAATTCTTCATAATGTAGCCAAGTCTCCAATGCCCTCCAACAATACCTATTGATCAAGTTTGAGCTTGTTGGTCCCCAACCAAGTTGGGTCCTAAGAGGTTAGTCACAATAGGCTTGGCTACCCAAATGGTTCTTTTCTTGACACCACATTGAGTACCAACAAACTTGGCAAACACATTGCCAACCTTATCCTTCCCAAGAGAATAGATATCATCAATAATAATTGGGTTGGATAAGTTACCATTCGTGCATGAAGAAGCAAGGTGACCCTTCTCACGACATAAGTAGCAACACCTACCCTTTACTTTCTTCTCAATTGATTTCTCAACTTGAGGAGCGTTGACTTGGGTCTTCTTGGGAAGAGGCCTTTCTTTAACTTGAGGTTGAGCATGAGATTGAACTTGTGGCCGCTTCCCTTGTTGCTTGTCACTATGGGGCTTCTTCTTCAATGGGCAATATCTAACATGGTGCCCTTCTATTTTGCACTTGAAGCAATTAATCTTGGCCGAAATGTTGACTTGTTCTTGGCCCTTCTTCTTCTTATAGCTTTTGGACTTCTTCTTCTTATTGGAGTTGAATCCAAGTCCACCCTTGTCATTTGGGGATTTTTGCACACTCATGATATTGTTGAGTGTGGACTTCCCTTCATGACACTTTTCCAAGTCATTCTTCAAAGAAGTGACTTGGGCCTTGAGCTCTTTGATTTCCTCTACATGGTTAGTATCAACACAAGTACTAGAGGAAGTAAAAGCTTCATCGTTAGAGCAACAAGGCAATGAAAGTAATTCATCACAAGATGTAGCAACATTATGAGTAGATGAACTACGAGGACTAGCACATGGCAATAAAGCATTTCTACTCGATGTAGTGCTAATGTCCACATGAGGCTCACTAGATGTTACCTTAGTAGTACTAGCCTCATGTGCTATCTTTAGCACATTATGGGATACTAGAAGATCACCATGAGAGCTCGAGAGCTTTTCATGACTTTCTTCCAATTTCCCATAATTGCTAGATAGCAACTCAAGTTGAGCCCTTAGCTCAACATTCTCCTTAAAAATGGATGCTTCATAAGAAATAGAGTTAGTAGCACAAGCATCATCATTAACAACAAAAGGAGAAGGCAACTTGGCAAGCTCTTTAGCATATGAAGCTTCAAGTTGAGCATGAGACTCGGTGAGTTCAATGAGCGAACTCTTAATGACCCTTGAGCCATTTTCGAGGTGCTCAAAGTCCTCAAGGAGTTTAGCATGTGCAACTGCAAGCTTATAATTTTTAGTTCTAAAATCATTAGCCACCTCGAGAGCTCTATCATGGGATTCCATTAATCTAGATAATTCTAGAGCAAAGGTCTCCTCAAGAGATTCCTTGGTGGTTTGTTCATTTTCAAGAGCTTGAGATAGCTCCGCGATCTCATTAGCATAATCACGCTCATGACCTTCCATTTTATCAATGGTGGCCTCATGCTCCTCGAGATGGGCTTCCAACTCCTCAATATATTTCTTGCCCTCAATTGCAATAGACATGATTTCCATGAAGTTGGAACGAGCAATTTTATTCTTATGAAGAGCTTTAAAAACCATTTCTCCCTTAATTTTTAAGGAAGCAATATTATCACTCTCTTCATCATCATCAACATGATCATCATGGGATATATTGGGATTCAAAGTAGGAGATACCTTTGAAGCCTTAGCCATAAGGCAAAAGTGAGAAATAATAGATGATGATGTAGGATCCCTTGACGCACCATTCAAGACCACATCTTGTTCCATGGAGTGTTGGGTTTCCTCTACATTGTTAGCACAACAACTCGAGGAAAGCAATGCATTTTTATCACGATAACAAGACATGGCAAGCATATCATCATGAGATTTAGTCAAGCAATTTCTACATGATATGCAAGGACTATCAACACAAGCATGTGGAACATTTAGAGTGCTCGAAGTGTTGAAGTCCAAAGATGAAGCATTGCAATAAGATAGTGATGAAGAATCATCAACAATAAGCCCACTATCATCATTACAATGAACACCACTACTCACCATAACATTACCTTGTGGCAATCCACATGTAGGTGAAGTAGATGAAGTTGAGAAGGCAACACGACCGGAGGTGGAGGGAGAACAATCATCCCTAGAAATCTTGGACACACCATATTTATCTTGAAGCTTTGTCCACAACTCATGAGCATCCCGGAATGGCATGAGTTGAAATATAACTACATTGCTCAAAGCATCAAAAAGCACATTAGAAGCTTGAGCATTGAGATAAGAGTTTTTCTCATCCTCTACAGATATGTGTTGAGAATCCTTTGGAGGAGAAAACCCCATATCTACAATTCCCTCCAAATTTGGGTCCATGACCCTAAAGAGCATAAGCATGCGAATTACCCAAACATCAAAATTTGTGCCATCGAAACTAAGAGTGTCAGAGAATCCTAATCCCCTAGTCGACATCCTTACTCTCTAGGTGGTTAAACCTAATAATGAGATACCTAGCTCTGATACCAATTGAAAGGACGTGGATGTCGCCTAGAGGGGGGGGGGTGAATAGGCGATTTAAAATAATTACGGTTTAGGCTTGAACAAATGCGGAATAAAACTAACGTTTAATAAGTCAAGCACAAAACCTAAAACAACTAGGCTCACCTATGTGCACCAACAACTTATGCTAAGCCAGATAAACAACTAAGTGATAGCAAGATATATAGCAAGAAACAATATGGCTATCACAAAGTAAAGTGCATAAGTAAAGGGCTCGGGTAAGAGATAACCGAGGCACGCGGAGACGACGATGTATCCCGAAGTTCACACCCTTGCGGATGCTAATCTCCGTTCGGAGCGGTGTGGAGGCACAATGATCCCCAAGAAGCCACTAGGGCCACCGTAATCTCCTCACGCCCTCGCACAATGCAAGATGCCGTGATTCCACTAAGGGACCCTTGAGGGCGGTCACCGAACCCGTACAAACAAGGTTGGGGCTAACTCCACAACTTAATTGGAGGCTCCCAACAACACCACGAAGCTTCACCACAATGGATTGTGGCGCCGAGGTGACCTCAAATGCTCGGGGCAATCTCCACAACCTAATTGGAGACCCCGAAGCTTGCCCGGAGCTTTGCACCACAATGATTGAGCTCCGAGGCACCACCAACCGTCTAGGGCGCCAAAGCACCCAAGAGGAACAAGCTCAAGGGTGCTCAAACACCCAAGAGTAATAAGCTTCTCAACTTCTCACTTCGACGTATCATCGTGGAGAACTCAAACCTATGCACCAAATGCAATGGCAAGGGCACACGGAGTGCCCAGGTCCTTCTCTCCCAAATCCCACCAAAGCAACTAATGCTAGGGAGGAAAATGAGAGGAAGAACGAAGAAGAACACGAAGAACTCCAAGATCTAGATCCAAGGGGTTCCCCTCACTTAGAGGAGAAAGTGATTGGTGGAAATGTGGATCTAGATCTCCTCTCTCTTTTCCCTCAAGAACTAGCAAGAATAATTGGAGGGATTGAGAGTTAGAAAGCTCAAAGAAGGTCAACAATGGGGGAAGAACACAAGCTAAAGAGATAAGGTTCAATGGGGAAGAAGACCCCCTTTTATAGGTGGGGAAAAATCCAACCGTTATGCTCACAACCCGCACAGAGCGGTACTACCGCTCCAAGGAGCGGTACTACCGCTAGGGAGGTAGTAGCCATTTGAAAAACAACAGCGAGGAGGCAAAAGGCCAGTAGAACCGCCGGAGCGGTACTACCGCTCGTCCTCACGGTACTACCGCTAGGGATAGCGGTACTACCACTAATGATAGCGGTACTACTGCTTGCGAGCGGTACTAAAAAATACATCTGTGCCTACCACCGCTGGACTTAACACGAGATTTTGGTCTGGAGCGGTAGTACCGCTCTGGAGCCACGGTAGTACCGCTCTGGAGCGGTAGTAAAAAATTACATCCGCTCTAGCCGCGGTAGTACCGCTGCAGCCTTTTAAGAACACCAAAACTGCCACAACTTCTGCAAACGGACTCCGAATTCAACGAAACCAAGTTTGTTGGAAAGCTAACGACATGGGCTAACACAATCTTGATAGAAATATCAATAGGAAGCAAATGAGAAAAGGCCTATAAGAAAATGGTGAGAACCCTTCCTCGGATAAGACCGGTAAAACCTCCAACACCGAAAACGCAATAGAAGAAGCATATGAAATCCGTTTTAGATGTACTAGAGCTTGTCACGAAGATAATCACAAGCTCTAAAACCTCAAAAACAGAAAATACAAATAAGAATCAAGAAAGATGATGCAAGGATGCAATGGTTTGAGCTCTCGACGAACGATACGATCAAGCTACTCACTTGAGAGCCCCCCTTGATAGTACGGCTATCGATCCTATAACCCGGTCTCCAAACTATCACCATGAGACTGGTAAAATAGAAAACCTATCAAGGGCAAACCTTTGCCTTGCACGAAGTCCACTTGAGCTAGATGATGACGATCTTGACTCCCTCAAGTTGGACCACCTTTCGTGATTGCGTTGGCTCGATGAAGGCTAGTTGATTGCTCCCCCATACTCCACTATGGGTGAGTCACTCTTCTGCACACCTTCACAAGTCCATTGTCACCACAATGGACGGCAAGCTACAAGCATGATTTCTTCGTGATGCTTCACTTGAACTTGCACACCGCAACCTTGATGACGATCACCACTTGATGTCATCTTCCATGGGTTGTATGGGATCTTCCTCTTGATGCAATCCCATGGAAATATACCTAACCCTACAAAGAACACTCACGTAGACCATGGGTTAGTACACAAAGCGTAATGGACAATGCTTACCATACCATGGGATCACTTGATCCTTCTCGGTATATCTTGTACGCTTTGTGTGTTGATCAACTTGGTTCACTCTTTGACTTAGTCTTGATCAACCTTGTATCTTATCTTCTCTCTTCATAAAGATGATGTCTTGAAGGTAAACATGAATGCTCACACAGTCTTCTTCTTCAAGACATGCTTGCAGTAAGCTCAACTCTTACATGACCAATCTTTGGATAACACCTTGAATACCACCTTGGTCACCATATAAACTCCTTGAAACCAACAGATGGACTTCAAGAAGTACCTACGGACAAATCCTTTGAATATAACTCAAGGCAACCATTAGTCCATAAGGGTTGTCATCAATTACCAAAACCACACATGGAGAAATGTGCTCTTACAGTCTTGCTTCATGTTAGACCACCAGAATCTTTGACGAATGTCTTGGTACATCTTGGTACTACCAGGATGAATAGACAGCGGAGTGTCATGTGCTTCCTTCATGACCTCCTGAGTCAAATCATTCTTTTCCTCCTGACTCGGTACTACTAGGCGGCCATTGAAGTACAAAGCGCCATCCTCAGCAATAGCGAAGGGTGAGGGCTTTCCTTCTGCGAGATCGAATTTAATCCTCTCGACTTCATTGTCACACTTCTGGATCCACTTGATGACATCCACAGGATCTGGTTTAGCAACCAGGGTATTAAGAGAACCCTGGGAAACAACGTGGAGGTTCATTTTGTAGGACCCTTCAGGAGGGGGAGCGAGATAACCCTGAGGAACAATATGGAGGTTCAACTTGCAGAATTCCTTTTGAAGAAGGGGGTAAACCTTGTGAACCTGAAGGTGGTTGCAGTATGACTTGCGGCTCAAAGCATCAGCCATTACATTAGCCTTGCCTGGTGTATATGAAATACCCACATTGTAATCTGCTATGCGCTCCATCCATCTTTGTTGACGGAGGTTCAGATCTGGCTGAGTAAACAGGTACTTCAGACTTTGGTGATCGGTGTAGATCTTGCAACGATTACCAACAAGGTATTGCCGCCACTCTTTCAGTGCATGAATTACTGCAGCAAGTTCAAGGTCATGAACTGGGTAGTTCTCTTCATGAGGATGCAATTGACGAGATGCATAGGCAACCACTCTGCGCTCTTGCATTAAGACACAGTCTATTCCCTGACGCGAAGCGTCACAATAAATGACGAAGTCCTTACGAGTATCCGGAGGAGCAAGCACTGGAGCAGATGTCAGCTTGTCCTTAAGTGTCTGAAAAGCTCTCCTGACATTTTTCTGTCCACTCATATTTAACACCTTTGTGAAGCAGATTGGTTAAGGGCTTTGCAATCTTGGAGAAGTTCTCAACGAATCGACGGCAATAGCTGGCGAGTCCGAGAAAACTTCTGACTTGCTTGACATTCTTCGGGGGAGTCCAGTCAAGAATAGCCTGAACTCGTTCAGGGTTGACCGCAATACCATCCTTGGAGATCACATGACCAAGGTAGATTACTTCGTCCATCTAGAACTCACACTTTGAATACTTTGCATAAAGTTGATGCTCTCGAAGCCTCTCCAGTATAAGACGAAGATGTTCAGCATGCTCTTCTTTATTCTTGGAGTAAACCAGGATATCATCCAGATAAACCACGACGAATTTATCGAGGTAGTCCATGAATATATAGTTCATCAGGCGAGAGAAGGTTGCTGGGGCATTGGTTAAGCCAAAGGACATGACGGTGTACTCGTATGAACCATAACGAGTAACGAATGCAGTCTTTGGAATATCCTCTTCACGTACCCGGATCTGATGGTAACCCAACCTCAAGTCGAGTTTGGAAAATACTGACGAACCAGCAAGTTGATCATACAGATCGTTGATCCGAGGAAGCAGATATTTGTTTGGAATCGTTGCTTGGTTGATGGGGCGATAATCTTGGACCAATCGATTCGTACCATCTTTCTTCTTGACAAAGAGAGAAGGTGCTCCCCAAGCAGAGGAACTTGGACGAATGAAACCCAGATGAAGCGAATTGTCAATTTCTTGCTTAAGTTCAAGGAGTTCATGTGGTGGCATCTTATACGGATGCTTGGCTATTGGAGTCGTACCAAGTACCAAGTCGATGACAAACTCGACAGCTCTGGCAGGGGGAATCCCTGGAAGTACTTCCGGAAAAACATCTTGGAAATCCCAGACAATTGGAATGTTTTCAATCCCTTCAAGAGGTGACTCGTTTAATGCATTCAAGGCATATAGTTGGGCTTCAACCTCTAAAAGCTTGGAAAGACACGATTGAGTATAAACTCATGAGCAAGGAAGATTCTAAGATTCGTTTAATCGCAAAGTGTACTTGATTCAGATATCGGTGTCCCATAACTCAGAACGCGAGGAAACTGGAATCAGTGAAATATCATAGTTGATGAGAAGCTCATAAGAAGTTATATAGCTCCGTGATATTCATCAAGATACAAGGGATAATACTCGGAGGTAGATCAGAATAAAGGTTAGGCTAGTGTATTGATCGGTGGAAGACAAGCACTTTAACTTGTCTGAGAATGAAATCAAAGTAGATCAACATGGTCGGAACCACGATTGCAAAGGACAAGATCAAAGATACAATATCAAATCATACAATGAATGATTATATGAAAGGAGAAGCTTGTATGATAAGATCAACATCGTTTCCATGGGCATGAACACACGGTTCAAGGTCGACTCCCACTTCATCAATGCATCACCTTCCATTTACACCTCGCCTTTGATGAAGTTGTAGTTTTGAAAGTTTAACTGGCAAAACACCAGGAGAGTATGACTCGTGAAAACTGTCGGGTTCACACGAATTAAGGAAGGCATAGGTCCAACCCATCGGGGTTTCTTAGGAACATATACCACAAGCTTCAAGAGTAATTAACACATGCTTGACAACAGAGCATGGCTGACAAAAGCATAGGATACAACTTATCAGAGGGAGAAGACACAATTTACCAATAGCATCATGTATCAGGGGTAGACCATCACAAGAATTTTGAATGTGAAGGATGCTATCGGACAATAACCCAACAATGGGTCTGGCGGTCCACCAAGGACCTGATGTGAGTATCGGTACTCAATCAGAGGAAGAAGGAATGTAAGGCATCAGATCATAGAACATCCAAATAATTTGATGCTTAAATAGCCAAAGGACTTAAGATTTCCTAATTGGTGTATCGGAAATCGATGCTCCGATCAAATAGAAGTAAGATGAAAGGACTTAGATGGGCAGTCAATCAAGGTTGATTTGTCAAGAACCAACTCATGTTTAGAAAGACGTCTGAGCCGGGCGAATAATTTCTGATAAACAACTGATGACTGCATGCATCCACACACAGGTTGAATCAATAAAATCAAATGAAAATCACAGAGGATTTTAATGGATATTGCTTGACATATGGAATTAACCACCATGTAAGCAGGTGGGAAAAGTCAAGAGCAATAGACTACCAAGGATTACGGAAGATCGAATAGCGTTTCAAAGAATTCTGTGAAACACATGATCCACCGAGGAAGAACGAATCTCTGGTAAGATAATTCGATGTACCTTGTAATCACAAGAGCAACTGGATATGAAAGTATGAGTGACAATTGCATGTAGTCATCCATAGGGGTTGACGGCGGAAGGGAATCGCAAAAGCGATGAGCACAAGTTCTCGGGAGAACATCGGAGTGTATCTTCGAAGTCTTCTGATGAATCGAGTCATCGTCTGAAATGAGGGGCTCTCTGGTAGGAGTAGTTACGAGAACCTAGAGTTAGAGTTAATAAAATCTTTAACCCGAAAGAGAAGAGAGATCAGAACCCAGAGTATAGATGAGGAATAAAAGATCCTAATACCACCCGATTGAAAAGTGGGCCCGTAAGCCACACAACAATGTTATTAAAAGTTTTTCAAGTACTAGACTCAACTTCGGCCAAGGAGTTGGAAAGGGGGCTACCTACAGGCAGTCGTCTCTGATACCAACTTGTGACGCCCCCAATTTCGACAGTACGCTAATCAAACACGCAATGCGTACGACCAAGATTAGGGACTCACTGATCGATATCACAACACAACACTAGACACAAATTAAAGTCATACAGCTTCATATTACAAGCCAGGGGCCTCGAGGGCTCGAAAACAAAGCTCGACAAACACGAGTCAGCGGAAGCAAATAATATCTGAGTACAGACATAAGTTAAACAAGTTTTGCCTTAAGAAGGCTAGCACAAACATAAGCAACGGATCGAAAGAGGCGAGGCCTCCTGCCTGGGAGCCAACCTAACTACTCCTGAGCGTCGGCACTCTCCACGTAGTAGTAGGCTCCAGCGGTGGTGTAGTAGTCATCTCCGGCTTACTCCATCTCCTGGGCTCCATCGTCTGAACGCGGTAATCGTATCGAGGGGGAAAGAGAAAGCAAAGCAGCGGTGAGTACTCATCCAAAGTACTCGCAAGACTGACATCAGAACTATGCTAAGTATGCATCAGTATCAAGGAATGGGGTTATATCTGGACTGACTGCAGAAAGCAAGAATGAGGGGAAGGCCTAGTCCTGTCGAAGACTAGCATCTTCAGCATCTTGCAGCATTAGAAGAGAGTAGACTGGTATCTCATATATAGTCATATTATTGTAGCAATTTTATTAAGTAACCACGCCCAGAGATTCTTCCTCGACTCCCTGCGAGGAAGCAATCTTGGAGCCAACATTCATTTCAATTTAACTCCAAGTCGTCCTGTTACCGTGGACACGGCTATTCGAATAGATAATTCATCCCTGTAGGGGTGCATCGCATTTCCAACACGCTGATCACCTCCGGCTGGACACACTTTCCTGGGTCATGCCCGGCCTCGGGATAGCACCACGTCGTCGCCCCACCTAGGCTCAACGAAGAGGCCAGCCCGCCGGTCTAAATCCTAAGCACAAAGGGGTCATGGGCCCACTTGCCCTCTGCGCTCCTGCACGATGCGTGGGCGGCCGAGGTCAGCCCTAGTACACTCTAGTCCAAGAGCTGCACCGTCCAGGCCACTCGGGCGCGCGCTGCTCCATTGCTGACGTCCGAAGAGCTTCGGCTGATACAACGACGCTGAGTACCCATAACTTCTCCCACGCGATGGTTTGGTGCGTAAAAATGCGAACGACCCAACTCAGATTAAATACCCAACCCATTAGCATTTTATTAATGCGGGGAAAGCGCGACCCATGAAGTGCGGTCCCGTCGCCCCGTCTCGAGGATGTGTGGCAAGGGTCTCTCCTGCCCGTCCACGCCTCATCATCATCAAACCGTGGGTACCCCTCAGGGCCGACCCATCACCAACATGTTTCTGTAACCAGGTCATAGTAACTGTGTGTATAAAACATCAAGACGGAACCTGAGGAATCACCCTCAAAGGGCCCCGCTCGATGAAACCGTCAAGGTGGACTTAGAGGAATCACCCTCGAGGGTTCCACACTTGAGGGGTTGCACGACAGAGTCATCGTCGGGAGTGGTGAAGGAGGAATCACCCTCGATAACCACGACCGACTAGCAGCACCACAGAGTTAGCATCATGAGTACTTCACGAGGTGTCACCCTCGGTACTCGATAGTAACTCTGCAGAGTCGTACAACTAAGGGGTGTGCGGTGATGTGAGGGGCCTGGCTTGTCGGTCGGTTGACCGAGTCTTCGAGTCTTCGGGTCGTCGATGAAGAAGCAGGGGTAACTGGGACTAAGGGGTCACTGGGGATTCATTGATCAACCTATACTAAGCAGTTGATATGTTTGTAGGTATAGTAGCAGTTTATCAAAAACAGGCTATGCATCAGAATAGGAGCTAACTAATACATTAGCAAAAATCTAATGCAAGAATGAGAGGGAAAGAAATGGGTGATATCGGAATGCTTAAGGGGGGGTTGCTTGCCTTAGTGCTCTGCGGAAAAAGGCTGATCGTCAACGGTGTAGTCGTACCGGCAGCACCGTCAGTCTCGGAGTCTACCGGTAAGAAGAGGGGGGAAGAAACAATAAATATAAAGCAGACAAATGCATCACGATGCATGACATGGCAATATGCAGAGCTAGGCATGCACTAACGCAGTACTACACGTAGCAGACGGGTCGGAAGAATATCTGACGATATTTCCCGGGTCTCTGGCTTTTACCGGACAGATGAAAACGATGGAAAAGTTCCATGTTTGCTATGCTAGGAGCACGTGACAGATTAACGGACAGCGTATTCGGATTCGTAGAATTATTCTGAGCAACTTTCATGTATAAAGTATTTTCATCCGAGTTACGGTTTATTTTATATTATTTTTTAAAGATTTAATTAATATCCAGAAATTAAATAGATTATTTTAATTCAATAATTCAATTATGACATCAACATGTTGTCATGCTGACATCAACAGTCAACAGTGGGGTTGACTGGTCAAACTGACCAGTGGGCCCCACATGTCAGTGTCACAGTTTTAATTAATGTTTAATTAATATTAATCAGGATTAATTAAGGGGTGGGACCCACCTGTCATTCTCTGTCTAAGTTAATTAATTAACAGAATTGATTAATCAAAATTAATTAGAGTTAATGGGGCTGGGCCCACATGTCATTCTAACACAGCTAATTAACTAAACTAATTAGTCCTAATTACATTAATTAGGTTAATTAATCAATTCATTAATTAATTAACTAGTAATTAATTCATTAATTAATTAACTATTTATTTATTTATTTATTTTTATTTTATTATTATTATTATTTTTAAACGTTTTTAGGGGGGTGGGCCCCCCATGTCATTCACAGGGGAGGAGGGTTAGTGGGGGGGGGGCCTAGTCCCCCACAACCATTCAGGCCAGAGGCGTGCCAGGGACCACTGGTGGCTCGCCGGCGGCGAGCAGTGCGGTGGGGGCCGGCAGGAGAGCGGCCCTGCGCGGTGCGGGCCATGGCTGCGACGGCGGGCACGAGCGGCGCGATGGTGGCGGGCTCGCGGGGCGCGGGCGAGCAGGGAGCAGACGGGCACGACCCGACGAGGTGGCTGCGGGCGCGACAGCAGCGGCGAGGCCGCGCGTAGGCAGGCGCGTGCAGGGGCGTGCGGTGCGCGATCGCGAGCACGAGCGTGTGGCCGGCGAGCGCGACGAGCGCAACGAGAGGGGGGGTCGCCGGAGCGCATCGAGCGGCCGGAGGGGGGGAGAGGAGAGGGAGAGGGACGAGCCCTGGTGGCTCACATCACCGGTAGGGGGGGCAGCGGGCGCGGGGAGGTGCGATGGGGCGGCACCGGCGAAGGCGGTTCGGGGAGGAGGACCGGCGGCGGCGGGTCGAGGGCAACGCGGGGAGGCCGACGGGGAGGAGGCGAGGAGGTCCGACGGGGAAGTGGGGCGACGACGGGAGGGCGGCGGCCTGCGGCGTGCGGGGTGGCGCCGACGTCGCGGGAGGGAGCGGCGGCGGGGCTCCCCGATCTGGATCCCGATCGGGTCCAGGGGCGGGGACAGAGAGAGGTGGGGGGGGGGGATGGGGGTCGGGCGCCGGTTAGGGTTTGGGTGGGGGGAGGTGTAGGCGGCCGGAGGGGGCCGGTAGGTGGGGGCGGTGGGCCGGCCAGTTGGGCTGGCCCAAGGGGGAGGGGGGTTTTTCCTTTTCTTTATATTTTTTGTTTTTCTTTTAAATGTTTTCTGTTTTGTTTTAGTTTCTTTTTAAACTTTGATTTATAAAATACGTAACTAGTTCCTAATTTAGTTTTAATAATTATGCCACTGCCCCAAAAAGTTTGGCACAACAATAAATTAGTTTGTTTTTGTTTTATTAATTAAAAGCATTTAATTAATTGTTTTAGTTGCTGTTTTATTTATTTTAGGGTATTTAACCACTTTAGGAAAAAGTGGTTTCAACATGACAAATATCCAGAGAATATTTGCCACACTTTGAGCATTTTTGTTTTCATGTTTGACAAAATTGAATCTTGATTTAAATTTGAATTTCAATTTGAATAGGGTTGGATTAACGCGTGATTAACAACAGTAACAGTGGTGACATGGCATCATTAGCATAGGATTACTGTAGCTTAATTACAAAGATCACTGTAGCGCAATTCCAGGGCGTCAGACAAGCCCAACCACGGCCAGGAGCCGACCAGCCGCAGCAGGCCCAGCCCGAGCCGCCTCAGCCTGCCTCCGACCGGCCCAAGCCCTAGGCGAGCGCCCACATCTTATCTCTCGCCCGGTGCACATCAATCTACCCGTCGCTTTGTGATGCATCAGATTTGGCCCGTTCTGTTGGATGCTAAATGTCGCCCGTGCGTAATTTAGTTATGTTACAATCGATCTGTTGCTTAGCCCGTTAGACATATTTGGCCCGTGTAGTATTTTTCCTATCTGCGAATTTCTCTATTTATCCAGGGAATTACTGTTTTACAGAAAAGGCCTCCATTTTCATGCATTTAATAACTCACCAACCGTGCATCGTATGTAAAAACTTTATATATGAAAAATGCTTAGAATTTCGTGTAGGTTCACAATATCCCACTTTCATCCATGATAAAAATGCTTAACTTGCTGTTTTCATTTAATTTGCGTAAATGCCATGTTAAAATAATTTATTTCATAACTAAATAACCGTAGCTCCGTTTGAAATGATCCACATATGTAACTTGACTAGAAAAACGTGTAGGATCACATGGTGCACTTTATTTTCCTGTTTAACAAATATAAAATATTCTTATTACAGATCTGGACAAAATTCATAATTTGCATGTGGGGTCATTTTGGAAATGCTATATGTTGTTTTCGGCCTCATTTAAAATGACTAGATGATGTAGTTGTGTATGCTTCACCTCTTATCATGATGAACAACATTTAAAATGATTTTTTAGTTAAACAACATTAACCGCATTTCTCTTAATATGGAGAGTTATTATTTTGTTAAATCTATGTTCTCCTTCTCCATTTAAAATTGCTTTAATTCCATCTTCACCTTATGCCATGACCACCCTTGTTAAACAACATTTAATATTGATGAGTACCTAAACGAGAGTGAACTAACTAATTCGAATGTGGACTTTTGTCAATATGCAACTCGTTGCATATTGAACTTCACTTAATTTGTAGTATTTGATTATTGTGCTTTGCTATGCCTTGCATATTTAACTGGACATGCATCATACTCGATTGTGCATCATGCCATGTATGTTGTGGTGTTTACCGTGTATTTGTTTGTTTCTGAATTGCTTCTTCTCGATAGAGTTCCGAAAGTGTTTCTGAGTGTGAGGATTCGTTCGACTACGTTGGCCCGCCTTCTTCATGGATTCGTTCTTCTTCCAAACGGGATCTCAGGCAAGATGAACATTTCCCTAGATACCACTACTATCATTGCCATGCTAGTGTCTCGTTTCTATCTCTATGGATCGCTACCTACCACTTGTTTGTCAAACCTCCCAAAATGCCATGATAAGCCTCTAACCCTCCACATCCCGGCAAACCATTGTTTGGCTATGTTATCGCTTGCTCAGACCTTCTTATAGCATTGCTAGTTGCAGGTGCAAGTTGTTTCCATGTGACAACATGGATATTTTTTTGAGATATCACAATATTATTGATATCACAATATTATTGCTATTTAATTTAATGCACATATATACTTGGTAAAAGGTGGAAGGCTTGACCTTTTTCTCGGTGTTTTGTTCCATCTTTGCCGCCCTAGTTACTTGTGTATCGGTGTTATGTTCCATATTGAGCGCTCCTAACATGCTTGGGGTTGTTAGGGGGACCCCCTTGATTTTCGTTTTGGGATAAAACTCTTCTGGTAAGGACCAACATTGGTACTATTTGCTTAATAACAACTAGTAAAATATGCATTGGGCATGATCACCCCGTGGATAATTAATCAACCCTCGAGGCCAGTGCTCCTCATGAGTGTTGGCCCAAATTAGAGAACCGTGCGGGGCCAACCCGGGGTAACTCGGGAGATTTCTATCCGACCACCGTACTCTTCGCTTATCCGTCGTGTCCTGAGAACGAGATACGCGGCTCCAATCGGGTTCGTCGACATGTCGGGCGGCCTTGCTAGATTTGTTTTACCTTTCTCAAACATCTTGTGCACTGGGATTCCGAGGATACTTTGGGCTATCCTGAGGTTGAGGTTTTCCACCTGGATTCTGAGGATACTGCGGGCTATTCCGTGGTTGAGGTTTTCCACGCAGCTTGTGACTAGTTTGTGATGGATGAGTTGGAGCACCCCTACAGGGTTAAATCTTTTCGAGAAGCCATGCCCGCGGTTATGTGGCAACTTGGAAATTTGTTTAACACCCGGTCATAGAAAACTTAAAGTAAACTCAAATAAAATACACCAACCGTGTGCATAACCGTGATTGTCTCTACTCGTGAGTTCTGAACCGAGAGAGAACACGACGGGGTTATGTTTGATTCGTAAGTAGGTTTTCAGGATCTCTTAGTGATCATTTCTAGTTCATGTCTGATTATGCGTAGATCTCCCTTCTTATTCTTGTACTCATAAGTTAGCCACTCAAATAAATGCTTAGTGCTTGCTGCAGCCTCACCACTTAACCATGTCTCACCCTTTAAGATTTGCTAGTCTTGATACCCTTGGAAATGAGATTGCTGAGTCCCTGTGGCTCACAGATTACTACAACAACAGTTGCAGGTACAGGTAATGCGATGCTTTGACGTGAGAGCGATGCTTGTTTGATTCGGAGTTCTTCTTCTTCATCGATCATAGGATGGGTTCCAGGCCGGTAGTCTGGGATTAGCAAGGATGGATGTCACTTTTATCGTTTCATTTCGTCCGTAGTTGGACCCTGCTCTTCTGTATGGTGATTGAATGTATTGTTGTATTTGAGATGCTCATGATTTAGCTTGTGGCGAGTGTAAGCCAATTCCATATACTCATCTCGTCTTTACATGTACTTGTAACGATATCCATTCTTGTGAAACGACGAGAGGCCCTTCTATCCCTATCGAGGCCCTCGAGCTAAAATAAGGATAGGACCACATCTTGGGCGTTACAAGTTGGTATCAGAGCAGTACCGACCTAGGAGCCCCCTTGATTGATCGAACTTGGCCGAGTTGAGTCTAGTAAAAAAATATTTTGAGTCTAGTTATATATCGGAGAGTAGGATTCTTTTTACTCCTCTTCCCTGCTCTGGTGAGGAATCCTGACGTAGGAATTTTAATTCTACCCCTCTTCTCACTCAAATTTTTTTAGGATCTTTTGGAATCTCTATGATGTCGATGTGATAGAATTCTGTACTTGGTGCCTCCTGTTTCCGAGGAGTAGAGCTCCAGGGGGTTCTCGACACATCGTTATCGTTCAGTTTCCTTAGTATCTCAGGACGAGGATGTTCGAAATTGCTTCAATACTATTTGTGGCGAGAGGAGTTTGGCGTCACCCAGTACTGGGGAGAGCGTCCAGATGTAGTGCCATGTTTAATATCGTTGTGATCGAGGGTCTGAGGTAGATGAATTTCTGAGGCCTCTGGTTCCGTGTTGACGGAGGTGATACATTGGAGAGTAGTATTACTGCTAGGAGTTGAGTGATGGATTTTACTCCTTGTATCCGTGGACCCGATTGCATAACCAAAGATTTCTGAAGTTCTCAGGTGGGAATTCAAGTAGTTACCTAGGATTATCCTTCCAACAAATGCATGGTGGGTTATGTATTTGTTTCTGACTTATTTGCAAGTCTCGTCCTTTGTTTTGTTGGAGAATGGTAATTCGAGTTGCTTTGATGTCAACTTTTGATTTCATGTCTTTCCGAAACGGTGTTCTCATATTTATATGGGAGTACTAATCCTTTTGATCGTCAAATTGTCATGTCAATTCTTTTCCATCCGATGTGCTTCTCTTCAAGATAATTCAATGCTCTACAATATTTGCAAGATCAATCCTCATATTTCTTCCGGAGTATGTTTTATCCGTCCCAAGTTGTCTTTGTTTTCCCCACCCTACCGCCCTTTTTCTTCAACGATTAAACTGTCATCCAAGTATCTTCTTTTCATGTGATTCTTCCGCTATCTTTCTTCTGTTTTGTATCCGGGGATTCATTGTGAAGATCCCAAGTGCTCTCATCATTTCTTCGTTTTCTTTTCTGGTGTGTTTGATTCAACCTCTCGGTGTTCATCAGATCATTTTCATTCTTTCTATGCTTTACCGTGTTGGAAATTCTTAATCAAGCCTCGCTTGTTTATTCATCCCTCTATATGTTCCATCCGGAGTGGGAAAGATATCTCAGAAGACTCGTGTTTTCATTCAAAATCCTTTCAAAATATTTTGGGGTTCTCACCTCATCAAGTTTTTATGTGTTCCAGTGCAATCCCTCTGTCTAAGCAATTGTTTCAACGGTGTTCCTTTTGAGCGGGCCCATAACCCATAGGTTATTTCCCAGGATCTTACCTGGCTATTCTAATCTTTTCGGAGATGTCCTCAAGTTCTTTTCAATATGACGTAAGAAGGAATTTCATCAGTCATATTCCTTCTTGAAGATCGCTGCTAAATCATTTTCATCATTGGCTAAACCTTTTTCTTATTCATTCTTCCGGAGTGTCTTAGTAATTCATGGTGGTGTTTCTCGTGATCATTCTCAGCGTGGAAGACCGAAGGAGAGTTTCTCTTAAATCCTTCCCCGTTCTCATGGAATTCGCGATTCAAGGGTGATGCTATCATCCTAAATTATTTTCTATCATGAGTTATTCGTTCCATATCTATCCGGGGCTTTTTAGAGTAGTTGTCATTTCTCGATCCTCCGAAGGCCATCATTTCAGAAGATTTCTTCGTTCACAGCTTTTAGCTTTCATTCTCAAATTCTTCTCAATTGTGTTCGCTTCGTTCGTATCTCAATTATTCCGGTGCTTCGGTCAAGTTTCGTGCTAGACGGATCATGATCACTTCGTTCTCATGCATTCCATTCATCCGTAGTTTACTCATTCGTTTCAAATTCTTGCCGGTGGTTCGTTCAAGACTTATTCAAGCTTATGAATCTCTCTTCATCTTTTAAAGAAGAATAGGTAGTATGCCAAAATCCGTTGCTTGTCATCAATGTAACTTAATGAAGGATAAGCATAACATAAATCTTATTCTTGTTTCATCGAGGTGATTTCAATCCTTCTTCCAGAGTTGTTCATGATATCAAATTCCTGATTATAAGTTGCTTATCTTTTCTTTTTCGGAGTTCCAAGTTTTCTCAAGTATCTCTCGCAAGCTTCATCTAAATCATGGAAAGGCCTCAATCTTCTTATTTTTGCAACCTTCAATTCTTTGTATCATCCTTTCATTTTGGAGTTCTTTGAACAAGTTCTTCATGGTGGTTCGTCAAGGATTTATTTCATTTCTCGAAGTGTTCTTAAAGATTCTTGTGGTAGTACCTCAATCATTCTTTATCTTGCATTTCAAAATGTAATTCTTTCTCCATTGTCTTTTGAGATGGTGTTATAATATTCTTGATTCATGAGGATTCTCGATGAGAATTTGTTAAGAGTGAGCTATTTAAACCCATCATTTCTTCCTTGGAGCTATCTTGCATTGGATTTCACCTAAAGCATTTCCTAAGGATTGTTGCTATCATGGTGCTTATCAACGATCCAAGTTTTCTCCTCCTCCTCTTGGTGAAATAAATTTTCATCTCTTTGTTCATCTCAATCAAACCAATTGTTTCCCTTAGCGGCGGGTCGTCACCTCTTAATTTTGAGATGTTTCCATAAGCCCACAACAAGCTTATTCTTTTCGTTGTTGATTTTCAAACAACTCCGTTCAATCCTTCTTTGTAAGGGTGCTTTTCAAATTCAATTGTGGTAGAAGTTGTCATTTTATTCTCCGTTCTTTTTCTTTCCAATGATCTAGCTTCTATTCTTTTGTTCCGGAGGCGTTTTCATGTTTCTCCCTTTGAACCATCATCTCGTTTAATCAAGATCATGTTTGTTTGTTTCTGGATTGCTTCATCTCAATAGAGTTCTGAAAGCATTTCTGAGTGTGAGGATTCGTTCGACTACGTTGGTCCATCTTCTTCATGGATTCGTTCTTCTTCCAAGCGGGATCTCAGGCAAGATGAACATTTCCCTGGATACCACTACTATCATTTCCATGCTAGTGTCTCATTTATATCGCTATGTCTCGCTACCTACCACTTGTTTGTCAAGCCTCCCCAAATGCCATGATAAGCCTCTAACCCTCCACATCCCAACAAACCATTGTTTGGCTATGTTACTGCTTGCTCAGCCCTTCTTATACCGTGGCTAGTTGCAGGTGCAAGTTATTTCCATGTGACAACATGGATATTTTTTTGAGATATCACAATATTATTGCTATTTAATTTAATGTACGTATATACTTGGTAAAAGGTGGAGGGATTGGCCTTTTGCTTGGTGTTTTGTTCCATCTTTGCCGCCCTAGTTACTTGTGTACCAATGTTATGTTCCATATTGAGCACTCCTAACATGCTTGGGGTTGTTATGGGGACCCCCTTGATTTTTGTTTTGGGATAAAACTCTTCTGGCAAGGCCCAACATTAGTACTATTTGCTTAATAGCAACTAGTAAAATATGCATAGGGCATGATCACCCCGTGGATAATTAATCAACCCCCCGGGCCAGTGCTCCTCATGAGTGTTGGCCCAAACTAGAGCATCGTGCGGGGCCAACCCGGGGCAACTCGGGAGATTTCTATCTGGCCACCATACGCTTCGCTTATCCGTTGTGTCTTGAGAACGAGATACGCGGCTCCTATCGGGTTCGTCGACACGTCGGGCGGCCTTGCTGGATTTGTTTTACCTTTCTCGAACGTCTTGTGCATCGGGATTCCGAGGATACTTTGGGCTATCTCGAGGTTGAGGTTTTCCATAGGGATTGTGAGGATACTACGGGCTATTCCGTGGTTGAGGTTTTCCATGCAGCTTGTGGCTAGTTTGTGATGGATGAGTTGGAGCACCCCTATAGGGTTAAATCTTTTCGAGAAGCCGTGCTAGCGGTTATGTGGCAACTTGAAAATTTGTTTAACACCCGGTCATAGAAAACTTAAAGTAAACTCAAATAAAATACACCAACCGTGTGCGTAACCATGACTGTCTCTACTCGTGAGTTTTGAACCGAGAGAGATCATGGCGGGGTTATCTTTGATTCGTAAGTAGGTGTTCAGGATCACTTAGTTATCATTTCTAGTTCACGTCCGATTATGCGTAGACCCCCCTTCTTATTCTTGTACTCATAAGTTAGACACACAAATAAATGCTTAGTGCTTGCTGCAGCCTCACCACTTAACCATATCTCACCCATTAAGCTTTGCTAGTCTTGATACCCTTGGAAATGAGATTGCCGAGTCCCTGTGGCTCACAGATTACTACAACAACAGTTGCAGGTACAGGTAATGCGATGCTTTGACCTGAGAGCGATGCTTGTTTGATTTGGAGTTCTTCTTCTTCATCGATCATAGGATGGGTTCTAGGCCGGCAGCCTGGGATTAGCAAGGATGGATGTCACTTTTAACGTTTGATTTCGTCCGTAGTCTGATCCTGCTCTTCTGTATGGTGATTGAATGTATTGTTGTATTTGAGATGCTCATGATTTAGCTTGTGGCGAGTTTAAGCCAATTCCGTATACTCATCTCCTCTTTACATGTACTTGTAACGATATACATTCTTGCGAAACGATGAGATGCCCTTCTATCCCTATCGAGGCCCTCGAGCTAAAATAAGGATAGGACCGCATCTTGGGCGTTACACCATTGATCCAAGATCCACAGCTCGGGACCGCCAACCCAAGATCCGCCGGTTTTGACACCGACATTAGTGCTTTCATTGAGAGTTCCGACGTGGGATCGCCGAAGGATCGATGGCTCGCCTAACCATTAGAAGTGACGTCTGCAACAGGGACGTTTTCGCCCCTGGACAGATGATACGTCTCCAACGTATATATAATTTTTGATTGTTCCATGCTATTATATTATCTGTTTTGCATGTTTTATATGCATTAATATGCTATTTTATATTATTTTTGGGACTAACCTATTAACCTAGAGCCCAGTGCCAGTTTCTGTTTTTTCCCTGTTTTTGAGTTTTATAGAAAAGGAATATCAACTGGAGTCCAAACGGAATAAAACTTTCACGATGATTTTTCTTGGATCAAAAGACATCTACCAGACCTGGAGAGGAGGGCAGGAGACCTGCCAGGAGACGACAAGCCTCCAGGGCACGCCCTAGGGGGGGGGGCGCCCCCTGGCCTGTGGGCCCCCTGGAGATCGTCTAACCCTAACTCTTCGCCTATATATTCCCATATATTGCCAAACCATCAGAGAGAGCAACAAAAATACTTTTCCGCCACCGCAACCTTCTGTTCTCGTGAGATCCCATCTTGGGGCCTTTTCCGGTAATCTGTCGGAGGGGGATTCGATCACGGAGGGCTTCTACATCAACTCCATTGCTCCTCCGATGAAGCGTGAGTAGTCTACCTCAGACCTACGGGTCCATAGCTAGTAGCTAGATGGCTTTTTCTCTCTCTCTGATCCTCAATACCATGTTCTCTTCGATGTTCTTGGAGATCTATCCGATGTAATCTTCTTTTGCGGTGTGTTTGTCAAGATCCGATGAATTGTGGATTTATGACCAGATTATCTATGAATATTATTTGAATCTTCTCTGAATTCTTATATGCATGATTTCATATCTTTGTATTTCTCTTCGAGTTATTGGTTTGGTTTGGCCAACTAGATTGGTAGTTCTTGCAATGGGAGAGGTGCTTAGTTTTGGGTTCAATCTTGCGGTGTCCTCACCCAGTGACAAAGTAGGGGTAGCGAGGCACGTATTTGTATTGTTGCCATCAAGGATAAAAAGGTGGGGTTTTCATCATATTGCTTGAGTTTATCCCTCTACATCATGTCATCTTACTTAAGGCGTTACTCTGTTCTTTATGAACTTAATACTCTAGATGCAGGCAGGAGTCGGTCGATGTGTGGAGTAATAGTAGTAGATGCAGAATCGTTTCGGTCTACTTGACACGGACGTGATGCCTATATGAATAATCATTGCCTTGGATATCGTCATAACTTTGCGCTTTTCTATCAATTGCTCGACAGTAATTTGTTCACCCACTGTATTATTTTCCTTCAAGAGAGAAGCCTCTAGTGAAACCTATGGCCCCCGGGTCTATTTTCCATTATATATTTTCAGATCTATAAACCATAAATACCAAAAATACCTTGCTGCAATTTTATTTACTTTTATTTAGTTTTACTTTTAGTAATCTTCTATATCTATCTCTATCAGATCTCATCCTTGCAAGTGACCGTGAAGGGATTGACAACCCCTTTATAGCGTTGGGTGCAAGTGTTTGATTGTTTGTGCAGGTGCATAGATTGGGGCCTTGCTTGTACCTCCTATTGGATTGATACCTTGGTTCTCAAAACTGAGGGAAATACTTATCTCTACTTTGCTGCATCACCCTTTCCTCTTCAAGGGAAAAACCAACGCAAGCTCAAGAAGTAGCAGGAAGAATTTCTGGCGCCGTTGCCGGGGAGGATACATAGCAAGTCAAGACAAGAACTCTCCCGTCAACTTGCCAATTTCTGACGCCGTTGCCGGAGAGGTCTACATCAAGCCTACCAAGTACCCATCATAAGCTCATCTCTTGCATTTACATTATTTGCCATTTGCCTCTCGTTTTCCTCTCCCTCACTTCTAAAACGATTTTCAGAAAAAACCAAAAAGATTTGCCTTTTTATTCGCCCTTCTTCCGTTCGTCTTTTTGTTTGCTTTTTGTTTGCTTGTGTGCTAGATTGCTTGCTTTGTCACGATGACTCAAAAGAATACCAAGTTGTGTGACTTCTGCAATACTAATAATAATGACTTTATTAGTACTCCGGTTGCTCCCGCCACTAGTGCAGAATCTTATGAAATTAATGCCGCTTTGCTGAATCTTGTTATGAAAGAACAATTTTCCGGCCTTCCTAGTGAAGATGCCGCATCCGATCTAAATACTTTCGTTGAATTGTGTGATATGCAAAAGAAGAAAGATGTGGATAATGATATTGTTAAATTGAAGCTATTTCCGTTCTCACTACGAGATCGTGCTAAAACTTGGTTTACATCTTTGCCTAAAAATAGTATTGATTCATGGAATAGGTGTAAAGATGCTTTTATTTCCAAGTACTTTCCGCCCGCTAAGATCATCTCCCTTAGGAACGATATAAAGAATTTTAAGCAACTTGATCATGAGCATGTTGCACAATCTTGGGAGAGGATGAAATTAATGATTACAAATTGTCCCGCGCATGGTTTGAGTTTATGGATGATTATACAAAAATTTTATGCGGGATTGAATTGTGCATCTAGAAATCTTTTAGATTCCGCCGCAGGTGGTACTTTTATGGAAATCACATTAGGAGAAGCTACTAAACTCCTAGATAATATTATGGCGAATTACTCTCAATGGCATACCGAAAGATCTCCTACTAGTAAAAAGGTGCATGCAATTGAAGAAATAAATACTTTGAGTGGAAAGATGGATGAATTAATGAAATTGTTTGCTAGTAAGAGTGCTCCTATTGATCCTAATGATATGCCTTTGTCTTCTTTGATTGGAAATAATAATGAATCTATGGATGTGAATTTTGTTGGTAGGAACAATTTTGGTAATAACGCGTATAGAGGTAATTTCAACCCTAGGCCGTTTCCTAGTAATTCCTATAATAATTATGTTAATTCCTACAACAATTCTTATGGAAATTATAATAAGATGCCCTCTGATCTTGAGAATAATATTAAAGAATTTATTAGTTCGCAAAAGGTTTTCAATGCTATGATTGAAGAAAAATTGCTCAAGAATGATGATTTGGCTAGGAACGTTGATAGAATTTCCCTTGAGATTGATTCTTTGAAAATTAGATCTATTCCACCCAAGCATGATATTAATGAGTCTCTAAAAGCTATGAGAATTTCTATGGATGAATGTAAAGAAAGAACCGCTAGGATGCGTGCTAAGCGAGAATTGTTAGTAAAAGCGTGTTCTTCGATTTCTCGTGAAAATAATGATGAAGATCTTAAAGTGATTGATGTGAATCCTATTGAATCTTTGTTTTCTAATATAAATCTTGATAAATATGGGAGTGGAGATAAGTCAACTTTAATTAGAAGACGTCCCAATGATTCGGAGTTTATAGATCTTGATGCAAAAATTGATAAAAGTAGGATTGAAGAGGTCAAAACTTTAAGTAGCAATGAACCCACTCCTTTGGATTTCAAGGATTTTAATTATGATAATTGTTCTTTGACAGATTGTATTTCCTTGTTGCAATCCATGTTAAATTCTCCTCATGCTTATAATCAAAAGAAAGCTTTTACCAAACATATCGTTGATGCTATGATGAAATCCTTTGAAGAAAAACTTGAGTTGGAAGTTTCTATACCTAGAAAGCTTCATGATGACTAGGAACCTAATATTAAGATTAAAATTAAAGATTATGAGTGCCATGCTTTGTGTCATTTGGGTGCTAGCGTTTCCACTATTCCGAAAACTTTATGTGATGTGCTAGGTTTCCGTGAATTTGATGATTGCTCCTTAAATTTGCATCTTGCGGATTCCACTATAAAGAAACCTATGGGAAGGATTAATGATGTTATTATTGTTGCAAATAGGAATTATGTTCCTGTAGATTTCATTGTTCATGATATAGATTGCAATCCTACATGTCCTATTATTCTTGGTAGACCTTTCCTTAGAACGATTGGTGCAATTATTGATATGAAAGAAGGAAACATTAGATTTCAATTTCCGTTAAGGAAGGGCATGAAACACTTCCCAAGAAAGAAAATAAAATTACCATATGAATCTATTATGAGAGCTACTTATGGATTGCATACCAAAGATGATAATACTTAGATCTATTGCGTTATGCCTAGCTAGGGGCGTTAAACAATAGCGCTTGTTGGGAGGCAACCCAATTTTATTTTTATGTTTTTTGTTTTGTTTCTGTTCTTGAATAAATTACACATTATTACCTCTGTAGTAATTGTGTTTTAGTGTTTTAATTAGTGTTTGTGCCAAGTAAGACCTTTGGGATGGTCTACGGTGATAGTTGATTTGATCTTGCTGAAAAACAGAAACTTTGACGCCCAGTCCAGGAATTTTATAAATTCACAGAAGCATCGTTTGGATCTGAATTTTTTACACAAGATTGATATACAAATTTCCCAGATTTTACTAATGTTTCAGAAGTTTTAGAGTTACAGAAGTATTCGAAGTTTACAGATTGCTACAGATTGTTCTGTTTTAGACAGATTCTGTTTTCTATGTGTTGTTTGCTTATTTTGATGAATCTATGGGTAGTATCGGGGGGTATGAACCATGGAGAAGTTGGAATACAGTAGATATTACACCAATATAAATAAAGAATGAGTTCATAACAGTACCTAAAGTGGTGATTTTATTTTCTTATACTAACGGATCTCACGAGTTTTCTGTTGAGTTTTGTGTTGTGAAGTTTTCAAGTTTTGGGTAAAGATTTGATGGACTATGGAATAAGGAGTGGCACGAGCCTAAGCTTGTGGATGCCCAAGGCATCCCAAGGTAATATTCAAGGACAACCAAGAGGCTAAGCTTGGGGATGCCCCGGAAGGCATCACCTCTTTCGTCTTCAATCCATCGGTAAATTTACTTGAGGCTATATTTTTGTTCACCACATGATATGTGTTTTGCTTGGAGCGTCTTGTATGATATGAGTCTTTGCTTTTTAGTTTGCTACAATCATCCTTGCTGTACACACTTTTTGAGAGGGACACGCATGAATCGTGAATTTATTAGAATACTCTAGGTGCTTCACTTATATCTTTTGAGCTAGGCAATATGCTCTAGTGCTTCACTTATATCTTTTTAGAGCACGGCGGTGGCTTTATTTTATAGAAATTGTTGAACTCTCTTGCTTCACTTATATTATTTTGAGAGTCTCTAAACAGCATGGTAATTTTTTTAGGTTATGAATTTAGTCCTAATATGATGGGCATCCAAGTGAGATATAATAAAAACTTTCATATAAAAGTGCATTGAATACCATGAGAAGTTTGATTCCTTATGATTGTTTTGAGATATAAAGATTGTATTATTAGAGACATGCTAGTGAGTAATTGTGTATTGGTAGAAATACTTGTGTTAAAGTTTGTGATTCCCGTAGCATGCACGTATGGTGAACCGTTATGTGACGAAGTCGGAGCATGATTTATTTATTGATTGCCTACCTTTGTGTGGAGGTCAGGATCGCGCGATGGTTAACTCCTACCAACCCTTCCCCTAGGAGCATGCCTGTAGTACTTTGTTTTGATGACTAATAGACTTTTGCAATAAGTATGTGAGTTCTTTATGACTAATGTTGAGTCCATGGATTATACGCACTCTCACCCTTCCACCTTTGCTAGCCTCTCTAGTACCGTGCAACTTTCGCCGGTGCATTAAACCCACCTTCCTCAAAACAGCCACCATACCTACCTATTATGGCATTTCCATAGCCATTCCGAGATATATTGCCATACAACTTCCACCGTTCCGTTTATTATGACACGCACCATCATTGTCATATTGCTTAGCATGATCGTAAGATAGCTAGCATGATGATGTCATTGCTATGCTAGATCATTGCATATCCCGGTACACCGCCGGAGGCATTCATATAGTCATATCTTGTTCTAGTATTGAGTTGTAAATTTTGAGTTGTAAGTAAATAAAAGTGTGCTGATCATCATTATAGAGCATTGTCCCATGTGAGGAAAGGATGATGGAAACTATGATTCCCCCACAAGTCGGGATGAGTCTCCGGACTTTATGAAAAATAAAAGAGGCCAGAGAAGCCCAAATAAAAAAAAGAGGCCAAAGAAGCCCACCAAAAAAAAAAGAGAAAATAAAAAAATGAGAGAAAAGAGAGAAGGGGCAATGCTACTATCCTTTTTCCACACTTGTGCTTCAAAGTAGCACCATGATCTTCATGATAGAGAGTCTCCTATATTGACACTTTCATATACTAGTGGGGATTTTTCATTATAGAACTTGGCTTGTATATTCCAATGACGGGCTTCCTCAAATTGCCCTAGGTCGTCGTGAGCAAGCGAGTTGGATGCACACCCACTTAGTTTCTTTTTTGAGCTTTCATACACTTATAGCTCTAGTGCATCCGTTGCATGGATATCCCTACTCACTCACATTGATATCTATTGATGGGCATCTCCATAGCCCGTTGATACGCCTAGTTGGTGTGATACTATCTCCTTCTTTTGTCTTCTCCACAAGCACCATATTCTATTCCACCTATAGTGCTATGTCCATGGCTCACGCTCATGTATTGCGTGAGAGTTGAAAACGTTTGAAAATACTAAAGTATGAAACAATTGCTTGGCTAAAACCGGGGTTGTGCATGATTTAATACTTTGTGTGATGAAGATGGAGCATAGCCAGACTATATGATTGTCGGGATAACTTTCTTTGGCCATGTTAGTTTGAGAAGACATGATTGCTTCATTAGTATGCTTGAAGTATTATTGTTTTTATGTCAACATTAAACTTTTGTTTTGAATCTTATGGATCTGAATATTCATGCCACAATAAAGAAAATTACATGGATAAATATGTGAGATAGCATTCCACATCAAAAATTCTGTTTTTATCATTTACCTACTCGAGGACGAGCAGGAATTAAGCTTGGGGATGCTTGATACGTCTCCAACGTATCTATAATTTTTGATTGTTCCATGCTATTATATTATCCATTTTGGATGTTTTATATGCATTAATATGTTATTTTATATTATTTTTGGGACTAACCTATTAACCTAGAGCCCAGTGCCAGTTTCTGTTTTTTCCCTGTTTTTGAGTTTTACAGAAAAGGAATATCAACCGGAGTCCAAACGGAATAAAACTTTCACGATGATTTTTCTTGGACCAGAAGACATCTACCAGACCTGGAGAGGAGGGCAGGAGACCTGCCAGGAGACGACAAGCCTCCAGGGCGCGCCCTAGGGGGGGGGCGCCCCCCTGGCTTGTGGGCCCCCTGGAGATCGTCTAACCCTAACTCTTCGCCTATATATTCCCATATATTCCCAAACCATCAAAGAGAGCAACAAAAATACTTTTCCGCCGCCGCAACCTTTTGTTCTCGTGAGATCCCATCTTGGGGCCTTTTCCGATAATCTGCCGGAGGGGGATTCGATCATGGAGGGCTTCTACATCAACTCCATTGCTCCTCCGAGGAAGCGTGAGTAGTCTACCTCAGACCTACGGGTCCATAGCTAGTAGCTAGATGGCTTTTTCTCTCTCTCTCCGATCCTCAATACCATGTTCTCCTCGATGTTCATGGAGATCTATCCGATGTAATCTTCTTTTGCGGTGTGTTTGTCGAGATCCGATGAATTGTGGATTTATGACCAGATTATCTATGAATATTATTTGAATCTTCTCTGAATTCTTATATGCATGATTTCATATCTTTGTATTTCTCTTCGAGTTATTGGTTTGGTTTGGCCAACTAGATTGGTAGTTCTTGCAATGGGAGAGGTGCTTAGTTTTGGGTTCAATCTTGCGGTGTCCTCACCCAGTGACAAAGTAGGGGTAGCGAGGCACGTATTTGTATTGTTGCCATCAAGGATAAAAAGGTGGGGTTTTCATCATATTGCTTGAGTTTATCCCTTACATCATGTCATCTTACTTAAGGCGTTACTCTGTTCTTTATGA
Source organism: Elymus sibiricus (assembly GCA_039707655.1). Lineage (NCBI taxonomy): Eukaryota > Viridiplantae > Streptophyta > Magnoliopsida > Poales > Poaceae > Elymus > Elymus sibiricus. The sequence continues at coordinate 187,816,568 of CM077675.1, read as the reverse complement.
ACTTAATACTCTAGATGCAGGCAGGAGTCGGTCGATGTGTGGAGTAATAGTAGTAGATGCAAAATCGTTTCGGTCTACTTGACACGGACGTGATGCCTATATGAATAATCATTGCCTTGGATATCGTCATAACTTTGCGCTTTTCTATCAATTGCTCGACAGTAATTTGTTCACCCACCGTATTATTTTCCTTCAAGAGAGAAGCCTCTAGTGAAACCTATGGCCCCCGGGTCTATTTTCCATTATATATTTTCAGATCTATAAACCAAAAATACCAAAAATACCTTGCTGCAATTTTATTTACTTTTATTTAGTTTTACTTTTAGTAATCTTTTATATCTATCTCTATCAGATCTCATCCTTGCAAGTGACTGTGAAGGGATTGACAACCCCTTTATAGCATTGGGTGCAAGTGTTTGATTGTTTGTGCAGGTGCATAGATTGGGGCCTTGCTTGTACCTCCTATTGGATTGATACCTTGGTTCTCAAAACTGAGGGAAATACTTATCTCTACTTTGCTTCATCACCCTTTCCTGTTCAAGGGAAAAACCAACGCAAGCTCAAGAAGTAGCAACAGACCTTCACGTTCGGCAGCATCGTGCTTCACGCTGATCCGACCGGCCGCTTTGGCCAGGTCAGAAGTTTCACCCCCGATCAGGAGATCAGGTTTGGAAATCTAGAGTTCATCGCTGATTCCCGGGGAGGTCTGGTCCTTACTGGGCTCACGGCCTCACGCGATGAGCGTGGGAATCCCGAAGCTTTAACTTCGGGCCTCCTCCTTGACCCCGTCCCCAGGTCGATTCTTAACTTGGATCCGACTTTGAGCTCAGAACCAATCATGGCGTCCAAAGACCAGGGGTTATCCTTGGCCGAGCACGCTCCCCGTGCCAGCGCGCCGAAGGTCAACTCCGAAAGATTCTGGAAGACTAATCCGGCTGACCTCTTGTTATTAAACGAGACGCTGGACCGGATCCAGACAATGAACATTGTGGGTGAACCGTCCTCGACCTATGCTCGGATCGGTCTTGATGCAGGCCACGGGGAATTTATGTCCCACCCACCACCCACTTGGTAGCCACTATCGAAGATTTAACGGATATGTTGGACTACGCCTCCGAGGAGGCTGAGGACATAGACGAGGATGTTGATGCCACTGCCCCTCCCACCACCGGACGGTGGACAACCACCTCCACCTACGATGTCTATATGGTGGATACCCCCGGCGATAAGGGCGACGGCTCCCCTAGAGAGAATGGCGACAAGCCCGGTGAGGAGCCGCCCAGGCGCCGACGTCAACGCAAACGATCCAAGGGGCGCAAGGGTAGGGAAAGCAACACGGGCACCGGAGAAAACGATACCCCGAACAATATGGAAGACCTCGGCGACCCCATTTCCCCCGAATAGCGACTGGATCATTCGGAGGGGCACGAGGATCGGTACAACCCCGAGGACCGCAATGATTCCGAGGACAACAACTACCTACCTCCATCAGAAGAGGAGGTTAGCCTCGTAGCTGAGGATTTTGTCGGATTTTGGGCTCCGCAAAACCCAAAGAGGTTCAAACACAGGGGCGTGCATGAAGATCCCAACCAGCTTCAGCCTCAAGCTCACGGCTCCACAGCCTAGCCGAATCGAACTCACTCAATCACAGGGAAGAAGACTAACACGTAGAATTACCCAGGTTCGGGCCGCTGTGAAGCGTAAAACCGTACTCCTGCTTTGGGTGGATTGCCTCACGAGGAGGTTTGTGGATGAACTGGTACAGTGGTGAGTAACCTCGCCAGGGCGCTCGGGTCGTTCTGGATCTGTCCCCTTCTACCAAGTGGCCTAGTCCCTATTTATAATGGCCTGGGTCCTCTTCCCTTATCGCAATGGCGGGAAGGGATCCCACAACGGCCATTTTCGAAGGGGGACAGGGAGTACACCTTATCCTGACGAAAGGTGGTCTTCGCCTACAAAGTCCCTGGTCGTGATGCAAAGGTGGGCTCGACGATGACGTCCGTCCTGTGGGGCTCGTGGTCTTGGTCTTGTTGCGCCGGAATGGAAACCTTTGGGGGGATGCCTTAGGAACCTGCGGACGTCCTTGCCTCCTTTGCACCAAGGAGGAAACTGCTTCTTCTGTGCCCGCTGGCGCCCGCCTGGCCCGGCTGGCGTCAGCCCAGCCTCTCGAGGCCGAGTGCTGCATAGAGATCTCCACCCCTCGGGAGGGAGCCTGGAGAGGCCTCCTCCTTCCGGGGGTCTTGGTGTTGTCCTCCTCGCGAGGGTGGGGCTCTCGTGAGGCCTTGTCCTGGGCGATCCCACGCCGGGCCGCACTGGCTGTCGAAGTGGGCCACGCCCTGGGCCGCAGGCAGGCAGGTCTGGGTACCCCCGTTCCCAGAACGCCGACAGTAGCCCCCGGGCCCAAGGCGCGCTTGGGTTGGCTTCGGGGCGAAGCGAAAGGAGGCAGGCCCAAGCGCCGCGGGCCCTATTCGCCTACGGGCCAGGCTTGACACATGGCACCCTCCGAGACGCGGACGCCTCCACTTCTCCGTGCTACCTCGGCAACTGCCCTTGCTAACAAATATACTGTCGCACGCCACCGAGCCGTCATTGTTCCCCTTTGAACCCGTCGTCCGTTCCCCCTTCTCCCACGGCTCGTGCCTTCTCCGCCAAATCTTGCGCCCGCCCCGATCTGGCTGTCCCCCATGGCTCCCAGGAAGAAGGGGGGCGAGGCCCCGAAGGCGTCGGGGCCTTCGTCGGAGCCGGAGCCCGCGTTGGGCCGATCCTTGGTGGTCAATCTTGAAGGGTTGGAGAAGGTCCGCCTGGCAGTCACCGCCGGCTCCAACGAGTGGGGGGCGACCAAGATCTGGCCAGGCTCGCGGCCTCAGACCGACCTAGAGGCCACCAACATTCCCTTCCATCTCCATGCTCTCTTTTCAGGCTTGCTGCCGCCGTTCTCAGACTTCTTCTCCGCCGTGCTCGCGCATTATCAGGTCCATGCGCTGCATCTTCACCCTGGTTCCATCGTCCTCCTTTCTGCTTTCGCGTTCTTGTGCGAGGCCTTTGTTGGCATTCCCCCTTCTGTGGCCCTGCTTCGCCACTTCTTCTCCCTCCAGTTGAACCCCGGAAGACACTGTTTGGGATTCTTGTCCTTGCGGACAGTCGACGCGGCAGCCGGCGGGGCCCTCGACGCCCGGCTTCCCCCCAACGCGGAGGGCTTCCGGAGGCAGTGGGTGTACGTCGATGCAGCTGCGCCCAGCCCCCTATTCCAAGTCTCGGCGGCCCCCACCGAGCTGAGCCCAGGATGGGGGCACAAGGAGCTTGACGACCCACGGCTCGCGCGGGTTTCGGCCAGGCTGGCCAACTTGTAGAAGGCGGGGGTGACGATGGCGATGTTGTTGCGAGAGTTCATCCACCGACGAATTGCTCCTCTCAAGTGCCATTCCCGCCCGATGTGGAACTTTTATGGGCCCTCGCGACGCCATGAGGCTCCAAGTCCCCCCTCTTCCTTCCAGCACGCTGCGCGAACTGCTCCGTCGTTTGACCGGCGGGGAACCGGGCGAGCTTCCCCGAGATGGGCTCCCTCTGTACAACCACCGGGACGGGGAAGCCTTCGCCCAGCAGATGCCACGCTTCGACGAGTGGGGATTAATTCCTCAGGAGGGGGCGGGTCCCCGGGCCGATCCCCTCATGAGGACCTCGGGCCCTGAGAGTCCTGAGGCCGAGGCCCCCCGCTCGGCCGCGGAGGGGCGCCCTGTGTCGCCCGTCCCCCGAGCACCTGCCGCGGCCCTGCCTAGGGGTGAGGGCAACACCCCGTTGGTGACGATGGCCTCCGCCTCTGCTATAGAGTGCCTCACGCCAGACGCCGATGAATCGTCCTCAGACCCCCAAGCTCGCCGGAAGAGGAGGTGGCCCGGGGGCAGCAGCAGCTCAGCACTATGGGTGCCGATGAAGAGGAAGTGGATCGCCTTGGATGAGTAAGTGTCCGAGTCTCCTCAGTCTTCTCCTGACGTGCACCTTCTGAGTCTCTACTCCGCAGGTCTCCTCCCAACGAAGAGAGAGATGCACCGCCAACCCCACCTCCTGAGGTCACTGAGCCCGTGGTGGCCTTGCGCCCCGCGAGTCACGCGACCCTGCGCGGAGTGGCGTTTGTGCCCGAGCTCGAGCGACCCTTGGGAGGTCTTGAGCACGAGTTCCCTGCATTCTTCTCCATGCGTGGCCTCATGCTTGCAGGAGCGGGGCCGTGTCCTCCGCTGACGATCCTTCCTAAGAGCCGTGTGCCCCGTGCATTGAGGCCCTCTTCGAGCGAAGACGCGGGTTCCCAAGGGGCGCAGCTTCCATCCGTAGGGGAGGGCGAGGAGGCCCTAGCCCCCGGGCTCGCGCCGGGGGCGTGCGGCCCATCGCATGCCTTCCCTACTGGCACAGGGGAAGACGAAAGCCCTGGCCAGGCGCTCGAGCTTGCGTGTGGTCGCAGCGCCACGCGGCGCGGTTTCCTCCAAACCGCAACGAACACGCTGGGGCGCCTGGGAGTTGAGCTTGTCGACACCGACACCCGCCTCAAAGCGGAGCGCCAACGCCTGGCGCGAGAATGGCACTGGCTTGGGGTCGCCGTCAATCTCGGCCGCCTATAGCGTGAGCGTGCTCATGCGGATGCCGAGGGGTCCCTTTGTAACACCCCCGGGTATTGAGCACAATGATCACCTCTTAATCATTCCAAGTCACTATGTTTAACAGTGCCTAATCAACATTTGCATCATGACTCATTTCAAATTCCAATTCGAATTGAAACTCAAATTTAAAGTGAAAATAAAAGCTTTCCCATTTTGAAAACTAAAATGTTCATAATATTGCAAATAATCTAGAAGCAATTATAACAATACAATCTACATTAATGGAATTAGTTAAATGAATCTAACATCATGGAACAGTAACACAACAACAATATTTAATCCATTTTCATTTAATCCAAAAGTTCAAATGGAATCAATTTGACTCCAAACCTTTTTATGGCAGTGCTATATATTGCACTGTATTTATGAGCTAAGTCACCTATTTTACAAAATTGATTTGGTGGCCAAACTATTTACAAAATAGAACAGCAAAAAGAAAATAGAGAAAGAAAAAAGGAAAAGGTTAAAAACCTACTGTGTACTTGGGCTCCTAGTCGCTACAGTGCAGCCCAGCCCATCCCCACCGGCCTTCCCCTACCTCCCGCCAGCGCCAGGGAAAGGCCGTGGTAGCGCCATGGCGACCGACGCCGCGCGCGGCCAGCCCTCTCTCCCTTCCTCCCGCGAACCCTAACCCTAGGCGCCCTCGTTTTCCCCCTCTCTCTCGCCCTCTCTCGCTCGCTCCCCGTCGCCACCGAACGCATCCGCCGTCGTGCCTCGCTCGTCTTCGCGGCCACCGAGTCCGGTTCGCCGCTCCGCCGTGTCCAGAGTCGCCGCCGTCCTCGGCTACGCCGCCTATCTCGACTGGTTGGAGCTCGGAGCCACCACCGCGTCCTCCCCGAGCTCTTCCTCCTCCTATGGCCGCCGTCGATCGCAGCCCCGATTCGCCGCCGTCGAGCCCTCCCCGAGCTCGCTGCCACTCCCTACGGCTCCGCTGTGAGCACCGCGTCCCTCTCCTTCTCTCCCCGTGTTTTCCCGTGCCCGTAGACGTCGTTCCCCAACGTGCCCGAGCCCGCTGCCGCACGAGCTCGTCGCCGGCGAGCCTCCGGCGACCAAATGGCCACGCGCTCGTGCCTGTTAGCTTCACCGCGACATGTAGTTCCCCGCTAGCTATTCCTTTCGCTCCTACGCGAGCTCTCGCGCCGTTTCCGCCCACCACCGAACTCCGTCGTCCGCCGATGAGCTCGCCGCCGTCGCTACACATCGTCCCTGGTCGCGCCACCACCACCAATGGATGCACCACACTGCGGCCGATCCAATGCGCCTGACCACGCGCGAAATGGTGGCCGGAGGACGAATCCCGACCACCTCCCGAGCCGCGCCGCCGCTGGAATGGTCGCCGGCGGTGAAATCCCGGCGACGCTGACCAGGCGCCGACGTGGCAGCCTCCTGTGAGACTAACAGTGGGCCCCACGGGCCCCAGTTGACTGGGTTGACCCAGTCAACTGCTGACTGGGCACCCGTGGGCCACTGACGTGTGGGTCCCGCAGTTAATTAATCCGGATTAGGTTTAAATAAAATTTTGTGAGACTAATCAGTCACTGACAGTGCGGGCCCACCAGTTAATTAGGATAATTAGTTTAATCAAACTCTGTTTATTTAGTTCAATCACTGACCAGTGGGACCCACTGGTCAGGTTTAACCGGTCCACTGCTCTGTTGACTGCTGACATCATCAGTACGTCATGCTGACGTCACAAATTACTGTTTTGGATAATTCGTATTTAATAACTAATATTAATTCCGATAATTCCAGAAATTAATAAAAACTTTAGAAAATCATATCTTTTAAACCGTAACTCGGATGAAAATAATTTATATATGAAAAATGATCAGAAAAATCCAAAGAATGTGAATATGCCATCCATTCACCTGTTACATGCTCCTAGCATAGCAAACATGGAACTTTTCCTCTCCGGATCGTCTGTCCGTCAAATCCAAAGACCCAGGAAATATCGTCAGATATTCTCCCGCTCTGTCTGATACGTCTAGTACTGCGTTAGACTACCACTAGCACTGCGTATTGCCATGTCATGCATCGTGTTGCATCTGTTTGCTTGTATTTATTGTTTCTTCCCCCTCTTCTCTCCGGTAGCCTCCGAGACTGACGCTGCTGCTGAGCACGACTACGCCGTTGACGATCAGCCTTTTGCCGCAGAGCAGCAAGGCAAGCAACCCCCCCCCCCCCTTGAGCATTCCGATATCGCCTATTCCTTTCCCTCTTATTCTTGCATTAGATTCTTGCTACTGTATTAGTTAGCTCCTATTCTGATGCATAGCCTGCTTTTGATAAACTGTTACTGTACCTGCAATCATATCAACTGCTTAGTATAGGTTGGTCAATGAATCCCCAGTGACCCCTTAGTCCCAGTTGCCCCTGCTTCTTCATCGACGACTCGACGACCCGAAGACTCGAAGACTCGGTCAACCGACCGACGAGCCAGGCCCCTCACATCACCGCACCCCCCTTAAGTATGGCACTGCAGAGCTACTACCGAGTGCCGAGGGTGATACCTCAGTTAGCACTCCCGGTGTTAATTCTCTAGCGTAGTTAATCGGTCGTGGGTATCGAGGGTGATTCCTCCTTCCCATTTATCGGCAGCGACTCTTGCCATACACATACCTCGAGTGGGATCCCTCGAGGGTGATTCCTCGGATATCCACTTGGTGTATAAACACACAGTTACTTCGACTTGACTTTGTTTACATGTGAAAGACGGGACTGGAGGGACAGGCGGTACCACCCTGGTTGAGGTGGACCTGAGTTCCCGACAGTCTTGAGACGGGTCGGCCCCAAGGGTACCCGTGTGTAAGATGTGGTGGGATGCGCCGGTAAGGCATCCAAAAGGTTATGTTGAGGCGTGGACGGGCAGGAGAGGCCCTTGCCACACATCCTCGAGGCGGGGCGACGGACCGCACTTCATGGGTCGCGCTTTCCCCGCATTAATAAAATGCTAATGGGTTGGGTATTTGATCTGAGTTAGGTCGTTGGCCTTAATACGCACTAACCTTCACGTGGGAGAAGTTATGGGTACTCAGCGTCGTTGTATCAGCCGAAGCTCTTCGGACGTCAGCAATGGAGCGGCGCGCCCCAGATTGGACTGCAGTGTACTAGGTCTGCTTCTGGCCGCCTTCGCATCGTGTAGGAGTGCAAGGGCAAGTGGGCCCACGAACCCGCGTGCTTAGGATTTAGACCGGCGGGCTGGCCTCTTCGTTGAGCCTAGGTGGGGCGACGACGTGCTGATATCCCGAGGCCGGGCATGACCCAGGAAAGTGTGTCCGGCCGGAGGTGATTCAGGCGTGTTGGGTAATATGTGGTGCACCCCTGCAGGGATGAATAATCTATTCGAATAGCCGTGTCCACGGTAACAGGACGACTTGGAGTTGTGCCTTGACCTTATACAACTATAATTGTGATTTAATTTGAAATGAATTGTGGCTCCGAGATTGCTTCCTCACACGGGAGTCGAGGAAGAATCTCTGGGCGTGGTTACTTAATTAAATTACTACAATAATATGATTATGTATGAGATACCAGTCTACTCTCTTCTAATGCTGCAAGATGCTGAAGATGCTAGTCTTCGATAGGACTAGGCCTTCCCCTATTCTTGCTTTCTGCAGTCAGCCCAGATATAACCCCCTCCCCTTGATACTGATGCATACTTAACATAGTTCTGATGTCAGTCTTGCGAGTACTTTGGATGAGTACTCACCGCTGCTTTGCTTTCTCTTTCCCCCTCGATACGATTATGCGTTCAGACGATGGAGCCCAGGAGATGGAGTACGCCGGAGATGACTACTACACCACCGCTGGAGCCTACCACTACGTGGAGAGTACCGACGCTCAGGAGTAGTTAGGAGGTTCCCAGGCAGGAGGCCTCGCCTCTTTCGATCCGCTGCTTATGTTTGTGCTAGCCTTCTTAAGGCAAAACTTGTTTAACTTATGTCTGTACTCAGATATTATCTGCTTTAGCTGACTCGTGCTTGTCGAGCTTTGGCTTGTAATATGAAGCTGTATGACTTTAATTTGTGTCTAGTGTTGTGTTGTGATATCGATCAGTGAGTCCCTAATCTTGGTCGTACGCATTGTGTGTATGATTAGCGTACGGTCGAAATCGGGGGCGTCACAAGTTGGTATCATAGCCAACTGCCTGTAGGTAGCCCCCTTTCCAACTCCTTGGCCGAAGTTGAGTCTAGTACTTGAAAAAAAAACTTTACTAACATAGTTGTGTGGCTTACGGGCCCACTTCTCAATCGGGTGGTATTAGGATCTTTTATTCCTCTCCTATACTCTGGGTTCTGATCTCACTTCTCTTTCGGGTTAAAGATTTTGCTAACTCTAACTCTAGGTTCTCGTAACTACTTCTCCCGGAGAGCCCCCCCAGTCCAGACGATGGCTTGATTCATCAGAAGACTTCGAAGCTACTCTCTGATGTTCTTCCGAGAACTTGCTCATCGCTTTTGCGATTCCCTTCCACTGTCAACCCCTATGGGTGATTACATACAATTGTCGCTCACACTTTCATATCCAGTTGTTCTTCTTATTACAAGGTACATCGAATTATCTTACGAGTGATTCGCTCGTCCTCAGTTGTCATGGGTTTCACAAAAATCCTTTCAATTGCTATTCGATCTTCCGAAATCCTCATTATCCTTTTGCTCTTGACCTTTCTCACATGTTTGCATCATGGTTAATTCCATATGTCTAGCAATATTCATTAAATCGTTTGTGATTTTTGTTTGATTTTATTGCTTCAACCTGTGCGTGAATGCACGCAGTCATCAGTTGTTTATCATAAATTATCCGTCCGGCTCAGACGTCTTTCCAAACATGGGTTGGTTCCCGATAAATCAACCTTGATTAATTGCCCATCTAAGTCCTTTCATCTTACTTGTATTTGATCGGAACATCTGTTTCCGATACACCAAGTTGGAAATCTTAATTCCTTTGGTTATTTAAGCATCTGATGTTCTATGATCCGATGCCTTACATTCTTCTCCCTCTGATTGGGTACCGATACTCACATCAGGTCCTTTGTGGATCGCCAGACCCACTGTTGGGTTATTCCCCTGATACATGATGCCATTGGTAAACTGTGTCTTCTCCCTCTGATAAGTTGTATCCTATGCTTTCGTCAGCCATGCTCTGTTTGCAAGCATGTGTTAATTACTCTTGAAGCTTGTGGTATATGTTCCTAAGATGCCCCGTTGGGTTGAACCTATGCCTTCCATAATTCGTGTGAACCCGACAGTTTTCACGCGTCTTACTTTACTGGTGTTTTGCCAGTTAAACTTTCAAAACTACAACCTTATCAAAGGCGAGGAGTAAATGGAAGGTGATGCATTGATGAATTGGGAGTCGACCTTGAACTTTGTGCTCATGCCCATGGAAACAATGTTGATCTTATCATAGAAGCTTCTCGTAACGATAAATTTCTCTTGTATGATTTGATCTTGTATCTTTAATCTTGTCCTTTGCAATCGTGGTTCCGACCATGTTGTTCTACCTTGAATTCGTTCTCAGACAAGTTAAAGTGCTTGTCTTCCACAGATCAATATGCTAGTCTAACCTCTATGCTGATCTACCTCCGAGTATTATCCCTGGTATCTTGATAAATATCACGGAGCTATATAACTTCTTATGAGCTCCTCATCAACTATGATATTTCACTGATTCCAGTTCCCTCGTGTCCTGAGTTGTTGGACAATCAAGGACACTGATATATGAATTGAGTACGCATTGCGATTCAACAACTCTTAGTAATCTTCTTTGCTTATGAGTTTGTGCTCGATCATGTCTTTCCAAGCTGTTTGGCTACATCATCATCGTCATGCTATGGCTTGACCATGCTATTTATATCCTTCACCCCCGGAACACAATTCCAACAGTGCTCTAAGCTTACATCGAGTTTGCAACGTCATGTTGGTTGTCTTGAAGGCAATTTTGACTCTGAGCTAGCACTCTGAACTGTGGTTCCGACCACCCTTCGCTTCATCATTTCTTTGCTTGATGTCGTCGCTGATCGATTACATCTTAAAGAGACTTCTCGGCAAATGTGTCGTGATCCTCATCAGCATTCTGGGCTCTCCCAGGATATTAATTAAATTCATGATGAGAGTAGCATCCTTGTCCGTGGTAATTGGTGTTGTCGTTGGCGACATCCTTGCCATCACCTTTCATTTCTTAGTTCCCGTGTTGTTTCTAACCGGAATACTGACAAATGGACTGTGATGTGTAAATTCAACACTTATGGCATACCAACTCTATTACCTTGGAGTTAATGACTAACAAGTCCATTCTTAGTGTGTTGATGTTGAGTCAGCACTCTAACATTGGTCGTGCTACTTAGTCTGTATTCGGGTGCACTTTTCGATTAATGTTTAATGTGCATGTTTCCTTCGGGCATACCTCAATATATCATTTGGTTTTGTTCACTCAATCGTGGAGATCCTTCTTTGTGGGAATCTCGACGAATTGTTGCTGAGCCCACCAGCCACATCCTCTTCTCCCTCATGGTTCATGATGAACATTTAAGCTAGTGTAGGAAACCTTGAAAGCATTATCTTGGTGCCTAGTTCATGAAGAATATGTTTGATAAAAGAAGTGTTTTTCTATAAGTCCACGTGCATTTTTGCCACCGTGATTATGGGAAAATTTGGTCTCGCTTCCTTTGGAATCGTTCCAATTCATTCAGGCATGTGCGAAGTATTCTATTGTTTGATAGATTTGCTAACTTCACTCCATATGTATTTCCTAGCACGCCAGGCCACTGATTGATTTGATTTGTCCTAGTCCAGACTTACACATGGAACTTTGATATCCTCTATGATGGTCCCCAACCAGAAATTGATTGCATTCCATTCTAGAAACTCCCATGTGGGCACGAATGTCTTGACCTTGTGTTCATATGTCTTGCAGTCTGGCTAATGATTTGAGGCTTGCTTCTGTCGTTCTTTCCGAGATTCTTGCAACATCTTCTCGTAGATCTGTGTTGCATCCTTTTCTTCTCAGGCCTTCTATGTCTGAAGTATCCTGACACCAACCAGATCTGAATCTCGGACAGATATGATGGTTGGAACGTTATCAAGAATTATAATTTTGGTCTTTATTACTCGGTAAGGTGATGTTGTAGCTAGCACACCTGGCCGGATGACCTAATGTTATAATGCTTTGTTCAACTAGGGTTGGCATTCTTCCACGGGGGAATTGTAAGGCTTATTATATAAGTTGTTCCTACTGGATCCTTTGTGTATCCAAACTCCATCCTTTACTCGAAACACCATATCATTGCTATCCCGAAGCATGGATGTGGTATATCGATCATCAAAAGGAATAATGTAAGCTCAATGCTAATTGTTTCTTGATCAATTATTCAAACCCCATTGTATGGGCATGTCATGGATTTTCCTCGCCCCCTTATACCTAAATGGTTACCTACTTGCTAATCCTGTCATGTATATCATGCTCTGTTTTCTTTCCTTGGGAAAGATATACTCCTAAGACTTGAGTATAACCACATTTTCCTTTCCATTGGTCTGTTAATGTGATAGACCCATTTTCCTTTCCATTGGTCTGTTTAATGTGATAAACACATTTTCCTTTCCATTGGTCCATTTAATGTGATGAACACATTTTCCTTTCCATTGGTCTGGTTGATCTAATAATCACATTTTCCTTTCCATTGTTCTGTTTAACCTTTCTTGAGATTATATAGTCTAAGCAGTAATGATTCTCTGCTTAGGTAAACACCTCGGTGAACAAGTCTATCAGTAAGATCCTGTTACTATTGTTGATAACATTCCGGTAACCGCCGGTGGACGAGAACTTTGCCTATTGGTCCGCCTCATTTCTACGAGCAGGAAAAATGGTTCTATTCGTCCCCCACCCTTGGTACCGACGTTGTTGCCAACATATCTCTAGCTATCCTCTGACTCGTCTTCTTTCATAGCGGTGCAAGTTGTCACCGCTCTTACTGCTCTTAACCACATGGTCGGCCCATAACCTTCAGTTCCACAGGATCGAAACCTGACTCTCCTGTACATATTTGATTCTAAAGTATCCCTTGCACTTGGCTTCGTATGGAATTCCCGAGCCACCATCCAAGGGATGATCTATCCTTTTATCAGACGCGATATTTATTCTCGTTGCTCTAAACCCCTTTTCACCTTCTGTTTGGGCATCGAATGATTTCCTACCCATTTGAAACTTTTACACCGTCGCATTTTGCTCTTAGTGATTCCTCGAGTCTTAACTTGAGAAATAAATCTTGCGTTCCCCCCCTGAGTTCACCGTTAGGTGCCCAACTTTGTGGAGATACGGTCTTTCAGAGTTTTCCCTCTTATCGTGTTCGTAGGACGATAAAAATCCCGAAGAAAGAATGACGACTTGATCACGATGACCTGCAACAGAGAAATGAAGACATCAACGAAAGGACTCAACCTCTTCGATGAGAGCAACAAGAACAAGAAGACTCGTTAGAATTTCGTGACCAAACTTTCTCCCCCTAGCTCTACCTCTAAATTCTCGGGACAAGAATTCTTGTTAGACGAGGAGAATTGTAACACCCCTGGGTATTGAGCACAGTGATCACCTCTTAATCATGCCAAGTCACTATGTTTAACAGTGCCTAATCAACATTTGCATCATGACTCATTTCAAATTCCAATTCAAATTGAAACTCAAATTTAAAGTGAAAATAAAAGCTGTCCCATTTTGAAAACTAAAATGTTCATAATATTGCAAATAATCCAGAAGCAATTATAACAATACAATCTACATTAATGGAATTAGTTAAATGACTCTAACATCATGGAACAGTAACACAACAACAATATTTAATCCATTTTCATTTAATCCAAAAGTTCAAATGGAATCAATTTGACTCCAAACCTTTTTATGGCAGTGCTATATATTGCACTGTATTTATGAGCTAAGTCACCTATTTTACAAAATTGATTTGGTGGCCAAACTATTTACAAAACAGAACAGCAAAAAGAAAATAGAGAAAGAAAAAAGGAAAAGGTTAAAAACCTACTGTGTACTTGGGCTCCTAGTCGCTACAGTGCAGCCCAGCCCATCCCCACGGGCCTTCCCCTACCTCCTGCCAGCGCCAGGGAAAGGCCGTGGCAGCGCCATGGCGACCGACGCCGCGCGCGGCCACCGAGGCTTCCTCGGGGATAAGAACGAGCCCCCCAGCCCTCTCTCCCTTCCTCCCGCGAACCCTAACCCTAGGCGCCCTCATTTCCCCCTCTCTCTCGCCCTCTCTTGCTCGCTCCCCGTCGCCACCGAACGCATCCGCCGCCGAGCCTCGCTCGTCTTCGCGGCCACCGAGTCCGGTTCGCCGCTCCGCCGTGTCCAGCATCGCCGCCGTCCTCGGCTACGCCGCCTACCTCGACTGGTTGGAGCTCGGAGCCGCCACCGCGTCCTCCCCGAGCTCTTCCTCCTCCTACGGCCGCCGTCGATCGCAGCCCCGATTCGCCGCCGTCGAGCCCTCCCCGAGCTCGCTGCCACTCCCTACGGCTCTGCTGTGAGCACCGCGTCCCTCTCCTTCTCTCCCCGTGTTTTCCCGTGCCCGTAGATGTCGTTCCCCAACGTGCCCGAGCCCGCTGCCGCAAGAGCTCGTCGCCGGCGAGTCTCCGGCGACCAAATGGCCACGCGCTCGTGCCCGTTAGCTTCATCGCGACGTGTAGTTCCCCGCTAGCTAGTCCTTTCGCTCCTACGCGAGCTCTCGCGCCGTTTCTGCCCACCACTGAACTCCGGCGTCCGCCGATGAGCTCGCCGCCGTCGCTACACCCCGTCCCCGGCCGCGCCACCACCACCAATGGACGCACCGCACTGCGGCCGATCCAACGCGCATGACCACGCGCGAAATGGTGGCCGGAGGACGAATCCCGACCACCTCCCGAGCCGCGCCGCTGCTGGAATGGTCACCCGCGGCGAAATCCCGGCGACGCTGACCAGACGCCGACGTGGCAGCCTCCTGTGAGAGTGACAGTGGGCCCCACGGGCCCCAGTTGACTGCGTTGACCCAGTCAACTGCTGACTGGGCACCCGTGGGCCACTGACGTGTTGGTCCCGCAGTTAATTAATCCGGATTAGGTTTAAATAAAATTTAGTGAGACTAATCAGTTACTGACAGTGTGGGCCCACCAGTTAATTAGGATAATTAGTTTAATCAAACTCTGTTTATTTAGTTCAATCACTGACTAGTGGGACCCACTGGTCAGGTTTAACCGGTCCACTGCTCTGTTGACTGCTGACATCATCAGTACGTCATGCTGACATTTTGGATAATTCGTATTTAATAATTAATATTAATTCCGATAATTCCAGAAATTAATAAAAACTTTAGAAAATCATATCTTTTAAACCGTAACTCGGATGAAAATAATTTATATATGAAAAATGATCAGAAAAATCCAAAGAATGTGAATATGCCATCCATTCACTTGTTACATGCTCCTAGCATAGCAAACATGGAACTTTTCCCCTCCGGATCGTCTGTCCGACAAATCCAAAGACCCGGGAAATATCGTCAGATATTCTCCCGCTCCGTCTGATACGTGTAGTACTGCGTTAGACTACCCCTAGCACTGCGTATTGCCATGTCATGCATCGTGTTGCATCTGTTTGCTTGTATTTATTGTTTCTTCCCCCTTTCTCTCCGGTAGCCTCCGAGACTAACGCTGCTGCCGAGTACGACTACGCCGTTGACGATCAGCCTTTTGCCACAGAGCAGCAAGGCAAGCAACCCCCTCCTTGAGCATTCCGATATCGCCTATTCCTTTCCCTCTTATTATTGCATTAGATTCTTGCTACTGTATTAGTTAGCTCCTATTCTGATGCATAGCCTACTTTTGATAAACTGTTACTGTACCTGCAATCATATCAACTGCTTAGTATAGGTTGGTCAATGAATCCCCAGTGACCCCTTAGTCCCAGTTGCCCCTGCTTCTTCATCGACGACTCGACGACCCGAAG
Organism: Elymus sibiricus; assembly: GCA_039707655.1. Lineage (NCBI taxonomy): Eukaryota > Viridiplantae > Streptophyta > Magnoliopsida > Poales > Poaceae > Elymus > Elymus sibiricus. The sequence goes on along the minus strand of CM077675.1, from coordinate 187,800,942 downwards.
ACTCGAAGACTCGGTCAATCGACCGACGAGCCAGGCCCCTCACATCACCGCACCCCCCTTAAGTATGGCACTGCAGAGCTACTACCGAGTGCCGAGGGTGAAACCTCAGTTAGCACTCCCGGTGTTAATTCTCTAGCGTAGTTAATCGGTCGTGGATATCGAGGGTGATTCCTCCTTCCCATTTATCGATAGCGACTCTTGCCATACACATACCTCGAGTGGGATCCCTCGAGGGTGATTCCTCGGATATCCACTTGGTGTATAAACACACAGTTACTTTGACTTGACTTTGTTTACATGTGAAAGACGGGACCGGAGGGACAGGCGGTACCACCCTGGTTGAGGTGGACCTGAGTTCCCGACAGTCTTGAGATGGGTCGGCCCCAAGGGTACCCGTGTGTAAGATGTGGTGGGATGCGCCGGTAAGGCATCCAAAAGGTTATGTTAAGGCGTGGACGGGCAGGAGAGGCCCTTGCCACACATCCTCGAGGAGGGGCGACGGACCGCACTTCATGGGTCGCGCATTCCCCGCATTAATAAAATGCTAATTGGTTGGGTATTTGATCTGAGTTAGGTCGTTGGCCTTAATACGCACTAACCTTCACGTGGGAGAAGTTATGGGTACTCAGCGTCGTTGTATCAACCGAAGCTCTTCGGACGTCAGCAATGGAGCGGCGCGCCCCGGATTGGACTGCAGTGTACTAGGTCTGCTTCTGGCCGCCTTCGCATCGTGCAGGAGTGCAAGGGCAAGTGGGCCCACGAACCCGCGCGCTTAGGATTTAGACCGGCGGGCTGGCCTCTTCGTTGAGCCTTGGTGGGGCGACGACGTGCTGATATCCTGAGGCCGGGCATGACCCAGGAAAGTGTGTCCGGCCGGAGGTGATTCAGGCGTGTTGGGGAATATGTGGTGCACCCCTGCAGGGATGAATAATCTATTCGAATAGCCGTGTCCACGGTAACAGGACGACTTGGAGTTGTGCCTTGACCTTATACAACTATAATTGTGATTTAATTTGAAATGAATTGTGGCTCCGAGATTGCTTCCTCACACGGGAGTCGAGGAAGAATCTCTGGGCGTGGTTACTTAATTAAATTGCTACAATAATATGATTATGTATGAGATACCAGTCTACTCTCTTCTAATGCTGCAAGATGCTGAAGATGCTAGTCTTCGATAGGACTAGGCCTTCCCCTATTCTTGCTTTCTGTAGTCAGCCCAGATATAACCCCCTCCCCTTGATACTGATGCATACTTAACATAGTTCTGATGTCAGTCTTGCGAGTACTTTGGATGAGTACTCACCGCTGCTTTGCTTTCTCTTTCCCCCTCGATACGATTATGCGTTCAGACGATGGAGCCCAGGAGATGGAGTATACCGGAGATGACTACACCACCACCGCTGGAGCCTACCACTACGTGGAGAGTACCAACGCTCAGGAGTAGTTAGGAGGTTCCCAGGCAGGAGGCCTCGCCTCTTTCGATCCGTTGCTTATGTTTGTGCTAGCCTTCTTAAGGCAAAACTTGTTTAACTTATGTCTGTACTCAGATATTATCTACTTCAGCTGACTCGTGCTTGTCGAGCTTTGTATTCGAGCCCTCGAGGCCCCTGGCTTGTAATATGAAGCTGTATGACTTTAATTTGTGTCTAGTGTTGTGTTGTGATATCGATCAGTGAGTCCCTAATCTTGGTCGTACGCATTGTGTGTATGATTAGCGTACGGTCGAAATCGGGGGCGTCACAAGTTGGTATCAGAGCCAGTTGCCTGTAGGTAGCCCCCTTTCCAACTCCTTGGCGAAGTTGAGTCTAGTACTTGAAAAAAAAACTTTACTAACATAGTTGTGTGGCTTACGGGCCCACTTCTCGATCAGTGAGTCCCTAATCTTGGTCGTACGCATTGTGTGTATGATTACCGTACGGTCAAAATCGGGGGCTTCACAACCTTGCCCCGGCGAGGGAGGCCCGCGACCGCTTCCTCACGGAGGCCCAAGCCACAGACAGCCGACGCAAGGCCGCGGAGAAGCGCTTGGAGGAGCTTCGAGCCTCCAATGCCGCCCTTGAAAGGCAAGTCTAGGTGCGCAGGGCCGCGCTTGACGCCCTGGCGGTCGAGCCACCCACAGGCAGCACGGGGCCCCGCATATTTGAAGACACACTAACGCTGGAGGCACTGGAGCAGAGTCTGGAGTGCGAGAGGCTGGAGGTGAGGGAGCGCCAGGTGTCCATCGCCGAGGACTCCCTCGCCATCCAGGAGGCGAAGGTCCAGGGGGAGGTCAGCGACAAGGTGGCGGAGGTCTGGCGCGCCCTCACCAAGTATTACCGTGCGAAGTTGAAGCTCCAGGAGTTCCGTTTCTGTAGGCGATGCGATGACCTGAAAAGCGAGGCCGACGACCTCAGGAAAAGGTTAGTCCTGAAGGAGCGACGCGAGAAGGCCGTGATGGACGCCCAAGCTGCTGCCGAGGCCGAGCTGTCTTTCCTCTACGAGCAAGTGAAGGGCGTTACTTCCCTTGCAGAGAAGGCTTCGGATGAGGCGGACCGTGCTCGCGGGCTGCTGCATACGCGCTCCAAGATGTTCCAATCCCTCGAGAAGAGGGCCCATCGGGCCTTGAGCAACATATGCGGCGAGAGCGTCTCGACCCCACTCGTCCGTGATGATGTCGGGTACCTGGGCTTCTTCACTAGGGTCGTGGAGCGTCTTGAGGAGGGTGCGGAGAAGATCCACGAACTCGTGGAGGAGAAACGCCGCGACCTCTTGGCGCGGGCGGCTTCACGCGTCTTCAGCCATCTCCTCCGCCTCGACCCACACTTCGACTTCGAGGCTGTGCTCGCCCCCGTGCCCGAAGTGGTCCAAGGCGCCCTTGCCGAGTGGGTGGAGGACCATGTGGAGGACTTGATCGCGGGGTTTTCTTCTGCTGACTGGGAGGGCCAGCTTGGGGTCGAGGAGTGCGAGTCCGGCGACGGCGGTGACGATGAGGGCGACGACGGCAGCATGTCTCCATAGGTAGTCTACGTGTTTACCTGTCAGGGTCATAAACGTGGCCCCGCAGCGATTTGAATGTATTTTGGAGAGACTTTTTCATGATGCTCCCTCATGACGTAATAAGTAGCATTGTACTCCTTTGTGCCAAGAGTCCCTGCCAATTCAGTCGAGCGTGTCGCGCGTGGGTTCGAACGCCAAGGCCTTGGTGAGGTGTGCGCGGGAAACCACCCACTGTGTCCAGCCCCCGCTCGTGGGACACGCGAGGGAGAAAGAGAGCCGGCAGCTGCCGAACTTCTTAAAGAAAGCAAGACGCAAAACGGAAAAATGTTACCAGAAGAGAATGTCCCTCCCCCTTTCCTGGAGAAAAACGCAAGAACTCCAAATTTCATTCCAAAAGGTGGCAAATTTGAATACAAAAAGGGGCAAAAGAGCTGCCATGTCCGGCACCTAGGCTAGTCTTCGTCTTCGTCTTCCCCCGAGCGCGGAGCGTAGGGCTTCCACTAGGCGTGGGCATAGTCATTGGAGGACAGGGTCGTCCGCCAGCACGGAGCATGGGGCTTCCACTTGGGCATGGGCGGGAACCCCTCCGTGTCCTCGGGGGGCTCCGGGCGTATAAAACCCACTCATTATTACATGAGAGTGTCAAGGGTTGAGCCCAGGGGTGCGCAGGAGGCTCCATGCCTCCGGGACACGGAGCCCACTTCCTGCCCCCAAGCATGATGTGGCGAAGCGGGGTCGGCCCCGAACGGGTCCTCGGGCGCGGGGGAAACCCCCAACGCTCTCCGCAAGGAGGACCCGGTTCGGAACGGGGCCTCGGGCCCCCGAAAGCCCGGAGGTGGATGTCATTGTTGCAGTGGTGCCGCGGCCCCCCGCGAGGCGGACGAGGCCTGGCGCGGGGCCCTTCCATCAAGCGCGAGGCTGGCGCCCGGGACGGTGCCCCAGTGCGCCTCACAAGGGTGCCCGGGAGACTCGCACGGACACTCAACCCCCTGCCCCCAGGCAGACCGGGCCGGACCTGGAGACTTGGGCGAGTACCTAATCTTCTTCCGCCAGACGGGGGAAGCCCGGTCCAGAGACATGGGCGCGTGTTCCACCCTCCGTCTCTGGGCAGGCGACACCCGTCCCGGAGACATGGGCGTGTGTTCCACCCTCCATCTCAAGGTGGGGAGCGCCTGGCCTGGGGACATGAGCGTGTGTCCACCCTCCGTCTCCAGGCATGGAGCGCCTGGCCTCGGGACATGGGCGTGTGTTCCACCCTCCATCTCCAGGCAGGTGACGCCCGGTCCGGGGACACAGGCGCCTGCTCAGGGTAGCTCCCCACCAGTGGGCGTGCCTCGCGAAGCTGCCAATACCAGGCACCCTCTCAAGACCGACCCCGCCAGCCGCCCCCGCGAGGCCGCGCGTGCCAGCCCTGACGAAAGCCGCTCGCGAGGTCGCGTATGCTCCTCCTGTCGTCGTAGTGGCCGGCGCTGCACCCTCCATGGCTTGGGGGCCTGTCAGCATGCTCGTCGCGGAGGGACTTGAGCCCCCGGGCGCGGGCGTAGATGAGTCGCCTGCCGCCCACTCCGGAGGCGGCGGGCGCGCCGGGTGGTGCGAGGCGGCGCCCGCCTCCCACAGGTCTTCATCCGTGCCGGGGGTGAACTCCTGCGTGCCTGACGCCCTGGGCCGCTCCTCTTGCTCGCGCGGGCGCGTGTCGTAGCGCGCTTCCGAGGGGCATCCGCGTGTCCCCAGCGTCATGGCGGTTGGTTAGGGGGCTCCACCGATGCGAGCCCCCTGGCCCGTCCCGTAGGGGAGCGCCAGGGCCACGCCGGCCGTTTTGACGCGCCTAGCCATGCGAGACAGCCAGTCGTCGTAGCGGTTGCGAGCGGCGCGGTAGCGCAACAGTTCGCGGGCCACGAGGAGCGTGACTCGCCCGCTCATCAGGTCGCGGCGATCTCGGGAGGACGACGCGCGGCGTGGAAGTGGGCAGGAGTCGGGGCGACGATGCCGCGCTGCGCGTTGGGTGAGGGCGGTAAACCCCGGCGCCCTGATACGTCTCCGTCGTATCTATAATTTTTTATTGTTTCATGCCAATATTCTACAACTTTCATATACTTTTGGCAACTTTTTATACTATTTTTGGGACTAACATATTGATCCAGTGCCCAGTGCCAGTTCCTGTTTGTTGCATGTTTTTTGTTTCGCAGAAAATCCATATCAAACGAAGTCCAAACGGGATAAAAACTTACGAAGAATTTTTTTGGAATATATGTGAATTTTGGGAAGTGGAATCAACAGAAGGCGGTGCCCGAGGGGCCCACAAGCCATAGGGGCGCGCTAGGCTGGCTTGTGGCCACCCCGTAAGGCGGTTGGTGCCCTTCTTTCGCCGCAAGAAAGCTAATGTCCGGATAAAAATCGTGTTAAAATTTCAGCCTAATCGGAGTTACGGATCTCCGGGAATTTAAGAAACGGTGAAAGGCCAGAATCTAAAAAGGCAGAAACAGAAGGAAACAAAGAGAGAGATCCAATCTCGGAGGGGCTCTCGCCCCTCCGCCGCCATGGAGGCCGTGGACCAGAGGGGAAACCCTTCTCCCATCTAGGGGGAAGGACAAGGAAGAAGAAGAAGGAGGGTGGCTCTCTCCCCCTCTCTCCCGGTGGTGCCGGAACGCCGCCGGGGCCATCATCGTGACGGCGATCTACACCAACAACTTCGCCGCCGTCATCACCAACTCTCCCCCCTCTATGCAGCGGTGTAACACCCCTTCTCCTCGCTGTAATCTCTACTTAAACATGGTGCTCAACGCTATATATTATTTCCCAATGATGTATGGCTATCCTATGATGTTTGAGTAGATCCGTTTTGTCCTATGGGTTGATTGATGATCATGATTGGTTTGAGTTGCATGTTTTATTATTGGTGCTGTCCTATGGTGCTCTCCATGTCGCGCAAGCGTGAGGGATCCTCGCTGTAGGGTGTTGCAATGTGTTCATGATTTGCCTATGGTGGGTTGCTTGAGTGACAGAAGCATAAACCCGAGTAGGTGGGTTGTTGCATATGGGAGTAAAGAGGACTTGATACCTTATAATGCTATGGTTGGGTTTTACCTTAATGATCTTTAGTAGTTGCGGATGCTTGCTAGAGTTCCAATCATAAGTGCATATGATCCAAGTAGAGAAAGTATGTTAGCTTATGCCTCTCCCTCATATAAAATTGCAATAATGATTACCGGTCTAGTTATCGATTGCCTAGAGACAAATAACTTTCTTGTGAAAAAAAGCTCTCTACTAAGACGAACTTAGTTGTTTCTTTATCTAGTCAGCCCCTAGTTTTTATTTACGTGTTCTTTATTATCTTGCAAACCTATCCTATCACACCTACAAAGTACTTTTAGTTTCATACTTGTTCTAGGTAAAGCGAACGTTAAGCGTGCGTAGAGTTGTATCGGTGGTCGATAGAACTTGAGGGAATATTTGTTCTACCTTTAGCTCCTCATTGGGTTCGACACTCTTACTTATCGAAAGAGGCTACAACTCATCCCCTATACTTGTGGGTTATCAAGACCTTTTTCTGGCGCCGTTGCCGGGGAGCAATAGCGTGGGGTGAATATTCTCGTGTGTGCTTGTTTCCTTTATCACTAAGTAGATTTTATTTGTTGTTCTAAGTTGTTCTATATCTTTAGTTATGGATATGGAACACGAAATACCAAAAAAATTAGGTGTACTTGTTACTCATGGAGATGGGGAACCTCCTAAAACCCTCGATGCTCGTTATGTGAAAGATATTAGGCACTACTTTGATAATCCTCTGAAAACCAACTTGATAATGGGATACACGTTGGATCAACGTGAATACTTTAGGGATTATCGCTTATCTCAAAAAGGGAAACACTTATGGGATCAAATTAGAATACTGGAATTGTTTGCTTGGGATGCATGCTCGAGATGTGACTTTACTTGTTGCTCTAATATAGAAGCTCGACACCTTCCCTTTCAATGCAAATTTAATGATAATGAAACCTTAGCTTCTTATGCTAAAGGTATTTATGATTACTATGATGTGGAACGAATAGAAGAATTTGTTGTTTTTAAAGGTGCTTATGAAATTGCTTCTTTGCTTGAAAAGTATGATGATGATGTTCCTTACGAATCTGAAATTTTTACCATACTTAAATATTGCTATGAGAATTATGATTGCAATGCTGATATTATTGAATTTATTGAGAGAATGTCTGCTGCCTTGGAAGAGACTAATATTTTGCAGGAATCTATGGAAGAAGAAATTGCTGAAACTGTGAGCTCATTAGACGAAAAAGATGAGGAGGAGAGCGAAGAACAAAAGGAGGAAGAGCGGATTAGCTACCCGTGCCCACCTTCTAATGAGAGTAACTCTTCAACTCATACATTGTTTAATTTCCCTTCGTGCTTACCGAAGGATGAATGCTATGATAATTGCTATGATCCCTTGGATTCGTTTGAAATATCCCTTTTTGATGAACTTGATGCTTGCTATGCTTGTGGCCATGATGCCAATATGAATGATGCTTATGGAGATGAACTTGCTATAGTTCCTTATGTTAAACGTGAAATGTTGCTATTGCACCCACACCTGATAGTCCTATTATCTTTTTGAATTCTCCCAAGTACACTATATCGGAGAAGTTTGCACTTATTAAGGATTATATAGATGGGTTGCCTTTTACTATTACACATGATGATTTTGATAGATATAATATGCATGTGCTTGCTTCTCCTACTTGCACTTATTATGAGAGAGGAACTACATCTCCGCCTCTCTATGTTTCCAATATGATAAAATTGCAAGAAACTGCTTATGCTATGTATTGGCCTTTACTTTGTGTGCATGAATTGTTCTTTTATGACATGCCGATGCATATGAAGAGAGTTAGACTTCGTTGTTACATGATATATGTTACTTTGTGCTCACTACTAAATTACAAATCATTGTTAATTAAAATTGGCTTTGATATACCTTGGGATCCGGGTGGATCCATTACTTGAGCACTTTATGCCTAGCTTAATGGCTTTAAAGAAAGCGCTGCCAGGGAGACAACCCGGAAGTTTTAGAGAGTCATTTTATTCTGTTGTGTGCTTTTATATATGTCAAAAAAACAAAAAAAATAAAGAGGGGAACCTTTAAATTTTCAAAAAGAAAAGTGAAAGTGAGAGGGACGAGCATTGTGAAAGTGGGAGCTAGCCTTGAACTTTGTTCATGCCCATGGAAACCTTGTGAATCTTAATTATAGAGAATTTTCAACAAAAATAATTATCCCCTTGTATAAATCCATTGTATTATAAAAATAATGTGCCAAGAATTACCTTTAGGGTGTTTAAATTGCTTGTTTGATATGTGCTGTGTAAAAACAGAAACTTTTGCTGCAGTGTTTGAATTTTAATATTTTACTGGAGCATGAAAAATTCTGAAATTTTTACACAATACTGTTATACAAATTCTTGACCACGTCCTAATTTTTCAGAATTTTTAGAGTTACAGAAATATAGTAAATGTTCAGATTGCTACAGACTGTCCTGTTTAAGACAGATTCTGTTTTTGATGCATTGTTTTGCTAGTTTTGATGAAACTATCGATTTTATCGGTGGTATAAGCCATAAAGAAGTTATAATACAGTAGCTACAATGCAAAAATAGAATGTGAATGGGTTTGCAACAGTTCTTAAAGTGGTAATTTGCTTTATTATACTAACGGATCTCACGAGGGTTTTGTTAAGTTTTGTGTGATTGAAGTTTTCAAGTTTTGGGTGAGATTACGATGGATGAAGGAATAAGGAGTGGAAATAGACTAAGCTTGGGGATGCCCGAGGCACCCCAAGGTAATATTCAAGGACTCCCAAGAAACTAAGCTTGGGGATGCACCGGAAGGCCTCCCCTCTTTCTTCTAACAACCATCGGTAATTTTACTTGGAGCTATATTTTTATTCGTCACATGATATGCGTAAATCTTGGAGCGTCGTGTGCTTTTTATTTTTCTTTTAATAATACACCATGCTGGTATGATAAAGTCCTTGGTTGATTTATAGAAGGCTCTTTGCACCTCACTTATATCTTTTGAGTATGGCTTTATAGAATGCTTCATGTGCTTCACTTATATCATTTGAAGTTTGGATTGCCTGTTTCTCTACACATAGAAAACCACCATTTGTAGAATGCTCTTTTGCTTCACTTATATTTTTTAGAGCGTGGGCATATCTTTTGTAGAAAGAATTAAACTCTCATGCTTCACTTATATCTATTTAGAGAGTTAACAGGAGTTGGTCATTCACATGGTTAGTCATAAAATCCTACATAAAAGTTGTAGATCACTGAATATGATATGTTTGATTCCTTGCAATAGTTTTGCGATATAAAGATGGTGATACTAGAGACATGCTAGTGAGTAATTGTGGATTGGTAGAAATATTTGTGTTAAAGTTTGTGATTCCCGTAGCATGCACGTATGGTGAACCGTTATGTGAAGAAGTCGGAGCATGATTTATTTATTGATTGTCATCCTTTGTGTGGAGGTCGGGAGCGCGTGATGGTTAACTCCTACCAACCTCTCCCCTAGGGGCATGCATCTAATACTTTGTTTCGATAGCTAATAGATTTTTGCAATAAGTATGTGAGTTCTTTATGACTAATGTTGAGTCCATGGATTATACGCACTCTCATCCTTCCACCATTGGTAGCCTCTCTAGTACCGCGCAACTTTCGCCGGTGCATTACACCCACCATATATCCTTCCTCAAAACAGCCACCATACCTACCTATTATGGCATTTCCATAGCCATTCCGAGATATATTGCCATGCAACTTCCACCGTTCCGTTTATTATGACACGCACCATCATTGTCATATTGCTTTGCATGATCGTAAGATAGCTAGCATGATGTTTTCATGGGTTGTCCGTTTTTTGATGTCATTGCTACGCTAGATCATTGCACATCCCGGTACACCGCCGGAGGCATTCATATAGAGTCATATTTTGTTCTAGTATCGAGTTGTAATTCTTGAGTTGTAAGTAAATAAAAGTGTGATGATCTTCATTATTAGAGCATTGTCCCGTGAGAGAAAAGGATGGTGGAAGCTATGATTCCCTCACAAGTTGGGATGAGTCTCCGGACTTTACAAATAAATAAAAGAGGCCAATGAAGCCCAAATAAAAAAAGAGGCCAAAGATGCCCACCAAAATAAAAAAAATGAGAGAAAGAGAGAAGGGACAATGCTACTCTCTTTTTCCACACTTGTCCTTCAAAGTAGCACCATGATCTTCATGATAGAGAGTTTCCTATTTTTGTCACTTTCATATAACTAGTGGAATTTTTCATCATTATGCACAACCACTTAGTTTCTTTTTGAGCTTTCATACACTTATAGCTCTAGTGCATCCGTTGCATGGCAATCCCTACTCACTCACATTGATATCTATTGATGGGCATCTCCATAGCCCGTTGATACGCCTAGTTGATGTGAGACTATCTTCTCCTTTTCCTCACAACCTCCACCATATTCTATTCCACCTATAGTGCTATATCCATGGCTCACGCTCATGTATTGCGTAAGAGTTGAAAAGGTTTGAGAACATAAAAGGTGTGAAACAATTGCTTGACTTGTCATCGGGGTTGTGCATGATTTAAATACTTTGTGTGGGGAAGATGGAGCATAGCCAGACCATATGATTTTGTAGGGATAGCTTTCTGAGGCCATGTTATTTCGAAAGGACACAATTGCCTTGTTAGTATGCTTGAAGTATTACTGCTTTCATGTCAATATTAAACAATTGCTTTGAATCACTCGTGTCTTAATATTCATGCCATGATTAGATTATATGATCAAGATTATGCTAGGTAGCATTCCACATCAAAAATTATCTTTTTTATCATTTACCTACTCGAGGACGAGCAGGAATTAAGCTTGGGGATGCTGATACGTCTCCGTCGTATCTATAATTTTTGATTGTTTCATGCCAATATTCTACAACTTTCATATACTTTTGGCAACTTTTTATACTATTTTTGGGACTAACATATTGATCCAGTGCCCAGTGCCAGTTCCTATTTGTTGCATGTTTTTTGTTTCGCAGAAAATCCATATCAAACGAAGTACAAACGGGATAAAAACTTACGGAGATTTTTTTTTGGAATATATGTGAATTTTGGGAAGTGGAATCAATAGAAGGCGGTGCCCGAGGGGCCCACAAGCCATAGGGGCGCGCCCAGGGGGTAGGGCGCGCCAAGCTGGCTTGTGGCCACCCCGTAAGGCGGTTGGTACCCTTCTTTCGCCGCAAGAAATCTAATATCCGGATAAAATTCGTGTTAAAATTTCAGCCCAATCGGAGTTACGGATCTCCGGGAATTTAAGAAACGGTGAAAGGCCAGAATCTAAAAAGGCAGAAACAGAAGGAAACAGAGAGAGAGATCCAATCTTGGAGGGGCTCTCGCCCCTCCGCCACCATGGAGGCCATGGACCAGAGGGCAAACCCTTCTCCCATCTAGGGGGAAGGACAAGGAAGAAGAAGAAGGAGGGGGGCTTTCTCCCCCTCTCTCCCGGTGGTGCCGGAATGCCGCCGGGGCCATCATCGTGACGGCGATCTACACCAACAACTTCGCCGCCGTCATCACCAACTCTCTCCCCCTCTATGCAGCGGTGTAACACCCCTTCTCCCCGCTGTAATCTCTACTTAAACATGGTGCTCAACGCTATATATTATTTCCCAATGATGTATAGCTATCCTATGATGTTTGAGTAGATCCGTTTTGTCCTATGGGTTGATTGATGATCATGATTGGTTTGAGTTGCATGTTTTATTATTGGTGCTGTCCTATGGTGCTCTCCATGTCGCGCAAGCGTGAGGGATCCTCGATGTAGGGTGTTGCAATGTGTTCATGATTTGCCTATGGTGGGTTGCTTGAGTGACAGAAGCATAAACCCGAGTAGGTGGGTTGTTGCATATGGGAGTAAAGAGGACTTGATACCTTATAATGCTATGGTTGGGTTTTACCTTAATGATCTTTAGTAGTTGCGGATGCTTGCTAGAGTTCCAATCATAAGTGCATATGAACCAAGTAGAGAAAGTATGTTAGCTTATGCCTCTCCCTCATATAAAATTGCAATAATGATTACCGGTCTAGTTATCGATTGCCTAGAGACAAATAACTTTCTTCTGACAAAAAGCTCTCTACTAAGATGAACTTAGTTGTTTCTTTATCTAGTCAGCCCCTAGTTTTTATTTTCAAGTTCTTTATTATCTTGCAAACGTATCCTATCACACCTACAAAGTACTTCTAGTTTCATACTTGTTCTAGGTAAAGCGAACATTAAGCGTGCGTAGAGTTGTATCGGTGGTCGATAGAACTTGAAGGAATATTTGTTCTACCTTTAGCTCCTCATTGGGTTCGACACTCTTACTTATCGAAAGAGGCTACAACTGATCCCCTATACTTGTGGGTTATCACGCCCGTCGGAGGCCGAGCTGGTGATGGCGTCTGCCAACGGGGGGCAAGGCGGCGCGGGGCACTGTGGCCCGCAAGCGTCGCCCGGGCGATGCGAGCAGCTCGGCGCTCGGCATGAGCTCGATATCCTTTAGCCATGGGGGCGGCGAGCGGAGGCGGGGTGAAGCTGAGGTGGAGACCCCGTCACACGTCCCCTACCTGGCACGCCAAATGTCCGATTTTGGGCTCCGCAAAACCCGAACAGGTTCGAACACAGGGGCGTGCGCGAAGATCCCAACCAGCTTCGGCCTCAAGCTCACGGCTCCACATGCTTGCCGAATCGAACTCACTCAATCACGGGGAAGAAGACTAACACGCGGATTTACCCAGGTTCGGGCCGCTGTGACGCGTAAACCCTACTCCTGCTTTGGGTGGATTGCCTCATGAGGAAGTTTGCGGATGAACTGGTACAGTGGTGAGTAACCTCGCCAGGGCGCTCGGGTCGTTCTGGATCTGTCCCCTTCTACGGAGTGGCCTAGTCCCTATTTATAATGGCCCGGGTCCTCTTCCCTTATCGCAATGGCAGGAAGGGATCCCACAACGGCCATTTACGAAGGGGGACAGGGAGTACACCTTATCCTGACATAAGGTGGTCTTCGCCTGCAAAGTCCATGGTCGTGATGCAGAGGTGGGCTCGACGATGACGTCCGTCCTGCGGGGCTCGTGGTCTTGGTCTTGTTGCGTCGGAAGGGAAACCTTTGGGGGGATGCCTTAGGAACTTGCGTACGTCCTTGCCTCCTTTGCACCAAGGAGGAAACTGCTTCTTCTGTGCCCGCTGGCGCCCGCCTAGCCCGGCTGGCGTGAGCCCAACCTCTTGAGGCCGAGTGCTGCATAGATATCTTCGCCCCTCGGGAGGGAGCCTGGAGAGGCCTCCTACTTCTGGGGGTCTTGGTGTCGTCCTCCTCGCGAGGGTGGGACTCTCGCGAGGCCTTGTCCTGGGCGATCCCACGCCGGGCCGTACTGGCTGTCGAAGTGGGCCACGCCCTGGGCTGCAGGCAGGCAGGTCTGGGTACCCCCGTTCCCAGAACGCCGACAAATTTCATTGTCCCTAAGGACCCACAAGATCAAGAACGGTTCAAGCTGCAACTTACAGCCACCGCCCGAAGCCTGAAGCAGAAGCAGCAGCAGCTAAAAGCCGAACAAGATACCCTGAATGACAGATGGACGATCGTCCTAGCAGCCAAAGAAGGGTACGGCTATGAACGGATGGATCAAAACAAAATCTACCCACGCTGATGTTTGCTGTCACAATTCGACGATGAGGTCCTTGAGCCCGCGCCACCTAGATGCACTCAGGGAAACCAGCAAGACCGCCCCCCTTGAGGATGGGACATGACGGTTGGAGAGGCCGAAGACCCACCAGCACTCCCACGCAGGAGAGGAAAGGAGACAACACAGGCTAAAGACCCATATGACCTACGATACGACCTGGATGCTAGAACAGGTCACACAAGATCCATCTATGGATCAGATGGTACACTCCCGCTAGACAGGACGGATACCAAGATTGGCTCGACCGAAATGATAGAGAACGGGAACAACACCGGGTCCGGATGAGAGATGATCTCCTGCATGACGTAGCTCGAGTGAGGGGCGCCGCTCACCCAATGTGCTTTACAGATGAGGTGATGCAGCATCAGTTCCCCGAAGGGTTTAAACCCGTAAACATCGAACAATACGACGGGACAACAGACCCGGCCGTGTGGATTGAAGACTTCCTTCTCCACATTCGTATGGCCCGAGGAGATGATCTCCAAGCCATAAAATACTTACCATTAAAGCTTAAAGGACCAGCGCGACACTGGTTAAACAACCACCCTGAAAACTCCATTGGGAGCTGGGAAGAGCTCGAGGATGCCTTCCGAGCTAACTTTCAAGGCACCTATGTCCGGCCCCCGGACTCCGATGACTTGAGCCACGTTGTTCAACAGCCCAATGAATCAGCCCGACAATTTTGGAATCGGTTCTTGACTAAGAAGAACCAGATCGTCGACTGTTTGGATGCCGAGGCAATAGCTTCTTTCAGGCACAACATCCGGGATGAATGGCTAGCTCGTCAGCTCGGCCAAGACAAGCCAAGAACAATGTCGGCCCTTACCTCACTCATGACCCGCTTTTGCGCGGGTGAGGACAGTTGGTTAGCTCGTCGAAACAACAACCCCGAAGGCCCCGGCACCTTGGAAGTTCGGGATGGAAACGGGAAACCACGACGCAACAAGAGCAAGCACCAACACAACAACGGCGATGCCAAGGATACGGCCATAAATGTCGGATTCAGCAACTCCAAATCAGAACCGCAGAAGAAGCCCTCCAAAGGGAATCGGGATGGACCTACCACGCTGGATAAAATCATGGATAGGCCCTGCTAGATCCACGGCACCCCAGACAAGCCCGCCACTCACACCAACCGTAACTGTTGGGTGATCAAACGGGCCAGCAAACTCACTGCCAAAGAGCAAGGCAAGGGCCTCCGCAGTGAAGACGATGACGAGCCTCGCGGGCCGAACAATGGTGGCCAGAAGCAATTCCCTCCTGAGGTAAAAACTGTGAACATGATATACGTCACACACATACCAAAGAAGGAGCGGAAGCATGGCTTCGGGAAGTCTATGTCGTAGAACTCGTAGCTTTGAAATTCAACCCATGGTCGGCATGCCCGATCACCTTCGAGCGTAGGGACCACCCGACCAGTATCCATCATGGAGGATCAGTGGCCCTGGTACTTGATCCCATCATCGATGGGTACCACCTAACTAGAGTCCTCATGGACGGAGGCAGCAGCCTCAATCTGATTTACTCAGATACAGTGAGAAAAATGGGTATTGATCCGTCAAGGATCAAAGCCAGCAACACCACCTTTAAAGGGGTAATCCCAGGCGTCGAAGCCCACTGCTCGGGCACCGTGACTCTGGAAGTAGTGTTCGGCTCACTCGACAACTTCCGCAATGAAGACTTGATCTTCGACATCGCCCCTTTTCGCAGCGGCTATCATGCACTCCTCGGTCGTACAGCGTTCGCTCGCTTCAATGTTGTCCCCCATTACGCATATCTAAAGCTCAAGATGCCCGGACCCAAGGGTGTCATCACGGTCAGTGGCAACACGGAGAGCTCACTTCGAACTGAGGAGCACACAGCGGCTCTGGCAGCCGAAGTCCAGGTCGGCAATGAGGCGCCAAAGTCCCAGTTTGCCGTTAAGGCACAAGAGGCTAGTAAACGAGCCCGAGCCCTATATCAGCTCCCGGGGTCTTCCCACTCTCCACATAAATAGCAACACGCTCCCCACATCATGGCCCCGATAGCCTCAAGGTATGTACCTCGGATGCACAACTCCGTGCTCAAAATACCATGGGCAGCTGTGGGGACCTAATATCCAAGGAACAGGTGTTCGGCTCGACCAAGCTACGGTCAAACACGTCTTCGGGCAATAGTAGGTATCATCTAGGACCTACCCAGCATCAAGCTAACATATTACGGCGGAAACTCAAGACCCTCTTTCAAAGGTTCGTCCGGCGGTCACTATCTCCTCCAAAGGAGCATACCCCTCAAAGCAAAGGCGCAGACGTGCAGCAGGGCACCGTAGTCAACCCACTCATAAAAAGCCCTATGTAAACCTTTCCTCTGTAAAGTTTATTTTTAAAAGTATCTGTAATAGTTGCTTCGGCAGTTCAGATTGTACGGTTAGAAGTCACGAGTCCATTGGAAATAAAGGCCATTCTTCACTGCCCCATTGTAGTCATTTATGTTTGTCGGCGTTCTGGATACCGGGGTACCCAGACTTGCCTGCCTGCGGCCCAGGGCATGGCCCACCTCGAAGACTGAGTACGGCCCAGCGCGGCCTCACTCAACACAAGGCCCTCGCGAGACCCCGAGCTCGTGAGGGAGGCAGCACCAAGACCCGCAGGGGGTTAGGCCTCCCCAGGCCTCCTCCCGAGCGGCGGAGATCTCTATGCAACGCTCGACCTCAGGAGGCCAAGGCTGACGCCAGCCAGGCCAGGCGGGCGCCCGCGCGCCAGAGGGGACAGTTTCCCCTTTGGTGCAAAGGGGGCAGGGACACACTCGAGTTCCCAAAGCGCCCCCAAAGGGTTCCACTTCGGTGCAACAAGACCAAGACCCCAAGCCCCGCAGGACGGACGTCATCACCGAGCCCACCTCTACATCATCGTCGACTACTTTGCAGGCAAAGACCACCTTTCGTCAGGATAGGGTGTACCTCCTGTTCCCCTTTGAATTTGGCTGTTGTTGGATTCCTTCCCGCCTTTGTGATAAGGGAAGAGGACCCGGGTCGCTATAAATAGAGGCTAGGCAGCTCGGTAGAGGGGGACGAGACAACCACCCGCAAACACACCGCGAGGCAACTCACCACAGTTCATCCACAAACCTCCTCGTGAGGCAATCCACCAAAAGCAGGAGTAGGGTTTTACGCTTCGCAGCGGCCCGAACCTGGGTAAACTCTCGTGTGCCATCTTCTTCCTCGCCTTCGTGCGGGGTTATCGTGTCGTGAGCTTGGAGGGGGTGAAGTTGTTGGGGATCTTCGCACATGCCCCTGGGTTCGAACTCCTTAGGATTTTGCGGAGCCCGAAATCCGACATTTGGCGCGCCAGGTAGGGGGCGTGTCGGAGTCTTCAGTAAGCTTCGCTTCCTCTTCGCCCCGTCGCGTGATGGCCGACGCCCGACAAGCTCCTTTCGGCCTCGGCGGGTCTGCCTTCACCAACCTCGCCACTATCGTCCAAGACCCGCGCCTCAGCAGCGCGATGCAGGGTGGCTGTCGTCGTTTTCTCACGGGGGGTTCCCCAAGACGGCAGATGCCAGGGGATGGCTTAAGAGGTGAGAGCAAGGCTGCAGTGGAGATCCGGAACAGGATAGGGCGACAGCACGCGGTGGTTTACCCAGGTTCGGGGCTCTCCGGAGAGATAATACCCCTACTCCTGCATGTCTGTATATGATGTGTATTCGCAGTACAGGGTTGCTCCTGGAGCTGTGTTTGAGGAGGAAGAGGGAGCTGGCTGCTCCTTTCCGTGGTCTCACGTGTGTGAGAATGAGAGAATGGGAGAGGGATGAGAGAATGAGAGAATGAGAGAATGAGAGGAGCCCCTTTGGTGAGCTCCCCTGGTGCCTCTTATATAGGGAGGCCCAGGGGACAAGGGGTGGCCCACATGGCCTAACTACACTGTTGGAGGTGACCTGTGAAGTGACCCGTGATGTAGGCTACAGTGCATCACTATTGGAGCGTAGTGAAGTGACGCATGACGGGTGCACAGTGGGGCACTGCTCGCCAACAGTGCTGGACCGTAGCGGGGTGGCTGACTCTGCAGTCTGTCAGCTACAGTGTCCTCTGCTCGTGTCCGATGGGACGCCTGGAGCTGACTTCGTCGGGCCACAGTCGGCAGCCTCCAGCCGGCAGCCTCTAGCCTCTAGCCGGCAGCCAGCAACCAGCCAGGTGCAGCCAGCAGCCTCCAGCCGGCAGGGGTAGCCTGCAGCCTGCAACCGGCCAGGAGCAGCCAGTCGGCCGGGTCGCAACTTTGTCTTCTGTTTTTGCTTCTTCGACTGTCTTGTTGATTCGTGGGGCTTGGCGTACTGGGAGTGACTCCCCCTATCTCTACTCCTAAATGCTCAGTTGGTCGAATAGCTTCCATGGTTTTTTTTCGTCCCACCTTTTCGTCTGGTTTAATTTCGTCTCCCTTCCACCCACCGCCGTTCGCCGCAGCATTACATCGATCGAAGGAAGGATCTCCTCACCGATTCTTTTCCACACAAACCAAAAAATCCAATCCCTCCCCTTATCCCTTACGCACTAAAAAATGGAAGCCAATTAACCGAGAAACGGAAACCACGCACGGACGTCAATCCCCTTCGTCTCTCCCATTCTCTTTCCTTTCCTCGCCGATATCCTCCCCTGCTCTCGTTCTTTTTAGGAGGCGTGGATAATGATCGGGAATCGGGAAGGACGATGAGAGGCCTTAGATCACGGATTCTCTTGACATTGCAGTCCTTCCCCAATGCGACGCCGCACAATCCAAGGCCCTCTTCCCGCCTCCCAGTGCCGCAGCCCCGCCATTGGAGGTTGTGTGCGAGCTGGCCGCCGTTCCTGATGTGGCGGCTACCCAGGCAGCAACGACGACTATGACAAGGAGAACTTCTCGCCAGAGGCCAAACCACGGAAGGCCAAGAAGATGAAGGTGAGTTCCGACCACAAGAGTGTTTCTCCTGGAGATTCAGGAAGGTGGTACTGCCACTCGGAGATCGAATTGGAAAGCCTCTTCGATCCGGCCTCCTCGCCACCATTTGTGAGATCGTCGCATACACGCCAGGGCTCGACAAGACTAGGCATCACGATGATGATGACAACATCCCTGCCACACTAGATGGCAGCCGCACCATAGATCCCTTGGGTGGGTTCGAGAGCTGGTACCCACCCGGCAGCGAGAGCACCATGCTGCTGTACACCACATCGATCTGCAGAGTACACAAGACGTTTTGAGGACTGCTCCACCGTGCGCTGGCTGCTCAACAGGGTCGGCATCACCTTCATGGAGTGTGATCATCTATGATGTGATGAGCTCCGTACGCAGCTACCGGAGTCGACCACAGCATGCTTCTGTCGCCGCCATGGATGGTAGGTACGTCCGCGGAGCCGACGAGCTGGTGGCGCGGCACGAGCAGTTGCTGTTCCGGATGCAATGGGAACAGGCTCGTGACATGCATCCTGTGCGGTTGAGATGAATCTTACCCTTCCCCGATAGACATGTAAATAGCGTGCCGCCACCTCCGATCTTCTCTCCCGCTCCTGTTATCTTCCCACAGTGAAGAACTCCTCCGCAGTATAATGCCAGCGACGCCACAAGTGATAGGCAGAAATACCCTACTCTCTTTTATGTCGGCTTGATTTGGTTCAGTATTTTTTCCTGATTTGGTTTGCTTGCAGGGTCCTTTTGGTTTACTGACACGTGAGGCTGAGGCTGATGCACCTAGAGTTAGTGCAGGTGGCGTCAACGAAGGTGAGTATCCCACTGCAGTTTGCAGCAACGCTCTCTGCCTGTCAATATCTCCATCTTCAGTATTCAAAGGACATAGCCCAGATGAACATGTTCTAAATAGTCAACAATACCAGTTACTTCAATGATTATTGTTCATTTTTCTCATTGACCCATTACACGGTGCTCTATTACAAAAAAAATCCCTTACTCTTGAAGATTCCCCATGTTGAATAAAAGTAAGATAAAAAGAAAAAGTGAAATAATAAAAAATCTTAATATTTTTGCAATAAATATTTTTGAGTTTTCTAACTAGGTGCATTTTTTTTGTGAAAAAACGTGTGGTGACATGGGCAAAAACCAAACTTCCTGCCATAAGAATGGCAAAGTTTATTAGAGCATCGATCTTTATTTATCATACACCGAGAGATGTTATTTTCTCATGAAACATTGAATGCAGTTATAAGATACGGACATATTAGTTGTAAAATAACAGATTTTTTAATCAATTTGATTTTACTATTCATCTACGAGTTTTTAGGGCATGTAAGTTTGTGAGCCAAACCATAGTCCCAAACAAAAGACGGATGTGTGAGGTTAATGATAGTTTTGATTTTAGTTTCATTTCCTGCCACACTTGGAAAAAAAAACTATTTGAGTATGAATTATGTGCAAGATAATTTTTAGCACCTTGTTGAATTCATGCTCGGGTGCTTGGTGGGACCACATGAGATGCCAATAAGGCGAAAAGTGACATCACCTTCTTGAGTTGCATTCTATTGACTTTTCATTTGACACATAATATCTCTGATTGTGATATTCTTAGTAGGAAAATAAAGAGAGAATAAGAGGGTAGGAGGTGAACATGTGGCATCTGGGAGATGGCAAGAGAAACAAAGGTAGAGTATGTCACTAACTATTTAATATATTCCACCACAATCATGCAATATCATCCCTTTATTATTAAATTGATCCATTTTTTCCGACATATGGTATTCATGCATTTGTTGTTCTGTAGCATCCCACGATTCACTATATATCTACTCCTAAAGGGGGAGTCCATCCCCTGCCCCTGAACGCAACCCACACTTGCTCGTACCGATGTCGGCCGCTCCACTAGCCGCCTACTACCCTCACCACTGCATCATATCCTTGCTGCCCGCACACACTGCCGAGCAGGCACTGCGGTACCCACGCGCCATGTCCATGTCAACCTCGACTCCCCATCGCAAGGACATCCGGGCAAGGTGGCCGACCTGCGAGGCACCGGATGAGGATGTCATTGGCCTCATGAGTGTCGAGGCAAGGTAAGGTGGCATCTCGGCGAGCTACTGGATGGGGCGTCAGTATGCAGGGGGGCGTGGAGGATGGCTGGTGCAGGATAGTTTAGGCCTGGTGTGGTTGTCGGTGATGGGATTCAGTTGTGGAGGAGGCCTTGGCCATGCCGTCCAGGATGTCAGCGACGTTGCATTTCAAGATAAGCCACGGGCCAACGAGCGAGGTAAAGTTTGTGTCAGTTTACATAGTGTCGCGAGGTAAAACTCGTGTTAGTTTACATAGTGCCGCGAGGTAAAGTTTGTGTCAGTTTACATAGTGCCGCAAGGTAAAGTTTGTGTCAGTTTACATAGGGCGAGAGCAAGATTTGATCTATTTGTGTAAGTTTACATGGAAGTTATCTCTGTCTCACAGACACTTCGATTGACCTTTGCTACTGCTAACAGTCTGTATTGTAAGTTCCTCTTTATATATTTGTTGCATGTGATAATACAAGAAGGTGTATTTTTACATATGTTTATATTTGGAGAGTATGAGAGAGATGGAGATGTATTATGCCGATGTTCAGAAGAATCCATCGACAAGGGTGTCGACGCGATGTTGTTGGAAGAGGCCAAAATTTCACCATGTTATATTCTACAATACAGGTGTGTATATGCAATCAAAACAAAAAATTAAAGGGCCCGTGGCACCATCTCCATGGCCAACTCTAGGACCTACGCGATCAACATATTCTTGGTTGGCCGACGGTGGTTGCTCCCATGTCCATGTTGTTTTCTTGTTGTTTACAAAATTTGGTTCTGTAATGTCATAATTTAGTTACCGGAATTTTACATACATGCACAAACATGATATGACCTGCTCTTCCCTGTTCTCTAAGGTAATGTACCAATTTGCTGCTTAGTTAAGAAGAGGTTGGATCGATCATGTTGGCTTTGCAGCAAGACGAAGCTTGTCAACATGATGAATAGGGTAGTGTTTAGTGTTTACTGAGGGTGGCCCGGCAAGGAAGAGACCAGATGTTTTTCGTTGACCTACTTTGAAAGCGAGCATATTTACCTCATCTGGTCATTGTTTTCCCTTGAATTAACTTCAGGTCGTGCACTTTGCCATCCTTGTTCTAAATGTGCTTTTTATTGGGTTTCGGTTTGATTGAGATTCTTCATGACAGTGATCTATAATTTTGTTATGCTTTTTAACTTATGTAGTAAGGCTGAAAGCAATAATAAACATCTTTTTATTGGGATTTAATTTGATTGAGATTCTTAGTGAAAATGATACATAAGCTAGCTAAATATCCCGCAATGCACTGCCAGTCTAGATTTAAAATTGTTGTCAAAGAAACAAAACCATTTATCAATAAGATATATATGCATAAGAGATGACAATTGAATGTTAGGGAAAGCATCTTTTAGAAGATACTGGTGGTCCTGCATACAAACATGTTTACATGTTAAACGCTACAAGGCGGCAATGGAAATATAGGTGAATCTGGTCCAGTGGAGTTTTTATCCCAACTCACTAAACACGTGGAAAAATAATTGCACTTCTGATTTCAGGGAACTGAAAAAATAATCGTTGATTTGCAGGGCATAAATAAATAAATTACCTTGATGCTGTCATTAGTTGAATTTACAATATCATGTAATTCAGACTATTGTTAGCTTTCTATCCTTTCTATTTTTTGGCATATGTGATATGACACATTGTGTAATTTCACCATGTAATTTTTTCTTCTCTTTTATTGATGGAGCATGTATTCAGAAGATGCAATATTTTCAAACCCCTCCACTTGTTCCGTAGAGGACTGGCGATTTTTCCAAAGGGGTGGAAGTAGCTGTTCATAGGATCTACTCACATGAGGTACACCTCATAATTTTTTTTGTGAAGTTAAATATATTTTTATAGCTATCCAAAATGTGTGGATGAACTGGGTCTTGTGTTACTTAAAGAATTTGAGCTTGGACTAACATTAATAGTCATATGTCACATTGTACCTTATATATCAAATGGCTCTATGGTAGATTACATGAGATGTTGACTAAAAATGTGCTCTTGATACATATGTCGGTGTTGCAACGTCACTATTATGCTTGGTTGTGAAAGACTGTATCCACCAAGATGCACCTGACTATGACCAATTGTGCATGCACAACACCAGGGAATGATTTTTGGAGACGTTCATATATAGTGGTTATAGATGCATAACTACGTGCTTTTCTACTGTGTGCTCAGGCTTGAGCCTATGATTGTGTCAATAGATGCGTCACTCTATGGGATCGTTATATCGTGTCTCCTCGTACCGCAGTCCGTATTAATTGACGCAACCCATATACGATAGTATCTTACTTGCGCCAATGATGATCTCAGTGTTTTTTTGCTGGTGTAAAAACAGAATGTGATTGAATCAAACTTTCCCATCTACGACAAACTTGAAATCTGGGAGAAAAGAGAAAGTATCATATTTGTATGTAATCTGGGTAGAGATAAAAACTAATGGCTTCGGATGATGCTTTGAAAATGTAGGTTGACAAGGCTTTATGATGGATGGACTGAAAACTCACCGAGTCTTAGACAATGGGAAGAGATGCATACAAATAATTATTCCTCTTTATATATTTTTTGCATGTGATAATACAAGAAGGTGTATTTTTATATATGTTTATATTTGGAGAGTATGAGAGAGATGGAGATGTATTATGCCGATGTTCAGAAGAATCCATCGACAAGGGTGTCGACGCGATGTTGTTGGAAGAGGCCAAAAGTTCACCATGTTATATACAACGATACAGGTGTATATATGCAATCAAAACAAAAAATTAAAGGGCCCGTGGCAATGCACGGGCACTCTACTAGTGTTTTAAAATGTTGAGTCGTCTCCTTGAGCCTACCCAGGGGTAATCCCCCCAACAGTGGCCATTACCAGGCCACCAGCGTCGTTTCCGCCACCGTCGCAGCTCGTGCCGACCAGGCGCAGGGCGAGCGAACAGCGCCCACGGGACCAACATCGCACTTCACCCACGTGGGAGACCTCAACGCACATGATGCACTTCTGATGGCGAGTGAGATGCTTCGCCACCGCCCGACGCACGGGGGCTTCGACGCCTGGGCCGACCACATCGCCGAGTTGGTTAACGTCGCAAGGAGGGCCTGGCTCCACCGCCCCTCTTCGCGACCACCGGCGCGGGGCGCCGGGGACTCGTTCGCCGTGCCCGCCGCTTCGCCTGCGGGCGGCGCGCCCGCTTCACTCCCGGGCGAGCTCGAGCAGGGCCCGCCGCACGCTGTACTTCTTCTCCTCCGGATCCCGGTGACAGGCTTCGAGGCGCCGCCCGGCCACGCCGGTGGCACCTTTGAAGAAGGTGACGGGGCGCTCCGCGTGCATCCCGACGAGCGCGCCCATACCCAGACGGAGCATCAACAGCACGGGTCATCCCCGCGGGAGCGCGCCAACCGGCGCAGGGAGCAGGCGGCTCAGGCTTCTGGTCAGGAAGATAACCGTAACGGAGGCGCAGTGGACAACCAGGGAGGCAACCCACGTCAAGACACGTGCGGCCCACCCCACGACAGCGGCAGAGGTAAGCAACTTCGGGCGGAGGCCCGCCGCAGGAGGGTCTGTGGGCCACGCACCCCGGGAGGCGTCATCTCGCCACCCGAGGAGGCTGCCCTCGATGTGCGCAGGGATGGCTCAGGAGGGAGCCAAGGCCTCTACACAGAGGCCTACGTTCTGAGCTACGTGATTCCTGCGGAGGGCGCGGAGGATCAGACGCCCCCCGCAGGTGCCAACACCCTCCCGGGGTAGGGGATGTCCCGGACGCCCTCCCCAAGCCGGGCCCCGGGGCTCCCACAGAGGGGGTACCAGGCCAGGCTGATGCAAGCAGGGGGGCGTCCCGGGATGCGCGGGGGCACGACGCAGCAGCCGCCCCCGCGAGCAAGCAGCGCGCAGCCAAGCCCAGGGCCTCAGGAGCGACCGCCTGGGGGATCGGCAGGGTACAAGCGACGCGAGCCACCCGCGGCAACGGGAGCACCGGGGCGGCCCTCGGGAGGCAAGGCCTCGCGAGGCCTTCAAGCCGCGGCCTGACCGGCACCCCGACGCTTCACGAGGCAGCTTCACCGACACAACAAATCTATGGCTGCGCTGGGTGCGTTGCACTCATGTTTGGGCCGCGGGAGCGCAATCCCGCGGCTACGCGGGGAGCAGTGCACTCAGGTTTGGGCTGTAGAGGCGTGCAACCGCGCAGAAATGTGTGGGATGGCTCTGAACCAAGTTGGGAGCACCTGGGCCATGCGCCTGGGGGCTTGCCCAGCTATCTCTGGCCGTGACACTCCCACGTAATAATGAGTGGGCTATATACGCCTGGAGCCCCCCGAGGACGCGGAGGGGTTCCATCCCATGCCCAAGTGGAAGCCCCATCCTCCGCTCTGGCGGACAACACTGCCCTCCAATGGCTATGCCCACGCAACGTGGATGCCCTACGCTCCGCGCTGGGGGAAGACGAAGGCAAAGACTAGCCTAGGTGCCGGACGCAGCTGTTGCTTGCTTCTTTTTGTGTTCGTATTGCCACTTTTTGAAATGAAGTTGAAGATTTCGTAACTCTATTTGAAAAGGGGCAGGAACTTTTCTCTCTTCGCGATTCCTGTTTCTGGCCTTGAAGTCTCTTTTCTTTTGGATTGGCACCTTGCCGAGGCCCGTGCACCTTGGCCTCCCCTCGTGGCCCTTCAGAACAGGCCGGCAAGGACCAGTCGCCTCGAAAGCGCGCATCTTTTAGCGGTGATTCCCGCTCGGGGGCTCCGGCCGCCGCCTAGCGCGACATCACAGAACCTCGGGTGGCTCAAACACCTCCCGGAGTAGCAACCGGCGGAAAGGTATGGGAACCGCTTGAGCGTCAAGGGGGACTCCTGAGCAACGCGCCTCAGGAGTCACACTGGTCACGTAGCCCCTCGCCCCTTGGTCTCGTCCTGGTGATCCGGACGCCCCAACGGCGGTCGAGGTATGCGTGGGATTGGGCTCCGCAGACGCACAGCGCCGCTTGAGCATCAAGGGGGGGGGGGTTCCCAGGTAATGCGCCTCGGGAACCTCACTGATCGTGTAGCTCCGTGCCCCTTGGTCTCGTCCTGGTGATCCGGATGCCCCAATTGTGGCCGAGGCCTCGCCCCTTTGGTCTCATCCTGGTGATCCGGACGCCCCAACGGTGGTCGAGGTCTGCTCGGGATCGGGCACCGTCGACGCAGAGTGCCGAAAGGGCTCCCGGACCACCCCGCAAGCAAGGAAGAAGCCCTCCCTAACGGGATCCTCGACCTCCCTGGACTATCCGCCTCCGCCTCACGACGCTCGAGCTCGCCACGACCCGATGAGCTAAGTACACCCGCCGAATAAGGGCAGAACCTTCTAATCAGATGATAGCCCGAATACCGGGCAAGAGGCATGAGCGGTAACGTAAAAATACAGGTGCTACGGTCCGCTACGTAACCCCATCAGGATTCTTGTGGTTCCAAGAGCAAGGAAGGGCAGCGCGAGGGAAGGAGTCCGTCCACTCTAGGCGACGTGGCTAAGGGTCTGACCTTGGAGGCGGCACGTTCCCCCTCAAGAGGGCCTGCCCCGCGAGGGCCCGACCGTATGCCATTGCCGCTCTTAACGCGATACCCTCGCGGACCTCTCGAGCGGCGCCGGGGCGCATCGGCAATAACACAAGGCCCCGCGGGAGACGCGGGGTCGCGCCACGCGAAACAAACAATCGACGGCTTAAAGAAGGAGGAGGAAGACGAAGGTAAAAACACAAAAGTTAGTGCCCCCAGGGGCCAGGTGTTGCCTGACATGACAGGACCACGAAGAGAGAACAAGGGAAGCCTAGGTGGAGGAGCCACTATCGCCGTCCGGACTGTCGCCCGCCGCGGCGCCGGAGTCGTCACCCTCGTCGGAGAGAGGCTCCTGGACGAACCGCTCCACCAAGGACTCCACGTGCGGGCGCACCTCATCCCTAAGGGGCCTCTGGAGCTCCTCGGGCACCGGCTCCATGGCGCGAAGGAGATCGAGCTCCAGGACGAAGCGGCAAAGGTTGGAGAAGACGCGTGTTGATACGTCCATTTTGCATCATGCTTTTATATCGATATTTATTGCATTATGGGCTGTTAATACACACTATGGTACAATACTTATGCCTTTTCTCTCTTATTTTACAAGGTTTACATGAAGAGGGAGAATGCCGGCAGCTGGAATTCTGGACTGGAAAAGGAGCAAATCTGAGATACCTATTCTGCACAACTCCAAAAGTCCTGAAAATCTACG
This sequence comes from Elymus sibiricus, assembly GCA_039707655.1. Taxonomy (NCBI): domain Eukaryota; kingdom Viridiplantae; phylum Streptophyta; class Magnoliopsida; order Poales; family Poaceae; genus Elymus; species Elymus sibiricus. The sequence goes on along the minus strand of CM077675.1, from coordinate 187,773,952 downwards.
GAGAATTATTTTGGAATATATAAAAAATATTGGGCAAAAGAAGTACCAGAGGGGACCCATCAAGGAGTCACAAGCCTGGGGGGCGCGCCCTACCCCCCAGGGGGCGCCCCTGTGGCTTGTGGGTCCCCTGGCAGGCCTCCGGTGCCCATCTTCTGCTATATGGAGGGTTTTGACCTGGAAAAAATCAGATGGGATCTTTCGGGACGAAGCGCCGCCGTCTTGAGGCGGAACTTGGACAGAACCAATCTAGGGCTCCGGCGGAGCTGTTCTGCCGGGGAAACTTCCCTCCCGGAGGGGGAAATAGAAGCCATCGTCATCACCAACGATCCTCTCATCGAGAGGGGGTCAATCTCTATCAACATCTTCACCAGCACCATCTCCTTTCCAAACCCTAGTTCATCTCTTATATCCGATCTTTGTCTCAAACCTCAGATTGGTACCTGTGGGTTGCTAGTAGTGTTGATTACTCCTTGTAGTTGATGCTAGTTGGTTTACTTGGTGGAAGATCATATGTTCAGATCCTTAATGATAATTAATACTCCTCTGATTATGAACATGAATATGCTTTGTGAGTAATTACGTTTGTTCCTGAGGACATGGGATAAGTCTTGTTATAAGTAATCATGTGAATTTGGTATTCGTTCGATATTTTGATGAGATGTATGTTGTCTCTCCTCTAGTGGTGTTATGTGAACGTCGACTACATGACACTTCACCATTATTTCGGCCTAGGGGAAGGCATTGGGAAGTAATAAGTAGATGATGGGTTGCTATAGTGACACAAGCTTAAACCCTAGTTTATGCGTGCTTCGTAAGGGGCTGCTTTGGATCCATATGTTTCATGCTATGGTTAGATTTATCTTAATTCTTCTTTCGTAGTTGCGGATGCTTGCGAGAGAAGTTAATCATAAGTGGGAGGCTTGTCCAAGTAAGGGCAGCACCCAAGCACCGGTCCACCCACATATCAAATTATCAAAGTAACGAACGCGAATCATATGAGCATGATGAAAACTAGCTTGACAGAAATTCCCATGTGTCCTCGGGAGCGCTTTGCTTTATATAAGAGTTAGTCCAGGCTTTCCCTTTGCTACAAAAAGGATTGGGCCACCTTGCTGCACCTTTGTTACATTTGTTACTTGCTATCCGTTACGAATTATCCTATCACAAAACTATCTGTTACCGATAATTTTAGTGCTTGCAGAGAATACCTTACTGAAAACCGCTTGTCATTTCCTTCTGCTCCTCGTGGGGTTCGACACTCTTACTTATCGAAAGGACTACGATAGATCCCCTATACTTGTGAGTCATCAAGACTCTTTTCTGGCGCCGTTGCCGGGGAGTGAAGCGCCTTTGGTGAGTGGAACTTGGTACGGAAAAATTTATGTAGTGTGATGAAATATACTGTCACCTGTTACTATAGAAAATAATCCTTTGAGGGGCTTGTTTGGGGTATCTTCACCCCGACCGGAAGCACAAAGAGATGCTCCTCAACCTACTGCACCTACTGCAAATATTTATTATGTAATTCCTTTGGGTATGATAGAAAAACTGCTAGCTAATCCTTATGTAGGAGATGGAACACTACATCCTGATTTGCATCTAATCTATGTGGATGAAGTTTGTGGATTATTTAAGCTTGCAGTTTTGCCCGAGGATGATGTCAAGAAGAAGGTCTTTCCTTTATCTTTGAAGGAGAAGGCATTGACATGGTATAGGCTATGTGATGATATTGGATCGTGGAACTACAACCGATTGAAATTGGAATTTCATCAGAAGTTTTATCCTATGCATCTGGTTCATCGTGATCGGAATTATATTTATAATTTTTGGCCTGGTGAAGGAGAAAGAATCGCTCAAGCTTGGGGGAGGCTTAAGTCAATGTTATATTCATGCCCCAATCATGAGCTCTCGAGAAAAAATATTATTCAGAATTTTTATGCTCGGCTTTCTCATAATGATCAATCCATGCTCGATACTTCTTGTGCTGGTTCCTTTATGAAGAAAGATATTGAATTCAAATGGGACTTATTGGAAAGAATTAAATGCAACTCTGAAGATTGGGAACTCGACGAAGGTAAGGAGTCAGGTATAAACCTTAAGTTCGATTGTGTTAAATCCTTTATAGACACCGATGCTTTTCGTGATTTTAGCACTAAATATGGACTTGACTCTAAGATAGTAGCTTCTTTCTGTGAATCTTTTGCTACTCATGTTGATCTCCCTAAGGAGAAGTGGTTTAAATATCATCCTCCCATTGAAGTTAAAGTAGTTGAACCCATTAAAGTTAAAGAAGAGACTATTATTTATAATGCTGATCCTGTTATTCCTGCTGCTTATATTGAGAAACCACCCTTCCCTTTTAGAATAAAGGGACATGCTAAAGCTTCAACTGTGGTTCGCAAGAGTTGTACTAGAACACCTACGCCCCTTGAACAAATTAAAGTTGAACCTAGTATTGCTATGGTTAAAGATCTCTTGGTTGATAATATAGATGGGCATGTTATTCATTTCTGTGATGAAGCTGCTAGAATTGCTAGACCTGATACTAAAGGTAAACATAGACCTATTGTTGGCGTGCCTGTTGTTTCTGTTAAAATAGGAGATCATTGTTATCATGGCTTATGTGATGTGGGTGCTAGTGTGAGTGCAATTCCCTTTACCTTATACCAAGAAATTATGAATGATATTGCACCAGCTGAATTAGAGGAAATTGATGTTACCATTAAGCTTGCTAATAGAGATACTATTGCAGCAATTGGGATTGTTAGGGATGTTGAAGTCTTGTGTGGGAAAATAAAGTATCCTACTGATTTTCTTGTTCTTGGTTCCCCACAAGATGACTTTTGTCCCATTATATTTGGTAGACCTTTCTTAAATACTGTTAATCCTAAGAAAGATTGTGAGAAAGAAACTGTTACTGTAAGTTTTGGGGATGCGTCTCATGAGTTCAATTTCTCTAAATTTCGTAGACAACCCCATGACAAAGAATTGCCTAGTAAAGATGTAATTGTTGGTCTCGCATCTATTGTTGTGCCTCCTACTGATCCTTTAGAACAATATTTGCTAGACCATGAAAATGAAATGCATATGAATGAAAGGAATGAAATAGATAAGATTTTCTTTGATCAGCAGCCTATTTTGAAACACAATTTGCCTGTTGAAATGCTTGGGGATCCTCCTCCACCCAAGGGTTATCCCGTGTTTGAGCTTAAACAATTACCTGATACTCTGAAATATGCTTATCTTGATGAAAAGGAGATATATCCTATTATTATTAGTGCTAACCTTTCAGAGCATGAAGAAAAGAAATTATTGAAAACTTTGAGGAAGCACCGTCCTGCTATTGGATATACTCTTGATGATCTTAAGGGCATTAGTCCCACTCTATGTCAGCATAAAATTAATATGGAGCCTGATGCTAAACCAGTTGTTGATCACCAACAACGATTAAATTCTAAAATGAAAGAAGTGGTAAGAAATGAAATACTAAAGCTTGTGGAGGCAGGTATAATTTATCCTATTGCTGATAGTAGATGGGTTAGCCCCGTTCATTTTGTCCCTAAAAAGGGAGGTATTACCGTTGTTCCTAATGATAAAAATGAATTGATCCCGCAAAGAATTGTTACAGGATATAGAATGGTAATTGATTTTAGGAAATTAAATAAAGCTACTAGGAAATATCATTACCCTCTACCTTTTATTGATCAAATGCTAGAAAGACTATCCAAACATACACATTTTTGCTTTCTAGATGGTTATTCTGGTTTCTCTCAAATACCTGTGTCAAAAGAGGATCAAGAAAAGACCACTTTTACTTGTCCTTTCGGTACCTTTGCTTATAGACGTATGCTTTTGGTTTATGCAACGCACCTGCTACCTTTCAAAGATGTATGATGGCTATATTCTCTGACTTTTGTCAAAAGATTGTTGAGGTTTTCATGGATGATTTTTCCGTTTACAAAACTTCTTTTGATGATTGCTTGAGCAACCTTGATCGAGTTTTGCAGAGATGCGAAGAAACTAATCTTGTCTTGAATTGGGAAAAGTGCCATTTATGCTTAATGAAGGTATTGTCTTGGGGCACGAAATCTCCGAAAGAGGTATTGAGGTTGATAAAGCTAAAGTTGATGCTATTGAAAAAATGCCGTGTCCCATGGATATCAGAGGTATAAGAAGTTTCCTTGGTCATGCTGGTTTCTATAGGAGGTTTATTAAAGACTTCTCTAAGATTTCTAGGCCTCTCACCAATCTTTTGCAAAAAGATGTTCCCTTCGTTTTTGACGATGATTGTGTAGAAGCATTTGAAATTCTTAAGAATGCCTTGATTTCCGCACCTGTTGTTCAACCACCTGATTGGAACCTACCCTTTGAAATTATGTGTGATGCTAGTGATTATGCTGTTGGTGCTGTTCTAGGACAAAGGGTTGATAAGAAATTAAATGTTATCCATTATGCTAGTAAAACTCTAGACAGTGCTCAAAGAAACTATGCTACCACTGAAAAGGAATTTTTAGCAGTTGTGTTTGCTTGTGATAAGTTCAGACCTTATATTGTTGATTCCAAAGTAACTATTCACACTGATCATGTTGCTATTAAATACCTTATGGAAAAGAAAGATTCTAAACCTAGACTTATTAGATGGGTTCTTCTGCTACAAGAATTTGATTTGCATATTATTGATAGAAAGGGTGCTGATAACCCCGTAGCAGATAACCTGTCTAGGTTAGAGAATGTTCTTGATGACCCACTACCTATCGATGATAGCTTTCCTGATGAACAATTAGCTGTCATAAATGCTTCACGCAATGCTCCATGGTATGCTGATTATGCTAATTACATTGTTGCTAAATTTATACCACCTAGTTTCACATACCAACAAAAGAAAAAGTTCTTCTATGATTTAAGACATTACTTTTGGGATGATCCACACCTTTATAAAGAAGGAGTAGATGGTGTTATTAGACGTTGTGTGCCTGAGCATGAACAGGAACAGATCCTTCACAAGTGTCATTCCGAGGCCTATGGAGGACACCACGCTGGAGATAGAACTGCACATAAGGTATTACAATCTAGTTTTTATTGGCCTACTCTCTTCAAGGATGCTCGTAAGTTTGTCTTGTATTGTGATGAATGTCAAAGAATTGGTAATATTAGTAGACGTCAGGAAATGCCTATGAATTATTCTCTTGTTATTGAACCATTTGACATTTGGGGTTTTGATTATATGGGACCTTTTCCACAATCTAACGGGTATACTCATATTCTAGTTGCTGTTGATTATGTTACTAAGTGGGTAGAAGCTATTCCAACTAGTAGCGTTGATCATAACACTTCTATTAAAAGGCTTAAAGAGGTTATTTTCCCTAGATTTGGAGTCCCTATATATTTAATGACTGATGGTGGTTCACACTTTATTCATGGTGCTTTCCGTAAATTGCTTGCTAAGTATGATGTTAATCATACAATTGCATCCCCTTATCACCCTCAGTCTAGTGGTCAAGTAGAATTGAGCAATAGAGAAATTAAATTGATCTTGCAGAAGACTGTTAATAGATCCAGAAAGAATTGGTCCAAGAAACTTGATGATGCATTATGGGCTTATAGAACTGCTTATAAAAACCCTATGGGTATGTCTCCGTATAAGATGGTTTATGGTAAAGCATGTCACTTACCTCTAGAGCTAGAACATAAAGCTTATTGGGCAATTAAGGAGCTCAACTATGATTTCAAACTTGCTGGTGAGAAGAGGTTATTTGACATTAGCTCACTTGATGAATGGAGAACCCGGGCCTATGAGAATGCCAAGTTGTTTAAAAAAAGTTAAGAGATGGCATGATAAAAGGATACAAAAGCATGAATTCAATGTAGGTGATCATGTCTTGCTATACAATTCTCGTTTAAGATTTTTTGCAGGAAAACTTCTCTCTAAATGGGAAGGGCCTTACATTATCGAGGAAGTATATCGTTCCGGTGCCATCAAGATCAACAACGCCGAAGGCACAAATCCGAAGGTGGTAAACGGGCAAAGAATCAAACATTATATCTCAGGTACTCCCATAAATGTTGAAACCAATATTATCAATACCATAACTCCGGAGGAGTATATTAGGGAGACCTTCCAGAACGTTTCAGACTCCGAAAAGGAATAGGTATGTGGTACGGTAAGTAAACCGACTCCAAAACTTTTCCAATAGCAATTTTTATCCATTTTGGAATATTTAATAAATTAGGAAAATTTAAAGTAGTCCGAAGAGTGCACGAGGAGGCGACAAGCCAGGGGGGCGCGCCCTACCCCCCTGGGCGCGCCCCTGTGGCTTGTGGCCACCCCGTGTACCCTCCGGACTCCGTTCTCTTGTGGTGTACTCCTTCTGGTCGGTAAAAATTCATTATATATTCTCCCGAAGGTTTTGACCTTCGTAACACGACAATACCTCCTGTTTTCGTTTGGAGCTGTTTCTGCAGCAGATTTAGATCGACACGATGTCCCCAAGTGATTCGAAGGACAGGTTGTTCGAGAAGGTCATCAACCCCTACCTTGCGGAGGTGCTGCGACACCCTCAAACCATTGAGATGCATGAGGGGGTGCTGCACATCCGTGATGTTGATGGGCCAAAGAAGACCGGAAGCGTGGAGACAAGGCTCGAAGCAATGGAGCAACAAGTCTTCAAGTGCCAAGGGATGGTGGAATGAGGACTCAATGCCAATCACATGATGATCGCGGAGTTTACCCATAAGCACAAGCTGGACGCTAAGGACATCGGGGAGCACATCTTCAAGCTTTACGAGAAAATCGAGCATCTCCAAGCCCAGATCTATGACCTGCAAAACCAAAACTGTGAGTATGAATACAGATTTAAGAGAATGAGTTTGGCTGCAGATTTGAGGATCCCGGAGACTCGTTCATCTTTTTACAATGGTGAGCCCATGCCTTGGAAGACGGAGGACAAGCCTCCAACCTCATCGCCAAGAATATAACATCGCCACCTCCGAAGAAAGACAACTAAACACATGGGTATGGGCACTCCCCTTGGCTTGTGCCAAGCTTGGGGGAGGTGCCCCGGTATCGTATCACCATCACATCTTTTACTTTTATCATTTTTCTTAGTTCGATCCTTTTGGTTATATCTTGATCTAGTAGAATAAAGTCTTTAGTGTGATCTAGCTTTGAATTTTGCTTTTTGTTCCCCTTATGTAAGCGAGTCCGAGAGTTATATAATAAAGAGTAGTTTTGAGTTGAGGGCTTTGCTTGCTTGCTATGATCTTGAGAAAAAGAAATAGAAAGAAGTATAGAATAAAAGCAAAGAGGATATATGATGATCTTATGGGGGGTAATGACTTCGCATACAAGAAGTATGTCAGTTGAAATTTGTTGTGAGTTGACAAACATAGCGATTGGTCATTGTTGCAATTAAAAGGAAGTTATAAAGAAAGAGAGGTTCACATATAAATATATTATCTTGGACATCTTTTATGATTGTGAGCACTCATTAAAATATTATATGCTAAGAAGTTGATGTTGGACAAGGAAGACAACATAATGGGTTATGTTTGCTTATTTCCGAATAGAAGTTATATGGTTATAGATCCTTTAACATGTGACGCTTGCTTCCACCCCCTATTAGCCAAAACTTCCGCACCAAGTAGAGATACTACTTGTGCATCCAAACACCCCTAACCCAGTTTTGCCATGAGAGTCCACCATACCTACCTATGGATTGAGTAAGATCCTTCAAGTAAGTTGTCATCGGTGCAAGCAATAAAAATTGCTCTCTAAATATGTGTGATCTATTAGTGTGAGGAAAATAAACTTTATACGAACTTGTGATATGGAAGAAATAAAAGCGACAGACTGCATAATAAAGTTCTTTATCACAAGGGGCAATATAAAGTGACGTTCTTTTGCATTAAGGGATTGCACATCCAACTATAAAAGCGCATGACAACCTCTGCTTCCCTCTGTGAAGGGCCTATCTGTTACCTTTACTATCTAGTACTTACCTTTATGCAAGAGTCGTGGTGATCCTCACCACTTCCTTTATTTCACCTTTCTCTCTTGGCAAGCGTCATGTGTTGGGGAATGATCTAGACACATATATCCACTCGGATGTGGGTGAGCATGAGTTATTTCTGTTAACACTACCCTTGAGGTAAATAGTTGGGAGGCAAAACTATAAGCCCCTATCTTCCTCTGTGTCCGATTGAAGCTTTGACCTCATAGGTACTGCTTGAGTGTTAGCAATTATGAAAGACTAAAAGATGATTGAGTATGTGGATTTGCTTTACAAGCTCTTATATTGACTCTTTCCTACGTTATGATAAATTGGAATTGCTTCAATGACTGAGATCATAGTTTGTTGGTTCTCAATAGAATTCTTGATTCATACTTTACCTTGTGAATGAATTGTTACTCTAGCATAAGAAATTATATGTCAATATATGTTGCTGTTCTAAAGATAATCATGATGCCTTCATGTCCGTATTTTATTTTATCGACACCTCTATCTCTAAACATGTGGGCATATTTATCGATTTCGGCTTTCACTTGAGGACAAGCGAGGTCTAAGCTTGGGGGAGTTGATACGTCCATTTTGCATCATGCTTTTATATCGATATTTATTACATTATGGGCTGTTAATACACATTATGGTACAATACTTATGCCTTTTCTCTCTTATTTTACAAGGTTTGCATGAAGAGGGAGAATGCCGGCAGCTGGAATTCTGGACTGGAAAAGGAGCAAATCTGAGATACCTATTCTGCAAAACTCCAAAAGTCCTGAAAATCTACGGAGAATTATTTTGGAATATATAAAAAATATTTGGCGAAAGAAGTACCAGAGGGGACCCACCAAGGAGTCACAAGCCTAGGGGGCGCGCCATACCCCCTAGGGCGCACCCCTGTGGCTTGTGGGCCCCCTGGCAGGCCTCCGGTGCCCATCTTCTGCTATATGGAGGGTTTTGACCTGGAAAAAATCAGAAGGGAGCTTTCGGGACGAAGCGTCGCCGTCTCGAGGCGGAACTTGGACAGAACCAATCTAGGGCTCCGGCAGAGCTGTTCTGCTGGGGAAACTTCCCTCCCGGAGGGGAAAATTGAAGCCATCGTCATCACCAACGATCCTCTCATCGAGTGGGGGTCAATCTCCATCAACATCTTCACCAGCACCATCTCCTCTCCAAACCCTAGTTCATCTCTTGTATCCGCTCTTTGTCTCAAACCTCAGATTGGTACCTGTGGGTTGCTAGTAGTGTTGATTACTCCTTGTAGTTGATGCTAGTTGGCTTACTTGGTGGTAGATCATATGTTCAGATCCTTAATGATAATTAATACTCCTCTGATTATGAACATGAATATGCTTTGTGAGTAATTACGTTTGTTCCTGAGGACATGGGATAAGTCTTGTTATAAGTAATCATGTGAATTTGGTATTCGTTCGATATTTTGATGAGATGTATGTTGTCTCTCCTCTAGTGGTGTTATGTGAACGTCGACTACATGACACTTCACCATTATTTGGGCCTAGGGGAAGGCATTGGGAACTAATAAGTAGATGATGGGTTGCTAGAGTGACAGAAGCTTAAACCCTAGTTTATGCGTTGCTTCGTAAGGGGCTGATTTGGATCCATATGTTTCATGCTATGGTTAGATTTATCTTAATTCTTCTTTCGTAGTTGCGGATGCTTGCGAGAGAGGTTAATCATAAGTGGGAGGCTTGTCCAAGTAAGGGCAGCACCCAAGCACCGGTCCACCCACATATCAAATTATCAAAGTAACGAACGCGAATCATATGAGCATGATGAAAACTAGCTTGACAGAAATTCCCATGTGTCCTCGGGAGCGCTTTGCTTTATATAAGAGTTAGTCCAGGCTTGTCCTTTGCTACAAAAAGGATTGGGCCACCTTGCTGCACCTTTGTTACATTTGTTACTTGCTATCCGTTACGAATTATCCTATCACAAAACTATCTGTTACCGATAATTTCAGTGCTTGCAGAGAATACCTTACTGAAAACCGCTTCTCATTTCCTTCTGCTCCTCGTTGGGTTCGACACTCTTACTTGTCGAAAGGACTACGATAGATCCCCTATACTTGTGGGTCATCACGTGTCAGCGCGAGGTCCAGGAGGTCACGCGCGCTGGACGCATTGTCCTCGTCCACCCGGGAGACGCCGGTCTCCAGCGCCTCCACCACCTTGCTGAAGAAGTTGAGGTAGCCCCCGTCGCCATGCGCGCACGGCAGCGCGGGGTCTTCCCCGACAAATCGGCTCACCGCGGCGACCGCGCGGTGGGCGATGTCCAGATACTGCTTGGCGCGCTGCGCCTCCAGCATCTTCGCATGGGCCGCCTCATCCTGGGCGACCTGCACGGCATCGATGGCCCCTTTGACCTGGGTCTGGAGCTCCGCCAGCTCCGCCTGATCCTCTGCGTCACCCCTGAGCGCCGCCTGGAGGGCGGCCTCGGCGCCCGCCAGCTGAACCCTTAGCGCATCCATCTCCTCCTAGAGCTCGTCGAGCCTGCGCCTCTTGGGCGCGAGCACCCTGGGAGGAGGGAACAATCAAGACCGGTACGGCAGATGCAATTACAAGAGAAGAAAGCGGGTGATGAGGCACTTACTCATCAATAATGGCCCAGCGCCGGCGGGCTTGGGCCGGCCTTGAGGGTCCCCCGCCGCTGCCTCCGGGGGCCGCCGATGGAGCCGGGGGCTGCGAGCGCTTCCCCGCACCTGCCGCGCTTCCACTGGACGCCATGGAGGAGCAAAGGGAAGGAGGAGGACAAGGAAGATAACTTGGAAGGAAGAGAAGCGAGAGGGCACGTCGAGATGGCAAGACCCCCCGAGTGGGGCGGGTTTATAGGTGCAACCGCAGCCCGTGGGGCGTCGTGGGTAGTGGAGTCGCCATGCACCTTGAGCGACGCGTGCCAGACTCAATCGGCGTGCTATCCTGCCTCGCGTCGCTTCCTCTGCCCCCGTCGGGTCACATCCGCGTGGCCCGAGGCGGGGGAGGACACAAGGAGTCAGCCGCATTCAAAGAAGAGCAATGATGGCCGAAGAGGCACGCAGGCCTCGCGTCAGCTCGACTCAAGGCGGTTCTCGACGTCTTCGGGGAGCCGAGACGCCCACGTCTCACGGTGCGCCACGCGTCAAGTCAGGCCCACAAGCGATTGGGGCCCACAGCGCTTCGGGCCATCCTCTGTGGCTTCGCCCCGAAGCTTGCTCGAGCGCGCCTCGGTCCCGGGGGCTACTGTCGGCGTTCTGGATACCGGGGTACCCAGACTTGCCTGCCTGCGGCCCAGGGCATAGCCCACCTCGAAGACCGAGTACGGCCCAGCACGGCCTCGCTCAACACAAGGCCCTCGCGAGACCCCGAGCTCGCGAGGGAGGTAGCGCCAAGACCCGCAGGGGGTTAGGCCTCCCCAGGCCTCCTCCCGAGCGGTGGAGATCTCTATGCAATGCTCGACCTCAGGAGGCCAAGGGTGACGCCAGCCAGGCCAGGCGGGCGCCAGCGCGCCAGAGGGGACAGTTTCCCCTTTGGTGCAAAGGGGGCAGGGACGCACGCGAGTTCCCAAAGCGCCCCCAAAGGTTTCCACTTCGGTACAACAAGACCAAGACCCCAAGCCCCGCAGGACGGACGTCATCACCGAGCCCACCTCTGCATCATCGTCGACTACTTTGCAGGCGAAGACCACCTTTCGTCAGGATAGGGTGTACCTCCTGTCCCCCTTTGAATTTGGCCGTTGTAGGATTCCTTCCCGCCTTTGTGATAAGGGAAGAGGTCCCGGGCTGCTATAAATAGAGGCTAGGCAGCTTGGTAGAGGGGGACGAGACAACCACCCGCAAACACACCACGAGGCAACTCACCACTGTACTAGTTCATCCACAAACCTCCTCGTGAGGCAATCCACCAAGAGCAGGAGTAGGGTTTTACGCTTCGCAGCGGCCCGAACCTGGGTAAACTCTCGTGTGCCATCTTCTTCCTCGCGTTCGTGCGGGGTTATCATGTCGTGAGCTTGGAGGGGGTGAAGGTATTGGGGATCTTCGCACACGCCCCTGGGTTCGAACTCCTTAGGGTTTTGCGGAGCCCGAAATCCGATAATGTTGCATAACCTTTTTTCACTCTCCGACACCGAAACAAACTAGTTCGGTACACATTTTCCTCAGATGCGGACGGCTAATAGACTAGGGGCTCGACTATAAAACTCGCCCCAAGCATAATGTCGGCACTATCTTTCATCTTATATGCTCGGCGTCCCAGATATTGCATTATATGAATCAGTTCCGAATTATGTCTTGGGTCAATAGTTGGGTTACCTGGCTCCTGTGTTTACCCTCTTAAGTTCCGCATGTTCGGCTAGGAGGGTAAAGGGAGAACCACTGCGATTGTACCTCCAGCTAGCCTAGTTAAGTACCTCAGTGGAGAAAGCCGAAAATTGACTGTCATAATAAGCGCGAACTGGTCGGCGATCCGATGACAAGTGTTAAACTAAAAATCGATGGAGGTTAGGTCGTGTTGTACGAAGGGTCTGTATTCGCACAGACCAAGTGATAATGGTTTCAACCTCAGCATACCCGAACATCACAAGATATTGGGGGCTAATCACTAGCCCCCGCAGTCAAGCTCCTAGGGCTAAGTGAAAGCATTAAAGCCACATAGTCCGATTGCCTCGTTTCCCTTACACACTACCACCTCCGGGCACCGAGACGTCGGCTAAGGGTCAGAGGGCGAAGGTAGAAACACCCCTTGTAGCATCTACAAGGGGGCTAAAACCGAGGACTGGCAACTTTCAGATTGGAATGGCCACACAGGAGTCAAAATAAACAAAACAAAGCATGACATACCATGCAAAGCAATGAAATCATAAAGCACAAGAGTTAAACTATCATCTAATACATGATAGCATGCTCATTCATAAATTACATCTTTCAAGCACCAGGCCTCTATTACCCGAGCACCATCCATTACGATGGGAAAGTACTGCTCGGGGCGCCTATGCTCCATGGTCTTCGCGAAGCCCATCTCGGCCGGCTTGATCTTCGGCCAGTGCACCATGGTCTTCGCGAAGGCCATCCGAGTTCCCTCTATGAATACGGAGCACTTCAGGATGTCAATCCGGGGCGCGGCATCGCATAGCTTCTGCACTAAGCCAAAGTAACTGCTCGACAGCGGCTCCAAAGCCCATAGCCTGATGTAGAGGTCCTTCGTGGCCGGCTCCGCCATTCGATGCAACTCCATCAGCTACTTCATCTAATTAGTAAGGACGAGAGGGTGCTCGGGGGACTTGAAACTGTGCCCAAAAACAGTCTTTGCTCGATGTTCCCATCCCGGGACGCAAAGTACCTTGCCACATTCGCCACACTCCTCGGAAGATCTGCGAAAGCGCTTGAGGAACACCACACTCGTGTGAGCAACACGAACCTGTTACCACTGAAGACACATTGCAGTAAGTACGGCTTACCATCTGCAATAAGCTTGACTTCGCGGAGCTCTTGTTAGCAGCCTCGCGCCTCCACACGCGCCTCCTTGATCGCCGACTCCAACGAGGTTAGCTCGGAGGCCTGATCCTTACTGTTTTGCTCAAGGGCCTCACATTTAGTGATGGCATCCTTGAGCTCCTGCTGCACCTCGGCTACCCTGGCGTCGTGCTTCGTACTGTCGGTCTTCTCCGACGACAGTTTGGCGGTCGCTTGTTCGGCCGCCGCCTTCTGTTCTGCGGCCTCTTGCCTCGCCTTCTTTAGCTCCGCCTTGAGGTTCTCGACCTCCACGGCGACAGCTGCAGTTATAATGAGCACCCCGCGATTAGGGATAAAACCTGAATACCTCACTTAATGAGGAAAACCAGGACATTAAAACAGTCCAGTCCGGATTCACCTTGCATTTCGTCAAACCGCTTGCTGAGAAGGTCGAGCTCTTCATCGGAGCTCTTGAGCTTCCGATTCATCTCGGCCAGCTCTGCGGCGTTGGCGGCTACCGCCGAAGACGAGGCTTGCACAACTGCTCATACGTGTCACACTCCCAAATTATCGATTTTTGGATCCTCTGTCAGGTTTTCCTTAATCCTACCAGAGTCTCGGGGGTTACGGTTCATTTTTACTATTTTTAAGTGTTTTCTGCGCTATTTGACCCCCGCCTGAGTTTTTCAAACTCACCCAGGGCTCAGGGGCTACTATATATGAGGATTGCATAACCTTCTAAAATAAATTCTGTTTGTCAAAGAGTATCACATGGTTTACCTTGAAGCCCATCAAGAGGCCGCCGAAAGCCTCCTTCGGTCCACTGTCAATGGACCGAATGCTTTGTAAAACTGCACCCATGAGGGCGCGGTGTTCTTCGGCGACCAAGGTGCTATTCAAAGCCTCCTCCATCACAGCTGGCCACCCGGCTTCGGCCCTCTCTATTACGGGCGACACTGGTGGTGGCACCCCGGTTCCCCCTTCGATGGAGGCCGGAAGGGACGACTCCGGGGGCCTGGGAGGCTCTGGGGCCATCTTCGGAGGGAGCTCGGACTGACTGTGCTCCCCCTCTTTGTTTGCCAGGAGGGATCCCCCTTCCTGGTCTTCGACGACCGAGGTATTAACCTCGGCCATCATGTCATCACCCCCGCCCCCCGTGTTCGGCCCAGGAGGGGTCTTTCGGGACAACACCTCCTCGGTCTCCTGGACAGCCGAAGGAGGTGTAGTGCGCGATGCAGTCCCGCTCTCTGCTAGCTCGGCTGGCGGAGAGTCCCCTTCCGAGATTCGATCGGTGGGAAGGTCACGCGGTGGGCTATAATATGAAAGGCATTCATTTGGTTAGTGACGAACCTCAATTCGTATGTACTAGAGAGTCTTCGGATTCATACCTTTGGGCCGGGGGCTTGGCTCTAGGGGCCCTTCGGGGGATCTCCTCGGAGGCCTCAGACTCCTCGGCGGAGTCCGAACTGTCATCAAACGGGACCATCTTAGCCCTGCATCGCCTTTTTGGGGCAGGAGGAGGTAGATCATCCTCATCGTCATCGGACGCCGCCCTCTTCCTTGTTCGGGAGGAGTCGCTCTCCTCCCTGCCCTCTCCCTGCTCTTCCTCATGAGCGGAAGAGGCATGGGTTTCCCCGGACTTAGAGTCCGGGGGTCCTCTTGAACGGAAGCCCTCTCGGGCCTCCCTCTTCTCGTTCTTCTTCTTCTCTTTCTTGTTCTGTGCCTGGTACGGCGCCTCGACCAGCATCTCCGTCAACAAGGCCATCCTGGGGCCCTCGGGCAACGGGGCCGGGCCATCAATCCGCACAGCCTTGTCCAGCTAGCTCTGTGAAGACGAGGCAGAAAGGGTTAAGTTCCTTGTTAAAAGGTAGAACCTGAATGTAAGAATAAAACTTTATTGTACCTCCTTGGGAGGGTTTGCGGCGTCATGGCCGATGTCTTCCTCCTGGACTGGCCAGTCCTTCTGGGGCTTGAAAAGCACCTCCCACAGCTTGGCATGGGTGGTGCAGTAAAAGCGGAGCACGGTGGCAGTATCGTCGGGCTTGTAGGACCACATTGAGGCATCCCGATGTTGGTAGGGAAGGAGGCGGCGGCGAAGCATGATCTGAACCATGTTGGTTAGTTCGACCTTCTCATTTATCATCTGGGAGATGCGCTTTTGCAGCGACTTCACCTCCGCTGCCGATCGCCGGTCTAGAACCTTCTTGATCCATGACACCATCCAGGTGGGGGGACCGGATCTGAATTCGGAGGGTGCTGCCCAGTCCGCGCTGCGTGGTTTGGTGATATAAAACCACGCTTTCTACCAGATCTTGACGGTATCTATGAAGGTACCTTCCGGCCACTCAACCCGGGGGAGCTTGCTAATCATCGCCCCCCACAGTCTGCATGCTGGCCGTCGACTATCTTCGGCTTAACGTTGAGGACCTTTAGCCACAAGCTGAAGTGCGGTTGGACCCGCAGAAAGGCCTCACAGATAATGATTAAGGCCAAAATGTGCAAAAAAGAGTTCGGCGGGAGATCGTGAAAATCCAACCCATAGAAAAATATCAGCCCCCTAACAAAGGAGTGGTGTGGGAAGACATGTCCTCGGAGGAAGTGGGGGATGAACACCACCCTCTGGCCTTGCCTCGGCGTGGGGATGATCTGGCCCTTCTCTGGAGCGCGGTGGACGACGTCGACCGGAAGATAGCCGGCGCGCTTTAGCTCCTCGATGTCGTCGTTGGTGACGCAGGAGGCCTCCCACTTGCCTTTGGAGACCGAACCGGCCATGGCTGAGATGGGGGTATGGCTTGGGAAGAGTTAAGGGAGAAATTGATCTGGGCGCTTAGAGCTCGAGAGATTGGGAAGGCGATGGCAATGGATCTGAGAAGCGTGTGGTTGATTTGGTGGTTGTTTCCCTTTTATAAGTTGCCGTAATACCAAAAGCCCTGTTACTGCGCCGCAGGCCTTGCCACTTCCCGATATAATCGTGCTATTATGCACGCGTGGGACAGCTCAAATCATTGATCATCCCTTAAACAACGGGTCACGATCTCCATATTGATGGGACGTGCCAATAAAGGAACTGCCTCGAACCGCGAATCGAGTTTTCATAATTGTTCAGTTGTTGTGACCGGCCGTGACCTTTCACTAAAAGGTTGTCAGGCAAGGGCACTATTCATGCTTGAGCGGTTGTCTTTTGAGGCTAAGTAACACATGCTGTTCGGAAAACGAAGAGTCATCGATGACCGAACTAGTACCGGCCAAACGTAGAAGGGGAGAAGAACTCGCCCCGCAAGCCGAAGACTTTGGCTGCATGAAGCTACAAGGGGCCGTGGACCTCGGTGTTGGAGGCTAGTTCGGGGGCTACTGAGGGAGTCCGGGACTAAGGGGTCCTCGGGCCGCTGGTCTATTTCTTATTGGCCGGATTGGTGGGTCGCTCTGTCAATATCATTAGAAGGCCGAGCTATAGGACGACTCCGTGTTCAGGAAGGAAGCCTTCGATGCCTTGGTGTGTCCTCCAAGTCAAGATATTAGATTCAACATGTTTATCCCCTGATGGCAACCGACCATTTGTAACCCTAGGTACCCCTGGTGTCTATATAAACCAGAGGGTCTTAGAAGGAGAGGAGATCCATCCAACTCATCTAGGGTTTAGTTCATCCGATCTTGTGGTAGAGCGACTATAATTGTCATACACACAGCAATACAATCAAGGAGGACGTAGGGTTTTACCTCTTTGAGAGGGCCCGAACCTGGGTAAACACTGTCCCTTTGTTTTCCTGTTCCCCATTGATCCAAGATCCACAACTCGCAAACCCCTACCCAAGATCCGCCAGTTTTGATACAGACAGTATGGTTGACGACAACAATGAGCTCTATACAAGTACATGTTAACCTGGCATATGTCCTACGACGCGACTCATGAATAAGGATAAGGCATGCTTGCCGGAATTATGCACCTGACAACACTTGTGGTTATGAAGAATTTATATGGCCAAGCACTTTCGGCAAAAGATTCATAAAAAGAGAATATTGATGATGAACAAGATCGACAACGCGGCTGCAATAATTCTTGCATGAACAACATGGCACGAACACCCAAGATAGTCTGATTCCGTAACAATTACCATGAATAAATTGTTGGGGAACGTTGCATTGGAAAAAAAAATCCTACGCACACGCAAGATCTATCCATGGAGATGCATAGCTACGAGGGGGGAGTGTATATACATACCCTTGTAGATCGCTAAGCGGAAGCGTTTAGAAACGCGGTTGATGTAGTCGTACGTCTTCACGATCCACTCGCGATCCGTCCTGGTCTAGCACCGAACAGAGGGCACCTCTACGTTCAGCACACGTGTAGCTCAATGATGTCTCCGCCTCCTCGATCCAGCGAGTGAGGGCAGAGTAGTAGATGAGTTCTCCAGCAGCACGACAGCGTGGTGGTATTGCTATCGCGGCAGGGCTTCGCCCAGCGCTACCGGAACCGCGAACGGAGGAGAAAACGGTCTGGGGAGAGAGGGAGGGATGCGCCAAGACCAGAGGTCCGGCTGCCCTCCCTCTCCTCTCATATATCTAGGGGGAGGGGAGGAGGTGCGCCGGCCCTAGGGCTGCCTCCAAGGGAGTGGCGGCGGCCTAGGGGTGGCTTGGCCCCCCCAAGATAGGGTGGCGTCCCCTAGGGTTTGCCCTCCACCAGCCCTAGCTGCATAGGCCTAGGTGGGGAGGGGCGCCCAGCCCACCAGGGGCTGGTGCGCACCCTTCTTAGCCCATGTGCCCCCAGGGCGGGTGGATCCCTTCCGGTGGACCCCCGGAACCCTTCCAACACTCCCGATAAACTACCGGTGATGCCCGAATTCTTTCCGGTGACCAATACGGAACTTCCCATATATAATTATTTACCTTCAGACCATCTGGAGCTCCTCATCATGTCCGGGATTTCATCCGAGACTCCGAACAATATTCGGTCACCAACACATATAACTCATTAATACCATATCGTCATCGAATGTTAAGCGTGCGCACCCTACGGGTTCGAGAATCATGTAAACATGACCGAGACACCTCTCTGGTCAATAACCAATAGCGGGACCTGGATGCCCATATTGGTTCCTACATATTCCACGAAGATCTTTATCGGTCGAACCACGATGTCAAGGATTTAGTTAATCCCGTATGCAGTTCCCTTTGTCCATCGGTATGTTACTTGCCCGAGATTCGATCGTCGGTATCTCCATACCTAGTTCAATCTCGTTACCGGCAAGTCTCTTTACTCGTTTCGTAATACAAGATCCTGTGACTAACCCCTTAGTCACATTGCTTGCAAGCTTCTTGTGATGTTGTATTACCGAGAGGGCACAGAGATACCTCTCCGTCAAACGGAGTGACAAATCCCAGTCTCGATCCATGCCAACCCAACAGACACCCTCGGAGATACCTGTAGAGCACCTTTATGATCACCCAGTTACGAAGTGACGTTTGATGCACACAAGGCATTCCTTCGGCGTCAGGGAGTTGCATGATTTCATGGTCTTAGGAACAGATACTTGACATGAAGAAAGCAGTAGCAATAAACTTAGTGATACGATCAAATGCTATGCTTACGGTTGGATGCTTACGGTTGGGTCTTGTCCATTGATAACCCACAAGTGTAGGGGATCATTTGTAGCCTTTTTCGATAAGTAAGAGTGTCGAACCCAACGAGGAGCTAAAGGTAGAACAAATATTCCCTCAAGTTCTATCGACCACCGATACAACTCTACGCACGCTAATGCTTGCTTTACCTAGAACAAGTATGAAACTACTTTGCGGGAATAAAACTAGAAGTACTTTGCAAGATAATAAAGAACGTGGAAATAAAAGTTAGGTTATGTTTTAATAAAAGAACAATAAAAGTAAATAACTTAGTAGAAAGCTTTTTGTGTAACGCAAGAGAAAGATTGTCCCTAGGCAATTGAATATAATATGATAGATACTTGTTATATGCAATGAGGGAGAGGCATACGCTAACACACTTTCCGTACTTGGATCATATGCACTTATGATTGGAACTCTAGCAAGCATCCGCAACTACCAAAGTTCATTAAGGCAAAACCCAACCATAGCATTAAGTATCAAGTCCCCTTTACTCCCATATGCAGCAACCCACCTACTCGGGTTTGTGCTTCTGTCACTCACGCAACCCACCATAGGCAAATCATGAACATATTGCAACACCCTATAGAGGGGATCCCTCATGTTTGCATGACATGGAGGGCACCATAGGACAGCACCATATCAACATACAACTCACATCCATAACATCATACCACAATTAACCCATAGGACAAAAGAGATCTACTCAAACATCATAGGATAGCCAAATATCATTGGGAAATAATATATGGAGTTGAGCACCATGATTAAGTAGAGATTACAGCGAGGAAGAGAGGTGTTACACCGCTGCATAGAGGGGGAGAGAGTTGGTGTTGACGGCGGCGAATATGTTGGTGTAGATTGCCGTCACAACGATTGCCCCGGCGGCGTGCCAGCGCCACCGGGAGAGAGGGGGAGAGAGCCCCCTCCTTCTCCTTCTTCCTTGGCCTCCCCCCTAGATGGGCGGATAGTTCCCCCTCTGGTCCATGGCCTCCATGGCGGCGGAGGGGCAGGAGCCCCTCCGAGATTGGATCTCCCTCTCTATTCTCTTCTGTTTCGCGTTCCTGTTTTCTGGCCGAAAACCGTTTCTTATATTCCCGGAGATCCGTAACTCCGATCGGGCTGAAATTTTGAGGGGATTTTTATCCAAAAATTAGCTTCCTTGCACCCGAAGGAGAACTCCAACCAACTTACGAGGTGGGCACAACCCACCAGGGCGCGCCTAGGCCCCCTGGCCGCGCCCTGGTGTCTTGTGGGGGCTGTGGGCCTTCGTTTGCGTTGATTCCACTTCTCAAAATTCACAAATATTCCAAAAAAATCTTCGTAAATTTTTATCGCGTTTGGACTTCGTTTGATATGGATATTCTGCGAAACATAAAACATGCAACAAACAGGAACTGGCACTGGGCACTGGATCAATAGGTTAGTCCAATAAATCATATAAAATGTTGCCAAAAATATATGAAAGTTATATAATATTGGCATGAAACAATCAAAAATTATAGATACGACGGAGACGTATCTGCATCCCCAAGCTTAATTCCTACTCGTCCTCGAGTAGGTAAATGATAAAAAAGATAATTTTTGATGTGGAACGCTACCTAGCATAATCTTGATCATATATCTAATCATGGCATGAATATTAAGACACAAGTGATTCAAAGCAATAGTCTAGTTTTGACATGAAGAGATTAATACTCAGGCATCCCAATAAACAATCATGTCTTTCAAAATATCAAGGCTAAAGAACGCTATCCCTACAAAATCATATAGCCTTGTCATGCTCTGTCTTCTTAACACAAAGTATAAATCATGTACTACCCCAGTGTCAGCCAAGCAATTGGTTCATACTTTTTAATGCGCTTCAGCATTTTCAACTCTCACGCAATACATGAGCGCAAGCCATGGATATAGCACTATGGGTGGAATAGAATATGGTGGTAGGTTTCAAAGGGGTAAAAGTGGAGAAGAAAGTCTCGCATCAACTCAGCGTATCAACGGGCTATGGAGATGCCCATCAATAGATATCAATGCGAGGAGTAGGGATTGCCATGCAACGGATGCACTAAGAGCTATAAGTGTATGAAAGTTCAATATGAAAACTAAGTGGGTATGCATCTAACTCTATAATGACAAATTCCCACTAGTATATGAAAGTGACAACATAGGAGACTCTCTATATGAAAAACATGGTGCTACTTTGAAGCACAAGTGTGGAATTAGCATGCCCCTATTCCTTCTTCTTTCATTTTTTTTCTTTCTTTTCTTTTTTTTTCTTTTTCTTTTTTTCTTTTTCTTTTTTTCTTTTTTTCCTTTTCTTTTTTTTCTTTGTCCGGAGCCTCATCCCGACTTGTGGGGGAATCTTAGTTTCCATCATCCTTTCATCACTGGGGCATGCTCTAATAATGAATAATGATGATCATCACACTTCTATTTACTTACAACTCAATTATTACAATGATAGTAGAACAAAGTATGACTCTATATGAATGCAATGATCTAGCGTAGCAAAGATATCAAAAAACGGACAAGCCATGGAAACATCATGCTAGCTATCTTACGATCATGTAATGCAATATGACAATGAATGCTCAAGTCATCAAAACAGAAGTGGTGGAAGTTGCATGGCAATATATCTCGTAATGGCTATGGAAATGCCATAATAGGTAGGTATGGTGGCTGTTTTGAGGAAGATATAATAAGGCTTATGTGTGATAGAGCGTATCATATCACGGGGTTTGGATGCACCAGCGAAGTTTGCACCGACTCTCGAGGTGAGAAAGGGCAATGCACGGTACCGTAGATGCTAGCAAATTGCGGAAAGGTAAGAGTGCGTATAATCCATGGACTCACATTAGTCATAAAGAATTCACATACTTATTGCAAAAGTTTATTAGCTCTCTCGAAGCAAAGTATTACTACGCATGCTCCTAGGGGGGAGGTTGGTAGGAGTTAACCATCGCGCGCCCCCGACCTTCACACAAAGATAGACAATCAAGAATAAATTGTGCTCCAACTTCCTAGCATAACGGGAGACTATACGTGCATGCTTCGGGAATCACAAACCTTAACACCAATATCTTACTAAACACGACCATCCACTAGTACCTCCCACATATTATCATCTCTATATCGAAAAACTATTGGAAGGAATCAAACATATCATATTCAGTGATCCCTAAGTTTTATGTAGGATTTTATGACTAACCATGTTAATGACCAATTCCTGTTGACTCTCTAAATAGATATAAGTGAAGCAAGAGAGTTTAATTCTTTCTACAAAAGACCAATCTCTAACAAATATAAGTGAAGCAAAAGAGCATTCTACGAATAACGGTTTTCTATGTGAAGAGAAACAGGCAATCCAAACTTCAAATGATATAAGTGAAGCACATGAAGCATTCTATAAAGCCATACTCAAAAGATATAAGTGAAGTGCAATGAGCATTCTATAAATCAACCATGGACTATCTCATACCAGCATGGTGCATAAAATAAAAGTGAAAACTAAACACAAAAGACGCTCCAAGATTTACACATATCACATGAACGAAACGAAAACAAAAACATACCGATACTTGTTGAAGAAAGATGGGATGCCTTTCGGGAAATTCCCAAGCTTAGACGCTTGAGTCTCCTTGGATATTTACTTGGGGTGCATTGGGCATCCCCAAGCTTGAACTCTTGCCTCTCCTCCTTCTCCTCATATCGACACCTCCTCGATGTTCGAACACTTCATCCACACAAAACTTAACAGAAGACTGGTGAGATCCGTTAGTATAATAAAGCAAATTCCTACTTTAAGTAATGTCGCAAACCCATTAATATTTTATATTTGCATTACCCCTGCTGTATTATAACTTTTCCATGGCTTATACCACCGATAAAACGATAGTTCCATCAAAACAAGCAAAACAATGCATCAAAAACAGAATCTGTCTTAAACAGGACAGTCTGTAGTAATCTGAACTTTGACAATACTTCTGTAACTCCATAAATTCCGAAACATTAGGAAGAAATAAACATTTTGTATAGAAATATTGCGTAAACATTTCAGAAACTTTTGACGTTCCAGTAAAAAATGAAAATTCACGCACTACACTCAAAGTTTCTGTTTTTACACCGCACATACCAACAAGCAATCTAATCATCCTAAAGGCAAATCTTGGCACATTATATTTATAATACAATGGATTTGTACAAAGGGATAATTATTTTTGTTGGAAAAGTTTCCGTGATTCAAGACTCACAAAGTTTCCATGGGCATGAACAAATTTCAAGGATATCCCCCACTTCAACGATGCTCATCATCTCTCTCACTTTCACCTTTCCTTTTGTGAAGTTTTAGGTTCCCCTCTATATTTTTTTTGTTTTTAAACTTTATAAAAGCACACAACAGAAATAAATGACTCTCTAAAACTTCCGGGTTGTCTCCCTGGCAACGCTTTCTTTAAAGCCATTAAGCTAGGCATAAAGTGCTCAAGTAATGGATCCACCCGGATCCCAAGGTATATCAAAGCCAATTTTAATTAACAATGATTTGTAATTTAGTAGTGAGCACAAAGTGATATATATCATGTGACAACGAAGTCTAAATCTCTTCCTATGCATCGGCATGTCATACAAGAACAATTCATGCACATTAAGTAAAGGCCAATGCATAGTATAAGCAGTTTCTTGCAATTTTATAGTATTGGAAACATAGAGAGGTGAAGATGTAGTTCCTCTCTCATAATAATTGCAAGTAGGAGCAGCAAGCACATGCATATTATATTCATCAAAATCATCACGTTTAGTAGCAAAACGCAACCCATCAGTATAATCCTTAATAAGTGCAAACTTCTCCGATATAGTGTAGTTGGGAGAATTCAAAAAGATAATAGGACTATCATGTGTGGGTGCAATAGCAACAATTTCATGCTTAACATAAGGAACTATAGCAAGTTCATCTTCATAAGCATAATTCATATTGGCATCTTGGCCACAAGCATAGCAAGCATCAAGTTCATCAAAAAGGGATATTTCAAATGAATCCAAGGGATCATAGCAATCATCATAGCATTCATCCTTCGGTAAGCACGAAGGGTAATTAAACATTGTATGAGTTGAAGAGTTACTCTCATTAGAAGGTGGGCATGGGTGATCAATCCGCTCTTCCTCCTTTTGTTCTTCGCTCTCCTCCTCGCTTTTTTTATCTAATGAGCTCACAGTTTCAACAATTTCTTCTTCCATAGATTCCTGCAAAATATTAGTCTCTTCCAAGGCAGCGGTCATTCCTTCAATAAATTATTTAACATAAGCATTAGAAGCATAGTTTTCATAGCAATATTTAAGTATGGCAAAAAATTTAGATTCGTAAAGAGTAGCATCATACTTTTCAATCAAAGAAGCAATTTCATATGCACCCTTAAAAGCAACAAATTCTTCAATTTGTTCAACATCAAAATAACAATAGGCTTCCTTGGCATAAGAAGATAGTATTTCATTATCATTAAACACACATTGGTAGGGAAGGTGTTTTTTAGTTTCTACAGAACAACAAGTAAAATCATGTATTTTGCATAAATTCCAAGCATAGCAACACAAAGTATTAATTTGATGCCACAAGAGTTTCCCTTTTTGAGATATGCGGTGTCGCACATAATAAGCATGCTCATTTAATGATTTTCCCTCAACTAAGCTAGTTGGGTTTTCAGCACGAGCACAAATGGATCGAAGATCATCCAAGTAATATTCTTCGGTAGTACGGAACACTAGTGGTTCCTCAACTTTTGGAGCAGCAAGTACATCTAATTTTTTTGGTATTTTGCGTTTCCTACCCATATCTAAAGATAGAAAACAAGAGCACAAAATAAAAACTACTTAGTGATAAAGCAAACAAGCACACACGAGAATATTCACCCCATGCTATTGCTCCCCGGCAACGGCGCCAGAAAAAAGGTCTTGATAACCCACAAGTGTAGGGGATCGTTTGTAGCCTTTTTTGATAAGTAAGAGTGTCGAACCCAACGAGGAGCTAAAGGTAGAAAAAATATTCCCTCAAGTTCTATCGACCACCGATACAACTCTATGCACGCTAATGCTTGCTTTACCTAGAACAAGTATGAAACTACTTTGCGGGAATAAAACTAGAAGTACTTTCCAAGATAATGAAGAACATGGAAATAAAAAGTTAGGTTTTGTTTTAATAAAAGAACAATAAAAGTAAATAACTTAGTAGAAAGTTTTTTGTGTAACGCAAGAGAAAGATTGTCCGTAGGCAATTGAATATAATATGATAGATACTTGTTATATGCAATGAGGGAGAGGCATACGCTAACACACTTTCCGTACTTGGATCATATGCACTTATGATTTTAACTCTAGCAAGCATCCACAACTACCAAAGTTCATTAAGGTACAACCCAACCATAGCATTAAGTATCAAGTCCCCTTTACTCCCATATGCAACAACCCACCTACTCGGGTTTGTGCTTCTGTCACTCACGCAACCCACCATAGGAAAATCATTAACATATTGCAACATCCTACAGTGGGGATCCCTCACGTTTGCGCGACACGGAGGGCACCATAGGACAGCACCATATCAACATACAACTCACATCCATAACATCATACCACAATTAACCCATAGGACAAAAGAGATCTACTCAAACATCATAGGATAGCCAAATATCATTTGGAAATAATATATGGAGTTGAGCACCATGATTAAGTAGACATTACAGCGGGGAAGAGAGGTGTTACACCGCTGCATAGAGGGGGAGAGAGTTGGTATTGACGGCGGCGAAGTTGTTGGTGTAGATCGCCGTCACGATGAATGCCCCGGCGGCGTGTCGGCGCCACCGGGAGAGAGGGGGAGATATCCCCCCTCCTTCTCCTTCTTCCTTGGCCTCCCCCCTAAATGGGAGGAGAGTACCCCCTCTGGTCCATGGCCTCCATGGTGGCGGAGGGGCAGGAGCCCCTCCGAGATTGGATCTCCCTCTCTATTCTCTTCTGTTTCGCGTTCCTGTTTTCTGGCCGAAAACCGTTTCTTATATTCCTGGAGATCTGTAACTCCGATCGGGCTGAAATTTTGAGGGAATTTTTATCCAAAAATGAGCTTCCTTGCGCCCGAAGGAGAGCTCCAACCGACTTACGAGGTGGGCACAACCCACCAGGGCGCGCCTGGCCCCCCTTGTCGTGCCCTGGTGTCTTGTGGGGGCTCTGGGCCTGCGTTTGCTTTGATTCCACTTTTCAAAATTCACAAATATTCCCAAAAAAATCTCCGTAAATTTTTATCGTGTTTGGACTTCGTTTGATATGGATATTCTGTGAAACAAAAAACATGCAACAAACAGGAACTGGCACTGGATCAATAGGTTAGTCCAATAAATCATATAAAATGTTGCCAAAAATATGTGAAAGTTGTATAATATTGGCATGAAACAATCAAAAATTATAGATACGTCGGAGACGTATCTTCCATCACATCATTCTCCTAATGATGTGATCCCATTATCAAATGACAACTCATGTCTATGGTTAGGAAACCTTAACCATCTTTGATCAACGAGCTAGTCTAGTAGAGGCTCACTAGGGACACGGTATTGTTTATATATCCACAAATGTATGTAAATTTTTGGTCAATAAAATTTCTAGCATGGATAATAAACGATTATCATGAACAAGGAAATATGATAATAACCAATTGATTATTGCCTCTAGGGCATATTTCCAACAGTCTCCCACTACTGGAATCAGGATCTTTGCCTTCTGCCATGGCTGACGGCAAAGGCATGCATGACGGACGGCAAAGGTCTTTGCCGTCAGCCAGCAGACGGCAAAGGCATGCATGGCGGACGGCTGAACAAGCTACGGTAAAGGGCACTTTGCCGTCTGCTGGCAGACAGCAAAGATGCAAAGATCTTTGCCGTCTGCCAGCAGACGGCAAAGGGCATGGACGGCACACGTGGCAGCTTAGGTCCGTTAAGGGGTTAACGGCATGCTTTGTCGTCTGCTAGCAGACGGCAAAGTGGCCAAATAGGCTAGCCCAAGTTCCCCCCAGGTAGCTGCCACGTGGCTCGCTATGCCGTCTGCTGGCAGACGGCAAAGATGCAAAGTTCTTTGCCGTCTGCTAGCAGACGGCAAAGCAACCACATAGGCCAGCCCAGTGCCCCCCAGGTTGCACAGGTAGCTGCCACATGGCAGCTTTGCCGTCTGCCGGCAAATGGCAAAGAACTTTGCTGTCTGCCGGCATACGGCAAAGTGCCTGTACTGCCCCTGTTTTTTCTGTTTTTTCTTAAAGTCAATCAATTTCACAGATATATATATATATACATTTGAAAATACTTTCAACAAGCATACATATCCCTGCCATATGGATATGATCATCCAACACATATACATACCAACTCAAAAGTCCATATCCAACATATATATATAGCCAACATATATCCAACAACAAGCATACAATGGTTTCATCCATACATACATATATAGGTAGCAAGTTTCACATTGTTCATCCTACAAAATCAAAACAAAAAGGAAGGACAAGGAGAAGAGTAGACTCCATCAACGCAAGCTTCCGTGATCTAAAGCAAATCTGCAAATTGGGAAAGAAGAAAGTTAGAAGAAGAACAAGAAGAAGAAGAAGAAGAAGAAGAAGAAGAAGTAGAAGTAGAAGAAGAAGAATTTTTCTTCTCTTTCTTTTTCTCCTCTTCTTTATCTTCTTCTTCTTCTAACGAAGGTAACTTAGGTAATTATGCCATTTTTTAGCTAAGCTAGGTAAAAATGCTAAGTGTAGGTCATTATAGAGCTAATCTAGGTAAATAGGTCATTTTGGAGGTTAGTAAGGTTATTATGTCATTTTCGAGGAAAATAAGCTAAGTCAATGTCATTTTGGAGGTAACCAAGATTATTATGCCATTTTTGACCTAAGTATGCTAAGTATGTCATAAATGAACTAAAGAAGCTAAGTATAGGTCATTTTTGAGCTAACCTAGGAAGTTATGCCATTTTTTAGCTAACTAAGCATATTTATTCATTTTGGAGGACAAAATGGTAAGTGTAGGTCATTTTTGAGCTATCCTAGTTAAAATCGATCAATTTGGAGCTAGGTAAGGTTATTTTGTCATTTTGGAGGAAAATAAACTAATGATATGACAGTTTAGAGCTAAACCAAGGTTATTATGCCATTTTTTACCTAAGTAAGTGTTGGGGAACGGAGCATGAATTTTAAAAATTTCCTACGCTCACGCAAGATCTATCCATGGAGATGCATCGCTACGAGAGGGGAGAGTGTGTCTACGTACCCTCATAGACCGATAGCGGAAGCGTCTCACAACGCGGTTGATGTAGTCGAACAATCCTTCGAGCTCCACCGATCGAGTACCGAACGTACGGCACCTCGGAGTTCTACACACGTGCAGCTCGGTGACGATCCTCGCCTTCTTGATCCAGCAAGACATCGAGGAAATAGATGAGTTCCGTCAGCACGACGGCGTGGCGACGGTGACGGTGAAGTGATTCCGGCAGGGCTTCGCCTAAGCTCTCCGAAAATATGACCGAGGTGGAAAACGGAGATCGGGGCACCGCACACGGCTATGGGACAATTGTGTGTTTTGGGGTGCCCCCTTGCCCCCGTATATAAAGGATGAGAGGGAGGAGGCCGGCCCCCTAGGGGTGCGCCAAGTGTGGGGAGTCCTACTAGGACTCCTTAGTCCTAGTAGGATTCCACCTCCCATACGGAGTAGGAAAGGGGGAAGGGAGAGGGAAAGGAAAGAGGGGGCTGCGCCCCTCCCTAGTCCAATTCGGTTTGGGCAAGGGGGGGCGCGCGCCTCCTCACGTAGCCTGCCTCTCCTTTTCCCGTATGGCCCAATAAGGCCCATTACTTCTCCCGGTGAATTCCCGTAACTCCCCGGTACTCCGAAAAATACCCGAATCACTCGGAACCTTTCCGACGTCCGAATATAGCCTTCCAATATATGAATCTTTACCTCTCAGACATTCCGAGACTCCTCGTCATGTCCGTGATCTCATCCGGGACTCCAAACAACATTCGGTCACCAATCACATAACTCATATAATACTATATCGTCATCGAACCTTAAGTGTTCGGACCCTACGGGTTCGGGAATGATGTAGACATGACCGAGACAACTCTCTGGTCAATAACCAACAGCGGGACCTGGATGCTCATATTGGTTCCTACATATTCCACGAAGATCTTTATCGATGAACCTCATATGACAACATACGTTGTTCCCTTTGTCCGGCGGTATGTTACTTGCCCGAGATTCGATCGTCGGTATCCAATACCTAGTTCAATCTCGTTACCGGCAAGTCTCTTTACTCGTTCCGTAATACATCATCTTGCAACTAACTCTTTAGTCACGGTGCTTGCAAGGCTTCTGTGATGCTGTATTACCGAGAGGGCCCAGAGATACCTCTCCGATAGTCGGAGTGACAAATCCCAATCTTGATCCATGCCAACTCAACAAACACTTTCGGAGATACCTGTAGTGCACCTTTATAATCACCCAGTTACGTTGTGACGTTTGATACACCCAAAGTATTCATACGGTATCCGGGAGTTGCATGATCTCATGGTCAGAGGAACGTGTATTTGACATAGTGAAAGCAATAGCATTAAACTGAACGATCATATGCTATGCTGACGGTTGGGTCAAGTCCATCACATCATTCTCCTAATGATGTGATCCCGTTATCAAATGACAACTCATGTCCATGGTCAGGAAATCTTGACCATCTTTTGATCAACGAGCTAGTCTAGTAGAGGCTTACTAGGGACTCAGTATTTGTTTATCTATTCACACATGTATTAAGTTTCCGGTCAATACAATTCTAGCATGAATAATAAACCATTATCATGAACGGGGAAATATGATAATAAACACTTTATTAATTGCCTCTAGGGCATATTTCCAATAGTCTCCCACTTGCACTAGAGTCAATAATCTAGTTTACATCTCCATGTAATTGACATCCAATCAGTTCTATGGCTGATCATGTTTTGCTTGTGAGAGAGGTTTTAGTCAACGGGTCTGCATTATTCAGATCCGTGTGTTCTTGGCAAATCTCTATGTCATATGTAGATGCTGCTACCACACTCTGCTTGGAGCTACTCCAAAAACGACTGTCCCACTTTACGTATCCGGTCTGAGACTCATAGTTTTCCGGATCGGTGTTTAAAGCTTGCATCGACGTAACCCTTTACGACGAACTCTTTATCACCTCTATTCCCGAGAAATTCTTCCTTAGTCCTTTTCAGGTACTTCAGGATATTCTTGACCGCTGTCCAGTGATCTACTCCTGGATCACTTTGGTACCTTCCCACCAAGCTAATAGCGAGGCATACATCAGGTCTAGTACACAGCATGGCATACAAAATAGAGCCTATGGCTTGGCTAAGGCATAGGGGATGACACTCATCTTCTCTTTGTCTTCTGCCGTGGTCAGGCTTTGAGTCTTACTCAATCTCACACCTTGCAATACAGGCAAGAACCCTTTCTTTGACTGGTCCATTTTGAACTTCTTCAAAATCTTGTCAAGGTATGTGCTTCGTGAAAGTCCTATGAGGCGTCTCAATCTATCTCTATAGATTTTGATGCCTAACATGTAAAACAACCTTTACCTAGATTTTCAAGTCTTACTCCACTTCACACCAGGCAAGAACTCATTTCTTTGACTTGATCCTATTTTGAACTTATTCAAAAAACTCATCAAGATGTGTGAACTTTTATCAGGCGTTTTGATCTATCTCCATAGATCTCGATGCCCAATCTGTGGATAACTCAAAAACAGGTTTTATTGAAAACCTCCTTTCAATTCTTTATGCTTTCCAGAAATTGTACATCATTTCCAATCAACAATATGTCATCCATATATACTATTAGAAATGCTATAGAGCTCCCACTCACTTTCTTGTAAATACAAGTTTCTCCATAAACTTGTATAAACCCAAACGCTTTGATCACTTCATCAAAGCGAGTATTCCAGCTCCGAGATGCTTGCACCAGTCCATAGATGGATCGCTGGAGCTTGCATATTTTGTTAGCGCCTTTAGGATCGACAAAACCTTTCGGCTGTATCATATACAATTCTTCCTTAAGGAATCCGTAAAGGAATGCCGTTTTGACGTCCAATTGCCAGATTTCATAATCATAAAACGCGGCAATTGCTAACATAATTCTGACAGACTTTAGCATCGCTACGGGTGAGAAAGTCTCATCGTAGTCAACTCCTTGAACTTGGTGATAACCTTTAGCAACAAGTCGAGCTTTATAGACGGTGATATTACCATCAGCATCCGTCTTCTTCTTAAAGATCCATTTATTTTCAATAGCTCGCCGTTCATCGGGCAAGTCTACCAAACTCTACACTTTGTTCTCATACATGGATCCAATCTCGGATTTCATGGCCTCAAGCCATTTGTCGGAATCCGGGCTTGCCATCGCTTCTTCATAGTTCGAAGGTTCACCGTTGTCTAACAACATAACCTCCAAGACTGGATTTCCGTACCACTCTGGTGCGGAATGTGTCCTGGTTGACCTTCGAAGTTCTGTAGTAACTTGATCCGAAGCCTCATGATCATCATCATCAACTTCTTCTCTGGTCTGTGTTGGTGTCACAGAAATTTCTTTCTGTGGCGTACTACTATCCAGAGGAGGTACAATTACCTCATCAAGTTCTACTTTCCTCCCACTCACTTCTTTCGAGAGAAACTCCTTCTCTAGAAAGGATCCATTCTTTAGCAACGAAAACTTTGCCTTCGGATCTGTGGTAGAAGGTGTACCCAACGGTCTCTTTTGGGTATCCTATGAAGACGCACTTATCCGCTTTGGGTTCGAGTTTATCTGGCTGAAGCCTTTTGACATAAGCATCGCATCCCCAAACTTTCAGAAACGACATCTTAGGTTTCTTGCAAACCACAGTTCATACGGTGTCATCTCAACGGATTTAGACGGTGCCCTTGTTTAAAGTGAATGCAGTTGTCTCTAATGCATAACCCCAAAATGATAGTGGCAAATCGGTAAGAGACATCATAGAACGCACCATATCCAATAGAGTATGATTACGACGTTCGGACACACCATTACGCTGTGGTGTTCCATCTGGTGTGAGCTGTGAAACAATTCCAGATTGTCTTAAGTGATTGCCAAACTCGTAACTCAAATATTCTCCTCCACGATCAGATCGTAAGAACTTTATTTTCTTGTTACGATGGTTCTCTACTTCACTCTGAAATTCTTTGAACTTTTCAAATGTTTCAGATATATGCTTCATCAAGTAGACATCTACTCAAATCATCTGTGAACGTGAGAACATAACGATATCCACCGCGCGCGTCAACACTCATCGGACCGCATACATCGGTATGTATTATTTCCAATAAGTTGGTTGCTCGCTCCATTGTTCCGGAGAACGGAGTTTTAGTCATCTTGCCAATAAGGCACGGTTCACATGTCTCAAATGATTCATAATCAAGAGATTCCAAAAACCAATCTGCATGGAGTTTCTTCATGTGTTTAACACTGATATGACCTAAGCGGCAGTGCCACAAATATGTGGTACTATCATTATCTTTTGGCATTCGTGTTATGAACATATGTATTACTACGATCAAGATTCAATAAACCTTTCATTTTAAGTGCATGATCATCAATGATATTATCCAAATAAATAGAATAACAATGATTCTCTGAAATTGAATAACCGTCTTGCAATAAACACTATCAGATATAATGTTCATGCTTAACGCAAGCACCAAATAACAATTATTTAGGTTCATCACTAATCCTGAAGGTAGAGAGAGCGTGGCGATGGTGATCACATCAACCTTGGAGACACTTCCAATGCACATCGTCAACTCGTTCTTAGCTAGCCCTCGTTTATTCCGAAGCTCCATGTTTCAAGTTGTAAGCAACTGAACAAGTATCAAATACCCAGGTGCTCCTACGAGTACTAGTAAGGTACATATCAATAACATGTATATCAAATATCTTTGTTGACATTGCCAGTCTTATTATCTGCCAGTTACTTTGGGGAAGTTCCGCTCCCTGTGACATTTCCCTTTGCAATGGGAGCACTAAGTCTCGGGTTTGGTTCAGCCTTGGGTTTCTTCGCGTGAGCGGCAACTATTTTACAGTTCTTCTTGAAGTTCCCTTTTCTTTCCCTTGCCCTTCTTGAAACTAGTGGTCTTATTAACCATCAACACTTGATGCTCCCTCTTTTGATTTCTACATCCGCAGATTGTAGCATCGCGAATAGCTTAAGGATCTTCTATCCCTTGCATGTTTATAGTTCATCACGAAGATCCAGTAGCTTAGTGATAGTGACTAGAGAACTCTATCAATCACCACTTTATTCGGAAGTCTAACTCCCACTTGATTCTAGTGTTTGAAGTACTCAGACATTCTGAGTATATGCTCACTAACGGAGCTGTTCTCCTCCATCTTGTAGCTATAGAACTTGTCGACGGTGTCATACCTCTCGACTCGGGTGTGAGCTTGAAAAACAAATTTTCAGCTCTTGGAACATCTCATATGCTCCGTGTTGCTCAAAACATATTTGGAGCTCCGGTTCTAAGCCGTAAAGTATGGCGCACTGAACTATCGAGTAGTCATCTTTTCTTGTCTGCCAGACGTTCATAACGTCCTCAGACGAAGCCGTAGGGGTATTTCACTGAGCGGTGCATTAAGGACATAAGCCTTCTGTGCAGCAGTGAGGACAATCCTCAGATCACGGACCTAGTCCGCATAGTTGCTTCCATCAACTTTCAACTTTGTTTTCTCTAGGAACATAATAAAAACAGGGGAACTACAGCGCGGTCTATTGATCTACAACATAAATTTGCTAAGACAAGTAAGACTATGTTCATGACAATTGAAGTTCAATTAATCAAATTACTTAAGAACTCCCACTTAGATTAACATCCCTCAAGTTGTCTAAGTGTAACATGATCCACATCAACTAAACCACGTCCGATCATCACGTGAGGTGGATTAGTTATCAATGGTGAACATCTTTCATGTTGATCATATCTACTATATGACTCATGTTCGACCTTTCGGTCTCTTGTGTTCCGAGGCCATGT
The DNA here is from genome assembly GCA_039707655.1 of Elymus sibiricus. NCBI lineage: Eukaryota > Viridiplantae > Streptophyta > Magnoliopsida > Poales > Poaceae > Elymus > Elymus sibiricus. The sequence goes on along the minus strand of CM077675.1, from coordinate 187,739,796 downwards.
CTGTACATGCTAGACTCGTCAAGTTTAACCCAAGTATTCTGCGTGTGTAAAACTGGCTTACACCCGTTGTATGCGAACGAAAGAATCCATCACACCCGATCATCATGTGGTGCTTAGAAGCGTCGAACCTTCGCAACGGTGCATACTAGGGGAGAACACCTATCTTGAAATTTAGTGAAGGGATCATCTTATAATGCTACCGTCGTCCTAAGCAAAATAAGATGCATAAAAGGATTAACATCACATGCAATTCAATATGTGACATGATATGGCCATCATCGTCATGTGCTTTTGATCTCCATCAGCAAAGCACCGTCATGATCTCCATCGTCACCGGGTTGACACCATGATCTCCATCGTAGCGTCGTGACACCTTGATCTCCATCGCAGCGTCGTGGTCGTCTTGCCGGCTATTGCTACTACTACTACTACTAACTCATAGCGGTAAAGTAAAGCAATTACATAGCGTTGGCATTACATACAATAAAGAGACAACCATAAGGCTCCTGCCGGTTGCCTGATCACTTACAAAACATGATCATCTCATACAACAACTTATATCACATCATGTCTTGGCCATATCACATCACCAGCATACCCTGCAAAAACAAGTTAGATGTCCTCTACTTTGTTGTTGCAAATTTTACGTGGCTGCTACGGGTTTGCAAGAACCGTTCTTACCTACGCAAAACTACAACGTGGTGTAGTGATTGCTTTTTGATCTTCTAAAAGAACCCTCTTCATTGAAACCGATTCAACTAAAGTGAGAGAGACAGACACCCGCCAGTCACCTTTATGCAACGAGTTCACGTAGCGGTGAAACCTGTCTCGCGTAAGCGTACGCGTAATGTCGGTCCGGGCCGCTTCATCTCACAATACCGCCGAATCAAGTATCAACTAGTAACGGCAAGCAATATGTATACACCCACGCCCACAACTCGTTTGTGTTCTACTCGTGCAAATCACATCTACGCATAGACCTAGCTCGGATGCCACTGTTGGGGAACGGAGCATGAATTTCAAAAAATTCCTACGCTCACGCAAGATCTATCCATGGAGATGCATCGCTACGAGAGGGGAGAGTGTGTCTACGTACCCTCGTAGACCGTTAGCGGAAGCGTCTCACAACGCGGTTGATGTAGTCGAACAATCCTTCGAGCTCCACCGATCGAGTACCGAACGTACGGCACCTCCGAGTTCTACACACGTGCAGCTCGGTGACGATCCTCGCCTTCTTGATCTAGCAAGATGTCGAGGAAATAGATGAGTTCTGTCAGCACGACGGCGTGGCGACGGTGACGGTGAAGTGATTCCGGCAGGGCTTCCCCTAAGCTCTCCGAAAATATGACCGAGGTGGAAAACGGAGATCGGGGCACCGCACACGGCTATGGGACAATTGTGTGTTTTGGGGTGCCCCCTTGCCCCTGTATATAAAGGATGAGAGAGAGGAGGCCGGCCCCCTAGGGGTGAGCCAAGTGTGGGGAGTCCTACTAGGACTCCTTAGTCCTAGTAGGATTCCACCTCCCATACGGAGTAGGAAAGGGGGAAGGGAGAGGGAAAGGAAAGAGGGGGCTGCGCCCCCTCCCCTAGTCCAATTCGGTTTGGGCAAGGGGGGGCGCGCGCCTCCTCACGTGGCCTGCCTCTCCTTTTCCCGTATGGCCCAATAAGGCCCATTACTTCTCCCGGTGAATTCCCGTAACTCCCCGGTACTCCGAAAAATACCCGAATCACTCGGAACCTTTCCGATGTCCGAATATAGCCTTCCAATATATGAATCTTTACCTCTCAGACATTCCGAGACTCCTCGTCATGTCCGTGATCTCATCCGGGACACCAAACAACATTCGGTCACCAATCACATAACTCATATAATACTATATCGTCATCGAACCTTAAGTGTGCGGACCCCACGGGTTCGGGAATGATGTAGACATGACCGAGACAACTCTCTGGTCAATAACCAACAGCGGAACCTGGATGCTCATATTGGTTCCTACATATTCCACGAAGATCTTTATCGGTGAACCTCATATGACAACATACGTTGTTCCCTTTGTCCGGCGGTATGTTACTTGCCCGAGATTCGATCGTCGGTATCCAATACCTAGTTCAATCTCGTTACCGGCAAGTCTCTTTACTCGTTCCGTAATACATCATCTTGCAACTAACTCTTTAGTCACGGTGCTTGCAAGGCTTCTGTGATGCTGTATTACCGAGAGGGCCCAGAGATACCTCTCCGATAGTCGGAGTGACAAATCCCAATCTTGATCCATGCCAACTCAACAAACACTTTCGGAGATACCTGTAGTGCACCTTTATAATCACCCAGTTACGTTGTGACGTTTGATACACCCAAAGTATTCATACGGTATCCGGGAGTTGCATGATCTCATGGTCAGAGGAACGTGTATTTGACATAGTGAAAGCAATAGCATTAAACTAAACGATCATATGCTATGCTGACAGTTGGGTCAAGTCCATCACATCATTCTCCTAATGATGTGATCCCGTTATCAAATGACAACTCATGTCCATGGTCAGGAAATCTTGACCATCTTTTGATCAACGAGGTAGTCTAGTAGAGGCTTACTAGGGACTCAGTATTTGTTTATCTATTCACACATGTATTAAGTTTCCGGTCAATACAATTCTAGCATGAATAATAAACCATTATCATGAACGGGGAAATATGATAATAAACACTTTATTAATTGCCTCTAGGGCATATTTCCAATAGTCTCCCACTTGCACTAGAGTCAATAATCTAGTTTACATCTCCATGTAATTAACATCCAATCAGTTCTATGGCTGATCATGTTTTGCTTGTGATAGAGGTTTTAGTCAACGGGTCTGCAATATTCAGATCCGTGTGTTCTTGGCAAATCTCTATGTCATATGTAGATGCTGCTACCACACTCTGCTTGGAGCTACTCCAAAAACGACTGTCCCACTTTACGTATCCGGTCTGAGACTCATAGTTTTCCGGATCGGTGTTTAAAGCTTGCATCGACGTAACCCTTTACGACGAACTCTTTATCACCTCTATTCCCGAGAAATTCTTCCTTAGTCCTTTTCAGGTACTTCAGGATATTCTTGACCGCTGTCCAGTGATCTACTCCTGGATCACTTTGGTACCTTCCCACCAAGCTAATAGCGAGGCATACATCAGGTCTAGTACACAGCATGGCATACAAAATAGAGCCTATGGCTTGGCTAAGGCATAGGGGATGACACTCATCTTCTCTTTGTCTTCTGCCGTGGTCGGGCTTTGAGTCTTACTCAATCTCACACCTTGCAATACAGGCAAGAACCCTTTCTTTGACTGGTCCATTTTGAACTTCTTCAAAATCTTGTCAAGGTATGTGCTTCGTGAAAGTCCTATGAGGCGTCTCAATCTATCTCTATAGATTTTGATGCCTAACATGTAAAACAACCTTTACCTAGATTTTCAAGTCTTACTCCACTTCACACCAGGCAAGAACTCATTTCTTTGACTTGATCCTATTTTGAACTTATTCAAAAAACTCATCAAGATGTGTGAACTTTTATCAGGCGTTTTGATCTATCTCCATAGATCTCGATGCCCAATCTGTGGATAACTCAAAAACAGGTTTTATTGAAAACCTCCTTTCAATTCTTTATGCTTTCCAGAAATTCTACATCATTTCCAATCAACAATATGTCATCCATATATACTATTAGAAATGCTATAGAGCTCCCACTCACTTTCTTGTAAATACAAGTTTCTCCATAAACTTGTATAAACCCAAACGCTTTGATCACTTCATCAAAGCGAGTATTCCAGCTCCGAGATGCTTGCACCAGTCCATAGATGGATCGCTGGAGCTTGCATATTTTGTTAGCGCCTTTAGGATCGACAAAACCTTTCGGCTGTATCATATACAATTCTTCCTTAAGGAATCCGTAAAGGAATGCCGTTTTGACGTCCAATTGCCAGATTTCATAATCATAAAACGCGGCAATTGCTAACATAATTCTGACAGACTTTAGCATCGCTATGGGTGAGAAAGTCTCATCGTAGTCAACTCCTTGAACTTGGTGATAACCTTTAGCAACAAGTCGAGCTTTATAGACGGTGATATTACCATCAGCACCCGTCTTCTTCTTAAAGATCCATTTATTTTCAATAGCTCGCCGTTCATCGGGCAAGTCTACCAAACTCTACACTTTGTTCTCATACATGGATCCAATCTCGGATTTCATGGCCTCAAGCCATTTGTCGGAATCCGGGCTTGCCATCGCTTCTTCATAGTTCGAAGGTTCACCGTTGTCTAACAACATAACCTCCAAGACTGGATTTCCGTACCACTCTGGTGCGGAATGTGTCCTGGTTGACCTTCGAAGTTCTGTAGTAACTTGATCCGAAGCCTCATGATCATCATCATCAACTTCTTCTCTGGTCTGTGTTGGTGTCACAGAAATTTCTTTCTGTGGCGTACTACTATCCAGAGGAGGTACAATTACCTCATCAAGTTCTACTTTCCTCACACTCACTTCTTTCGAGAGAAACTCCTTCTCTAGAAAGGATCCATTCTTTAGCAACGAAAACTTTGCCTTCGGATCTGTGGTAGAAGGTGTACCCAACGGTCTCTTTTGGGTATCCTATGAAGACACACTTATCCGCTTTGGGTTCGAGTTTATCTGGCTGAAGCCTTTTGACATAAGCATCGCATCCCCAAACTTTCAGAAACGACATCTTAGGTTTCTTGCAAACCACAGTTCATACGGTGTCATCTCAACGGATTTAGACGGTGCCCTTGTTTAAAGTGAATGGAGCTGTCTCTAATGCATAACCCCAAAATGATAGTGGCAAATCGGTAAGAGACATCATAGAACGCACCATATCCAATAGAGTACGATTACGACGTTCGGACACACCATTACGCTGTGGTGTTCCATGTGGCGTGAGCTGTGAAACAATTCCACATTGTCTTAAGTGATTGCCAAACTCGTAACTCAAATATTCTCCTCCACGATCAGATCGTAAGAACTTTATTTTCTTGTTACGATGGTTCTCTACTTCACTCTGAAATTCTTTGAACTTTTCAAATGTTTCAGATTTATGCTTCATCAAGTAGACATCTACTCAAATCATCTGTGAACGTGAGAACATAACGATATCCACCGCGCGCGTCAACACTCATCGGACCGCATACATCGGTATGTATTATTTCCAATAAGTTGGTTGCTCGCTCCATTGTTCCGGAGAACGGAGTTTTAGTCATCTTGCCAATAAGGCACGGTTCACATGTCTCAAATGATTCATAATCAAGAGATTCCAAAAACCAATCTGCATGGAGTTTCTTCATGTGTTTAACACTGATATGACCTAAGCGGCAGTGCCACAAATATGTGGTACTATCATTATCTTTTGGCATTCGTGTTATGAACATATGTATTACTACGATCAAGATTCAATAAACCTTTCATTTTAAGTGCATGATCATCAATGATATTATCCAAATAAATAGAATAACAATTATTCTCTGAAATTGAATAACCGTCTTGCAATAAACACTATCAGATATAATGTTCATGCTTAACGCAAGCACCAAATAACAATTATTTAGGTTCATCACTAATCCTGAAGGTAGAGAGAGCGTGGCGATGGTGATCACATCAACCTTGGAGACACTTCCAATGCACATCGTCAACTCGTTCTTAGCTAGCCCTCGTTTATTCCGAAGCTCCATGTTTCAAGTTGTAAGCAACTGAACAAGTATCAAATACCCAGGTGCTCCTACGAGTACTAGTAAGGTACATATCAATAACATGTATATCAAATATCTTTGTTGACATTGCCAGTCTTATTATCTGCCAGTTACTTTGGGGAAGTTCCGCTCCCTGTGACATTTCCCTTTGCAATGGGAGCACTAAGTCTCGGGTTTGGTTCAGCCTTGGGTTTCTTCGCGTGAGCGGCAACTATTTTACCGTTCTTCTTGAAGTTCCCTTTTTTTTCCCTTGCCCTTCTTGAAACTAGTGGTCTTATTAACCATCAACACTTGATGCTCCCTCTTTTGATTTCTACATCCGCAGATTGTAGCATCGCGAATAGCTTAAGGATCTTCTATCCCTTGCATGTTTATAGTTCATCACGAAGATCCAGTAGCTTAGTGATAGTGACTAGAGAACTCTATCAATCACCACTTTATTCGGAAGTCTAACTCCCACTTGATTCCACCTCCCATTCGGAGTAGGAAAGGGGGAAGGGAGAGGGAAAGGAAAGAGGGGGCTGCGCCCCCTACCCTAGTCCAATTCGGTTTGGGCAAGGGGGGCGCGTGCCTCCTCACGTGGCCTGCCTCTCCTTTTCCCGTATGGCCCAATAAGGCCCATTACTTCTCCCGGTGAAGTCCCGTAACTCCCCGGTACTCCGAAAAATACCCGAATCACTCGGAACCTTTCCGACGTCCGAATATAGCCTTCCAATATATGAATCTTTACCTCTCGGACATTCCGAGACTCCTCGTCATGTCCGTGATCTCATCCGGGACTCCGAACAACATTCGGTCACCAATCACATAACTCATATAATACTATATCGTCATCGAACCTTAAGTGTGCGGACCCTACGGGTTCGGGAATGATGTAGACATGACCGAGACAACTCTCTGGTCAATAACCAACAGCGGGACCTGGATGCTCATATTGGTTCCTACATATTCCACGAAGATCTTTATCGGTGAACCTCATATGACAACATACGTTGTTCCCTTTGTCCGGCGGTATGTTACTTGCCCGAGATTCGATCGTTGGTATCCAATACCTAGTTCAATCTCGTTATCGGCAAGTCTCTTTACTCGTTCCGTAATACATCATCTTCGAACTAACTCTTTAGTCACGGTGCTTGCAAGGCTTCTGTGATGCTGTATTACCGAGAGGGCCCAGAGATACCTCTCCGATAGTCGGAGTGACAAATCCCAATCTTGATCCATGCCAACTCAACAAACACTTTCGGAGATACCTGTAGTGCACCTTTATAATCACCCAGTTACGTTGTGACGTTTGATACACCCAAAGTATTCCTACGGTATCCGGGAGTTGCATGATCTCATGGTCAGAGGAACGTGTATTTGACATAATGAAAGCAATAACATTAAACTGAACGATCATATGCTATGCTGACGGTTGGGTCAAGTCCATCACATCATTCTCCTAATGATGTGATCCCGTTATCAAATGACAACTCATGTCCATGGTCAGGAAATCTTGACCATCTTTTGATCAACGAGCTAGTCTAGTAGAGGCTTACTAGGGACTCAGTATTTGTTTATCTATTCACACATGTATTAAGTTTCCGGTCAATACAATTCTAGCATGAATAATAAACCATTATCATGAACGGGGAAATATGATAATAAACACTTTATTAATTGCCTCTAGGGCATATTTCCAACAGTATGCTAATTATGTCATAAATGAACTAGCTAAGCTAAGTATATATCATTATTGAGCTATCCTAGGTACCAGCGCTCCCTGGAGGTGCTCGGGTGGAATAATAGCACCCCTCCCAGCACGCGCCGAGGAAGGAGGCTCGGAGCGCTCTCGACCCGCGCCCACCATCTGTCAACACCTGCAATGACAAAGAGTAAACGAAATTAGTACAACATAAAAAAATTGAATACCTAATAACATGAACTAATTAATAATATATATGTACATAATAATAATTGAATACCTGACATTACTAATATTAATCTTCATCGTCTATATATGCTCCGGGATCAATAAATGCATAATCATCATCACTATCAGTAATGACGTGCTCATCAGCATCATCAATAAATGCATCAACATGTGGAAGACCTCCTTTATGTAATCGGTCAAGCATTGACAGGTCATCCGCAGCACTAACCTCTTCTTCTTCTGTCTCTTCTTGTTCCGGCTCAGGGGTGAAGTCGGATTCACTGTCGCTGTCTACCTCGATGTTCTGGGGTGAAGTAGAGCGGTTCTTGAAACGTTTTTTGGAAACACGTGTTTCTTGGAAGAATTCTCCTTCATATGTGTCTGGGTTAATGTGAGGTTCATAATCATCTTCATTGAGGGGAGGTGGTCTAAAATGTGGCGGCACATCATAAACGACATCCCAACCATTCAGATTTGGATTAGTTTGGCAGGCCCACGGTAGATAGAAAACTTGGGTCGCCTGTTGAGCCGTAATATAGACATCGGGAACATCTAAATGGGTGCTTTGTTTGATTTCGACTAGCCCTATATGTTCATGAGTCCTTCTAGTCTCCTTCGGCTGGAACCAACAACATTTGAAGACTACGACGTTTGGTGGGTTTTCACCAAAGAATGTAAGTTCATAAATTGCTTCAACTCTTCCATAATACTCGACCCCTCCTTCGCCGACAGCGGAGACACAACAATTTGTAGACTTTCGGTCGGCCATAGATAGCTCTTTGCCAAAAGTACGAAAGCGATACCCGTTGATGTCGTATTTGTCAAATGAACGGACCTTATAGTCAAAACCATTAGCGACTTGTCTCAATTCGGAGTCCATAGACTCTGCATTAGCCTACAAGTTTAATACGAAAGGATTGTTGCATTAGCCGCAAACTAGACGAAGAAATGAAATGGTCTAATGGAAATTACCGTTTGTTTGAACCAAGAGATTAAACCGGGATAGCCGCCTCCATGCTTTGCCAGAAGCTCATACTCTTCGATGGAATCCTTTTGGATCACCGCTCCATCCGAGAATTTGGCGACGTATCGACTGTATCACATATCCGGGAATAAGAGCATTTCAAAGGAATTAGAAGTTGCGAAACAATGTACTGAGAACTTACTCGATGTACGGCCGCACTTCTGTTAGGTTGTTGAAGATATACAACGAAATGGTCCCCATTCTTCGACATCCAACGCTATTGCTTTCGAAGCACCGGCTGGTGCGAGCTTCCCTTTGAATAGGCTGAGGTTGGATCAACCTTTTTCATGGTCGCCATCATTGTACCGAGGCTTCGGATTATGCAAATGACGATTCTTGGCTTTGTAGTGTGCTGTCATGAAGTTTGCTGCCTCCTCAGTAATGAATGCCTCGGCCATCGATGCTTCAATTCTACGTTTATTTTTACATTTTGCTCGAAGCGTCTTCTGCATCCTCACAGTTGCGAAGCACCAACGATTTTGCACGGGCCCCCCCAATCTTGCCTCGGTCGGGAGATGCAAAATCAAATGCTGCAATGTGATTAATACCCAATGAGTTCTGGGGTTTGATCATGTTTTTCTTGTGAGAGAGGTTTTAGTCAACGGGTCTGCAACATTTAGATCCGTTTGCACTTTGCAAATTTCTATGTTATACTGTAGATGCTGCTATCACGCTCCACTTGGAGCTATTCCAAATGACTACTCCACTATACGTATCCGGTTTGCTACTCAGAGTCATCCGTATCGGTGTCAAAGCTTGCATCAACGTAACCCCTTACGACGAACTCTTTATCACCTCCATAACCGAGAAATATTTCCTTAGTCCTCTAAGGATAATTTTGACTGCTGTCCAGTGATCCACTCCTGGATCACTCTTGTACCCCCTTGCTAGACTCATGGCAAAGCACAAATCAGGTGTGGTACACAGCATGGCATACAGTACAGAGTCTATGGCTGAGGCATAGGGGACGACCTTCGTCCTTTCTCTTTCTTCTGCCATGGTCGAGCTTTGAGTCTTACTCAACTTCACACCTTACAATACATGCAAGAACTCCTTCTTTGACTTATCCATTTTGAACTCTTTCAAAATCTTGTCAAGGTATGTGCTCTGTGAAAGACTTATCAGGCGTCTTGATCTATCTCTATAGATCTTGATGCCCAATATGTAAGCAGGTTTTCCTAGGTCTTCCTTTGAAAAACTCCATTCAAACGACCCTTTATGCTTTCCAGAAATTCTACATCATTTCCAATCAACAATATGTCATCCACATATACTTATCAGAAATGCTATAGTGCTCCCACTCACTTTCTTGTAAAAACAAGTTTCTTCATAAACTTTGTATAAACCCAAAAACTTTGATCACCTCATCAAAGCGTATATTCCAACTCCGTGATGCTTGCACCAGTCCATAGAAGGATCGCTGGAGCTTGCATACCTTTTAGCATCCTTAGGATCGACAAAACCTTTTGGTTGTATCACATACAACCTTTCCTTAAGGAAACCGTTAAGGACACGTTGTTTTGACATCCATCTGCTAGATTTCATAATCAAAAAATGCAGCAACTGCTAACATAATTCCAACAGACTTTAGCGTCACTACGAGTGAGAAAGTCTCGTCATAGTCAACTCCTTGAACTTGTCGGAAACCTCTTTGTGACAAGTCGAGCTTTATAAATGGTGACATTATCACCATTGTCTTTCTTCTTCTTAAAGATCCATTTGTACTTATTGGCCTGCCGGTTATCGGGCAAGTCTACCAAAGTCCATACTTGATTTTCATACATGGATCCTATCTAGGATTTTATGGCCTCTAGCCATTTACCGGAATATGGGCCCACCATAGCTTCTTCATAGCTCGTAGGTTCACTATTGTCTAACAACACGACCTCCAAGATAGGATTACCGTACCACTCAGGGGTAGTACGTGTCCTTGTCGACCTACGAGGTTAAGTACTGACTTGATCCAAAGCTTCATGATCATCATCATTAGCTTCCTCTTCAATTGGTGTACGCATCACAGGAACTCCTTTCTGCGTTGCGCTACTTTCCAATTTGTCGTGGTTTTGTCACGGCTGATGTCCTCATGAAAGGACTTAGATGTGAGGCCATCGCCGCTAGGTGGCGACTCAAAGGGGTTAAACGGGAACATGAGATGAGTTTACCCAGGTTCGGCCCCTCCAATGGAGGTAATAGCCTACATCCTGCTTTGTGTCTATATTGATGATGATCTCGATTACAAGGGTGCGGAATCGCTAACCTAGCTTTTGAGGGTGTGTAACTTAAGTCTTTCGGCCCTAGGGACTCACCTTTATATATAGGTCGAGACCCTAGGCTTTACAACAGAGTCTGAGTCGCATTACAACTCGTAACCTATTATGTCTCAAACACGCCTTGCCTCTCAAGCAAGGAATCTTCTGGCGTCTTCTGCATTGTGGGCCTTGAGTCGCGTCTTCTCGTGCTTGCGCCGCCCGGCGATTTACTTAGTAACCGCCTTGCTTGCCTTACCTTCAATGGCACGGCCCATATTGATTATAATTCCAGAGCCGCCATTATATTGACCTGGCCCAATAGGGTGGGTTATACCACGGGGTTATATCCCCGACATTAGGCCCCAAATTGATTTGAACTTGTTCATGTCAATCTTCACTATTTATCATGCGGCTTATCTCCGTCATCGTCCATTGTCTTCTCCGGGTCGCAAAATGCCGGTTTAAAATGTTTCTAGGCTTTGTAATTTCCTTATCTTCCCGTGGATAACATCACCCGCCCAGAAAATCTGTAAGTTACTGATGACGTCACTCATCAGAAATCCAGGGATTAAATGATGACTGATGTCCACTACGCAACTTTATTCTTGTAGACTTTGTTGGGCCTCCAAGCGCAGAGTTTTGTAGGACAGTAGCAATTTTCCCTCAACTGGATGACCTAAGGTTTATCAATCCGTGGGAGGTGTAGGATGAAGATGGCCTCTCTCGAACAACCCTGCAATCAAATACAAGAAATCTCTTGTGTCCCCAACACACCCAATACAATGGCAAATTGTATAGGTGCACTAGTTCAGCGAAGAGATGGTGATACAAGTGCAATATGGATGGTAGATATAGGTTTTTGTAATCAGAAAATATAAAAACAGCAAGGTAGAAAGTAACAAAAGTGAGCACAAACGGTATTGCAATGCTTGAAAACAAGGCCTAGGGTCCGTACTTTCGCTAGTGCAATCTCTCAACAATGCTAATATAATTGGATCACATAACCATCCCTCAACGTGCAACGAAGAATCACTCCAAAGTTCTTATCTAGTGGAGAACATAAGAAGAAATTGTTTGTAGGGTACGAAACCACCTTAAAGTTATCCTTTCCGATCGATCTATTCAAGAGTTCGTAATAAGATAACATCAAATTATCCTTTCCGTTCGATCTATCTAAGAGTTCGTACTAGAATAACACCATATGATACGCATCAACCAACTCTAATGTCACCTAGATACTCCAATGTCACCACAAGTATCCATGAGTTAATTATACGATACGCATCAAACAATTTCAGATTCATTATAATCAATCCAACACAAAGAACCTCAAAGAGTGCCCCAAGATTTATACCGAAGAAAGTAGGACAAGAACGTGTATCAACCCCTATGCATAGATTACCCCAATGTCACCTCGGGAATCCGCAAGTTGAGTACCAAAACATATATCAAGTGAATCAATAGAACACCCCATTGTCACCACGGGTATCCACATGCAAGACATATATCAAGTGTTCTCAAATCCAATATTCAATCCAACATAACGAAATCTCAAAGGGAAAACTCAATTCATCACAACAAGATAGAGGGGGAATAACATCATGTGATCCGACTATATTAACAAAGCCCGTGATACATCAAGATCGTGACATCTCAAGAACACGAGAGAGAGAGATTGAACACATAGCTACTGGTACTTACCCTCAGCCCCGAGGGTGGACTACTCCCTCCTCGTCATGGCCTCCGCCGGGATGATGAAGATGGCCACCGGAGATGGATTCCCCTCTCCGGTAGGGTACTGGAACGCCTCCAGATTGGTTTTTCATCGACACAGAGAGTTGTGGCGGCGGAGCGGAGAGTCTAGGGTTATTTCTGATGGTTTCTATATTTATAGGATTTTTGGGCGTCGGTTTCACGCCAAGATGGGCCACGAGGAGGGCATGATACACCAGGGCGCGCCTGGGCCCCCTGGCACGCCCTGGTGGGTTGTGCCCACCTCGTGGCTCTTCTCCGGTGGTTCTTCGCTCCAATATTGTTTATTTGGTCCAGAAAAAATCACCAAAAAGTTTCGGGCGATTCCGAGAACTTTCATTTTCTGCACAAAAACAACACCATGGTAATTCTACTGAAAACAGCGTCAGTCCGGGTTAGTTCTAAATAAATCATATAAAGTGCATCAAAACCATATAAAAGTATTGTAAAAATAGGTAAATATGGCATGAATACTTCATAAATTATCGATACGTTGGAGACGTATCAATGACATCACAACGGATTTTTGTGCATATCTGTTGAATCCGAAAACCGAGGCGCCATTTATCCCAAAAATCGAGGCGTCTCTTGCTCCGAAATTTTTACTGTGTCTCCTCTTTTCCCGTGCCAGCCTTTATTTCCCTGCCTTATAAATTACCGTGGAAGATCCTCAGATTCACTTTTCACCTCGCCTCTTCACTTCTTCTTCTTCCTCGAGCTCGAGCTTCGCTGCGCCGCCACTACAGTCTACTCATTGCTGGTCGTCCCTTGCTAGGACTGCAGCACCCCTCCAGCTCCATCAGGACCCGACAAGCCACCTTCGTCGTCTTCCGTAGCCGTCAGGTAAGTCATTCGCTTCCTCCTAGATCTGTTCGAGCCCGCTGTAGTTCGTCAGAGTTTGTCGGAGTTCATTGTTCTTCCATTATTATTGCTAGTTTAGGCACAGTTTTAATGAGCTTCTTCCATAGAAACATAGTGGCTTGATCCATGGCACCATTTAATACTAGACGACAATAGATCTCTGTCTAGAAATCATGATTTAGGTCACCACTGTTCCGGTACTCCATGGTTAGGTTTAACAATTATTTCTCTTTTTTTACCTTTTGTAGATCCATAACCACAATTGCTCTGGTAGAAACTTGTTTGTTTTTGGACTTAGCGGAAAATCAAAGATCCCTGATTACCATAAGTCGCCCTTACATCTTCTGGCTCATTTGTGTAGCTGTAATTCGCCATGTGATTAACTGCTGTATTAAGACGTCGGTTCCTCATAAGGCGGCTTACCCATTGTAAATAATTAGTCCATCTTATTTTTAACCATATGCTTAAGCTGCCCCTTTTAATTTATTTAGGTGACTTATTATGTCGAAATCCACCACTTGCAACTGGGTGCCTTCCCAAGTTTCTGAATCTATACTTAAAGATTACCAAGATCAAGGTATTCTACCATCTAAGGAAGTAGTCGGCTGGCGGGTTGCTCTCGGAGAAGAAATTCCAAACCCCGGTGAGGGAGAAGTAGTAGTGTTCTTGGACCATCTTCTCCGAGGCTGCTCTCCCCCCCGGGTCAAAATTCTTTCGAGACGTTTTACACTTTTTTAATCTTCATCCTCAAGATCTTGGTCCTAACTCTATATCCAATCTTTGTTAGTTCCAAGTGCTCTATGAGGTGTATCTGCAAATAGAGCCCTCTGTCTCCCTCTTCAGGGAGTTCTTTTATTTGAATCGCCAAACTGAATGCATTGATGGCCCCAGCCTAGAGCTTGGCAGAGTCTCAACCTAGAGGCGAAGAAACGTTCTCTTTACTGCTGCCATTCTGCCAAGCCACCCTAAAGGATGGAATAAAACCTGGTTCTATTGTCGAAACACGGCCTCAGCTGATGAGAACCCTTTGTCGGGTTACAGACCAAGTCGTCTTCCCATGGATCTCGAACTTCCTGGCTGGGCTCCTCAAGAAGAACGTTCTGAGCATGCTCCTATATATCCATGGTTGAGGGCCTTAATAGCCAACGGATTAACTAGAGTTGATTTGACCCGGTGCTGGGTATCTTGGAGTATTTTGCCGCTAAGCCGTTGTGATAGTCTAATATGCACTTATTCCGACGACTTGGACAATGCCCAAAGATATAACAATATAACTTTGGACGATGATGAAATAAACCGGATCGTGAAGAAGTTATTGGGTTAAAGTCAAGCTGCTTGCAGCAAAGATGGATTGAAGCCCTTTTACGCTCTTAAACCGCCTCCTCCAGTAAGAATCTTTGACATCTCTTTATCCGACTTGTATAATTGTCTTTTAAATTCCAAATCCTCACCTATTAGTTCTGATTGTCAACTTTGCAGGCTAAGTCTTCATTTTGGGGCAAGAAGCGAGCAAAAACTCTAGCTTCCAAACCTAAGGCCACTCCTCATGCAAAGAAAGATAAGGCGGTTGTAGAAGAGCCGTCACCTATGGGCGAATCACCAGCAAGGCAGCAACTGCTGTTCAATCAGAGGTAGAATTAGATCTCCCTTATCCATATTTAATTGAACTTGCTGACACCCCTTTTTTCTTAGGGAGATGTCGAGACAAGCCGGGCTGACGATATTGAGGTAATTTCTATCTCTTCCGGCTCAGAATCTTTACCCCCAAGGAAAACAAGGCGGGTCATTCGGAAAGTACGTTATTCTCACCTAGATGCTCATTTGGATCTTGACTTTTTTTTTGAAGAAAATTCAGCATGAAGTAAGCCGCCACACTCGGAGTAACTCTGGTGGCCTTGATGGGTGGCTTGTCTAAAAAAATGAGTCGCCCATAAGCGACAAAACGAGGTGCCTCATAGCCCTAACGTGGCTTGAGACTGCGTCGGTATTTCCCCAAAGAGGAAGGGATGATGCAGCACAGCAACGTTAAGTATTTCCCTCAGTTATGAAACCAAGGTTATCGAACCAGTAGGAGGATCACCACCACCCAATAAGCAGCACATGCACACAAACAACAAATACTTGCAACCCGACGCAAAAGAGAGGTTGTCAATCTCTCTACGGTAAAAAGATACATTAGGTAGCGATAGATAGGAGAGATAGATCTCTCAAGAACGCAAAATAAAAAGAGCAAATAAAAAGTGCAGCAATATGTTTTTGGGTTTTTGGTTTTGTAGATCTGAAAACAAAGAGGCAAAAAGATAGATCGGAAAGCAATATGTTGGAAAAGTAGACCCGGGGGCCGTAGGATTCACTAGTGGCTTCTCTCATGAGTATAGCACACAGTGGGTGAACAAATTACTGTTGTGCAATTGATAGAAGATCAAAGAATCATGACGATATCCAAGGCGATGATCATTATATAGGCATCACGTCCAAGATAAGTAGACCGACTCCTGCCTGCATCTACCACTATTACTCCACACATCGACCGCTATCCAGCATGCATCTAGTGTATTAAGTTCATAGAAAAGTAATGAAATAAGAACGATGACATGATGTAGACAAGATCTATTCATTTAGGAATAGACCCCATCTTGTTATCCTTAATGGCAATGATACATGCGTGCCTTGCTGCCCCTTCTGTCACTCGGAAAGGACACCGCAAGATCGAACCCATCACAAAGCACCTCTTCCCATGGCAAGAAAAATCGATCTAGTTGGCCTAACTAAACCAAATATTCGAAGAAGAAATACGAGGCTATAAGTAATCATGATAAGAGATCAAAGAAGACTCAAATAATATTCATGGATAGAAACTGATCATGAACTCAAAATTCATCGGGTCCCAACAAACACACCGCAAAAGTTTACATCAAATAGATATCCAAGAGACCATTGTATTGAGAATCAAAAGAGAGAGAGGAAGCCATCTAGCTACTGCCTACGGACCCGTAGGTCTATGGTGGACTACTCACGCATCATCGGAGAGGCACCTATGAAGAAGATGAACCCCTCCGTGATGATGTTTAGATTGGATCTCGAGGTTCTGGAACTTGCGGCGGCTGGAATTGTGTTTCGTCGACTCCCCTAGGATTTTCTGAATATTTGGGAATTTATAGGCATCAGAGGCGGTGGAGGGGGCTCCCGTGGAGGGCACAACCCATCAGGGCGCGCCGGGGCCCCCCCAACCTCTCTGGCACTTCTTTGGCCCACTGGGTGTCTTCTGGTCCAAAAAAAATCTCCAAAACGTTTCGTCGCGATTGAACTCCGTTTGGTACTGATATTCCGCGAAGTAAAAAACAAGCAAAAACAGCAACTGGCAGTTTGGCACTATGTCAATAGGTTAGTCCCAAAAAATGATATAAAATTGTTATAAAATGATTGTAAAACATCCAAGAATGATAATATAACAGCATGTAACAAGAAAAAAATTATAGATACGTTGGAGACGTATCAGCATCCCCAAGCTTAATTCCTACTCGTCCTCGAGTAGGTAAATGATAAAAACAGAATTTTTGATGTGGAATGTTGCCTAACATGTTCATCTCATATTCTTTTCTTTTGTATAGCATGGGCATTTGAACTTGTAGATGATTGAAAGCAATAGTCTAGTTTTAACATAACGAATTCAATACTGAAGAATGCCAACAAGTAACAATGTCTTTCAAAATATCAACACTAAAGAAAGTTATCCCTAGCCCATCATGCTCAATCATTGATCCATTCATGAAACACACTCAAATATTAGCTATGCCCAATGCTCAAGTACGATCATAATGCCTCCTAGTTGGTGCTTTATAAGAGAAGATGGAGACTCAAAGTAAAAATAAAAATCGCATAAAGTAAATAGATAGGCCCTTCGCAGAGGGAAGTAGGGATTTGTAGAGGTGCCAGAGCTCAAGGTTTAAATTGAGAGAGAAAAATATTTTGGGTGACATTCCTTTCCTATCAACGAAAACGACAAAGTAGCTCACAATACTTTCCATGCTAGATATATCATAGGCGGTTCCCAAACAGAAAATAAAGTTTATTCCTTTTTCCACTAAACTTTCACTTTCCATGGCGGGCCGTATCCACGGTTGCCTTCCATACCAACACTTTCCAAGGAATTTATTATTTGACAACAGAAAGTAAATATTTTTTCTTTTTCATTTTGGGAATGGGCATCCCTATTACCGTCGCACTCTCGTGCAATGACAAGTGAATAAACACTCATCTTGAGAATAACACATCTAGCATGGAAAAATATTGGACACTCCCCACCGTTTCATGAGCGGTACGAGCACACAAAAGAGAAAATTTATTTTGAAAATTTAGAGATGGCACATACAAATTTGCTTGGAACGGCATGGAAATACCGCATATAGGTCGGTATGGTGGAGTCATAAGGCAAAACTTGGTTTAAGGATTTTGGATGCACAAGTAGTATTTCTACTTAGTACAAATGGAGGCTAGCAAATAGATTGAGAAGCAACCAAACCAAGAAACAAAAAATCACATAAGCGAGCGAGCATAACTATGCACCGTAAGTAGGATGTAATTTCATTGCATAACTATTGACTTTCGTACTTGCGTAGGGAATCACAAACCTTAACACCAATATTCCTACTAAAGCATAATTATTCACTAACATGACTCGCATATTACTATCATCATGTTTCAAAACTATTACAAGGAATCAAGTTTAAATTTGTCCAATGATCTTCATGAAAGTTTTTATTATATCCTCCTTGGATATCTATCACTTTGGGACTAGTTTCATATATTGCCATTGCTTTTTTGACAAGCTCAAACAAATTTAAGTGAAGCACATGAGCATAAGATTTCATCTCTCAAAAAGGTATAAGTGAAGCATGAAAGGATTTCTTCAAAATTTACTAGCTCTCAAATTAATCTAAGTGAAGCATGAGAGTATTTCTACAAAAAATTCCAACACACCGTGCTCAAAAAGATATAAGTGAAGCACTAGAGCAATTCTATAGCTCAAAAAGTTTAAGTGAAGCATAGAGAGCAATTCGAACAAATCATAGCATAATTTTGGTTCTCTCAAATAGGTGTGTCCAGCAAGGATACAAGTGACAAAATATCAATCAAAGCAAGCAAAGACTCAAATGATACAAGACGCTCCAAGCAAAACTCATGATATGTGACGAATAAAAATATAGCTCCAAGTAAAATACCGATGGTCGTTAGAAGAAAGAGGGGTTGCCACTCGGGGGCATCCCCAAGCTTAGTTGCTTGTTTCTCTTTGGATATATCTTGGGGGTGCTGTAGTATCCCCAAGCTTAGGCTCTTTTCACTCCTTATTCCTTCATCCATCGTGATCTCACCCAAAACTTGAAAACTTCAATCACACAAAACTCAACAAAATCTTCATGAGATCCGTTAGTATAATAAAGCAAATCACTACTTTAGGTTCTGTTGAAAACCCATTCATATTTTATTGTTGCATTATACCTACTGTATTTTAACTTTACCATGGCTCATACCCTTCAATATAACCCAAAGATTCATCAAAACAAGCACACAATGCAACGAAAACAGAATCTGTCTTAAACAGAACAGTCTGTAGTAATCTGTACTCTAACCAAACTTCTATAACTCTAACAATTCTGAACAATTAGGAAAACGTAACGAATTTGTATAGAAACACTGTGTTAAAATTTCAGCTCAAGATCACGTTCCAGTAAAAAATGAAAATTCAAATACTGGACGCAAAGTTTCTGTTTCAGATTCACCATCGCTTCTACTCATCTTATGAATCATCCTAAAGGCTCAACTTGGCACAAACACTAAATAAACCATAAAAACACAATCATAACAGAGGCATAATTGTGTAAAAACTCAAAAACAGAAAGGAAAAAGCAAAAATTTATTTATTCATTGGGTTGCCTCCCAACAAGCGCTATCGTTTTACGCCCCTAGCTAGGCATGATGATTTCAATGATGCTCACATAAAAAGTAGTAACTGAAATATGCAAAAGAGCATCATGAATCTCATGAAAAACACATTTAAGTCTAACCCACTTCCTATGCATAGTGATTTTGTGATCAAACAATGTATGGGAACAAGAATAAACTAGCATAGGAAGGCAAAACAAGCATAACTTCAAAACTTTGAACACGTAGAGAGGAAACTTGATATTATTGCAATTCCTACAAGCATATGTTCCTCCCTCATAATAAATTTCAGCAGCATCATGATGAAATTCAACAATATAACTATCACATAAATCATTCTTTTCATGATGCATAAGCATAGAATTTTCATTACTCTCCACATAAGCAAATTCCTATTCATTCATGGTAGTGGGAGCAAACTCAACAAAATAACTATCATGAGACACTTGATTGACATAACCACATTGCAAATTAAAACCATGATGATAAGTTTCATGGTTATCATTAATCATTATATCATACGTGTCATCACCATCATCATGAATAGGAGGCATGCAATCATCATAATAAATTTGCTCATCAAAACTTGGGGAACTAAAAATATCATCTTCATCAAACATAGCATCCCCAAGCTTGTGGCTTTGCATATCATTAGCATAATTGATGTTAATAGAATTTATAGTAACATCACTGCAATCATGCTTTTCAATCAAGGAGCTATCATGAATCACCTTATAAATTTCTTCTTTCAACACTTCATCAAAATTTCCAGATTCATGATTTTCAAGCAAAACTTCATAGAGATAATCAAGTTCACTCAACTCACTAGCAATTGGTTCATCATAATTTGGTCTTTGGAAAAGATTAGCAAGTGGATGAGGATTCATATCAATAGATTTTTAGCAAGCGAAGATGCAAGCAAATATAAGGCACATGGCAACACAAGCAAAGATAGCAAAAAAGCAAAAAAAAAGATCTGGCGAGAAAAAGGCAAACGAAAAAGAGGGCGAATAAAATGGCAAATTGGTGAAGTGGGGGAGAGGAAAACGAGAGGCAAATGGAAAATAATGTAATTGCAAGGAGATGAGATTTGTGATTAGGAACCTGGTAGATGATGATGGAGTCTCCTTGGCGCCTGAGATTGGCACGAAGAAGAGACAGCTTCCTCCCCGGCAAAGGCGCTAGAAATTCCTTTGACGTGGCTTGAGACTGCGTCGGTATTTCCCCAAAGAGGAAGGGATGATGCAGCACATCGACGGTAAGTATTTCCGTCAGTTATGAAACCAAGGTTATTGAACCAGTAGGAGGATCACCACCACCCAATAAGCAGCACCTGCACACAAACAACAAATACTTGCAACCCGCGCGAAAGAGAGGTTGTCAATCTCTCTACGGTAAAAAGATACATTAGGTAGTGATAGATAGGAGAGATAGATCTCTCAAGAACGCGAAATAAAAAGAGCAAATAAAAAGTGCAGCAATATGTTTTTGGGTTTTTGGTTTTGTAGATCTGAAAACAAAGAGGCAAAAAGATAGATCGGAAAGCAATATGTTGGAAAAGTAGAACCGGGGGCCGTAGGATTCACTAGTGGCTTCTCTCATGAGTATAGCACACGGTGGGTGAACAAATTACTGTTGGGAAATTGATAGAAGATCTAATAATCATGACGATATCCAAGGCGATGATCATTATATAGGCATCACGTCCAAGATAAGTAGACCGACTCCTGCCTGCATCAACCACTATTACTCCACACATTAACCGCTATCCAGCATGCATCTAGTGTATTAAGTTCATGGGAAAACGGATTAATGCAATAAGAACGATGACATGATCTAGACAAGATCTATTCATGTAGGAATAGACCCCATCTTGTTATCCTTAATGGCAACGATACATGCGTGCCTTGCTGCCCCTTCTGTCACTGGGAAAGGACACCACAAGATCGAACCCATCACAAAGCGCCTCTTCCCATGTCAAGAAAAATTGATCTAGTTGGCCTAACTAAACCAAAGATTCGAAGAAGAAATACGAGGCTATAAGTAATCATGCATATAAGAGATCAAAGAAGACTCAAATAATATTCATGGATAGAAACTGATCATGAACTCAAAATTCATCGGATCCCAACAAACTCACCGCAAAAGTTTACATCAAATAGATCTACAAGAGACCATTGTATTGAGAATCAAAAGAGAGAGAGGAAGCCATCTAGCTACTACCTACGGACCCGTAGGTCTATGGTGGACTACTCACGCATCATCGGAGAGGCACCTATGAAGAAGATGAACCCCTCCGTGATGGTGTTCAGATTGGATCTCGAGGTTCTGGAACTTGCAGCGGCTGGAATTGTGTTTCGTCGACTCCCCTAGGGTTTTCTGAATATTTGGGAATTTATAGGCATCAGAGGCGGTGGAGGGGGCTCCCGTGGAGTGCACAACCCATCAGGGGGCGCCGGGGGCCCCCTGGCGTGCCCTGGTGGGTTGTGGCCTCCACAACCCACCTCTCTGGCACTTCTTTGGCCCACTGGGTGTTTTCTGGTCCAAAAAAAACTCCAAAAAGTTTCTTCGCGATTGGACTCCGGTTGGTACTGATATTCTGCGAAGTAAAAAACAAGCAAAAATAGCAACTGGCACTTTGGCACTATGTCAATAGGTTAGTCCCGAAAAATGATATAAAATTGTTATAAAATGATTGTAAAACATCCAAGAATTATAATATAACAGCATGGAACAAGCAAAAATTATAGATGCGTTGGAGACGTATCAAGCCCAACCTTGTCTTACCCAAAAGCTGGCCTTATTCGGCAACGTCTTAACCCTTCCGACTCAAATTATCTGGAAACACCACCTTCGTCGGGCGACTCAATCGCCTCCAAGCTGCCACCCCGGGTTATCAACCAGGGGTAAGTTTCTTATCTTTAGCCATATATATGCTTTTCTAAACTTTAACCTTGCATAAGTTTTATTCCGCCTGCTTATTTTGCAGGGCCCAAGCCAAGGCTAAGAAGAGGAAAATTGGAGAGGCATCAGTAAATCCGGAGGTTGCTGACCAGGAAGATCCAGCTCTGGAGATTCCTGAAGCTCATGTCGAAGGTCCTGACCATCATCAGGATGACCAGGGTGAACCGGCTCGTCATGTTGAAACAACTAACACCGCGTCTGTTGATGCTGGAGCTGACCCAACAGACAAGCTTAAACCGCCCAGTCCTCCTGAAGCAACTGAAGATACCCCTTATGATTAGGATGATGAGGACATTACTGTTACCTGGACGGGTTATACGGCTCCGGGAGTCTCCAAAGTATTGACCAAGCATACTGCCAAGGAGGAAATGCCATTAAGTGACAAAGGGAAAGCTAAACTTGAGCTTCCTAGTTATGAAGACCTCGGCGCCGAAGAGTTACACGCTGGCTATCTTAACCGCCTCACTACCAGCCGGGAAATGGAAATCAACCTGGTTGTCATGATGAAGAGAAAATATGAGGTATGTATGATATTGTTTTGCACCCTTATATATTCTTATGTAGCCCCCAAGGGCCGGCTTATATTCATAAGATGAGTTGGGTCTTTGATAATATAGAACACACGAAGGTTCATCCTGTAGCCCCCAAGGACCGGCTCATCTTCTTGAGATGAGGCGGGTCTTCTTAGAACTTTTAAGAAAATCGACATGTAGCCCCCAAGGGCTGGCTCATCTTCTTGAGATGAGGCGGGTCTTGTTAGAAATTTGAAGAAAATCGACTTGTTGCCCCCAAGGGTCTGCTCATCTTCTTGAGATGAGGCGGGTCTTCTTAGAAATTTGAAGAAAATCGACCTGTAGCACCCAAGGGCCGGCTCATCTTCTTGAGATGAGTCGGGTCTTGTTAGCAATTTGAAGAAAATCGACCTGTAGCCCCCAAGGGCCGGCTCATCTTCTTGAGATGAGTTGGGTCTTCTTCATACCTTTGCTTTGGAAGAACTGATATGCATTTGCCCCCAAGTGTCAAGTATATTGCTTATAATATGCTTGAGAGTTGTTATAATTTTTCCTTATCATATCTTGCTGCATCTTGCGACCGGCTTATGACCGTTGAATATGATGACTCCTATTGTGCTGTATGCTCTAAAAGCAGCCGAGTCAAATGTGACTGGCTTGAAGAAAGATTTTGAAGTAGGTCAAAACACCCGTGTGGCGGCTGAGGAGAAGCTTTAACTTGCCTTGGATGAATTGGATAAAGCCAACGCACAATTTGAAAAACAGAATAAGTCCTTTGAAGCTGAAAAGGTGCCTTGTTGAAGCGCGCAGAAAATGCTGAGGGCCAACTGAAGCCCATCATAGAAGAGCTTTCCGGGTTAAAGTGGCACATTGCCCACATGACCCATCTATCTTTGGTAAGTACCTTTAGGAGTTCTTGCTAACCCGCGAAAATACTCATATACGCAGATAAACCGCATGGCGACTTATGTGCTTGATACTGCTTTGCAGGCCCTCGAACTTGCAAATTCCAAGATAACATCTTGCTTATGCTTAAGGTTGTGTATACATTGACTGAGCAACTCTATGCTGGAAGCCATCTCGCGATCAAGGCCGTTATGGGGAACAAAGAGCTGGTGAAGCACATCAAGGATGTGCTAAGGTTTCTCTCGACGATCCCAAAACAAGTTGAAGAGTTGAAAAGATCAGCCGCCTGAGCCGGTGCAACATCTTCTTTAAGCCGGGCTTTAGCTTACTCAGAGGAGCTTGATCCGGCAGAAATGTGTTGGGGAACGTTGCATGGGAAACAAAAATTTCCTACGCACACACAAGATCTATCCATGGTGATGAGCATCTACGAGAGGGAGAGTGAATCTACATACCCTTGTAGATCGCTAAGCGGAAGCGTTTAAGAAACGCGGTTGATGTAGTCGAACGTCTCCGCGATCCAAATCGCAAGTCGTCCCTCGATCCGATCACGAACTAGCGCCGAACGGACGGCACCTCCGCGTTCAACACACGTACGGCTTGATGACGCCTTCACCTCCTCGATCCAGCGAGCGATGGTGAAGTAGTGGTTGAGTTCCAGCAGCACGACGGCGTGGTGATGGTGGTGAGGAACAATCTCTGCAGGGCTACGCCAAGCGCTACGGAGATTATGACGGAGTAACTAGAGGGTTAGGGTTGCCGCACACGGCTTGGGGAAATCTTGATGTGTCACGTGTGCTAGCCCTGCCCCTCTATTTATATGTTGAGCCTTGGGGTCTAAACTTGGAGTAAAAGCCTCCTCCAGGTCGGTTTTGCCCGCACAAGGTCGGTTTGGCCCGCAGGGAAAGAGTCCAACTCGGATCCCTGCCGAACCGTGCACAGCCGCACACAAGCGGTAGTACCGCTTCACACAAGCGGTAGTACCGCTTGGGCGGTAGTACCGCTTCACACAAGCGGTAGTACCGCTCGGGCGGTAGTACCGCTTCACCAAGCGGTAGTACCGCTTATGCGGCAGCAAAACTACTTTTGCACTTTCCAATACCTCGTGGGCTTTATCCCTTTGGCCCATATAAAGTGTTGCTGCACCCGAACACTTCGGTAAACATCCGGAACCCATTCCGGTGAACTCCGGAACTCTTCCGGAGATCAAAACACTATTATCACATATATCAATCTTTACCTCCGGACTATTCCGGAGATCCTCGTCATGTCCGGGATCTTATCCGGGACTCCGAACAACCTTCGGTCACCAACAAAATAACTCAACTATACTAATCGTCACCAAACGTTAAGTGTGTAGACCCTGCGGGTTCGAGAACTATGTAGACATGACCGAGACACCTCTACGATCAATAACCAATAGCGGGACCTGGATGCCCATATTGGCTCCTACATATTCTACGAAGATCTTTTATCGGTCGAACCTCTATGTCAAGGATTCAGTTAATCCCGTATGCTATTCCCTTTGTTCTTCGGTATGTTACTTGCCCGAGATTCGATCGTCGGTATCTCTATACCTAGTTCAATCTCGTTACCGGCAAGTCTCTTTACTCGTTCCGTAATACAAGATCTCGTGGCTAACACTTTAGTCACATTGCTTTCAAGGCTCAATGTGATGTTGTATTACCGAGTGGGCCCTGAGATACCTCTCCGTCACACGGAGTAACAAATCCCAGTCTTGATCCATGCCAACCCAACAGACACCCTCGGAGATACCTGTAGAGCACCTTTATAGTCACCCAGTTACGTTGCGACGTTTGATACACACAAGGTATTCCTCCGGTGTCAGTGAGTTGCATGATCTCATGGTCAAAGGAACAGATACTTGACATGCAGAAAACAATAGCAATAAACTGACACGATCAAATGCTACGTTTACAGTTTGGGTCTTGTCCATCACATCATTCTCCTAATGATGTGATCCCGTTATCAAATGACATCTCATGTCAATGGCTAGGAAACCTTAACCATCTTTGATCAACGAGCTAGTCAACTAGAGGCTTACTAGGGACACAGTGTTGTCTATGTACCCACACATGTATTTGAGTTTCCAATCAATACAATTATAGCATGGATAATAAACGATTATCATGAACAAGGAAATATAATAATAACCAATTTATTATTGCCTCTAGGGCATATTTCCAACAAAATGGCCGAAGGGTTTCCTGAGTTCAAGGACGACAGCTCGGCTTTCAGTGACGCTGACTATGTTAAGTGCGTCAAAAAATCTCGAGTGTTGGCCACACAACTTGTCGCTTAAATGTAGTTGAAGAGTTATCAGGTGGCTTACGATGCTAATAACTCACGAGTTCGACCGCCCTCCTTTGTACCAGTGAACCCGACTCCTCAACATCGTAAGCACATTTTTGCCCATGACGTTGACCCGTCCTCCATCCTGAATGAAGAAGTTGTTTTCCACGCCTTAACCCATTGCAATTGGGATGTGGACAACCTTTAGATCGAAGAACCAGAAGATCCAGTGGAGGATGACCCGGAGGCGGCTCAGGTGAGAGGTCAGCCTGAGGTTAACCCGGACGGCACAGAAGGCGAATCACAGAAGTGATATGTAAAACAATTTAAGTCGCCCGGTGGTTCTAGCCCCCACGTGTTTGGCCAGAACATGAGTATTTTGTGGCTCCTGAGATGAGTTTGTAATGGGAGTAGTTGGAAAACTTCTGAAAAGCTCTGTCATGCCTTCGCGCATGTTTGCATTTGTGAAGGTACTAAAAAACTTTGATCCTTTTGATCTGTTTCGTCAATTGATGATTGTGCTGCTCTTTGCTTGTCTTTAAATATCTCTGCTGTGCTCGATGAGTCTCTTGATTGAACCAGAGAGGACGGGTCAAAAAGTGAGCCAGCAAAGAAACTTGGCTTTCGAATCTCAAATCTTGATTGAATCTTTTCTATAATAATATTGAAAAAGATAGTGATTGGACCAGTCATAATATGACTGTGGTTGATAACCCTGACGCTCATGTATGAGCCGGTAATGACAATGTGTTGTACCTGAAAAATTTATGAGGCAGTAACACAATTTTATAACAATACGAAGTACTGTTAATAAGTCGGCCTAGTGAAACTCGGCAAGAAAAAGACAGGCTTTCGAGGCTCAGTAAGATAGACCAGCTCTTCTGAGCTGGCTTGGAAACTCCAATCATTTAATCCCGGTTATAATAAATCACGAAAAAGATTTATTTGCTTCTGCAGAAGTTTAACGATGTAACCCGGTTTGAAGACCGGCTTTCCACAACATAAACAAATATAGATATGTATGCATGATGCACGATGCAATGATGCAACGTAGGATGATAACCAGGTGAGTTGGAAGCCCCCAAATGCCCAATGTATTGTGGCGTTTTTGCCGGGTCACAAGGGTGAGAAAGCTGAACTCGGTGAGTTGGAAGCCCCCAAGTGCCCATTGTTTCAGAGAATAAAGACTCATGCTCATTTTTAGGCTGAAACGATAGAAACCCCGAGTTTCGGGTGTGCCGGCTTTGAAACATAAAGAAGTATGTACAGAATTTGCAGGGGGGATTACAAAAAGCAAATGGAGCCAATGGCTCTAAGTATAATATGGCCGCAGGTGAGCAACGCTCCAAGGCCGGGTTGTTTTCTCCTTGGAGGTATATGATCCTTCTCGTAAATTCTCCAAACAATATGAATTATTATTTGAGAGTTCAGGTACTAGTGGTACTGACCACTATTCAACTGCTTGGGATTACTCTGGAAACCACCTTGGTTATTATGTTGATTACCCTGGCCAGAATGTTGTCCATTGCCATTATTTCCCTGATGCTGGAAACCAGCTCCCGAGCCGCCCTGTGACTCACCAGGACCGTGCTGACTCGAGTGTCCTCCATTGTTGCTGCCTTGATGATTCTGGAAGGCTTGGTTACGGAATTCCTGCATGATGTAAAAGTTTTCCCATGAGTGGGTAGCCGGCTTATCCTGGGTACTATGTTTGGGACACGGTGCCTTGAGCGCCTCCTCGTAATTACGAGGCTTATTCCCATTGTAAGTCCCTCCAGGGCGACCATTACGGTGTTGCCTTGTGAAACCAATATTGGTGTTGGCAACGAAGTCTGACTCGCCATCTGGCTGCTTCCGCTTGCCATTGTTATTCTGGGGCCCCTGGTTACCACCGTGATTATGCTGGCCTTTACCACCTTCGCCTGTCTTGCCTTTGCTAGTCTTGTCCTCATCTGAGCTGGGATCCTTCGTGATGTCTGACTCGGCATATCTGGTAAGGACATCCATTGAGACTCCCATGTCCTGCACCTTTCGCTTGTGCCTCCCGAGCTTCTGGACCAGCGACTGAAAGTGGCAGTTCTTTTCTAGGATTAGGACGGCTTGACCCGCCATGATGCTGTCTGATGAGTGTATGATTTTTACGACCCGGCGAGTCCAATGATGAGCCGAATCGTCCACGCGTTGGACACAATGATGAAGATCCACTATCGTCATTGGCTTCTTGCACGTTCCCTGAAAATTCTTGATGAACCACTCCTTAAGCTGTGACCAAGTGTTGATGGAATTGGGTGGCAGATTCTTCAGCCATGTTCGAGCCGGTTCCTCCAGCATCATGGTCAAGTACCTGGCACATACAGCGTCACTAACATCCAACATATCCATTGCCAACTCGTAGCTTTCGATCCAAGCTGCTGGCTCAAGATCCGCCGTGTAATTTGGCACCTTGCGAGGCCCCTTGAAGTCTTTGGGCATACGCTCGGCACGGAGGGCTAGGGATAAGCAAGGTATCCCAATCATCCTACTGTTTGTCCCAACCCCCACATCCACCGGTTGAGGATGAAACTGTTGAATCGCCCGTGCTGCTGCTTCCGCCTCTGCCTGTCGCGCGCCCCTGGCTGCATCGACAACCGCCTGGGCATCTGTCGGCACCGGCCGGGTCGGGGAAACCTGAGGCTGTTGCCTACGTCCACTACTAGAAACAGCCGGAGACTCCACATGGCGACTTTTGCTGTGGCTGGCATACGGGGTGGAGTGCATCCGATCTCGGCTATAAGAATACTGCGCTTGTTGCACTACCATTGTTTTTAGCATCCCTATGGCGTTCCTGGCCTCAATCTCAACAGGGGTATTTCCATGAACAGGTAGTGCTTCCAAGTTCCGGGTCGCCGCCAACATATTGTCAACGGGGTTGGAAAAGTGACCCCGTGGCGTCTGGAAATGTCGGGGCGGCGAGTGAGTTGATGGTGGCTGAGCCAGCTCGTTCTGCTAATTTCTGAGCGACTGCCCAGCCCCCGGAGTGTGCTGAGGGGTATTAAAAAGTTGCTGCGGCTCGAGGTTCAATGGCAGCCGGCTCCGGTGTCTCCTCTGCTAAACCGCCTCGGATGCATCTCTCTGAAGCCCTAACTGCCAAGCTTTGTCCTTAAGGCGCTCCAACTCATTATGTATACGAGCCTGTAACTCCGCCATCCGGGCGTTCTCAGCATCAATTTCCTTCTGTACCTCGGTCATCTGGTCACGTAGTTTGGCTAACTCCGTGTTGCGCCCTTCCTGATTTTCCGTGGTAACAGGAGTCTCCACGAGCTTCGCCATTTCAGCCATCAAATCGGTCATGGCCTGAGCCGGCGTCTTGCCTGACTCGCTAGAGCCACCCGCGGCTCCAGTCGCGGAAGGATTTTGAGTCGTCGTGGTTCCTGCCATGTAGACAGCGACTTGATGAGGCGACTCATAAGATTCCTCAGGGGTCTCGGTCTCCGGCGAGCCCCCAAGTCTGCCATCATAAAGAGGGCATATCGACTCGGTATCTCCCATGGAAGATTCGTCGTCCGAGTTGACGAGAGTGTCCCTGCTGCCCGCTGGCTCATCCGGGAGGCTAACTCCCTGGGTGAAGCCGACGAAAACGTGACGCCGGCCGACTTGATCCCAGCCGGGTTGGGCACACCGAGCCGGCTCGTCGATGTTGGTGCAGATGTCCGACTCGGGAACCGTAGCGCCGATCTTGCCAGAGGGGACCCGGTACCTATGCTCATTTGAGTCGGCCTCACCTCCCCAGACTGGATCATCGATGTAGATCTTGCCGCGGCGGCTCTTGGTCATCTGACCAACCGCGAATTTCCCGAACCCTGGACAGGCTCCCTACGAGAACTCAACTCCACCAGGCAAGGGTCCCATGGTGGGCGCCAACTGTCGTGGTTTTGTCATGGCAGATGTCCTCGTGAAAGGACTTAGGTGTGAGGCCATCGCCGCTAGGTGGCGACTCAAAGGGGTTAAACTGGAACAGGAGACGAGTTTACCCAGGTTCGGCCCCTCCAATGGAGGTAATAGCCTACGTCCTGCTTTGTGTCTATATTGATGATGATCTTGATTACAAGGGTGCGGAATCGCTAAC
This sequence comes from Elymus sibiricus, assembly GCA_039707655.1. Taxonomy (NCBI): domain Eukaryota; kingdom Viridiplantae; phylum Streptophyta; class Magnoliopsida; order Poales; family Poaceae; genus Elymus; species Elymus sibiricus. The sequence goes on along the minus strand of CM077675.1, from coordinate 187,709,523 downwards.
CTAGCTTTCGAGGGTGTGTAACTTAAGTCTTTCGGCCCTAGGGACTCGCCTTTATATATAGGTCGAGACCCTAGACTTTACAACAAAGTCCGAGTCGCATTACAACTCGTAACCTATTATGTCTCTAACACGCCTTGCCTCTCAAGCAAGGAATCTTCTAGCGTCTTCTGCCTTGTGGGCCTTGAGTCGCCGTCTTCACGTGCTTGGGCTGCCCGGCGACTTACTTAGTAACCACCTTGCTTGCCTTGCCTTCAATGGCACGGCCCATCTTGAGTATAATTCCAGAGCCGCCATTACATTGACCTGGCCCAATAGGGCAGGTTATACCACGGGGTTATATCCCCGACACAATTCAAGTGAATGTTCGATAACCTCATCAAGTTCTACCTTCCTCCCACTCACTTCTTTCGAGACAAACCCCTTCTCTGGAAAGGATCCATTATTGAAAACAAGACTTGCCTTCGGATCTGTGATAGGAGCTATACCCAATTGTTCCTTTAGGGTATCCTATGAAGACGCACTTCTCCGCTTTGGGTTCGAGCTTATCAGGCTGAGGCCTCTTGACATAAGCGTTGCAGCCCCAAACTTTAGGGAACGACAACTTAGGTTTCTTGCCAAACCATAATTCTTACGGTGTCGTCTCAACAGATTTAGATGGTGCCCTATTTAAAGTGAATGTAGTTGTCTCTAATGCATAACCCCAAAAAGATAGTGGCAAATCAATAAGACACATCATAGATCGCACCATATCCAATAGAGTACGATTACGACATTCGGACACACCATTACGCTGTGGTGTTCCAGGTGGCATGAGCTATGAAACAATTCCACATTGTCTTAAATGCATACCAAACTCGTAGCTCAGATATTCACCACCACGATCACATCGTAGACATTTTACCTTCTTGTTATGATGATTTTCAACTTCACTCTGAAATTGTTTGAACTCTTCAAATGTTTCAGACTTGTGTTTCATTAAGTAAATATCCCAATATCTACTCAAGTCATCCGTGAAGGTAAGAAAATAACGATATCCACCGTGCGCTTCAACACTCATTGGACCGCATACTTCAGCATGTATTATTTCCAATAAATCATTTGCCCGCTCCATCGTACCGGAAAACGGGGTCTTAGTCATCTTGTCCATTAGGCATGGTCCGCATGTCTCAAGCGATTCGAAATCGAGCTAGTCCAAAGATCCATCAACATGGAGTTTCTTCATGCGCTTTTTACCAATATGACCTTTAGCGGCAGTGCCACAAGTATGTGGTACTATCATTATTAACTTTGCATCTTTTGGCATCAATATTATGAACATGTGTATCACTACGATCGAGATTCAAGAAACCATTCACATTGGGTGCATGACCATAGAAGGTATTAGTCATGTAAAGTGAGTGGTCTTGTTAACCATCAACACTTGATGCTCCTTCTTGATTTCTACCTCCATGGCCTTAAGTACCGCGAATAGCTCAGGGGTCATCACCTCCATGCTCCTTCTTGATTTCTACCTCCATGACAATGACTGGAGAACTCTGTCAATCACTATCTTATCAGGAAGATTAACTCCCACTTGATTCAAGCGATTGTAGCACCCGGACATTCCGAGCACATGCTCACTGACTGAGATATTCTCCTCCATCTTGTAGGCACAGAACTTGTCAGAGGTATCATACCTCTCAACACGGGCATGAGCCGGAAATACCAATTTCAACTCTTGGAACATCTCATATGCTCCATGGCGTTCAAAACGTCTTTGGAGCCCCGATTCTAAGCTGTAAAGCATGGCGCACTAAACTATCGAGTAGTCATCACAACGTGGCTGTCAGGCGTTCATAGCATCCACAGACGACACTAGAGGGGTTGGCACACCGAGCGGTGCATCGAGGACATAAGCCTTCTGTGCAGCAGTGAGGACAATCCTCAGATTACGGACCCTGTCCGCACAATTGCTTACACTATCTTTCAACTTACCCTTTCTCTAGGAACGTATTAAAAATTTAGGGGAGCTACAGCGCGAGCTATTGATCTACAACATAATTTGCAAAGACAACTTTAGACTATGTTCATGATAATTAGTTCAATTAATCAAATTACTAATGAACTCCCACTCAAATCAACACCCCTCAGGTTGACTAAGTGTGACATGATCCAAATCCCCCAACCCAAGTTCGATCATCACGTGAGATGAGGTGGTTTCAATGGTGAAGATCTCCATGTTGATCAGATATACTATATGACTCATGTTCGACCTTTCGGTCTCTTGTGTAAAACTGGCTTACACCCGTTGTATGCGAACTAAGAGTCTATCACACCCGATCATCACGAGGTGCTTCGAAACGACGAACTTTTGCAACGGTGCATGCTTGGGGAGAACACAAATTTATCTTGAAATTTAGTGAGGGATCATCTTATAATGCTACCGTCGTCCTAACAAAAATAAGATGCATAAAAGGATAAACATCACATGCAAATCATATAAGCGACATGATATGGCCATCATCATCTTGTGCTTTTGATCTCCATCTCCAAAGCACCAGCATGATCTCCATCGTCACCAGCATGACACCATGATCTCCATAATCATGATCTCCATCATCGTGTCATCATGTGGTTGTCGCGCCAACTATTGCTGACTCATATCGATAAAGTAAAGGAAATGGCAAAAAAATAAATTAAAGACAACCCTATGGCTCCTGCCGGTTGCCGTACTCATCGACATGCAAGTGGTGATAACTATTACAAAACATGATAATCTCGTACATCACATATATCAAATCACGTCTTGGCAATATCACATCACAACATGCCCTGCAAAACAAGTTAGACGTCCTCTACTTTGTTGTTGCAAGTTTTACGTGGCTACTATGGGCAACTAGCAAGAACCGTTCTTACCTACGCAAAGCCACAACGGTGATAATCTAGTTGCCTTTTAACCTTCTACAAGGACCGCCTTCGTCGAATCCGATTCAACTAAAGTGGGAGAGACAGACACCCGCCAGCCACCTTTATGCAAAACAAGTTGCATGACAATCGGTGGAACCGGTCTCTTGTGCGAGGACAAGTAAGGTTGGTCCGAGCCGCTTCATCCCACAATACTGCCGAATCAAAATAAGACTAAGTAGGTAAGCAATCTGAACATCCAAGCCCACAAACACTTTGTGTTCTACTCGTGCATATCATCTACGCATAGACCTAGCTCTAATACCACTGTTGGGGAACGATGCATGGGAAAAAAATTACCTACGCACACGCAAGATCTATCCATGGATATTCATAGCTATGAGAGGGGGAGTGTATCTACATACCCTTGTAGATCGCTAAGCGGAAGCGTTTAGAAACGCGGTTGATGTAGTCGTACGTCTTCACGATCCAATCGCGATTCGTCCCGATCTAGCACCGAACGGACGACACCTCCACGTTCAGCACATGTGCAGCTCAATGACGTCTCTGCCTCCTCGATCCGGCGAGCGAGGGTAGAGTAGTAAATGAGTTGTCTGGTAGCACGACGGTGTGGGGGCAGTGGTGGTGTTGCTATCCTGACAGGGTTTCACCGAGCGCTACCGGAACCGCGAACGGAGGAGAAAACGGTCTGGGGAGAGAGGGAGGGATGCGCCAAGACCAGAGGTCCGGCTGCCCTCCCTCTCCTCTCATATATCTAGGGGGAGGGGAGGAGGTGCGCCGGCCCTAGGGCTGCCTCCAAGGGAGGGCGGCGGCCTAGGGGGTGGCTTGGCCCCCAGGTTAGGGTGGCGCCCCCCCTAGGGTTTGCCCTCCACCAGCCCTAGCCTCATGGGCCTAGGTGGGGAGGGGCTCCCAGCCCACTAGGGGCTGGTGTGCACCCCTCTTAGCCCATGTGCCCCCCGGGGCGGGTGGATCCCTTCCGCTGGATCCCCGGAATCCTTTCGACACTCCCAATACACTACCGGTGATGCCTGAATTCTTTTCGGTGACCAATACGGAACTTCCCATATATAATTCTTTACCTTCGGACCATTCTGGAGCTCCTCGTCATGTCCAGGATTTCATCCAAGACTCCGAACAATATTCGGTCACCAACACATATAACTCATTAATACCATATTGTCATCGAATGTTAAGCGTGCGGACCCTACGGGTTCGAGATTCATGTAAACATGACCGAGACACCTCTCCGGTCAATAACCAATAGCGGGACCTGGATACCCATATTGGTTCCTACATATTCCATGAAGATCTTTATTGGTCGAACCACGATGTCAAGGATTCAGTTAATCCCATATGCAGTTCCCTTTGTCCATCGGTATGTTACTTGCCCGAGATTCGATCGTCGATATCTCCATACCTAGTTCAATCTCGTTACCGGCAAGTCTCTTTACTCGTTTCGTAATACAAGATCCTGTGACTAACCCCTTAGTCACATTGCTTGCACGCTTCTTGTGATGTTGTATTACCGAGAGGGCCCTGAGATACCTCTCCGTTAAACGGAGTGACAAATCCCAGTCTTGATCCATGCCAACCGAACAGACACCCTCGGAGATACCTGTAGAGCACCTTTATGATCACCCAGTTACGAAGTGACGTTTGATGCACACAAGGCATTCCTCCGGCGTCAGGGAGTTGTATGATCTCATGGTCTTAGGAACAAATACTTGACATGAAGAAAGCAGTAGCAACAAACTTAGTGATACGATCAAATGCTATGCTTACGGTTGGGTCTTCTCCATCACATCATTCTCCTAATGATGTGATCCCGTTATAAAATCGCAACTCATGTATATGGTTAGGAAACCTTAACCATCTTTGATCAATGAGCTAGTCTAGTAGAGGCTCACTAGGGACACGATGTTTTTTACATATCCACACATGTATTTAAGTTTTCGGTCAATACAATTCTAGCATGGATAATAAACGATTATCATGAACAAGGAAATATGATAATAACCAATTTATTACTGCCTCTAGGGCATATTTCCAACATAAATACCCAGGGGGTCTACTCCGTTTGTAAGGAACTCCAATCAAGGTAACCCACTTGTCCAACTGTATATACTCAGAATTATCAATATCAAATATCCAAGTTTGTCATGTCAGACCAAAGGCCAACTCAGGAGTTTGAATCCAGCGACCGTGTCAAGGCATCGCACGACCTATGGATATACCGACATAATGAGTAATCGAGATGCGGAACAACAGTCTCGGATCGGGTGTCCTCATACATGGCATGCCGTAAAATTATAGTCTGCCTTGAACAAGATTATTCTGTCAGAGCAATTGCTAGTTAGGTCTTGATAACCCACAAGTATAGGGGATCGCAACAGTTTTCAAGGGTAGAGTATTCAACCCAAATTTATAGATTCGACACAAGGGGAGCCAAAGAATATTTGAGAGTATTAGCAGCTGAGTTGTCAATTCAACCATACCTGAAGATTAAATATCTGCAGCAAAGTGATCAGTAGCACAGTAATATGATAGTTTTGATAGCAGTAGTAGCAGTAACGGTAATAATAGTAGCAGTGATAGCAATAGTTTTGTAGCAGTTGGAACAGTAACATTAGCAGTAGTAACTTAGCAAGAACAATAAGTGGAAAACTCGTAGGCACTGGATCGGTAACTCATTGGACGATATTCATCATATAACAGTCATAACCTAGGGCGATACAAAACTAGCTCCAGTTCGTCAATGTAATGTAGACATATATTCCGTAAATAGTCATACGTGCTTATGGAAAAGACTTGCATGACATCTTTTGTCCTACCCTCCCGTGGCAGCGGGGTCCATAAGGAAACTAAGGGATATTAAGGCCTCCTTTTAATAGAGAACCGGAAAAAAGCATTAACACACGGTGAATACATGAACTCCTCAAACTACGGTCATCACCGGAAAGTATCCCAAATATTGTCACTATGGGGTTTACGGATCATAACACGTAATAGGCGCATATGACTAGGCAAGATCGGATCAAGAACATAGATATAATGGTGATAACATAAACGGTTCAGATCTGAAATCATGGCACTCGGGCCCTAGTGACAAGCATTAGGCATAGCAAAGTCATAGCAACATCAATCTCAGAACATAATGCATACTAGGGATCAAGCCCTAACAATACTAACTCGATTACATGATCAATCTCATCCAACTCCTCACCGACCAGCAAGCCTACGAAGGAATTACTCACTCCCGGTGGGGAGCATCATGGAATTGGCGATGGAGAAGGGTTGGTGATGACGAAGACCGAAGATTCCCCTCTCCGGAGCCCCAAACGGGCTCCAGATCTGGCCTCCCGATGAAGAACAGGAGGTGGTGGCGGCTCCGTATCGTAAAACGCGATGAAACTTTCTCCTTGATTTTTTTCTCCGAAAATAGGAATTTATAGTGGCGAAATTAGGGTCAGTGGGGCCACGAGGTGGGCACAACCCACCAGGGCGCGCCCAGGGGGCCTGGTGCGCCCTCGTGGGTGCTGCTCACTCTGGCCCCCCTCTTCGGTAGATTTTGGCTCCAATAATTCTCATATATTCTGAAATAATTCTCCAAAAAGTTTTGTTCCGTTCCGAGAATTTTTATTTTTGCACAAAAAACAACACCATGGTAGTTCTGCTGAAAACAACGTCAGTCCGGGTTAGTTCCATTCAAATCATGCAAATTAGAGTCCAAAACAAGCGCAAAAGAGTGAGGAAAAGTAGATACGTTGGAGACGTATCAGTTCTCGAGATGCTATTGTTTGAAGCATACTAGAGCTCCCAAGGCCATACTCCTTTATTATGGTCACAACAGGCAGCAATCGAATCTGTGGTACGGATTTGATACTCGAGACAGTGGAATCAGCCAAGATGATTCAGAACTCCCTGCCAGTAGTCAGGTTCCGCCAAGAGAACGGTTATGATTCCTGGCATTGTTTTGAACCCAAAGGACATGCATCTATTTGAGCAACCCGATGCAAGGATAAAAAGGTTTCGTGTATACTGAGAGAAATTTGTTCACAACTCCATGGAATACTATCAGTACTGAATATAAGAATGAACCGTCAATTGGAAATCATTCCCGAACTTGTGGGAAATATGACAGATTCCAGTCATGATAATATATATAAGTCAGTAGATATGAAAGAATTGGAGTCAACGTAAGATTGAACATATCAGGTAAGACCTGTTAGAATGTGGATACGGTGAAGCAAACCACCCCACAGCAAGGGAGTTAGTCATATGGAATTCAGTGGGGGAAACTTATAAAGGAAAAGGGTACCCGAGATGGAAACGGTTTCCTTAAGTCAGTATGTTCATACTTGTTCCATGAGCAACCAAATCTCAAGGATGAGATATTTGTAAGGGGGTAGGTTTGTGACACCCCAATTTTTGGTCCTTTCTTTTTCTTTTGGATTTATTTGAATTTTGCTTTGGATTTATTTTTCTGTGGCTCTATGGTCTTGAAACCTGGGAAGATCATCTCTGGTTCCTCTCCCAAGTGGCTTGGCACTCTCAAATTCTTCCCAAGGTCATGTCATTTCCATCTTAGCCCAACCCCAATATTTATTTCTTGGGAATATTCCTTTTTCTATTAAAGGAATCACCTTGTTTGCCCTAGGTTATGAAGCAACCTATATTTCTATCTTGCCATAAATTCCCAAAAAAATCTCATGAATTCTTTGGATCATATCTTCCACAAATATGTCAAAAAAAATCCTTGCCTGGTTCAAAAATAATTCAGGAATATTCATTTTTCTATCCTGTCCAGAATGGCACTTTCTGAAGGAAGTGCTATTTTCCTTTACTTGGTTGCCCTCAAACTTTTTGGGGGACTCTCAAATATCCAAATCATTGCCTAATGACCAAATTCAGATCCATTTGCCTAGTTAATCTTCCTTAGAAAATTTCCCCAAGTTTCTGTCCAATGGGAAGCTTTGTGAAGGAAGTACATCTAGGGGTATCCAAATGCATTGAAATTTTACCAGCACCTCCTTATGCTCAAATAATGACTCTCCACTAAATTTCAGCTCCATCCAACAATCCATGTGAGCCCATCATCAAATCTTTTCTTCTGGTAATATTTTCAGTTTGTGAAGCAACTATATTTTATATTGCTCCATAATTGCTGAAGATTTACCAGGACATTATCCTACAAATATAACTTCCCTCCACAAAATTTGGGCTCATTTCATTTGGCCATTTTTCCGTCAGCAATTTTCCTAAGTTTCTATCCAGAGAGGACCACTATGAAGGAAGTACCATTTTTATTCATCTAAATGGCATGAAATTCTTACAGTGCCTTCATATGCCCAAATCATCATGTTCTACCATGTTTCAGCTCAATCCATTCAGCCAATTGAGCACAACGTCATCTTTGTCATTTCTGTCCAGTGGGGCACATTGCAAAGCAAGTGCTAGATAAACCCCTCCATTTGAGCTGAAACATTGCCACAGTGGTCACCTTAGTGAGTGATCAAACCCACCTTAAGCTCAGCACCCCTCCCCAAGTGAACCTTCCCCAGTCACCACAAACACCTTGCTGCCAGAACCTTTTGTTGATGTTACCCTTCAGCACAAAGGTGCTCTAGTCAACCCAAGCCCATAGTGGTGCTCCATAAAGTAGGGTCCACATGGTAGACAATTTTTCCACGTTCGGACGCATCGCATGCGCCTGTTCACGTGGTGACCACGCGTAGAGCGCGTGTGCTGCATGCAGAACACGTGCTCTGGGATTCAGGCCCCTCGATCGCCGTCCAAACGTCGTGCTCTCTCCACCAAATCATGTCCACAGTGTTGCCCGGCCTCTCCTACATCCACGCATACCTTATGGACACCTCTGCCCCTCTTCCGTCCTCCCCGGCATGCCATACCGCACTGCGTGCCCTTGGCCGTCGTCGTGTTCCTCCTGTCTTCTTCCTCCTCGAGCTCCCTCGAGCCTCTATGAGCTTCTCCATGTTGCGTGCACCCTCTGCCACACCTTTCCCTTCCCTCCGCATGCCCTCGGAGTGCCAGAGCGTCGGCAACACGTCGCCATGGCCGGGCCCTCCGGCGAGCTCGTCCGGCTCTATATAGCCGCCCCGAGACCTCCCCGAGCTCTCGAACCTCCCCTACTCTATCACAGAAGCCTCCCCAACCTCTCCAATGAGCTCGAGGGGCTCCCATGCCCTCCCATTGCCTCCATGGCCGCCCCTACCCTCGCCTAAATTCACGCGCACCGAAGCTCTAGCCTCTCTCCCAACCTCACCACGTCGTCCCTCTAGTTCCCCCGAACCTCCCCGATACTCCAGATCCTCCTCCTCGTGACCAGAGCGCCGTGCCCATCTTCGCCCGAGGCCACACACGCGGACCACCAAGCCGCCGCGGCCCTGGCCTACTGATGTCTACTACGCAACTTTATTCTTGTAGACTTTGTTGGGCCTCCAAGCGCAGAGTTTTTTAGGACAGTAGCAATTTTCCCTGAAGTGGATGACCTAAGGTTTATCAATCCGTGGGAGGTGTAGGATGAAAATGGTCTCTCTCAAACAACCCTGCAACCAAATAATAAAAAGTCTCTTGTGTCCCCAACACACCAAATACAATGGTAAATTGTATAGGTGCACTAGTTCGGCGAAGAGATGGTGATACAAGTGTAGTAATGATAGTAGATACTGCTTTTTCTAATAGTAACAATAAAAACAGCAAGGTAGCAAGTAACAAAAGTGAGCACAAACGGTATTGCAATGCATGAAAACAAGGCCTAGGGTCCGTACTTTTGCTAGTGCAATCTCTCAACAATGCTAATATAATTGGATCACATAACCATCCCTCAACGTGCAACGAAGAATCACTCCAAAGTTGTTATCTAGCGGAGAACATAAGAAGAAATTGTTTGTAGGGTACGAGATCACCTTAAAGTTATCCTTTCAGATCGATCTATCCAAGAGTTCGTACTAAAATAACACCAAGTTATCCTTTCCGATCAATCTATCTAGAGTTCGTACTAAAATAACACCATATGATAAGCATCAACCAACTCTAATGTCACCTAGATACTCCAATGTCACCACAAGTATCCATGAGTTAATTATACGATACGCATCAAACAATTTCAGATTCATAATACTTAATCCAACACAAAGAACCTCAAAGAGTGCCCCAGATTTCTATCGGAGAACATGGTATGAAAACGTGCAATCAACCCCTATGCATAGATCCCCTAGGTCACCGGAATCCGCAAGTTGATGCCTCAACATATATCAAGTGAATCAATAGAATACCCCAATGTCACTACAGGTATCCCACGCAAGACGTACATCAAGTGTTCTCAACCAAAATATTCAACCAACATAACGACATCTCAAAAGGAAAGATTCAATTCATCACAACATGATAGCATGGGAATAACATCATATGATCCGAATATATTAATAAAGCCCGTGATACATCAAGATCGTGACATCTCAAGAACACGAGAGAGAGAGAGAGATTGAACACATAGCTACTGGTACATACCCTCAGCCCCGAGGGTGGACTACTCCCTCCTCGTCCTGGCCTCCGCCGGGATGATGAAGATGGCCAACGGAGATGATCTACCCTCTCCGGCAGGGTACTGGAACGCCTCCAGATTGGTTTTTCGTCGATACAAAGAGTTGCGGCGGCGGAACTTCTCGTCTAGGGTTATTTCTTGGGGGTTCTGAATATATAGGATTTTTGGGCGTCGGTTTCACGCGAAGATGGGCCACGAGTGGACCACAAGACACCAGGGCGCGCCAGAGGGGCCTGGCGTGCCCTGGTGGGTTGTGCCCACCTCGTGGCTCTTCTGGCCCTCCAACGAAGCTTATAGTGCCTCTTTTGTTCCAAAAAAATCGTCAAAAAGTTTTGTTGCATTTGGGGAAGTTTGATTTCTGCACAAAAAACAACACCACGGTAGTTCTGCTGGAAACAACGTCAGTCCGGGTTAGTTCCAAAAAATGATATAAAGTTGCTATAAAATGATTATAACACATCCAAGAATGATAATATAACAGCATGGAACAATAAAAAATTATAGATACGTTGGAGACGTATCAGCATCCCCAAGCTTAATTCCTGCTCGTCCTCAAGTAGTTAAATGATAAAAAACAGAATTTTTGATGTGAAATGTTGCCTAACATGTTCATCACATATTCGTTTCTTTTGTAGCATGGACATTTGGACTTTTAGATGGTTCAAAGCAATAGTCTATATTTGACATGAAGACTTCAATACTCAAGCATATCAACAAGCAACCATGTCTTTCAAAATATCAACACTAAAGAAAGTTATCCCTAGCCCATCATGCTCAATCATTGGTCCATTCATGAAACACATTCGGATATTAGCTACATCCAATGCACAAGTATGATCATAGTGCCCCCTAGTTGGTGCTTTATAATAGAAGATGGAGACTCGAAGTAAAAATAAAAATTGCATAAAGTAAATAGATAGGCCCTTCGCAGAGGGAAGTAGAGATTTGTAGAGGTGCCAGAGCTCAAAGCTTAAATTGAGAGAGAAAAATATTTTGGGTGACATGCCTTTCCTGTCAACGAAAACGACCGAGTAGTTCTCAATACTTTCCATGCTAGATATATCATAGGCGGTTCCCAAACATAAAATAAAGTTTATTCCTTTTTCCACGATTCTTTGACAATCCATGGCTAGCCGTATCCACGGTTGCCTTCCATACCAATACTTTCCAAGAAATTTATTATTTGACAACATAAAGTAAATTTCTTTTTCATTTCGGGACTAGGCATCCCTATTATCGCCGTACTCTCGTGCAATGACAAGGGAATAAACACTCATCTTGAGAATAACACATCTAGCATGGAAAAATATTGGACACCCCCTACCATTTCATGAGCGGTACGAGCACACAAAAAGGAAAATTCATTTTGAAAATTAGATATGGCACATACAAATTTGCTTAGAACGGCACGGAAATACCGCATATATGTAGGTATGGTGGACTCATATGGCAAAACTGAGTTTAAGGATTTTGGATGCACAAGTAGTATTTCTACTTAGTACAAGTGGAGGCTAGCAAATAGATTGAGAAGCAACCAACCAAGAATCGAAAATTCACATAAACGGACATTAAGCATAACTAACACCGAATAATGCACCACAAGTAGGATGTAATTTCATTGCATAACTATTGACTTTCGTGCTTGCATAGGGAATCACAAACCTTAACACCAATATTCTTACTAAAGCATAATTACTCACCAACATGACTCACATATCACTATCATCATGTCTCAAAACTATTACAAGGAATCAAGTTTAATTTGTCCAATGATCTTCATGAAAGTTTTTATTATATCCATCTTGAATATCTATCACTTTGGGACTAGTTTCATATATTGGCATTGCTTTTGACAAGCTCAAACAAATTTAAGTGAAGAACATGAGCATAAAAAAATTTCATCTCTCAAAATAATATAAGTGAAGCATGAGAGAATTTCTTCAAAAATTTACTAACTCTCAAATAAATCTAAGTGAAGCATGAGAGTATATGACAAGCTACTCCAAAAAGATATAAGTGAAGATCAAGCGATTAGTCAAACAATTAATTAGCTATGTGAGGACTCTCTCTCTCTCTCTCTCAATAAAGATTTCCATATCTGAGTATTTTATTCAAACAGCAAACTAAACAAAAATAGAACTCTAAGAATAGCACGCATCATGTGAACGAATAAATTTTTTGGCTCAACATAGGCTAACCGATAGTTGACGAAGAGAGGTGGGATGCGTAGCATCCCCAAGATTAGATGCTTGAGACTTCTTGAAATATTTACTTGGGGTGCCTTGGGCATCCCCAAGCTTGAGATTTTGTATCTCGTTCAATCCTCTCATGTCCCGGTTTCACCTAGGTTTCGAAAACTTCATCCACACAAAACTCAAAAAGAACTCGTGAGATAGGTTAGTACACATAAGAACAAATCAACACTTCATGTACTGCCAAGACAAGTTGCACAATAATTTTCAAACATCATCTACTGTTTACTATCGTTTCCACAATTTAAATCTGCCAATATAGGCTATGGAAACTATAGGATAAATAGATAACAAAACTATGACAGCAATTTGTCCAAACAGAACAGTCTGTAGCAATCTATTAAACCAGTGTACTTCTGTAACTCAAAAAATTATGAAAATTTAGGATGTGATAAAGAATTTATATTCAAACAATGTGTAAAAATTTCAGAAACTTTCCACGTTCCAGTAAAATATGAAAATTCAAACACTACAGCAAAAGTTTCTGTTTTTACACAGCACACATCAAACATGCAATGCAAGCATCCTAAGGCAATTATTGGAAATTTTTATTGAAAAACAAGATTATAAATAACACATAACAGAGAACAACAAAATAAAATGATGCTCCAAGCAAAACTCATATTATGTGACGAATAAAAATATAGCTCTAAGTAAGATATACCGATAATGTTGAAGACGAAAGAGGGGATGCCTTCCAAGGCATCCCCAAGCTTCGGCGCTTGAGTCTTCCTTGGATACTACCTTAGGGGTGCCTTGGGAATCCCCAAGCTTAGGTTCTTTTCACTCCTTATTCTCCTCATATCGGTGTCTCGCCAAAAACTTGAAAACTTCAATCACACAAAAGTCAACGGAACTTCGTGAGATGGGTTAGTATAATAAATAAACACCATTCACTTAGGTACTGTCAAGAAAAGATTCATAATTGTTCTCACATAATACCTAATGTATTATACCATTCACATAATTTATATCTCTGAATATAAGTTATGGGAACACTAAAACAAGCAAACTATGCATGCAAAACAGAATCTGTCAAAAACAGAACAGTCTGTGAAGATCAGTAGTGTAACCATACTTACATGTCTCTAAAAATTCTGAAAAATTAGGACAACCAGAATAATTTTTATATAAACACTGTTTAAAAATTTAAGTTCATTATCGCGCTCCAGTAAAAAATGAAAATTCCTGTACTGGAGTCAAAAGTTTCTGTTTTGGTTCAGCATCAATTCTACCCATCTTGTGAGTCAACCCATAGGCTTTACTTGGCACTTTATTGAAATAAAAGACACAAAACATGATTACTACAGTAGATTAATCATGTGAACATATAAAAACAGAAAGGAAAAGTGTTGGGTTGTCTCCCAACAAGCGTTTTTCCTTAATGCCTTTTAGCTAGGCATGATGATTTCTATGATGCCCACATTAAAAGTAGTAATTGAAACATGCAAGAGAGCATCATGAATCTCATGACAAGCACATTTAAGTCTAACCCACTTCCTATGCATAGGGATTTAGTGAGCAAACAATTTATGGGAGCAAGAATCACCTAGCATAGGAAGGCAAAACAAGCATAACTTCAAAACTTTGAACACATAGAGAGGAAACTTGATATTATTCCAATTCCTACAAGCATATGTTCCTCCCTCACAATAATTTTCAGTAGCATCATGAAGGAATTTCACAATATAACTATCACATAAAGCATTCTTTTCATGATCTATAAGCATAGAATTTTCATTACTCTCCACATAAGCAAATTCCTTTTCATTCATGGTAGTGGTAGCAAACTCAACAAAATAACTATCATGAGACACTTGATTGACATAACCACATTCAATATTAAAATCATGATGACAAGTTTCATGGTTACTATCACTATTTATATCATACATGTCATCATCATAATCATCATAGATAGGAGGCATGCCATCATCATAATAAATTTTCTCATCAAAACTTGGGGGGACTAAAAATAGCATCTTCATCAAACATAGCATCCCCAAGCTTGTGGCTTTGCATATCATTAGCATCATGGATATTCAGAGAATTCATACTAGCAACATTGCAATCATGCTCATCATTCAAGGAATTCTCATTAAGTATTTTCATAATTTCTTCCTCTACCTATTGAGCACAATTTTCTGAATCCTTATTTTCACGAAAGACATTATAAAGACGATACAAATGATGCAATCTAACCTCCATTTTTTGTAGTTTTCTTTTATAAAAACCAAACTAGTGAACAAGAAATTAAAATATTTAATTGCAAGATATAAAAGATATACCTTCAAGCACTCACCTCCCCGGCAACGGCGCCAGAAAAGAGCTTGATGTCAACCACGCAACTTTATTCTTGTAAACTTTGTTGGGCCTCCAAGCGCAGAGTTTTGTAGGACAGTAGCAATTTTCCCTCAAGTGGATGACCTAAGGTTTATCAATCTGTGGGAGGTGTAGGATGAAGATGGTCTCTCTCAAACAACCCTGCAACCAAATAATAAAAAGTCTCTTGTGTCCCCAACACACCAAATACAATGGTAAATTGTATAGGTGCACTAGTTCGGCGAAGAGATGGTGATACAAGTGCAATATGGATGGTAGATAAAGGTTTTTGTAATCTGAAAATATAAAAACAGGAAGGTAGCAAGTAACAAAAGTGAGCACAAACGGTATTGCAATGCTTGAAAACAAGGCCTAGGGTCCGTACTTCTGCTAGTGCAATCTCTCAACAATGCTAATATAATTGGATCACATAACCATCCCTCAACGTGCAACGAAGAATCACTCCAAAGTTGTTGTCTAGCGGAGAACATAAGAAGAAATTGCTTGTAGGGTACGAAACCACCTTAAATTTATCCTTTCCGATCGATCTATCCAAGAGTTCGTACTAAAATAACACCAAGTTATCCTTTCCGATCAATCTATCTAGAGTTCGTACTAAAATAACACCATAATACGCATCAACCAACTCTAAAGTCACCTAGATACTCCAATGTCACCACAAGTATCCATGAGTTAATTATACGATACGCATCAAACAATTTCAGATTCATAATACTCAATCCAACACAAAGAACCTCAAAGAGTGCCCCTAGATTTCTATCGGAGAACATGGTATGAAAACGTGCAATCAACCCCTATGCATAGATCCCCTAGGTCACCGGAATCCGCAAGTTGATGCCTCAACACAACATCATATGATCCGACTATATTAACAAAGCCCGTGATACATCAAGATCGTGACATCTCAAGAACACGAGAGAGAGAGAGATTGAACACATAGCTACTGGTACATACCCTCAGCCTCGAGGGTGGACTACTCCCTCCTCGTCATGGCCTCCGTCGGGATGATGAAGATGGCCACCGGAGATGATCTACCCTCTTCGGCAGGGTACTGGAACGCCTCCGGATTGGTTTTTCGTCGATACAAAGAGTTGCGGCGGCAGAACTTCTCGTCTAGGGTTATTTCTAGGGGTTTCTGAATATATAGGATTTTTGGGCGTCGGTTTCACGCGAAGATGGGCCACGAGTGGACCACAAGACACCAAGGCGCGCCAGAGGGGCCTGGCGCGCCCTAGTGGGTTGTGCCCACCTCGTGGCTCTTTTGGCCCTCTAACGAATCTTCTAGTGCCTCTTTTGTTCCAAAAAAATCATCAAAAAGTTTTGTTGCATTTGGAGAACTTTGATTTCTGCACAAAAAACAACACCACGGTAGTTCTGCTGAAAACAGCGTCAGTCCAGGTTAGTTCCAAAAAATGATATAAAGTTGCTATAAAATGATTATAAAACATTCAAGAATGATAATATAACAGCATGGAACAATCAAAAATTATAGATACGTTGGAGACGTATCACCTGCCTCGACGTCTGTGCTTAGTCCAGGCGGACCCCGCTCCTTCCCCCGGTCCCGCCGGTGGCCATACCCCGTCGGAGGTGGCCCGAGCCCTCGGGAACCATCGCCGACGCGCCTCTTCCTAACCTCTCCTCTGCCCGTCGGGAGGAGGAAGAAGAAGGAGCGGGAGGAGACCTATTGATGGACTACCCGACCCGAAGGCCGAGCCCGAAGTCGGGCCCGAAAGCCCAAAATAACCCCGAAATGGCATTAAATATACTTTATTCAAAGTATAGGTATATTCATTATTTTAATAGCCCAAATATAATTATTTTAATCAAAATAAGACACTATTCACATGTTTCAGGCCGGGCTCGGGCTTGGAATTTTGACACTGGCATTTTAAAAATCTTCCTGGTTCATCGTGATCATGTTTTACTGGAAAAAGAAAATCTGAGATTTATGGATATATGATATTCCTCATTGTAATTAATGTCATTAAATTTCTCGATCCATCAAACAATGGGCAAGTGCAAAAGTAACTGAAACCGAGTTGAGTGGAATAAGGAAGGATCAAATGAATGAACAAACGAATCGCGCACATGCCGTTCATCAGTTCTTCTCCATCAGAAAATGAAACCCAATACGTTGTTGCTGCAACATTGCATTGCTCCACGGAACCCATCAGCCTCCTCGCTAGCGCTAGGAACCCCATTTGGCCATTTCTTCCGCCGCCGGCCTCAACATCACCCCTGACATCTCTCCGCCAGCATGTCCACCATGTTTCACTTCATCCTACATTACTCCCCATGTAGCATAAGTACTATTGTTCAAGCATACATACCGGTCGTTAGATCAAGCACATCCAAACGGTTGCGATCCACCACTTTTTCACCCTTCCCTCCCTTCGCGAGACGTCTCCCGCACTACGTCAACAACGCTCCCCTCATGCACGCGTCCACTGTGGGTCGCGGCCCCTCAGGGGCCTATCACCAACCTAGACGCAGGTCGCACCTCGCCACCCTCATCGTCGCCGTAACTCTTCCCTCTTCCTCCCTTCCTGTGGCGTCGTGTTGGCCATGGCAGATACGGAAAATGTCGATGAAGTCGTCGCAGCACACACAGGAGAAATACCCTCCTCCCCTCCACCCTGCCTCCACCATAGAACCACCGACAATGATTGTAGCTCGGTTGTCCATTGTCGCAACACTGTCAGCAGTGGTGGCAGCTCCTTCACCCGCGGTCGTAGCATGGATGCAGCAAAATCCTTTGCCAGTTCGAGCATCCAGAAAATTGTCGGTTCCAACATTCTGTAACCTGGCTGCAGCTCAGGTAGAAGCCGGTTCTGGCAAAATCGTTTGCTGGTTCCGGCATCCGCATCACCATTCGCAGCATTGCCCAGTAGTGGTCACCATTGGGGCTCTCGTGTTCACGGGTCGTTGCAGCCACCAGACATGGTTCCAACATGATAATTTCGCCGATGAAGTTACATGATAATTTCTAAAGTTCAGTTGATTTTGGAGCAATCTTCTTCTTTCTTTCTTCCTTAGTCCTGTTGAACCCTCCTCAGACCCACCCACACCACATGTCACCGCCCCGCCCTAGCCGACAGCTCTGTCGTGCCCCCGGCTCGAACCCGACCCGGCCGAGAGGATGATCAGGTTTAGAGGAGAGAGAGGGAGCACCGACGGGCCCCGATTGTGAGCGACCCAACCCTGGGCCTACGCTGTTAAGTGGAAGCGCCTTTCCTGGAATGCGCTTTCTCTTTCTAAAAGTGTATTCCCCCGTGGCTTCGGACCGAAATGCGCTTTCTCTGCTGGAAGGTGTATTTTTAGCAATACGCTTTCAGTTTCTCTGCCGCCAGTCAAAACAGTTAAATTGCGAGCATTCGCCCGTTAAGAGCAGAAATGGACAGATTTTTATTTGTTTTCTGCCTAACGAACGAACGGTCGTATCTCTTTAACCGTGCCTTCGATTCAGGTGATTCAAAAGCACACGTTCTCTATTCTTCAAGCCCATTCTGTTGGTACCATTGTCATGATGTTGTCACATTTTGCAAATGACCATTTTGCCCTTGCCCTCTAATTAGCTCCGTCGGGAGATAACTTTTCCGGTGAATCTTTCCGCGAGTTCATCGCACTTCTTCCCGATAATTCCTTCATCTTCAGGCAAGCCACGATAGCCACTTGCATGATGGCCTTGCAATAGCCATGGTTTTCACTTGAATGATTGAATAAATGTTTGTTTAATTCATTAAATGCTTTATATATATGCTTGTGGATCTATGCTCATCATCATGCCATGTTCATTTGATTCTAGTGAGTTAAATGATTATTTGCTACTATTATTATTCTCATGTTTTATTCTTGCAATTATTTTGTATGCTAGTGTCGGGCGTATGACAATCTGTGGGACCTACGGGGCCCCTTTGCAGTTCAACTGCGGGGATAAAGAGCATCGCCGATCCATGTGTGCTCAGGGGTTTAGACAGGTTCGGGCCGCTCGGGAGTGTAAAACCCTACGTCCTATGTTTTGTGGATGATATGAGTTCATAGTACAGGAGCGCTACAACCCGACAAGGGATGCTCGAGGAGTGCGGCTACGTGTGCCAATGAACGAAGTGTCGACCTTTCTAAAGGTAGCCATGGGCCTCCTTTTACAGGCTAAGGGGCTACTACAGTGGCTAAAATGGTAATTACATGGGTAAACAGTGTACACTATAGCTCCAAAACTACTGGCAAGAGCTATAGACAGGCGCATTGAATGCACCGTGAGGTGTCTCGCTGGCGACGTCTCCCGGCAAGGATCGCATCTCCTTCTGTGTCATTCGCCCAGCTACCTCTTATTACTTTGCCACGCCGTGGGACGGGTGTCATTAAAGCTGCTGTAAATTCATCGAGCCACCATGTGCCCCAACCAGCTCTACCTCGCCGCCTGCCCGCTCGACACCTAGCTGATGTAGACAGTCAGCCTGGCGACGTGGAGCGACGGCTTGGCGGGCAGAGATCTTGGCGACACTTCGCCCTGCACGTCGGTCCTGCGAGAAGGTTGCTGCTGTTGTGGGGGCGAATGCACCGTGTGTGCCCCGCCAACATCGCACCCGACGGTGGGCCTCGCGGGAGCCGCATGGCGCATGCACAAGGGACACACCACGTCCGGCTTGTCGCGGTTTGCGATGCTCGGCAGGCTTTGTATGGTCGCCCTCCAGTCCTCCATCTTCTCCGGTGCAGGTGGATAGTTCAGCAACAGCTGGGCCTACGCCAGAGCTTCCTCCGTGGTCTTAGGCATGGAGCGATGCGAGGCGTGGGTGATACTCTTGCTCCTGACAGAGTCAGGGAGAGCGCTCCCCCGTCCCGTCGCGCGCCGTCCATCTTCTCCAGGAGGCTGACGATGAGCTTGGCCCTGCGCTTCGTGGGAGGGACGCACAGGGGACTCGTCCACACGCCTTCCGGGGTCATCACCCTGGCGGCGCTGGTCGCGGTTGTCTTACAAGGAGCGCGGCGGAGGTCATGTCACTGCCGCTGCAGTAGTTGTCGTTGTAGCGTTGTCTCTGGTTGTCACAGGCGCGTTTTGCGCTGCCACGCCGGCAGGGTCCTGGTCGCGGCTCATGGAACTCAGTGCGGTGTTGTGGCTGCGCTCGCCGGCGTGGTGAGCGCGGGGACCGCCTCCGCCTTCCTCGTTGGTGACCGCGTGTGAGGGCAGCTTGGACGAAGTCGGGGCAGGGGTCGACGCACCCTTTGCCTTCTTGGGAGGCATGGGTTTCGATGAAGTTGTTGGTGATGACACACAGAAATCGGCGAAGGTTCACGCACCGGAGCCCCCTACCTGGCGCGCCAAATATGTCGGGCATACGACGATCTATGGGACCTACGGGGCGCCTTTGCGGTTCAACTGCGGGGATTCTCGGGCACAAAGAGCATCACAGATCCATGCGTGCTCAGGGGTTTAGACAGGTTCGGGCTGCTCGGGAGCGTAAAACCCTACGTCCTGTGTTTGGTGGATTATATGAGTTCACATTACAGGAGCGCTACAGCCCGGCAAGGAATGCTCGAGGAGTGCAGCTACGCGTGCCAATGAACGAAGTGTCGACCTTTCTAAAGGTAGCCATGGGCCTCCTTTTATAGGCTAAGGGGCTACCACAGTGGCTAAAATGGTAATTACATGGGTAAACAGTGTACACTATAGCTGCCAAAACTACTGGCAAGAGCTATAGTGCGAAATACCTAACTCTGACGGACTAGGACAGGCACATTGAATGCGCCATGAGGTGTCACGCTGGCGACGTCTCCCGACAAGGATCGTCTCTCCTTCTGTGTCGTTCGTCCAACTACCTCTTATTCCTTTGCCACACCGTGGGACGGGTGTCATTAAAGCTGTTGTAAATCCACCGAGCCGTCACGCGCCCCTACCAGCTCTACCTAATCGCCTACCCGCTTGACACCTAGCTGATATAGACAGTCAGCCTGGAGACGTGGAGCGACGGCTTGGCGGGCGGAGATCTTGGCGGGAGCTTGCAGTCGGGTCTTTTCCACCGGCAAGGAGGCTTGCCGGTTTCTTTGGTCCTTGCTCGATGTTGCTTGGAGGTTGGCATTCGCCCGGCAAGGTCTTGCCGGTCTGGAGGCTGCGGTCGTCTGTGTACAAGTCAAGGTACTAAGGACCCCGTTTCTTAGTACACCGACACTAGTAATGATGATATGCCCATATGGGTTATTATCGTCTGTTATGAAAATACTTGTCACATGCATGCTCATCATTATGCCATGCTCATTTGCATCTCGTAGAGTAAATGATGTATTGTTGTTATGATTCATATGCTAAATGGTTCATATTTACATCATGCTCATATGCATTGTTATTTTATCATATTCTTATGCATCAGCTCATCACCATTCCAGCTAAACTTGACATTAATCGAACTTGAACAAATCTGTTAGCTGAGTCATGGTGCCACCGAATCGAGCTCGCCAGTGTAATCACACTTGCGTGGATGGGAGGCCCTAATGCGGTCTATTGTCATGCCTCTCGCCGGTGCCTCCAACTAAGGAAGGTTATGTGTGCGCGCTACCCTGATCAGGTAGGGGGGCATAAGCCTTGTGTGCCCAAGTTGTTTGCGCGTGTGGTTCCCCGTTTGGGATGAGTTTGTTTTGCCACGACGGTGGCGGTCAAAAAGGTGGTGGGTGTCACGAGTTGATACCGGGGCCACCCATGGCATAGCCCAAAGGGCAGTTTGTCGGAGTGGCCAGGAGAGTGTCATGCAATAGATCGGTTTTGTCGGAATGTCGTTGGATGATACATCTCCAATGTATCTATAATTTTTGCTTGTTCCATGCTGTTATATTATCATTCTTGGATGTTTTACAATCATTTTATAGCAACTTTATACATTTTTCGGACTAACCTATTGACATAGTGCCAAAGTGCCAGTCGTTGTTTTTGCTTGTTTTTTACTTCGCAGAATATCAGTACCAAACGGAGTCCAATCGCGACGAAACTTTTTGGAGATTTTTTCGGACCTGAAGAAGGCCAATGGGCCAAAGAAGTAACCAGGAGGGAGCCCAGGCTGCCCACAACCCACCGGGGCGCGCCAGGGGCCCCGGGCGCGCCCTGATGGCTTGTGGCCGCCTCGGGAACCCCGTCCACCACCTCTGAGCTCTATAAATACCCAAATATTCCAGAAACCCTAGAGGAGTCGACGAAAAAATACATCCAGTCGCCGCAAGTTCCGGAACCGCGAGATCCAATCTAACACCATCACGGACGGGTTCATCATCCTCATTGGTGCCTCTCTGATGATGCGTGAGTAGTCCACCATAGACCTACGGGTCCGTAGGCAGTAGCTAGATGGCTTCCTCTCTCTCTTTTGATTCTCAATACAATGGTCTCTTGGAGATCTATTTGATGTAAACTTTTTGCGGTGTGTTTGTTGGGATCCGATGAATTTTGAGTTCATGATCAGTTTCTATCCATGAATATTATTTGAGTCTTCTTTGATCTCTTATATGCATGATTACTTATAGCCTCGTATTTCTTCTTCGAATCTTTGGTTTGGGTAGGCCAACTAGATCGATTTTTCTTGCCATGGGAAGAGGTGCTTTGTTATGGGTTCGATCTTGCGGTGTCCTCTCCCAGTGACAGAAGGGGCAGCGAGGCACGCATGTATCGTTGCTATTAAGGATAACAAGATGGGGTCTATTCCTACATGAATAGATCTTGTCTACATCATGTCACTGTTCTTATTGCATTACTCCATTTTTCCATGAACTTAATACACTAGATGCATGCTGGATAGCGGTCGATGTGTGGAGTAATAGTAGTAGATGCAGAATCATTTCGGTCTACTAATCTTGGACGTGATGCCTATATAATGATCATCGCCTTGGATATCGTCATGATTATTTGATCTTCTATCAATTTCCCAACAGTAATTTGTTCACCCACCATGTGCTATACTCATGAGAGAAGCCACTAGTGAATCCTACGGCCCCCGGGTCTACTTTTCCAACATATTGCTTTCCGATCTATCTTTTTGCCACTTTTGTTTTCAGATCTATTATTCCAAAAACCCAAAAATACCTTGCTGCACTTTTTATTTGCCTCTTTTATTTTGTGTTCTTGCGAGATCTACCTATCCAATCTATCACAACCTAATCTATCTTTTTACCGTGGAGAGATTGACAACCTCTCTTTCGTGTCGGGTTGCAAGTATTTGTTCTTTGTGTGCAGGTGATGTTTACATAGTGTTGCGTGATCCTCCTACTGATTTGATACCTTGGTATCATAACTGAGGGAAATACTTACCGTCGTTGTGCTGCATCATCCCTTCCTCTTTGGGGAAATACCGACGCAGTCTCAAGCCACGTCAAAGGAATTTCTGGCGCCGTTGCCGGGGATGAAGCGGTCTCTTCTACGTGCCAATCTCTGGCGCCGAGGAGACACCATCAACATCTATCAGGTTCCTAATCACAAATCTCATCTCCTTGCAATTACATTATTTGCTATTTGCCTCTCATTTTCCTCTCCCCTACTTCACCAAATTTGCCGTTTTATTCGCCCTCTTTTTCGTTTGCCTTTTTCTCGTCAGATCTCTTGCTTGCTTGCAATCTTGTTTGCGTAGTCACGATAACTCAAGAAAATACCAAATTGTGTGATTTTTCCAATACTGATAATAATGATTTTATTAGTACTCCGATTGCTCCTCCCGCCACTAGTGCGGAGTCTTGTGATATTAATGCCGCCTTGTTGAATCTTGTCATGAAAGATCAATTTTCCGGTACTCCTAATGAGGATGTCGCGTCCCATCTAAACACATTCGTAGAATTGTGTGATATGCAAAAGAAAAAGGATGTGGACAATGATATAGTGAAGTTGAAATTATTTCCTTTCTCCTTACGGTATCGTGCAAAAATTTGGTTTTCTTCTTTGCCTCGCAATAGTATCGATTCTTGGAATAAGTGCAAGGATGCTTTTATTACTAAGTATTTTCCGCCCGCGAAAATTATTTCCCTTATGACTCAAATCATGAATTTTAAGCAACTTGAGCATGAACATGTTGCACAATCTTGAGAAAGAATGTAATTGATGCTAAGAAATTGTCCTACTCATGGTTTAAATCTTTGGATGATCATACAAAAAAATTTGCGGGATTGAAATTTGTCTCTAGAAATCTTTTAGATTCCGCCGCGGGTGGTACTTTATGGAAATTACTTTGGGTGAAGCTACTAAATTGCTAGATAATATTATGGCAAATTATTCACAATGGCATACTAAAAGAGCACCTACTAGCAATAAGGTTACTTCGGTTGAAGAAATTAGTACCTTGAGTGAAAAATTTGATGCTTTAATGAAGTTGGTTGCTAGTAAAATACTCCTATTGATCTTAAAAATGTGCCTTTGTCTACTTTGATTGAGCAAAATAGTGATTCCGTAGATGTGAATTTCGTCTCGTGAAACAATTTCAATAACAATGCTTATAGAGGTAATTTTAATCCTAGGCCTTTTCCTGGAAATTCCTCTAATAATTATGGTAATTCCTATGGTAATTCTTCTTACAATAATAATAGGAACCCCTCTGATCTTGAGAGTAACATTAAAGAATTTATCAATGCGCAAAAGGTTTTCAATACTACGATAGAAGAAAAGTTGAATAAGATTGATGATATGTCTAGAAGCATTGATAGAATTTCTCATGATGTAGAATCTCAAGTTGAACGCTTTTGCACCTAAGATTGATGAATCAATTAAAGCTTTATATGTTTCTATGGATGAAAGTAAGAAAAGAACCGCTATGCTTAGAGCTAAAAGAGAATTCTTAGAAAAAGTGTTTTCTAGTGATTGCTTTCAGAAAAATGATGAAGATCTTAAGGTGATTGGTGTTACTTCTATTGATTCCTTGTTTAGTAATATTAAAATTGATGATAAAGGGACTAAAGTAGAGTCAACTTTAGCTAGAAGGCATCCCAATAATTTGGAGGGTGAAAATCTTGATGAAAATTTTGATGAAAGTGGGTTTGAAGAGGTCAAAACATTAACGTGTGATGTGCCCACTATTTTGGATTGCAAAGACTTTAATTATGATAGTTGCTCTTTGATTGATTGTATTTCTTTGCTGCAATCCATGTTGAATTCACCCCATGCTTATGAACAAAATAAAGCTTTCACTAAACATATCGTTGATGCTATGATGAAATCTTTTGAAGAAAAGTTGGAGTTAGAGATTTCTATTCCTAGAAAATTACATGATGAGTGGGAACCTACCATCAAGGTCAATATTAAAAACATGAGTGCCTTGCTTTATGTGATTTGGGTGTTAGTGTTTCCACGATTCTGAAATCTCTATGTGATGTGCTTGGTCTTACCAATATTGAAGAATGTTCTCTTAATTTGCACTTGGCGGATTCTACTATAAATAAACTTTTGGGAAGAATTAATGATGTTCTTATTCTTGCAAATAGGAACTATGTGCCCATAGATTTTATTGTTCTTGATATTGATTGCAATCCGTCTTGTCCCATCATACTTGGTAGACCGTTTTTACGCACTATAGGTGCCGTGATTGATATGAAAGAAGGCAATATTAAATTTCAGTTTCCACTAAGAAAGGGTATGGAACACTTCCCTAGAACAAGGATTAAGCCACCATATGAATCAATCATGATAGCATCCTATTGAGCAAAACCAAAGATGACAATACTTGAATCTATGCATTATACCTAGCTAGGGGCGTAAAACGATAGCGCTTGTTGGAAGGCAACCCAATGAATAAATTTATTTTCCTCTTTTTCTTTCTGTTTTTGAGTGTTGACACAATTATGCCTCTGTTATGATTGTGTTTTATGTTTTATTTAGTGTTTGTGCCAAGTAAAGCCTTTAGGATGATTCATAAGATGAGTAGAAACAATGCTGAATCTAAAACAGAAACTTTGACTCCAGTGCATGAATTTTCATTTTTTACTGGAGCATGATAATGAGCTGACATTTTAACACGGTGTTGCTATGCAAATTCTTTACGTTTTCCTAATTTGTCTGAATTTTTAGAGTTACAGAAGTATGGTTAGAGTACAGATTACTACAGACTGTTCTGTTTAAGACAGATTCTGTTTTCGTTGCATTGTGTGCTTGTTTTGATGAATCTATGGTTTGTATTGAAGGGTATAAGCCATGGTAAAGTTAAAATACAGTAGGTATAATGCAATAATAAAATTTGAATGAGTTTGCAACAGTACTTAAAGTGGTGATTTGCTTTATTATACTAACGGATCTCACGAAGGTTTTGTTGAGTTTTTTGTGATTGAAGTTTTCAACTTTTGGGTGAGATCACGATGGATGAAGGAATAAGGAGTGAAAAGAGCCTAAGCTTGGGGATGCTACAGCACTCCCAAGATATATCCAAAGAGAAACAAGCAAATAAGCTTGGGGATGCCCCGAGTGGCATCCCCTCTTTCTTCTAACGACCATCGGTATCTTACTTGGAGCTATATTTTTATTCGTCACATATCATGAGCTTTTCTTGGAGCGTCTTGTATTATTCGAGTCTTTGCTTGCTTTGCTTTTTAGTTTGTCACTAGTATCCTTGCTGGACACACCTATTTGACAGAGCCAAAATTATACTATGATTTGTTAGAATTGCTCTTTATGCTTCACTTAAAAAAACTGAGTTATGGAATTGCTCTAGTGCTTCACTTATATCTTTTTGAGCACGGTGTGCTTTGAAATTTTGAAGAAATACTCTCATGCTTCACTTAGATTAATTTAAGAGTTAGTAATTTTTGAAGAAATCCTCTCATGCTTCACTTATATTATTTTGAGAGATGAAACTTTTATGATCATGTTCTTCACTTAAAATTGTTTAAGCTTGCAAAAAGCAATGACAATATATGAAACTAGTCCCAAAGTGATAGATATTCAAGAGGGATATAATAAAAACTTTCATGAAGATCATTGGACAAATTAAACTTGATTCCTTGTAATAGTTTCGAGACATGATGATAGTGATATGTGAGTCATGTTAGCGAGTAATTATGCTTTAGTAAGAATATTGGTGTTAAGGTTTGTGATTGCCTATCCAAGTATGAAAGTCAATAGTTATGCAATGAAATTACATCCTACTTATGGTGCATTATTCGGTGTTAGTTATGCTCAATGCCCGTTTATGTGAATTTTCGTTTCTTGGTTGGTTGCTTCTCAATCTATTTGCTAGCCTCCACATGTACTAAGTAGAAATACTACTTGTGCATCCAAAATCCTTAAACCCAGTTTTGCCTTATGAGTCCACCATACCTACCTATATGCGGTATTTCCATGCCGTTCTAAGAAAATTTGTATGTGCCATCTCTAATTTTCAAAATAAAATTCCTTTTTGTGTGCTCGTACAGCTCATGAAACGGTAGGGGGTGTCCAATATTTTTCCATGCTAGATGTGTTATTCTCAAGATGAGTGTTTATTCACTTGTCATTGCACGAGAGTACGGCGGTAATAGGGATGCCCAGTCCCGAAATGAAAAAGAAATTTACTTTATGTTATCAAATAATAAATTCCTTGGAAAGTGTTGGTATGGAAGGCAACCATGGATATGGCTAGCCATGGATTGTGAAAGAATGGTGGAAAAAGGAATAAACTTTACTTTATGTTTGGGAACCGCCTATGATGTATCTAGCATGGAAAGTATTGCGAACTACTTTGTCGTTTTCGTTGACAGGAAAGGCATGCCACTCAAATTATTTTTCTCTCTCAATTTAAACCTTGAGCTCTGGCACCTCTACAAATCCCTACTTCCCTCTGCGAAGGGCCTATCTATTTACTTTATGCAATTTTTATTTTTAATTTGAGTCTCCATCTTCTCTTATAAAGCACCAACTAGGGGGGCACTATGATCATACTTGTGCATTGGGTGTAGTTAATATTTGAGTGTGTTTCATGAATGGATCAATGATTGAGCATGATGGGCTAGGGATAACTTTCTTTAGTGTTGATATTTTGAAAGACATGGTTTCTTGTTGGCATGCTTGAGTATTAAAGTCTTTATGTCAAAACTAGACTATTACTTTGAACCATCTAGAAGTCCAAATGTCCATGCTACAAAAGAAAAGAATATGTGATGAACATGTTAGGCAGCATGCCACATCAAAAATTCTGTTTTTTATCATTTACCTACTCGAAGACGAGTAGGAAGTAAGCTTGAGGATGCTGATACGTCTCCAACGTATCTATAATTTTTGCTTGTTCCATGTTGTTATATTATCATTCTTGGATGTTTTACAATTATTTTATAGCAACTTTCTATCATTCTTTGGACTAACCTATTGACATAGTGCCAAAGTGCCAGTTGCTGTTTTTGCTTATTTTTTACTTCGCAGAATATCAGTGCCAAACGGAGTCCAATCGCGACGAAACTTTTTGGAGAATTTTTTTGGACCAGAAGAAGGCCAGTGGGCCAAAGAAGTAACCAGGAGGGAGCCTGTAGGAGATATGCCCTAGAGGCAATAATAAATGATATTATTTATCTCCAAGTTCATAGTTATGTTTATGTTCCATGCTATAACTGCTATGGTTCTCGAGTCTGCAATAACCACGAGGCTCGAAGGAAGACTCATATTCACGTGTGGTATAATAAACGGTAAAATGTATTCCTAGTCTTGCCTCTAAGACTGGCTCAAGTATTGCATGATGATCCTGTTTTCCTGATCATGGGCATGGCTATGCCGGCAATTTTGAGGGCACAATGTTAGAAGAACATTTGTGTTGAATCGACCCGAATTGATGTTATGCTATGAGATACATTCGTCACAAGTTAATGGTTAATAACACAGAGATGGTTTACGTTTGCATGATTCCTTAGACCATGAGAGTATCGAGTTTCTTTATGCTTGCTTCATGAACTTTGGGGTTTGTTAAACGTCATCCGTAAATGGGTGGCTATTACGGCGGCTTACGGGTTCATGGAAAAGTATGTCAAGTAACTTGATAGCTCAAGATTGGGATTTGCTCCTCCGACGATGGAGAGATATCTCTGGGCCCTCTCGGTGTTACGGTATCCATCATCGTCTGGCCAGACACTTTGTGATTTGATCACAGGGATGCCGGAACACGGGAATGAGAAAGGAGAACAATACCGGTAACGAGGTAACTGGCATAGTGGACAAGTTGTTGATCCACGGGGATGCCAACATGTCTCACCTCGGGTATTTGTAACATATCGCGAAGCAACAGGAATAGCTCACGGCAACTGGAGGTTCACCCGAATATTCATTCGTGTGGGTATAGGGGTCAATATGGGTGTCCACGGCTTCGATGTTGATCATTGATCGGAAGGGGTTCCGGGTCATGTCTATGCTTCACCGAACCTATAGGGTCACACGCTTAAGGGTCATCTATCTGTTGAATACTAGACAGGGAGTCTGAGAGAAATTCACCGAAAAAGTTTCGGAGACAACGGAAGAGTTCCGGAGAGAGAACACCGGAAGAGTTTCGGTAAAACCGAAAAGTTGTTTCGGAGTGTACCATAAAGTCAAATTGGTTTCGGCACATGCCTGGAAATTATTGGAAGGTACCAGAATTGTTCCGGTAACTTCTGAGATTTTTCAGAGACAAAAACCAGAAATGTTCCGGACTGCCGGAACTGCTTTAGTTGCTTTTCACAGATGAAAATCACTAAACCGAAAAGTTATTTCGGAGTACACCATAAAGTCAAATTGGTTTCGGCACATGCCTGATAATTCTTGGAGGGTGCCAGAATCGTTCTGGAAACTTTCTGGAATTTCCCGGGATGAAAACCGGTGTTTCGGAGCTGCCGAAACCGCTTCAGATGCTTTTCGCAGATGAAAATCACTAAACCGGAATTATTTCGGAACGCGTTGAAAATTATTTTAGTGGGTACTGGAAATGTTCTAAGCCCACATAAATATTTCCAGTTCGAACGGACGCTGAAATATGTCGTCGTGAATAGTGAAAGTGCTTTTTGGATTACTTTATGGAAAGCCACCTTTTGGGGCTTTACTCACAAATATCTCTAGGGATGACATGGAAGGATATGGGCTGCCCACTTGCTTTTACCTTTGTGCCCTTGTGAAGGGCATTTTGGGTATTTCAAGTGTCACCCTACCCCTTGGGTTTTCCTATAAATAGAGGTGGAGATGCACTCTCCACACTCACTCTTTCTCACATACAAGTGCCATCTGATGTTATCTGGCTTCTCTCTCCCTCCCAGCGAAATAGTTTCGTAGAGCCGAAAGGTTGTCTGGGTTCCGGTGG
Source organism: Elymus sibiricus (assembly GCA_039707655.1). NCBI lineage: Eukaryota > Viridiplantae > Streptophyta > Magnoliopsida > Poales > Poaceae > Elymus > Elymus sibiricus. The sequence continues at coordinate 187,679,224 of CM077675.1, read as the reverse complement.
GAACTAGTTCTGGACGGCGAAGCCCTGCCGGATAGTTGACACCGTATGTGTGCAACTCTGTAGAGAGATCGTAGTTTCGGTCTTAGTTCGAGAGTGCCTCCCGAAGGGCTGTCCGAGTTTCGAGGGTCCTCCCGAAGGGCTGTCCGAGTGACCGTTCAAGTTTCGAAGGTCCTCCCAAAGGGCTGTCCGCGACACCGTCCGGGGGACTGTCCGACCTCCTCCCGGAGGGCTGTCCGAGGGGAAGATGAGGGTATACATCCTCGCGGTTGGGAGGTTGTAAATCCTAGCTGCGGGGATCTGCACCGCCGATCATCATCGACTCTACTTCCGCTGCGCTACGAGTCGGTAACGAAAAAGATCAAACCTTGTATGCAGTCTCCATAGTGGTCCTGGGCTGGTGCGTAGGTCGGAAATTTTTGTTTTCTGCTGCGTTACCCAACAGAGCCCAGGGCGCGCCAGGGGCCCCAGGTGCGCCCTGATGGGTTGTGGCCGCCTCGGGAACCCCCTCCATCGCCTCTGAGCTCTATAAATACCCAAATATTCCAGAACCCTAGAGGAGTCGACGAAAAAATACATCCAGCCGCCGCAAGTTCCAGAACCGCGAGATCCAATCTAACACCATCACGGAGGGGTTCATTATCCTCATTGGTGCCTCTCCGATGATGCGTGAGTAGTCCACCATAGACCTACGGGTCCGTAGGCAGTAGCTAGATGGCTTCCTCTCTCTCTCTTTTGATTCTCAATACAATGGTTTCTTGGAGATCTATTTGATGTAAACTTTTTGCAGTGTATTTGTTGGGATCCGATGAATTTTGAGTTTATGATCAGTTTCTATCCATGAATATTATTTGAGTCTTCTTTGATCTCTTATATGCATGATTACTTATAGCCTCGTATTTCTTCTTTGAATCTTTGGTTTAGTTAGGCCAACTAGATCGATTTTTCTTGCCATGGGAAGAGGTGCTTTGTGATGGGTTCGATCTTGCGGTGTCCTCTCCCAGTAATAGAATGGGCAGCGAGGCACGCATGTATCGTTGCTATTAAGGATAACAAGATGGGGTCTATTCCTACATGAATAGATCTTGTCTACATCATGTCACAATTCTTATCGCATTACTCCATTTTTCCATGAACTTAATACACTAGATGCATGCTGGATAGCGGTCGATGTGTGGAGTAATAGTAGTAGATGCAGAATTGTTTCGGTCTACTAATCTTGGACGTGATGCCTATATAATGATCATCGCATTGGATATCGTCATGACCCGGAAACACCCATGCCCCCTTGACCCGATGACTGGCATTATACCTAGTACCTGGAAACCTTCATCGTGGCCCCTCTGTATGGTGTGTGCAGGAATGGGGTTAATAACCTACCGAACCATACCCTACCTGTAGTAGGGACAAGTGGCAGCACGAACAAGAATGGGGTTACCGGTGAGAAGACTAGATCGACAGTCGACTCAGGAGGTTTATATTCCATGTAGTAATTAGTACAAAGTATACTTCCTCGGTAATACCCAACAGGGTCATCACATGGCATGTCCCGACATGCCATCACTGATCACTCTCGTCACCACGAGATATCAGTTTTACGGTCACGTCTACTCATGACAAAACCTTCCTGCAGAATTTCTCAAAACCTATGTAGGCATGTGTGGCACGAGGTAGTAACCATTTTTCACATATTAATTTTGGTAAACAGTAAAAAGTTATCTGGGAAAATTTTGGTATAAATACTAAAATAAACTATTTGAAAATTTAGGAATAACATAAAAATAATTAATTAATTTGGAGTTGTGATTTATAAACTAGAGGCAGTCAATGTCTGGTCAAAATCTGATTTTAATTTCAAAGTATAAAAGAAAACTGTTCGGCTAAACTTACGCTTTCCAGAGGAGAAAACATACTACAGAGAAATACGCCTCCACCAAAACGCTTCGGCCGTGACTTATGGGTCACTGACGGTGGGTCCCGCTTGGCCCACCGGTCAGGTTTGAACGGTCGTCGTTGCCTTCCTCCCGTCGCAGATGCCAGCTTCCATGCCGCCGACGATTCCCGGCGGCGGAGGCCATCCCTTGCGAATCTGGTTGTACCGGAGTGTTCCTGAGGACGAGACGCATCCGTGGGAGGTGAGGTGGTCGCCAGCGAGCTCGGATTTGTGCAAGGCGTCAACCATGGCGGAATGGCGCTACAGGTGAAAGGGGCTTTTTTCCATGGTCGATTCGGAGAGAAATTGCCGGTGGGAATGGGTTTGAGATGATCTAAAGAGGCTCCTCACAAGGTGGTTTAGGCGGGAAAGTTTTGGTTTCGCCGGAATCACCAGACGAGTGGTGGCGGACGTGGTTTTCAGAGGCGAAGAAGACGGGCGATTGAGGTCGATTGGCTGTGGTGGGAAGCTTTTAGGGGAGTGGGTGTGGCTCTGATCAACTGAACGAGACCTAGTGCCCTTTACATGTCACCGGAGAGGCAGCTCGTCCGGTGACTTATCCGACCGACGCGGCGACGGCCATTACTTCGGTAGGAGAGGTGGTTAAGGCTGGTACGTGGTCGGTAAGTGGACAATGGGGTTTGATGCTGAGCTCGGGAGCGCTGGAGGCCTCTGGCTGGTGCCACGTACGGTGGACGGTGCTGCGGCTTCCAGAGAAAGGTCCAGCTGCGGGGCGACCATTACTGCGGTTAAGGGTGATGGTCGTGGCCGGTGGCTGTAGATGAGGTCGGTCAGGTGGTAGGCGAGCTCTGGGTGCGTTGGCGGCCTCTGGTTTGAGCCAAGTCTCTCGGGCGGTGCCGTGGCTCCTCGAATCGGGGCACGGCGGTGACGACCATTGATGGTGGAGCGTGGATGATGGTGAGGCAGGCGTGGCCGGTGGGTGGTCGGCGCGTTAGGTGAGGACGATGGAGGCCCGAAGTAATGGAGGGGTTGCACTAGACGGCTCAGGAGGTTTGGGCGGTGGCGTGGTCGGTACGGCTGCCACGGCCGGCGACCCTGGACGGCGGAGGGCGGCCCTAGAGGCCAGTGGGAGGTGTCGGAAGGGTTGGTGGGTTTATGGTAACGCCGTCTGGGCATCTGCGAGGGACGGGGAGGCAGCAGGGGCTTAGCATCCACGCGATGCCAGCGCCTGCCATACGGGCGCTCTGGCCACGCCCAGCGCATGCACACAATGTGCTCGATGAATTTCCAGGGTGACCTGTGAAGCTCCTTTGATCATGGTATTTGGCCGGGTGATGCTAATATGGATGGTGGTGAATATGGACAAGTTGGTTTGTCTCAGAAGTTAAATAAAAAATGCAGTTCACAACTTGGCCAGAGTGTGTTGTGCACTCAAGTTGTTTGATGAATGCCAGGGCTAGTTAGGAGATTTCGTTGGATGTGAGACTTGGCAGGATGGTGTCTCCTTAGATGAAAGTGAGGATGGCAAGGATGATTTGGCAAAAGAAGAAAATTGTTAGTGCAAGTTTTGAAGAAATTCATTTCTGACCAACAAATGCAGAGAGTTGTTTGGTGGAATGGAGAGATGAAATTGGAGTTGTTCTTCTGGACTTAAGGGTTTGGTTGGAAGGACTATGAGATGGAAAAATTTCAGAATTGTTTGAGCAATAAAAATTAGGGTTGCGGCTCAATTTTAATTCTGGACCAGGTGCCAAAACACCATGATGGGTTTTTGCATAAAAGTGAACTACATGCATGAGGTGATCTCTCAGAATATTTTTGTGAAATTTTAAAAGAATTATTTAAAATAGTCTTAGTGCAACAGGGGCATTCTAGAGTTTGAAAATATGAAATAAACAATTATTTTGAGACCAAATAATTATGAAAATAATTCCTTCTGATATTTATAATATAAATAAAAAGCATTGGGAGAAATTTTAAAGCCCACAATATTTTTCCAAAAATATCATATGGAGGGAAGAATTTTGAGAAAACAGGGAAGAGAGAAATCTCTGAATTAATAAAAGACCTAATATAAATTCAAAATTTATTTCTATCAAAATTTATTTAATAAAACATGGGTTAAATTTTTTGGGGTGTTACCGTGAGCATGGCAGTTTGAGGTGTCGCAGTGGTTTGTCGATTGTGGTTTGCTGACGGCAATGAGGTGTCTGACCGTATGGCTACCATGCCTCATACATATGACATGGCATGATGCTATGACGATGGGTGTCGTGAGCTCTAGGTGACCTAGCACCAACTTTGCACGATGCTGACCACAAAAGAGTCTTGAGACATCATTGCCCTCCCTAGAGGCGCCGTCATGGAGCCCCTTCACCTTCCTTGTCGGTTGCAACTTGAGCCCTTGGATGAAAACTCAACCTTTGGCCTCGACCAGAGTAGGCACCGTGTTCTTATCGCTTTGCCTTTGGGCAACGTCGTCTTTGCAGGTCTAGTATTCTACCAGGCTACGATGGTTTGTGTTGTCCTACGGTTCCGTCGTCGGATAGGCTAGTGTGCGGCCTCAAGGCCCATGTGGAAGCCGAAGCGGCGGCTCTGGAGGTCACCTTTGTGTTGCGGGATATCGAGTCTGGTCAATTGGGTGGCAGAGTCATCGGCTCATCTGGTGCGCAACCTCGGGGCTGCTATGGAAGCTAGAGCGGTGTCTCCAAAGTTCTCCTTGCGTTGGGGATGTTCAGTTCAATCACTTGGGTGGCAAAGTCATCGACTGAGGTGTTCAGTCCAATCACTTGGGTGGCAAAGTCATCGACTAATCTGGTACACGGCCTTGGGCCCGGCGTGTGCGAGTTGCTAAGGTTTGTAAGTTGGAGCGGTGACTTCGGTCATGTTGTAGGGTGTCACGCCTAGTCGCTTGGGTGGCACGGTCGTCAATTCCTTGGCTTACAGGCTCGGGGTTCATGTGTATAGGTCTCGTTTGTATCGGTTTCCGGCATTGCTCCTTATAAACTTCTCTTCTTCTATATCAAAAGCAAGAGCTCCTGTCCGTTGCTAAAAAAAACAAGTTTACATGCCTCAACAAAAAAATTACGGGAACCTTTTTCTTTCAAGGAGAATTGGTGTGCAACAAAGATATAAATAATGGACACAACATTAAATAGATACAATGAACACAATTAAACCATTAAATGAATATTCAAACTAAGAAGTCAGATAAAAATATAATCTATCCTTATTTACATAGTACTCTCGTATTTCAAGATAAAATTTCCAACAAATTGACTGGTAATACATGAGTTGCAAGTTATAAATTTTATATTGTTGGGAACTAATTTGAATACGAATTGAATGGTATAATGTGTGTGACAAATATATTTTGTTGGTCGAACTTGAATATCAAAACATATGTGTAGCACGTAAATAGCAACGCTAGTATCCGCTAGTAAATTGATATGCTAGCAGTCAAATATTTAAATCATTGTCACAAAAATAATGATATACACCCAATGTAGCAACGCTACCCACACATAGGGGATCATGAAGCATGGGTTCAATCAAGTTTTTCTCTAAAACTTTCTACCACCTGATGATAGAAACATCAGAGATGGTCCAAACTATAAACTCATGAACCCTGGGAAGGAAGAATTGGCGTGCCCCACCAAAAGCTAACAGAGAAACTGGTAGAAAGAGACCTCACGTGATGCCACCATTTTGGTGGGATGTAAAGCAGGTCACCTTCCTCCAATATGTTGTCCATGAATTCAATATCATCTGTCCTCGGGAATTCCTTAACATTAATGTTGTCAAGATCTACCTGCAAAAGTGCAGAGACATTGTTTGTACAATAGTCTCATGAAGATCAATATCATTCAAAGAAATTACAGAGGACATAGCTTTAGGGCGAGAGGAACATGCATAGCTTGGATAATTACGAAGCAAGGTTGAATAAGAGGATGGTACGTAGTCTACCAAACTTGCTCAGCGTCAAGGTTGCTCACAGCAGATTTCAGAACAAATTTGGGCAGGATGGAACTGTGTCACCGCAATTTCCGGAAAAGTACAAAAGGCAGGCAAAGGAAAAAGTTATGTACTAGAAGCTAGAGATCTAACTCTATTTTCTTGGCCTGCCAAATATTTTCACCCATACATTGATCTAGAAATACATCTGTTCTAACCACTACATAGTTATCTGACTCAGACCACGCACCTGACTCGTATTGCTTAGCATAGTTTCCATTTGAGGGTACAAATCCTCGGAGACGGAAGCATGATAGAGTCTAATATACTTTCTGCCCAAGACCTGTCAAAACCACACATATAATAGATTTATTTAGAACCTAGATGAAATCCGTCACTCCCATTGTAGATTAATTAGTACCTACTTTAAATAAATAGCTAAAGGAAATGACGGCAGACACTGGGAATAGGTGCCAGGATACAGCCATCTCCAGATCGATTTAAATTAGCACAGTGTTTTGCTAAACCTATGCTAAGATGCACAAAAGAATCTCATCACACATATTGATTTGAGCATGCAAGCAAACACAACAATGAGCTCCGTCCCTCTCATTACAAAACTACGAATAACATGTGTTTTCAGTGTAAAAGAAAGAACTTCAACAAGTTTACAGCGTACAAGTCTGCGTGCAGCCCACTTTTCTGAAAAACAAAGAAAAAAGAAAAACATGCACACAAATTTAGGTGAATTTTTTAAAATAGGAATCACTTAGCTGGCTTGAATGAATACTGCCATTCTGACGTTACACCTTTTCGGAGCAAAAGAAAAGAAGAAAAAGACTAGTCCAACGAAGTAAGCATTCTCATCCATACAAATGAATGGTTACAAACATATCAAGGGAACAATTGGTTTGTTGTGGCAACTAATGATAGCAACCATGTAATCTATTTGTCTTGCTTAATACTCCTTCCGTCCCATAATGTAAGACCGTTTTTGATAGTTTTTTTATTTCTAAACAGAAATCAAGAGCATCAACCAATGAAGTGAAGTGAAGCATGCCATTCTCATAACGTACATGTGTCGTTTTTATTCATTGGTATTAGTGGCCTGCTTTTAATAATAGCCCTTTAAACTGAGAGAGACTGTTTCTGTCAGAGTTGACTTGCGGTCTTGATTTTAGTAGGAGGACGCCTGCCTACTGAAAAGCAGAGGAAACAACAAAGGAGACAGCTTGGTTTGATATATATTCCATAAAGGGGGTGCCAAATTCATATCTAAGTGTAGTCTGCAAAGTATGTTGAGAACCAGAGATTACTGGGTGAAGTATGAATATATCAGATTTGGGAACTTAAGGTCCGATGACTGGTAATTAATTAATTTCCAACTAACCCCCATAACGTTAGGAAAATTGAAGGTTTCAAAATTCTAAAAAAAAACTAATCCACCCATCCCTCATGGCCTCATCCACCAATCCTATGTGACTGCACCTTGACACCTTCGTTTGCACAACATATTCACCTTCCCTGAAGTTGAACCCATACTTCAGAGAGAAATTTGCACTACATATGCCCTTCCCTTGAAGTTGAGACCCATATTTCAGAGAGAATTTTTTACATAGAGTATCCCAATTTCCCATAAAAGTAAGTGTAACTCTAGTTGCGGTAACACATGTTTGGTTATCATTCATGTGATACCTGAGCAAAAAGGTTGTGATGTGGGTCATGATGCAATGGTGTCACAGTCCCATGAGGGCCAAACCAAGCATTGAGCGATTGGAGTTCCCCACCACCAGCATAACAGTACTCAGGAACCACTATGTCTTCACGAAGCTCTTTTATCTGCCAAATATTACAAATACCGTCCAATAACTAGATAGGAAAAAAGTCCACATATGAAAGAAAAAGGATCAAACTTCTCAGGAATAGGTTACCTGGTCAAACAATGGATGCTGGGCTAGATACGTCAAGTTTCCAGAACAATCAGGTGACAACATTCTCTCAAGAAACTGTGAAAATGTGATAAGGTCCTGCCTCCACTCATTACAAACATAACTTTTTCCTACCTGACACGCCATTGATTATAACAGTGTGCTGAGAACTTACACAACAAAAGGGAGAAGGATGCATATAACAGTATTTGACAAAAAAACAAGACCTAACTCATTCAAACCAAGCTACTCTTACAGATGACACAAACAAGCTATTGCATGAATGACTTCTTAACTTCACAGTAGTCAAAAGACAAACATGTTTGCAACTGTATAAAGATTTATACATCTGTTTTGAAGATATGTTAGACATAAAAGCCGCTTTCAGGGAGTTTATCTCAAATATATATACAATACTACTAGAAAATCAAGACAATATGCATATGAAAAAAGATGCTATAATAGCTTGGTCAATGATTTAAAACCAAAAGTAGACATATATAGGGGGGGAAACAATAGAAGATGGATGGTATAAAAGAGTTGGTTCAAACCACTAGAAATTCGGATTGGTAACATGAATAGACTGATTCGAAGTACAAACAAAACATAGGCTAGGCAAGATGCAAATATCCGTATATATAAAACCATGTGAAGCAATCTGTCTATAAGAGATAAATTCTGCCTACTGTTAAAACTAGTCTAGGTCGCACATCTCAATCTTATATCATACACAAGAACGTAAGGTGAATAATAAAAGAGGGATGGAAAAACGAATGCAAAAATAAATACTTCCTGAGATAAGCTTGATTGAAGTCCTGGAGATGGAAATTGAGTATATGAGCCACTTGCTGGAAACCAGCCAATTTACTGTAGAATCAGATTTAATCATTCAATGCACTTTTTGAATGAAACTTCATATTATTTCCCAATTAACAGCATATTTATTTATTTAATTTTAATATTATCTGAAGGAGGCAAAGTGGCTTCACGTTGCATAAGTACTTTAGTGGACAAAATATTAGAATTGATTTAATTTGTTGCATGAAAGGTCAATGTGTAAAGCGTAAGTGTGTGAGTAATCACCTCAACAGGAATAGTGCGGTCTCCGGCTATCTTCTCTAGGTATTTTATGTCCTTCCACTTTGTCCTTGCAGGCCAATGATCAATGCAGCCGCTGAGTATAACAGGGGACTCACGTAAAAAGTAATCGTGTATAAATGCCTCCAAAGAAATGCATTTCCGCCGCTCGATTCGCTTACAAGATAAGGATTTCAGTGGCAGAAGTTTGAGCACCTGAAACAGATCATTAAGAGCATTGCAATAAAAAAGGATTAAACATAATTACATAATAATATATTGGAGAAAGCACAAGTCCATAGTCCTATCACATGTGAGCACAATTCACTCACACACTTGATGAACACGAGGACACAAGTATTTGTGCTGCGTACAAATGTTGCGGCTTTTCTCTCTTTCTCATTCCTTTTATTACAAAGCAAAGAGGCCTCTAACTACCCGAACAAAACGCCCACAACGATCTTCGGGTTCGTGCCTAACCCAAGTATCTAGCTAACAAACTTACCTAATCAACTAAAAACGTGCACATGCAGTCAGTACTTCTGCTATGGCACTGTTATTGAGCTAAAAAGACATGCCGTGGCAGCGAAAAACACTCTGCCATAGCACCAAAACGGGATAGCACAACTTTACGTCTGTTAAGCTTCATGCAATAGCCAACGCAACCAAAAGTCCGAACTGATGTAAAGGGTTAGGCAATCCACATATACACTTCAACACCCCCTTTCACATATGACGCGGGAAGTCAACATGTGAATAGACTCAGAGGTATGGCTCAAGGGGCCTATACGTGGACACAGAGGGGGCAGCAACAATTTTTGAATAAATTGTGAAAGCCAGGACTTGAACTCAAGACTTTAGGCCCTGATACCATGTTTAAGTTTCATGCAACCAAAAGCCAGGACTTGAACGCAACCAAAAGTCCGAACTCATGAAAAGGGCTAGACAATCCACGTATACACTTCAAAATCGTCAACATTCACTCCCTAAACCTTGTGCGTCCTCTCGATCTCGATCATCCCGACCTTTGCTCGTTGCTCCTGAAGCTTGAGACGCTCAAGTGCTTTGGTGAGCACATCGGTGAGCTGTTCCTCCGATCTGACGAACTCGATCCGGATCGCCCCGTTCTGCACTTCCGAATAAAATGATAGAATCTCAATGTGTTTGCTTCCGTCATGGAAAACAGGGTTCTTACTCAGAGAAATGGCCAATTTGTTGTCAACGTTGAGCACCGCGACCCTTGGCTCTTCATCTCTGATTTCCCGAGTAGTTGTGCGAGCCAAATTCCTTGGCATGCCGCTTTTATTGTTGACAAGTACTCGGATTCGCAGGACGAGAGAGCCACCACCCTCTGTTTCTGCGACTGCTAGCTAACCAGCTTGCTGCTAAGAAAGAACATGACGCCGGTGATGCTTCTTCTGTTGTCGATGTCGCCTCCTAGATCGTTGTCGCTGCAGCCGGTCAGGGGCGCACCATCGAGACCACAAGAGTAGTGCATTTCCCGGTGCATAGTTTCCGCGACGTAGAACAAGATATGTTTCACTGCCGCCATGTGCTTGGTTGTGGGCTCCTACATAAACCTAGACACGTACCCGACGAAGGAAAGATCGACGGAGGAGAGGTCTAGCCTAGAGTGGACGAGGTAGCGTAGCATGCCGACGATGCTCCGATACTCCCTCGCGTCCACAGGTTGCGTCGTGCTCACCCTGCTAAGCTTGAACCATGGCTCCATGGGTACATGGCATGGATTACAATCCGCCATGCCACTCTTGTCGAGGATCATGGCTGCATACCTAGCTTGGCACAGTTCAATGCCACCGTCATGCTGCCGCACCTCGATCCCCAAGTAGTAATTGAGCTGCCCAAGATCGCTCATCGAACAGAGCTTGCATTTCTCCTTTGAAGCGCGTGATCTATTCATCATCGGAGCCACTGAGTGATGATCATATCATCGACGTAGACGCGAACGATCAGCCACGACGTTGCAGTGCCCTTGGCGTACACAGCATACTCACCCTGCTATGCTTGAACCATGGCTCCATGGGTACATGGCATGGATTACAATCCGCCATGCCACTCTTGTCGAGGATCGTGTCTGCATACCTAGCTTGGCACGGTTCAATGCCACCGTCATGCTGCCGCACCTTGATCCCCAAGTAGTAATTGAGCTGCCCAAGATCGCTCATCGAACAGAGCTTGCATTTCTCCTTTGAAGCGCGTGATCTATTCATCATCGGAGCCACTGAGTGATGATCATATCATCGACGTAGACGCGAACGATCAGCCACGACGTTGCAGTGCCCTTGGCGTACACAGCATGCTCAGAGGGACATCTGCCGAACCCAAGCGACGTCACGACGTTGCAGTACCCTTGGCGTACACAGCATGCTCAGAGGGACACCTGCTGAACCCAAGCGACGTCAGGCACGTGTCGAGCTTGGTGTTCCATGCATGTCTGGGCCTGTTTGAGGCCGTAGAGCGCCTTGTCCAGCTTGAGCACCTTGCTGGTTTCACCGGCGGCGACGAAACCAGGAGGCTGCCGCACGTAAACCTCCTCTTCAAGCTCTCTGTTGAGAACAGCAGTCTTGACGTCCACGTGGTGGACAATCCAGCCAGCGCGCCGCGAGAGTGGGAAGGAGGCGTATAGACTCGAGTCTCGCCACCGGAGCGAAGACCTCATCGTAGTGGACGCCATGTTGCTGGACGTACCCCGTTGCGACAAGCCTGGCTTTGTACTTCACAACGGTGCCGCCTGCGTCTTCTTTTACCTTGTAGACCCACTTCAAACCGATCAGACAATGACCGGGAGGAAGATCCACAAGGCGCCAACTGTTGTTGGCTTCAATGGAGCTCATCTCCTCATCATGGCGCGCCGCCAGCACTCGTGCTACTCAGCATGTGGGTATCACCCAGGTTCTTCACCCAGAGCAAGATGTAGCTCGTAGTCAGGGTTGTCATCAGCATCGTGAAAGTCCTCCGGCGATAGTGGCGTCGCCGCACGTGTCGGCTCCTTCTCCGGCGTGTCCATGTATCGGCGGTTGGGGAGGAAGATAACGTCCTTGCCACGTGTAGTCATCAAGTGCACCGGCGCGAGAGCCCCGATTGTTGTCAGTGCCGCTACGGAAGGGGCCGTGGCAAACGATTTCGTGCCATGGCAACACTTGGGCCGTGGGTGAAGCTCTACCTGCCTGCGTGGCTAAGAGTGCAATCATGCCCTTAATCATGGTTTGATGTTGATGACAATATATATATAGGGGTCTAATCATGTTTGTCAAGTGCATCTCAGGTTTAGTCCCCAGGTCTCGTGGGTGGATCATTACTAATGAATCAACAATGCTCGAGAGCGAAGAAACAAGACAAAGTGCTTTGGCTCTTTTCGGTTTGCTTTTGAGTTTAGGGATCCCGCACTATTAAGGGGATCATTGGCTTTCGTAAGAGACTTGCTGAAAAACACACAAAAACCTTTTCTATACACCCACATTTCATCCATAGTTTATTCCGGACTTAGTCCACAAAATCCTCTCTTAAGTCTTAAGTTGCTCATTATACCTCTGTTTCACCGGACGTCCGGTACTCACCGGAAATCCAGTGTCACCATCACAGCAACTATTTAGCGGATTTCGGTCCCTCTCCGGATGTCCGGTCATCGGACGTCCGACCCTTTCCGGTAATCCGGGGCCCCCACCACATCCAGTTTAACGGTCTTCTAACCAGCTCCGGACAACCATGCATTGGACGCCCGACCCAGTCCGGAATCCGGTGGTTGCGGTACAGATCAGTTTTATCAGATATCCGGGCTTCTCCGGTGGACGATGTACCGAGCGTCCGACTATTTTCTCTCGTGCCTCCTCCCACTCTGTAACTGCCGTTTTTCACTTACCTGTCGCCGGACGACCGGTGGACCTGTCGGACGTCCGGTCCCGTTTTTGGGTCTGGACGACCGGTAGTCTTCGGACGTCGGGTAACTTCTCAGCTTTTGCTCCAACGGCCACTTTTACACTACCACTATAAATACCCCTCTACCAATCCTGTGGAGGGTTGACCAACACATGGATAAGATCCCCAAGAACCCTAGTACTCCCACTCTCTTGTTCTTACACCAAATCCTAGATCCTGAGTGCATTTGTGAGGATGCTTGAGTGTTGTTCCAATCAAAAGATAGACCGGCTCCCTCTCCCTCTTGTGACCAAAGGGATTTGTGATTTGAGCAAGTTTTGAGTGTTTCCCCTTGATCTTGTTACTCTTGGAGGTTGGAGACTCCTAGGTGGTAGGAGTTCTTCGGTGAGGAATCAACCATTGTGATTGCCCTCCGGAAAGTTTGTGAAGGTTTGGAGACCACCTCAAGGAGAGAATAGGGTGAGCCTTCGTGGCGTTGGTGTGCCTTCGTGGTAACACCCACCTCTCTAAACGGTGACGTAGATTCCCTCCAAGGAAGTGAACATCAGCATACATCCTCGTCTCTCGGAGTTGCGGTTATTCCTAACCCTAGCTCCCTACTTGTGGTTATTTGTCTCTTAGGCTTTACTTGCTTTACATTGTGCGTGCTTATCTAAAAAAAATACTTGTTGTATTCATTCACCTTGCTTAGCAGTAGTACCAACATTGCAATTGTTAGGCTCACTTTCATATTCCGCAATATTACCTAAAATTACTAAGTAACAATAAAGAAATTAATTGTACCTATTCACCCCCCCCCCCCCCCCCCTCTAGGTCCATCTCGATCTTTCCAGTGGCCCCTTTCTCTGACCAATCCCACCCCCGCGCTTCGTCAAAAGGATACGTGGACATGCTTGGCAGCGGGATCGTACAACCGGTACACCTTGCTCCCTGGTCCTCGAGCTTGCTGAGGTGCAGCCGCGTGTCCTTGGAGTGTGCCACACACCCGAACACACGCAGGAAATCCACGGTGGGCTTCCAGCCATGCCATGCTTCGAACGACGTTATTCCTGGCACACTCCTGGTGCACGGTTGAGGATGAAGACGACCATGGATACGGCCTCGCCCTAGAACCGCGGCGGTACTCCCATCGTCTTAAGCATGTGAAAGCACAACTTCTCGCTAGGTGGTTTTGTTAATTAATAACAACATATATTTCATTGGACTAATATTTCCACCAAGTTTATCTCAGGAAAAAGTTCAATGATGGGATGGCTAAAGAATTGTGTGGAGAACCTCCCCAAGGAAAGGAAAGGGATAGGATTGGCCATGATTCAAACTTGAAGACTCTACACTTTATATTTTGTGAGAAATCACTTTTGAGTCCATAGGAAAGCCAATACTATTAAAAGGGGATGAGGAATTATGATGATCTGGTTGCTCAAGTGCTTAGAGATTAGCCACCAAAAATACTCATCCATTCTCCCACAAATATTCTTTGTCCAAAGCCTAACGTTCAAATTCGGTGCCACCAACAATTTCCATTCGGCCCTACCGAGTTTCACTTAGACAGATTCCCATGCCAAACCCTAGCATCTCGGTACCACCAAGTTTTGAGAATCGGACCAACCGAGTTTTGGACCAACTCTCTGGTTAGCCATTTTCAGGAATCGGTACCATCGAGTTTTGACAATCGGTCCAACCGAGTTTTTGGACCAACTCTCTGGTTAGCTGATTTCAAGAATCGGTACCACCGAGATTCATATATCAGTCTCATCGAAAAGGCCAAAGTTGCCACATTTTGCACTAGTCGGTGCAACTGAGTTTTCACTTCGGTTTCACCGAGTTGGGCAATAATGTTGTAGCGGTTGGATTTTTTGAGATGCCTATATATACCCCTCCACCACCTCTCACTCGTAAAGGAAGCACTCAGAACATACAAACACTTGTCCTATCCATTTTTCTGAGAGAGCCACCTACTCATGTGTTGAGATCAAGATCATCCACTCCAACCATATGGATCTTGATTTCTAGCCTCCCCAAGTTGCTTTCCATCCAATCAATCTCTTCTGCCCATGCCAAACCTGTGAGAGAGTGATTGAGTGTTGAGGAGACTATCTTTTGAAGCACAAGAGCAAGGAGTCCATCATACTACCACATCTATTACCTTTTGGAGGGTGGTGCCTCCTAGATTGGTTAGGTGTCGCTTGGGAGCCTCCTTCGTGTTGTGGAGTTGAACCAAGAAGTTTGTAAGGGCAAGGAGATCGCCTACTTCGTGAAGATCTACCCCGAGTAAGGCTAGTCCTCCGTGGACGTAGGCCATCATGGAATAGACAAGTTGCTACTTCGTGGACCCTTCGTGGGTGGAGCCCTTCGTGGACTCTCGCGACCGTTACCCTCCGTGGGTTGAAGTCTCCATAAACGTGGACGTACGATAGCACCACCTATCGGAACCACGGGAAAAATCTTCGTGTCTCCAATTGCGTTTGATCTTCCTATCCCTATCCTCTAATTACATGTGCTTGTCTTTACTTTCCGCTGCTATACTCGTAGACATGCATGTGTAGGGTGAACTTGATTTGCAACAATTGCTAAAACTTGCCTAGAACTAAAATTGGGAAAAGGTTAGGTTTTTATTTGTCAAGTAGTCTAATCACCCCCCCCCCCTCTAGACCTACTTCGGGTCCTACAACATGCACCATGTCGTGCCCATGACGGTCTGACTCTGCCGCTCCACCACGTCGTTCTGTTGTGGTGTGTATGGCACGGTGAGATGTCGTTGCACCCCGAGGTCGACGAAGTAAGCGACAAAGTCGCCGGAGTTGAATTCCCCTCCACGATCGAAGAGGAACATGCGCAACTTTCGCCCGGATTCTCGCTCTACAAGAGCCTGGAAACGCTAGATCGCCTGGGCCGCCTCGTCCATGCTGCACAGCAGAAACAACCACATGCTTCCGCTATGGTCATCCATCAGGAGGAGGAATTACCTTTTCTCGTCGGGTGCCAGCGGCTCCATGGCGCAATAGCTCGCCTCCTGAGGGAACAGTGATCATCGCCGCTTCCCGATCAGACAGGTGTTGCACACCTGTGCAGTGTGCTCGATCAGCGGCAGCCCGCAGATCATGCCTTGTCGTGCAATCCTCTTGATCCCGCCCAAGTGTTGGTGACCGAAGCGAGTGTGCCAGCGCCACGCCGCCTCGCTGGCGTGTGCCGCCAGGCACAATTGCTTGACGAGCTGCAGATGGACGACGTAGAGGCGATTGCGTGAGCGAGGCACCCTGGCGAGGACGCAGCGTTTGCGTTCGCACACTGTCATGTATCCATCTTCAAGGAACGTTGGGCAGCCGATTTCGTCCAACTCACCGATGAAAATAATGTTGCTCTTCAGCCACGGGTTCAAATGCACATAGGTTAGTGCCCGATGCTCCTCACCGGCGATTGACAGGACGATGTCGCGCCCTTGGATCGCCACGAGAGAGTCGTCTTCGAACTTTACATTGACGAAGACGCCCTTGTCCATCTTGGCGAACGCCGCCTCGTCGCCGATGGTTGGATGCCCCGGTGTCAAGGTACCAGGCGACATCGACATCCTTCGAGGAGCACCGAAGAACAACGTGAGCACGCTCTTCGTTGAGGAAGACGTGCTCGTCGGTAGGGTTGGAGCCTGCCGATTTTGCTGCCATGGCAGAATTTTCGCGCGCCACAGGAGTGGCTACTGTGGCAGCGATATCTACTGCCGTGGCAGCGATTTCGCCTACGTCGGCTATGATCGCCAAAGAGACCTCCTCGATCATCAGGAGACCGGTGTCTTGGTCGTCGCTGGTCTGAGCTTACACGAGGCAGGCCTCCTCGCGTTTCTTCTTGCGGCAGTCGCGCGCCCAATGGCCGGCGATCCCATAGTAGTGACACTTGTCGCGATCAGCGTCAGTGTCGTTGTCGTTGC
Organism: Elymus sibiricus; assembly: GCA_039707655.1. Taxonomy (NCBI): domain Eukaryota; kingdom Viridiplantae; phylum Streptophyta; class Magnoliopsida; order Poales; family Poaceae; genus Elymus; species Elymus sibiricus. The sequence continues at coordinate 187,662,555 of CM077675.1, read as the reverse complement.
TCCCACAGACGTCAACACCACCTCTGCCTCGTCGCTGGCCATCAAACGAGTTGGCCCGCCTACGTTGCCGTTGACGCCGCGCTTCAGACGCACGGGCCATTCCTCCTCGATGAGCAGCAGCCGTCCACCGACTTTGGTCTTGCCGTCGTGGTCGGGTCGTTCCTCCGCCACCTACAAGCGACTGGTGAGCTCCTCGATCGTGAGCATGCGAGATCGACAAGGGTCTGGATCGAGAGCGCCACCTGTGTGTACCTGCGAGGCACAACACGAAGAAACTTGCACACCACGCAGCCATCAGACACTAGATCACCATGAATCGAGAGATTGTTGACGAGCCTGCTCAACCGCATGCCGAAATCGTCGACGGCCTCACTGGACTTGAATCGGATGTCCTCGAAAGTACGACAGAGACCCTGGGCTTTTGCCTCGCGTACGGCAGCCGAGCCCATGCACATGGACTTGACCGCATCCCAGGCCTCCTTCGCCATCCGCTTGATGGAGAGCACGGTGAGCATCTCTGATGGCACCGCCCGAAGCACCGCCTCGAGAGTGGCTCGGTCGTCGTGTAGTCAGCGACGTCGGTGTCCACGGCATCCCATAGACCACATGTCTGCAAGATGGCATGCATCAGTAGCGACCAGTCCCCATAGTTGCTCCGCGTTAGCGTCGGGAACGTGGTGGGCAGCGAGATCTCTCGCATCTGCACGGTCAGCGCGGCGAGCTCGCACCCGCGGATGGTGCGGCTGCGTCCACGCCTTGTGGGCGAGAGCGAGAGCGAGACTGCCTGCTACGGTGGCTGCATCTTCGAGCCCGAACCAGCGCTCTTCGGCAATGCTACCTTGCTACCTACCATGTCCACAGGATCAGGCCAAAGCTCTGATGCCAATTGTCAGCACAATACACTCATATAGTCGATGAACATGAGGGCACAAGTATTTACACTGCGTACAAAACAAAGAGGCCTCTAACGGCCCAAACAAAAATGCCCGCGACGATCCTCGACGTTCGCGCCATCCCACAAACCAGAACGTGAGGGCGTGGACTAAGTGTCGTGGGATAACTCCGACAATAGAGAGAGGCGGTCAAAATGAGACTAGATCTAGCTAAGCACAGGTGTGACATAAAGGTTTTACGAGTTCGGTACCCTTTCGGAAGAGGTAACAACCCTACGTCTCGAGCTCTGGGAGTTGTTCTTTATTCTCTGTGTCTGACTGAATACAATCGAATGCAAACCCCTATCTACGAGCTAAGGGGCGGCTTATATATAGTGTGCCTGACCCTTAGCTTCTGTTGTTACATGAGGAAGTAATGGATTACATTCATTAAACACACTACGAAGGGTAACTGACGAAATAACACCGGTGGAGTATGAGGCTTTGAACCCTTTGGCGCTTTAGATGCATGTGCTAACTGTTTGACTTTGTATACCTGAGTACATCACAGGGCTATGCGACCTTTGTCCGTCCGAGTATCTCATACGTCCGAGTAATTGCGACCCAGATGTCGCCTGAGTAACTTTGTAGGTGGTTTGAAATTGAACTGGGCTCACCTGATGTGTGGACCCCATGCCTTGTGATATGTTGACCCTTCATGTGCATACCTATTACGGGTATCCCCATCACTAAGCCTAAACCAAGTATTAAGCTAACAAACTTACTGGTCAACTAAAAACGTGCACACGCAGTCAATCCGCAGACTTCTGCCATGGCACCGTCATTGAGCTAAAATGAGCTGTCATGGCAGTGAAAATAGGCTGCCATGGCAGCGAAAACACTCTGCCATGGCACCAAAACGGGACATCACAAGTTTAGGTCAACATCACAATGTTGAACAATATTCTTAAACTAAGTGGCGGCGACAAACCAAAACTCTATGAGATGGGTAACCCTCTAAGAAACTTCCAAATTTGATGTCGTTTGAAAAAAATATAAACAGGAATAGTAGTTCTTTGAAAAAAACATGTGGAAACTAAGCCCATAAGTTGTACATTGTGCAAGGATGAAATAATTACTAGCAAATGTGTCTCCCTGTGGGGGGCATTGGATGTTTAAGATCTGCCAGCAAGCTTGACCGAATGAGCATTGGAAGAACAAGTGTTCCACGGTTTCCTCAATACATAACTTTTATATGGACATCCCTCGCCTAAAGGAGTATATTGCACTTGGAACTGCCAAAATTAAGTCCTAGTGCCAGACTATCATGTGTCAGCCTGCTAGGTATCTGAACCTGAAATTATCTAGAAGGTCATGAAACTTAATCTGACAAGTTAAGTCATTAGGTCACTATGGTTGCTAAGTGGCTCCTAGGTACTAGAACTTGTGGTACTTCTGTACACTTAGAGCATCTACAACCGGACCCCTCGGGTTGATGGACGGGACCCGCACGAAAACCCATTGGTCCGCCTGGTTCCTCCTTTGATTTGGTGACGACGCATTCTTGCTGCCACTCCGGCGCCCCACCCGAGGGACCAAATCCGACTACGTAAGCCAGATGGCGAGGGTAACCTTAGCAGCCCCCATTCCCCTCCTCCCCCCCCCCCCCCCCTCCACCCCGGTCCGCGCCACCACCGCTTTCCCTTCCTCTTCCTCTTCCACTTCCGTGCACGTTTTATCTATGTATGATGAACCACAACCACATGTGATTAATTTTACGTTGCATGGACTAGTATGGAAATAGGGGTATGCAAACGGGGGTTATGGTTACGGAGCCGGACAAATGAGGGGTGACCGGCATTTGTCCGGCTCTTGTCCGCGGACGCGTCCGCAGACATATAGGGGGGCAGATTCACACATTGCAGTTGTAGATGCTCTTAGTATATCATGCCACTAAACCAATCCATCTGCCACAGCCTGCCTGCCTAAATGACTAAACTATTCAGAAGAACAGATTCAGCCATTTATGAATTTATGAGATAAACTGAATTATAAAGCTAAGGCATGCTTCGTTGGTAGCCAAAAATTGACTAGCCTATATTTCGGCATACGAACATTTGGGAGTCCCAAAATTTTCCGATAGAAAATCAGCAAAAAAAATTGCCTAAGCATTCTGGCTGCATCTTTCTCACACAAATAGTAACGCGCACAAGAGATAGTTGCCCACTTGAGGCTTTCCAGCCAGTGATGCAAAAAATTGTCTCAATCGGCCAAACAAATTACCGGCAATACCAGCATACTGCCAGTAATTCTGGCTCTGCATTTTCATGCACTAATCTTAAAAAGGAAAACTCACAATTGGCAGGCCAATAGAATAGAAGTACTCACATCGCCGAGGTCTCGATTCCTACTGAGTCCTTCCCTCCACCTCTCCACGTTTCTGCCGGCGTCTCCTGCACGGTCGCGATTTCCGTCGGCGGGGACCTGCGCGATAGCTGCTTCGAGCTCTGCGCGGAGGAGGTCGCCACCCATGATGAGGCCCATGTCGAGCGCTCGGAGCGCCGCGCGGCGGTCGTCACCGGCCCGGAGGCTCGCGACGTGGAGGCAAGCGAGCGCGTAGGCGTGCCTCCACGCAGGCTCCACCTCGCTCCACGGCCCCGAGTGCACCTGCTCCCAGGCCATCTCCCGCGCCGCCTCCGCCGCGCGCAGGTCCCCCCCGGCCGCCTTCTCCGCGGAGGCCACGAAGGCGAAGCCTCCCTCCTCGGTGATCTGCCGCAGCAGCATCGCCCGCTTCTCTCCTCCCGCCGCCGCTGCCGCTGTACCCGTCGGCTCGCCGGTGTCCATCTCGGAGTCGCTGAGCCCTTGGAATGGAAAAGCGCAAAAGCGGAGGTTGTGAGGACTGGAAAGGGAAGGAGATATTTTCGGGTGCCCGTGTGGGGCCGTGGTCGTTGCGCTTGCTTACTCGGATTCGGGTGTGAGGTGGATTGATTTTTTTTTTTTTTTTTGAGAAACTGAGGTGGATTGATTGGATTTACGATTTTGCCCTCGCACCTAGTAAGACATGAGATATTTTCGTCGAACCGCGAAACTCGTTTACAGTTCGCGGAAAAACGGTTTTTGCGGGCCGGCGCGGGCTGCTGCGGAGCAGACCCCGCATAGCGGGCCTGTGGATATTCCGTTTTACAGGTCCGCTATGCGGGGTCTGCTCCGCAGCAGCCCGCGCCGGCCCGCAAATCAAATGGAGTTTTATTTGAATTTGACACATATGATACATATTTAGAATTATGAATTCAATATAAGATAAAATGTCAATATTACAAAACAGCAGTTATCCAAATTACAATAATTATTGAAATCACCAAAGCAAACTAAATAATTCAATACAAAACTTGTCCCGAATACAAATCACACATGAATTAAATAAAATGAATGCAAAAATGGAATGTGTTACTGCCCAGCCCTTTGCCAATGGTGTTCAATGAGATCCTCCTGAAGCTGATAGTGGGTGTTTGCATGTTCAATATCCCGGTAGGTCTGAAGAAATGCTCTAATGCGGTTAAGGTCTCTATCTGGTTTGACATGGCTTCCCACATTGTCGTAGAAGAACTCCAAGTTCATGTCTCTCTCATCTTCGAGTATGATATTGTGAAGAATCACACAGCATGTCATGATGTTTTTCAGGGATCGCTTGTCCCAAAAACGAGCAGGACCACGAACAATGGCAAACCTTTCTTGCAAAACCCCGAATGCTCTTTCAATATCTTTTCGGGCTGCTTCTTGTACCCTCGCAAATTCACATTCTTTCCTGTTTTTTGGCTCTTTGATGCTCTTCATAAATGTGCACCAAGAAAGGTAGATACCATCTGCCAGATAGTACCCCTTCATGTATTCATGCCCATTGATAGTGTATTTGCAAGCAGGAGCATCACCACTAGCAAGACTAGCAAACAAATGAGACCGTTGCAACACATTGACATCATTGAGAGTACCCGGCATACCAAAAAACAATGCCAAATCCATAAATCCTCGGATGCTATGGCCTCTAGCACAATTGTTGCATCACGACCCTTGACACAATACATTCCCTGCCATGCCTTCGGGCAGTTTTTCCATTTCCAATGCATACAATCAATGCTTCCTAGCATGCCTGGCCAACCTCTTCTCTCACTTGATGCCATTAACTTTTTTGTGTCTTCTTCGTTGGGTGCCCTAAGATATTGAGGACCAAAGACACGGACGATCACTTTGGCAAATCTACGCACTGACTCAATTGTAGTATCTTCACCAATGCGAAGGTACTCATCGGCATAGTCAGCCGGAATGTCGTATGTAATTACCCTCATAGCTGTCGAGATTTTTTGATATGCACTAAATCCCTTCAAGCCCGCCTCATTTCTTCTTTGGGTAAAATACCGACAATTGGCCTCGCAAGCTTGCGCTAATTTAACAAAGAGGGATCGGCACATTCGGTACCTTCTCCGGAAGAGGTGCGGCGGATATGTTGGATTGTCCGCGAAGTAGTCTTGCATCAACATCTCGTTCCCGAGATGGCGATTGCGAGGAATGCAAAGATGGCTGACGATCGATCCTCGCCGTCTCTTTCGGTTCTCATCTTCGTGCTCCTTCACGGCGAGAGCCATCACCAACATCTGTTGCCGCTGGTTCGCAAGCAGCATCTCAACATCCAAACCATCCGAATTGGACGAATCCTCGAGCAAAAACTTCTCGCAAGGGCTTAGTTCCATCTAAAATCATAAAAACGAACGCCGCATGACCTAAACTATGCACAAGCACAAGCACATCCGAAATCAAAAGCACAAGTACTCACCGGCGGCTACGGCGACTCCGGGCGGCTCGGCTCGGCGGATCCGGGGAGCCGGTGAAGCGGCTAGGGGGAACCGGGTGAGGGGCGGCCCGGCGGTGTGATTCCGCCCGCAGATATGGCCGGAATCGTCGGCGGCGGACGGGCGAAACGGATGGCAGGCGGATGCAGAAGGGGTGGGGAACGCGCATGGGCTGAAATGTCCCTCCCGCCAACCGCTTTTCTCAGATACGGGGCACCGTCAGGCCGAGGGGGAAACCTGTGTTTTCGCGGGTTGGAGGTGGGATTTTACCGCGCCCCTCAAAAAAAATTAAGGGTCCGACGCATTTGCGGGGTCTGTTCGGACGCCTTTTTCCGTGCGGACCCGTATTTTGGCGGTTATTTTGCGGGTCGGTGCATTATACGGGGTCTGCTAGAGATGCAGCTTTTGGAGGCATGAGCTTGCTGACTGAAATCGCCACTAACCTTTGTTATTGCTTTGTTGTTGTCTTGATTTTTTTTTAGAGAAGGAGGATTGCCCCCGACCTCTGCATCTGAGCGATGCATGCAGCCATTTTATTAATTATTCACAAAAGACCTTACAAAGAAATACAGCAATAAGTCTGAAGCCACCGTCTAGGCGACAACTGTCGCTACTCCTATCCATCTGATGAAGGGATGCTGATAGTCCGGGCCTAATACCACAGACCTCGCACACAAGCCTAACATCTAAGACTTGAGGCCCCAACCAAGCCACTTACCGGGTATGGGGCACCCACCGGTCCGGCGCGCTCTCAGAGGCCGCCGTCGCCAACTGCCACTACTCCATCTTCAGAGCTGTACCGACGCATCATCCTTGCCTGGTCTAGCTGCCGTCAACGCCACCACGGCGCCCAACAGCACCACCACCCTGCACGCGAACTGCTGAGCACGTCGCGGTCGCCGCCGGTACACCTCATCCCCATGCCGCCAAGTACCACCAGCCGACACAGCTTGAAGTCTCTAGAAGATCTGCCGTGCGTAGCACCTGCCGACCAGGCATGACAAAGCGTAGCACCTGTCGGCCAGGCATGACTTGACATCTCCGCCGAAGCTCCGTGCAAGACGAAGCCGCTCCACCTCCTGCCTCTGACCACCAGCACTGCTCCACAAACGATGCTCCCAAGAGAGAAACGCCACCGCAGTGCCGTCATCGTTCGATCTGGAAGACCAGATCCTAGGGTTTCCCCCAGAGCAGTACGAGTGGGTCGACATAAGTCACACAACGATGCCTTCATCAAGGTAACGACGTAGAACGCCGCCATCGCTCGCCGTCGGCTCGGTTTTCACCGGCAACTGTCTCCCCGACTCGCAGCCAGTACTGGATCACGGATCCGGAGATCCGAACACCCAGCCTCAGGCCGATCACCTCTGACGGAAGAGATGACCTCCACCGCCGGTCGCATCGGTCAGAACATATCTGACTGGATGTGCTGCCGACGAGACCACCAGACCCTCCACGCCGCCGCTGCCGATCTGAAGGCAGTTTGCACGTCACCGCAGCCTAGCTGGCCGCCGCCGTCGACGCCAGAAAAGCCCGGCCGCTGCGCCCGCAGCCCACGCCGCCGTCCGTGACTGGGCCGCACGCCACGCCTAGCCGCCACCGTTCGAGGACGGGCCGGCCACCCGCCACCTACCGCAGCCATCCGCCATGCCACAGAATCCAGATCGGCCGCGCCACCACACGCCTAGGGGGCCCGCCCCAACCGGGAGACGCGTGAGAGAGGAGATCCCCCGCCACCGCCGTCGGCCCCCGGGCTTAGCCCGGCGGCTTCCCCCGGCGGCGGCGGAGGGAGAAGAGGAGGGAGTGCTTGGCGGCGGCGGCTAGGTTTCTGGGCTCCGCCCGAGTCGCCCTAGGGGGAAGGCGACGTGAGCGTTATCGGTTTGTGTGGTCTCATTCTTAAAATTGGGGGAGAATTTCACTTCCCCGGCGTCTGCACCAACTAGGGATGCATACGGCCCACCACCCTGCACGCGAACTGCTGAGCACGTCGCGGTCGCCGCCGGTACACCTCAGCCCCATGCCGCCAAGTACCACCAGCCGACACAGCTTGAAGTCTCTAGAAGATCTGTCGTGCGTAGCACCTGCCGACCAGGCATGACAAAGCGTAGCACCTGTCGGCCAGGCATGACTTGACATCTCCGCCGAAGCTCCGTGCAAGACGAAGCCGCTCCACCTCCTGCCTCTGACCACCAGCACTGCTCCACAAACGATGCTCCCAAGAGAGAAACGCCACCGCAGTGCCGTCATCGTTCGATCTGGAAGACCAGATCCTAGGGTTTCCCCCAGAGCAGTACGAGTGGGTCGACATAAGTCACACAACGATGCCTTCATCAAGGTAACGACGTAGAACGCCGCCATCGCTCGCCGTCGGCTCGGTTTTCACCGGCAACTGTCTCCCCGACTCGCAGCCAGTACTGGATCACGGATCCGGAGATCCGAACACCCAGCCTCAGGCCGATCACCTCTGACGGAAGAGATGACCACCACCGCCGGTCGCATCGGTCAGAACATATCTGACTGGATGTGCTGCCGACGAGACCACCAGACCCTCCACGCCGCCGCTGCCGATCTGAAGGCAGTTTGCACGTCACCGCAGCCTAGCTGGCTGCCGCCGTCGACACCAGAAAAGCCCGACCGCTGCGCCCGCAGCCCACGCCGTCGTCCGTGACTGGGCCGCCCGCCGCGCCTAGCCGCCACCGTTCGAGGACGGGCCGGCCACCCGCCACCTACCGCAGCCATCCACCATGCCACAGAATCCAGATCGGCCGCGCCACCACACGCCTAGGGGTCCCGCCCTAACCGGGAGACGCGTGAGAGAGGAGATCCCCCGCCACCGCCGTCGGCCCCCGGGCTTAGCCCGGCGGCTTCCCCCGGCGGCGGCGGAGGGAGAAGAGGAGGGAGTGCTTGGCGGCGGCGGCTAGGTTTCTGGGCTCCGCCCGAGTCGCCCTAGGGGGAAGGCGACGTGAGCGTTATCGGTTTGTGTGGTCTCATTCTTAAAATTGGGGGAGAATTTCACTTCCCCGGCCTCTGCACCAACTAGGGATGCATACGGCCTTTTAAGTTTGTTGTTGTCTTGATGTAAGCCGTGACTTTGAACACCTGCCCATTCTGTAGTGTTGTGCATTTCATAATTTTTGTGTTCATGTCATTTTCAAGGTTGAAACAAAATTGTCTCTTCGCGCATATTTATTTTGTCCATTTTCAATTTCTGCTCTGAATCTGTAGTCCAGTATAATCTAGATTGAAATACGCAATCGATCATCATCCGCCTTGCTCAAAGTTTGAAAAATAAAATTGGTAAAAAATATGAGAAGAGCATTATCCGACCAGATCCAATTCGTTTACACCGACCAATTAAAGTACAAAAGAGTATGGTCGATCCTACTCTTAAGATGTGTTTTTTTCTTCGAAAAGTCCAAAGGACATGTTTTGGAACCTTTCACTTTTTCCCTCTTCTACCAATCAATCGTTGCATAAGTTGTTGTTTCTCTCTTTTCTTACTCGCAATTTCTTTCCTATAATCACTTTTTCTATTCCTGACTAGGGATGTAAGGGCATCTACAGTAGGCCTTCTCAAATCCTCCTCAAACGTTCACGGACTCGTCCAGTCAGTGACCGAACAGAAGAAAAAAAGGGAAAAAGTGACCCAATTGGACACCTTATATCATTCTTATATGTCTGGTCTGTCCGCGAGCCGTGATATTGAGACCAAATATGTAGGAAGGATATGAGGGCTTGTGGACGCGCCTACTTGTCCGCACGGTCCACCCTAGACCATCTTTTTTCTTTCTTTACTCTTTTTTCTTTATCTCTCTCTTTATCTCCACCAATCACATGCAAGTGACCAAACATATAAGGGAGAAAATGAGGAATATGGATGCATGGATAGGGGCTCAAAACGGACACTGGCGGGACGCGTGCGCGGATATTTAGGTTGTCAGATTTGCTAAGTCCAGTTTTTTTAACTGTGCACTGTAGGTAAAAAAACCCACATACCCTTGTAGATCGCTAAGCGGAAGCGTATATAACGCGGTGGATGTAGTCGTACGTCTTCATAATCCAATCGTGATCCGTCCCGATCAAGCGCCGAACGGACGGTACCTCCGCGTTCAGCACTTGTGGCTCGATGACGTCTCGCCTCCTCGATCCAGCGAGCGAGGGCGGAGTAGTAGATTGGTTGTCAACCAAAATGATGGCGTGGTGCAGATGGTGGTGGAGCAATCCTGGCAGGGGTACGCCGAGCGCTACCGAAACCGCGAACGGAGGAGAAAACGATCTAGGGAGAGAGAGGGGCACCAATGGCTTGGTGTGTCCTCTTGGGGTGCCGCCTCCCCTCTCTCTATAGGTGGAGAGGCGTAGGGAACAACCCCTCCAAACCCTAGGGCGCAGCCAACGGGGAGGAGTTGGACTCCTAGTCCAATTCACTCCCTTTCCAGACACAGGTGGACTTTCCTCCTCTCCCAAGCCACATGGGCCTTGAGGGACTTGTGCGCATGGCCCAATAAGTTTGAGGACCTCGTCATCACAATTGGTTAGGGAGTCAGGGCCATAATGGACGAGTCTTTGAAGCTTGCTTCTCCAATACCCAACGTTCAGCACGCTCCGCTTGATGAAGTAACTCATGAATATCATTATATTGCATTAAATCAACACGGTCACGAATCTTTTCTTCTAACCCCTCAAAGAAACATACCATGGTCGCCTCCGCAGACTCTCGTACAGTCGTGCGGATCATCAAAACTTGCATCTCTTTGAAGTAGTCATCAACTGATTTTGTACCTTGCACTAGACGACGCAATCTACTATGAAGCTGGCGAGTGTAATAAGCAGGCACAAAACGTTCCCTCATGATTCGCTTCATCTCAGTCCATGTACCCGGTCGCTCGTGAGTACGGTTCTTATTATCCCAGCATACAAGAGCATACTCTGTAAATTCCATTGATGCAACACGAACCTTCTTTTCTTCAGAGTAGTTGTGGCCATCAAAAATCTGATTTACTCGCATCTCCCACTCCAAATACTTCTCCAGGTCAGAACAACGTCCCGAGAATTCAGGTATGGTTATCTTGATTCGACCTAAACCATCATCCTCCTGGGCACCATTGCCGCCATGGTCGCGACGCCGCCCAGCATGGCGGTGAGCCTCCGCCTCTTCCCGTGGTCGGTGAGGTAAGCCTCCACGTGCATCGGAGTCCCCAGAAAAATCACCATCACTGTCGTTGTCATGTTCACGACGTCGTCGTGGTGAGCGGGACTGTCGGGGTGCCACGTTTCCCGTCTGAAGGCGCTGAACTACTGTAGTGAGACGATTAAGACTCTCGGTCACCACCTATAGACTATCAGTGCGCTGTCGATCACTGGCAGTCAAACGCTCGTTCAACCTATCCTCAACGCCTACAATATTTGTATACAACTCCTCAACCCTTGTATGAAGCTTCTTGTTGGCTCCCTTGATCGACATCAGATGAATACGTAAATCATCACTTATCTCAAGATCCATCGGAAGTTCGTCACCCTCCTCATGATCAGATTTCTCATGTTGTGAGTTCACCATCACTCAAACAATTGGATCAAACTAATAGAAAGAATTGTACCATGATAAACCTTGCTCTAAATATCACTTGATGCGATCGTCGACAAAAAATCAATGGCACGAATAATTTGTCCAATCTTTCATGGTACGGTGTCACCTGAAATGATGTGGCGCTCGCGTTCTTGTAGATGCAATCAACACAATAACAACACGCACACCTTGATGAAGAAGTACGTGGACGATCTTCAAAAGATCGGCATCAAATTAGAGACGGCTTCTCCAATCCCTCGCCAAAATCACAAAGCAGTAATTAACTTTAACAGCCCGAGACCGACGCTCCAGAAGATTCCCCTTTTATTCCATTGTCGCCGTGTGATTCGTTTGTTTTTCGCATTCATCATTCACATCATCTACATAGCATCGGCATTCTGTCGACATGAGTTTTCAAAACTTGCATCCGATCGTAGTTGCCGGTTCTCTCCGTTCGTGTCATCAATCGTTTTGAGTCGAACCACACACACACGCGTCCGCGGCATAAAAAAATAATATCGTTTTTAGAGTGCGCAAAAAATATTCTCAGATTGGGTCGAAAGTTGGCATGCGGTCTTGTTATATTGTAGGTAGACCGCCTGCCAAATTTCGCCGCAATCGGAGGTCGTTTGGTACCCGAACGGTCGACCGTAGCGGCACCGTATCGGTTTATTTGTCGGCCGTTTTCGGTTTTAAAAACTTGTCGCCGGGCCGCACATGTTCCCTCTCTCCTCAGCACAAACACCACTACACAGCCCATCTAGACCCACCTAGTGCCTAGCCATCGCCGGAGCCGTTCGATTTCGATCAGAGGGTTGAAAATCGAAATAAACCCCCCTAACCTAGCCCTCCCCTGATATAAATAGACATCCCCTCGTCCTAATATGGAAACCCTAACCCCTCTCCTCGATTTCCGCACGCAACCAACCCCAGCCGCCGCCACTCCACCCCCTGCTCCCTCCCACAGCCATAGGGCCCGCCAAGCCCGGATCGGGGCCCGGGAAAGCCCATCCGGGCCCGAATCGCCGCTGCCGCTGCCCGGGCCCGAAGCGACCAAGCTCCCCCGTGCCCGAGCGGCTCCCTTTCGCCTGCGCGTCGCCCGGCCTCCGGCCGCCGGTCATGGAAGCCGTCACGCCGCCGGCGACCTCGGCGGACCAGGACCCCGCCGCGCCGAACCTCGAGCCTCGAGCTCCACCGGCCTCCCCAGCTTCCCCACGCCGCCATGGATCACCCGAGCTCCACGGGACTTGCCATGGCCGCCGCCGCCCCTTGAAGCTCCGCTCGCCGTCGTTCTTCGACGGATCCGGGCCAGAGCCGCCCGATCCAGCCGCCTCCGCCCCATCCCTGGTGCCCCGCCTGCCCTTGAGTCCGTCGCCGGCGCCGTTGACCTGCGCCCGCTGCCGCTGCTCCCGTGCGAGAGGAGCTCGACCGCCCGCCCGCTCGCCCGTGCGTGGGCCACCGGGAGCGCAAGACCCAACACCGGCCTTCCTCGCCCCATGGGCCTCCTCACCGACCGGCCCAATAGGCCACGAGGTGAGCAGCCCCAGCTCCTATCCCTCGCCCGGGCACAATTCTGTTATATTGCGCTCAACTGTTGTGTAGTCCAGTTTACTAGATTCGGCCCATATAATATATTTTCACTTTCTGCGATTTTTCCTAATTAACCAGTGAATTGCATACTTTTAGAAAAAAGCCATTAATTTGCATTGCTAATAATTAATAAACTGTGCATCGGATTAAAATGTTTTTATATGTAAAATGTTCAAAATTTTGTGTACATTATTAATATCTCACTTTCATGCATGATAAAAAAAAGTTTAACATGCTGTTCCTTGTAATTTACATAAATATCATGTTTTTGCATTACACATAATTATATAACCGTGCATCGGAATTAAACAAAACATATATGAAAAATGTCTAGATTATTTATGACCCATTTTCATGCATGATAAAAATGGTTGATGTGATGTTTGCATTTAATTTGCAAAAATAACTTGCTAAAACGGTTTATGTCCTAATCTCGCATAATTGTAGTGTCATTGTTTCTTTAATAAAAACCCACATATTATATATGATTTTGGGGTAGAAAAATCCATGGAATTTATCTGTGTGATTAGTTTTGTCATTTGAGCAATTTTATGTGCATGTTATTTTGCTATGATGCCCTTTTGTTTATTTAATGTGAATTAATCCATGCATATTTTGGAATAGTTGCAAACATGAGATATGCCCTCGGACATGTGTGCTAGGCCCTGGTATTTTTGGTTGCTATAGAAATGCATGTTTAGGTGTTATTTTCTTGTTGCCAACATGCCATAAAATATTGTTGTTTTGAGGGTCCAGAATATTTCTAAGTCTGAAACTTTTATTTTGTTGCCATGTTGTCATGTGATTTGCTATTGATCTAGGAGTCTTTTGTGGTTGCTCCTAAGGAGTCTTTTGTTAAGCATGTTGTTGTCTACCTGGTTGTGTCTTTTGATGCCATGTATAGGATTTGCATCATAGTTATATTCATTGACCAACATGTCAATTTGTTAAAAACTGATGTGCATGTCTACTCTAATTTTCACTAAGTCTGAGAATCTGTTTTCTTCATAATACCATGTTGAGTTGTTGCTAGCCACGATTCTATGTATAATTAGACCTTGCCACCATGGAATGATTTGTTGTGCGTCTTGTCCTCTACCATGCTGTTAATTTTCATGCCATGATATGCCCTGTAGCATATAGTTTTATTGCTGCCAATATGCCTTCATGAAAATCTGCTATGCTAAAACCTGTTATTTTCACTAAGTCCTAATCTGCTATATTTTATTGCCATGTTGTGAGCTTCCTACCATGTGATCCATGACTCTTTTGAGTATGATATGTGAAGATGATATGAAGTGTGTGTTATATGCTACTGCCCCATGTTTAGTTTGTGCATATTAGGATCTTGGAGCTTGTTGTTTTCATGTGTGCAATATGCCATGTTGTTGTTTGGGCAGATTTTAAATAAAACTAGTGTTGATTGTTGTGGTTGATCCGTAGCTCCGTTTTGAACATGCCATATATGAAACTTGCCCAAAATCTCATGTAGTTACATAATATCTTGTTGCATCCATGATTTGACATGTTTATGGTTGATGTTTGCATGCATTTTGCATTCATGGCATATTCATCTTGTGTTGGTCGTATCTTATAGGCCGTAGCTCCGTTTCAAACGTTCTATATATGCATTTCGACTAGAATGACGTGTAGAATTGCGTGGTACACTTTATTTTGCTGTTTAACAAATATAAAATATGATTAGTTCATATCTGGACCAATTTCTAAATTTGCATATGAGGTCGCTTCGGAAATACTATAAGTTGTTTCCGACCTCATTTATGATGCCTTGATAGTGTAGTTTCATTATGCTTCACTTCTTGCCATGTTTAACAACATTTAATATTGTCGTGTACCTAAACGAGAGTGAACTAAGTAATTCGAACGTGGAGTTTCGTCAATATGCAACTCAATGCATATTGAGCTTCACTTAATGTGTAGTATTTGATTGTTGTGATTGCCATGCCTTGCATATTTAAACCGGACATGCATCATATTTGTTGGCGCATCATGTCATGCATATGTTGTGGTGTTCTCGTGTGTTGATTGTTGTTTCCGATTTGCTTCCTCTCGATAGAGTTCCGAAAGCGTTCGGAGTGTGAGGATTCGTTCGACTATGTTGGCTCGGCTTCTTCATGGACTCGATCTTCTTCCAAGCGGGATCTCAGGCAAGATGACCATTTCCCTACATACCATTACTACCATTGACATGCTAGTTGTCTCGTTTCTTTTGCTGTCTCGCTACCTACCACATGTTTGTCAAGCCTCCCAAAATGACATGAAAAGCCTCTAACCCTTCACTTCCCAGCAAACCATTGGTTGGCTATGTTACCGCTTGCTCAGCCTTCTTATAGCGTTGCTAGTTGTAGGTGCAAATTGTTTCCATGTGCCAACATGGATATCCTTTTGATATATCACAATATTATTGCTATTTAATTTAATGCACATATATACTTGGTAAAAGGTGGAAGGCTTGGCCTTTTGCTCGGTGTTTTGTTCCACTTTTGCCGCCCTAGTTACTTGTGTACCGGCGTTATGTTCCATATTGAGAGCTCCTAACATGCTCGGGGTTGTTATGGGGACCCCCTTGACTTTCGTTTTGGGATAAAACTCTTCTGGCAAGGCCCAACATTGGTACTACATTTGCCTAATAACTAATAAAAATTGCATCGGGACTTTCCGGACCCCGTGGATAATTAATCAACCCCCGGGCCAGTGCTCCTCATGAGTGTTGGTCCAAAATAGAGCACTGTGCGGGGCCACCCCGGGGCAACTCGGGTGATGTCTATCAGGCCACTGTACACTAGCTCATCTGGTCGTGTCCTGAGAACGAGATATGCGGCTCCTATCGGGTTCGTTGACACGCCGGGCGGCCTTGCTGGATTTGTTTTACCTTTCTCGAACGTCTTGTGCGCGGAATTCCGAGGATACTTTGGGCTATCTTGAGGTTGAGGTTTTCCAACGGAATCTCCAAGGAGATCACGGGTTTTGTGGTCGAGGTGATTCCCGCGGCGTGTGGTTAGTTTGTGATGGATGAGTTGGAGCACCCCTGCATGGTTAAATCTTTCATGAGAGTCGTGCCCGCGGTTATGTGGCAACTTGGAAATTTTGTTTAACACCTGGTCATAGCAAACTTGAAGTAAGCTCAAATAAAATACACCAATCGTGTGCGTAACCGTGACTGTCTCTTCTCATGATTTCTGAACCGAGAGAGAACACGGTGGGGTTATGTTTGACCGTAAGTAGGTGTGCAGGATCACTTAGTGATCATTACTAGTGCACGTCTGTTTATGCGACGATCATCCCTCCTTACTCTTGTACTCGTAAGTTAGCCACTCAAATAAATGCTTAGTGCTTGCTGCAGCCTCACCACTTAACCATACCTCACCCATTAAGCTTTAATAGTCTTGATACCCTTGGAAATGAGATTGTTGAGTCCCCGTGGCTCACAGATTACTACAACAATAGTTGCAGGTATAGGTAATGCGATGATTTGATGTGAGCGCGATGCTTGTTTGATTTGGAGTCCTTCTCCTTCTTCATCGATCATAGGATGGGTTCCAGGCCGGCAGCCTGGGATAGCAAGGATGGGTGTCATTTTATCGTTTGTTTTCGTCCGTAGTCGGACCCTGATCTTCTGTATGATGTTTGGATATGTTGTTGTATTGATGTGATATTGATGTAGCTTGTGGCGAGTGTAAGCCAATTCCATATACTCATCTCTTCTTACATGTACTTGTAATGATATCCATTCTTGCGAAACGACGAGATGCGCTTCTATCCCTGTCGAGGCCCTCGAGACAAAATGAGGATAGGATCGCATCTTGGGCGTTACAAGTTGGTATCAGAGCCTGTACCGACCTAGGAGCCCCCTTGATTGATCGAACTTTGGCCGAGTCATGTCTAGTGAAAAACTGTTTTGAGTCTAGTTATATATCGGAGAGTAGGATTCTTTTACTCCTCTTCTATGCTCTGGTGAGGAATCCTGACGTAGGAATTTTAATTCTATCCCTCTTCTCACTCAAATTTTTTTAGGATCGCACGGGTATTTTGGAACCTCTATGATGTTGATGTGACCGGAACTCTGTTCTTGGTTCCTCCCGTACGTATGGATTGGACCCGGGGAGTTGAGCTCCAAGGGGGTCTTGACACATCGCTATCGTTCAGTTTCCTTAGTATCTCAGGACGCGGATGTTCAAAATTGCTTCAATACTATTCGTGGTGCGAAGAGTGTGGCGGCACCCAGTACTGGGGAGCGGGATCACATGTATTGCCATCTTTATTATCATTGTGATTACGAGGGTCTGAGGTAGATGAGTTTTTGAGACCTCTGGTTGTGTGTTGACGGATGAGATACACTGGAGAGTAGTATTACTGCTAGGAGTTGAGTGATGGATAAAAACTCCGTGTCTCCGTGGACCCGATTGCATAACCAAAGATTTCGGAAGTTCTTAGGTGGGAATTCTAGTAGTTACCTAGGATTATCCTTCCAACAAATGCAAATGGGCTATGTATTTGTTTCCGGCTTAATTTGCAAGCTTCATCCTTTGTTTTATTGGAGTATGGTAATTCGAGTTGCTTCAATGTCAAATGGTGATTTCATATCTTTTCTAAGCGGTGTTCTCATATTTCTATGGGAATGCTAATCCTTTTGATCGATCGGAGTTTTCATGAAATTCTTTTCGACCGGTGTGCTTCTCTTCAAGACGAATCAATCCTTTCCAATATTTGCAAGATCAATCCTCATATTTCTTTCCGGAGTTCATTTCATCCATCTTAAGTTGTCTTTGTTTTTCCCCACCCTCCCGCCCTTTTCTTCAATGATTAAAATTATCTTCCAAGCGCCTTTTCTATTCATGTGACGCTTCCGCTATCTGTTCTTCCTTTTATATCCGGTGATCCATTGTGAAGATGCTCAAGTGCTCAAGTTCATCATTTCTTCATCGTCCTTTATTTTCCGGTGTGTTGAATTCTAGATGACGGTGTTCATCATATTCTTTCATTCGCTAAATGAGTTCCCATGTTGGAATTCTTATCCAAGCCTCTCTTGCTCATTCATCTCTCTTTTCTATCCGGAGTGTTGAGATATCTCAAAAGCTCGTGTTTTCGTTCAATCTTTTCAAAGTATTTTGAGGTTCTCACCTCATCAAGTTTTCATTT
Source organism: Elymus sibiricus (assembly GCA_039707655.1). Classification (NCBI taxonomy): domain Eukaryota; kingdom Viridiplantae; phylum Streptophyta; class Magnoliopsida; order Poales; family Poaceae; genus Elymus; species Elymus sibiricus. Next base: position 187,644,526 of record CM077675.1, on the reverse strand, counting down.
GTACCGGTGCAAGCTCTCTTTCTAAGCATTCAATTCAACGGTGTTCTCTTTGAGTGGGACCATAACCCACAGGTTTTCCCCAGGATCTTACCTGGCTCTTCTAATCTTTCCAGAAATGCCCTCATGTTCTTTTCAAGTGTGGCGTCATAATGAATTTCATCAGTCATATTCCTTTTCCAAGATCGCTTCAAATTATTTCCATCGTCGGCTCAACCTTTCTATTCCTCATTGTTCCGGAGTGCCTCAGATAATTCTTGGTGTTGTTTCTCATCATCATTCTCAGTGTTGAAGACCGAAGAAGTGTTTCTCTTAAATCTTGTTTCATTCTCTTGAAGATTCATGGTTTCAGTTTCGTGTTATCCTATCAAATCATTTTTTATCATGAGAAATTCCTTCCATATCTACCCGGAGCATTTCAGAGTTGTTCTCATTCTCGATCCTCCGAAGGCCATCATTTCAGAAGATTTCTTCGTTCTCAGATTTCAGCTTTCATCCTCAAATTCTTCTCAATTGTTGTCTCTTCGTTAGAATCTCAATTATTTCGGTGTTCCGTTGAAGTTTTCTTCAAGCTTGTTGAATCTCTCTTCAATCTTTCAAGAAGAATAAGTAGTATGCAAATCCGTTGCTTGTCATCAATTAAACTTGATGGAGGATAATCATAACATAATTCTTATTCTTGTTCCTTCAGGTGATTTCAATCCTTCTTCCGGAGTTGTTCATGATATCAAATTCTCGATTCTAAGTTGTTCATCCTTTCTTTTCTGGTGTTCTTCCAAGAGGTCCTTGATACGTCTCCAACGTATCTATAATTTTTGATTGTTCCATGCTATTATATTATCTGTTTTGGATGTTTTATATGCATTAATATGCTATTTTATATTATTTTTGGGACTAACCTATTAACCTAGAGCCCAGTGCCAGTTTCTGTTTTTTCCCTGTTTTTGAGTTTTACAGAAAAGGAATATCAAACGGAGTCCAAACGGAATAAAACTTTCGCGATGATTTTTCTTGGACCAGAAGACATCTAGAAGACCTGGAGAGGAGGTCAGAAGACCTGGCAGCAGACGACAAGCCGCCAGGGCGCGCCCTAGGGGGGGGGGGGCGCCCCTGGCTTGTGGGCCCCCTGGAGGCCTTCTAACCCTAACTCTTTGCCTATATATTCCCATATATTCCCAAACCATCAGAGCGAGCCACAAAAATACTTTTCCGCCGCCACAACCTTCTGTTCCCGTGAGATCCCATCTTGGGGCCTTTTCCGGTAATCTGCAGGAGGGGGATTCGATCACGGAGGGCTTCTACATCAACTCCATTGCTCCTCCGATGAAGCATGAGTAGTCTACCTCAGACCTACGGGTCCATAGCTAGTAGCTAGATGGCTTTTTCTCTCTCTCCGATCCTCAATACCATGTTCTCCTCGATGTTCTTGGAGATCTATCCGATGTAATCTTCTTTTGCGGTGTGTTTGTCGAGATCCGATGAATTGTGGATTTATGATCAGATTATCTATGAATATTATTTGAATCTTCTCTGAATTCTTATATGCATGATTTCATATCTTTGTATTTCTCTTCGAGTTATTGGTTTGGTTTGGCCAACTAGATCGGTAGTTCTTGCAATGGGAGAGGTGCTTAGTTTTGGGTTCAATCTTGCGGTGTCCTCACCCAGTGACAAAGTAGGGGTAGCGAGGCACGTATTTGTATTGTTGCCATCAAGGATAAAAAGGTGGGGTTTTCATCATATTGCTTGAGTTTATCCCTCTACATCGTGTCATCTTACTTAAGGCGTTACTCTGTTCTTTATGAACTTAATACTCTAGATGCAGGCAGGAGTCGGTCGATGTGTGGAGTAATAGTAGTAGATGCAGAATCGTTTCGGTCTACTTGACACGGACGTGATGCCTATATGCATAAATCATTGCCTTGGATATCGTCATAACTTTGCGCTTTTCTATCAATTGCTCGACAGTAATTTGTTCACCCACCGTATTATTTTCCTTCAAGAGAGAAGCCTCTAGTGAAACCTATGCCCCCCGGGTCTATTTTCCAATATATATTTTCAGATCTATAAACCAAAAATACCAAAAATACCTTGCTACAATTTTATTTACTTTTATTTAGCTTTACTTTTAGTAATCTTTTATATCTATCTCTATCAGATCTCATCCTTGCAAGTGACCGTGAAGGGATTGACAACCCCTTTATAGCGTTGGGTGCAAGTGTTTGATTGTTTGTGCAGGTGCATAGATTGGGGCCTTGCTTGTACCTCCTACTGGATTGATACCTTGGTTCTCAAAACTGAGGGAAATACTTATCTCTACTTTGCTGCATCACCCTTTCCTCTTCAAGGGAAAAACCAACTCAAGCTCAAGAAGTAGCAGGAAGAATTTCTGGCGCCGTTGCCAGGGAGGATACATAGCAAGTCAAGACAAGAACTCTCCCGTCAACTTGCCAATTTCTGGCGCCGTTGCCGGGGAGGATACATAGCAAGTCAAGACAAGAACTCTCCCGTCAACTTGCCAATTTCTGGCGCCGTTGCCGGGGAGGATACATAGCAAGTCAAGACAAGATCTCTCCCGTCAACTTGCCAATTTCTGGCGCCGTTGCCGGGGAGGATACATAGCAAGTCAAGACAAGAACTCCCCCATCAACTTGCCAATTTCTGGCGTGGTTGCCGGAGAGGTCTACATCAAGCCTACCAAGTACCCATCATAAACTCATCTCTTGCATTTACATTATTTGACATTTGCCTCTCGTTTTACTCTCCCCCACTTCTAAAACGATTTTCAGAAAAAAAACCCAAAAAGATTTGCCTTTTTATTCGCCCTTCTTCCGTTCGTCTTTTCGTTTGCTTTTTGTTTGCTCGTGTGCTAGTTCACTTGATTCGTTTTCATGGCTAGTTCTTCCACCATTGCTAGTACTCCCGAGAGTGAGGTTCTTAATTTTAAGCAAAGGGAGGGAGAAAATTTAAAAGATGCTTGGTATAGAATTTGCAATGCTCAAAATAGATCTACTCGTAAGCAATCTACTACCGTCCTCCTTCGTCCGGGAACCAATTGCTACAAGTGAATTTCTTGATTTCTTGCCTAGGAGTATGATTATTGATAAAACCAAAGAATCTCTTAGGGTTTATAAGTGTGCAATTGAGGAGTTGCATACCAAAGATGATAATACTTAGATCTATTGTGTTATGCCTAGCTAGGGGCGTTAAACAATAGCGCTTGTTGGGAGGCAACACAATTTTATTTTTATGTTTTTTGTTTTGTTTCTGTTCTTGAATAAATTACACATTATTACCTCTGTAGTAATTATGTTTTAGTGTTTTAATTAGTGTTTGTGCCAAGTAAGACCTTTGGGATGGTCTACGGTGATAGTTGATTTGATCCTGCTGAAAAACAGAAACTTTGACGCCCAGTCCAGGAATTTTATAAATTCACAGAAGCGTCGATTGGATCTGAATTTTTTACACAAGATTGATATACAAATTACCCAGATTTTCCTAATTTTTCAGAATTTTTAGAGTTACATAAGTATTCGAAGTTTACAGATTGCTATAGACTGTTCTGTTTTAGACAGATTCTGTTTTCTATGTGTTGTTTGCTTATTTTGATGAAACTATGGGTAGTATCGGGGGGTATGAACCATGGAGAAATTGGAATATAGTAGATATTACACCAATATAAATAAAGAATGAGTTCACAACAGTACCTAAAGTGGTGATTTTATTTTCTTATACTAACGGATCTCACGAGTTTTCTGTTGAGTTTTGTGTTGTGAAGTTTTCAAGTTTTGGGTAAAGATTTGATGGACTATGGAATAAGGAGTGGCAAGAGCCTAAGCTTGGGGATGCCCAAGGCACCCCAAGGTAATATTCAAGGACAACCAAGAGCCTAAGCTTGGGGATGCCCCGGAAGGCATCCCCTCTTTCGTCTTCAATCCATCGGTAAATTTACTTGAGGCTATATTTTTATTCACCACATGATATGTGTTTTGCTTGGAGCGTCTTGTATGATCTGAGTCTTTGCTTTTTAGTTTGCCACAATAATCCTTCTGTACACACTTTTTGAGAGGGGCATGCATGAATCGTGAATTTATTAGAATACTCTAGTGCTTCACTTATATCTTTTTAGAGCACGGCGGTGGCTTTATTTTATAGAAATTGTTGAACTCTCTTGCTTCACTTATATTATTTTGAGAGTCTCTAAACAGCATGGTAATTTGTTTAGGTTATGAATTTAGTACTAATATGATGGGCATCCAAGAGAGATATAATAAAAACTTTCATATAAAAGTGCATTGAATACTATGAGAAGTTTGATTCCTTATGATTGTTTTGAGATATAAAGATTGTAATATTAGAGACATGCTAGTGAGTAATTGTGGATTGGTAGAAATATTTGTGTTAAAGTTTGTGATTCCCGTAGCATGCACGTATGGTGAACCGTTATGTGACGAAGTCGGAGCATGATTTATTTATTGATTTCCTTCCTTTGTGTGGAGGTCGGGATCGCGCGATGGTTAACTCCTACCAACCCTTCCCCTAGGAGCATGCGTGTAGTACTTTGTTTTGATGACTAATAGACTTTTGCAATAAGTATGTGAGTTCTTTATGACTAATGTTGAGTCCATGGATTATACGCACTCTCACCCTTCCACCTTTGCTAGCCTCTCTAGTACCGCGCAACTTTCGCCGGTGCATTAAACCCACCTTCCTCAAAACAGCCACCATATACCTTCCTCAAAACAGCCACCATACCTACCTATTATGGCATTTCCATAGCCATTACGAGATATATTGCCATGCAACGTCCACCATTCCGTTTCTTATGACACGCACCATCATTTTCATATTGCTTAGCATGATCGTAAGATAGCTAGCATGATGATGTCATTGTTACGCTAGATCATTGCATATCCCAGTACACCGCCGGAGGAATTCATATAGAGTCATATCTTGTTCTAGTATCGAGTTGTAAATTTTGAGTTGTAAGTAAATAAAAGTGTGATGATCATCATTATAGAGCATTGTCCCATGTGAGGAAAGGATGATGGAAACTATGATTCCCCCACAAGTCGGGATGAGTCTCCGGACTTTATGAAAAATAAAAGAGGCCAAAGAAGCCCACAAAAAAAAGAGAGAAAATAAAAAAATGAGAGAAAAGAGAGAAGGGGCAATGCTACTATCCTTTTTCCACACTTGTGCTTCAAAGTAGCACCATGATCTTCATGATAGAGAGTCTCCTATATTGACACTTTCATATACTAGTGGGAATTTTTCATTATAGAACTTGGCTTGTATATTCCAATGATGGGCTTCCTCAAATTGCCCTAGGTCTTCGTGAGCAAGCGAGTTGGATGCACACCCACTTAGTTTCTTTTTTGAGCTTTCATACACTTATAGCTCTAGTGCATCCGTTGCATGGCAATCCCTACTCACTCACATTGATATCTATTGATGGGCATCTCCATAGCCCCTTGATAAGCCTAGTTGGTGTGAGACTATCTCCTTCTTTTGTCTTCTCCACAACCACCATATTCTATTCCACCTATAGTGCTATGTCCATGGCTCACGCTCATGTATTGCATGAGAGTTGAAAAAGTTTGAAAATACTAAAGTATGAAACAATTGCTTGGCTAAAACCGGGGTTGTGCATGATTTAATACTTTGTGTGATGAAGATGGAGCATAGCCAGACTATATGATTTTGTAGGGATAGCTTCCTTTGGCCATGTTATTTTGAGAAGACATGATTGCTTTATTAGTATGCTTGAAGTATTATTGTTTTTATGTCAACATTAAACTTTTGTTTTGAATCTTATGGATCTGAATATTCATGCCACAATAAACAAAATTACATGGATAAATATGTTAGGTAGCATTCCACATCAAAAATTCTGTTTTTATCATTTACCTACTCGAGGACGAGCAGGAATTAAGCTTGGGGATGCTTGATACGTCTCCAACGTATCTATAATTTTTGATTGTTTCATGCTATTATATTATCTGTTTTGGATGTTTTATATGCATCAATATGCTATTTTATATTATTTTTGGGACTAACCTATTAACCTAGAGCCCAGTGCCAGTTTATGTTTTTTCCCTATTTTTGAGTTTTACAGAAAAGGAATATCAAACGGAGTCCAAACGGAATAAAACTTCCGCGATGATTTTTCTTGGACCAGAAGACATCTAGAAGACCTGGAGAGGAGGTCAGAAGACCTGGCAGCAGACGACAAGCCGCCAGGGCGCGCGCCCTAGGGGGGGGGCTGGCTTGTGGGCCCCCTGGAGGCCTTCTAACCCTAACTCTTCGCCTATATATTCCCATATATTCCCAAACCATCAGAGCGAGCCACAAAAATACTTTTCCGCCGCCGCAACCTTCTATTCCCGTGAGATCCCATCTTGGGGCCTTTTCCGGTAATCTGCCGGAGGGGGATTCGATCACGGAGGGCTTCTACATAAACTCGATTGCTCCTCCGATGAAGCGTGAGTAGTCTACCTCAGACCTACGGGTCCATAGCTAGTAGCTAGATGGCTTTTTCTCTCTCTCCGATCCTCAATACCATGTTCTCCTCGATGTTCTTGGAGATCTATCAGATGTAATCTTCTTTTGCGGTGTGTTTGTCGAGATCCGATGAATTGTGGATTTATGATCAGATTATCTATGAATATTATTTGAATCTTCTCTGAATTCTTATATGCATGATTTCATATCTTTGTATTTCTCTTTGAGTTATTGGTTTGGTTTGGCCAACTAGATCGGTAGTTCTTGCAATGGGAGAGGTGCTTAGTTTTGGGTTCAATCTTGCGGTGTCCTCACCCAGTGACAAAGTAGGGGTAGCGAGGCACGTATTTGTATTGTTGCCATCAAGGATAAAAGGTGGGGTTTCCATCATATTGCTTGAGTTTATCCCTCTACATCATGTCATCTTACTTAAGGCGTTACTCTGTTCTTTATGAACTTAATACTCTAGATGCAGGCAGGAGTCGGTCGATGTGTGGAGTAATAGTAGTAGATGCAGAATCGTTTCGGTCTACTTGACACGGACATGATGCCTATATGCATAAATCATTGCCTTAGATATCGTCATAACTTTGTGCTTTTCTATCAATTGCTCGACAGTAATTTGTTCACCCACCGTATTATTTTCCTTCAAGAGAGAAGCCTCTAGTGAAACCTATGGCCCCCGGGTCTATTTTCCATTATATATTTTCAGATCTATAAACCAAAAATACCTTGCTGAAATTTTATTTACTTTTATTTAGTTTTACTTTTAGTAATCTTTTATATCTATCTCTATCAGATCTCATCCTTGCAAGTGACCGTGAAGGGATTGACAACCCCTTTATAGCGTTGGGTGCAAGTGTTTGATTGTTTGTGCATGTGCATAGATTGGGGCCTTGCTTGTACCTCCTACTGGATTGATACCTTGGTTCTCAAAACTGAGGGAAATACTTATCTCTACTTTGCTGCATCACCCTTTCCTCTTCAAGGGAAAAACCAACGCAAGCTCAAGAAGTAGCAGTCCTCATGGTGGTTCTTCAAGTATTTCATTCCTTCTCGAAGTGTTCTTCAAGATTCTTGTTGGAGGAGCTCAAGTATTCTTATCTTGCATTCCAAAGTGCAGTTCTTTCTCCCATATCTTTTGAGATGGTGTTATAGCATTCTTGATTCAAGAGAAGTCTCGAAGAAAATTTATCAATAATGATATAATTAAACCCATCATTCCTTTCTCAGAGTTATCTTGGCATGGATTTCACCTAAGGCATTTCCTAAGATTGTTGCTATCATGGTGTTATAAATGATTCAAGTTTTTTCTCCTCCTCCTCTTGGTGAAAGAAGTTTTCATCTCTTGTCGGTCCCAAGCAACCAATTGTTTTCCTTCGTGGCCGGTTGACAACTCATAGTTTTGAGATGTTTTCCATAAGCCCACAACAAGCTTTTATTTTTGTTGTTGATTTTCCAACAACTCTATTCAATCCTTCTTTCTAAGAATGCTCTTCATATTCAATTGTGGTATAAATTGTCATTTTTCTTCTCCGTTCTTTTCCTTCCATCGATCTAGTTTCTATTCTCTTGTTACGGAGGCGTTGTGATGTTGCTCTCTTCAATCTATCATCTTATTTTGTCAAGATCATGTTCCTTCTTTGCTTATTCATTTAACTAGAGTGTTGTGTCCTTGTTTTAAGTTCTTTCCATCTTATCAAGTTTGCCTCTCTTTTTTACTGAAGTGCTGCCCAAATTTCTTGTGAATTCTCGCTTGTTCCTCACGTCATTCTTCATCTCTTCCCAACCTTCATGTTTCATTGGTTTCACTCGTTTGTCAAGAAGCAACTAAGTTTTACCTCTTCTCTTTCTCTTCCCCTTCTCATCCTAAGATCTCGGGTCGAGATCTCTTGTAAGTGGAGGAGAGTTGTAACAGCCCGAGACCGACGCTCCAGAAGATTCCCCTTTTATTCCATTGTCGCCGTGTGTTTCGTTTGTTTTTCACATTCATCATTCGCATCATCTGCATAGCATCGGCATTCTGTCGACATGAGTTTTCAAAACTTGCATCCGATCGTAGTTGCCGGTTCTCTCCGTTCGTGTCATCGACCATTTTGAGTCCAACCACACACGCACGCGCCCGCGGCATAAAATAATAATATCGTTTTTGAAGTGCGTGAAAAATATTCTCGGATTGGGTCGAAAGTTGGCATGCGGTCTTGTTATATTGTAGGTAGACCGCCTGCCAAATTTCGCCGCAATCGGAGGTCGTTTGGTACACGAACGATCGACCGTAGCGGCACCATATCGGTTTATTTGTCGGGCGTTTTCGGTTTTAAAAACTTGTCGCCAGGCCGCACATGTTCCCTCTCTCCTCAACCCAAACACCACTACACAGCCCATCTAGACCCACCGAGTGCCTAGCCATCGCCGGAGCCGTTCGATTTCGATCAGAGGGTCGAAAATCGGACTAAACTCCCCTAACCTAGCCCTCCCCTGCTATAAATAGACATCCCCTCGTCCTAATATGGAAACCCTAACCCCTCTCCTCGATTTCCGCGCGGAACCAACCCCAGCCGCCGCCACTCCACCCCCTGTCTCCCTCCCACAGCCGCAGGGCACGCCAAGCCCGGATCGGGGCCCGGGAAAGCCCATCCGGGCCCGAATCGCCGCTGCCGCTGCCCGGTGCCGAAGCGACCAAGCTCCCCCGTGCCCAAGCGGCTCCCTTTCGCCTGCGCTTCGCCCGGCCTCCGGCGCTGGTCATGGAAGCCGTCGCGCCGAGCCTCGAGCCTCGAGATCCACCGGCCTCCCCAGCTTCCCCACGCCGCCATGGATCACCCGAGCTCCACATGACTTGCCACGGCCGCCGCTGCACCGAACCTCGAGCCTCGAGCTCCACCGGCCTCCCCAGCTTCCCCACGCCGCCATGGATCACCCGAGGTCCAAGGGACTTGCCATGGCCGCCGCCGCCCCTTGAAGCTCCGCTCGCCGTCGTTCTTCCCCGGATCCGGGCCGGAGCCGCCCGATCCAGCCGCCTCCGCCCCATCCCTGGTGCCCCGCCTGCCCTTGAGTCTGTCGCCGGCGCCGTAGACCTGTGCCCGCTGCCGCTGCTCCCGTGCGAGAGGAGCTCGAGCGAGGAGCTCGACCGCCCGCCCGCTTGTCCGTGCGTGGGCCACCGGGAGCGCAAGGCCCAGCACCGGCCTTCCTCGCCCCATGGGCCTCCTCACCGACCGGCCCAATAGGCCACGAGGTGAGTAGCCCCAGCTCCTATCCCTCGCCCGGGCACAATTCTGTTATATTGCGCTCAACTGTTGTGTAGTCCAGTTCAGCAGATTCGGCCCATATAATATATTTTCACTTTCTGCGATTTTTCCTGATTAACCAGTGAATTGCATACTTTGAGAAAAAAGCCATTAATTTGCATTGCTAATAATTAATAAACTGTGCATCCGATTAAAATGCTTTTTATATGTAAAATGTTTAAAATTTTGTGTACATTATTAATATCTCACTTTCATGCATGATAAAAAAAAGTTGAGGTAGCCCCCATCGCCGTGTGCGCACGGCAGCGGAGGGGCCTCCCCGACGAACCGGCTCACCGCGCCGACCGCGCGGTGGGCGATGTCCAGATACTGCTTGGCGCGCTGCGCCTCCAGCATCTTCGCGTGGGCCGCCTCGTCCTGGGCGGCCTGCACGACGTCGACAGCCCCTTTGACCTTGGTCTGGAGCGACGCCAGCTTCGCCTGGGCCTCTGCCTCACCCCTGAGCGCGGCCTGGAGGGCAGCCTCGGCGTCCGCCAGCTGGACCCTCAGCGCGTCCGCCTCCTCCTAGAGCTTGTCGAGCCTGCGCCTCTTGGGCGCGGGCGCCCTGGGAAGAGGGGGCGATCAAGACCAACGCGACAGATGCGATTGTAAGCGAAGGAGGTGGGGGACAAGACACTTACTCATCAATAATGGCCCGGCGCCGGCGAGCTTGGGCTGGCCTAGAGGGTCCCCCGCCGCTGCCTCCGGGGGCCGCCGGTGGAGCCGGGGACCCCGAGCGCTTCCCCGCACCTGCCGCACTTCCACCGGACGCCATGGAGGAGCAAAGGAAAGGAGGAGGACAGGGAAGATAACTTGGAAGGAAGAAAAGTGGGAGGACGCGTCAAGATGGCAAGACCCCCCGGGCGGGGCGGGTTTATAGGCGCAACCGCTGCCCATGGGGCGTCGTGGGGAGTGGAGTCGCCATGCACTCCTCGGGCGACGCGTGCCAGACTCGATCGGCGTGCTGCCCTGCCTCACATCGCTTCCTCTGCTCCCGTCGGGCCACATCCGCGTGGCCTGAGGGGGGGGAGGACGCAAAGAGATAGCCGCATTCAAGGAAGGCAATGATGGCCGGGGAGGCGCGCAGGCCTCGCGTAAGCCCGGCTCAGGGTGGTTCCCGATGTCTTCGGGGAGTCGAGACGCCCACGTCTCATCGTGCGCCACGCGTCAAGATGGGCCCGCAGGCGTTGGGGCCCACGGCGCTTCAGGCCATCCTTCGTGGCTTCAGCCAGAAGCTAACCCGAGCGCGCCTTGGGCCCGGGGGCTACTGTCGGCGTCCTGGGAACGAGGGTACCAAGACTTGCCTGCCTGCGGCCCAAGGCGTGGCCCACCTCGATGACCAAGTACGGCCCGGCGCGGCCTCACTCAACACAAGGCCCTCGCGAGGCCCCGAGCTCGCAGGGGAAACAACGCCAAGACCCATGGGGAGGTAGGCCTCCCCAGGCCTCCTCCCGAGCGGCGGAGATCTCTATGCAACGCTAGGCCTCAGGAGGCCAAGGGTGACGACAGCCAGGCCAGGCGGGCGCCAGCGCGCCAGAGGGGACAGTTTCCTCTTTGGTGCAAAGGGGACGAGGATGAGCATAGGTTCCCAAAGTGCCCCCAAAGGTTTCCCTTCTGGTGCAACAAGACCAAGACCCCGAGCCCCGCAGAACAGACGTCATCGCCGAGCCCACCTCTGCATCACCACCGGCTGCTTTGCAGGCGAAGACCGCCTTTCGTCAGGATAGGATATACCTCCTGTCCCCTTTCAAATTTGGCCAGAGGACCCGGGCCGCTATAAATAGAGGCTAGGCAGCTCGGTAGAAGGGGACAGACCAACGGGCGGAGCAACTCACCACTGTACTAGTTCATCCATGAACCTCCTCGTGAGGCAATCCACCAAAGGCAGGAGTAGGGTTTTACGCTTCGCAGCGGCCCGAACCTGGGTAAACTCTCGTGTGCTATCTTCTTCCTCGCCATCGCGCGGAGTTATCGTGTTGTGGGCTTGGTGGGGGTGAAGCTGTTGGGGATCTTCACACACGCCCCTGGGTTCGAACTTCTTAGGGTTTTGCGGAGCTCGAAATCCGACATCATTTTCTCAATTGCATCAACTTTAGCTTTATCCACCTCAATACCTCTGACGTGGCTTGAGACTGCGTCGGTATTTCCCCAAAGAGGAAGGGATGATGCAGCACAGCGACGGTAAGTATTTCCCTCAGTTATAAAACCAAGGTTATCGAACCAGTAGGAGGATCACCACCACCCAATAAGCAACACCTGCACACAAACAACAAATACTTGCAACCCGACGCGAAAGAGAGGTTGTCAATCTCTCTACGGTAATAAGATAGATTAGGTAGTGATAGATAGGAGAGATAGATCTCTCAAGAACACAAATAAAAAGAGTAAATATGCAGCAATATATTTTTGGGTTTTTGGTTTTGTAGATCTGAAAACAAAGATTGCAAAAAAGTAGATCGGAAAGCAATATGATGGAAAAGTAGACCCGGGGGCCGTAGTGTTCACTAGTGGCTCCTCTCATGAGTATAGCGCACGGTGGGTGAACAAATTACTGTTGGGCAATTGATAGAAAATCGAATAGTCATGACGATATCCAAGGCGATGATCATTATATAGGCATCACGTCCAAGATAGATAGACCGACTCCTGCCTGCATCTACCTCTATTACTCCACACATCGACCGCTATCCAGCATGCATCTAGTGTATTAAGTTCATGGAAAAACGGAGTAATGCAATAAGAACAATGACATGATGTAGGCAAGGTCTATTCATGTAGGAATAGACCCCATCTGGTTATCCTTAATAGCAAAGATACATGCGTGTCTTGCTGCCCCTTCTGTCACTGGGAAAGAACACCGCAAGATCGAACCCATCACAACGCACCTCTTCCCATGGCAAGAAAAATTGATCTAGTCAGCCTAACTAAACCAAAGATTCAGAGAAGAAATACGAGGCTATAAGTAATCATGCATATAAGAGATCAAAGAAGACTCAAATAATATTCATGGATAGAAACTGATCATGAACTCAAAATTCATCGGATACCAACAAACACACCGCAAAAGTTTACATCAAATAGATCTCCAAGAGACCATTGTATTGAGAATCATAAGAGAGAGAGAGAAGAAGCCATCTAGCTACTTCCTACGGACCCGTAGGTCTATGGTGGACTACTCACGCATCATCGGAGAGGCACCTATGAGGAAGATGAACCCCTCCGTGATGGTGTTTAGATTGGATCTCGCGGTTCTGGAACTTGCGGCGGCTGGAATTGTGTTTCGTCGACTCTTCTAGGGTTTTTGGAATATTTGGGAATTTATAGGCATCAGAGGCGGTGCAGAGGGGCCCCGTGGAGGGCACAACCCAGCAGGGCGCGCCGGGGGCCCCCTGGCGCGCCCTGGTGGGTTGTGCTCTCCACAGCCCACCTTCCTGGCTCTCCTTCGGCCCATTGGGTGTCTTCTAGTCCAGAAAAAATCTCCAAAACGTTCCGTCGCGATTGGACTCCGTTTGGTATTGATTTACTGCGAAGTAAAAAAACAAGCAAAAATAGCAACTGGCACTTTGGCACTATGTCAATAGGTTAGTCCCAAAAAATGATATAAAGTTGTTATAAAATGATTGTAAAACATCCAAGAATGATAATATAACAGCACGGGACAAGCAAAAATTATAGATACGTTGGAGACGTATCAACCTCGTTCAGATATTTTATGCCGCAAGACAATTTCGTCATTAACCATAAAGTGGCACTTCTCCCAATTCAAGACAAGATTAGTTTGTTCACATCTCTGCAAAACTCGATCAAGGTTGCTTAAGCAATCATCAAAAGAAGTTCCGTAAGCGGAAAAATCATCCATCAAAACCTCCACAATCTTTTCACAAAAATCAGAGAATATAGCAGTCATACATCTTTGAAAGGTAGCAGGTGCATTTCATAAACCAAAAGGCATACGTCTATAAGTATAGGTTCCAAAAGGGCAAGTAAAGGTGGTTTTCTCTTGATCGGATTGTGACACAGGTATTTGAAAGAAACCAGAATATCCATCTAGGAAACAAAAGTGTGTGTGCTTAGATAGTATTTCTAGCATTTGATCAATGAAAGGTAGAGGGTAATGATCTTTCCTAGTAGCTTTATTTAATTTTCTAAAATCAATTACCATTCTATAGCCAGTGACAATTCTTTGTGGAATGAGTTCATTCTTATCATTAGGAACAACGGTAATACCTCCTTTCTCAGGGACACAATGAACGAGACTTACCCATCTACTATCAACTATGGGATAGATTATACCTGCTTCCAGAAGCTTTAATATTTCAGTTCTTACCACTTCCTTCATCTTAGGATTCAAACGTCGTTGGTGATCAAGAACGGGTTTAGCATCAGGTTCCATATTAATCTTGTGCTGACATAGAGTGGGACTAATGCCCTTAAGATCATCAAGAGTATATCCAATAGCAGCCCGGTGCTTCCTCAGAACTTTCAATAATCTTTCTTCTTCATGTTCTGAAAGGTTAGCACTAATAATAACAGGATATATCTTTTTCTCATCAAGATAAGCGTACTTCAAAGTGTCAGGCAATTGTTTCAATTCAAACACAGGATCACCTTTAGGTGGAGGAGTACCTCCAAGAGTTTCAATAGGCAAATTGTGTTTCAGGAGTGGTTGTTGTTCAAAGAATTTTTTATCTATTTCATTTCTTTCATGCAAGTGCATATCATTTTCATGGTCAAGCAAATATTATTCTAATGGATCGGTGGGAGGCACGACAATAGAAGCAGGACCAATTATTTCATCCTTACTAGATAACGCTTTATCACGAGGTCGTCTACTAAACTTGGAAAAATTAAACTCATGAGACACACTACCAAAACTGACACCGACAGTTTGTTTTTCACAATCTATCTTAGCATTGACGATGCTCAAGAAAGGTCTACCAAAGATAATGGGACAAAAGTAATCTTGTGGGGAACCAAGGACTAGAAAATCAGTAGGGTATTTTACTTTCCCACACAAGACTTCAACATCTCTAACAATCCCAAGTGGTGTGATAGTGTCTCTATTAGCAAGTTTAATAGTAACATCAATGTCTTCCATTTCAGCAGATGCTATTTCATCCATAATTTCTTGGTATAGAGTAAAAGGGATATCACTCACACTAGCACCCAAATCACATAAACCATGATAGCAATGATCTCCTATTTTGACTGAGACAATGGGCATGCCTTCTATGGGTCTATGTTTATCTTTTTCATCGGGTTTAGCAATTCTAGCAGCCTCATCACAGAAGTAGATAACATGCCCATCAATATTTTCTACCAAGAGATCTTTAACCATAGTAATACTAGGTTCTACTTTAATTTGTTCAGGGGGTTTAGGTGCTCTTATATTACTCTTACGAACCACAGTTTTTACCATAGCGTGTTCCTTTATCCTAAGAGGGAAAGGTGGTTTTTCAATATAAGCGGTAGGCACAACTGGATCAACATTATAAAAGATGGTTTCTTCTTTAGCTATGACTGGTTCTTTAATTTCTTCTTTAATAGGGGGATGATATTTAAACCACTTCTCCTTAGGGAGGTCAACGTGAGTAGCAAATGCTTCGCAGAAAGAGGCTACTATCTCAGAGTCAAGTCCATATTTAGTGCTAAACATGTGAAAAGTATCGGTATTCATAAAAGATTTAACACAATAAAATTCAAGTTTTATACCTGACTCATTACCTTCGTCGAGTTCCCAATCTTCATAGTTGCGTTTAATTCTTTCCAAGAGATCCCACTTGAATTCAATAGTCTTCTTCATATAAGAACCAGCACAAGAAGTATCGAGCATGGATTGATCATTATGAGAAAGCCGAGCATAAAAATTCTGAATGATAACATCTCTCGGAATGTCATGATTGGGGCATGAATATAACATTGACTTAAGCTTCCCCCAAGCTAGAGCGATGCTTTCTCCTTCACGAGGCCAAAAATTATATATATAATTCCGATCATGATGAACTAGATGCATGGGATAAAACTTTTGATGGAATTCCAGTTGCAAACGATTCCAGTTCCACGATCCAAGATCATCACATAGCCTATACCATGTCAATGCTTTTCCCTTCAAAGATAAAGGGAAAACCTTCTTCTTAACTTCATCTCCGGGTAAACCTGCGGGCTTAAATAATCCACAGATTTCGTTCACATATAAAAGGTGCATATCAGGATGTTCAGTTCCATCTCCTGCATAAGGTTTAGCAAGCAGTTGTTCTACCATACCCGAAGGAATTTCATAAGTAATATTTTCAGTAGGTGCAGTAGGTTGAGGGGCAACTAATTGTGGTTCCGGTCGAGGTGAAGATACCCCGAACAAACCCCTCAAAGGATTGTTTTCCATAGTAGGAAGTAGCAATAAATTTCAGCACGTAGTATAAGTTTTTCTTTACTGTTTTCCACTTACCAAGAGCGCTTCACTCCCTGGCAACGGCGCTAGAAAAGAGTCTTCATGACCCACAAGTATAGGGGATCAATCGTAGTCCTTTCGATAAGTAAGAGTGTCGAACCCAACGAGGAGCAGAAGGAAATGACAAGCGGTTTTCAGCAAGGTAATTTCTGCAAGCACTGTAATTGTAGGTAACAAATAGTTTGATAGCAAGATAATTGGCAACAAGCAAGTAATGGTAACGGTAAACAAAGTGCAGCAAGGTAGCCCAATCCTTTTGTGGCAAAGGACAGGCCAGAACAATCTCTAGTAATAGGCAAAGTGTTCTTGAGGGTACACGGGAATTTCATCTAGTCACTTTTATCATGTTGGTTTGATTTGTGTTCGCTACTTTGATAATTTGATATGTGGGTGGACCGGTGCTTGGGTGCTGTTCTTACTTGAACAACCTCCCACTTATGATTAACCCCCTCGCAAGCATCCGCAACTACAAGAAAAGTATTAATATAAAATCTAACCCCTTACGAAGTAGCGCATAAACTAGGGTTTAAGCTTCTGTCACTCTAGCAACCCATCATCTAATAACTACTCCACAATGCATTCCCTTAGGCCCATGAATGGTGAAGTGTCATGTAGTCGACGTTCACATGACACCACTAA
The DNA here is from genome assembly GCA_039707655.1 of Elymus sibiricus. Classification (NCBI taxonomy): domain Eukaryota; kingdom Viridiplantae; phylum Streptophyta; class Magnoliopsida; order Poales; family Poaceae; genus Elymus; species Elymus sibiricus. The sequence goes on along the minus strand of CM077675.1, from coordinate 187,627,654 downwards.
GGGAATCACAACATACATATCATCAAAATATCGAACACATATCAAATTCACATGATTAGTTGCAACATGACTTCTCCCGTGACCTCAAGAACAAAGGTAACTACTCACAAATAATAATCATGCTCAAGATCAGAGGGGTATTAAGTAGCATAATGGATCTGAACATATAATCTTCCACCAAATAAACCATATAGTAATCAACTACGCAAGGTAATCAACACTACTAGTCACCCACAGGTACCAATCTGAGTTTCCGGTACAAAGATTGAACACAAGAGATGAACTAGGGTTTGAGAGGAGATGGCATTGTTGTAGATGTTGATGAAGATTGGCCTCCCAAAGATGAGAGGGGTGTTGGTGATGACGATAGCTTCGATTTCCCCCTCCGGGAGGGAAGTTCCCCCGACGGAATCGCTCCGCTGGAGGGCAAAAGTGCTCTTGCCCAAGTTCCGCCTAGAGGCGGTGGTGCTTCGTCCTGAAAGTCCTCCTCTGATTTTGTCTAGGTCAAATGTGACTATATACCAGAAGATGGGCTCCGGAGGTGGGCCGAGGTGGCCACGATACACCAGGGCGCGCCCAGGGGGGTCTGGCGTGCCCTGGTGGGTTGTGCCCACCTGGCTGGCCCCCTCCAGTAGTTTTCTGCTCCAGTATTTTTTATTAAATACAAAAATAATCTCCGTAAAGTTTCAGCTTCATTGGAGTGGTGTAGAATAGGTATCTCTGATGTGCTTTTCTTAGGTCCAGAATTCCAGCTGCCGGTATTCTCCCTCTTTGTGTAAACCTTGCATATTATGAGAGAAAAGGCATTAGAATCACTCCCTAAAGCATTATTATTCAACAAAACATAGTAAATAACAGTAGGAAATCATGATGCAAAATGGACGTATCACCTGCCGGAGGGGGGATCGATCACGAAGGGCCTCTTCATCAACCTTGTTGTCCTCATGATGATGTGTGAGTAGTTCACCACAGACCTACGGGTCCATAGTTAGTACCTAGATGGCTAACTTAGTCTCTTTTGATCTTTAATACAATGATCATCGCATCTTCACATTGATCTATCCGATGTGATTCTTTTGTATGGTGTGGTTGTTGGGATCCGATGAATTGTGGGTTTACGTTTCAGATTATTCATGAAAAATATTTGAGTCACCTCTGAATATTATGATTCTTATTTGCATGATCATTATAGCTTCGTAAATCTCTCCGATCTATTGAGATAGTTTGGCCAACTAGATTGATATTTCTTCTGTGAGAGGGGTGCGTTGTAGTGGGTTCAATCTGGCAGTGCTCTATATCCCAGTGACAGAAGGGGACAAGACACGTCTTTGTATTGTTGCCACTAAGGATAAAACAATGGGGTTAGTTCATATTAATTGAATTCTCTTTGTCTACATCATGTCAATGTTCTCCAAGCATTACTCTGTTTTACTTAATACTCTAGATGCATGCTGGATAGCGGTCGATGGGTGGAGTAATAGTAATAGGTGCAGGCAGGAGTTAGCCTATTTGCTTATGGACGTGATGCCTATATACACATGATTATTGTCGTGAATACCACATAACTATGCGCTTTTCTATCAATTGCCCAACAGTAATTTGTTTACCCACCATATGCTTACTTTCATGAGAGATGCCGCTAGGGAAAACTATGGCCCCCGGGTCTATTCACTTATATATTTATAAACTCGACAATACCTTACTGTTCTTATTTACCTTTTATTTTATTTTGCAATTTACAATTATCTACTATTATCTACACACTTCACCTGCTTGCAAAAAACGAGATCAAGGGGATTGACAACCCTTTTGCCCGCATTGGGTGCAAGTTGTTTGCTCTTTTGTGTGCAGCCGCTGAAGACGGTTGTGGATTGATATTCCTATTGGTTCAATAAACATTGGTTTCATAACTGAGGGAAATACTTACACATATTGTGTTGAAATTACCCGTTTCTCTTCATGGAAAACCCAACGCAGATCACAAGTATCACACTACACAAAATCCACTTGAAGAAACTGGATGGGGTTGGATACGTCTCCAACGTATCAATAATTTTTTATTGTTCCATGTTATTATATTATCAATCTTGGATACTTTATATGCAATAATATGCTATTTTATATCATTTTTTAGGACTAGCCTATTAACCCAGTGCCTAGTGCCAGTTGTCGTTTTCTGCTTGCTTTTGGTTTTCTAGGAAATCAGTACCAAAGGAGTCCAAACGCTACGAAACTTTTTGATGACTTTTTTCTGCACAAGAGAGACCCTGGAAGCTTCGGTAGGAGACAAGACGAGAAGCGAGGTGACGACAAGGCAACAGGGCGCCCGGGGGGGTTGGCGCGCTCTCATGCCTTGTGGGCCCCACGTGGCTCCGTGTGACCTAATTCCACCTCCATAAATTCTCTAAAATCATAAAAACAACATAGAGTCACCCAAAACAAACTTTCCGCCACTGCAAGTCTCTGTTCTGTCGCGATCCAATCAGGAGACCTTTTCGGTGCCCTACCAGAAGGGGAATCGATCATGGAGGCCGTCTACATCAAACTTGTTGCCTCCATGATGATTTGTGAGTATTCCACCACAGACCTACGGGTCCATAGCTAGTACCTAAATGGTTTTCTCTGTCTCTTTGATCTTCAATACCATGTTCAACGCGATTCTCGCGGTGATCTATGTGATGTAATCCTCTTTTGCGGTGTGTTTGTTGGGATCCGATGAATTGTGGGTTTATGATTAGATTATTCATTGAAAGTAACCGAGTCTCCTATGAATTCTATTATGCATGATTATCATGCCTTCGTATTTCTCTTCGATCTATCGGTTCGGTTTGGCCAACTAGATTGATTTATCTTCAGTGGGAGTGGTGCGTTGTAATAGGTTCAATCTTGCGGTGCTCTATATACGAGTGACAGAAAGGGACAAGAGACACATTTGTGTTGTTGCCATTAAGGATAAAACGACGGGGTCTGAACATATGGCTTGTCTTAATTTGTCTACATCATGTCACCTAGCTCCAAGCATTACTCTGTTTGTCATGAACTTAATACCTAAAGAGGCAAGCATAGAAGCGCTCTCGAAGTGGAGTAATGGTAGTAGATGCAGGATCATTTCGGTGTACTTGTTTATGTATGTGATGCCTATATACATGATCGTTGATGTGAATAACATGTCATAACTATGTGATATTTTGTCAATTGCCCAGCAGTAATTTGTTTACCCACCATATGCTATGTTCAAGAGAGAAGCCTCTAGCGAAAACTATGGCCACCGGGTCTACCTAAGCATAAATACTAAAACCCTAAAAATACCTCGCTGACTTTTATTATTTTCATTTACTTTTTGTATTTGTATTATCTATTTATATTATCTATCTAACAAGTTCGAGGGGCTTAACAACCCTCTTGCCCGCGTTGGGTGCAAGTGTTTGGTTCTGTGTGCGTAGGTGCTGCAGAAGTGAGTTTGCTTGAGTCTCCTATTGGTTCGATAACCTTGGTTCTCACTCAGGGAAATACTTATCTCTACTGTACTGCATCACCCCTCCTCTTCAGGGAAAAACCCAACGCAATGTACAAGTAGCAGGAAGAATTTCTGGCGCCGTTGCCGGGGAGACATTATCAAATTCTTGTCAGGTTCCTTCACACAAATTGTCATTCACTTGTTCTACTTTTTATGTGCCTTCATATTTGCTTGCTTAAAAATATGAAAAACAAAAAAATATTTCTATTTGCTTGCTAGTTTGCTTGATTTGTCGCTATGTCTCAAGAAAACACCAAACTGTGTGACTTTTTAAATACTAGTAATAATGATTTTATTAGTGCTCCCATACCACCCACCACTAGTGCGGAGTTTTCTGATATTAATATTGCATTGCTAAATCTTGTTATGAAAGAACAGTTTTGCGGAAGTCCTAATGAGGATCCTGCTTCACATGTTAATACCTTCGTTGAATTATGGGATATGCAAAAGAAAAAGGATATGGATAATGATGTGGTTAATTTGAAATTATTTGCTTTCTCACTAAGAGATAAAGGTAAAACTTGGTTTTCATCTTTGCCTCGTAATAGTATTGGAACATGGGATAAGTGTAAGAATGCTTTTATTGCCAAGTATTTTCCTCCTGCTAGGATGTTTCTCTCTCAGAAATCAAATTATGAATTTTAAACAACATGAGCAAGAACATGTTGCATAAGCGTGGGAGAGAATGAAATTGATGATTAGAAATTGACCCACTCATGGCTTAAGTTAATGGATGATAATACAGAATTTCTATGTGGGACTAAACTTTGTGTCGAGAAATCTTCTAGATTCTGCTGCAGGTGGTACATTCATGGAAGTTATATTGGGAGAACCTACGAAATTTCTGGATGATATCATGACAAAATATTCTCAATGGCAAACCGAGCGAGCTCCAATTGGTAAGAAGGTAAATTCTGTCGAAGAAATCACTACTTTGTGTGATAAAATGGACTCTCTTATGAATATGGTTGCTAATAAGCATGCCCATGTTGATCCCAATGATGTGCCACTATCTACTTTGATTGAGCAAAATAATGAGTATTGATGTGAATTTTGTCTCTCGGAATAATTTTAACAACAATGCTTATAGAGGGAATTTCAATACTAGACCGTATCCCGGTAATTCCTCTAATAATTATGGTAATTCCTATGGTAATTCATCCAATAATAATAGGATACCCTCTGATCTTGAGAACACCATTAAAGAATTTATTGGTTCTCAAAAGATTTTCAACACTATGGTAGAAGAGAAACTACATAAAGTTGATGATATGGCTAGAAACATGGATAGAATTGCTCATGATGTGGAAACTCTTAAAAATAAAAATTTGCCACCTAAGCATGATATTAATGATTGGTGTTTCTCCTATTGAATCTTTGTTTACTGATACGTCCATTTTGCATCATGATTTCTTATTCATATTTACGTTATCCTTGTCCATCATGTTCTTTTTCTCTGAATGTGCAAGGTACATCACAAAGAGGGAATTATCTGGAAACTGGAATTCTGGACCGGAAAACCGAGTAAAAGGCAAAAAAATCACCAGACTCCAAATGACCTGAAATTTCACGGGGAATTTTTATTGAATATATATAAATTTCTGGGCCAAAAATATACCAGAGGGAGGCCACCAGCCAGGCACAAGCCAACAGGGTGCCCCCCAGGCTGCGCCCTGATGGCTTGTGGGGCCCTGGCTGGCCTCCCGACACCCCTTTTCTCCTATATGGTGTCTTTTACCCTAGAGAAAACCATAAGCAATCTTTCGGGACGAAGCGCCGCCGTCTCAAGGCGAAAACCTGGGTAGATGCCCTTTTGCACTTCGGCAGACAGATTCTACCGGGGAAATTCCTCTCTGGGAGGGGGAGATCGAAGCCATCGTCATCACCAACACTTCCTCCTTCGTGGGAGGACCAATCTTCATCAACATCTTCACCAGCTCCATCTCATCCCCAACCCTAGTTCATCTCATGTATTCAATCTTTGTCTCAAAACCTCATATTGGTACCTGTGGGTTGCTAGTTGCGTTGATTACATCTTGTAGTTGATGCTTGTTGGATTACTTGGTGGAAGAAATTATGTTCAGATCCTTAATTATTATTATTGCACCTCTGATCTTGAACATGTTGATGAGGTGTGAGTTGTTACTATTGTTCCTAAGGACATGGGACAAGTCTTGTTATAAGTAGTCATGTGAAGTTGGTATTCGTTCGATATTTTGATGATATGTATGTTGTTACTTCTCTTAGTGGTGCCATGTGAACGTCGACTACATGACACTTCACCATGCTATGGGCCTAAGGGAAGTCATTGTGGAGTAACAAGTAGATGATGGGTTTCTAGAGTAACAAAAGCTTAAACCCCAGTTTATGCGTTGCTTCGTAAGGTGCTGATTTGGATCCACATGTTTCATGCAATGGTTAGATTTATCTTAATTCCTCTTTCGTAGTTGCGGATGCTTGCGAGAGGGGGTAATCATAAGTAGGTTGTTAGTTGAAGTAAGAACAACACCTTAGCACCGGTCCACCCACATATCAAATTATCAAAGTAGCGAACGCGAATCAACTCAACATGATGAACATGATTAGACAGAATTCCCATGCGTCCTCGGGAGCGCTTGCTTAATATAAGAGTACTTTCAGGCCTATCCTTTGCTATAAAAAGGATTGGGCTACCTTGATGCACCTTTGCTACTACTGGTACTTGTCACCTGTTACGAACTATCTTGCTACAAAACTATCTACTATCGTTACTCACAGGACTTGCAGAGAATACCTTGCTGAAAACCGCTTGTCATTTTCTTCTGCTCCTCGTTGGGTTCGACACTCTTACTTATCGAAAGGACTACGATTGATCCCCTATACTTGTGGGTCATCAAGACTCTTTTCTGGCGTCGTTACCGGGGAGTGAAGCCCCTTTGGTATGTGGAATTGGTAAGGAAACATTTTCTATACATGCTGAAATTTACTGTTGCTTGACGCTATTAACGGTCACCCTTTGAGTGGCTTGTTCGGGGCATCTTCGCCCCAAACTGAAGATGCAGAAATTGTTCCTCAACATGTTGAACCTACTAAAAATATTTATTATGAGATTCCTTCGAGTATGCTTGAAAAACTCTTATCACATCCATATGATGGAATGACTCACCCTGATTACCACTTGATATTTGTTGATGAAGTTTGTGGATTATTTCAGCTTGCAGGGTTGTCTGGAGACAAAGTTAAGAAGAAAGTTTTCCCTTTATATTTTGAGGGAAATGCATTAATGTGGTACAGGCTATTGGGCGATATTGGATCATGGGACTAGAATCGCTTGAAGTTTGAATTTCATCAGAAGTTTTATCCTATGCATCTAGTTCATCGTGATCGGAACTTTATTTATAATTGCTGGCCTCGTGAAGGGGAAAGTATCGCTCAAGCTTGGGGGAGGCTTAAATATATGATGCACACCTTCCCCAACCATGAGATATTAAGAAACACTATTATGCAAAATTTCTATGCTCGGCTTTCTCATGATGATCAAGTACTCCTCGATTCTTCTTCTACTGGTTCCTTCATGAATAGGACTATTGAATTCAAATGGGATCTTCTGGAAAGAATTAAACGCAACTCTGAAGATTGGGAATTCGACAAAGGTAAAGAGTCAGGTATAAAGCTTAAGTTTGATTATGTTAAATCTTTTATGGAAACTGATGCTTGCTATAAGTTGAGTAATAAATATGGCCTTGACTCTAAGATAGTAGCTTCTTTCTATGAATCATTTGCTACTCATGTTGATCTCCCTAAGGAGAAGTGGTTTAAATACCATCCACCCATTGAAAAGCAATTAGAGAAACATATTAAAATTGAGAAGGAAGAAATAATTGTGAGCCATGTTGATCCAATTGTTCCTACTGCTTACATTGAGAAGCCACCTTTCCCTATTAGAATTAAGGAACACGCTAAAGCTACAACTGTGGTTAACAAAAGTCATGCTAGGACACCTACACCTCCTGAACAAATAAATGTTGAGCCTAAAGTTGCTATGGTTAAAGATTTGCTAGTTGATAACATTGATGGTCAAGTTATTTACTTTTGTGGTGAAGCTGCTAGAATTGCAAAACTTGCTAGAAATGCGCAAGATGAATTAGATAAAAATAAACCAGTTGTTGGCATGCCTGTAGTTTCAGTTAAAAATTGGAGATCATTGTTATCACGGCTTGTGTGATATTGATGCTAGTGTTAGCGCTATACCTTTTACCCTATATCAAGAAATTATGAAGGACATAGCACCATCTGAGCTTGAGGACATTGATGTTACTATTAAACTTGCAAATAGAGACACTATTACACCACTTGGGATTGTTAGAGATGTTGAGGTCTTGTGTGGAAAATTCAAGTACCCTACTGATTTTCTAGTACTTGGTTCAGAACAAGATAACTTTTGTGCCATTATTTTTGGTAGACCTTTCTTGAATACTGTTAATGCTGAAATTAATTGTGTTACTGATAAGGTTAAAGTAAGCTTTGACGATGTGTGTCATGAATTTAATTTCTCCAAGTTTAGTAAACAACCACATTAGAAGAATTGCCAAGCAAAGATGAGATCATTGGTCTTGCTTTTATTGTCGTACCTCCTACTGATCCTTTAGAACAACATTTACTAGACCATGAAAATGATATGCATATGGATGAGAGAAATGAAATAGATGACATATTTCTTAAACAAACGCATATTCTTAAACACAACTTACCGGTTGATATTTTAGGGGATCCCCCTCCACCCAAGGGAGATCCCGTGTTTGAGTTAAAGACTTTACCCGATACTTTGAAATATGCCTACCTTGATGAAAAGAAGATATATCCTATTATTATCAGTGCTAACCTTTCAGAGCATGAAGAAAAGAGATTACTTAAAACTCTGAAGAAGCACCAGGCTGCTATTGGATATACTATCGATGATCTTAAAGGCATTAATCCCACTCTATGTCAGCATAAGATTAATATGGAACCGAATGCTAAACCTGTCGTCGATCATCAACGCCGCTTAAACCCTAAGATGAAGGAAGTGGTAAGAACTGAAATACTAAAGCTTCCGGAGGCAGGTATAATTTATCCTATTGCTGATAGTAGGTGGGTAAGTCATGTTCATTGTGTTCCTAAGAAAGGAGGAATAACTGTTGTTCCTAATGATAAAAATGAACTTATCCCACAAATAATAGTAACTGGTTATAGGATGGTGATTGATTTTAGGAAATTAAACAAAGCTACTAGGAAAGATCATTACCCTTTACCTTTTATCGATCAAATGCTAGAAAGATTATCTAAGCATACACACTTTTGCTTTCTTGATGGATATTCTGGTTTTTCTCAAATACTCTTGATAACCCACAAGTGTAGGGGATTGTTTGTAGCCTTTTTCGATAAATAAGAGTGTCGAACCCAACGAGGAGCTAAAGGTAGAACAAATATTCCCTCAAGTTCTATCGACCACCGATACAACTCTACGCACACTTTAACGTTTGCTTTAACTAGAACAAGTATGAAACTATTTTGTAGGTGATAGGATAGTTTGCACGAATAAAACTAGAAGTACTTTGCAGGAATAAAACTATGAGTAAAAAGCAAGATAATAAAAGTTAGTTGTTTAGTACAAAGTTTTTGTCAAACAAGAAGGTCATTTGTCCCTAGGCAATTGATAACTAGACCGGTGATCATTCTTGTAATTTTATATGAGGGAGAGGCATGAGCTAACATACTTTCCGTACTTGGATCATATGCACTTATGATTGGAACTCCAACAAGCATCCGCAACTACCAAAGATCATTAAGGTAAAACCCAACCATAGCATTAAGTATCAAGTCCTCTTTACTCCCATATGCAACAACCCACCTACTCGGATTTGTGCTTGTCACTCACGCCACCCACCATAAGCAAGTTATGAACACATTGCAAAACCCTATAGCGGGGATCCCTCACGTTTGCGCGAGACGGAGGCCACCGTAGGACAACATCATAATAAAATATACACTCATACCATCCACGATCATCAATTAGCCCATAGGACAAAACAGATCTTCTCAAACATCATAGGATAGCCACATATCATTGGGAAATAATATATGGAGTTGAGCACCATGTTTAAGTAGAGATTACAACAGGGAAGAGAGGTGTTACACCGCTGCATAGAGGGGGAGAGAGTTGGTGTTGACGGCGGCGAAGTTGTTGGTGTAGATCGCCGTCACGATGATTGCCCCGGCGGCGTTCCGGTGCCACCGGGAGAGAGGGGGAGAGAGCCCCCTCCTTCTTCTTCTTCCTTTGCCTCCCCCCTAGATGGGAGGAGAGTTACCCCTCTGGTCCATGGCCTCCATGGCAGCGGAGGGGCAGGAGCCCCTCCGAGATTGGATCTCCCTCTCTGTTCTCTTCTGTTTTTCGTTCCTGTTTTCTGGCCGAAAACCGTTTCTTATATTCCCGGAGATCTGTAACTCCGATTGCGCTGAGATTTTAACACGATTTTTTCCGGATATAAGCTTCCTTGCGCCCGAAGTAGAGCTCCAACCGACTTACGAGGTGAGCACAAGACATCACCACGCGCCTGGTCCCTCGGGCTTGCCCCGGTGTCTTGTGGTGGCTGTGGGCCTCCTTTTTCGTTGATTCCACCTCCAAAAAAATCACTAATATTCCAAAACAATTCTTCGTAAATTTTTATCGCGTTTGGACTTCGTTTGATATGGATATTCTGTGAAAAAAAAACACACAAAAAATAGGAACTGTCACTGGGCACTGGATCAATATGTTAGTCCAATAAATCATATAAAATGTTGCCAAAAATATGTGAAAGTTGTATAATATTGGCATGAAACGATCAAAAATTATAGATACGACGGAGACGTATGAACATCCCCAAGCTTAATTCCTGCTCGTCCTCGAGTAGGTAAATGATAAAAAAAATAATTTTTGATGTGAAATGCTACCTAGCATAATCTTGATCGTATATCTAATCATGGCATGAATATTAAGACATGAGTGATTCAAAGCAATAGTCTATAATTTGACATTAAGACATTAATACTCAGGCATCCCAACAAACAATCACGTCTTTCAAAATATCAAGGCTCAAGAGCGCTATCCCTACAAAATCATATAGCCTTGTCATGCTCTGTCTTCTTAACACAAAGTATAAATCATGTACTACCCCGGTGTCAGCCAAGCAATTGGTTCATACTTTTTAACGCGCTTCAGCATTTTCAACCCTCACGCAATACATGAGCGCAAGCCATGGATATAGCACTATGGGTGGAATAGAATGCGGTGGTAGACATTAATATAGAGAAGACAAAAAGGAAGATAGTCTCACATCGAAGCGGCTAATCAACGGGCTATGGAGATGCCCATCAATTGATATCAATGCGAGGAGTAGGGATTGCCATGCAACGGATGCACTAAGAGCTATAAGTGTATGAAAGCTCAAACTGAAACTAAGTTGGTGTGCATCTAACTCTATAATGAGAACTTCCCACTAGTATATGAAAGTGACAACATAGGAGACTCTCTATATGAAAAACATGGTGCTACTTTGAAGCACAAGTGTGGAATTAGCATGCCCCTTATCTCTTTGTCTCTCTTTTTTTTCTTTTTTTTCTTCTTTTTTTTCTTCTTTTTTTCTTCTCTTTTTTTTATATTTGTCCGGAGCCTCATCCCGACTTGTGGGGGAATCATAGTTTCCATCATCCTTTCCTCACTGGGACATGCTCTAATAATGAATAATGATGATCATCACACTTCTATTTACTTACAACTCGATAGTAGAACAAAGTATGACTCTATATGAATGCCTCTGGCAATGATCTAGCGTAGCAAAGATATCAAAAAACGGAAAAGCCATGGAAACATCATGCTAGCTATCTTACGATCATGTAAAGCAATATGACAATGAATGCTCAAGTCATCAAAACGGAAGCGGTGGAATTTGCATGGCAATATATCTCGGAATGGCTATCGAAATGCCATGATAGGTAAGTATGGTGGCTGTTTTGAGGAAGATATGATAAGGCTTATGTGTGATAGAGCGTATCATATCACGGGGTTTGGATGCACCGGCGAAGTTTGCACCGACTCTCGAGGTGAGAAAGGGCAATGCACGGTACCATAGAGGCTAGCAAATTGCGGAAAGGTAAGAGTGCGTATAATCCATGGACTCACATTAGTCATAAAGAACTCACATACTTATTGCAAAAGTTTATTAGCCCTCGAAGCAAAGTATTACTACGCATGCTCCTAGGAGGGAGGTTGGTAGGAGTTAACCATCGCGCGCCCCCGACCTTCACACAAAGATAGACAATCAAGGATAAATTGTGCTCCAACTTCCTGGTATAACGGGAGACTATACGTGCATGTTTCGGAAATCACAAACCTTAACACCAATATCTTACTAAACACGATCATCCACTAGTACCTCCCACATATTATGATCTCTATACCGCAAAACTATTGCAAGGAATCAAACATATCATATTCAGTGATCCATAAGTTTTATGTAGGATTTTATGACTAACCATGCAAATGACCAATTCCTGTTGACTCTCTAAATAGATATAAGTGAACCAAGAGAGTTTAATTATTTCTACAAAAGACCATGCTCTAATAAATATAAGTGAAGCAAAAGAGCATTCTACAAATAACGGTTTTCTATGTTAAGAGAAACAGGCAATCCAAACTTCAAATGATATAAGGGAAGCACATGAAGCATTCTATAAAGCCATACTCAAAAGATATAAGTGAAGTGCAATGAGCATTCTATAAATCAACCATGGACTATCTCATACCAGCATGGTGCATAAAAGAAAAGTGAAAACTAAACACAAAAGACGCTCCAAGATTTACACATATCACATGAACGAAACGAAAACGAAAACATACCGATACTTGTTGAAGAAAGATGGGATGCCTTCCGGGGCATCCCCAAGCTTAGAAGCTTGAGTCTCCTTGGATATTTACTTGGGGTGCCTTGGGGATCCCCAAGCTTGAACTCTTGCCTCTCCTCCTTCTCCTCATATCGAGACCTCCTCGATCTTTGAACACTTCATCCACACAAAACTTAACAGAAAACTGGTGAGATCCGTTAGTATAATAAAGCAAATTACTACTTTAAGTACTGTTGCAAACCCATTTATATTTTATATTTGCATTATCCCTGCTGTATTATAACTTCGCCATGGCTTATACCACTGATAAAATCGATAGTTTCATCAAAACAAGCAAAACAATGCATCAAAAATTGAATCTGTCTTAAATAGGACAGTCTGTAGTAATCTGAAACATTAGGAAGAAAAAAACATTTTGTATATACATACTGTGTAAAAATTTCAAAAACTTTTGACATTCCAGTAAAAAATGTAAATTCACGCACTATAGCCAAAGTTTTTGTTTTTACACCGCACATACCAACAAGCAATCTAATCATCCTAAAGGCAAATCTTGGCACATTATTTCTATAATACAATGGATTTGTACAAGGGGATAATTATTTTTGTTGAAAAGTTGTTGTGATTCAAGATTCAAAAAGTTTCCATGGGCATGAACAAAGATCAAGGCTAGCCCCCACTTCAACGATGCTCATCATCTCTCTCACTTTCACCTTTATGTTTGTGAAGTTTTATGTTCCCCTCTATATTTTTTTGTGTTTAAAATTTATAAAAGCACTCAACAGAATAAAATGACTCTCTAAAACTTCCAGGTTGTCTCCCTGGCATCACTTTCTTTAAAGCCATTAAGCTAGGCATAAAGTGCTCAAGTAATGGATCCACCCGGATCCCAAGGTATATCAAAGCCAATTTTAATTAACAATGATTTGTAATTTAGTAGTGAGCACAAAGCAACATATATCATGCAATGACGAATTCTAACTCTCTTCCTATGCATCGGCATGTCATAAAAGAACAATTCATGCACATCAAGTAAAGGCCAATGCATAGTATAAACAGTTTCTTGCAATTTTATCGTATTGGAAACATAAAGAGGTGGAGATGTAGTTCCTCTCTCATAATAATTTCAAGTAGGAGCAGCAAGCACATGCATATTATATTCATCAAAATCATCATGTGTAGTAGCAAAACGCAACCCATCAATATAATCCTTAATAAGAGCAAACTTCTCCGATATAGTGTAGTTGGGAGAATTCAAGAAGATAATAGGACTATCGTGTGTGGGTGCAATAGCAACAATTTCATTCTTAACATAAGGAACTATAGCAAGTTCATCTCCATAAGCATAATTCATATTGGCATCTTGGCCACAGGCATAGCAAGCATCAAGTTCATCAAAAAGGGATATTTCAAAAGAATCCACAGGATCATAGCAATTATCATAGCATTCATCCTTCGGTAAGCACGAAGGAAATTAAATAATGTATGAGTTGAAGAGTTACTCTCATTAGAAGGTGGGCATGGGTAGCTAATCCCCTCTTCCTCCTTTTGTTCTTCGCTCTCATCTTCATCTTTTACATCTAATGAGCTCATAATTTCAGCAACTTCCTCTTCCATAGATTCCTGCAAAGTATTAGTCTCCTCCAAGGCAGCGGTCATTCTTTCAATAAATTCTTTAACATAAGCATCAGAAGCATAATTTTCATAGCAATATTTGAGTACGGCAAAATTTTCAGACTTGTAAAGAGTAGCATCACACTTTTCAATCAAAGAAACAATTTCATAAGCACCCTTAAAAGCAACAAATTCTTCAATTTGTTCAACATCATAATAACAATAGGCCTCCTTGGTATAAGAGGATAGTATTTCATTATCATTAAACACACATTGGTAGGGAAGGTGTTTTTTAGTTTCTTCAGAACAACAAGTAAAATCATGTAATTCTCATAAATTCCAAGCATAGCACAACAAAGTATTAATTTGTTGCCACAAGAGTTTCCCTTTTTGAGATATGCGGTGTCGCACATAATGAGCATGCTCATTTAATGATTTTCCCTCAACTAAGCTAGTTGGGTTTTCAGCACGAGCACAAATGGATCGAAGATGATCCAAGTAATATTCTTCGGTAGTACGGAACACTAGTGGTTCCTCAACTTTTGGAGCAGCAAGTACATCTAATTTATTTGGTATTTTGCATTTCCTACCCATATCTAAAGATAGAAAACAAGAGCAGAAAATAAAAACTACTTAGTGATAAAGCAAACAAGCACACACGATAATATTCACCCCACGCTATTGCTCCCCGGCAACAGCACCAGAAAAAGGTCTTGATAACCAACAAGTGTAGGGGATCGTTTGTAGCCTTTTTCGATAAATAAGAGTGTCGAACCCAACGAGGAGCTAAAGGTAGAACAAATATTCCCAAGTTCTATCGACCACCGATACAACTCTACGCACACTTTAACGTTTTCTTTACCTAGAACAAGTATGAAACTATTTTGTAGGTGATAGGATAGTTTGCACGAATAAAAGTAGAAGTACTTTGCGGGAATAAAACTACGAGTAAAAAGCAAGATAATAAAAGTTAGTTGTTTAGTAGATTTTTTTTGTCAAACAAGAAGGTCATTTGTCCCTAGGCAATTGATAACTAGACCGGTAATCATTTTTGTAATTTTATATGAGGGAGAGGCATGAGCTAACATACTTTCCGTACTTGGATCATATGCACTTATGATTGGAACTCTAGCAAGCATCCGCAACTACCAAAGATCATTAAGGTAAACCACAACCATAGCATTAAGTATCAAGTCCTCTTTACTCCCATATGTAACAACCCACCTACTCGGATCTGTGCTTCTGTCACTCATGCCACCCACCATAAGCAAGTTATGAACACATTGCAACACCCTACAGCGGGGATCCCTCACGTTTGCGTGAGACGGAGGGCACCGTAGGACATCATCATAATAAAATATACACTCATACCAACCACGATCATCAATTAGCCCATAGGACAAAACGGATCTACTCAAACATCATAGGATAGCCACATATCATTGGGAAATAATATATGGAGTTGAGCACCATGTTTAAGTAGATATTATAGTGGGGAAGAGAGGTGTTACACCGCTGCATAGAGGGGGAGAGAGTTGGTGTTGACGGCGGCGAAGTTGTTGGTGTAGATCGCCGTCACGATGATTGCCCCGGCGGCGTTCCGGTGCCATTGGGAGAGAGGAGGAGAGAGCCCCCTCCTTCTTCTTCTTCCTTGGCCTCCCCCCTAGATGGGAGGAGAGTTCCCCCTCTGGTCCATGGCCTCCATGTCGGCGGAGGGGCAGGAGCCCCTCCGAGATTGGATATCCCTCTCTGTTCTCTTCTGTTTTTTGTTCCTGTTTTCTGGCCAAAAACTGTTTCTTATATTCTCGGATATTCGTAACTCCGATTGCGCTAAGATTTTAACACGATTTTTTTCCGGATATAAGCTTCCTTGCGCCCGAAGTAGAGCTCCAACCGACTTACGAGGTGAGCACAAGACATCACCACGCGCATGGGCCCTCGGGCTTGCCCCAGTGTCTTGTGGTGGCTGTGGGCCTCCTTTTGCATTGATTCCACCTCCCTAAAATCACAAATATTCCAAAACAATTCTCCGTAAAGTTTTATTGCGTTTGGACTTCGTTTGATATGGATATTCTGCGAAACAAAACTCACACAAAAAACAGGAACTGGCACTAGGCACTGGATCAATATGTTAGTCCAATAAATCATATAAAATGTTGCCAAAAATATGTGAAAGTTGTATAATATTGGCATGAAACAATCAAAAATTATAGATACGACGGAGACGTATCAAATACCCGTGTCAAAAGAGGATCAAGAGAAAACTACTTTTACCTGCCCTTTTGGAACGTATGCTTATAGACGTATA
The DNA here is from genome assembly GCA_039707655.1 of Elymus sibiricus. NCBI lineage: Eukaryota > Viridiplantae > Streptophyta > Magnoliopsida > Poales > Poaceae > Elymus > Elymus sibiricus. The sequence goes on along the minus strand of CM077675.1, from coordinate 187,611,314 downwards.
CCTTTTGGTTTATGGAATGCACCTGCTACTTTTCAAAGATGTATGACTGCGATATTCTATGATTTTTCTGAAAAGATTGTTGAGGTTTTCATGGATGATTTCTCTGTTTATGGAACTTCTTTTGGTGATTGCTTGACCAACCTTGATCGAGTTTTGCAAAGATGTGAAGAAACTAATCTTGTCTTAAATTGGGAGAAGTTCCATTTTATGGTGAATGAAGGCATAGTGCTTGGGCATAAAATTTCTGAACGAGGTATTGAAGTGGACAAGGCTAAGGTTGACGCAATTGAGAAAATGTCGTGCACAAAATATATCAAAGGTATAAGAAGTTTCCTTGGTCATGCTGGTTTTTATAGGCGGTTCATCAAAGATTTCTCAAATATTTCTAGGCCTTTAACTAATATTCTTCAAAAAGATATTCCTTTTGTTTTTGATGATGATTGTGTAGAAGCTTTTGATATCTTTGATTTCTGCACCCATTGTTCAACCACCTGATTGGAACTTGCCATTTGAAATTATGTGTGATGCTAGTGATTATGTTGTTGGTGCTGTTCTAGGGCAAAGAGTAGACAAGAAATTGAATGTTATTCATTATGCTAGTAAAACTCTAGACGCTGCCCAAAGAAATTATGCCACCACTGAAAAGGAATTTTTAGCAGTTGTCATTGCATGTGATAACTTTAGGCCTTATATTGTTGATTCAAAAGTAACTATTCACACGGATCATGCTGCTATTAAATACCTTATGGAAAAGAAAGATGCTAAGCCTAGACTTATTCGGTGGGTGCTTTTGCTTCAAGAATTTGATTTGCATATTGTTGATAGAAAGGGACCTGAGAACCCAGTAGCAGATAACTTGTCTAGAATGGAAAATGTTCTTGATGACCCACTACCTATTGATGATAATTTTCCTGATGAACAACTTGCTGCTATAAATACTTCACGTAGTACTCCTTGGTATGCTGATTATGCTAATTATATTGTCGCTAAATATATTTCGCCTAGTTTCACTTATCAACAAAAGAAAAAAAAATATGATTTACGACATTACTTTTGGGATGACCACATCTTTATAAAGAAGGAGTAGATGGTGTTATTAGACGTTGTATACCAGAGCATGAACATGAACAGATCTTAAGGAAGTGCGATTCTGAGCCTTACGGAGGACACCATGCGGGTGACAGAACTGCACACAAGGTATTACAATCCGGTTTTTATTGGCCTACTCTTTTCAGAGATGCTCGTAACTATGTCCTTTCATGTAATGAATGTCAAAGAGTTGGTAACATTGGTAAACGTCAGGAAATGCCTATGAACTATTCACTTGCCATCGAACCATTCGATGTTTGGGGTTTTGACTCTATGGGACCTTTTCCTTCCTCAAATGGGTATACTCATGTTTTAGTTGCTGTTGATTACATTACTAAGTGGGTAGAGGCTATTCCAACTAGTAGTGCTGATCATAAAACTTCTATTAAAATGCTTAAGGAAATTATTTTTCTGAGGTTTGGAGTCCCTAGATACTTAATGACTGATGGTGGTTCACATTTTATTCATGGTGCTTTCCCTGAACTTCTAGCTAAATATGATGTTAACCATAGAATTGCATCACCATATCATCCTCATTCTAGTGGCCAAGTTGAGTTGAGCAATCGAGAAATAAAACTAATCTTGCAAAAGACTGTCAATAGGTCTAGAAAGAATTGGTCTAAGAAATTAGATGATGCTCTTTGGGCTTACAGAACTGCTTATAAGAACCCCATGGGGATGTCCCCATATAAAATGGTGTATGGAAAAGCTTGGCATTTGCCTCTTGAACTAGAACATAAGGCTTATTGGGAAATTAAGGAACTGAATTATGATTTTAAACTTGTCGTTGAAAAGAGGCTATTTGATATTAGCTCACTAGATGAATGGAGGACACAAGCCTATGAAAATGCTAAGTTATTTAAAGAAAAAGTCAAAAGGTGGCATGACAAAAGGATTCAAAAGCAGGAATTCAATGTAGGAGACCTTGTGCTTTTGTACAATTCTCGTTTCAGATTTTTTGCAGGAAAACTCTTATCCAAATGGGAAGGTCCATATGTTGTCGAAGAGGTCTACCACTCCGGTGCTATAAAACTTAATAACTTCGAAGGCAAAAACCCGAGAGTGGTGAATGGGCAAAGAATCAAGCATTATATTTCAGGTACACCCATTAATGAAGAGACTAATGTCATCCAAGTAGTAACACCGGAGGAACACATACGAGAGGCCTTTTGGAACACTCCAGAAACCTGAAAAAAGAGGTAGGTATGTGGTACGGTAAGTAAAGCGACTCCAAAAATTCCAAAAAATAATTTCTGTTGGTTTTAGTATTTTAGAAAAATTCGAAAAATAAAACGGAATCAAGGGGACCCACGAGGGAGGCACAAGCCAACAGGGCCCCCCCCCTCGAGCGTGCCCTGATGGCTTGTGCGGCCCTAGTGTGCCTCCCCGACTCTGATTTCTTCCCAAACACGTATTCTGACCTAGAAAAAATCATTATATATACTCCCGTGTGTTTTGACCACTGCATCGTGAGTTTCTCCTCTGTTCTTGTTTCGAGCTGTTTTCTGACAGATCTAGATCGCCATGACTTCCCCAAGTTCATCTAAAGACAAGTTCTTCGAGAAGGTCATCAACCCCTACTTGCCGGAGGTGATGAAGCACCCTCAAGCCATTAAGATGCGTGAAGGGGTGCTCCACATCCGGGATGTCCAAGGTCCCAAGAAGGAGGGAAGTGACAAGGCCAGGCTTGCAGAAGTGGAGCAGGAGATGTTCAAGTGCCAAGGGATGGTTGAACATGGTCTGAGTACCAATCACTCTATGATCAGGGACTTCATCCGCGAGAACAAGATTGACACCAGGAGCGTGGGAGAAGCTCTATTCAAGCTTCAAGAGCGGATCGAGCACCTCCAAGATCAAATCTATGAACTTCAAATCCAGAACTGTGAGTATGAATCTAGGTTTAAAAGGATGAGCCTCACTGCTGATTTCAGGACTCTGGAGACAAGAGTTCCTTTCCATGATGGGGAACCTATGCCCTGGAAGATGGAGGATTTTCGCACACCACCACCATCACCGAAGAACACTTGAGTACATGGGTATGGGCACAACCCCTAGCTTGTTCCAAGCTTGGGGAGGCACCCCGGTATCGTATCACCATCACTTTTTACCATCACCTTTTATTTTAGTTTGATTCTTAGTTATTTCGTGGTTTAGAGAAATAAAAGTTTCAGATTTGCTTTGCTTAGGATTTTGCTTTGAGTTCTACCTATCATTGTAACCGAGTGTGAGAGTTATGTAATAAAGATTAGTTGAGTCCGTGTGCTTTACTCCCTTGCACGAATCATCATAGCATGGCAATAAAAAGAATAGTAAAGATCATATGCTTATCCCGTGGGAAGTAATGACTTCACATAAAAAGAAAGTATGAGCTATGAAAAATGTTGGGAATAGAACAAACATAACTTTAGTTATTGTTATAATCTATGCAAGATTATGATAGAGAAGAGAAGATCCACATACAAATCCACTATCTTGGACATCATCTATGATTGCGTACCCTCACCAAATATTAAATAATGATCCAATGTTAAAATTGGACATGGAAGACAACCTAATGGTCATGATTGCTTACATTTGCATAGAAGTTCTATAGTCATGGATCCATTAACACGTGATGTTTCCTTTAGATCTTTTGCTAGCCAAAACTTCCACACCAAGTAGAGATACTACTTGTGCATCTATAACCCTTTAAACCCAGTTTCTTCCGTTAGAGTCCACCTTACTTACCTATGGATTGAATAAGATCCTTCAAGTAAGTTGTCATTGGTGCATAAGCAATAAAAATTGCTTTTAATCATGTATGATCTTTTATTGAAAAGGAAAATAAGCTTTGTACGATCTTGTGATTGTGAAGAAATAAAAGCGACAGAGTGCATAATAAAGTTCGCTATCACAAGGGGCAATATAAAGTGAAGTTCCTTTGTATTAAGAGATTGCACATTTAATCAAATAAAAGCGCATGACAACCTCTGCTTCCCTCTGTGAAGGTTCTATCTCTTACTTTCATAAAGCTCTCACTTTTACACAATAGCCATTAATATCTTCCCTTCTTTTAATTTATAAACTCTCTTAGTGGCAAGCGTCACATGTTGAGGAAAGATATGGGTATATATATCTAGTTGAATGTAAGAAATCACGATTCATTATTGTTGACATTATCCTTGAGGTAAATGACTTGGGTGGCAAATGAAGCCCCTATATTCCTATGTGTCCGACAAAAACATTAGCTCCAAAAATATGCAATGAGTGCCAACAATCATAGATGACTAAATGATAGTTGAGTATGTGGGTTTGCTGCAATGAAAGCTCTTATATAGAATCTTCTCTTGAATATGATGAATTGTGATTATCACCATGACCAAAGACACCGTTTGTTGGTTGTCAATAAGGTCTATGCTTCATACTTCAATAATTGTGAATAGATCTTTACTTGTTTATGAGAAGCTATATGATGAAATGCTTGCTGCTATAATGATATTCATGCTACTACCATGCCCGTATTTTGTTTTTATCGGCACCTCTCTCTCAAATTATGTGGTCATTATTTTAGAGTTCGGCTTTCGCTTGAGGACAAGCGAGGTCTAAGCTTGGGGGAGTTGATACGTCCATTTTTCATCATGATTTGTTATTCATATTTGCGTTATCCTTGTACATTATTCCCTATTATCATACAATTCTTATGTTCTTTCTCGCTGAATATGCAAGGTACATCACAAAGAGGGAATTATCTGGAAACTAGAATTCTGGACTGGAAAACTGAAAAAGGCAGAAAAATCACCAGACTCCAAATGACCTAAAATTTCACAGGGAATTTTTATTGAATATATGTGAATTTCTGGGCCAAAACTATACCATAGGGGGGCGACCAGCCAGGCACAAGCCAATAGGGCGCCCCCAGGCTGCGCCCTGATGGCTTGTGGGGCCCTGGCTGGCCTCCCGACACCCCTCTTCTCCTATATGGTGTGTTTTACCCTAGAAAAGTCATAAGCAACCTTTCGGGACGAAGCGCCACCGTCTAGAGGTGGAAACCTGGGCAGAGGCCCTTTTGCACTCTGGTAGTCAGATTCTGCCAGGGAAATTCCTCTCCGGGAGAGGGAGATCGAAGCCATTGTCATCACCAATGCTTCCTCCTTCATGGGAGGACCAATCTTCATCAACATCCTCACCAGCACCATCTCATCCCCAACCCTAGTTCATCTCCTGTATTCAATCTTTGTCTCAAAACCTCAAATTGGTACCTGTGGGTTGCTAGTTGTATTGATTACATCTTGTAGTTGATACTTGTTGGATTACTTGGTGGAAGAAATTATGTTCATATCCTTAATTATTATTATTGCACCTCTAATCTTGAACATGTTGATGAGGTGTGAGTAGTTACTATTGTTCCTGAGGACATGGGACAAGTCTTGTTATAAGTAATCATGTGAAGTTGGTATTCGTTCGATATTTTGATGATATGTATGTTGTTACTTCTCTTAGCGGTGTCATGTGAACGTCAACTACATGACACTTCACCATGCTATGGGCATAAGGGAAGTCATTGTGGAGTAACAAGTATATGATGGGTTGCTAGAGTGACAGAAGCTTAAACCCCAGTTTATGTGTTGCTTCATAAGGGGCTGATTTGGATCCACATGTTTCATGCTATGGTTAGATTTATCTTAATTCTTCTTTCGTAGTTGCAGATTCTTGCAAGAGGGGGTAATCACAAGTAGGTTGTTAGTTCAAGTAAGAACAGAACCTTAGCACCGGTCCACCCACATATCAAATTATCAAAGTAGCGAACGCGAATCAACTCAACATGATGAACATGATTAGACAGAATTCCCATGTGTCCTCGGGAGCGCTTGCTTAATATAAGTGTACTTTCATGCATGTCCTTTGCTATAAAAAGGATTGGGCTACCTTGTTGCACCTTTGCTACTACTGTTACTTGTCACTTATTACGAATTATCTTGCTACAAAACTATCTACTATCGTTACTTACAATACTTGTAGAGAATACCTTTCTGAAAACCGTGTGTCATTTCCTTCTGCTCCTCGTTGGGTTCGATACTCTAACTTATCGAAAGGACTACGATTGATCCCCTATACTTGTGGGTCATCATTTACTCATCTGAAAATGATGAAAAAGGGACTGGAGATGAGTCAACTTTAACTAGAAGGCGTCCTGCTTGTTCGGAGGGTGATGATTTTATTGATAAAAATGAAAAATACTGGGTTTGGAGAGGTCAAAACTTTACATAGTGATGCACCCACTACTTTGGATTATAACAACTTTAATTACTAAAGTTGTTGGATGTATGCCCTAGAGGCAATAATAAATTGGTTATTATCATATTTCCTTGTTCATGATAATCGGTTATTATCCATGCTAGAATTGTATTGATCGGAAACTCAGATACATGTGTGGATACATAGACAACACCATGTCCCTAGTGAGCCTCTACTAGACTAGCTCGTTGATCAGACATAGTCAAGGTTTCCTGACCATAGACATGAGTTGTCATCAGATAACGGGATCACATCATTAGGAGAGTGATGTGATGGACAAGACCCAACCATAAGCATAGCATTTGATCGTGTTAGTTTATTGCTACTGCTTTACCCATGTCAAGTATCTGTTCATACGACCATGAGATCATGGAACTCCCTGACACCAGAGGAATGCCTTGTGTGTATAAAACGTCACAACGTAACTGGGTGACTATAAAGGTGCTCTATAGGTATCTCTGAGGGTGTCTGTTGGGTTGGCGTGGATCGAGACCGGGATTTGTCACTCCGTATGACGGAGAGGTATCTCTGGGCCCACTCGGTAATACAACATCACAAGAAGCTTGCAAGCAATGTGACTAAGGAGTTAGTCATGGGATCTTGTATTACAGAATGAGTAAAGAGACTTGCCGGTAACGAGATTGAACTAGGTATGGAGATACCGACGATCGAATCACGGGCAAGTAACATATCGCTTGTCAAAGGGAACTGCATACGGGATTGATTGAATCCTTGGCATCGTGGTTCGACCGATAAAGATCTTCGTGGAATATGTGGGAACCAATATGGGCATCCAGGTACCCCTATTGATTATTGACTAGAGAGGTGTCTCGGTCATGTCCACATGATTCTCGAACCCGTAGGATTCGCACGCTTAACGTTCGGTGATGATATAGTATTATTGGGATATGTATGTTGGTGACTAAATGTTGTTCGGAATCCCGGATGATATCCCAGACGTCACGAGGAGCTCCGAAATGGTCCGGAGGTAAAGATTTATATATGGGAAGTCATATTTTGGCTACCAAAAAAGTTTCGGGTTTTTCCGGTATTATACCGGGAAGCTTCTAGAAGGTTCCGGAAACTTCCAGAGGAGTCCATAAACAAATAGGCCGACTCCTGCCTGCACCTATTACTATTACTCCACTCATCAACCGCTATCCAGCATGCATCTAGAGTATTAAGTAAAACAGAGTAATGCATGGAGAACGATGACATGATGTAGACAAAGTAAACTCAAGCAATATGAATAAACCCCATCGTGTTATCCTTAGTAGCAACAACACAAAGACGTGTCTTGTCCCTTTATTTCCCTAGGATATAGAGCACCGCCAGATTGAACCTACTACAACGCACCTCTCTCACTGAAGATAATCAATCTACTTGGCCAAAGCACATCAATAGATCGGAGAGAATTGCGAAGCTATAATGATCATGCAAATAAGAATCTTAATATTAAGAGGTGACTCAAATACTTTCCATGAATAATCTGAACATAAACCCACAATTCATCGGATCCCAACAAACACACCACACAAAAGGATTACATCGGATAGATCAAAGCGAAGATGCGATGATCATTGTATTGAAGATCAAGAGATATAAAGATTGCCATCTAGGTACTAGCTATGGACCCATAGGTCTGTGGTGAACTACTCACACATCACCATGAGGGCAGCAAGGTTGATGAAGAGGCCCTCCATGATCGATCCCCCCTCCGGCAGGGTGCCGGAATGGAGCTCCAAATGGCCTCGCGACGGAGCAGAGACTTGCGGCGGCGTAAAATGGGTTTTTGGACTGCCTTCAGGGTTTTTATGATATATGAGAATTTATAGGCCAAAGAACAAAGTCGGGGGAGCCGCCAGGGGCCCACAAGCCATCAAGGCGCGCCCCCCCAGGGCGCGCCCTGTTGGCTTGTGGGGCCCTGGTGTGGCCCCTAGCCTTCTTCCGAATCTCCCAGGTCTTCTTTTGGTCCAGAAAAAATCATCAAAAAAATTCATGGTAATTGGACTTCGTTTGGTACTGTAAACCTGAGAAGTGAAAAACATGCAGAAAACAGCAACTGGCACTGGGCACTGGGTCAATAGGTTAGTGCTCAAAAATATTATAAATTGGTAAATAAAGACCCAAAAAGTATCCTAGAATGATAACATATCAGCATGGAACAATAAAAAATTATAGATACGTTGGAGACGTATCAAGCATCCACAAGCTTAATTCCTGCTCGTCCTCGAGTAGGTAAATGATAAAAACAGAATTTTTGATGTGACATGCTACCCATTCTGTAATCTTTTGCATGCATGTTCATTGAGAAACGATGGATTGACAATTATTAACATAGCAATACTTATAAGTATAAGAAACAAAATCATCAATCTGTCAAAGTATACGATCCTCAAAGAATGTTTACCCCCATTCATCTTATTATATTAGCAAGGCATGGCTCCATCTTCACCACATTAATACAAATGTCAAGCACCATGGTGTCCAGGTCAGGCAATTGGATTGTACTTTTAAATATGCACCAACTTTTTATTCTTCACGCAGTACATGAGCGTGAGCCATTGGACATAGCATTTAGGTGGAATAGAATATGGTGGTAGATATCAAAGGGGCAAAAAGTGGAGAATATAGTCTCACATCAACTAGGCGTACCAACGAGCTATGGATATGCCCGTCAATAGATGTCAATGCAAGGAGTAGGGATTGCCATGCAAATGATGCACTAGTGATATAAGTGTATGAAAGCTCAACTGAAGCTAAGTGGGGTGTGCATACAACTTGCTTGCTCATGAAGACCTCGTGCATTTGAGGAAGCCCGTCATAGGAATATACAAGCCAAGTTTATAATAATGAAAAAGTAATTCCCACTAGTATATGAAAATGACATAACATGAGACTCTCTATATGAGGAACAAGGCAAGTGTGGTAAAGGATGGTAGCAAAGTCCATTCTCTCATTTTCTCTCATTTATTTTTTTCATTTCATTACATTTTGTTATATATGGTGGGCTCATTTGGCCTCCCCCATTTGTATTTCCTCACTAGGACAATGCTCGAATAATGATGATCATCACACTTTTATTTACTTACAACTCGATATGAAGAACTGATAGGAAGATATGACTCTATATGAATACCTTTGGCAGTGTACCAGGATGTGCAAAGATCCAGCATGACATGTATCAAAAACATGATGAACGGTGGCTTTGCCACAAATACTATGTCAGCTCTATATGATCATGCAAAGCAATATGATGATGAACGAACTAGTCATGTGAAGTGACGATGGAATTTGCATGACAATATATCTCGGAATGGCTATGAAAATGCCATGATAGGTAGGTATGGTGGCTGTTTTGAGGAAGATATAATGAGGCCTATGTGCAATAGAGCGTATCATGTCACGGGGTTTGGATGCACCGGTGAAAGTTGCACCGATCCTCAAGGTGATAATGGGCAACGCACGGTAAGGAAGAGGCTAGCAAATATGAGGTGGTAAGATTGCGTATGTCCATGGTTTCACATTAGTCATAAAGAACTCATATACTTATTGGAAAAATTTATCAGTTTTATCTCAAATCAAAGTACTACTCGCATGCCCCGAGGGAGGAGGTTGGTAGGAGTTAACCATCGCGCGCCTCCGACCCGAAACAACACTAGGATTTCAACGAGGAATAGAAATGCTCACACATCATCACCATGCCTCTTTAATTTTTAGACGAACAAGAAGTTAACCTCTCTTAATATCGACACTTTTACGAATCAACAATTATGAACTCACATCTTTTTCATATTACCACATCAATATCATTAACCCACAATTTCTCTATATGTGCTACATGATGGTTTTAATTATCACTCATTGAATACCTATTATTTTTGGACTAGTCTTATGACCCATGCAAATTACTGTCACTATTTATTAACTCTCAAACAAATATAAGTGAAGAGCGAGAGTGAAATTATTTCTATAAAATCTACACGCCACCGTGCTCAAAAAGATATAAGTGAAGTACTAGAGCAACTGCTAAGCTCAAAAGATATAAGTGAAGCACATAGAGTATTCTAACAGATTATGATGAAGGTGTGTCTATCTCAAATAGGTGTGTCCATCAAACGATGATTGTGGCAAACTGTAAGTAAAAGCAAACAAAAACAAACGACGCTCCAAGCAAAACTCAAATCATGTGATGAATAAAAATATAGCTTCAAGTGACATACCGATGGATTGAGACGAAGGAGGGGATGCTTTCCGGGGCATCACCAAGCTTAGACGCTTGAGCCTTCCTTAGAATATTACCTTGGGGTGCCTTGGGCATCACCATGCTTAGGCTCTTTGATATGTCCATTTTGCATCATGATTTCCTACTGTTATTTATTATGTTTTGTTGAATAATAATGCTTTGGGGAGTGATTCTAATGCCTTTTCTCTCATAATATGCAAGGTTTACACAAAGAGGGAGAATACCGGTAGCTGGAATTCTGGACCCAAGAAAAGCACATCAGAGATACCTATTCTGCACAACTCCAATGAAGCTGAAATTTTACGGAGATTATTTTTGGAATAAATAAAAATTCTGGAGCAGAAAACTACCGGAGGGGGGCAACCTGGTGGGCACAACCCACCAGGGCGCGCCAGACCCCCCCCCTGATGGGTTGTGGCCTCCTCGGCCCACCTCCGGTGCCCATCTTCTAGTATAAAATCACTTTTAACATAGAAAAAATCAGAGGAGGACATTCGGGACGAAGCACCGCCGCCTCGAGGCGGAACTTGGGCAGGAGAACTTTTGCCCTCCGGCAGAGCGATTCCGCCGAGGGAACTTCCCTCCCGGAGGGGGAAATCGAAGCCATCGTCATCACCAACACCCCTCTCATCTTTGGGAGGCCAATATTCATCAACATCTTCAACAGCACCATCTCCTCTCGAACCCTAGTTCATCTCTTGTGTTCAATCTTTGTACCGGAACCTCAGATTGGTACCTGTGGGTGACTAGTAGTGTTGATTAACTTGCGTAGTTGATTACTATATGGTTTATTTGGTGGAAGATTATATGTTCAAATCCATTATGCTATTAAATACCTCTCTGATATTGAGCATGTTTATTATTTGTGAGTAGTTACCTTTGTTCTTGAGGTCACGGGAGAAGTCATGTTGCAAGTAATCATGTGAATTTGATATGTGTTCGATATTTTGATGATATGTATGTTGTGATTCCCTTAGTGATGTCATGTGAATGTCGACTACATGACACTTCACCATTCATGGGCCTAAGGGAATGCATTGTGGAGTAGTTATTAGATGATGGGTTGCTAGAGTGACAGAAGCTTAAACCCTAGTTTATGCGCTACTTCGTAAGGGGCTGATTTGGATCCAAACGTTTAATGCTATGGTTAGATTTTATCTTAATACTTTTATCGTAGTTGCGGATGCTTGCGAGGGGGTTAATCATAAGTGGGAGGTTGTTCAAGTAAGAACAGCACCCAAGCACCGGTCCACCCACATATCAAATTATCAAAGTAGCGAACACGAATCAAACCAACATGATAAAAGTGACTAGATGAAATTCCCGTGTACCCTCAAGAACACTTTGCCTATTACTAGAGATTGTTCTGGCCTGTCCTTTGCCTCAAAAGGATTGTGCTACCTTGCTTCACCTTATTTACTGTTACCGTTGCTTGCTCGTTACCAATTACCTTGCTATCAAACTATCTGCTACCTACAATTTCAGTGCTTGCAGAAATTACCTTGCTGAAAACCGCTTGTCATTTCCTTCTGCTCCTCATTGGGTTCGACACTCTTACTTATCGAAAGGACTACAATTGATCCCCTATACTTGTGGGTCATCAAGACTCTTTTCTGGCGCCGTTGCCGGGGAGTGAAGCGCTCTTCGTAAGTGGAAATTGGTAAGGAAAAACTTATATTCCGTGCTGAAATTTATTGCTACTTGCTACTATGGAGAACAATCCTTTGAGGTGTTTGTTCGGGGTATCTTCACCTCGACCGGAACCACAATTAGTTGCCCCTCAACCTACTGCACCTACTGAAAATATTACTCATGAAATTCCTTCGGGTATGGTAGAACAACTGCTTGCTAAACCCTATGCAGGAGATGGAACTGAACATCCTGATATGCATCTATTATTTGTGAACGAGATATGTGGATTATTTAAGCTTGCAGGTTTACCCGGAGATGAAGTTAAGGAGAAGGTTTTCCCTTTATCTTTGGAGGGAAAAGCATTGACATGGTATAGGCTATATGATGATCTTGGATCGTGGAACTGGAATCGTTTGCAATTGGAATTCCACCAAAAGTTTTATCCCATGCATCTAGTTCATCGTGATCGGAATTATATATATATATATATATATATATATATATATATATATATATATATATATATATATTTGGCCTCGTGAAGGAGAAAGTATCGCTCTAGCTTGGGGGAGGCTTAAGTCAATGCTATATTCATGCCCCAATCATGACATTCCGAGAGAAGTTATCATTCAGAATTTTTATGCTCGGCTTTCTCATAATGATCAATCCATGCTTGATACTTCTTGTGCTGGTTCTTATATGAAGAATACTATTGAATTCAAGTGGCACTACTGGAAATAGGGAATTTGCCATCAGTCAGCTCTTTGCCATCTGCCAGCGGATGGCAAAGAACGTCTTTGCCATCTGCTTACAAAAAACAGACGGCAAAGAATTGACAGACGGCAAAGAACCTGGTTGCCATCAGCCAATTCTTTGCCATCTGCCAGCAGATGGCAAAGAATCTTTGTCGTCTGCTGGCAGACGGCAAAGAGGTGGGTGGGGTCCACCCACCTCTTTGCCATCTGCCAGCAGATGGCAAAGAATCTTTGCCGTCCGCTGGCAGACGGCAAAGAGGTTGGTGGGTCCAGCGAACGACGGCGTTGTAACGGCGCACTAGCCCACCTCTTTGCCATCTGCTGGCTGATGGCAACCTCTTTGCCATCAGCCAGCAGATGGCAAAGAGGTGGGGCTATCTCCCCTCTCTCTCCCAGCCCGGCCCCACCCCTCTCTCTCTCCCCTATCTCTCCCAGCCCGGCCCCACCCCTCTCTCTCTCTCCCCCCTCTCTCTCTCCCCCCACCTCACCCACCCACCACCCCAGCCCCGCTGTTCCCCGACGCCGCCCAGCACCGCCGCCCAGCGCCGCCTCTGCAAGCTCTCCTCCTCCCCCGACCCCGACCCCGACGAGAAGGATGGGGACAGCATCCGCGACATCCTCAACGACCTCACCACCCGCCTCAACTCCCTCTCCGTCGACCGCCCCAAGGCCCGCCCCTGCCCCCTGGCAGGCCCGCGCCCCGCTCCCCTGCGCTGTCACCGCTGAGGACGACGCCGCCGGCGGCTCATCCTCCTCGTCCTCCTCCCCGCTGCCTCCCGAATCTTGTGAGGACGGCGGCTTCTACGACGCTGCCGACGGCTCCTCCTCCTCCTCCCCGCTGCCTCCCAAGGGGCCGGAGTCGGGTGAGGGCCGGGCCCCCTCCCCCGTCGATGTCTCCAGCTCCGACGAGTCTGAGGCTGAGGTGCCCTGTTAATTACTGTTTAGTTATAACTAGGATCAAATGAATATCAAGTGCTACCATTGATGGATTTTAGGTATTGTGATGACCTTATGTATCTCAGGTCTCAGAATTATAACTATTGATTGGAGCAGTGTATACCTTATGTATTATGGCGTTAGAATGTGATGAGGGTGTGCTGTCTATATCTTCATGTTTGTTTTGTCTTGCAGCAAACACATTGATGTTTATTTTTGGTAGTAGTGGTACATAATTTGTTTGAGCACTTGCATCCTTTGTGCCCTTTAGTTTCTGCATTTGTGGAACTGGAAGAAATCATCATCGGACAGAAGAATAGATGTTTCTTTTATTGTATTGTATGTTTATATATAGTTGTTTCCTAGCTAGCTCTCTGCCACAAAGTTCATCTGCACTTGTTTCCTTCAGCCACAGTATAGTATGAATATGAAGTGGTCCAATGTGACTGCAATTTGCTGATGAGTACTTGCATCCTTACTTCTATCTTGCAGGTTTCCGCCTTCCTGGCTGGATTATTCCATTGCCGTTTAATCAAGAGAGTGTTAGTGGTTGCGCCAAAGACACTTCTCACTCATTGGACGAAGGAACTTTCAGTTGTTGGCCTCAAACATAAGATTAGGGAGTAAGATCTTCTGTTACATATTATTGTTCCCCAACTTGCTCAATGTCAAATCCTGTCAATCGGCACTGATTTGTCCCTTCTTGTTTTCACAGTTACTCTGGTCCCAGCGTAAATGTTCGCAACTCTGAGCTTCAATATGCATTCAAGGTCTGCTTTCCTACTCTTGACATAATCATTCTTACCTTGGGTTCTTCTGGTTTTGAAATTTGCAATATCTGGGAATCGGTAGATATTCATTTTCGCATTAGCTAATTAGAAGAACTAGTCGCCAACCCGTGCGACTGCACGGGCTAGCTATTTGCCCAAACATATGGATGTTTTAAAATTAGAATGCTTGTTTCAGTATCCTTTGTGAAGAATGAAATACTAATCTTCCGAACATAACATATAATAGTTTGCACCATAATATATGCAATTCTTCAATTGGAATTCTTTATTTAAGTCCTTTTATGGTTACTAAAGAACTTAAGTTTTCTCAGTTGTGAGGATCATCAAAAATTACATTATGCACATGTTTTTTTTTGCGAGGAATACATTATACACATGTTGCAAAACCAATTTCCATTTTCTCTAGCAGCCAAGTACAGTACAATAGTGTATTAAAAATATGCACGGGAGTAAAAACTGAGGCACAACTCGTGCCTTTCTCCTAAAAAATAATTTAGGCAACAAATAGTCTCATTTTTTTGTATGTATTTTGTTTTCTTCTCTTAATGAATTCTGCAGACCTGAAAAAATGAATTCGGCAGAGCTCCTGCGTTTCTCCTAAAAAAGAAGTTGAGGTAGCAAATAGTGTAAGTCGTAGCTCAGATCCTGAAATCTTTGGTTGTCAGATAACGTTTTACCTAGTCAATGAAGATTAGAGATTTCAATGTGGACTACATATGAAGCAAAATGAGTGAATCCACACTCTAAAATACGTCTATATACATCCATATGTATTCAGTATTGAAATCTTTAAAAAGTCTTATATTTAGAAACGAAGGGAGTAGCATATGTAGTGGTATCAGAAAATATCCATCCTATGAAAGTCCTCTAGTGCTACGTTTCACGTTCTACCACGTTTAGCTTGCATGAATTTCGATGACGATTTCAGTCAATACACCACAAAATGAATAAAGTGCTCCAATATTGCTGATTCTGAGTCATGGTGCAATCGCCTCATTTGCTTGATATACATCAGGATCCGACAACACTCACTTTTGTGCGGTGAAGAAAAAGCTTATTACATTTTTCTGGGTGTTTATCAGAAGTTTTTTTCTTGACTTTTTTCATGCACTATATAGGGCCAAATTCAAGGTGACATCTAATTGCAAATTATGATTCACATGTTGAAGGAATATACTCATGCAGAGTAGAGTAGGGCAGCCGACTCATCTATAGTACATACATGTGTGCAGCAAGTACAGTTACATGCAGCTGTTAGCAAATCCGTACAGAGGATCAGACCATACGCAAGAAATATATTGATGGTATCAATATTTTGTTGCTTCCAGTCTGGTAGAAAATTGATTTGGCATTCCAGGGAGCCGGGGGAGTAAGAACATTGAGGAAGTCATCATGAGCAGCACCAACTGAACCATGCTGCTTATCTGACAGTACTTTTCTTCCTTTGTCCAAGAAGAGAGCAACAACAACTATATTTATCAATATATGCATTGTTAACTGTGTTTCATTTATTCAATGGTGTGACAACAGAAGCAAATAAAGCGACGCATATAGGTTGTCTTCTGCAAAATCCTCCATCGGGCATCATGAAACACAAAAAATTTAGGAGAGCACCATCAGGTTTAATCTGGTACATCAAGAAAAGGGATTTGTGGTCTAAACAAAAAAGATGCAGTGGAAAGGAAAATGAACATTATATAGTTTGGTCCTCTTGCTTGTCCTTGCAATTAGAGGTGGCACTCTACTTTTGAATTCAGATGGCTTGCAGATCATTTGACCTTACATATACCTTTCGAAAATGTTTAAGATAGGGAAAGCTCCTAACTCATATCTTCTGGATCATGAGCTCATGACACAAAGAGTAAAAACTGCAAAGGAAAAATGTATGTGAATTCTAGAAGGTAACATTATCCATGAAACATTACAAAAACAAATGTAGTGCTAATGAAGTTTACATTTTCTGTGAACTACCAGAACTAAAACAACAAAGCATATGGTGAGCTAACATATATGTGATATATCTGTAATCAAATGGCAAAATGAATGATGCCTATATTTACATGTATAACAGTCATTCTAGATTCTGAAAGAACAGGGTAATACACTAATATTCCATATAAAAATTCAACCATGTAAGGTTGTATAGCGACTTTTCGTAAGAAAAACCGAGGCTTTTACAACGATGTGGATAATTATAAGATCTGGAGAATAAAACATAATAAGAAACAGTTTGTAAAGAGATACCTTTCCTCCATTACATTGTGTGTGCGGCCATCGATGATTACAATGCTAACGAGTGGTGTTGCAGGCTGCTATTGAGGCAGAGAGAGCGAAGACCCAGGCTGCTATTGAGGAAGAGAGAGCGAAGACCCAGGCGCTTCTAGAGGAGAGGGACCGGCAGGCGGAGGAGAGGGACCGGCAGGCGGCGGAGAGGGAGAGGGAGATTGAGGAGAGGACGAGGGAGATTGAGGAGAGAACGGCTAGGCTAATCGAGGAGGAGAGGAACCGGAACGACGCGGCTAACCGGGCCATATACGAGCTCTTCGTGGTAAGTTTCTTCTGCATATTAGCCAAATCATTACGTAATGTTCCTTTCATTGGTAACTAATATGACTGACTCGTCAAAACCAAATGTGCAGTCCATGTGCGAGAAGAACGGCCAGACCCCTCCACCGATGCCAGTCATTGCTCCGGCGGGCACGGTGAGTTTCATTTGAATGGTCATTAGTTACTAGTCTTCACATTTGAGTTGCATCATGCTAACGATACATTGGAAATAATCTTTGGTGCAGCATAACTCCCGACAAGCATCGACCGATCCTTCTTCGTCTGCCACTGGCGCGACCGGTCCTACACCTACACCTACACCTCCGTGATGACGGTAAGTTTTCCCAAGTGTTTTGCTTAATAGAGTTTTGTTGTGATGCCATGTTGTATCTACACATATCGTGCATAATGTGTGTATGTTTGAAATGCATTGTATGTGTGGGATTCGACACCTAGTCGTGTGCCTTTGGTAGCCTTCCATACAGGGAAATGCCTCCTAGTGCTTCCACTGAGCCATGGTAGTTCGCTACTGCTCCGGAACACATGGATTGACCGGCATGTGTCCTTCTTTGCTCCTGTGTCTGTCCCTATGGGGAAATGTCACGCGGTGTATCACCGAAGTCCTTGTAGCTTGCTACGACTTGGTTGCACTCGCTGATGACCGACACGTGCATTGCTGGGTCATGTATGCCTGTCCCTGTACGTTTGTGCCACCTTGGTTCTATGACTAGTCATGTCGGCCCGGGTTCTCTGCCATATGGATACTAGCGACATAATCATATACGTGAGTCAATAATCGCAAACGGTCCCAGCCAAGGTAAGGTGGCAGCTGTGGGTTACCGTGCGTGAGACCGCAAAGCGATATGATATGTTACATGCTAGATCTTTGTGACTTAGGATCGGGGTCCTACAAATGCATACTTAGCTTAAGAAATGACCTATTTATCTCCAAAATGCCGTATACTTAGCTTAGTTTCCTCGAATATGACATTATAACCTTACTTAGCTCCAAAATGACCAATTTTACCACGGATAGCTCTCAAATGACCTATACTTAGCTTAGCTTAAGAAATGACCTATTTAGCTCTAAAATGACCTACACTTAGCATTATTTCCTCCAAAATGACATAATAACCTTAATTAGCTCCAAAATGACCTCTACTTAGCATTTATTCCTCCAAAATGAATTTATATGCTTAGCTAGCTAAAAAAAGACATAACAATCTTAATTAGCTCAAAAATGACCTATTTAACCTAGGATAGCTCTAAAATGACCTATACTTAGCATTTATTCCTCCAAAAATGAATTTATATGCTTAGCTAGCTCAAAAAAGACATAATAACCATACTTAGCTCCAAAATGACCTATTTAACCTAGGATAGCTCTAAAATGACTTATACTTAGCTTTTTTCCTTAGCTAGCTAAAAAATGACATAATAACCTTAATTAGCTCCAAAATGACCTATTTAACATAGGATAGCTCTAAAATGACCTATACTTAGCATTTTTTCCTCCAAAATGACTCAATATGCTAGCTAGCTCAAAAATGACATAATAAGCTTAATTAGCTCCAAAATGACCTATTTAACCTAGGATAGCTCTAAAATGACCTATACTTAGCATTTTTTCCTCCAAAATGACTTAATATGCTTAGCTAGCTTAAAAATGACCTATTTAACCTAGGATAGCTCTAAAATGACCTATACTTAGCATCTTTTCCTCCAAAATGACTTAATATGCTTAGCTAGCTCTAAAATGACATAATATGCTTAAGAAATGACATATTTTAGCTCCTAAATGACTTCATATGCTTAGCTAGCTCCAAAATGACATAATAACCTTACTTAGCTCCATAATGACCTATTTAACCTAGGATAGCTCTAAAATGACCTATACTTAGCATTTTTTCCTCCAAAATAACTTAATATGCTTAGCTAGCTCAAAAATGACATAATAAGCTTAATTAGCTCCAAAATGACCTGTTTAACCTAGGATAGCTCTAAAATGACCTATACTTAGCATTTTTTCCTCCAAAATGACTTAATATGCTTAGCTAGCTTAAAAATGACCTATTTAACCTAGGATAGCTCTAAAATGACCTATGTACTTAGCATCTTTTCCTCCAAAATGACTTAATATGCTTAGCTAGCTCTAAAATGACATAATATGCTTAAGAAATGACATATTTTAGCTCCTAAATGACTTCATATGCTTAGCTAGCTTCAAAATGACATAATAACCTTACTTAGCTCCAAAATGACCTATTTAACCTAGGATAGCTCTAAAATGACCTATACTTAGCATTTTTCCTCCAAAATGACTCAATATGCTTAGCTAGCTCAAAAATGACATAATAAGCTTAATTAGCTCCAAAATGACCTATTTAAGCTAGGATAGCTCTGAAATGACCTATACTTAGCATTTTTTCCTCCAAAATGACTTAATATGCTTAGCTAACTTAAAAATGACCTATTTAACCTAGGATAGCTCTAAAATGACCTATGTACTTAGCATCTTTTCCTCCAAAATGACTTAATATGCTTATCTAGCTCTAAAATGACATAATATGCTTAAGAAATGACATATTTTAGCTCCTAAATGACTTCATATGCTTAGCTAGCTCCAAAATGACATAATAACCTTACTTAGCTCCAAAATGACCTATTTAACCTAGGATAGCTCTAAAATGACCTATACTTAGCATTTTTTCCTCCAAAATGACTCAATATGCTTAGCTAGCTCAAAAATGACATAATAAGCTTAATTAGCTCCAAAATGACCTATTTAACCTAGGATAGCTCTAAAATGACCTATACTTAGCATTTTTCCTCCAAAATGACTTAATATGCTTAACTAGCTTAAAAATGACCTATTTAACCTACGATAGCTCTAAAATGACCTATACTTAGCATCTTTTCCTCCAAAATGACTTAATATGCTTAGCTAGCTCCAAAATGACATAATAACCTTACTTAGCTCCAAAATGACCTTACTTAGCATTTTTTACACCAAAATGACTTAGTATGCTTAGCTAGCTCAAAAATGACATAATAATCATACTTAGCTCCAAAATGACATATTCTACAGATATAAGTTGCATCATAATAGTCTTCACATTTTAGTTGCATCATAATAATCTTCTTCTTCTAGTCTTTTTCTTCTAACTTTCTTCTTTCCCATTTTGCAGATTTGCTCTAGATCACGGGAGCTTGGGTTGATGGAGTGCTTGTCTTTAGTTTTTGTTTTGACTTTGTGAAACTTGCTACCTATGGATGAAACTGTGTAATATTGATGAAACTATGTATATGTATGGATGAAACTTGCTACTATTGGTAACATGTGTTGGATATGTGTTCATGGATGTGTTGGATATATATGTGTTCATGACTATTGGTAATATGTGTTGAATATGCTATATTGGTTATATATATATATGTGTGTTTGATTTTTTGTGAAGATGAATTGATATAAGAAAAAATAAAATTAAATGGGGCAATATAGGCACTTTGCCATCTGCTGGCAGATGGCAAAGAGGCCACGTGTCAGCTACCTGTACAACCTGGGAAGGGCCTATTTGGTCTCTTTGCCATCTGCCAGCAGATGGCAAAGGCTGCAGAATCTTTGCCATCTGCTGGCAGATGGCAAAGAGCCTGCAGCCTTTGCCATCTGCCAGCAGATGGCAAAGATTCTGGCCTTTGCCATCTGCTGGCAGACGGCAAAGAGCCTGCAGCCTTTGCCATCTGCTGGCAGATGGCAAAGCATGCCGTTAGCCTTCTAACGTGGCTAACCCCGTTCAGAGGCTTTGCCATCTGCCAACTGATGGCAAAGGCTGCAGGCTCTTTGCCATCTGCCAGCAGACGGCAAAGTAGCCTTTCCCGGCTGGGTTTCAGCCAAACTGTTTGCCGTCTGCTGGCAGATGGCAAAGCCTTTGCCATCCGCCGACCATGCCTTTGCCATCTGCCATGGCAGATGGCAAAGTGCCTGATTCCTGTAGTGTGGGATCTCTTAGAAAGAATTAAACGCAACTCTGAAGATTGGGAACTCGACGAAGGTAATGAGTCAGGTATAAAGCTTGAATTTGATTGAGTTAAATCTTTTATGAATACCGATACTTTTCACAAGTTTAGCACTTAATATGGACTTGACTCTGAGATAGTAGCCTCTTTCTGCGAAGCATTTGCTACTCACGTTGATCTCCCTAAGGAGAAGTGGTTTAAATAGCATCCCCCTATTAAAGAAGAAACTAAAGAACCGGTCATAGCTAAAGAAGAAACCATCACTTATAATGTTGACCCAGTTGTGCCTACCGCATCTATTGAAAAACCACCTTTCCCTGTTAGGATAAAGGAACATGCTAAGGTATCAACCGTGGTTCGTAAGAGTAACCTAAAAACATCTAAGCCCCCTGAGAAAATTAAAGTAGAACCAAGTGTTGCTATGGTTAAAGATCTCTTGGTAGAAAATATTGATGGGCATGTTATCTACTTCTGTGATGAAGCCGCTAGAATTGCTAAACCCGATGAAAAAGATAAACATAGACCCATAGAAGGCATGCCCGTTGTCTCGGTCAAAATAGGAGATCAATGCTATGATGGTTTATGTGATTTGGGTGCTAGTGTGAGTGCTATCCCTTTTACCCTATACCAAGAAATTATGGATGAAATAGCACCTGCTGAAATAGAAGACATTGATGTTACTATTAAACTTGCTAATAGAGACACAATCACACCACTTGGGATTGTTAGAGATGTTGAAGTCTTATGTGGGAAAGTGAAATACCCTACTGATTTTCTAGTTCGTGGTTCCCCACAAGATGACTTTTGTCCCATTATCTTTGGTAGACCTTTCTTAAGCATCGTCAATGCTATGATAGATTGTGAAAAACAAATTGTCGGTGTCAGTTTCGGTAATGTGTCTCATGAGTTTAATTTTTCCAAGTTTAGTAGACAACCTCGTGATAAAGCGTTATCTAGTAAGGATGAAATAATTGGTCTTGCTTCTATTGTTGTGCCTCCTACTGATCCTTTCGAACAATATTTGCTTGACCATGAAAATGATATGCACTTGCGTGAAAGAAATGGAATAGATCAAATATTCTTCGAACAACAACCTCTCCTGAAACACAATTTTCCTATTGAAACTCTTGGAGGTCCTCCTCCACCTAAAGGTGATCCTGTGTTTGAATTGAAACAATTGCCTGACACTTTAAAGTATGCTTATCTTGATGAGAAAAAGATATATCATGTTATTATTAGTGCTAACCTTTCAGAACATGAAGAAGAAAGATTATTAAAACTTCTAAGGAAGCATAGGGCTGCTATTGGATATAATCTTGATGATCTTAAGGGCATTAGTCCCACTCTATGTCAGCACAAGATTAATATGGAACATGATGCTAAACCCGTTGTTGATCACCAATGGCAATTGAATCCTAAGATGAAGAAAGTGGTAAGAACTGAGATATTAAAACTTCTGGAAGCAGGTATAATCTATCCTATTGCTGATAGTAGATGGGTAAGTCCCGTTCATTGTGTCCCTAAGAAAGAAGGTATTACCGTTGTTCCTAATGATAAGAATGAACTCATTCCACAAAGAATTGTTACTGGCTATAGAATGGTAATTGATTTTAGAAAATTAAATAAAGCTACTAGAAAGGATCATTACCCTCTGCCTTTCATTGATCAAATGCTAGAAAGATTATCTAAGCACACACACTTTTGCTTCTTAGATGGATATTCTGGTTTCTCTCAAATACCTGTGTCACAATCCGATCAAGGGAAAACCACCTTTACTTGCCCTTTTGGAACCTATGCTTATAGATGTATGCCTTTTGGTTTATGCAATGCACCTGCTACCTTTCAAATATGTACGACTGCTATATTCTCTGATTTTTGTGAAAAGATTGTGGAGGTTTTCATGGATGATTTTTTCCGTTTACGGAACTTCTTTTGATGATTGCTTAAGCAACCTTGATCGAGTTTTGCAGAGATGTGAACAAACTAATCTTGTCTTGAATTGGGAGAAGTGTCACTTTATGGTTAATGAAGGTATTGTCTTGGGGCATAAAATATCTGAGCATTGCATTGAGGTGGATAAAGCTAAAGTTGATGCAATTGAGAAAATGCCATGTCCTAAAGATATTAAAGGTATTCGCAGTTTCCTTGGTCATGCTGGTTTTTATAGGAGGTTCATTAAAGACTTCTCTAAAATTTCTAGGCCTCTTACTAATCTTTTGCAAAAGGATATTCCTTTTGTTTTTGATGATGATTGTGTGGAAGCCTTTGAAACACTCAAGAAAGCCTTAACCTCTGCACCTATTGTTAAACCACCTGATTGGAACTTGCCTTTTGAAATTATGTGTGATGCTAGTGATTATGTTGTTGGTGCTGTTCTAGGACAAAGAGTTGATAAGAAATTGAATGTTATCCATTATGCTAGCAAAACTCTAGGCAGTGCTCAATGAAATTATGCTACTACTGAAAAAGAATTTTTAGCGGTCGTGTTTGCTTGTGATAAATTTAGATCCTATATTTTTGACTCAAAAGTAATTGTTCACACCGACCATGCTGCTATAAAATATCTTATGGAAAAGAAATATGCTAAACCTAGACTCATTAGGTGGGTTCTCTTGCTCCAAGAATTTGACTTGCATATTGTTGACAGGAAGGGAGGTGAGAACCCCGTAGCTGATAACTTGTCTAGGTTAGAAAATATTCTTGATGACCCACTACCTATTGATGATAGTTTCCCTAACAAACAGTTAGCTGCAATAAATGTTTCTCAAAACACCCCTTGGTATGCTGATTATGCTAATTACATTGTCGCTAAATATATACCACCTAGTTTCACATACCAACAAAAGAAAAAAAAAATATATGACTTGAGACATTACTTTTGGGATGACCCACATCTTTATAAAGAAGGAGTACATGGTATTATTAGACATTGTGTACCTGAGCATGAACAGGAACAAATCCTACGAAAATGTCATTCCGAAGCTTATGGAGGACATCATGCGGGAGATAGAACTGCTCACAAGGTATTGCAATCTGGTTTTTATTGGCCTACTCTCTTCAAAGATGCCCGTAAGTTTGTCTTGTCTTGTGATGAATGTCAAAGAATTGGTAATATCGGTAAGCGTCAGGAAATGCCAATGAATTATTCACTTGTTGTTGAACCATTTGATGTTTGGGGTTTTGATTATATGGGACCTTTTCCTTCCTCTAACGGGTACACTCATATTTCGGTTGCTGTTGATTATGTCACTAAGTGGGTAGAAGCTATTCCAACTAGTAGTGATGATCACCACACCTCCATTAAAATGCTTAAAGAAGTTATCTTCCCGAGGTTTGGAGTCCCTAGATATTTAATGACTGGTGGTGGTTCACACTTTATTCATGGTGCTTTCCGTAAGATGCTTGCTAAATATGATGTTAACCATAGAATTGCATCACCCTATCATCCTCAATGTTGTGGTCAAGTAGAACTTAGCAATAGAGAAATAAAATTAATATTACAAAAAACTGTCAATAGGTCTCGTAAGAATTGGTCTAAGAAATTAGATGATGCACTTCGGACCTATAGAACAGCTTATAAAAATCCTATGTGTATGTCTCCATACAAAATGGTATATGGAAAATCTTGTCATTTGCCTCTAGAATTAGAACACAAGGCATTTTGGGTCATTAAAGAACTTAACTATGACTTCAAACTTGCGGGTGAGAAGAGGCTATTTGATATTAGCTCACTAGATGAATGGAGAACCCAAGCCTATGAAAATGCCAAATTATTTAAAGAAAAGGTAAAAAGATGGCATGACAAAAGAATCCAAAAGAGGGAATTCAAAATAGGAGACAATGTTCTTTTGTTCAACTCACGTTTAAGGTTTTTTGCAGGTAAGCTTCTCTCCAAATGGGAAGGTCCTTATATTATCGAAGAGGTCTATCGTTCTGGAGCTATCAAGATTAATAACGCCGAAGGTACTAACCCGAAGGTGGTCAATGGACAAAGAATTAAGCATTATATCTCAGGTACGCCTATTAACGTTGAAAGCAATGTTATCCAAACCATGACATCGGAGGAACACATAAAAGAAACCTTCCGAAACACTCCAGAATTCTGAAAAATACGAGGTACGTGATACGGTAAATAAACGGACTCCGAAAAATCCGCAAAAATATTTTTTGTCAGTTTTGGAATATTAGGAAATTTTAGGAATAAAGAAATAAACCGGAAGGTGATCGAGGTGAGCACGATACACCAGGGCGCGCCAGGCACCCCTGGGCGTGCCCTGGTGGGTTGTGCCCACCTCGGACACCTCCCCGACTCCATTTTCCTTCCATATGCTTGTTTCCCAAGAATAAAAATTCTCTATATATACCCCCGATTGTTTTGACGATCGCATCGCAGAAAAATCCTCGGTTCTTGTTTCGTGTTGTTTCCCTGTCAGATCTGTAAAGACAGGCATCATGTCTTCCCCCTCTTCTAATAATGTGGAAGAAGATGCCTGGCTAATGAAGATAGAGCTGAAGAGGGAGGAGCCCGAGGAATCCAACAAAGAAGAGAAGGGCAAAGAGGCTATGGTGGACCAGCCCCCTCAAGGAGAAGAAGAAGATATCATTCAACCTTATTATAGTCATCTCACCCCTGTTGAAATCGAAGCTTTTAGAGCTTTCGAAGCTGTCCGTGTTCAGAACAAATTTCTCATCCGTGAAAATATTTTGTTAGAGGAGCACATCAATAACCTTCGGAGAGTCATCCGGAAATTGGAGCGCCTTTTGAAGTTGAAGTGTGATACCTCATCACCACCACCTACTTCATCACCACCACCTTCTTCATCACCACCACCTTCTTCATCACCACCACCAAAGGAGACTTGAGCACACGGGTATGGGCACTCCCCTTGGCTTGAGCCAAGCTTGGGGGAGGTGCCCCGGTATCGTATCACCATCACTTTTATTCACCTTTACCTATTTTAGTTCAATCTTTAGTTTCCTTCTGCTTTAGTTGAATAAAAGTTTAGTTTGATCTATTTTCATGTGTTAGTTTCATGGCATATCTATCTATGTAATCGAGTGAAAGTTATATAATAAAGTTTAGTTTGAGTTTTTGTCTCTCTACTTTCTTGCTGCAATCAAAATAAAAGGGAAGAAAAATAAATGAAAAGAATCATATTCCAATCTTATGGTGAGTAATGACATCACCTAAGGAAGAGTATAAGTAGTAAAATTTATTGGAGATTGACAAACATAGTATTGGTCAATGATGCAATTCATGAAAGAATTAATAAGGGAAGAGAAGATTCACATGCAAATACACTATCTTGGACATCTTTTATGATTGTGAGCCCCCATTAAA
This sequence comes from Elymus sibiricus, assembly GCA_039707655.1. Classification (NCBI taxonomy): domain Eukaryota; kingdom Viridiplantae; phylum Streptophyta; class Magnoliopsida; order Poales; family Poaceae; genus Elymus; species Elymus sibiricus. The sequence continues at coordinate 187,584,686 of CM077675.1, read as the reverse complement.
TATTATGTTTCAAAATTGTTGACGTTGGACAAGGAAGACAACGTAATGATTTATGTTTGTTCATATTCACATAGAAGTTATATTGTCATAGATCCTTCAACATGTGGTGCTTGCCCAATATCTTTGCTAGCCAAAAATTCCGCACTAAGTAGAGATACTACTTGTGCATCCAAAAACCCAAAACCAAACTCATTCTTTGAGAGTCCACCATACCTACCTATGGATAGAGTAAGATCCTTCAAGTAAGTTGTCATCGGTGCAATAAGGCAATAAAAATTGCTCCTAAAAGTGTTTTGATTCATTAGTGTAAGAGAAAATTGAGTGCTATACGAACTTATGATGGCAAAGTAATAAAAGCGACGGACTGCATAATAAAGGTTGCTATCATAGGGGGCAATATAGCGTGACGTTCTTTTACATTAAGGGATTGGGCATACAAACCAATAAGCGCATGACAACCTCTGCTTCCCTCTACGAAGGGACTATCTTTTACTTTTATGTATTTACTTTTATACAAAGAGTCAAAGTATTCTTCCCTATTCCTTTTTTTACTTTTTCCTTTTGCAAGCATCATGTGGTGAGGAAAGATCTAGGCACATATATCCAGTTGGATATGGGTGGGCATGAGTTATTATTGTTGACATCACCCTTGAGGTGAATACGTTGGGAGGCGAAACTATAAGCCCCTATCTTCCTATGTGTCCGGTTGAAACTTTTTGTTCATGGGTATGCCGTGAGTGTTAGCAATCATAGAAGACTAAATGATGGTTGAGTATGTGAACTTGCCAAAAGGCTCCTACATGAGACCCTTCCTGAAAATATGATGAATTGTAGTTGCAAAGTTGACTGAGAACATAGTTTGTTGGTTTTCAATAAGGTCTATGCTTCATACTTCTATGTTGTGATGAATTGTTACTTGCTCATGAGAAGCTATATGATAAAAATGTATTGAATAAGTTTTATGATAGAGTTTGTTGCAGTTATGATAATAAGCATGATGCTACTATGTCCGTATTTTGTTTTTATCGACACCTCTCTCTCAAATCATGTGGACATGCTTTTCAATATCGGTTTTCGCTTGAGGACAAGCGAGGTCTAAGCTTGGGGGAGTTGATACGTCCATTTTGCATCATGATTTCCTATTGTTATTTATTATGTTTTGTTGAATAATAATGCTTTGGGGAGTGATTCTAATGCCTTTTCCCTCGTAATATGCAAGGTTTACACAAAGTGGGAGAATACCGGCAGCTGGAATTCTGGACCCAAGAAAAGCACATCAGAGATACCAATTGTGCACAACTCCAATGAAGCTGAAATTTTACGGAGATTATTTTTGGAATAAATAAAAAATACTGGAGCAGAAAACTACCGGAGGGGACCAACCTGGTGGGCACAACCCACCAGGGCACGCTAGACCCCCCTGGGCGCGACCTGATGGGTTGTGGCCTCCTCGGCCCACCTCCGGTGCCCATCTTCTGGTCTAAAATCACTTTTAACCTAGAAAAAATCAGCGGAGGACTTTCGGGACGAAGCACCGCCGCCTCGAGGCGGAACTTGGGCAGGAGCACTTTTGCCCTCCGGTGGAGCGATTCCGCCGCGGGAACTTCCCTCCCGGAGGGGGAAATCGAAGCCATCGTCATCACCAACACCCCTCTCATCTTTGGGAGGCCAATCTTCATCAACATCTTCAATAGCACCGTCTCCTCTCCATCCCTAGTTCATCTCTTGTGTTCAATCTTTGTACCGGAACCTCAGATTGGTACCTATGGGTGACTAGTAGTGTTGATTACCTTGTGTAGTTGATTACTATATGGTTTATTTGGTGGAAGATTATATGTTCAGATCCATTATGCTATTCAATACCTCTCTGATCTTGAGCATGTTTATTATTTGTGAGTAGTTACCTTTGTTCTTGAGGTCACGGGAGAAGTCATGTTGCAAGTAATCATGTGAATTTGATATGTGTTCGATATTTTGATGATATGTATGTTGTGATTCCCTTAGTGGTGTCATGTGAACGTCGACTACATGACACTTCACCATTCATGGGCCTAAGGGAATGCATTGTGGAGTAGTTATTAGATGATGGGTTGCTAGAGTGACAGAAGCTTAAACCCTAGTTTATGCACTACTTCGTAAGGGGCTGATTTGGATCCAAATGTTTAATGCTATGGTTAGATTTTATCTTAATACTTTTCTCGTCGTAACGGATGCTTGCGAGGGGGTTAATCATAAGTGGGAGGTTGTTCAAGTAAGAACAGCACCCAAGCACCGGTCCACCCATATATCAAATTATCAAAGTAGCGAACACGAATCAAACCAACATGATAAAAGTGACTAGATGAAATTCCCGTGTACCCTCAAGAACAGTTTGCCTATTACTAGAGATTGTCCTAGCCTGTCCTTTGCCTCAAAAGGATTGGGATACCTTGCTACACCTTATTTACCATTACCGTTACTTGCTCGTTACCAATTACCTTGCTATCAAACTATCTACTACCTACAATTTCAGTGCTTGCAGAAATTACCTTGCTGAAAACCGCTTGTCATTTCCTTCTGCTCCTCGTTGGGTTTGACACTCTTACTTATCGAAAGGACTACGATTGATCCCCTATACTTGTGGGTCATCACTCTTGCCGCTCCTTATTCCTTTGTCCATCATGATAACACCCAAAACTTGAAAACTTCAATCAAACAAAACTCAACAAAACTTCATATTGAATACTTTAGGTACTGTTATAAATTTATTATTATTTCATAATTTCATAATAGGTACTGTATTCTAACTTCTCCATGGCCTATACCCCCCGATACAACCTATAGCATAATCAAAACAAGCATACTATGCAAGCAAAAAACAGAACAATCTGTAGCAATCTGTAGAGAACCTATACTTATGTAACTCTAACAATTCTGAAAAATTCGGAAAACCTCGAAAATTTGTATAGAAATACTGTGTAAAAAATTCAGATCATTATTACGCTCCAGTAAAAAATAAAAATTCCTGTACTGGAGTCAAAAGTTTCTGTTTTGTTTCAGCAGCGATTCTACTCGTCTTGTGAGTCATCCCAAAGGCTTTACTTGGAACAAACACTAGTTTAAACATAAAAACATAATCATTACAAAGGAAATAATCATGTTATAAAAAACATAAAGTAAAAAAGCAAGAATAAAGATAACTATTGGGTTGCCTCCCAACAAGCGCTATTGTTTTACGCCCCTAGCTAGGCATAATGCATAGTTTCAAGTATTGTCATCTTTGACATGAATCTCGTCAATAACACAACCATGGATAATAGGGACAATAGGAGGCTTGGAAATAGGATCTTTTATCATGTTTATAAATTTGGGAAGAACACTAATCATTTTTATGTCTTCGTTTCTTTTGGTAGGAGGTGTACTAATGCTCATCGGAATATATATGAACTTGGGGCTTTTGTTTTGAGAGGTACTAGCATTAGTTTTAGGAAGTGTGAAAGCAGAACCTACTTTGTTAATGACCTCCTCCATTTTATCAATTCTATTCAAGCCTTGTTCTATCCTCTCATCAATAATAGTGTCCTTTTCCTTTAAAGCTTTCAAAGTCATTCCTACCCGTGACCCAAATTGAGTGATATGATTATGAAGTTTTTTATCTAACTCCTCAATCGGTTCATTCGTGATCATTTTCTTTTCAATAGCATCAAGCCTTTGCATAACATGTTCCAAGGTCAAACTAGTTTCATTAACGATAATGGGTGGTGCCCCAACGAGATTTTCAATTGCGTTATAAGCTTCCAAGGTGTGACACATTAAGAAGTTTCCACCGGTGATGGTGTCAAGGACAAACCTATACCAAGTTGTCACACCAACATAAAAATTATGAAGCAAGGTAGTGGTGGATAAGTTATTAGTTGATTTATTTTGAGCTAAGAAAATCCTATACCATGCATCTTTCAAACTTTCTCCTCCCCTTTGTTTAAAATTGACTACATCATTATTGGGAGTAACGCGAGCGGAAGAAGAACTAGCCATGACTTCAAACAAGAAAACTAGTAACAAGCAAAGATAAATATTTTTGTATTTTTGATTTTTATGAAACAAACTAAATATAACAGCAAATAAGAAGATAAATAAGTGATTGATAATTTGTGTGAAGTTACTTGATAGTTGGTGATGATACTCCCCGGCAACGGCGCCAGAAATCCTTCCTGATACTTGTGATATGGGTTGGGTTTTCCGTGAAGAGGAACGGGTAATTGCAGCACAAAGTGGTTAAGTATTTTCCTCAGTTATGAAACCAAGGTTTATCGAACCAATAGGAATATCAATCCTCAACCGTCTTCAGCGGCTGCACACAAAAGAGCAAACAACTTGCACCCAATGCGGGCAAGAGGGTTGTCAATCCCCTTGATCTCATTATTTGCAAGCAAATGAGTTGTGTAGATAATTGTAAATTGCAAAATAAAATAAAAGGTAAATAAAGGCAGCAAGGTAATAATAGTGTTTATGAATTTATACGTGAATAGAACTGGGGGCCATAGTTTTCCCTAGCGGCATCTCTCATGTAGGCAACATACAATGGGTAACAAATTACTGTTGGGCAATTGATAGAAAAGCGGATAGTTATGTGATTTTCACGGCAATGATCATGTGTATATAGGCATCACGTCCATAAACAAATAGGCCACCTCCTGCCTGCACCTATTACTATTACTCCACTCATCGACCGCTATCCAGCATGCATCTAGAGTATTAAGTAAAACAGAGAAATGCATGGAGAACGATGACATGAAGTAGATAAAGTAAATTCAAGCAATATGAATAAAACTCGTCGTGTTATCCTTAGTAGCAACAACACAAAGACGTGTCTTGTCCCTTTCTGTCACTGGGATATAGAGCACCGCCAGATTGAACCTACTACAACGCACCTCTCTCACTGAAGATAGATCAATCTACTTGGCCAAAGCACATCGATAGATCGGAGAGAATTACAAAGCTATAATGATCATGCAAATAAGAATCTTAATATTAAGAGGTGACTCAAATACTTTTCATTAATAATCTGACCATAAACCCACAATTTATCGGATCCCAACAAACACACCGCACAAGAGGATTACATCAGATAGATCAAAGCGAAGATGCGATGATCATTGTATTGAAGATCAAGAGATAGAGAGATTGCCATCTAGGTACTAGCTATGGACCCGTAGGTCTGTGGTGAACTACTCACACATCATCATCAGGGCATCAAGGTTGATGAAGAGGCCCTCCGTGATCGATCCCCCCTCCGGCAGGGTGCCGGAACGGAGCTCCAGATGACCTCGCGACAGAATAGAGACTTGCGGCGGCGTAAAAAAGGTTTCAGGAATGCCTTCAGGGTTTTTACGATATATGATAATTTATAGGCCAGAGAACGAGGTTTGTGGAGCCCCAGGGGCCCACAAGCCATCACGGCGCCCCCCCAGGGCACGCCTTGTTAGCTTGTGGGGCCCTGGTGTGGCCCCGAGCCTTCTTTCGAATCTCCCAGGTCTTCTTTTGGTCCAGAAAAAAGCATCAAAATGTTTCGTGGCAATTGGACTTCGTTTGGTACTGTAAACCCGAGAAGTGAAAAATACGTAGAAAACAACAACTGGCACTGGGCACTGGGTCAATAGGTTAGTGCTCAAAAATATTACAAATTGGTAAATAAAGACCCAAAAAGTATCCTAGAATGATAATATATCAGCATGGAACAATCAAAAATTATAGATACGTTGGAGACGTATCAATGCCCAAGTTAATATTCAAGGAAGACCCAAGCGTCTAAGCTTGGGGATGCACCGAAAGGCATCCCCTCTTTCGTCTCCATTCTATCGATATGTCACTTGGAGCTATATTTTTATTCATCACATGATATGTGTTTTGCTTGGAGCGTCATGTATTATAGTTCGCTTTTCTTTTAGTTTGCCACAATCATTGTTTGCTGGGCACACATATTTAAGAGAGACACATGTTCATCATAATTTGTTAGAATACTTTATATGCTTCACTTTTATCTTTAAGCTAGGCAGTTCCTGTAGTGCTTCACTTATATCTTTTAGAGAACGCCAGTGTTCAGATTTTAGAGAAATAATTGTACTCTCATGCTTCACTTAGATCTTCTTTAAAGTCTAAGAAATAGGGACGATAATGTGAACATGTTATATGGCTAGTAAAAAAGAATAGGTATTCAAGGGGATATGAGAAAAACTTTCATGTACAAGAGCTAATGCAACCATAATAGTTTTTTAGGGTTTAACCAAATTTTATTCATCGAATGCCACATTCAGTGGGATACAAGTCGGATCATGGGGTTGGCCGAACCACACATGGCGCCCCTGACCGAGATTGAGCGTAAATTTGGCTAAACTATGTGCTTCATAATTGAGAGCACGAGTTTCATAATTAAAAACACAAGTAAAAGATGATGCTTGAAGCTTAATCTCATTGATGATAGCTCCGTGATCTCCTCTCGTCCCCGTATTGATGGCATCCACTGCTTGCTTTGAATTAGACGCAATGATAAACTGATGTAGGTTTAGATCCGCTTCTAGAGCCAGGGCCTCCCTACATGCAATGACCTCCAAAGTAGTTGGGTCAGATAGTCCATCGATGGCTAGGGCCGAACTGCCCAGGTAGTTTCCTTATCCATCCCGACACACTCATGCTGCTGATCCTCTCCTTTCCCTTCGAACCCCGGCGTCGACATGTATTTTGTAGTAGCCTTGTGGAGGAGCTCTAGGCCGCTGAGTTGTGGTCACTCTTGTGCTGAAACCTCGCGCACCTTAGGTCCTCCTTCTTCCTTGAGCATATCCAGCTCGTGAATGAAGCGAGTCACGAATAAGTGTATAGTGTGAGGACTTTGGAACACTCCTTCATGTATAGCCTTTCGCCTAGCCACCCATATTACCCATAAAGTCACAGAGAGCTTCACAAAGAGCTCATGCGATATTGAATTCATATGTGTGAAAAGCCACTGCTTCGCATTCGGCTTCGTAGTTGCCGCGATCGTCTGTCCCAGTTCTTCATCAACTACTGCCCAAGTGCACCGTGACATTGTACAATCCAACAGCGAGTGCCTCCACGAGTCCGGCGCTCCACAAATCTTGCACGCACTAGAATCAGCCATGTGTCTTCGTGCCCGAACGTCGTTGGTAGGTATTGAGTGTTTTGATAAATGCCATAAGAACATGCAGACTTTTCCTGGCACCTTGGTCCTCTAGAGATTCTTCCATTCTGTCTCCTCCTTTGTTGAGTTGGAAGGGCCAGCCGTCCCCTCTAGCCAAGCCTCCCTTCTTTGCCGAATAGCTACCAGCATGTTGTAAGCAGATCTTAAGATAAAATTTCCTTTCTTTTCAAAGAACCAGCTCCAGAAATCAGGGATATTTCTTTTGCACAATGGAATTCTGAGGATCACCTTAACATCCATAGGCATAAAAACTTCAATCACCCTCTGTATATTCCATGTTGCCGTTGTTGCGTCGATCAATTCTGAGACCAGAATTGGTGGGTTTTGCAAGATGCACCAATGGGTTGCAGCATCTCCCCCGCGGAAGCCACCGATCATCCTAGATCTTTCTTTCCTGCCCATTGTCGATCCTTCCAATCAAGACAAGTTTAAGTGTGTCTCTGCCCTCTAACATTGCCCGCCAAATTTGGCTAGGATGGCTACCTAGAGCCGCCTCAAGAATTGATGAGTTGGGGTAGTAGATGCTCTTGAGAATCCTAGCACTTAGGGACTCCGGATTCTGCAAAAGGCGTCAGGCCTATCTCACTAGCATCGCCATATTAAAAAGTTCAAAGTCTTTGAATCCAAGACCCCCCATACTCTTTGGTTGTGTCATTGTCTTCCATGAGACCCAGTGTGGCTTCTGATTCCCCTACTTAGACCCCCACCAAAATTTTCTGATGAGCATATTGAGGTGTTCACACAGACCCCTCGGCAGCTTAAAACATGACATGGAAAAAACTGGTACAACATGTGCTACTGCCTTCACAAGCACCTCCTTCCCAGCTAACAACATTGTGTTTGCAATCCAACCCCGAATCTTGGTCCATAGCCGGTCCTTGCGGTATTTGAAAGCACCATTTTTTGAGGCCCCAATATCTCATGGCATGCCCAGGCACTTCTCATTAACAGTCTCATTAGGCACATTAAGAATTGCTTTGATTTCCTGTCTCATGCTATCTGGAACGCCCTCGTTGAAAAATATAGATGATTTGGAGTAGTTACTTCGATGCCCCATTGCCTGGCAATAGGCATCCAAGACCAGGTTCACTACGGTTGCTCCCTTATCGTTTGGCTTGAAAAACAGCATGTTGTCATCAACAAATAAAAAATGGTTCACCGGTGGCGCCGAGGGTGCCACTTGTAGACCATGCATGATACAAGCATGACACCATCAACTGTTGATGCTATTGAGACCGATCCAATTAAGGAGTCAAGGCATGAAAAAGTAGTGAAAATAATGCCATGTACGCAGCTCGATTTCATCGAGGAAACGATGGTCGTGTGCATCAATTATGTGGGCCGAGAATCAATTATGTGATGAGTGAACCAAAGACAAATTACATGACACATTTATTGAATTCAGGAGACATGATTGAAACGTCGGTGTATGGTCGTATACACCTGGAGTCTAGAGGCGTACAAGCATGTTTGATAATAGAAAAGGTGAAAGAGAAGTCACGTACAAAGGGGATGGCAAGATATCTTGTTCAGTCACATTACAAAAGAATACAAGAGATTAAGATGGAACCGACGCTGGCTTCTGTGGAACCCAATTTTCGTACACCTCCAGGTCAACTTGTGATATGTAGAATCCTAGTACAAATTAGTTAGGATTTTTATTTTGGTTTGTGTCAGCCGGCTAGCTAGCTAGCATGGTTTACGTTAGTTTATTTCTTGTTAGGATTTGTTTTTCCACTTGTTATAGTTGGAGACGTGAGAGGCTTGAAGTCCAAGTTGGTAGATTAGAAGTTGCATACGTTTTCTTTATGATATATATAAAGCCAGGCTACGGCCGTGTATATGGGAGTTTTGAGTTTTGGTAAGTTATGAAGAATATAGTAAAACGTCCAGGTTTTGGGCGACCATATCTTGTGTATCATCTGTGATTTTCCATCGTGGAAAATTGCTAGCGACGGAAGGTTGATCATCACATCGAAGCCTACATACTGATCCGAGGGGTCATTATCTTTGTTTGCGTACTGATCGTGCACGGGTAGAGATTGTTATTGGAGGTTCCAGGGAGGAACAAGGGCAAGAACTGTTGTTTGAGCATATTTCTCCATATGTGGTTTTGGTAATTGTTGACAATCCCTATGGACTAATGGTTGCCTTGAGTTATATTCGAAGGATGTCCATAGGCACTTCTTGAAGTCCATCTGTTGGTTTCAAGGAGTTTATTTGGTGACCAAGGTGGTATTGAAGGATTGATCCAAAGATTGGTCATGTGAGAGTTGAGCTTATTGCAAGCATGTCTTGAAGAATAAGATTGTGTGAACATTCATGTTTACCTTCAAGAAATCATATTTGTGAAGAGAGAAGATAAGACACAAGGTTGATCAAGACTAAGGCAAAGAATGAATCAACTTGATCAACACACAAAGCGTACAAGATGTACCGAGAGGGATCAAGTGATCCCATGGTATGGTAAGCATTGTCCATTACGCTTTGTGTACTAACCCATGTTCCTTGTGAGTGTTCTTTGTGGAGTTAGGTATATTTCCATGGGCTTGCATCAAGATGAAGATCTCATACATCCCATGGAAGATGACATCAAGTGGTGATCGTCATCAAGGTTGCGATGTGCAAGTTCAAGTGAAGCGTCACGGAGAGATCATGCTTGAAGCTTGCCATCCATTGTGGTGACAATGGACTTGTGAATATGTGCCGAAGAGGGGCTCACCCATAGTGGAGTATGGGGGAGCAATCATCTAGTCTTCATCGAGCTGGCGCAATCAAGAAAGGTGGTCCATCTTGAGGAGGACAAGATCGTCATAATCTAGCTCAAGTGGACTATGCGCAAGGCAAAGGTTTGACCTTGATAGGGTTTTCTATTTTACCGGTCTCATGGTGGTAGTTGGGAGACCGGGTTATAGGATCTATAGCCGTACTATCAAGGGGGGCTCTCAAGTGAGTAGCTTGATCGTATCATTCGTTGAGAGCTCAAACCATTGCATTCTTGGCATCATCATCTTTCTTGGTTCTTGGTTGGATTTTCTCTATGTGGGTTGTTGAGCTTATGGTTAGCTTCATGACAAGGTCAAGTTCATCGAAAACGGAGTCCATATGCATCTTCTATGATGTTTTCGATGTTATAGTTTTTGCCGGTTCTTCATTCATATAGGTTTCACACTCTATATCATTGGCATTTTTATACTGCCTCTTCTTATACTATCGTTGTTGGATTGCTCTTGTCGTCCTGAATCCAACAAGCTTGAGTTTTCTCAATTCGGAGCTCATTTGCAGAAGTTATGGCACTTCTGGTCTTACCTAGTTTCTTGATGCGGTTGTACCGATGGTCCAAGTGGTTGTACCGCTTGGCCGGTACATCCGGTGCAACTACCTCCCAGGGGTGATACCCTGGGGTCGCTGCTCACAGTTTGATGCCAGCGGTTGTACCGCCGCCTCCGGGCGGTTGTACCACCCAAGATCTAGCCAACCCTGGTGAGTGGCTTCAGGCGGTTGTATCGGCCCAGCACCGCCCTACCATCGGACTGGGCTCTGTTGTGGTGCGGCTCTTGGGCGGTGGTGGCCCGGTTGTTCCGGTCAACTCTTTTTGACCGGTACTATCGGTGTCCAGAGCGATTGTACCGCTCGGGACTTTGCCACGCAACCACCCGTGCTCGGTCCTAGCGGTTCTACCGGTCTTCATAGAGGTTGTACCGCTCCTATGTTATTCTGCACATAACGGGCAGATTTGTGGGGACGTATTTAAGGGGGTCTTCTTCCCCAATGGTTCTCCATCGTTTGAGCTCGTGTTTGCCTCCCATTGTTGACCTTCTTTGAGCTTGCTAACTCTCAATCCCTCCAATGATTCTTGCTAGTTCTTGACGGAAAAGAGAGAGGAGATCTAGATCCACATTTCCACCAATCACTTTCTCCTCTATGTGAGGGGAACCCCTTGGATCTAGTTCTTGGAGTTCTTTGTGTTCTTCTTTATTCTTCCTCACATTTTCCACCATAGCATTAGTTGTTGTGGTGGGATTTGGGAGAGAAGGACTTGGGCACTCCATGTGCCCTTGCCATTGCATTTGGTGCATAGGTTTGAGTTCTCCACGGTGATACGTGGAAGTGAAGTTTGAGAAGCTTATTACTCTTGGGTGTTTGAGCACCCTAGAGCTTGTTCCTCTTGGGTGCCTTGGCGCCCTAGACGGTTGGTGGTGTCTCGGAGCTTAATCATTATGGTGTAAAGCTCCGGGCAAGCGTCGGGGTCTCCAATTAGGTTGTGGAGATAGCCCCGAGCAATTTGTACGGGTACCGGTGACCGCCCCCAAGGGTTGCAATTTGTACGGGTTTGGTGACCGCCCTCAAGGGTCCCTTACTGGAATCACGACACCTTGCATTGTGCGAGGGTGTGAGGAGATTACGGTAGCCTTAGTGGCAGCTTGGGGAGCATTGTGCCTCCACACCGCTCCAAACGGAAATTAGCATCCGCAAGGGTGTGAACTTCGGGATACATCGTCGTCTCCGCGTGCCTCAGTTATCTCTTACCCGAGCCCTTTACTTATGCACTTTACTATGTGATAGACATATTGTTTCATGTTATATATCATGCAATCACTTAGTTGTTTATCTTGCTTAGCATAAGTTGTTGGTGCACATAGGTGAGCCTAGTTGTTTTAGGTTTTGTGCTTGACATATTAAACGTTAGTTTTATTCCGCATTTGTTCAAGCCTAAACCGTAATTATTTTAAAGCGCCTATTCAACCCCCCTCTAGGCGACATCCACGTCCTTTCAAATGTTAATCAAGAGTCGTATTGAAAGATTGGGTCATCTGCACGCACGAATTAGCATCTCGCTAGTTCGTGTCTAATAATCCACAAGTATAGGGGACCGGAACAGTCTTCGCGGGTAGTATTTCATCCTGATTTATTGATTCGACACAAGGGGAGCCAAATAATATTTATCGGCCTTAGCAGTTGAGTTGTCAATTCAACCACACCTAGGATATCTCTCTACAACAAAGTTTTAGTAGCACGACAAATAGTAGTAACAGTAGTAACAGTAGTAGTGACAGCAGTAATTTTGTAGCAGTTGTGACAGTAGCAGCAGCAATAGTAACTTAGCAAGATTCAGTATATGAAAAGCGTAGGCACGTGGATCGATGATGGATAATGATTTAGATGATATCAATCATGTAACAGTTACACACTAGGGCGACACATAACTAGCTCCAATTCATCAATGTAATGTAGGCATGTATTCCGTATATAGTCGTACATGCTTGCGATAAGAACTTGTATGACATCTTTTGTCCTACCCTCCCGTGGCAGCGGGATCCTATTGGAAACTAAGGGATATTAAGGCCTCCTTTTAATAGAGAACCAGAACAAAGCATGAACACATGGTGAATACATGAACTCCTCAAACTACGACAATCACCGGGAAGAATCCCAATTATTGTCACCTTGGGTATGCGGATCAAGACACGTAATAGGTGCATACAACTTGCAAGATAGGATCCAAATCACTCCTATATTCATGAAAACATAATAGGTTCAGATCTGAAATCATGGTACTCGAGCCCTAGTGACAAGCATTAAGCATAGCAAAGTCATAGCAACATCAATCTCAGAACATAGTGGACACTAGGGATCAAGCCCTATCAAACTTCACTCGGTTACATGAACGATCTCATCCAATTCCATCACTGTCCAGCAAGCCTACAAAGGAATTACTCACTCCCGGTGGTGAGCATCATGGAGGTGTTGATGAAGAAGGGCTGGTGATGACGACGGCGACGAATCCCCCTCTCTAGAGCCCCAAACGGGCTCCAAATCAGCCCCCCCCCCCGAGGAAGAACAGGAGGTGGCGGCGGCTCCGTCTCATGAAACGCGATGAAATCTTCTCTCCTATTTTTTTCTCCGAAGGTGTGAATTTATAGGAGTGGAATTAGGGTCGAGGGAGCCACGTGGGCCCCACAAGCCATCAGGGGGGTGGGCGCGCCCTGTTGGCTTGTGGCCCACAGGCAGCCCCCCTCTGGTGGATCTTCCACTACTACACAATGGTCCAAAGACGACACATCAATCAGAGACCCTTCGACGAAATTGCGTGCGATGACCAAATCGTAAACGGTATAGTTATAGTTGTGTCGTTAATGACGTTAACTGTGTGCGATGGCGTATCCATCAAATACGATCTAAAAAATAGTTGCGTGTGCGATGTTTGGCAAACAGGTTGCCTAGATAAACTGTTTGTGATTGGACAATATAACGCAAACGGTTATAAAAATACAAGTGTGTGCGATGTACGGCATACTGTTCACCCCGATAAACTGTTAGCACTGATCAAGCAGAACACAAACGATTGTCCAGATGATCACGTGTGCGATAGACGGCATACAGGTCACTCGGATGAACTGTTTGTGATGGGATAAAATAACATCAATGGTTACATAGATCAAGATGTGTGTGATAGACAACATACATGCCACTGGGATGAATTGTGTGCGATAAGCAAAAATAACACAAACGGTTTCTCGGATCAAGATGTGTGTGATGTACACAGGCCACTCGTATGTTGTGGGCAAACGGTTTCGGATAAAGAACTGTCACGGACTGATGAAATCATCACCGACGGATTTGGTTGTTTATTCCGTATGCGATGTGATTTGCTCAATCTGCCCACAAACATCTATGCTCTGTTTAGAAGAACATGATTGCATAACCAAATTAAACATCCAAATACACGCATAACATTGGCGCACACCTCAATAAACTATTACATGCATAATAAACTTATCTCTACTCCTATAAAAAGCAATCTGCCCACAAACATCTATGCTCTGTTTAGAAGAACATGATTGCATAACCAAATTAAACATCCAAATACACACATAACATTGGCGCACACCTCAATAAACTATTACATGCATAATAAACTTATCCCTCTAAAACTACAAATATTTCGGCGTAGAGGGAGTATGAGCAATGATCATCAAATCATCTACTTCCTGTGACGCTTGCCGCCACCGCTCTGCTTGTGGCTCGATCCCACGTCGTCTTCAGGTAGGAGGCACTTCCTCATGTCAACGATCCGCCTGAACATCTCGTAGCATGTGTACGCTTCCTCGGCCGCGGTCTGGAGGTGATATTCATCCAGTTTCTTCACCCATGCCCTGTGCCAGACAGGCTTTTTCTTGTCGCACTCAGCCTACATGTCAGCGTAGTAGGGGTCGATGATGGCCTCGGCCAGGTCAACATGGGAGTCCATGTTCTTCTTGCTGCCCCAGACCTTGTAGTGGTTGCGGATGTCGACAAGCTTCTGGCAGGCCAAGCCCAAAGTCTTGAGCACCTTTGGATCGTTGGTGGTGTCCATCGTAGCGAACCTGTAGTCGGGGCTGTTGACAAACCTGGTGAAACGCTTGCAAGGCACTGCGGCCAGGCAGAAGTGGTAGAGGAGGACGTGATGGCCTATGCACAACTGGGCGACGACAACCTTCTGATCATGCCCGGCACGACCGCCGGTGTAAGCAAGGTCGAAGCCGACCACTTTGTACTTGTCATCCGCATCAAGCAACCGCTCCATGGTGTCGATGGAGTCCTCCACCATGCCCGGGTCGTTGGTGTACACCACCATGAGGTCCGTCTTCCTCATGTGGGTCTCCACATGATGCACGCCGAACTCCATTAGAGCGCCGCTGGACATCCTCTCTGTATACGTCGTCTGATACGTCTCCAACTTATCTATAATTTTTGCTTGTTCCATGTTGTTATATTATCATTCTTGGATGTTTTACAATCATTTTATAACAACTTTATATCATTTTTTGGGACTAACCTATTGACATAGTGCCAAAGTGCCAGTTGTTGTTTTTGCTTGTTTTTTACTTCGCAGAATATCAGTACCAAACGGAGTCCAATCGTGACGAATCTTTTTGGAGATTTTTTCTGGACCAGAAGACACCCAATGGGCCAAAGAAGTGCCAGGAAGGTAGGCTGTGGAGAGCACAACCCACCAAGGCGCGCCAGAGGGCCCCCGGCGCGCCCTGATGGGTTGTGCCCTCCACGCCCCCCCCCCCCTCCACCGCCTCTGATGCCTATAAATTCCCAAATATTCAGAAAACCCTAGGGGAGTCGACGAAACACAATTTCAGCCGCCGCAAGTTCCAGAACCTCGAGATCCAATCTAAACACCATCACGGAGGGGTTCATCTTCTTCATAGGTGCCTCTCCGATGATGCGTGAGTAGTCCACCATAGACCTACGGGTCCGTAGGCAGTAGCTAGATGGCTTCCTCTCTCTCTCTCTCTTATGATTCTCAATACAATGGTCTCTTGGAGATCTATTTGATGTAAACTTTTGCGGTGTGTTTGTTGGGATCCGATGAATTTTGAGTTCATGATCAGTTTGTATCCATGAATATTATTTGAGTCTTCTTTGATCTCTTATATGCATGATTACTTATAGCCTTGGATTTCTTCTTCGAATCTTTGGTTTAGTTAGGCCGACTAGATCGATTTTTCTTGGCATGGGAAGAGGTGCTTTGTGATGGGTTCGATCTTGCGGTGTCCTTTCCCAGTGACAGAAGGGGCAGCAAGGAACGCATGTATCGTTGCCATTAAGGATAACAAGATTGGGTCTATTCCTACATGAATAGATCTTGTCTACATCATGTCATCGTTCTTATTGCATTACTCCATTTTTCCATGAACTTAATACACTAGATGCATGCTGGATAGCGGTCGATGTGTGGAGTAATAGTGGTAGATGCAGGCAGGAGTCGGTCTACTTATCTTGGACGTGATGCCTATATAATGATCACCGCCTTGGATATCGTCATGATTATTTGATCTTCTATCAATTGCCCAACAGTAATTTGTTCACCCACCGTGCGCTATACTCATGAGAGAAGCCACTAGTGAATCCTACGGCCCCCGAGTCTACTTTTCCAACATATTGCTTTCCGGTCTATCTTTTTGCCTCTTTGTTTTCAGATCTACAAAATCAAAAACCCAAAAACATATTGCTGCACTCTTTATTTTCTCTTTTTATTTTGTGTTCTTGAGAGATCTATCTCTCCTATCTATCACTACCTAATCTATCTTTTTACCGTAGAGAGATTGACAACCTCCCTTTCGCGTCGGGTTGCAAGTATTTGTTATTTGTGTGCAGGTGCTGCTTATTGGGTGGTGGTGATCCTCTCCTACTGGTTCGATAACCTTGGTTTCATAACTGAGGGAAATACTTATCGTCGTTGTGCTGCATCATCCCTTCCTCTTTGGGGAAATAACGACGCAGTCTCAAGCCACGTCATCGTCCAGGGTGTGCTTATTGTGTTGTGGGGCGCAATTGAAAGCGTGAAGAGACTATGGTTAATGGCCGTGGGTATAAATGGGGGCCGGACGTCCTGGAAAACCGGCACGTCCGGATGGCAGTTTTTGCAGCGTGTGATTGAGTCGTGGAGCACGTAACTGCATGGGGCGACGCGCGTGGTGCAACTGCGTGCATAGGGAGCCCCGAATGTGATCGTGGGCCGGCCCCAACCGCTGGCAGAGCGCGCGCGGAGGGGCGCGAGAACAGAGCACACGCTAGGACGCAAGAGCAGAGCACGCGGTGGGACGCGAGGTCGAACCAGACCACTCTGTACTTGTCCTCGTCAAGTAAAAGGTCCATGACGTTGGAGTTCTCCACCCAGATCGGATGTTTGGTGTACACCACCGAGAGCCCCGCGAACCGACAGAGCGTGTCCACTACGGCATGCATGGTGAACTGGCGCTCGTCGTCGGCAGCCACTGGGAGTGCCATTGGAGCCGCGCAGGATACCCTCGGTCGTGGTTCTTCTTCTTAAGGTCCGGATATTAATCGTCAATTGCATATTAATGTCCAGATATTAATCGTCCATTGCATACTAAGGAAAAGATAGTACTACCAAAATACGAGTCTCCCTCATAAGATGCCATTTGCATGGTTGTATCACAAATGACAGAAATAGTACAAAGGTTCAAATTCCAGCATTACAAGGTTCAAATTCAAAGATTACAAGGTTCAAACCGATAATAGAAATGAAATTCAGCTTATGCAGAAACTTTGTCATGCAGCTCTAGACGCTCGCGCTGATCAGCTGAACATGAACATATATGATAGGTTCATACTGATATTACTACTAGTTTGGCAACTTCAATATTTCTGCAAAGGGATCCGCAATTGACATGTCATTTATGGGCTTGGCATTAGGACTTCCGAATAGTCTGTCAACTAAAGTTACAAAACAAAATTGAGCTTCTGCAGAGACTTTTCCATTCTGTCCTAGTCGCCGGAGCTGATCATCAAACCATTCTTTTTTGCGCAATAAATGTAGGGAAAATCTCATTATCTTTAGCACACTTGCTCTCACAACAAAGAACCTGGCGAATATAATCTTCGGTAAGGTCCCTCGGTAGGAGTTCAGAGTAATTTCTGAGAGATGGAGATCAAGGCATTCGATGGGATTGTTATATTGTATCACATTATCCACTACCGGGCCTAACCGTAGCTGCAAAAGAAGAGAATGTATTAGTGCTTGGACACACAAGGGACCTCTTACGATTTGCAGGGTTTCAAAAAATGAACTCCCTTGTGGTTAAAATTTAACATGAAAGAGCATCACCTCGATATGTAGCTTCTCCAGGCACGGAAAGCGTCTCAGCAATCTGACAACTTGGTCCAGGTCGGGGCCTATAGATTCTACTGCAAAGACCTTCACTGTGTGTAGATACGGGGTCAAGCTTGTCGATATGATTTTCTGGATGACAGACAAACATACATCTTGAATAGAGAAAAAATGTTAATTCAAGAATGATAAGAGGGCGACTGTTGTACGTGGACGGTTATGGATCTAAAAACAAGTTCAGATAAGTTGACGGGTGAGTAGCCAAACACTGTCAATTTCGGCGCATGAATGATCCTGATTCTTGTTAGACCTTGTTGATCAACAACAAGTAATCTCTCAATTAAAGGCACGTCCACAATGACCATTTGGTGATTCACCTTGTGCGATCTCCTGTTGCAGCACCAGCAATACACACAAATTGCCCGGAGACTCATGGAGGTGATGTGGAGGCTACTCAACCCATTGATCGCCTGAATATGAAGGTACTCGAGCGCAGTACAGCCGTGGAGCAGGCGCTCCATGTCTTCGTTGGGGATGTAGACAGCAACGAGCTCAAGGTGCTTCAGTCGAGTACCAAAAGAGCGGGATTGGCGTTAATCTGGGAGAAATGGCAGTTCAAGAACCTGGCGAAGCACAGTGTTGGCGCGAGGCGCGGCGTGGAGGGTGGCAGCGGGCGCTCATTAAAAGTGAGCTCCTCGAGATGATCTAGGGCTGGCGATAAGAACCACTCGTCAAGCTTGGCTCGGTCCTTGCCATTGGATCGGAACTTGCCCATGGTAAGGCCTTTGATTGGGCCACAGTGCGTGCCTAGGATCTGGGATAATGCATCCAAGCATTTGCGATAGCCAGTGCAAAGCATGTGCTCGCTGATGAGGCCGAGAGGGGTGCATCGCCATAGGGGGCGCCACCGCCGGGAGAGGACGGTTGTGCGCACGCCATCTTCGATAGGGAGGAGGCAGATGATGACTCTCAACATATCGTCGGGCAGGCTGCTGATGAAGTCTAGGCCTATTGGAGGCGCTTGTGTTTCTGGCTCAGCCCGCCTCCGCTTGTTGGCAACCTCGACCTCCACCTCCGGAGAATGGCCGCCGGCGGCTCTTTCTGTCAAGAGTAGAGCAGTGGGAGGATAGTGATTATGTAGCTAGATCAGGGTAGAAGAATAGTGCACTAGTAATTACAAGTTACTAGGTAGGAACAATTTTAACAGATTAAGAAAATTAAATCCCAATTTGTTGCTGAAATACTACACAGTTACTTTGATATTGCTACGCAAGTCAACATGCGGATACTAGAAAGAACACTTACTTCCAACAAAATTTGGACAGAGGATGTCGTCGGGGAAGTTAGCATTTATCGTATGGTCAGGATCTTTTAGGTGCAGCGTAATTTTAGTGCCAACTTTCAGTACATAAAACTTAGAAATTTCTGCCCAAAGGCCTTCTTCAAAATAGAAGTGACAATTTTCATCAAGTTTTACAGAAACAACGATTTGTAAATCCATGGTTTGTGCTCAATATGACATCCCTGGAGTCTTCAGTTATGTAAAGACCAAGATTTAGTGCTATAGTTGTCGTTGCAACGCAAGGGATGTACTACAGGAATTGATAAGATTGTTTAAGAACAAGGTAAAATGATAGTATGGGAGTAGTAGTTAAAAGAACAGCATGCACATCAGTTGATATGAAAGGACAAAAAATTACAAGTAAGCATATAATGTAACCATGATGTCATGCAAATATATATGAGAGTAAACGAAAGAACAATACAGCATTAATTTGCCTAATATAGAAGGAGAAGAATAAGAAGAAGAAGAAATCACATTTGACGTAAATGCTGCATGTGGCACCTTTTATCCCAATGTAGCAATCTATAGTATAGGTTCAGAAAAAGAATAGGCCATGCATGTCAACCCAGGTAGTGTGAGATTGAACATACCGTGCGCTTCATGAAGTCGTCTGGTACGGTGAGATGGAACTCCTCGGTTTTTTGGCTGAGTCCGCATAGCCCTCATGTGTCCTTGCACTATACACTCTATGAATGAAAACCCTCGAATCAGCTAGAAGAAACATGAATCCACGGCGATTTTGGACGGGTGATTAAAAGGGGCCGACGGACTGGGATAAGAGATGAGCGGAAATATTTTAGTAGATTAGTTACCTGGTTCTTCATGGGGGAACAACCCAGTACCGAAGATTCCCCAATCGGGCGAGCTGGGTCGATAGCGAGCAGCGTCGAGAAAGTCAGTGCCGATAGGCCGTGGCAATCGGCAGTGGAGATATGCGGTGGCGTTTTGCAGCAGCCGGCGGTGGCGACAGGCGTCAAGCTAAGTGGTTGCCGCGGGGATAGGCGGTGACATGCATGGAGAGTCCCGGAGTACTAGTGTTAGTGTAGGTGCTACTAGGGAGGGGGAGGGGAGCAGGCGAGGGTTTTGTGACGTGTGGGTGCTGAGTTTTTTTTTTTGAAGTGGTGCTGAGGGTTTTCTGTCCTAGAATAATGTGCTTCGAAGGAAACGGTTTATTAGATCCAACCATGTGTGATAAATCCTATATAAATATTACTCTCAAGTAAACTAGCACTCCGGTGTGATGGAGATACCGCACAATGAAAGTCGTCGCACAGTTTCAATCTCGGGAAAAAATATAATACACAAGCATAAATATAATACACACAAACTAGATAGATTCAATCCAACATCTCATCTTCATGCTTGATCGTTAAGATTCTCCAGGAACTGGGCGTACGCGGCGTGCGCTATCCTGCGAGAATACTTCTGCTTGAAGGAGCCAACGGCTCGTCCTCTTGCATTCACCAGAACACTAGAGTACGTGTTGTTAATCTTATGGTTGCAGAACGGGCATCCATAGCCCCCATTCTTCCTGACACGCCTGTTATGCTTTCCAGCCATAAGCTCTCTTAGCGTTTGCCTCTTGAACCTCTCTTGGACATCTTCATCCTCGATGTGCACATCGTCAGATAGCACCTATACATAGTAAAAAATGTGACGTCCGTATATTTTATAATGCGAATTCGCAAGGCAGAGTTTATGAAACATAATATATCATGCGACAATGTGAACCCTAAATCGGAGCTAATTGGTTTGATGCCAAAAGCTGCCATGCCATATTTTAGCAACTGCCAAATGTTGGCTAGAGATTGGTTGCATACCAATTCTCGTTATCAATCTCACAAAAGGTTGCGAAATGTTGACAACTTTTGATTTTGCCAAATATTGGCAGCAATGCCAGATGTTGGTAGCAAACCAACTAGCCTATTATATGTATTTACCAAAAATGGGTATATATGACCAACCGGTTCTCCGTCCGAGTCGTTGTCGTCGCTGGAGTGTTCGTCGGAGTCGCTGTGGACCACCGGCTCTGGCTAGGGAAGCACGGCCACGGCGACAACGTCAAGGCCGCGTTGTTGTCCGCGCGATACGCCATCTCCGACGACGGCAATCTCTTTGCCCACCTTGACGTTGTGCTTGGGTAATTCGTCGGCACCGACGTGGTTACTCCCTCCCATGGTGCAGGGAGGCCGCTGATGACGATTGAGAACGGCGGCGAGGATGCAGGGGGTGAGAGAGGATTGTGTGTAGCGAGAATGTTAAAACCAGCGGCTCGGGCACGGTTAATAAAGGGGAGTTGGGACTTGAGAGGGAGGCGGGCGGCGGTTTAAAGGGACGTCTCGCCTCCTGGTGAGCCGCCTGCGCGTCGGACTGCTGGCATGCGCACCATCAATTCACATGCCTGACGGCACGTCTCCCTGCGAAACTACGCAGCGAACACGCCTCCCATCAATTCACACAGCTTCTCGCACACATCCCGGTCAGCCTGCGAGGCGACCTGCTAGCATGCATCCCGTCAAATCATATCTGCGTGCACGGATCGTGGGGCGTGTATTGTTTTTCTGCGAAGCTACGGCACTTACTCCCTCTGTTTTTATTTAGTCTGCATATTAGAGTTGACTGAAGTCAAACTTGATACAGTTAGACCAACTTTAAACAAAGAAATAGAAATAATTATCATGACAGATATATATGATGTGAAAGTACATTCAATAAAGAATCTAATGGTAATAATTTTTAATTGTAAATGTTAACATTTTTGTGTAAATTTGATCAAAGTTTACAAAGCTTGACTTTAACCAACGCTAATACGCGGACTAAATAAAAACAGTTTGGATTAATAAATCGTTTGCGATGTAAACGTGGCGGTTCTGTGTTGCATCTATTAATAAGCCCCCGTTTGCAAGAAGCTTAGATCAAAACTTCTCTCAAATTGGACGATTTATTTACCACGACCTATAAGTTCCCTATCATGAAATCATGTCAATGTTTCATGAATTCTAGCTTAGTTGGGCGTTTGCTGGAATTTGAAAGCCAAGAGTCAATGTTTACGGCCCCGAGATGTTCGAAATTTATTGTTTTTCCTTCCATGGGGACTAAACATGCACCCAAGACAAAAAATGAATTTCTAATCGATTCGGGCGCACAACCGCGTGTGCATATAGTTCAAATTTGAGATTTACAAATTAAATACCTAAGGAATCAATTTAATGTATAAAATGTCTTAATGTTCTTTAAAAATCAAATTTTAACACTGCACTCCTATTGTCACATGTGCACTACATAAAAAAGTTTGACATGCATGCCTCGAAGTGACGGTGGTGTGGTGGCACGAGTGGGGGTGTGGGGTCCGGCACACAATACGCGTCGTATGCGCGCCACCACGTGGGGTTGTCCGGTTAGTTAGGCATCAAGCTGACAATGGGGATTACTCAGGCGGGTATATTGGAGTCCCATCCCCGTCCCCATCACCGCCCTCCCATTCCTGTCACCGTCTCCGTACCCGTGCGCGGGGATAAAAAGTTTCACATCCCCGTCCCCATCACCGCCCTCCCATTCCCGTCACCATCTCCGTACCCGTGCGCGGGGATAAAAAGTTTCCCATCCCCGTCGCCACTTCTTTATCCCCGTGGGGAAACCCAACATGCATTTAAGAACAACATTCGATAGTATTTCAGTAAAAAAATAGTATTTCAACGCAATAAACAATATGTTGTGGCTAAGTTTGGGATTTCTTAGGGATATTTGAGCCAGATGGGTGGGATCTGTGGAAATTTGGGTGACCGAGGGCGCAAATTACGTGGGGTCTACTAATTTCAGAGCCCACATGTAAGTACTTCATGGTTAAGGCGGGTAATGCTATGTATGTCCCATCCCCATCCCCGTCCTGCACGCTGGGTAAGGTATTTGACCCACCATCTTCCCCATGGGAATTCAAGCTGGCGCTTCTCCGTGCCCTAATAGAGTAAACACCCATGGAGATGCGGGTAATGGTTTTAACCATTGACAGCTTCAGGTGAGGCACACGTGCCACGTCAAAAGTCGTGCATTGGGTATATATTTAAAGCATCTCGATCATGACCTTTTTCATGCATATGTTTGTGTCTCATGCATGCGGTGGTGGTCCTCGTACACTCACTCATGCGATTACCACCGACACACCCATTTGTTGCCCCCGCGTGGTCTATCACCTTGGATGGCGCGTGCGAGAGGGGTTTGATCAAAGGTGGATTCATCTTAGTCCGTGTTTCGGCGAATATCATGGTGAGATTACGAACAAAAGTTTGGGCGCATGTGTGCACGCTCGTGCTCATTGTACAAGTTATGTACCTTCGTTTTTTCCGATTTGCGAAGGTGCCACATGAAAGGTGTGCATTGGGTATTCAAAACATCACACAACACCTCCGTACATATGTTAGGGCAGCATGGAGGCGGTGGTTGTCCTCGGACACCGCCCCCTCGCACAATTATTAGTGTCACTCCCATCTGTGGCCTCACGTACTTTTGTACCGCAACGAGAGAGGTTAATTATTGTGGATTCTTTTTTGGTCGATGTTTGCGGTAGGCCATGGGTGTGAGATTGCATGGTATAATTTGAGTGCGTGTAGTGTACGCATGAATGTCTCTCCCATCGGCTCGAATGGGGGGGTATATATATACTACGCGTTGTGAACCTCGCTTTTCGTGTGGACTTTAAGATTCCCGAGGAAGGTGTGCCACGCTAACGTTTGTGTGCTGGGTATGTAAACATCACACAACACTTCCATGCATATGTTTTATCCACACTTAGACTGTGATTGTCTTTGGATACTCCTTCGTGTGGTTGTTGTTGGAAAGTCATTCCTGGGCCTGCGTGGATGTACATCACATTGACTGACAACGAGAGAGAGGTTACCATGGTGAATTCTTCAATTGTTTTGTGTTATGGCATATATTATATAGGTCATTTGAGTTTCCTTACCCAAGTCTGAGCACACGCGTACGTATGCGTGAATTATATCTAGCCATATCTCGGGCCGGGCCGGGCCAACAAAAGCCCGACGTCTGCAGGACAGGCCCGAGCCCAGGCCGGCCCGACAATTTCCTGCATTTTCCAGGCCCGAGCCCGGCCCGAGGGAAAGCCCGAAGCCCGGCCCGACGGCCCGACATAAGGGAAAACAGCAGGAAACCAACAGGAAAATAGCTGGAAAATCTGTCCAGCATCACACCATATGTTTTGACAGTAAAGAACAGCAAACAACAGTACTAAAAAGCAGCAAACAGCAGTACTAAACAGCCGCAAACAGCAGTACTAAACAGTAGGAAATTGACAACAAAACAGCACTAGCTTTGACAACAGAACATCACAGTTTTATAGCAAAACAATAGCAGCATCTAAATGTTCAGTTTCGACAACAGCATCTAAACTGTCCAGTTTTGACAATAGCATCTAAAGTTATAAATGCTCCAGTTTCGACAAACACAAGTGCATGAATATCATTACAGATTTATAGTCCAGAACCAAAATAAACACTAGTAGTGGGTTGGCTGCCATCTCGCCATGCCTTCTCTGAATCTTCTTTTCTCAATGCTCTAGCAGTCCAGCAACAACTCTACAAGATGGAATGAACAGAAAGTTAGCGATAGTATAAAATGGAATTGACATGAACAAAGAATAGGTATGTTACATTCTTCATCCGAAGAAGATGAATCTTCCTCATTATCTAGCGCAATCACTTCTTTTGCCTTTCTCTTATTATTTACAAGAATTGATTGGATCATTTGCAAATAAAACATACACATAAGAATGTGAAACAAACAAAATTACAATGTGTACCTTCTTTTTTTTGCAGTTTGCAACGATACCAATCTTGCAAACACATTAAAGCCTCAACCGTCTTTGGTTTAAGTGAGCTTCGATTCGGGGTTATAACCTTCTTACTCAAGCTGAAAGCATATTCTGAAGCAACACTTGACACAGGAACTGCAAGGATATCACGTGCCATTCTTGCTAGTTGCGGATACCTAGCTGCAGACTTACTCCAAAAATCCAAGATATTGACATTTTCATTCAACTTCTTCGCAGGTTCATCCAAATACAATTCCAATTCAGATTTCTCTTCATGTGAGCTCGTGCTTTCCACGTACTGATCATAGTCAGAAAATGCACCAAGTCCACAAGTGCTTGAGGATGCACTTGTTGCTAAGTTCTCATTGACATGTACCCCACTACCATACTCATCAAATAAAGAAGTCATTGTACTTTTAACAAGATTAATGCGCTGAAGGGCATCATCACCATCATATAGCTTGGAGTAGGCATATCCTAAGAACTTGAACTTAATGCGGGGATCAACAACAGCAGCACAAGACAGAAATACGCTATAGTCAGACCAATATTTCATGAATTTCTCCCTCATAACTACCAACATTGGAGCCATGTAACTATTTATTCCAGCACTAGCCTCAATAATAGCAGAATGAACAAGATAGACATTCATAAAGTATAAGTTGGTTGTTGGATACTTTGTTCCTGAGAAAATTGTAGTTACCTTGAAGAAAACCTCCAAAAACTGATACATACGAGCTATCTTGGCCCATTCTTCTTCGGCTAGCCAAAAGTTCACCTTAAATATGCTATCCCTCTCAGAATACCAATGCAACACTTCTCTAAAGTACAAACAGCAGCCAAGCATAGTGTAGGTTGAATTCCAACGGATGGGCATATCAGGTTTCAACCTTTTTGATTCTTCTAGGTTGAAAATAGTTGTAGCAGTATTATAAAACTTATGCAGCCTATTGGAAGAAGCCTTTAGGTACATTATACCATCTCTAAGTTTGCCAACACACTCATCAATCAATGTCAAACCAGCTTGAACTACCAAGTTTGGTATGTGTGCACAACAACGGATTTGGAAGAATTTACCGGCCAAAGGTAAAGCACCTTTTGACAAATGGGTACACAAGCAAGCTATCATCCTATCATTATAGGCTGCATTATCAAGAGTGATGCACATCACTTTCTTATCAAACCTCCATTCACGAAAAGCTAGGTGGACCTCATCCGCAATAGATGCTCCATCATATGGTGGATCAATTTTTTTGAACCATACAATCTTTTTGTTTAGTTTCCAATCAACATCTATGTAATGGCAAGTAATGCAAATATAGCTATGCTTGGTGACTTCGGATTTCTAATTGTCGGATGTGAAACTAACTCTACCAGGGGCATCAAGAATAATTTCCATCAATTCCTTTTTCTGGCTAAGAAACATTGCCATTATCTCTCTTTTTATTGTATGCCGACCAATAGACTTGAATTGTGGACAACAAGCAGACATCATTGTTCTAAATCCATCTTCTTCAACTGTTGTAAAGGGATGAGCACCAGACACAAGATAAATAGAGACTGAATTTCTAGCAACTTCAACATCAAATCTACCATTTCTTAATGCAGTTGTTCCATCATCATTTGTTTCAGATTTCAAGAAGAAGTTATTCATTGTCGCTTGTTCAATCTTATGCTTCTTTTCAGTGTGTCTAAGTAGATGGGATGTACCATTTGTTGATTTAGCCGACAATTCCTTCTGGCAATGATTGCATTTAGCTATAATCATTGGATCACCATCTTTGGAGATCTTTGTGAAGTCCAGCCATACCTTTGACTTCAATTTGGACGCACTAGGTTCTGGCTGTGCCCCTTCGGTTGTTGGTACACTTCCTTCCTGTCCATGAACATCATCTGCTGGCTGTTTTCCCCTTGCTCTTGCACGTTTCTGCCGAGTATGAGGAGGATCCGCCGGTACAATAAACAATTGCATCGAGCCGTCCTGCCCTTCTAATTCTTCGGGATGGTAATCTGGTTCATCACCCTTCGGTCCTTCTAAGTCTCCTGAATTCATCTGCACCATATACACAGCAGTACAACAACAGATTACAAACATATCATATGCAAACATCACAACAACACCATATAACCAGCACTCCATCATTCTAACAGCAGAATATCATTCTAACAGCATCATATAACCATCATAAACAACACTATTTTCAACAACCAAGACTAGCCATATCATTCTAACAACAACATATCACTCACTAACAGCAGCATATCATTCTAATTCTCACAAACAGATTACAAATGTACCACTCACTACAGCAGCATATCATTCTAATCCTCCTGATCTTCAAAAAATATACCTTGGACTTGGAGTTGCAGGCTTGCAGGTTGCAGCCGACGCCGGGGATGGGGCAGGGGGCGGGCAGCACAAGTCGGGGGTGGGGCGGGGACACCGCGGTCGGGGACAGGGCATGGCAGCACACGTCGGGGACGGGGCGGGGACGCCGCGGTCGGGGATGATGTGGGGCGGCTCAAGTCGGGGACGGGGTGGGGCGGCTCACGTCGGGGACGGGCGCGGGGATGCCACGGTCGTGGACGGGGTGGGGATGCCGCGGTCGGGGACGGGGCGGTGCGGGGCGGCCGCGGTCGGGGACGAAGGGCGCCGGCCGGCAGGGTCTAGGTTTACGTGGGCGGCGCAGCCGCCATGTCGTGAGGAGTGAGGGCTGGATCGAGATGGGGTGGGGGCTGGGACAGGGAGACGTGAGTTAGGGCAACGGGGTGAGGAGTGGAAGTGGGGGCTGGGGCGGACTGGGCCGGGATGTGAGTTGGGCACTTGGCCTGCTATGTGCTCGGGTCGGGCCGGGCCTAATTTTGGGCCAGAATTGAAGCCCAGGCCCGGCCCGACGGACAGGCCCGGCCCGACCCGGCCCGGAAATTTCGGGCCGGGCCGGGTTTCCCATGGCCAGGTATAGCGTGAATCATTCCCATCGACGCTTGGCATACTAGTTGTACGCGTCATGAACACTCGCTCGGGCGGGGGAGGGGGGACTTTCCTGTTCCAAAGCATGTGACACATCAAAGTTGCACATGAGGTATATATTAATGAATTCAAACGCAACACAACATTTCCGTGCATATGTTTGCACCACCAGAAGGTGATGGCTGTCTTTGACACTCCATCGCGTGGTTATCGGCGTCACGCCCATTCATGGTCCTCGGTGGACGTCCATCCTTTCGACTGACATCGGGAGAGGTTTGACCAAAATGTTGATTCTTTGGTCGGGATGTCCGTGTTGCGAGGCGCATGGGCCATAGTCCATCTTTGACCGAAAAAGAGATGTGGTGGTTTGACCATGCTGGATTCATGTATATGTTTCATTTTCGTGTTACGGCATGAGCGATACGCAAAACCTGTTTGGGGGCATGTATTCGTGGCTAGGATTCCCCCTCCACCGACACGAAGTGGCGACGGCGGAGACATGTGCCACATCAAAGTTGCGCGTTGGGTATTTTGAATGATTGAACCACCGTGTGCATACATATTTTTGATCCACATGCAGGCGTGTATGTGTTCTGACCCCTTTCCCGCAATTTTTTTTGACGAAATGCTCCTATATATTATTATTCTAGGAGTAAATAGCAAACGATTCAAATGTAACAACCGTTTGCGATTGTACACTCAACAAAAACCATTCCCTCCGCCGCTCGCACATCAGCACGGTCCACTGGTGGGCACCGGACATGATTGGGTTCCACGAGACTTCCCTCGTAAAAATATCTACCACCTTGAGCCATTTGAAAAACACCTTCCTCGAACGGCTTTTCAAGCCCTCGGTGGTATGGCAGGATGAGAATAAGGACGCCGGAGCCGTCAGCACGGAAGAGATTGTCCCTCCTTCAAATGAACCAGACGAGCAAATCATCGGCGGCTTCATAATTGAAGAAACGCCTTCAGCTCATGAGGTCATGGCAGTCATTGCACCATGGACCGAGCCCTTCCTGGCCTACCTTCTCCACCAAGAACTCCCCGATGACCAGACAGAGGCGAGACGCATAATCCGGCGGTCCAAGGCCTATAAGGTCCACGAGGGTGAGTTATATAAGAAAAGCACTACGGGGATACTCCAACGGTGCATATCTGAGGAAGAAGGAAGACAACTTTTGGCCGAAGTCCACGCGGGCATGGGCGGCCACCACGCCGCAGCACGGGCCTTAGTAAGCAAAGCCTTTCGAGCCAGATTCTTTTGGCCCACCGCTCGAGCAGACGCCCAAGCACTTGTCCAACATTGTGTTGGATGTCAACTATTCACAAATCAAAGCCACATGCCCCCGACCGCTCTTCGGACTATTCCGATCACCTGGCCTTTCGCGGTCTGGGAGCTAGATATAGTCGGACCACTTAAAGGGGGGACCAAGAAAAATAAATATCTACTCGTCATGGTCGACAAGTTCACCAAATGGATCGAAGCGAAGCCAGTAAGATCAGCTAAGTCCGGACTAGTCGTCGACTTTATATCCGGCGTGGTACACCGTTATGGTGTCCCGCATAGCATAATAACGGACAATGGATCCAATTTCACCGCACGTGAGGTGAAGGACTGGTGCGCAAACATGGGCATTAAGCTCGATTACGCCTCGGTGTATCACCCGCAGACCAATGGACAAGTCGAACGGGCCAACGGCCTAATCATGAGTGGCATCAAGCCACGTCTGGTCCGATCTCTTCATGAATCCGACTGCAATTGGGTAGAGGAGCTTAACTCCGTTCTGTGGGGTTTGCGTACCACCCCGAATCGATCAACGGGATACACGTCGTTCTTTATGGTCTATGGGGCAGAAGCAATCCTTCCCTGTGATATCCTCCACGACGCACCGAGGGTGCGCATGTATGAAGAAAAGGAAGCCGAGTTAGATCGGCAGGACGACTTAGACGCCTTGGAAGGAGAGCACGATATAGCTCGGGCCCGATCTACTTTCTATCAACAGCAGGCTCGGCGCTACCAGAGCAGGGAGGTTAGAGCAAAGGCATATAATGTGGGCGAACTCGTCTTACGACTCCCAGAAAAACAGAAGCATAAACTCAATCCCAAGTGGGAGGGCCCTTTCATAATTGACGAAGTACTTACAGGTGGAGCCTACCGCCTCTGCAACCCGCCTGACAACCGCCTCGAACCAAACCCATGGAACGCAGCTCGTCTTCGGCGCTTTTACGGCTAGACCGGTGTCGTCATATTCCTTACCTTTCTTTTTCTTTTTCCTTTTTCTTCTTTTGTATTCTTTCTTTTTCATTTTAGCTTTACAGGATTGGGTACCATTTCCCAGTATGTGTCCGGCTAAACCGAGCTTGTGTTAAGTTTTTTGGCATACATCTTCAAATGTCCGATCCGAAAAAACACCTGGGGGCTTCTTCTCGAAGTCGACCATTATATACTCTGTGCACCGATTCACGTGTATCGTGCATGCACACTTCCCCTCATCATTTTCAAGCCAGTATATGCATCAATTGGACCTAAGATTTTGGCCAAGCTGGGTTGCCTCGCTCCTGTGCTTACCCTCTACGTTCCCGATTGTTCGGCTAGAGGGTAAAGGGAGCACCTCTGCAATTGTTACGACCGGGTCATCTGGATACGTACCTCAGACGGGTAAAGCCGAAAGCTAGCTATCTTAAGAAGAAAATTGGTCGGCTACGACGGAAGTAAAACAAACTTGTGGTGATTATCACCATTACTCGGGGTTATTTTTTCCTAAGAAACCACTATCCGCATACTATCAGTATACGGAGTTGATATCTACGATCTACGTAGCAACTCGAAGGAAGGAACCGATAGAGGGACTATTTTCTTCGGAAGATGTTTCTTACGTTAAGCAGTAATATAACATATCTCCCTATGCACGTACTGTTTGTTCGCACCGAATGGCCGGATTGCCTGGTTCCTCGAAATAAGTTCTTTTTATTGAGGACACTAGATGAGGAACACTCCCACGCTCTTAGCAAGGGAGGTTGAAGCCGATGGCCGGTTAAGACAATGTTTACAGCATAGACGGGGTAGATTTTGATCTAAAGTACATAGTTACATAGAGTCAAACACCTGGCTGCTGGTCAAGATTATCTATTAAGGTATCCAAGGTGCAATCTTCTTGCGACAGACGAGCGGCGGGCATCACTTGATCGTACACCAAATGAAGCGGCACCACTTGCCCATCCGGCCCTACCGGCCCAACCCGAGCCATATGCTCTGGGTCAAGTTTGGTAAAGCAGGTCTTGATCATTGCCCATGCTTCCCGCGCTCCCTCTCAACAAGCCGATGTCTTCCATAACTCAAAGCGACATCGGGCTCCTTTAAATCGATCAGCCAGTTCGGACATCCCTTCTGGAGGTGTCTCGGCAGGCCAGAGCGCTTTGGTCATGCTCCTCATGGCTCTCTGGGCCCGCTCATGTACGGCGGACAGTTCCTTCAGTAAGTTCCCTCGGAATGATCCGATCTCTTCCTCGGGCCACCCGGTTAGGAGACCTAGACACGAGATGAAGCATGTCCCTTACACTTAAAATAAAGGTACTTTTCGGAATTACGAAGAGGTAAATACACTTACAGAACATGCCCCTCTGTAGTCTCTGATTCTCCTCCTGGGTTTGGGCCAATTGAGTCTTCAAATTCTCAAGCTCTTCGGCTTGCCGCTGGTTTTCCGCCTTAAGTTGGTTCTTTTCCTCAAGACTTCGGGTCAACACACGGTGGCCATCCTCTAGCTGAGATTTGGCATACCTCTGAGATTGTCGGGTTGCATCCAAATCTTTCTGCAACTGCCCTATGGATTCAGCTCCTATAAAGTACTCACTCATCAGTACGGGAGCGTCGAATTAAATTCGGCAAATTAACATACTCACCGTGCGCCTCTCGGGTGAAATTCTTCACTTGCTCAAGCTCGGCCTTCACAGTTTGCACCTGTGTTTGGCTAGCCTCGAGTTCCTCGTCCAACTTCTCATTTTGCTGCTTTAAAGCCTACATTGTGCATAAAACAATACTCAGATCCTTAACTCGGCCGTTCCGACCAAATCAAGGCTCGGGGGCTTCTGGATTAGTATTTCTGTTCGGTCGTTAAAACCGATTACTCACCTCCAGATTGGACGATATCAGTCTGGCGGCTCCCTCAAGCCCCGCTCGGGCAGCTTCGATGTGTGTGTCCACCGAACTTAGGGCATTAAACTCTTGATCGGAAAACACTTGATGCTACAGGGCTTCCTTGCGCCGCCGGTGGTTCATCGCACTCTCTACCTCGGAGTTAGTAACCGAGACATCTACGGAATCTTCGGGGGGCTGATCCGTCGCAGGGGTCTCCGCGTTAAGTTCAGGCTGAGCAGAAGACATTGATTCATGATGGTTGCCCGGCGCCTCGGCGACGTCCCCGGTAGGAGGTGGCTGTACCCGTCTCCTGAGTGTTTTCGACACGAGATTTTGGTGAGTACTTACTGTAATCATGACAATGGCCGAACTAAAATGGTTAAATAAAGTACCTCTTGGATGAGTGCACGGTGGAGGTGGTCCCCGCGGCTTGCTCACAAGGAGGATTCCTGCTATTGCTCGGTACGGGCCCTACCGCCGTCGACGACATTCGGCGCGTGGACCGATGACCCTTGGGAGTGGGGGTCGGCACACCCGGGTTGGCAGGGGTCGCTCTCCCTTTACGGGAAGGGGCCTTCCTTTTTCCAGTGGTGGAAGAAGGAAGTGGTCCGCGGTGATCGGCTAAAAGAGCCACCTTGGAGCCGTCAAGGCTCTCCTGGTAAAAGACCCCGTCCTCATAATCAATTGATAGCTCCGGATCATCGTGGAATCCGGGATCGTCATCGTGAGAATAACTCTCTGGTTGAGGCGCCGGATAGCTAATTGTCTCGACCCAGCGCCTCCAATTCTGTTCGGACAGATTAAAAGTTTCGATCAGAAGAACTATACATGAATATCCGAACTCAGAAAACGAAGTCAAAGACTTACCCATTCGATGGGGTTATTACTCGAATAGCCTTCCTTGGTTGACAGTCAAGCAAAATCTTCTTTTTCTCCCTTGAAAAGATCGGCCGGTATGGACGCCATGGCCGCCTGATTGGCAGGGCCCTTCCGTTGAGAACGGGTGGTGTCATTTGTTCTGTTGTAATGCCACAAGGGGTGTGTCCTTTGTTGAAGGGGTTGAACGCATCTAGCAATGACGGTGGCCATCACGTCTATGATGGTTAGCTTACTATGGACCAGTAGCCTTACTTGGGTGGCTAGGTGCTTTACTTCGGCATTTTCCTCTTGGGACGAACTCTTCGGTCGCCAGTTGAACCTTGTCTTCAAGGGGGCGTCGGAGTATTCGGGCAGACCCCTCCGAGCTGGGTCGAAAAGGGGAACGTCCTCAATATAGAACCATTCTGATGTCCATTCTTTGGACTCTTTCTTCGGAGTCCCCACGGGATACCCCGTCCCGGCTATACGCCATACTTCGGCTCCACCCACTTCCCGAATTGTCCCGCCCCGAGTATGGGGGACGAGGCAGAAGTACTTCCTCCAGAAACCGAAGTGGGCCTCGCAGCCCAAGAACATCTCGCAGAGGGCAACAAAGCCCGAAATGTGCAGAATGGAGCCAGGGGTGAGATGATGGAGCTGAATCCCGTAAAATTCCAACAGTCCCCTCAAGAAGGGATGAATGGGGAATCCTAGGCCTCGCAAGAGGAAGGACACGAAACATACCCGCTCCTCCTTGCGAGGGGTAGGGAAATTCTCTGCGAAGGCCTCGTCGTTCGAAGAAGTCAATCCGGCTCGGGTGAACGCCAGATCCGAAGCGGGAAGATAACCCTGGGTCTCGAGGTTGCGCAGCCGGAGGAGGGACACTGAACAGCTTGCCCAATCTCCGGGAAGAGGGCCATGAGGGCGCGAGGAGGAGCCAGGGGCGCTCGCCATATTTTCAAGTTATCTCGCCTGGGACTTTTCGATGGAGAGGAAGGGGAAAGGTTTGCCTAAGCCACGGTTCAGCCTGCTTAATATAGGCGGTTCCTCCCCTTCACGTGCAGAAAGGGCAGTCCTGTAAAAGATTGCTGAGCCGCCCATCTCCCATTGGCGCACAGGAATCGAGGAGCATCGTTGGCTCTGGACAGCGAAGTTAAAGTTGTGGGCCCTGTGACGTTTCGGCGATCGAGAACTCACTAATGACCGGATCATTGTTTGCCGAATATAGAAAGAGAAGAACTCGCCTCGCAAGCCGAAGACTTTGGGAGCGCAGGACTGTCCGGACTATATACCTTGGCATTGGAGGCTAGTTCGGGGGCTACTGAGGGAGTCCGGGATTAAGGGGTCCTCGGACTGCCAACTTATTCCTTATGGGCCGGACTCGTGGACCACTCGTGGGAGGATTGGATTGACCGAATACCCCATTACTAGGGGGAGGATCTCAGGAGCCGTGACGTGCCCTTCAAGCTTAAGGCGATAGAATAGGCATGTTTTTCCTTCGATAGGCAACCGACTATGTGTAACCCTAGGACCCCCGGTGTCTATATTAGCCGGAGGGTTTAGATTGTGGGGACAGGTGAACTCATCTAGGGTTTAGTCATTTGATCTCGAGGTAGATCGACTCCGTAATATTCATACACATCAATACAACCAAGCAGGACGTAGGGTTTTACCTCCATAGGAGGGCCCGAATCTAGGTAAAACACCGTCTCCTTCGTCCCTTGTTACCCATCGATCCTAATCTCACAGCTCAGGACCCCCTACCCGAGATCCGCCGGTTTTGACACCGACACCCACCCCTTCGGGTTCAACCTCCTTGGATCTCCTCCATGCCCCCCCCCACCGCCGTTGATCTACTCTGCTTCGCTATCAGGATTTTTCCTTCATCGCCATCGAGACCCTTTTGTCATTTCTGAAGGTCGTGTTCTATATATATGGCGGTGGCTCGGCATCGCCAGCTGCCAAGTCAGACCTCATTGACGACGACGACGATAGGGGCACCCTATCCGTCTCTTCCAAGGGGAAATAGCCCATCCACGATATCAGGGACGTCACCCTGCAGACGTGCTCTTCCAAAGGCAAGGAGCTAAGCTACCACAACTGGGAGCGCACGGTGCGCACCCCCAGTCCAGGCTCTTCCAAGGGGTATGAATTGTTCAAAAGTGCAATTTGATATGCTGGAGTATGAATTGTTCAGTTCAATTTCAGTGCTGATGCGTCTGGGTGTCTGTAGTGAGCATATACCTTGTTTAGCGTGATATGTGGTTGTTTGTAGTGAACATATGTCCAGTTTCATTGCTAGATTTGGTTGTTCAATCATATAATTGGTTCCCATTAAAGCTGGTGTAGTTAACACGTCCCTGTTTATTTCAGTTTTCTCACAATGTGATGTTGAATCATACAATTTGATGTTTAAGCACATGGTGTGTTCTATCTTCTATGCAATTTCAACAATACTGATATGAATGACGGTTTGGTTGATGTTAAGTCTGTTGTAGTGAGCATATGCTTCCTTTAAAGGGTTTTTGGTGGTTTATGGTTATGATTTGTCCAGTTTCAATTGCTATATTTGGTTGTTTGTAGTATGCCTCTGATCTACCCTGCTTTGCTGTCAGGAATTTGCTATGCTGGAGTATGAATTGTAATGTTCAAAAGTTCAATTTGACATGCTGGAGTATGAATTGTTCATTTCAATTTCACTTCCTATGTTTGGTTGTCTGTAGTTAGCATATACCTACATTTGGTTGTTTGTAGTATGCATCTGATCTACTCTGCTTTACTGTCAGGAATTTTCCTTCATCGCCAAGGAGACCCTTTTGTCATTTATGGAAGTCGCGTTCTATGGCGATGTTTTGGCATCGTCAGCTGCCAAGTCAGGCCTCATTGACGACGACAACTTGTCGTTGATAAGTGCGCCCTACGCTGGAGTATGAATTGTTCAGTTCAATTTCACGAACACCTATGTTTGGTTGTCTATAGTGAGCATATACCTTGTTTAGCTGTTTTTGGTTGTTTGTAGTGAACATATGTCCAGCTTCAATTGCTAGATTTGGTTGTTCAATCATACAATTGGTTCATGTTAAAGCTGGTGTAGTTAACATGCCCCTGTTTATTTCGGTTTTCTAACAATGTGATGTTCAATCATAGAATTTGATGTTCAAGCACATGTTACGTTCTATGCAATTTTAACAATACCGATATGAATGACTATTTGGTTGCTGTAGTATGCCTTGTTTATTTAGTTATTCACAATGTCTAGTACAATTTGATTAATACTAGTTCAATGGCCATATTTGTTTCCTGTTAAGCCTGGTGTAGGTAGTACACCCCCTGTTTTTTTTCACTCTCTGATGTTCAATTATACAATTTGATGTTTAAGTACAAGTTTTGTTCTATGCAAATTCGACAACACCATTATGAATGACTTTCTTTGGTTGTTGTTAAGCCTGATGTAGTGAGCATATGCCTATTTTAATGGTTTTTGGTTCACATGGCTATATTTGTTTCCCATGTTATACTCCTTTCGCCCCATAATATAAGACGCTAATACATCCAATATGTTCGTGCATTAGATGTAATTAGATCTTATATAGTGGGACGGAGAGAGCATCATGTGAGGTAACTAATAAAGATTGCTAGTACAATGGGTCAAAATGTGGCAATTAAACTATTTATTTACAGTTTGTCCAAGACAATAGTGATATGAAGTATATTAACTCAGAACTATGTACCCTTTTTACTGCACATAATGAGTTGTTAGATGAAAATCTCGGTATCTTTTTCCTTTGCAGTGGTTCCCAACGCAGTCTACCCAAGGTCACCTCTCAAACTACATGATTGTTGGACATGCAAATGTACATGTATTTCTACCAGACTAGAATGACTATCTGGAAGTCATGAAGATACTGAAGGATGGGCGGTCGGCCATCACAAGGGATTGGGCTAGAGTCGTGTGTGCATACGACATGGAGGAGGGCACACTTCGGGCATTCCGCTTCACCTTTTACAACAATCAGAATATATTTTGCCTCTTTCTTTGTCGTCTTTAATACAAGTATTCAACCATCATTCATCATTCTTTATTTGGTGCTTATGTAATTATTTCGTTGACGTAATTCTTGAACGTATGTACATGTGAATGGATTAATGCATTGATTGATGAACCTATCTATGTATATGTAAAAAACTATTCCCTACTTTCAAATTCAAATTATGTACAATTTTAAATTGTAGCGATTAAAATAAATAAAAAATGCTCTGCGGGTCATTACGCCGCACACGGTTTGTAAGTCTCAACGTTTGTGATATACCTCATAATCCGACACGTTTCACAGATAGAAAACGTGTGTGCCCATGCACACAGTTGCCGTTTGCAAACCGTGTGTGATTTCAGATAATATAACAAACGGTGCAACCGAATTCAACGTTGGTGATAGAATCTCTGTCGCACACAATTTAAAATGATAATCTGTTTGTGATGTAGTATGCATCGCAAACGTTGGACCACAGAATAGCGTGTGCGATACTTATCCTGTCGGACGCGAGTACGACATTCAGTCGTTTCTTAAACCTCTCTGATACTTGTACGACGATTAAATTATCATCTTAGTTAAATATCGCCAACGGTTCGTCCAATATAAGTGTCTGTGATATACCCCTTATCATACACGCTTCATAATCGTGAACCGTTTGTGATTCGGTGCACATCGTAAATGGTGAGACACAGAATAGCGCGTGCGATGTTAGTGTGATCTCACACGAGTTGCAAGGATGGGCCGTATGGGAAGTCCACCATATCTCAAACGGTTGACCGGTGACTCTCGTTTGTGATAGATGCGGACATCCCATACGCTTAGTTTTGCCAAACGTTTGCGTTCGTTGGACACCATCACTGACGATTGTTCTGTGTCGTGTGGGACGGACCCCCCCTATCGCCCACACATGCAAGGCGATGGTTTCAAAGTACGCCGCGAAAAGGGGTTAAAAACTTTTTGTATAACACTTTGTTGCACCAGTGTTCGCTCCATAATTCATTATTTATTCCAAAAATAATTCACAAAAAGTTTCATCCAATTCCAAGAACTTTTATTTCTGCACAAAAATAACACCAAGGTAGTTCTGCTGAAAACAACGCAAGTCCGGGTTAGTTCCATTCAAATCATGCAAATTAGATTCCAAAACCAGAGAAAAAGTGTTTGGAAAAGTAGATACGTTGGAGACGTGTCAACTCCACCAAGATTAACTCATTGCTTGTCCTCAAGCAATTCAGTTGATAAGCTGAAAGTGATAAAGAAAACTTTTACAAACTCTTTTGTTCTCGTCGTTATACACATGCTTAGCTAGTGTTCAAGTTTTCAGCATAAATCATAAATAACCATATCCATGACAACAATTAAACATCATATTCACTCATGGCAATACATAACCAACTAGCAAGCAATAATAAGATATCTCACATGCCAACAATTTGCCAAAACAATCATGATAAAATATGGTGACATGGTATTTCACTAGCCCTTTTTGAGACCGCAAAACATAAATGCAGAGCACCTCTGAGGTTCAAGCAGTGACTAAACATTATAATTCAGGGTAGAAAAGATCCAGTCATGCTCAGATCCAACATTAACTAAACTCAATGCATAAGAATGACAATAGTGCTCTCTGGTCTGGTGCTTTTAGTAAGAGGGTGATGACTCAACATAAAAGTAAATAGATAGGCCCTTTGCAGAGGGAAGCATTGATTTGCAGAGGTGCGAGAGCTCAAGGTTTAAAACAGGATTGAAATTATAGTTTTTGGGTGGTGCACTTTTCTTGTCAACGTTACGACAAAGGATTTCAATATCTTCCATGCTAAACACATTATTGGCGGTTCCCAAGCGGAATTGTAAAGTTTACTCCCATCCACCAAACATACACAAGCCATGGCTGACCGAATCCACGGATGCCCTCCAACATTTCAATTGTCCCGAGAGTTTTTTTTAATTAATTTTGTTTTGCAAGATTAGGCACCCTTTTTACCAGCCTCTCTCGTGCAATGGCGGGCGAATAAACGCCCACCTTGAGAATAACCCACTTAGCATGGAAGATACTGACCGCCCCATCGCTCCATGAGCGGTACGAGTGCACAAAATAGATCTTTATTTGAATATTAGAGGTGGCACATGCAAATTTACTTGGAACGGCTGGGTAATACCGTATATAGGTAGGTATGGTGGACTCATGTGGAATAACTTGGTTTAAGGATTTTGGATTTACAAGCAGCATTCCCGCTTAGTACAGGCGAAGGCTAGCAATAGATTGAGAAGCGACCAGCTAGAGAGCGAAAACGGTCATACGCATGCATTGTGAATAATTAACATTGGACATAGCATGAGTAGGATATGAACACTCTGAATTTAAATATCATGAAGGTTGCCTTGGTTTTGAATCAACTACATGTTTGCACATGGGCCAAGTCAAGCCGTTCGAATTACTCAGAGGGAAATGCCATACTACCATACCACATCATAACCATTTTAAAGCATGTTGACATATAAGATAAATCATTATCCACTCCTAGCTATTTAAGCATGACATGAGAAACTACAATCTCTAATTGTCATCATAAGCATGTTCACTCATGATATACTGAATCAAGATCGAATGAGCTAAACATATTTACAAAAACAGAAAACAAGAAGAGTTCATACCAGCTTCCTTTACCACGATCACTTCATCAAATATCCTCATTATTGCCTTTCACTTGCACGACCGAATGATGTGATAATAATAAAAGAATGCCGTGGACTAAGCTGGAATCTGTAGGGCGGTTTTATACAAAGGAGAATACAAGGTAATATTGGCTCTCTGTTAGATCAACAATAAAATATATGGGATCCACTCAACATTTTCATCGTGGTCTTCTCCTTTCATGACTCAACAAAAAGGAAAAGGAATTCCGAGAACACACTGAAATATTTTTGGAGTTTTTGTTTTTCTCAAGAAAGCAAATAAACAAAGGAAAACAAGAACGAGAAAAATTATTTACACGGGAAGCTCCCAACATGCAAAGGAAATCTTTTTGGGTTTTCTTTTTAATACTACAACTAATTAAACGGGAAAGAAAAAATGAAAAGATGCGAGAAATATTTTTGGGGTTTCAAAGTTTTTCAAACACACAAGAAGAGGGCGGAAAAATAAAGCTAACATTGATATACAATGAAAGAGGATGAACACCAACAATTTATATGAAGTGTGTGAACATGAATGTAATGTCGGTGAGAAATACGTACTCCCCCAAGCTTAGGCGTTCGCCTAGCTTGGTGATCACCATCCGAAGAATCCATCTGGTCCTGGAGGAAAGTAGTTGGGCTGAGGCACCTGAGCATCCCACTCCTGGGCTACGGCCTCCGCCTCGGGCAACTCGTTCCGGTAAGCAATTATGTCTCGTGGCATGATGGTAGATCCGTTCCTTGCATGATAGTTAAACAAGGAGGGTGCAAGCAACACAATAATATCACGAGTGTCCTCGCTAAATACTAAGTTATAGCGAATGCGCTGCGGTGGTTGAGGTTCCTCAATGAGCTGGTGCTCTAGCATAGACTGGTGATCAAGATAAACCTTTGCCAACAAGTAGTCAGTGGGGCGTATGGCGACATTGAAACGCTTTTCCAAGCGCGTGGCATAAATACCACCATGAACCTTACCCTTGGTTCGGTTAAGATGCAAGCGGCGCGCGACAATAGCTCCTTGATACGTCTCCAACGTATCTATAATTTTTGCTTGTTCCATGCTGTTATATTAACATTCTTGGATGTTTTACAATCATTTTATAGCAACTTTATATCATTTTTTGGGACTAACCTATTGACATAGTGCCAAAGTGCCAGTTGCTATTTTTTGCTTGTTTTTACTTCGCAGAATATCAGTACCAAACGGAGTGCAATCGCGATGAAACATTTTGGAGATTTTTTTTGGGCCAAAAGACATCCAGTGGGACAAAGAAGTACCAGAGAGGAGGGCCGAGGAGGGCACAACCCACCAGGGCGTGCCAGAGGCCCCGGGCGTGCCCTGATGGGTTGTGCCCTCCTCGGAACGCCTCTCCACCGCCTCTGATGCCCATAAATTCCCAAATATTTCAGAAACCTTAGGGGAGTCGATGAAAAACACATCCAGCCACCGCAAGTTCCAGAACCGCGAGATCCAATCTAACACCATCACGGAGGGGTTCACATCCTCATTGGTGCCTCTCCGATGATGTGTGAGTAGTCCACCATAGACCTACGGGTCCATAGGCAGTAGCTAGATGGCTTCCTCTCTCTCTTTTGATTCTCAATACAATGGTCTCTTGGAGATCTATTTGATGTAAACTTTTGCGGTGTGTTTGTTGGGATCCGATGAATTTTGAGTTCACGATCAGTTTCTATCCATGAATATTATTTGAGTCTTCTTTGATCTCTTATATGCATGATTACATATAGCCTCGTATTTCTTCTTCGAATCTTTGGTTTAGTTAGGCCAACTAGATTGATTTTTCTTGCCATGGGAAGAGGTGCTTTGTGATGGGTTCGATCTTGCGATGTCCTCTCCCAGTGACAGAAGGGGCAGCGAGGCATGCATGTATCATTGCTATTAAGGATAACAAGATGGGGTCTATTCCTACATGAATAGATCTTGTCTACATCATGTCACCGTTCTTATTGCATTACTCCGTTTTTCCATGAACTTAATACACTAGATGCATGCTGGATAGCGGTCGATGTGTGGAGTAATAGTAGTAGATGCAGAATCGTTTCGGTCTACTAATCTTGGACGTGATGCCTATATAATGATCATCGCCTTGGATATCGTCATGATTATTTGATCTTCTATCAATTGCCCAACAGTAATTTGTTCACCCACCGTGTGCTATACTCATGAGAGAAGCCACTAGTGAAACCTACGGCCCCGGGGTCTACTTTTCCAACATATTGCTTTCCGATCTATCTTTTTGCCGCTTTTGTTTTCAGATCTATTATTCCAAAAACCCAAAAATACCGTGTTGCACTTTTTATTTGCCTTTTTTATTTTGTGTTCTTGAGAGATCTATCTCTCCTATCTATCACTACCTAATGTATCTTTTTACCGTAGAGAGATTGACAACCTCTCTTTCGCGCGGGTTGCAAGTATTTGTTGTTTGTGTGTAGGTGCTGCTTATTGGGTGGTGGTGATCTATCTACCCAATCTGTCATATCCTAATCTATCTTTTTACCGTAGAGAGATTGACAACCTCTCTTTCGCGTCGGGTTGCAAGTATTTGTTCTTTGTGTGCAGGTGTTGTTTACGTAGTGTTGGTGATCCTCCTACTGGTTCGATACCTTGGTTTCATAACTGAGGGAAATACTTACCGTTGCTGTGCTGCATCATCCCTTCCTCTTTAGGGAAATACCGACGCAGTCTCAAGCCACGT
Organism: Elymus sibiricus; assembly: GCA_039707655.1. Lineage (NCBI taxonomy): Eukaryota > Viridiplantae > Streptophyta > Magnoliopsida > Poales > Poaceae > Elymus > Elymus sibiricus. The sequence goes on along the minus strand of CM077675.1, from coordinate 187,542,298 downwards.
CAAAGGAATTTCTGGCGCTGTTGCCGGGGAGGGAGCAGTCTCTTCTACGTGCCAATCTCTGGCGCCGAGGAGACACCATCATCATCTACCAGGTTCCTAATCAAAAATCTCATCTCCTTGCAATTACATTATTTGCCATTTGCCTCTCGTTTTCCTCTCCCCCACTTCACCAAATTTGCCGTTTTATTAGCCCTCTTTTTTGTTTGCCTTTTTCTTGTCAGATCTCTTACTTGCTTGCAATCTTGTTTGCGTAGTCACAATGACTCAAGAAAACACCAAATTGTGTGATTTTTTCAATACTAATAATAATGATTTTATTAGTACTCCGATTGCTCCTCCCGCCACTAGTGCGGAGTCTTGTGATATTAATGTCGCTTTGTTGAATCTTGTCATGAAAGATCAATTGCCGGTACTCCTAATGAGGATGACACGTCCCATCTAAACACATTCGTAGAATTGTGTGATATGCAAAATAAAAAAGATGTCGACAATGATATGGTGAAGTTGAAATTATTTCCTTTCTCCTTGCGGGATCGTGCAAAAATTTGGTTTTCTTATTTGCCTCGCAATAGTATCGATTCTTAGAATAAGTGCAAGGATGCTTTTATTACCAAGTATTTTCCACCCGCGAAAATTATTTCCCTTAGGACTCAAATCATGAATTTTAAGCAACTTGAGCATGAACATTTTCCACAATCTTGGGAAAGAATGAAATTGATGCTAAGAAATTGTCCTGCTCATGGTTTAAATCTTTGGATGATCATACAAATTTTTTATGCGGGATTAAATTTTGTCTCTAAAAATCTTTTAGATTCCGCCGTGGGTGGTACTTTTATGGAAATTACTTTGTGTGAAGTTACTAAATTTCTAGATAATATTATGGCAAATTATTCACAATGGCATGCTGAAAGAGCACCTACTAGTAAAAAGGTTAATTCGGTTGAAGAAATTAGTACTTTGAGTGACAAAGTTGATGCTTTAATGAAGTTGGTTGCTAGTAAAAATGCTCCAATTGATCTTAATGATGTGCCTTTGTCTACTTTGATTGAGCAAAATAGTGACTCCGTAGATGTGAATTTCGTCTCGCGAAACAATTTCAATAACAATGCTTATAGAGGTAATTTTAATCCTATGCCTATTCCTGGAAATTCCTCTAATAATTATGGTAATTCCTATGGTAATTCTTCTTACAATAATAATAGGTACCCCTCTGATCTTGAGAGTAATATTAAAGAATTTATCAATGCGCAAAATGTTTTCAATACTACGATAGAAGAAAAGTTGAATCAGATTGATGATATGTCTAGAAATGTCTAGAAGCATTGATAGAATTTCTCATGATGTAGAAAATCTCAAGTTGAAAGCTTTTGCACCTAAGATTGATGAATCAATTAAAGCTTTATATGTCTCTATGGATGAAAGTAAGAAAAGAACCGCTATGCTTAGAGCTAAAAGAGAATTTTTAGAAAAAAACGTTTTCTAGTGATTGCTTTCAGAAAAATGATGAAGATCTTAAAGTGATTGGTGTTTCTTCTATTGATTCCTTGTTTAGTAAAATTAAAATTGATGATAAACGGACTGTAGTAGAGTCAACTTTAGCTAGAAGGCGTCCCAATAATTTGGAGGGTGAAAATCTTGATGAAAAATTTGATGAAAGTGGGTTTGAAGAGGTCAAAACTTTAACTAGTGATGTGCCCACTATTTTGGATTGCAAAGATTTTAATTATGATAGTTGCTATTTGATTGAATGTATTTCTTTGCTGCAATCCATGTTGAATTCACCCAATGCTTATGAACAAAATAAAGCTTTTACTAAACATATCGTTGATGCCATGATGAAATCTTTTCAAGAAATGTTGGAGTTGGAGATTTCTATTCCTAGAAAATTACATGATGAGTGGGAACCTACCATTAAGGTCAAGATTAAAAATTATGAGTGCTTTGCTTTATGTGATTTGGGTGCTAGTATTTCCACGATTCTGAAATCTTTATGTGATGTGCTTGGTCTCACCAATATTGAAGAATGTTCTCTTAATTTGCACTTAGCGGATTCCACTATTAAAAAGCCTTTGGGAAGAATTAATGATGTTATTATTCTTGAAAATAGGAACTATGTGCCCATAGATTTTATTGTTCTTGATATTGATTGCAATCCGTCTTGTCCCATTATACTTGGTAGACCATTCTTACGCACTATAGGTGTCGTGATTGATATAAAAGAAGGCAATATTATATTTCAGTTTCCACTAAGAAAGGGTATGGAACACTTCCCTAGAACAAGAATTAAGCCACCATATGAATCAATCATGAGAGCATCCTATGGATCAAAAACCAAAGATGACAATACTTGAATCTACGCGTTATGCCTAGCTAGGGGCGTAAAACGATAGCGCTTGTTGGGAGGCAACCCAATGAATAAATTTATTTTTATCTTTTTCCTTCTGTTTTTGAGTGTTGACACAATTATGCCTATGTTATGATTGTGTTTTTATGTTTTATTTAGTGTTTGTGCCAAGTAAAGCCTTTAGGATGATTCATAAGATGAGTAGAAACAATGCTGAATCTGAAACAGAAACTTTGCCTCCAGTGTGCGAATTTTCATTTTTTTTACCGGAGCGTGATATTGAGCTGAAATTTTAACATAGTTTTTCTATATAAATTCTTTACATTGTCCTAATTTTTCAGAATTTTTAGAGTTACAAAAGTATGGTTAGAGTATAGATTACTACAGACTATTCTGTTTAAGACAGATTCTGTTTTCGTTGCAATGTGTGCTTGTTTTGATGAATCTATGAGTTGTATTGAAGGGTATAAGCCATGGTAAAGTTAAAATACAGTAGGTATAATTCAATAATAAAATTTCAATGGGTTTGCAACAGTACTTAAAGTGGTGATTTGCTTTATTATACTAACGGATCTCACGAAGATTTTGTTGAGTTTTGTGTGATTGAAGTTTTCAAGTTTTGGGTGAGATCACGATGGATGAAGGAATAAGGAATGAAAAAAACCTAAGATTGGAGATGCTACAGCACCCCCAAGATATATCCAAAGAGAAACAAGCAACTAAGCTTGGGGATGCCCCGAGTGGCATCCCCTCTTTCTTCTAACGACCATCGGTATTTTACTTGGAGCTATATTTTTATTCGTCACATATCATGAGTTTTGCTTGGAGCGTCTTGTATCATTTGAGTCTTTGCTTGCTTTGCTTTTTATTTTGTCACTTGTATCCTTGCTGGACACACCTATTTGAGAGAGCCAAAATTATGCTAAGATTTGTTAGAATTGCTCTATATGCTTCACTTAAACTTTTTGAGCTATGGAATTGCTCTAGTGCTTCACTTATATCTTTTTTAGCACGGTGTGCTTGGAAACTTTTGAAGAAATACTATCATGCTTCACTTAGATTAATTTGAGAGTTAGTAATTTTTGAAGAAATTCTCTCATGCTTCACTTATACTATTTTGAGAGATGAAATTTTTATGATCATGTTCTTCATTTAAATTTATTTGAGCTTGTCAAAAGCAATGGCAATATATGAAACTAGTCGCAAAGTGATAGATATTCAAGAAGGATATAATAAAAACTTTCATGAAGATCATTGGACAAATTAAACTTGATTCCTTGTAATAATTTTGAGACATGATGATAGTAATATGTGAGTCATATTGGTGAGTAATTATGCTTTAGTAAGAATATTGGTGTTAAGGTTTGTGATTCCCTATGCAAGCACGAAAGTCAATAGTTATGCAATGAAATTACATCCTACTTATGGTGCATTATTCAGTGTTACTTATGCTTAATGCCCGTTTATGTGAATTTTCGTTTCTTGGTTGGTTGCTTCTCAATCTATTTGCTAGCCTCCACTTGTACTAAGTAGAAATAATACTTGTGCATCCAAAATCCTTAAAACAAGTTTTGCCTTATGAGTCCACCATACCTACCTATTTGCGGTATTTCCATGCCGTTCTAAGCAAATTTGTATGTGTCATCTCTAATTTTCAAAATGAATTTCCTTTTTGCGTGCTCGTACCGCTCATGAAACGGTAGGGGGTGTCCAATATTTTTCCATGCTAGATGTGTTATTCTCAAGATGAGTGTTTATTCACTTGTCATTGCACGAGAGTACGGCGGTAATAGGGATGCCCAGTCCCGAAATGAAAAAGAAATTTACTTTATGTTGTCAAATAATAAATTCCATGGAATGTGTTGGTATGGAAGGCAACCGTGGATACGGCTAGCCATGGATTGTAAAAGAATGGTGGAAAAAGGAATAAACTTTACGTTATGTTTGGAAACCGCCTATGATGTATCTAGCATGGAAAGTATTGAGAACTACTCAGTCGTTTTCGTTGATAGGAAAGGCATGCCACTCAAAATATTTTTCTCTCTCACTTTAAACTTTGAGCTCTGGCACCTCTACAAATCCCTACTTCCCTCTGCGAAGGGCCTATCTATTTACTTTATGCAATTTTTATTTTTTATTTGAGTCTCCGTCTTCTCTTATAAAGCACCAGCTAGGGGGCACTAGGATCATACTTGTGCATTGGGTGTAGTTAATATTTGAGTGTGTTTCATGAATGGATCAATGATTGAGCATGATGGGCCAGGGATAACTTTCTTTAGTGTTGATATTTTGAAAGACATGGTTGCTTGTTGGCATGCTTGAGTATTAAAGTTATTATGCTAAAACTAGACTATTGCTTTGAACCATCTAAAAGTCCAAATGCCCATGCTACAAAAGAAAAGAATATGTGATGAACATGTTAGGTAGCATTCCACATCAAAAATTCTGTTTTTATCATTTACCTACTCAAGGACGAGTAGGAATTAAGATTGGGGATGCTGATACGTCTCCAACGTATCTAATTTTTTTGCTTGTTCCATGCTCTTATATTATCATTCTTGGATGTTTTACAATCATTTTATAGCAACTTTATATCATTTTTTGGGACTAACCTATTGACATAGTGCCAAAGTGCCAGTTGCTGTTTTTTGCTTGTTTTTTACTTCGCAGAATATCAGTACCAAACGGAGTCCAATCGCGATGAAACTTTTTGGAGATTTTTTTTGGGCCAGAAGACATGCAGTGGGCCAAAGAAGTACCATAGAGGAGGGGCGCGGAGACCACAACCCACCGGGGCACGCCAGAGGCCCCGGGCACGCCCTGATGGGTTGTGCCCTCCTCGGGACGCCTCTCCACCGCCTTTGATGCCTATAAATTCCCAAATATTCCAGAAACCCTAGGGGAGTCGACGAAAAACACATCAAGCCGCCGCAAGTTCCAGAACCGCGAGATCCAATCTAACACCATCACGGATGGGTTCATCATCCTCATTGGTGCCTCTCTGATGATGTGTGAGTAGTCCACCATAGACCTACGGGTCCGTAGGCAGTAGCTAGATGGCTTCCTCTCTCTCTTTTGATTCTCAATACAATGGTCTCTTGGAGATCTATTTGATGTAAACTTTTGCGGTGTGTTTGTTGGGATCCGATGAATTTTGAATTCATGATCAGTTTCTATCCATGAATATTATTTAAGTCTTCTTTGATCTCTTATATGCATGATTACTTATAGCCTCGTATTTCTTCTTCGAATCTTTGGTTTAGTTAGGCCAACTAGATCGATTTTTCTTGCCATGCGAAGAGGTGCTTTGTGATGGGTTCGATCTTGCGGTGTCCTCTCCCAGTGACAGAAGGGGCAGCGAGGCACGCATGTATCCTTGCTATTAAGGATAACAAGATGGGGTCTATTCCTACATGAATAGATCTTGTCTACATCATGTCACCTTTCTTATTGCATTACTCCGTTTTTCCATGAACTTAATACACTAGATGCATGCTGGATAGTGGTCGATGTGTGGAGTAATAGTAGTAGATGCAGAATCGTTTCGGTCTACTAATCTTGGACGTGATGCCTATATAATGATCATCGCCTTGGATATCGTCATGATTATTTGATCTTCTATCAATTGCCCAACAGTAATTTGTTCACCCACTGTGTGCTATACTCATGAGAGAAGCCACTAGTGAAACCTATGGCCCTCGGGTCTACTTTTTCAACATATTGCTTTCCGATCTATCTTTTTGCCGCTTTTTTTTCAGATCTATTATTCCAAAAACCCAAAAATACCTTGTTGAACTTTTTATTTGCCTTTTTTATTTTGTGTTCTTGAGAGATCTATCTACACAATCTATCATATCCTAATCTATCTTTTTACCGTAGAGAGATTGACAACCTCTCTTTCGCGTCGGGTTGCAAGTATTTGTTCTTTGTGTGCAGGTGTTGTTTACGTAGTGTTGGTGATCCTCCTACTGGTTCGATACCTTGGTTTCATAACTGAGGGAAATACTTACCGTCATTGTGTTGCATCATCCCTTCCTCTTTGGGGAAATACCGACGCAGTCTCAAGCCACGTCACTCCTACGTTGTAAGTGTTATCACCATATCGTGCACGGCGCAAAATAGGAAGGGGGCACTGAGACTACCACCCTGCTCCATAGCAGTTATGCATTTTTCCTATAAACAGAGAAAAGTAGTGCACAGGCGGAAAATGCAAACTAGTGGCCTTGGCATTTGATACGTCCCTGGTTTCTCCCACAGTTAAAGTGAGGAGGAATTCCTCGAATTCCTCGGGCTTAGGATCACGCATTCCCCTATCAGAGGGAAGCAAGCATATTTCACAGAACTCATCTAGATGCATTTCATAGTTGCATATAAATCAAAGTGTATTGTGGGAGCACCAGGCCTATTCGAGAAGTAAAAATTTTGCACAAAGGAATTAGTGAGGAGATAGTATTGGTCACACTCATCTGCGAGGAAGTTGGTCAGCCTGGCATTTGCAAATAATTGCATAAATTCTTGATAGAGACCCGCTTTGTCCATGAAGTGTCGGCGTACGACACCTATGGGACCGCGTGGATCCCTTTTACGGTTCGGCAGGGAAAAAGACGTGCACAAAGAGCAGATCCAGCGATCAACGCAAGGGATTTTTACCCAGGTTCGGGCCGCTGAGAAGCGTAAAACCCTACTCCTGCTTTGGTTGTGTTGAATGTGTTTAAGCGCAAGCTCCAGGAGCGCTTGCGATGAACAGTACGTTCGAGCTGCAGCTACGCATGCAGAAAGGGCCAGAAGATCCCCCCCCCTCTGTAGCTACGCCTTGGGCCTCCTTTTATACGTCGAAGGGGTCACCAACAGTGGCGAAGTACAAGAGGTGTAAAGTTGCTACAGCGTTATCATACCTAATACTGATGACTTAGGACAAACGCATTAAATGCTCCGTTTAGGTGTCCCTTAGCTTCTTGGGGACGGGAAAAGAGCCCGTCCCATCAACACCGCTTAACCCCATCCGCCGTTAGCGCCTTGACACGCACCCAGGAGGACAAAACCTAAATGACAGGCTGGTCGCTGCGCTGGATCGGTGACAGGGTGACAGGGTGGCAAGGTCTTGCTGGGTGCGAATCTTGCCGGGGCTCCGCAAGCCATCCCGGCAAGATCTTGCTAGGATCCCAGCCTTTGGTCTTCTGTCTTCTGATTATTGACTTGAATGCTTTCTTGACATTCTTGCACTTGTATTCAGCTGTCCCCCGGCAGGCCTTGCCGCTGGTGTGGCTACAACCGTCCGTGCACAAGTATGGGGTACTAAAAGACCCAAACTTTAGTACACCGACAGGAGCCCTCGAGCCTAGGCCATACACGAGTGCGAGGCATTGTTGGGCTAGGCCCAAACAGTGCACGGGCACGCGTGGCAGGAGTTAGCTATTGTAATCATTCCGCTTACTGCGCCCCCCCACGACGCACATTGAATGCGCGACGTGGGATACGTGCGTGGAGCGGCCGTAATAGCAGCGCACTCGCAAAAGCGTTTTCATACTGACTAGTAAAGAGGCAGCCTCGTGCCTTCCCCATAAAAAGGAATCCGCAGAGGCGCTGCTCATTTACCTCATGTCCTTTCCAATCTGGAAATCGCCGTCGTCTCCTTCCTCGAGCTCGAAACAGAGCCTCTCCCACTCATCCGCCGCCTCCACGCCCTCACCGTCCTCGGCCTCTGCTCCCACAGCCGCCATGCCGCCCAAGGCGAGCAAGGGCAAGGAGGTGAAAGCCGCCGTCCCGGAAAGCGAACTGGTGAAGATGCGGAGGAAGCACGTCGTCTTCACTTCGGCGCTCGATGCGAGCGCTCTGAAGGACCGATACCTGTGCATGTGGGCGAGGGAGACGAAGGCTCATCCTGCTACTCACGTGAGCCCAGGTTCCTCCAAGGGTGGCCCAGATAAATTCCCCTTCTTTGCCGATTACTTTTACTGCGGGCTCTGTCCTCCGTTTTCTGATTTCTTCATCGACATCATATACACATACGGCTTCCATCTCTTGGATTTTACACCGAATGCCGTGACATGCATGTCAGTCTTTGCCCATCTTTGTGAAAATTTTGCCGGAGTAGTCCCCAACACAGCCCTCTTCCGCCACTATTTCGTTCCTCATATTCAAAAGGGAGAGGCCCTTTCTGGTTCTATCACCTGGATTCCAAGGGCATGGAACAAAGAGATTTACCCAGACGGGGTCTACCGCAAGAAGTGGGAAGAATGGCGGGCCATGTGGTGCTGGATTCAGGAGAAAGACCCCCAGCCCTTCTGTTTGCCTCGACGAACAAAAATGGCGCGCGGTAATGATTGGAGCGCCCTCGATCCTCAAGATGAGAAGCTCGCAATTGCAATTACCAGGATTCACCGCCTCAGAGTTGCCGGGCTCACAATAGAAATGATTGGCGCTGATTTCCTTCGCCGGCGCATCGCCCCTCTGTAGAACAAAGGGAGACCTGGGAGTTCCAGAATGCGGCAGATATCATGAGGTTGCGCCCTGGTCTGAATAATAACTTGACGGTCATGCAGCACACAGCTCTCTGCCACAAACTGTTCAGGCCTGATGCGAGATACAAGTTGCCGGCTAGCGTAATTCCTTTGTGCAACAACTCTGCCTTGGCCTCAATCATCGCCATGATGCCGGTGTGTGATGCTCACGGCCTTGACGGAACTTGGGACGAGCCATCCACGGAGCAGGCACAAGAATTCTTTGACAACTTGTTGGAGAGGGCCATCCGGGAAGAAACGAACCTCATCCGCCCCACCACTGAGGAAGAAGTGGCGTATATCGCCAGCAGGGTGGAAGAGGCGAATCTTGCCGCGGAGGCCGGCAGCGCTGGCTTCACGGAAGGGGAAGCCAGTGAAGAAGAAGTGATGTCAGAGGGAAAACTTGCCAGGCGGGGAGAGGTTGCTGGAGAGCAGAGTGGCACAGCTGCCGAGGGCCCTTCTGTCGAAGATACAGCCGAGGAGCAGCTGCACGAGGAACCCCCAGCTCCCGAGAAAAAGAAGAAGCGTGTTCTTCGGAAGGCCACCTCTGATGCCTCAACCCACCAACCTTCCTCTTCTGCCGCAGCCAAACGACCCAGGACCACTCCTTCACCTCCTCACACGGACATCGTGGCGGAAGTTGACTTCGACCTCTCTGCCTTTAGCCCGGAAAGAGAAGAGTAAGGGTCCTGTCACATCTTTTGACTTCTTGATTTCTGGTTTTGCTTAACTTGTTTGCCTTGCTTTGGCCTGTCTCCACAGAGATGACACAGAAACAACGGCGCAGAGGATGGCGAAGAAGGCAAGTACTTCAACGGGCGACGAGCCTCCGGCAAGCACCGCAGGTGCGCCGCAGCCCATCATCATCAACCCGGAGTCAAGCCCTCAACGCAGCCCCCGACGCAGCCCCCAGCATGAGTTCACTACTCACTTTCCGCTGGCAAGTGTCGGGGTGTGTATCTTCACTACTGACATCACCAGGCTTGTAGGAGAGGAGCGGCAGCAAGGAGCACCATCAGAAGCCATCCCTAACGTGCCGCCTCCGTCAACCATGCCGCCCAGAGATGAATCTCCGGCAAGGGTTTCCACTAGTGAGCTCATTTGCGTTGAAGAGGAGCCGGCAAGCACGGGCACGGCAAGCGCGGGCTCTGGTGGTCCTACTTCGGCAACTCGTGTTGCCGGGAAAGGAGAAGCCACCTCTCAACAGCTCGACACAGGTAAACCGTTTGCCTCAGAATACTTGTTATTCTGTCTTTCTTTTTGTCTTCTTGAACTTCCACCTCAGCCTTATCTTGTTTGTTTTCTTGGCCTTCAGATCTTCCCTCGACGGAACACATGGATGTTGATGCCGTTATCGAGGAGACTGCCAGGGACGCTGCCGCCGAGGCCGACAGAGTTGCCGCGGACGAGGCCGCCAAGGATGCTGCCGCCGAGGCCGCCAAGGCCGCACAGGAAGAGGCCACCAATGAGTCTGCTGAGAGGGCCGGCAAGGAGACCGGTGACCATACTGACGGCATTCCTGCCGCAGGAGCGCTTGGCGCTACACCGGTCACAGAGCCCCCAGCTGCCGGTGAGGCGAGTGTCGAGGACCAACCGTCAACATCCGTCGCCCCTCCGTCAAGCAAATACCTCAAGGTTGGCGACAACCTATTCGTCAGCATACCAGGAACGGCAAGCATCGGGGTGCCAACTGAAGGGGAAATCTTTGATGAAGACGTCATCGCCGCTGCTGGGCTCAAGATAGTCGACGAGCCACGCACCAGCAGCAGCAAATCCGAAGAAGAAAAGCTCCTCCAGGCCATGAGCAACAACTTTCAGAAGCTCCAAGCGCTTCACCGCGCCCGGAAAGAGAAGCTGGACTCTAGGGCAGCAGTTGTCGAAGCAGCGGAGGTAGATTTCCAGAAGCGCGTCGAGGAAACACAAACCTGGTACGCTGAGGCCTTTCAGGAGCTGAAGGCGAGTCAAGAGCAGCTGAATCAAAGCTGGAACGAGCTCCTCATGAAGCAGTCTGATGTTGAGAAGGCACAAGAGGAGGCCGCACAACTGGCCACTGCAGAGGAAGCTCGCTTAACAGAGCGCCGTGTCAGGCTCGACGCTCATGAGGAGGACCTCGCCGCTCGCGAGAAGGCACTTGCCGACAAGCTTCGCGGCAAGGACGAAGAAATTGAAAAGCTTGTCGAGCAGCGAACCCAGGAGCTGGAGCAGAAACACAAGGAAGCCCTCGAGGCTCTGGCCACAGACCATGCCGGCAAGCTGAAGGAAGCCGTCAATGCTGCCGAAGCTGCAGAGGCCGCCAAGAACGAGCTTGACGATAAGGTGAAGAGGCTGGAGGCAGACCTTGAGGATCACGGCAAGAAGATCTCGACGCTCAATGCCGAAAGAGAGAAGACTCTCTACAGCCTGGCGGAGATACAAATCGCCATATCCGACAAGACCAAGCAGCTCACCTCTGCCAATGAATCCATTGCCGATCTGAAACTGAACCTGACCACACTGGAAGAGTCCCTTGAGAACAGCAAGGCTCGTGAGAAGGTCTTGATCAAAGATCTCCGGAATGAGAAGGACCTGCTCAAGAGCGTCGCCGCCACTTATAATGACTTCGAGAAAGGTGTCAAGATCTAGACCGAACGCCTTGTCGATGTTGCAGAAAGGCTTGCAGCAGAACTATCCTCCATGAGCCTGCAGGACTTCGGGTATTCTTCTGATGAAAGAGTGTCTCCGAGCGCCAATGTGACCTTGTTCTTCGAGGGCATGATCGATGCGCTCAAGCTACTCCACTCTGATCGAGCAACCCATCTGGCCAACGAATCCCGCAAACTCTGTCGGGCCGTCCTCCGCAAGGTGCTCATCAAAGTGGTGCACAAGAACCCTGGCATCAACCTCACCAACGTCCTCGACACCTTGCCGAAGAATGTAGACCTCAAGGCACTCGAGGAGCTTGTCGCGCCCATCGTCGACAAGGTGGGTCAAGTCAAGAGGGTTGAAGGCGAGCGCAGAGACTAGCTACTTCACTTCTCGTTGTCGCCACCATTCCATGCCAAAGACAATTTTGTCTTATGTTAGAATCGCGGCAGCTATTAATGTAATATAACTTGCTATGCTCTGGATGGATGTATGCTATTTCCCTTGTATGATTTCTTTCTATATGGATAAAACCCTACGCTTATTGGGGACTTGCCGGCGCGCGCACCCTTGCCGCGAGCGCTAGGTGCGGGACTTTAGCAGCCTGCTGGAGGTGCTGCTACCGGCAAGAAACCTTGACGTTTTCAATGCAGCCACTTAAACTGTTGAGCGGACTCGAAACAAACTAAGGGCGCAACCGATCATGACAAGGTTCCTTCGCGTGCAGGTTTCCCATACATAAGCCGAAATCGTTCAAGGAGAATAACCTTACAAAACAAAAATTTGTTTAAAGTTTCTGCAACTTAGCTTTTCGTTGCTGTACTCCTTCCGGCAAGATGTCAACCTTGAACGTCGCCTGTCGGTATCCATACCATCATTCCCCCTGGCAAACTTGCATGCGAGGGAACCTTCTGTTCTTTGAGAAAAAGAAAGAAGAGAAAATAGAGATATGGAACCTTGGCGGTTCATTAATGCTTACCGGAAGCAGGTGTAATACAATGTCTCAGATAAGCATGCATATAGATTAACATGGAAATCGACAAGAATTGTAAAACACTTAATCTTATTCAACTATGCACAGGGTCTGCGCCTGGCTTTGTACAAAGGATTATATGCCTTGCCGGCAAAACTTGTACAAAAGATGGTTGCCGGGGGACCCGGCAACCGCGCCTTATGGATAGAACTTACGAAGATGTTCGATATTCCAGGAATTGCTCATTGGAACGCCATCTTCGGTCTCCAGGCGGGCTGCACCAGGCCTGGTGACTCGTACTACCCGATAAGGGCCTTCCCACTTCGGCGTCAACTTGTTAGAATTCTTGGCCGACTGAACGCGCCGAAGAACAAGGTCGCCTTCCTCAAGACTTCGGGCATGAACCTTGCGGCTATGGTAGCGGCGCAAAGCTTGCTGGTAGTGTGCAGCTCGCACAGCAGCCAGAAGACGATCTTCCTCAAGGAGCGTAACGTCATCTTGCCGCAACTGCTCTTGCTCAAGCTCATCATAGGCGAGCACTCGAGGTGACCCGTATGTGAGTTCCGTGGGGAGAACTGCTTCCGCCCCGTATACTAGGGAGAAGGGTGTCTGGCTGGTGGCTCGATTTGGTGTCGTTCTGATTGACCAAAGAACTGCCGGCAGCTCATCAATCCAGCGTCTTCCGCACTTGCGCAGCTTGTCGAAAGTTCTGTCTTAAGACCTCGCAACACTTCAGCATTTGCCCTTTCTGCCTGGCCATTGCTCCTTGGACGAGCAACAGAAGCAAAACAGATCTTGCCGCCAAGGTCTTGGACGTACTGCATGAAGGTGCGGCTCGTGAACTGTGTGCCGTTGTCGGTGATGATCCTATTAGGCACACCAAAACGACAAACTAGTCCTTTGAAGAACTTGGCGGCTGATTGTGCTGTCACCTTTCTCACTGCTTCCACTTTCGGCCACTTTGTGAACTTGTCGATTGCGACGTACAAGTACTCAAAGCCCCCGGTAGCACGGGGAAAAGGGCCCAATATGTCGAGCCCCCAGACCGAAAATGGCCAGGAAAGAGGGGTTGTCTGAAGAGCTTGAGCTGGTTGATGCAATTTCTTCGAATGGAACTGGCACGCTTCACACTTGGTTACTAGTGCAGTTGCATCCTGGAGAGCAGTGGGCCAAAAGAAACCTTGCCGGAATGCCTTACCAACAAGAGCTCTTGATCCTATGTGGGAACCACATATGCCTCCATGTATCTCTGCCAACAGCTCCAGTCCATCCTCCCGAGGAATGCACTTCAATTTCACACCGTTCGGTCTCTTTCTGTACAGGACATTGTCCACAAACTGGTACATATTAGACTGACGGGCTACTTTCTCCGCTTCTTCCTGTTCTACGGGGAGTTCTCCTGTTTGGAGGAACTGAATAACGTGTTGTGCCTATGCTGGAGCCTGAGGCTCGACAGCAAGGACTAAAGGCATGTCTTCTGCCGCGGGAGCGTTTGTCTCTACAGCAAAGGCTCGAGGCCTTGCCGGAGCCTGTTGCTCCCCGGCAAGCTCGGCGGGAGCGTTTGTCTCTACGGCAAGAGCTTGAGGCCCTGTCGGAGACTGTCGCTCACCAGCAAGCTTGGTGTCGTTCCCGGCAACTTCTTTGCCGGCGGCCTCTAGGAGCTCTGCCGGAAAATACTTGCCGGAACTCAGCTTCCTCCTTTTTTCTTGTCCCATCGATGGTGTTACGGATGGTTGAGTCAATCGGAGCACAAAAGTTCCTGGTTCCACAGGTAACTTAAGGGCAGCGCGCTTTGACAAGTCGTCGGCAATGTTGTTCTCTGTACGAGGAACATGCTCTGTTTGCAGACCGTCAAAACGCTCCTCCAACTTTCTCACTTCATCTACGTAAGCTTCCATCAACGGGCTCTGATAATCTTTGTTGACTTGCTTGACGACAAGCTGTGAATCACCTCTGATGATGAGCTTCTTAATTCCAAGGTCTGCCGCGATCCTGAGACCGGCAAGCAGCCCTTCATACTCTGCAGTGTTATTTGTCGATCTCTCCCGGGGAAAGTGCATCTGAATCACGTATTTGAGGTGCTCTCCGGTGGCTGCGACAAGCAGCACGCCAGCACCGGCGCCTTGCAGCGAGAAAGCCCCATCAAAATACATAATCCACTCTTGATTCGTTTCCTTGCCGAGGAGAGTTGTCTCCGGAATCTCTTCGTCTGGCGTTGGGGTCCATTCCGCAATGAACTCCGCCAAAGCTCTGCTCTGAATGGTTGAAGTACTTTCAAACTTGAGACCAAAACTTGACAGTTCCAAAGCCCACTCCACAATCCTGCTGGTTGCATCTGGATTTCGCAAAATCCGTTGCAACGGAAAGCGAGTGACGACGGTGATCTCATGTGCCTGAAAATAATGGCGCAGCTTCCTCGAGGCCATAAGGAGACCGAAGAGCAACTTCTGGACGCCAGAATATCTTGACCTAGCCCCCTGCAAAAGGGAGCTGACAAAATAAACTGGGCGTTGCACCATCTTCTTCTTCTGTGTTGCTTCATTTGACTACGCAGATCCTACTTTATCAGCACCAGACTCTGCCGGGGAAGATCCCAGCTCGTCGCTTGTCGGTCTTGCCGCTGCCGCTGCTTCTTCGTCGACTTCTCTCTCTGCCACTAACGCAACAGTCACCACTTGATTCGTTGCCGCTAGATATAGCAGCAACGGCTCTTGTGGTTTTGGCGCGACTAGTACTGGCGGAGAGGAGAGGTACCTTTTCAAATCCTGCAGCGCTGCCTCCGCTTCCGGAGTCCATCTCATTGGACCTGCCTTTTTCAAAATTCTGAAAAAGGGCAGGGCGCGCTCAGCGGATTTGGAGATGAACCTGCTCAGAGTAGCAACGCAGCCGGCGAGTCGACGTACATCCTTGACATGTCTTGGTGCTTCAATCTGCTCAATTGCCTTGATCTTGTCGGGATTTGCTTCGATTCCACATTGAGATACAAAGAACCCGAGAAGCTTGTTGGACGGAACGCCAAACACACACTTCTCAGGATTGAGCTTCAAATTGATCTTGCGCAGATTTGCAAATGTCTCTTCTAAATCTTGTATGAGCGTTGCTTTGTCCTTGGTTTTAACCACTATGTCATCCATATAAGCTTCCATATTTTTATGTAGCTGGGGCTCAAAATCAATCTGAACCGCTCTTGCAAACGTTGAACCAACACTTTTCAACCCGAAAGGCATACGTAAGAAGCAATACGTACCACACGGGGTGATAAATGCGGTTTTCTCTTCGTCTTCCTTTGCCATGAAGATCTGATGATATCCTGAATAGGCGTCAAGAAATGAAAGCAAATCACAGCCGGCGGTGGAGTCCACAATCTGGTCGATGCGCGGCAAGGGAAAAGGATCTTTTGGGAAGGCTTTATTGATATCTGTATAATCAATACACAGCCTCCATTTTCCATTCGCCTTGCGCACTACAACTGGATTGGCCAACCATGTTGGATGGAGCACTCCTCTTACCAAACCTGCCGCTTCCAATTTCTTGATTTCCTCGGCAATAAATTGTTGCCGCTCCAAAGCCTGCTTCCTAACCTTCTGCTTGACGGGCCGTGCATGAGGACAGACAGCAAGGTGGTGCTCAATTACTTCCCTGGGAACACCGGGGATATCAGATGGTTGCCATGCAAACACATCGATATTCGCCCACAGGAAAGCAATGAGCGCGCTTTCCTATTTGTCGTCGAGGGTGGAACTTATGGTGAAAGTTCCTCCCGTACCATCCTCCTTGACAGGCACCTTCTTAGTTTCTGGTGGAGCTGCCTTGGATTTCTTGCTCTTGTCGGTGGAGCTCTCTGGCACGTCCTCAACAGGAGCACAGCACTCTGAGGAGGTGCGTTTTCCGGAATGTGTCCTAGAGGTCTTGCCGGTCTTCTTCCCCCCGGGAGCTTCAGCGGCAGGAGCAAGTGCCTTGGCGGCAGGTGCTGCAACTGCCTCCCGGTAGAGTTTGTCGGTGCAGATAAGCGCATCCTTCTTGTCGGAATTGATAGTGATGACGCTCATCGGCCCGGGCATCTTCAATTTATTATAAGCGTAGTGCGATGCCGCCATGAACTTGGCCAGCGCTGGACGGCCAAGGATCACATTATATGGCAATGGAATCTTGGCGACGTCGAAAACAATCTTTTCTGTTCTGTAGTTCAGGTCACTACCAAATGTTACTGGTAGTGTGATCTTACCCTTCGGCTGGCTCCTTCCTGGATTGATCCCTTGAAACGTGCCCATTTCCTCGAGATCTTCATCAGGAATTTGCAACCTTTTGATCACATTGGGCGAGATCAAGTTCAAACTGGCCCCACCGTCAACTAACATTTTCGTCACCTTGAGGTTGCGAATCGTTGGCGAAACCAACAATGGCAGACACCCGACCGCAGTCGTGCGATCAGGGTGATCCTCAGCGTCAAAAATGATAGGCGTGTTGGACCATTTCAATGGTTTCCGGGCATCGACAGATGGCTCTGTCACATTAACCTCGCGCGCCCACTGTTTGAGTCGGCGGTGGGAAGAATGCAACGAGGCGCCTCCGTCAATGCACATGACTTCTGTAGCTTTTTGAAATTCGTGCTCGCTGGATTCGTCGTCCTCCTCGTTGTCATCGTCACCCCCCTCTTCCTTGTTGCGGCCTTGAGCGGGCCTCTCCTTCTGTTGCTAGGCCTTGTCGCGGCGACCTCCTCGGCCACCACGTTTCTTGTCGGACCCCTCTGCACCATCCTGGGCCTTCTCCTTATCTCGCCTTTCATACTCAGCTTTCTGCTTCTCGACAAGCTGCTCAACTTGCTGGCAGTTTTGGAGATCATGGCCCTTGGTGCGGTGGATCTTGCAGTACTGCTTGTCGGAGCCCTCTGGCCTGTCGGCAGCCGCCAAGGCCTGACAGGAGGCGCACCCGGCAACCTCCTTGCTGGGGCCATCAACCTTGACCTTCTTGGCGGTGTCGAAGTTGCCAGATTCCTCGACAGCAAGTACGGCCTTGCCCTTGCGTTTCCTGTTACGCCGTCGGCCTTTCTTTGCCGGGGCGGCGGCGTCTTCGTCTTCAGAGTCGATTCCTGCGCCAGCATCCTCGTCGGGGAATCTCCTTCCTTCTTCAGCTCGAGCACATTTATCGGCCAGAGCATAAAGCTCGGCAACATCCCTGACTTTGTCCATCGCCAGCTCTTCGCGCATCCTGCGGTTGCGCACGTTCTGATGGAACGCGCTGACAACAGCGGCAGGATGAACGTCTGGGATGTTGTGATGTATACGGCTGAATCTCTGTATGTACTTGCGCAAAGTTTCCCCCTCTTTCTGGGGGATGAGATGCAAATTACTTTCCTGGCTAGGAGCTTGGTGACCTCCGGTAAAGGCGCCAACAAACTCATGACACAGATCTGCCCAGGAAGAAATGGAATTTTCCGGCAGATGCATCAACCACGACCTGACGTTGGGCTTAAGTACCAATGGGAAGTAGTTGGCGAGTATCTTGTCATCGCGAGCCCCGGCAGCGTGCACCGCAATGGTGTAGATGCTCAAGAACTCCGACGGGTGAGTCTTGCCGTCGTATTTCTCCGGGACCTCCGGTTTGAACGTTCGAGAATTGGGCCACTGGACTCGCCGCAGCTCACGGGTAAAAGCTGGACAACCCACCTCATAAGGTAGGTCACCAGGATACCCTGGCACAGGCTTGTCTACAGTGGGTCCTGCGTGCCTATCAGATTGATGGCGCGCTTCCCGCCGCCGCTCGATGGTAGTCCGAGCGTCTTCTTTGCTTCATTCCCGAAGAACTTGACGTTGATCGCGGCGAGTTCGCGGATCAGACGACGCCGTCGAATCGTCATCACAGGCGTCGATCCATCGAGTCAGCGACCGCTGTTGCCGCCGTGGAGGAGAGTGCATCATGGTCGTACCGCCTCCAGTCTTTTCGCCATCGGCGCGCGGCGGCTCGATGGACTGCCGCCGCGAAGGCTCCGCCTGCTACAGCCTATCTTCATTGGCGAGGCCGACGAGGCTCTGAATAGCAGCTCTCCATTCTTCGAGCTTCTCCGCAGCAGGAGGAAAATTCAGAAGCAGCTGTGCTCGCGCCAACGCTTCTGCTGGTGTAGGCGGCGGCGAAAGGTGCGAGGAACGTGAGGTGCTCTGACTCCTAACCGTGTTAGAAGGAGCTCCATCACGGTCCCGCGACCACGCGCCACTTCCACCAGTATTTTGGCGTGCATGCTGGTCCCGCGCATCTCGAGAGTGATGCTCAGGAGTCTTTCCTTGGGGACGCTTAGAACCACCAACGTCGCGGCGTTGTTCATCGCGTCCGACCTGAGAAGGCCACGGCGCATGCGCCGGCGTGGGTGTCTTAGAAGGCGCCCTCCCGTCCTTGGAGTTCACTATGCCGCTCGTAGGCAGCACAGCTCTGTCCTTAGATCTAGCGGCGCGCGGGTTGCCGTCGCCGCTGCGAACGATGCCGCTCGCTTGGCTTTGATCACCAGAACGTCGTGGAGGCTCAAGACCTCCGCCTCCTCCGCCTGCGTTCACACCGTCGTCCGTCCGTGTAGCTACAGGGGTACTAGACGCGGATGGATCAACCGCCGTAAAGCCCTTCTTCTTGGGAGCCATGGCGATGAAGATGATGAAGAAACTGACGCGTTGATCGCTAGATCAGGTTCACGCAACCTTTCCCCCTACCTGGCGCGCCAAGGATGTCGGCTCACGACACCTATGGGACCACGTGGATCCCTTTTACGGTTCGGCAGGGAAAAAGGCATGCACAAAGAGCAGATCCAGCGATCAACGCAAGGGATTTTTACCCAGGTTCGGGCCGCTGAGAAGCGTAAAACCCTACTCCTGCTTTGGTTGTGTTGAATGTGTTTAAGCCCAAGCTCTAGGAGCGCTTGCGATGAATAGTATGTTCGAGCTGCAGCTACGCATGCAGAAAGGGCCAGAAGATCCCCCCCCCTCTGTAGCTACGCCTTGGGCCTCCTTTTATACGTCGAAGGAGTCACCAACAGTGGCGAAGTACAAGAGGTGTAAAGTTGCTACAGCGTTATCATACCTAATACTGACGACTTAGGACAAACGCATTAAATGCTCCGTTTAGGTGTCCCATAGCTTCTTGGGGACGGGAAAAGAGCCCGTCCCATCAGCACCGCTTAACCCCATCCGCCGTTAGCGCCTTGACATGCACCCCGGAGGACAAAACCTAAATGACAGGCTGGTCGCTGTGCTGGATCGGTGACAGGGTGACAGGGTGGCGAGGTCTTGCTGGGTGCGAATCTTGCCGGGGCTCCGCAAGCCATCCCGGAAAGATCTTGCCGGGATCCCAGCCTTTGGTCTTCTGTCTTCTGATTATTGACTTGAATGATTTCTTGACATTCTTGCACTTGTATTCAGCTGTCCCCCGGCAGGCCTTGCCGCTGGTATGGCTACAACCGTCCGTGCACAAGTATGGGGTACTAAAAGACCCAAACTTTAGTACACCGACATGAAGGGTGCATGTGGCCATTCACATGGCCTAACCTCCATGTTGCGGAAAATGTTGATGTCAAGATCATGAGTCCTCCCAACAACTCCTTTGGGGCTCTGGCTCGAGGAACCTTTCCTTAGGAAATTCATTTTCCTCAGCACAAATTTCTGAAATATTTTAGCCACAAATTTATGTCAATAAAACTTTATAACATTGATAGCAACTACTCATATAGGTGCCTAGAGGCCATATCAAGCATTCATACTACTTACAACTCAAAGAATTCAACATGCAAGCTCATTTTCTGTGGCACCTAGTGCAGCAAAATATGCAAAATATAAACCACTAAAGCAAAAACTAATTGGAGGAATAGGGGAGTTACATACCAAGGAGCAATTCCTCAAAACAGTTTCGGAAATGGAGTTCCGAGCAAAGAGATCGAAAATTTCAGTTTTTAGAGGAAGAACACGGGAGAGAGAGAGAGCTAGAGAATTTTTGCTGGAGGTAAGGGATGAAGTGAGCCGGAGGGATATGGCAGGGGGCCCTGTGAGCCCCCACAATCCATCAGGGCGCGCCCAGGGGGGTGGGCGTGCCCTGTTGGCTTGTGGCCCACAGGTGCACCTCCCTGCTGTAATTTTAATACCAAAAATTCTTAAATAATCGAGAAAAAATCATGTTAAAATTTTGTGGCAATCTGAGACTTTTTATTTTTGGGTCATTTTTTTATTGCACGAGAGAAATCAGAAAACAGGATAATCAAGGCATTTTATTTTTCTTAACTACAAATAACAAAGGATAAACTTGTGATACAAAGAATTGTGCATACTGAATTCATCAATCACATGTCTTTCAAAAAGGATCCATTAATAAGATTGATCCAGTCTTATTAATAACCGTTTCCGATTGACATGGAATCGAAGAATTTTCATATAACACTAAGTTACCCCAAAGGGGATTTGCATCTCCCCGACAATAAGATTATAATACTTCTTCTTGGCAGTTGGTAGAGGAATTTTAAAACCTCCAATGATAACCATAGCACTAGGCTCAATGACATTAATATTATTAACCAAAGTTTGCTTCTTTGGAAAATGCAAGCTATGTTGTTTGCCATTGACGTGAAAAGTAACCTTGCTTTTGTTGCAATCAATAACAACCCCTAAAGTATTTAGAAAGGGTCTACCAAGGATGATCGACATGTTGTCGTCCTCGGGCATATCAAGAATAACAAAGTCTGTTAAGATAGTAACATTTGCAACCACAACAGGAACTTCCTCGCAAATTCCAATAGGTAAAGCGGTGGATTTATCAGCCATTTCCAAAGATATCTCAGTAGGTGTAAGCTTATTCAAATCAAGTCTTTTATATAGAGAGAAAGGCATAACACTAACACCGGCTCCTAAATCACATAAAGTAGTTTTAACATAACTTCTTTTTGATAGAGCAAGGTATTGTTGGTATACCCGAATCTCCCAACTTCTTAGGTACTCCACCATCAAAGAATAATTAGCAAGCATGGTAGCAATTTCAGTTTCAGGAATTTTTCTTTTGTTGGTAATAATATCCTTCATATACTTGGCATACGGAGGCATTTTTAATATATCAGTCAAGTGAGTGCGCAAAAGGACGGGTCTAATCATTTCAGCAAAGTGTTCAAAATCTTCATCGTCCTTACTTTTAGAAGACTTACGAGGGAATGGCATTGGTTTCTGAACCCATGGCTCTCTTTCCCTACCATGTTTCCTAGCAACAAAGTCTCTTTTATCATAGTGTTTGTTTTTGGGACGTGGGTTATCAATATTTTCAGCGGGTTCTATTTCCACATCATTATCATGTTCTTTATTATCATCAGGTTGAGCATCTATGCGAACATCATCATTATCATTTTCATTTTCATTACCACTAGGTGCATGTTCACTACGAGATTGTGTCTCAGCATCAGAAATAGAAACTTCATTATGTTTCTCAGTAGGTTTTTCTATATTAGATTCACTAGAAGCATGCAAAGTCCTACCATCTTTCTTTTTATTTTTCTTCTTAGATGAACTAGGTGCATCATCATTAATTCTCTGAGAATCTTGTTCAATTATTTTAGGGTGACCTCCAGGATAAAGAGGTTCCTGAGTCATTCTACCTCCTCTAGTCATTACTCTAACAGCATGATGATTCATATTATTATTTATTTCAGCAAGCAAATCATTTTGTGACTTAGCAACTTGGTGTAGTTGGGTGTGAACCATAGAAGCATGTTTACCTAGACCCTTCACATCATTAGCAATTCTAAACATCAAGTCACTCAAGCGATCTATCATCATGGCATTACGTCTTAATTAATCCTTAACATAATTATTGAAGTGCTCTTGCTTAACAATGTAATTATCAAATTCATCCTTGCATTGACTAGGAGTCTTAGTATAAGGTATATCACTTTCATTAAAGGTACGGAGAGAATTTACCTCTACTACCTGTGTCGGGGTGTCAAGTCCATGTATTTCTTCGATAGGTGGTAATTTCTTGACATCTTCAGTTTTAATACCTTTCTCTTCATAGATCTTTTTGCTTCTTGCATATCTTCAGGATTGAGGAATAGAATATATCTCTTCTTTCGAATAGGTTCCGGAGGTGGTTCAGAAAGTGTCCAATCATTGACATTTTGCAATATGTTATTCGATAGTTCTTCAGCTTGTCCAACAGTTCTTTCCCTGAAAATACAACCAGCACAACTATCTAGGAAGTCCCTAGAAGCATCGGTTAATCCATTATAAAAGATATCAAGTATTTCATTTTTCTTAAGAGGATGGTCAGGCAAAGCTCTAAGTAACTGGAGAAGCCTCCCCCAAGCTTGAGGGAGATTCTCTTCTTCAATTTGCACAAAGTTAAATATTTCCTGTAAGGCAGCTTGTTTCTTATGAGCAGGAAAATATTTTTCAAAAAAGTAATAAAGCATATCCTGGGGACTACGCACACAAACAGGAGCAAGAGAAAGGAACCAATCCTTGGCCTCGCCTTTTAGCGAGAAAGGAAAAAAGCTTAAGGATATAATAGTACCGTATCTTGTCCTCATTAGTAAATAAAGCAGCAATGTCATTCAAATTCATGAGATGTTCGACAACAGTTTCATTTTCATAACCATGGAAAGGATCAGACTCTACTATACTAATCAATTCAGGGTCTATAGGGGATTCATAATCCTTATCAGTGACAAATATAGGAGAAGTAACAAATTTAGGATCATGTTTCATTTTCTCCATCATAGCTTTTTCTCTTAGTTTGCATAGTAGTTTCTTCAAATCATCTCTATTCTCACAAGCAAGAAAGTACCTAGTTGTCTCTCCATCCATAACATAACCTTCAGGTACATAAGGCAGTCCATATCTATTAGGAGAGCGAGGTGTACCAGGTGATTCAAAATCTTCATCAGTTTCAGCATTCTCAAGTTCTCTAGCTTTAGCAATATGAGCATCAAGTAATTCACTCAGTGGCACAGTTTCAGTTTCATCATGAGTAGCAATAGTATCATCATTATTTTCAGAAGTAGCATCATCAAGTTCATGTGACAAATCAGGACGATCAACACGTGGTGGTGTAACAAGTTGATTCAAAACAGTAGCTGAATCAAAAGCAGAGCTAGATGAAAGTTCCTTACCTCCTCTCGTGCGAGAGGGGATGATCTTAGTTCAAGTATCTTTCAGATTGTTCATAGTAGCAATTGGATATCCTCAAGTTAGCATAATAAATATAGCTATGCTCCCTGGCAACGGCGCCAGAAAAAGGTCTTGATAACCCACAAGTATAGGGGATCGCAACGGTCTTTGCGGGTAGTATTTCATCCGGATTTATTGATTCGACACAAGGGGAGCCAAAGAATATTTATCGGCCTTAGCAGTTGAGTTGTTAATTCAACCACACCAGGGATATCTCTCTACAGCAAAGTTTTAGTAGCACGACAAATAGTAGTAACAATAGTAACAGTAGTAGTGACAACAGTACTTTTGTAGCAGTTGTGACTGTAGCAGCAGCAATAGTAACATAGCAAGATTCAGTATATGAAAAGCGTAGGCACGTGGATCGGTGATGGATAATGATTTAGATGATATCAATCATGTAACAGTTACACACTAGGGCGACACAGAACCAACTCCAATTCATCAATGTAATGTAGGCATGTATTCCGTATGTAGTCATATGTGCTTGCGATAAGAAATTGCATGACATCTTTTGTCCTACCCTCCCATGGCAACGGGGTCCTATTGGAAACTAAGGGATATTAAGGCCTCCTTTTAGTAGAGAACCGGAACAAAGCATTAACACATGGTGAATACACGAACTCCTCAAACTACGGCAATCACCGGAAAGAATCCCAATTATTGTCACCTTGGGGTATGTAGATCACGACACGTGATAGGTTCATACAACTTGCAAGATTTTATCCAAATCACTCTTATATTCATGAAAACGTAATAGGTTCATATCTAAAATCATGGCACTCGGGCCCTAGTGACAACCATTAAGCATAGCAAAGTCATAGCAACATCAATCTCAGAACATAGTGGACACTAGGGATCAAGCCCTAGCAAACTTAACTCGATTACAGGATCAATCTCATCAATCCCATCACCGTCCAGCAATCCTACAAAGGAATTACTCACTCCCCGTGGTGAGCATCATGGCGGTGTTGATGAAGAAGGGTTGGTGATGACGATGGCGACGAATCCCCCTCTCCGGAGCCCTAAACGGACTCCAGGTCAGCCCTCCCGAGGAAGAACAGGAGGTGGTGGCGGCTCCGTCTCGTGAAACGCGATGAAATCTTCTCTCCTATTTTTTTTCTCCGAAGATGTGAATTTATAGGAGTGGAATTAAGGTCCGGGGAGCCACGTGGGCCCCACAAGCAATTAGGGCGCGACCAAGGGGGGTGGGCACGCCCTATTGGCTTGTGACCCACAGGCAGCCCCCCTCCGGTGGATCTTCGCTCCATAATTCATTATTTATTCCAAAAATAATTAACAAAAAGTTTTGTCCAATTCCAAGACCTTTTATTTCTGCACAAAAATAACACCAAGGTAGTTCTGCTGAAAACAGCGCATGTCCGGGTTAGTTCCATTCAAATCATGCAAATTAGAGTCCAAAACCAGAGCAAAAGTGTTTGGAAAAGTAGATATGTTGGAGACAAATCAGTGTCACATCAATGCAGATTCGATGACTCACTTCTAGATTTTAGTAGGCACGAAAGGCCCTCTGCCGCAAACAAGAACAAGTATGGAGAAATCAGGCCCCATTGTCTAATACCTCTAGAATGGTTGAACTCCTCTAATCTCTTACCACTAAACATGACTGAGAATTTTACCGTGGACACAAGGCTCATCACAATGTTAACCCATCGCTCTGTGAAGCCTAACTTGAGCATGATAGCTTCCAAGTAGGTCCATTCCACTCTATCATAGGCCTTCATCATGTCGAGCTTTAGAGCACATGATTGATGCTTCTTTGCCTTATTTCTCTTCATGAAGTGCAAGCACTCATACGCCATTATGATATTATCTGTGATCAGCCTGCCTCGCACAAAAGTTGTCTGCTCCTCTGATATTATCTCAGGTAATACTAATTTCAGATGGTTAGAAATTACCTTCGATGCAATTTTATACAAAACATTGCAAAGACTAATGGGACGGAATTGGGACAGCAGAGTGGGGTTCTTTACCTTGGGGAATAAAACTAAGATTGTCTCATTGATGCATTCGGATGACTCCTTACCCTCAACTATTTTTAGCACCACTTGGGTCACTTCATCCCCACACATATCCCAGTTACGTTGGAAAAAGTGAGCTGGAAAGCCATCTAGGACCGAAGATTTTGTTGGGAACATCTGGAACAAAGTTGTTTTAACTTCTGCCTGGCTATAAGGAGCGTTAAGCATCTCGTTCATATCCGGAGTTACCTTACAAGGGACCGTGTCAATCACCTGCTGCATGTTCTGGACACATTCAGATGTCTAGAGCTCTTTATAAAAATTGTTGGTCATGGTCGCCATCTCGGCTTTGACCTCTCTCATTTGGCCATCGGGGAGCTGCAAGGACTTGATGTGGTTTTTCCTTCTTCGTCGGCTGGCCCTGAGATGAAAAAATAGGTGTTTTTGTCTCCGTGTACTAGCGAGTCCAACCTTGCCCTTTGTTGCCACAATATTCCTTCTCGATGGAACAACTCGACCAAGCGATCTGTTACCTTAACTTCTGCATGCATTGGTCGAGAGCAACCTTGGGTCTCGCACAGCTGTGTAGTTGCTTTTTTAATTGATTGATCTCCTGCCTTATATTCCCTAAGTGGTTGTGTTCCCATGCCCCCAAATCGCTAGAGAAATTCTGCAGTTTTTTATGCAACAAGACAACCGAGTCACCCTGTCTCTGGGTCCAGCTAGCTCCCACTACTGCACGGAGCGAGGAATCCCGTTCCCAACAAGTTTCATATCTAAACATACGTTGGTCCGCTTACATGCATGCACGTTCTCCAGGCAAAGCAGAATTGGGATGTGATCAGATGTTGCTGCACTCTTATGCTCCACAACGGCTTGAGGGAAGGCCAAGAGCCATTCTGGTGTAGCCACACATCGATCCAATTGTACTCTGGTATAGGTTCCTCCAGCAACCTTTTTTTCAAAGTCCAATTAATTCCCGTGTAGTCCAGATCCACGAGGCCACAAATGTCCAGGGTCACGCGAAAAACATCCATCTATGCTTGGCTTCTCTGGCCGATGCCGTCATGTTCATGAGCATGTATGACATCATTAAAATCACCCATCGCCACCCAGGGCAAGTTATTGGCTCCATCAATTCCATGTAACATATTCTAGGCCTTGTGTCGCTCGTTCGCTTGGGCTTCCCCATATACGAAGGTTGCCCTAAACTGTGTTTCAACAAGCTCATCAATTATAACATCAATGTGATACTCTGAGTAAACTATGACCTCAACTTTTATTTCATCTTTCCAAAAAAACATATCCCTCCACTCCTACCTGAGTTGTTTATTGCATAACTCTTTTGAAACCCTAAAGTACCTACTAGATTCTTCACTCTGGAGCCCTCTAATTGAGTTTCAAGGATACATAAGATAGAGGGGGCATGTTGCCCCATGAGATCACGAAGCTCCTGAACTGTCGCAGGTTTGCCAGCCCCACGACGGTTCCATGTCAAGATACTCATTGCGCTAGGCGCGACCCCGCTAGGAGGCCCGCCAAACGAGCATCAGGGTTTTTGGTTGATACAGAGTTCCTTGGTGCAATATCACTTGGGATGGTCTTTGCCCTCTTACGGAATTGTTTCGATGGGCTAGGTGGTATTGCTGCCGATAGGAGCGCCAAAGTGTTATTGTTTGAGAGGGGTAGCTCTCCATTGCTAGTTGGAGTAGGAGAACCTTGGCCAACATCTCTCTTCCAGTTGTCATCAGCTTCATCCATTGCAGTATCATTGAGAGGGTCGCTAGTATCATCATAGCTGTCGTGGGAGTAATACTGACATTAGTACGGGGGGTACGTACGAGTAAGGGCGAAGCCTAGCTACGGCGCAAATGTAACACTCGGATGTACGAGTTCGGGCCCCACTCGGAAGTGGTAAAAACCCTACGTCTCGAGCCTTGGGGCTTAGTGTTTGCTTATGTGTGTATCTGATTACAGAGAGTTCATAACCCTCGCTCTAGCGCTAGGGGGTGGCTTATATAGAGTGCGCCACCTACAGCCGAGCGCCATTACTAGGGTAATAAATGACGGTAACTGCAGGAGTTACTAGAAACAGTTGTGTTAACTAGGGGCGTTACAGGTAACGTTGTCTTCACAGCTCTTTATGCGAGTTAAGTATCTCGAACGTTGTAGCTCCCATGTCGCCTCTGCTTCTTCACGTCCGAGTGCCAAAGCCCGGCCGACTGGTTGATGACGTCCGAGTGACTTCCTAGGATCCGAGTGGATCCTATACATTCGTCCGAATGCTAAGGTAGTCCAGAGACTTCCATGAACTTGTAGGACCCCAGGTGTGCCCTAGATGTGAGGTCCATGACCCTACCTAGGGTAGGTGACCTCATCCGTGGCCCACGAATCGGTTGAGGTTTGGAGGCTGAGTGATCGACGTCATGTGACATCGGTGGCGTATCGGGAACGCCGGGAAGCGAGTCGGGTCATTTCCCACTTGGATTTAAAACCATGATCGATTCAGGTTAAATAATTTCCGAAGGTCTGATATGTCTCCAACGTATCGATAATTTATGAAGTATTCATGCCATATTCACCTATGTTTACAATACTTTTATATGGTTTTGATGCACTTTATATGATTTATTTAGAACTAACCCGGACTGACGTTGTTTTCAGCAGAACTACCGTGGTGTTGTTTTTGTGCAGAAAATGAAAGTTCTCGGAATCACCCGAAACTTTTTGATGATTTTTTTTGGAACAAAAGAGGCACTAGATGCTTCGTGGGAGGGCCAGACGAGCCACGAGGTGGGCATCACCCACCAGGGCGCGCCAGGCCCCCCCGGCGCGCCCTGGTGTATCGTGCCCACCTCGTGGCCCACCTTCGCGTGAAACCAACGCCAAAAATTCCTATAAATATAGAAACCATCAGAAATAACCCTAGACTCTCCGCTCTGCTGCTGCAACTCTCTGTATCAATGAAACACCAATCTGGAGACGTTCCACTACCTTGCCAGAGAGGGGAATCCATCTCCGGTGGCCATCTTCATCATCCCGGCGGAGGCCATGACGAGGAGGGAGTAGTCCACCCTCGGGGCTGAGGGTATGTACTAGTAGATATGTGTTCAATCTCTCTCTCTCTCTTGTTCTTGAGATGCCACGATCTTCATGTATCACGGGCTTTGTTAATATAGTTGGATCATATGGTGTGTTTCCCTTACTATCTTGTTGTGATGAATTGAATCTTTCCGTTTGCGATATCGTTATGTTGGATTGAATATTGGATTTGAGAACACTTGATATATGTCTTGCATGTGGATACCCGTGGTGACAATGGGGTGTTCTATTGATTCACTTGATATATGTTTTGGTACTCAACTTGCGGATTCCCGCGGTGACATTGGGGTAATCTATGCATAGGGGTTGATACACGTTCTTGTCCTACTTTCTCCGATAGAAATCTTGGGGTACTCTTTGAGGTTCTTTGTGTTGGATTGAGTATTATGAATCTGAAATTGTTTGATGCGTATCGTATAATTAACTCATGGATACTTGTGGTGACATTGGAGTATCTAGGTGACATTAGAGTTGGTTGATGCGTATCATATGGTGTTATTCTAGTATGAACTCTTAGATAGATCGATCGGAAAGGATAACTTGGTGTTATCTTAGTACGAACTCTTGGATAGATCAATCGGAAAGAATAACTTTAAGGTGGTTTCGTACCCTACAAATAATTTCTTCTTATGTTCTCCGCTAGATAAGAACTTTGGAGTGATTCTTCGTTGCACGTTGAGGGATGGTTATGTGATCCAATTATATTAGCATTGTTGAGAGATTGCACTAGCGAAACTATGGACCCTAGGCCTTGTTTTCAAGCATTGCAATACCGTTTGTGCTCACTTTTGTTACTTGCTACCTTGCTATGTTTATATTTTCAGATTACAAAAACCTATATCTACCATCCATATTGCACTTGTATCACCATCTCTTCGCCGAACTAGTGCACCTATACAATTTGACATTGTATTGGGTGTGTTGGGGACACAAGAGATTTCTTGTATTTGATTGCAGGGTTGTTTGAGAGAGACCATCTTTATCCTACACCTCCCACGGATTGATAAACCTTAGGTCATCCACTTGAGGTAAAATTGCTACTGTCCTACAAAACTATGCGCTTGGAGGCCCAACACGAGTCTACAAGAATAAAGTTGCGTAGTAGACATCAAGCTCTTTTCTGGCGCCGTTGCCGGGGAGGTGAGTGCTTGAAGGTATATATTTTGATCTTGCAATTAAATCTTTTAGTTTCTTGTTTTTCACTAGTTTGGTTTTTATAAAAGAAGGCTACAAAAAATGGAGTTTAGGTTGCATCATTTGTATCGTCTTTATAATGTCTTTCATGAAAATAAGGATTCAGAAAATTGTGCTCAATTGGTAGTGGAAGAAATTATGAAAATACTTAATGAGAATTCCTTGAATGATGAGCATGATTGCAATGTTGTTAGTATGAATTCTCTGAATATCCATGATGCTCATGATATGCAAAGCCACAAGCTTGGGGATGCCATGTTTGATGAAGATGATACTTTTAGTCCCTTAAGTTTTGATGAGCGAAACTATTATGATGATAGCATGCGTCCTAAGTATGATGATTATGATGATGACATGTATGCTATAAGGAGTGATATTAACCATGAAACTTGTCATCATGATTTTAATATTCAATGTGGTTATGTCAATCAAGTGTCTCATGATAGTTATTTTGTTGAGTTTGCTCCCACTACCATGGATGAAAAGGAATTTGCTTATGTGGAGAGTAATGAAAATTTTATGCTTGTGCATCATGAAAAGGATGCTTTATGTGATAGTAATATTGTTGAATTCCTTCATGGCGCTACTGAAAATTATTATGAGGGAGGAACATATGCTTGTAGGAATTGTAATAATATCAAGTTTTCTCTCTATGTGTTCAAAGTTTTGAAGTTATGCTTATTTTACCTTTCTATGCTAGTTGATTCTTGCTCCCATAAATTGTTTGCTCACAAAATCCCTATTCATAGGAAGTGGGTTAGACTTAAATGTGCTT
The DNA here is from genome assembly GCA_039707655.1 of Elymus sibiricus. Taxonomy (NCBI): domain Eukaryota; kingdom Viridiplantae; phylum Streptophyta; class Magnoliopsida; order Poales; family Poaceae; genus Elymus; species Elymus sibiricus. The sequence goes on along the minus strand of CM077675.1, from coordinate 187,511,629 downwards.
GTCATGAGATTCATGATGCTCTCTTACATGTTTCAAATACTATTCCTATGTGAGCATCATTGAAATCATCATGCCTAGCTAAAAGGCTTTAAAGAAAAGCGCTTGTTGGGAGACAAACCAACACTTTTCCTTTATGTTTTCGAGTGTTCACATGTTTAAGCTACTATAGTAATCATGTTTTGTGTCTTCTATTTCAATAAAGTGCCAAGTAAAGCCTTTGGGGTGACTCAGAAGATGAGTAGAATTGATGCTGAACCAAAACACAAACTTTTGACTCTAGTACAGGAATTTTCATTTTTTACTGGAGCGTGATAATGATATAAAATTTTTACACAGTGTTTATATACAAATTCTTCAGGTTTTCCTAATTTTTAAGAATATTTAGAGACAGGTAATTATGGTTACACTACATATATTCACAGACTATTCTGTTTTTGACAGATTCTGTTTTGCATGCATAGTTTGTTTGTTTTAGTGTTTCCATAGCTTATATTCAGTGATATGAATTATGTGAATGGTATAATACAGTAGGTATTATGTGATAACAATTATAAATCTTGTCTTGACAGTACCTAAGTGAATGATCTTTACTTAGGATACTAACCCATCTCACGAAGTTCCGTTAAGTTTTGTGTTATTGAAGTTTTCATGTTTTGGGTGAGACACCGATATGAGGAGAATAAGGAGTGACAAGAACCTAAGATTGGGGATGCCCAAGGCACCCCCAAGGTAATATCCAAGGAAGACTCAAGTGCCTAAGCTTGGGATGCCCCGGAAGGCATCCCCTCTTTCGTTTTCAACATTATCGGTATATCTTACTTAGAGCTATATTTTAATTCGTCACATAATATGAGTTTTGCTTGGAGCGTCATTTTATTTTGTTGTTCTCTGTTAGGTGTTATTTAAAATCTTGTTTTTCAATAAAAAGTTCCAAGAATTGCCTTAGAATGCTTGCATTGCATGTTTGATGTGTGTTGTGTAAAAACAGAAACTTTCTCTGTAGTGTTTGAATTTTCATATTTTACTGGAACGTGGAAAGTTTCTGAAATTTTTACATAGTGTTTTCATATAAATTATTTAGCATGTACTAAATTTTCATAATTGTTTGAGTTACATAAGTACACTTGTTTAATAGATTGCTACAGACTGTTCTGTTTGGACAGATTGCTGTCATAGTTTTGTTATCTACTTATCCTATAGTTTCCATAGTCTATATTGGTAGATATAAATTGTGGAAATGATAGTATACAGTAGATAATGTTTGGAAATTATTATGCAACTTGTCTTGGCAGTACATGAAGTGTTGATTTATTCTTATGTGTACTAACCTATCTCACGAGTTCTTTTCAAGTTTTGTGTGGATGAAGTTTTTGAGAATAGGTGGAACCATTATATGAGAGGATTGAACGAGATACAAAAGCTCAAGCTTGGGGATGCCCAAGGCATCCCAAGTAAATATTTCAAGAAGTCTCAAGCATCTAAGCTTGGGGATGCTACGCATCCCACCTCTCTTCGTCAACTATCGGTTAGCCTATGTTGAGCCTAAATTTGTATTCGTTCACATGATATGTGTTATTCTTGGAGTGCTATTTTTATTTAGTTTTCTGTTTGAATAAAATACTCAGATCTGAAAATCTTTATTGAGAGAGAGTCCTCACATAGCTACTTAATTGTTTGACTACTCATTGATCTTCACTTATATCTTTTGAGAGTAGTTTGATGTTTACTCTTGTGCTTCACTTATATCCTATGAGTAAATTGTGAATGAATTGAATATCATAAATCTGAAATTATTAATGTGCTTTATGCTTAGTAGTAGTTTCACATCTGTTTTATAAAGTAAAATCTATTGAAGTTTGATAATCACAATATTGGTCATACAAGCAATTCATGAATGATTAGTATAAGAAAGAGAACTTTCACATACAAATATATTATCTTGGACATCTTCTATGATTGTGAATACCCATTAATTATTTTCAAACTTGAGAAAATTAGTTGAAGTTGGACAAGGAAGACAACGTAATGAGTTATGGTTGTGTATATTTGCATAGAAGTTATAATGTTATGGATCCTCCAACATGTGGTGCTTGTTTAGAACCTTTTGCTAGCCAACACTTCGTACTAAGTAGAGATACTACTTGTGCATCCAAATCCTTGAGACAAGTTTCTTCCATAAGAGTCCACCATACCTACCTATATATAGTATTTCACTGCCATTCCAAGTAAATTTGCATGTGCCACCTCTAAACATTCAAATAAACATCTGTTTTGTGTGCCTGGACCGCTCATGGAGCGATGGGGGGCGGTCAGTGTCGAGGATATGACTCCACGGTATAACCCGCCCTACTGGGCCGGGTTGACACATCAACCATTCTGTGGCCTAGTTCAGAGTGGGCCGTGTCCCAAGTGCAAACTAAGTAAGGTGGCGGCTGATCAAGACGCAGGGCGGCCCGCAACCTGAAGACGGCGGCTCAAGGCCCATGAAGCTAAGGACGCCAGTTCATGTTTCCTTAAAGTGCAAGATAAGTTAGAGATGTAGTAAGTCATGGGTCATAATATGACCCGGACTCTGTTGTAAACCCTAGGGCTAGACCTATATATAAAGGCATACCCCTAGGGCCAAAACTCTCAAGTTACAATCTCTCGATAGCTAGGTTAGCGATTCCGCACCCTTGTAATCGAGATCCATCAATCCAATACACGAAAAGCAGGACGTAGGCTATTACCTCCCTAGGAGGGGCCGAACCTGGGTAAACCCGACTCACTCTCTCGCTTAACCCCTTCGAGTCGCCACCAAGCGGTGATGGCCTCACACCTAAGTCCTGTTACGAGGACATCTGTCGGGTTGACAAAACCACGACAGTTGGTGCCCACCGTGGGGCACTCGCCGGTGGAGTTGAGTTTTCGAGGGGGATACAATCAGGATTCGGGAAGTTTGCGGTGAAGCAGATGATCAAGAGCCATCGCGACAAGGTCTACAAGCCGGTTTGGAGCGTCAATGACGACCCGATCAGACGTGGGTTGCAAGATCCCGTGAGGGAGATTGGGTCAGGAATTTCCGAGCCGAACATCTACCTCGACATCGACGAGCCGGCTTGGAGCACCCGATCCAACCAGCGTCATGGCGGCTTTCGACGTGCATTCGTTGGCTTCACGCAGGGGGTCAGCCTCTCGGACGAGCCGGCCTCCAGCGGCGACATCCTCATCAATTCGGACGGCACGTCATCTACAGGAGACACGGAGTCAATCTGCCCCCTTTATGATGGCGGACTTGGGGGCTCTGTGGAGACTAAAATACCCGAGACATGCAATGAGTCGCCTCGCCAAGTTGCCATCTACATGGTCGGAGCTATAGCGGTTCCGGATCCGGCCACGGCAGGAGGTTCTGGCGGGTCAACCAAAACGCCGGTTCAGGCTATGACTGAACTTATGGCCGAGATGGCAAAACTCGTGGATACCCCGGTCACTACGGAAAACCAAGAGGAGAGCAATGTGGAGCTAGCCAGATTGCGAACTCAAATGATTGAGGTGCAAAAGGAGATAGACGCTGAAAACACACGGATGGCAGATCTACAGATGCGCATACATCAAGAGACAGAACGCCTTAAGGCTGAGGCATGGCAGTTAGGGGTTCAGAGAGAGGCATCGGAGGCGGTTTATGAGAGAAGATGCCACCGAGAGCTCCCCCCGAACCTTGAGCCTCAACAGCTTTTTAACACCCCACATCACACGCCAGGAACTGTTCAGCAACCTAGGAATCGGCAAGAGGAACCGGCTCAACCTCCGCCGGCTCAACCTCCGCCGGCTCAATCCCCCCTCGGCGATTTCAGACGCCGCGGGGCCACTTCTCCAATCCTGTTGATAACATTTTGGCTGCAACCCGGAATTTGGAAGCATTACGCATTACGGAAACTCTCCGCTCGAGGTTGAAGCCAGGAACGCCATCGAGATGCTGAAGACTGCTGTGGTACAACAGGCACAGTATTCGTATAGCCGGGACCGGATGCATTCCACTCCCTATGCGAGCAAAGGCCATCATGTGGAATCCCCGGCCGTCTCTAGCAGTGGGCGAAGACAGCAGCATCAGGTCTCTCCAACTCGTCCCCAGCCATCAGACGCCCAGGCGGTTGTTGATGCCGCGAGAGGTGCGTGACAAGCAGAGGCGGAAGCAGCAGCACGGGCTATCCAACAACTTCACCCTCAACCGATGAGTTTGGGGGCTGGGTCCAATAGTAGAACGATTGGTATACCATGCTTATCCCCGACGCTACGCGTTGAGCGCATGCCCAAAGATTTCAAGGGGCCTCGTAAGGTGCCAAACTACACAACAGATCTTGAGCCGGCATCTTGGATCGAGAGCTATGAGTTGGCGATGGACATGCTGGATGTCAGCGATGATGTGTGTGCTAAATACTTAACCATGATGTTAGAAGGACCGGCTCGGACGTGGTTGAAAAACTTGCCACCTAACTCCATCAACACATGGACCGAGCTGAAAGAACGATTCATCAAAAAAAATCAAGGGACCTGCAAGAAGTCTATGACGATAGTGGATCTACAACACTGCGTTCAACAAGTAGATGAGTCGGCACACCATTGGACATGCCGGGTCGCAAAAATCATCCACTCGTCGGATAGCATCACGGCGGCTCAGGCAGTCCTGATATTGGAAAAGAACTGCCACTTTCAGCCTTTGGTCCAGAAGCTCGGGCGGCTCAAGCGAAAGGTGTAAGACATGGGCGACTTGATGGACGTCCTCACCAGATATGCAGAGTCAGATAGCACAAAGGACCCCGGTTCAGACGAGGACAAAACCTCCAAAGGCAAAAAAGCTGAAGGAGGAAAAGGCCAGCACGGCCATGGGGGCAACCAGGGGGCTCAGAATAACAATAAACCGAAGCAGCCGGATGGCGGGTCCGACTTCGTGGCCAACACTAATATAGGTTTTAAGAACTAGCGCCGAAACGGTCGACCCGGAGGTGCTTACAATGGGAACAAACCTCGCAATTATGCAGAGGCACCTAAAGCACCTTGCCCCAAGCACAACACTCAAGATAAGCCGACGAGCCACTCTTGGGAAAATTGTTATATCACGTAGGAGTTCCGTAGCCAGGCTTTCCAGAATAATTCAGGAGGCAATGGTGGACCCCATCCGGGTTATCATGGACCTAGCGGGTCACAAGGAGGCCCAGGCGCTAGTTTTCAACATCAGGGAAATCATGGCAACGGACAGCATCCTGGCCAGGGCAATCAGCATAACAACCAAGGAGGATTTCAAAGTAATCCCAAGCAGTTGAATAGCGGTCAGTACCACTAGCACCTAAATCCCTGAATAAAATCCATATTCTGGAGGATATCAAAGATGGAATCTTACGTCTCCAAGAGGGAAACAATCCGGTCCTGGAAAACCAGTGGCCTTATCTAAACTTAGCTCTGCCGGCTCCTTTTATGTAATCTCCTTCCCCCCTTGCAAGATTCTATATATACTTCTTTATGTTTCAGTTATGAATAAAGCCGGCGTATTTTGTCGTTTCAACTTACAAGATGAGTTTGAGTCTTTATTTTCTAGAACAATGGGCACTTGGGGGCTTCCGACTCATCGAGTCTAGCTTTCTCACCCTTGTGACCCGGCATATCAATGCCACCTCATTAAGGGCATCTGGGGGCTTCCAGCCCATCGGGCTTAGCTTTCTCACCCTCTTGACCCGACAAAAATAAACGCCATATATGGTTAAACCTACCTGTGTGCTTGATGCGACTCCGATCGGATGACCCCGTGAACTCTTGACAAGTGAATCCTTTTGTGGACCCTGAACTTGTTAAGATTAAAACACCGGCTTGAGTCATGTGAGAGCCAGCATACGGAAAGCTAGGATAAACCATGGGTTATCATACCCGCTTCATTGAAGCAAGACCCGAGCCTCGAAAGCCGGTCTCTTTCTGCCGAGCCTCGAAAGCCGGCATCATAATCATGTGTCCTTTGCATTAAGGCTAGGACCACTAAAGGTGCCTTCAATGAAGGTCGCCTTATTTTTCTAACCTTCGGGAGACAACATGAATAATTATCCGATGAAGCCCATCGTGCAAAAATACTTTGGGCGTAACACTATATGAAATAACCGGGTTATTGGCTGCGTGACAGCAGCGATTATGCTATTGCTTGAAGAGGCTAACATAGGACCCCAAGCTTGGACATCGATTTTTAGCCAAGATTCATTGAATCAGTTTATCAACTTTGTCTTATTTGGCTTGATTATTACAGCAAAGTTTCAGGTACGACTTTGTTACTGGCTCATGTTTTCAAAGGCCGGGTCAAAACGATTGAGTTTGCGTGAACAGCCAATCGGCGACTATCCTACAAATTCAACATTGTTGAAAGAAGGAATAAGTTGGTAAAATCAAAGGCCTGGTCATTCTGCCCAAGCTATATCAAAGGGCTCGTTAGAGGAAAAATTGCATAGATAAGGTACCTAGCATCAAAAGTGCAAAACGTGCACGATGGCACGACAAGTATTCAGCTATCCCTATTACATGAGGCCACGGATTGTTTTTCTGCCCAAACATGGGGGCTTAAATTGACAAGGTAACAGTTCAGGAAGCTCAAGGCATCAACCACATGATCCAGGTCAGTAGCAGCTAATCTCGCGCATGAGACGCCTCCGGGTTATTTACCGACTGGTCTTCTGGCTCCTGGATCTGAAGATCGTCCGCATCCCAGTTGCAATGAGTTAAAGCCTAGAAAACGGCCTCGTCATCAAGAATCGAAGATGGGTCAGCTTCAGGGGCAAAAATGTGCTCACGCCGTTGAGGAGCCAGATTTTTTGTTATCAGGTCAGGTGGAGGGATCCGAGTGTGATTGGCGTCGTAAGCCGCCTGATAGCTCCTCAGTTTCATCTCGGAGACCAGCTGAGTCGACAGAATCTGAGCATCCTTGACACAAGCCGCATAATCTTCCTGGGAGAATTCTGACCCATCGTTTTTGAATTCGGGAAAGCCTTTTGCCAGCTCTCTTGGATCAAGCTCTTCTCCGTAAGCCAAAGCCCGGCTCAATGCATATATCGCGCCAGATCGGGCGGCTGATCTTTTCAATTCTGGAATATGCCGCGGGATGATGAAGAGATTTTCCAGTACATTCTTGATATATTTTAAGGGTTGCTTCTCCCCCAGTGTCGCCTTAATTGCAAGATGACTCCCAGTGTAGAGCTGCTCCGTCAATGAGTACACAGCCTTGAGCATGAGCAGACTGTTATCATAAAAGCTGCTGGTCTGGGGACCTGCACAATAAAATCAATACATGAGTCGCCAGGCACATGATATCTATGTTCCAAAGAGGATAGGATGATATGTATGTACACTTACCAAAAACAGCCTGGGCCATCTGGGCAATATGTCGCTTTAACCCGGATAATTCTTCGGTAACGGGTTTGAGCCGGCCCTCGGCGTCCTCTGCACGCTTAACCAAAGTTGTCCTCTCACTTTCAAAGGATTTTTTCTCTTTTAGGAAGCCCGCCTTGGTGTTTTCTAGCTCAATTAAAGAAAGGCAAAGTTTTTCTTCAACTTCTGCCTGGGAAGCCTGTCTTTTTTCCAGGTCCTTTTTTAGATTAGCCGCGCTGGATTCGGCTGTCTTCAGAGTTTCCTGCATCATGAATGAAATTTATATCAAGTCCAAAACAAATTGCAAAGCAATATATTTCGCACTTGGGGGCTAATGTATCTCAGCTCTTCTTTAACGTTGAAGAGGAGACAAGGACCCGACTCATCTCAAGAAGATGAGCCGGCCCTTGAGGGCTACAAGTCGAAAGTTCTTCAAAGTTGTTACAAAGACCCGACTCATCTCAAGAAGATGAGCCGGCCCTTGGGGGCTACAGGTCGAAAGTTCTTCAAAGTTGTTACAAAGACCCGACTCATCTCAAGAAGATGAGCCGGCCCTTGTGGGCTACATGTCGAAAGTTCTTCAACGTTATTATAAAGACCCGACTCATCTCAAGAAGATGAGCCGGCCCTTGGGGGCTATAGGGATATTACAGGCTTTCAGTTAGTCTGTAAAACTGGCTTATCATAACAAAGCTGGTTTTTGGAAGGCTAATGGTAGTATGCAAGATAATGGTAAAAGGAGAACATACCTCATACTTATTCTTCATCATGCTAACAAGGCCGATTTCCATCTCACGGCTTGTAGCCAGGCGGTCCAAGCAGGCAGCATGAAGATCTTCGACACTAAAGCTCTCATAATTTGGAAGTTCCAACTTGGTTTCCCCTTTTTTCTTGCAGTACTGCTTCATCCTTAGCAACAACCTTTGTTAAAACACTGGAAGTCCCAGGAGCAGTATAAATCGTCCCAGTGATAATAACATCAGGGTTATCTATGTTTGTCACTGAAGGATTGGGCGGGTCAGTGTTAACTGCTGGAGTGACTTCAACAGTTACGGCTTCAGTATTAGTTGGTTCAGATGAAGGAGGTAAGTCGTTTTGGATATCCCGAGGGTCTTCAGGGTGATTCACATGAATTTCATGAGCCGCCGGATCAGGGAGCTCCGGCTCAGAATCTCTGGGTCAACAAAAGATTCATCTTGGCTTTGGCTCTGTTAAGTCAAAAGTATGACATGAAAAATGGAAATGGACGATAGTTTATTCAAAAACAGACAAAGTTGATGAAGAATTTACCCAGGATTGATGACAAAGGGTGCCAGCTTGGACACAGTTGAGTCATCCGACGAAGGAGGCGTTTCCTGATTAACCAAGCTATAGGAATTAAAACATTGGCACGTCAAGCCGGAATTTTCCTTGGAAGGATTGGAACATTAAGTACCTTGGTTGATCGTTTTCTGGCGGCTGATTTATTGGGTAAACCCTCAATGAGATCGCCACTCCCACTGCGGGTTTGACGCCTAGACTGGTGCTGGGTTTTCTTCAAAATAAAGCAAGGATCTAGATGAGCATCTGGGTGAGAAAAGCCTACTTTTCGGACAACCCGCCTTGTTTTCAATGGAGGCCGAGGATCTGAGTCGGAAGATATGGAAATTACCTCAACATCGCCTGCACGGCTTGTTTCAACATCACCCTAAGAAGGAAAGGGCGTCAGATGAATTCAAGAAAATATAAGCAAAAGGTTAATTTTACCTCTGATCGGGTATCAGTGGCGGCTGTTTCGTCCATTTGAGATGGACCTTCTGCAGCAGCCTTGCTTTTCTTTTTGCTTGGGGCGGCTTTAGGCTTGTTAGCCATCTCTGATTCCAAAAGGAAGAGGTAGCCTGCAAAATCAAACATTCAGACCAAGGAAGCAAAGACTCAAAATTTGTTCAAAAAAGTCAGATGAAGATTTTAAAGGTTTATACCGGAGGAGCCGGGTTAAGGGCATAAAAGGGTTTCAACCCGTCCTTAGTGTAGGTCTCCAGGTTTTCACCTAACAGCTTTTTGGCCATCCGGTTTATTTTGTCAGCCTCCAAGGAAAGGTTGGTGTGCCGCTGAACGTCGTTCAAATCACCAGAATAAGTGCACATTAAGCCGGTGCGCCGACTTAATGGGAGAATCCTCCAAGATACCCAACATCGGGTCAGGTCGACCTCCATCAACCCGTTGGCCAGCAGAGCTCTTAATTTTGGATAAATGTGGGCGTGTTGGGAACGCTCTTCTGAAGGACCCCAACCCGGAAGCTCGAGATCCATGGGAAGACGGTTAGGCCTATAACCCGGCAAGGGGTTTTCATCAGCAACGGCGGTGTTTTGGCAGTAAAACCAAGTCTTATTCCATCCTTTGGGGTGGCTTGGTAAGGTGGCGGCAGGGAAAAGGACATCCTTTCGCCTTTGAATCGAAACCCCGCCAAGTTCTAAGCCGGGGCCATCTGCGCATTCTCTTTGCCGGTTTAAGTAGAAGAACTCCCTGAAGAGGGAGACGTTGGGCTCCGTTTGAAGATACACCTCGCAGAATACTTGGAACTGGCAGAGGTTTGAGATGGAGTTAGGGCCCAGGTCTTGGGGATGCAGGTTGAAGAAATGCAAGATGTCCCGGAAGAACTTTGACCCGGGAGGTGAAACCCCCCTCTACAGGTGATCCAAAAATATCACCACCTCCCCCTCCTTGGGACTTGGAATTTCTTCTCCGAGGATGACTCGCCAGCCAATCACGTTTTGAGGTGGCAAAAACCCATGCTCCTCATAATCTTTAAGGATAGCGTTAGAAACTTGAGTCGCCACCCAGTTGCAGGTTTTCGACTCTGACATAATGAGTTGCCTGGATAAAGTGAAGAGGGCGGCTTAAGTAAACGGACCAAACGAAATGATCCAAGTATTTGCAATAAAAGGGGCAAGCTTTATGAAAGAACAGAGTCTTTTCAATGTTCCGACACACGGCGAATTATAAGTATTAAGCCGGTCGAAGCCAGGGCGACTCGTGTTAAGACGATAAGTTCTTGGGAATTTTGCTAAGTATGAGACAAACAGGTTTCCCCCGAAGCAGCAATAAATATGGATCTAAAAATAGCTCAAAAAGGCGAAAATAATCACTAGCCCTAGCTAGAAGGTATGGGAAGCAGCGGCAGTACGGTTCATCTAAAGAAAGATTAAGACATGTCATATGCAAAAATGAAATCGGTGTTTCTACCGCCCTATGTGGGTGAATATACTCGTGAGATCTACCTACAGAACTGGCAATGGCGATGAATCGGAGGGAAAGTTGTCAAAGAACTCGAAGAACCCCGAGGTGTTACAATAGATTTAGCCGGGAGGGAGATGACTTACTCGAAGCGGTCGACCGGTGACGAGGAAAGCGCGTGAAGGACCGACTGACGGAGGAGCGCCGCGGCGACCCCGAGAAAGCTTGGCGAAGATGAGGAAATTGCGGTGGTGGTGCGAGGAGCTCCCGGACTCGAGGAAGAAGAAGAAGCAGGAAATGGAAGTGGAAAGTAAATCCGGGGCCCTTCGGTGAATATTTAAAGGAAAGGAGCCCGAAGAGGCAACTGACAGGCGCGACAATCGAGGGAACACAACAAATTTCGGGAGACGAAAATGCCTCGATTTTTGGGATAAGCGGATACGACCAGATTCGCCAAGATGTCATTATTATTTTTCGGACTGACGACAGGTGACGTCATGATAAATAAGCGGCGGAAGAATAACAAGTATGGGAGCAGGATAAGCCGCTGTTGGTAAAATTTGTTGAAGATACCAGTTCAAAGATGAGTTGCCGCAGACAAAGATGAGCCGCCACAGGAAAGAAAAATCTATTGACATGAATGAATTCAAATCAACCTGGGGCCTAATGTCGGGGATATGACTCCACGGTATAACCCGCCCTACTGGGCCGGGTCGACACATCAACCATTGTGTGGCCCAGTTCAGAGTGGGCCGTGTCCAAGTGCAAACTAAGTAAGGTGGCGGCTGATCAAGATGCGGGGCGGCCCGCAACCTGAAGACGGCGGCTCAAGGCCCATGAAGCTAAGGACGCCGGTTCGTGTTTCCTTAAAGTGCAAGATAAGTTAGAGATGTAGTAAGTCACGGGTCATAATATGACCCGGACTCTGTTGTAAACCCTAGGGCTAGACCTGTATATAAAGGCATACCCCTAGGGCCAAAACTCTCAAGTTACAATCTCTCGATAGCTAGGTTAGCGATTCCGCACCCTTGTAATCGAGATCCATCAATCCAATACACGAAAAGCAGGACGTAGGCTATTACCTCCCTAGGAGGGGCCGGACCTGGGTAAACCCGACTCACTCTCTCGCTTAACCCCTTCGAGTCGCCACCAAGCGGCGATGGCCTCACACCTAAGTCCTGTTACGAGGACATCTGTCGGGTTTACAAAACCATGACAGTCAGTATCTTCCATGTTAAGCGGGTTATTCTCATGATGAGTGTGTATTCACTCGTCCTTGCACGAGAGGGGCGGTAATAGGGATTCCCAGTCCCGAAATAAAAAAATGCAAATAATTAAACAAAACTCCCCCAGGAATGTTGTTGGTATGGACGGTAACCGTGGATTCGGCTAGCCGTGGAGTGTGTTTGTTGGTGGAGGGGGAGTAAACCTTTACTTTTACCGCTTGGGAACCGCCGCTAATGTGTTTAACATGGAAGATATTGATAACTCTTGGTCGTAACGTTGACAGGAAGGGTGCACCTCCCAAAATTATATTTATCTCTAATTTAAGCTTTGAGCTCTGGCACCTTTGCAAATCCCTGCTTCCCTCTGCGAAGGGACAATCTATTTACTTTCATGTTATTTACTATTCATGTTGAGTCAACTTCTTATTCCAACCTCAGTCTATTAGTTGGCAAGCATCATGTGGTGGGGAAAGATCCAAACATATATATCCAGTCAAATATATTTGATCATGACTTATTATTGTCGACAATTATCTCTATGATAAATGAGTTGGGAGGCGAAACATTAAGCCTCTATCTTTCTTTGTGTTCGATGGATGCCATTTGTTCTAAAAATATGCTTTGAGTACTAGCAATCATAAAAGACTATATGATGATTGAGTATGTGGAGCTCTTACTTAGACTTTGTTGAGAATAAGTTGAATTGCAATTGTTTGGTGACTAAGAACATAGGTTGTTAAGTTTCAAGAGAATTCATTGTTTGAACCATGACATGTGAATTGATTGCTCTATCATGATTATTTTTATGAGAGAAAGTTGTTGTTATCATGCTAGGAAAAGTGGTTAAAATTATCATTGATCAAACTTATGCACTATGCTAGCATTCACACTTCATAAATTATTTCTTTTATCATTTATCTACTCGAGGACGAGTAGGAATTAAGCTTGGGGATGCTGATACGTCTCCAACGTATCGATAATTTATGAAGTATTCATGCCATATTCACCTATGTTTACAATACGTTTATATGGTTTTGATGCACTTTATATGATTTATTTAGAACTAACCCGGACTGACGCTGTTTTTAGCAGAACTACCGTGGTGGTGTTTTTGTGCAGAAAATGAAAGTTCTTGGAATCGCCCGAAACTTTTTGACGATTTTTTTTGGAACAAAAGAGGCACTAGATGCTTCGTGGGAGGGCCAGACGAGCCACGAGGTGGGCACAACCCACCAGGGCGCGCCAGGCCCCCCCGGCGTGCCCTGGTGTATCGTGCCTACCTCGTGGCCCACCTTCGCGTGAAACCAACGCCAAAAATTCCTATAAATATAGAAACCATCAGAAATAACCCTAGACTCTCCGCTCCGCCGCCGCAACTCTCTATATCGATGAAAACCAATCTGGAGATGTTCCAGTACCCTGCCGGAGAGGGGAATCCATCTCCAGTGGCCATCTTCATCATCCCGGCGGAGGCCATGATGAGGAGGGAGTAGTCCACCCTCGGGGCTGAGGGTATGTACCAGTAGCTATGTGTTCAATCTCTCTCTCTCTCTCTCGTGTTCTTGAGATGCCACGATCTTGATGTATCACGGGCTTTGTTAATATAGTTGGATCATATGGTGTGTTTCCCTTACTATCTTGTTGTGATGAATTGAATCTTTCCCTTTGAGATATCGTTATGTTGGATTGGATATTGGATTTGAGAACACTTGATATATGTCTTGCATGTGGATACCCGTGGTGACAATGGGGTGTTCTATTGATTCACTTGATATATGTTTTGGTACTCAACTTGCGGATTCCTGTGGTGACATTGGGGTAATCTATGCATAGGGGTTGATACACGTTCTTGTCCTACTTTCTCCGATAGAAATCTTGGGGTACTCTTTGAGGTTCTTTGTGTTGGATTGAGTATTATGCAATCTGAAATTGTTTGATGTGTATCGTATAATTAACACATGGATACTTGTGGTGACATTGGAGTATCTAGGTGACATTAGAGTTGGTTGATGCGTATCATATGGTGTTATTCTAGTACGAACTCTTAGATAGATCGATCAGAAAGGATAACTTGGTGTTATCTTAGTACAAACTCTTGGATAGATCGATCGGAAAGAATAACTTTAAGGTGGTTTCGTACCCTACAAACAATTTCTTCTTATGTTCTCCGCTAGATAAGAACTTTGGAGTGATTCTTCGTTGCACGTTGAGGGATGGTTATGTGATCCAATTATATTAGCATTGTTGAGAGATTGCACTAGCAAAAGTACAGACCCTCGGCCTTGTTTTCAAGCATTGCAATACCGTTTGTGCTCACTTTTGTTACTTGCTACCTTGTTGTTTTTATATTTTCAGATTACAAAAACCTATATCTACCCTCCATATTGCACTTGTATCACCATCTCTTCGCCGAACTAGTGCACCTATACAATTTGACATTGTATTGGGTGTGCTGGGGACTCAAGAGATTTCTTGTATTTGATTGCAGGGTTGTTTGAGAGAGACCATCTTAATCCTACACCTCCCACGGATTGATAAACCTTAGGTCATCCACTTGAGGGAAAATTGCTACTGTCCTACAAAACTCGGTACTTGGAGGCCCAACACGAGTCTACAAGAATAAAGTTGCGTAGTAGACATCAAGGTCCCGAATAGCCTGACTGTTCGAGTCACTTGGTCAGAGTCAGACTCACTCTCAGGAGAGGCGACCCAAAGACTCGAGAATGTGATCGTCCAAACTTCTGGTTGATAATGTTAGGAAACTGTTGACCTTTCAGATGTTCTTGAGGCAGTTGATAATTCGTACGAGTGCTCGACGGATCTTCCCTGCTCACTCGATAGGTTTTGGTATGTCAGAACGTACCAGTGGACGCGGAGTCCATTCGGACCATGTTGTGGCGAAATCTCCGGCGACTTCGAAATCATGGGGAAGCACGGGCACGCATGGGCAGTTGTGTCACAGAAGTGGGGAAAGTGGGTGCGGCGCCTCGATTTTCGTGCCGCAAATATCGCCACGCGTCCCCGCCGTGCTGCCCCAAAGATTTCGTGGATCTCCTGACGCCCGTTGATTGTGTGATATCCGCTGATCTGACGGCCGTGATTTCACCGAGGTGGGGTATAAAATTAGATCGGGAGGGAGGAAGAGAGAGAGATCTCTTATTCCCTGCCTCTCCAATTTCTCCTTCGCTCCGCCGAGAGCTTCACCTGCACCGCTGCTCTGTCGATTCATTACTCCAACTCGATGGAGATGACGAGGAGCGCTACCGCGAAGGCCGAGAAGGCGAATAAGGCATCGCGCGGGTCCTCCTCGAGCGCGGGTGCACCGGCGGGCTTCCTCCAGGTCGACTGGATGCTGCCCCGAACCACCGCCAGCCGGCTGATGTAGTTGGAGAACCAGGGCCTCTTGGCCGCTGGGAGCTGGCGGCTGCCGGCGGAGGGCGAGGTCAAGCCCGCACCGCGAGGGGACAAGCAGGTCCTCCTCACGACCCATATCTGAAAGCACAATGTGCTCCCTTGGTGGTTTTGATAATTCATGACAACATACATTATCTCTTGGACTGATATTTCTACCTAGTGTATTTCAGGTGAAAGTCCATAGAGAGAGATGGGTTGGCAAAAAGGATTGTGGAGATACCCCCAAGATGCAAGGAAATGGATTGGCAAAGCTTCAAGCAAGAGGAATCTACATTTTATTTTGTGAGAAATCACTTTGAGTCCATAGGAAAGCCAGTACTAGTAAAAGGGGGTAAGGTACTGTTGGTGAACAAGATGCTCCACGTGCACAAGAGATAGTCACCAAAAACACTCACAAGCTCTTCCACAAAAGTCTGTCCAAGCCAAATATCCAAAATCGGTGCAACCAACACTTCCCATTCGGTGCCACCGATTCCCAAACTCAGACACACCCATGCCAAACCCTAGCACATCGGTGCAGCCGATTCCACTTCGGTGCCACCGAGTTTGGGTTGCCAACTTTCTATTACCTCGATTCACAAAATCGGTACCACCAAGTTTTCTGGATCGGCGTCACCGAGTTGCGCAATCTGACCGTTGGTTACCTAATCGGTACCACCGAGAATTATATATCGGTCTCACCGAGATTCAAAAGTTACTGCCTTTTGGTCACTTCGGTACCATCAAGATTCACACATCGGTGTCACCGAGTTGGTCACTTTAGGTGTAACGGTTGGATTTTTGGGGATGCCTATATATACCCCTTCATCACCACCCACTCGAAAGAGAAGCACTCATAACTATTCCATACTTGCCCTATCCTATTTTCTGAGAGAGGGCCACCTACTCATGTGTTGAGATCAAGCCATTCCACTCTATCCATATGAATCTTGATCTCTAGCCTCCCCAAGTTGCTTTCCACCAAATCAATCTCTTCCACCAAGCCAAATCTGTGAGAGAGTGATTGTGTCTTGAGGAGTCTATCATCTTGAAGCACAAGAGCAAGGAGTTCATCGACATTGCCGAGCCTATTACCTTTTGGAGGGTGGTGCCTCCTAGATTGGTTAGGTGTCGCTTGGGAGCCTCCTACTTCGTGTTGTGGAGTTGAACCAAGAAGTTTGTACGGGTAAGGAGATCGCCTACTTCATGAAGATCTACCCATAGTGAGGCTAGTCCTTCGTGGACGGAAGCCATTATGGAATAGTCAAGGTTGCTACTTCGTGGACCCTTATGGGTGGAGCCCTCCGTGGACTCTCGCGACTGTTACCCTCCGTGGGTTGAAGACTCCATAAACGTGGACGTACGATAGCACCACCTATTGGAACCACGGGAAAAATCTTTGTGTCCCTCATGCGTTTGATCTACCTATAGGGAGTTTGAGTTGTAGAGTGCCTATTTTTGATGGGGAGTTCTATAGTCAATGGAAACATATGATGCTTGAGCTATTCAAGAATTTCATTTGAGCAAGTATGTTAAGAACCCCTATGTACCTCCCATTGATCCTTTACATCCCACATACGGAGAGGAAATTGATATGCTATGTAATCTTAGAACTGTCAATCTCATCGTTAGAGGATTGCCTAGGATTGTGCTTAATTAAATCAAGAATTTTGAATGTGCTTATACTTTGTGGAATGGCTTGGAGAAACGACATCCAAGTTATTCATTGAGTAATCTTGATGAAATTCTTCATAAAACCACTGCCTTTCACAAAATGACGCCTAGTGATCCCAAGTTTGATGACTATTTATTTGAGCTTAGAGACCTCATGCGTGCTAAAGGAGATGTCATAACTATCAACAACATCATCGTAGAAGCCATTCGAATTCATAAATTTGAACATTGTCATGATCACAACCCTAACGAATTTCTTGTTCCTTGTGACGAGGATTTCCCACTTGATGATGACAATGTGGAACATGGATACTATGATGAAGATGAGTTGTTCGACATCGAGCATGAGAAGATCATGAAGAATCTAAGTCTTATGGAGAACTTTAAGGATTACATGTCCGGAGGAAAAGAGTGGATTCTCGATAGTGGATGCACCGATCATATGACCGGAGATAGAGAAATGTTTGAAGAGATCACACCAAACCATGGACCGCGAAGGTACATAACGTTTGGAGACAACTCCAAGGGTAAGGTACTTGGTCTTGGTAAGGTGGCCATTTCCCATGATAGCTCTATTCAAAACGTCATGCTTGTTGAATCCCTTGGCTACAATCTTCTTTCCGTATCTAGACTTGCCGACTTTGGTTTTAATGTGCTATTCACGAAAGTAGATTGCCAAGTGTTTCGTCAAGATAATCATAAAATGGTCTTTACCGGTTTCCGTAGAGGTGATCTATACATTTTCAATTTCACTAAGAGATCCAAACCTCGTACTTGTCTTATTGCAAAATCTTCTAAAGGTTGGCTTTGGCATAGAAGACTAGGACATGTTGGCATGCGTAATCTAGACAAGCTTATCAAAGGTGATCATATAATTGGTGTTAAAGA
The DNA here is from genome assembly GCA_039707655.1 of Elymus sibiricus. NCBI lineage: Eukaryota > Viridiplantae > Streptophyta > Magnoliopsida > Poales > Poaceae > Elymus > Elymus sibiricus. The sequence goes on along the minus strand of CM077675.1, from coordinate 187,493,855 downwards.
TGTTATCTTCGACAAAGATAGACTTTGTAGTGCTTGTCAAGCTGGAAAGCAAGTAGGTGGAAGTCATCCCGTTAAGAATATCATGACTACTAGGAGACCACTCGAGTTACTTCACATGGATCTTTTTGGTCCCAATGCTTACAAGAGCCTCGGTGGAAATTCCTATGGTCTAGTTATAGTTGATGATTTTTCCAGATTTACGTGGGTATTCTTTCTTGATGATAAGTCGCAGGTACAAAAGATCTTCAAGAACTTCGCTCGCAAAGCGCAATACCAGTTTGAAGTGAAGATCAAGAAGGTTCGGAGCGATAACGGATCGGAGTTCAAGAACACCCATGTAGATACCTTTCTTGACGAAGAAGGTGTTTCACATGAGTTCTCGGCTACGTACACGCCTCAACAAAATGGAGTTGTTGAGAGGAAGAACCGAACTCTTATTGAGATGGCAAGTACGATGCTTGACGAATACAAGACGCCAAGACACTTTTGGGCAGAAGCCGTGGAAACAGCATGTCATGCCATAAACCGACTCTACTTGCACCAGCTTCTCGGTAAAACGACATACGAGCTACTCACCGGTAACAAACCCCAAGTTGGATACTTTCGGGTATTCGGCTCAAAGTGCTACATTCTCGATAAGCATCGTCGTACTAAATTTGCTCCTAAATCTCATGAAGGATTCCTACTTGGTTACGGATCAAACTCTCACACTTACCGTGTCTACAACAACTTCACTTGAAAAGTTGAAGAGACGGTAGATGTGAAGTTTGATGAATCTAATGGTTCGCAAGTCGAACAATTGCCAAATGATGTAGGAGATAAGGACCCTTTGGAAGCTATCCAAGAATTGTCCATTGGCAAGATTCGTCCCATGGAGGTGAAGGAAAGTACTTCGTCAACTCAAGTGGAAGCCCCTACTTCATGTCAAGGTGAACCTCGACACGACATGGAGGCATCCACAAGCGGTACACGACAAGATGAAGAGGAGGAAGTACATCATGAAGATCCACCACAACCACCTTAACCACCACCTCAAGGAAACGACACCTTCAACAACAATGAAGATGAAGGAGAAGATGATGATGAAGAAGCTCCACCATCCAACAAGCCTAAGCTACCCGAGTTCGAGCAAGAGTGACCAAGAACCATCCTTTAAACCAAATATTTGGTGACATACAAACCGGGAGAATCACTCGCTCTAAAACTCGCTTAGCTAATTTTTGTGAGCATTATTCTTTCATCTCTAGCATTGAACCCTTGAAGATAGAACAAGCTCTTGAAGACCCGGATTGGGTGAACGCTATGCATGAAGAGCTTCACAACTTCGAGAGGAACGAAGTATGGACACTCGTGGAGAATCCCAAGGACGAGCACAACATCATCGGAACCAAATGGGTGTTTCGGAACAAGCAAGATGAAGACAGTCAAGTTGTACGCAACAAGGCGCGTCTTGTAGCCCAAGGATATACGCAAGTCGAAGGTATGGACTACGGTGAGACCTACGCCCCCGTTGCTAGACTTGAAGCTATTCACATTCTCCTTGCTTATGCTAATCACCACGATATCACGCTTTATCAAATGGACATTAAAAGTGCCTTTTTAAATGGTGAGATTGAAGAAGAGGTCCATGTCAAACAACCCCCTGGTTTTGTGAATCCTAAGAAACCTGATCATGTTTACAAGCTTCGTAAAGCTCTTTATGGTCTTAAGCAAGCCCCACGTGCTTGGTACAGATGCTTAACAAAGTTTCTCATTGAAAAGGGTTTTCAAATTGGAAAAATTGACGCAACCTTATTCACTAAAAGAGTTAATGGTGAATTGTTTGTGTGCCAAATCTATGTGGATGATATTATCTTTGGATCAACTAACCCACAATTTAGTGAAAGATTTGGAAGGTTGATGTCCGAGAAGTATGAGATGTCCATGATGTGTGAGCTGAAATTCTTTCTTGGTTTGCAAATCAAGCAAACGATAGAAGGAACTTTCATCTCTCAAACCAAGTATACCAAGGACTTGATCAAGAAGTTCAACATGCAAGAGTGCAAAGGTATGAAAACTCCTATGCCTACTAGTGGACATGTTGATCTTACCAAGGAGGACGAACCAGTTGATCAAAAAGTTTATCGATCTATGATTGGTTCATTGCTATATCTATGTGCCTCCCGTCCCGATATTATGCTTAGTGTTTGCATGTGTGCTAGATATCAAGCTGCACCTAAAGAGTGACATCTTTTGGCCGTGAAACGTATTGTGAGATATTTGATACAAACACCAAACTTTGGCATTTGGTATCCCAAGGGATCTTCTTTTAACCTTGTTGGCTATTCCGATTCGGACTATGCCGGTGACAAGGTTGATAGAAAATCCACCTCGGGTACTTGTCAATTTCTTGGTAGATCTCGTGTCTTGGTCCTCCAAGAAACAAAACTCGGTATCTCTATCTACTGCCGAAGCTGAGTATATTGCTACCGGATCATGTTGTGCACAATTACTATGGATGACACAAACGCTTAAGGATTATGGAATCCATGTGAAAAATGTTCCATTACTTTGTGACAATGAAAGTGCTATTAAGATTGGTCATAATCCTGTGCAATATTCTCGAACTAAGCATATTCAAGTTCGACATCATTTCATTCGTGATCATGTTGCCAAAGGAGACATTGATCTTAAGCATGTTCGCACTAACAAGCAATTGGCCGATATCTTTACCAAGCCACTTGATGAAAAAGTGTTTTGTCACTTGAGAAGTGAGTTGAACATCATTGATGCTTCAAACTTGAGCTAGACTCACTCGGATGCATGCACGGGCATGAGCTTACATGATACTTCCATGTTACACTTGACATATTATTTTATTCCATGGAAATATATGCTCCCTTGCATTGCATCTAACCTTTTGTAGGTACTTGGAAGATTTTCATTCCACAAGATTGCCAACAACTCCAATCATAAGCAATCTTGTCATGACCAAGTATCCACAACCCCTCTTGATGATGGAAGGAAGAAGACAACAAAAACATATCCTTGACACATATTTGTACTTCACAATTGGTATCGTGTCATATCATGTTCTTCCTTGCTTGACTAACCTATGTAGGTGACAAGTGTACTAAAACGAGAAGGATTGCTCCCAACTCAAGATGATCTTCATCAACCTCGAGCATCCTCAACAAGTTCACCTACAAGCCACGTCATCAACTTCACTCGAAGGTATGTACTCATATCCTTGAAAAAGCTTTACTCCAAGTCATGAGCTAAAGCAACTCAAGTGATATGAAAACATTAAAATGCTTAATCGAAAAATGGTAACCCCATTTTGAGCTTAACGATGAGTATGACCTATGATCAAGTATTCTTGCTTGGCTCCTAAGTCAATATACTCTAATATAGGTGACATAGTCACCGCCCATCATCTAGTTAAGAATCTTGTGTGGTTCATTCTCTATTTGCAAGATTTCTTGGAACCACTCAAATCTTCTCTAGTTGATATCTTTTTGTAAAGTCTTTTGCATTTCCTTTGAAAATCCTTCTGATACTTTGTTACAAAATTTTCAAACTAAACTTGCAAGTTTCTCAAACATTGCCAAGTTTCTGTTTAGCCCTCGGAGCCTCCGATCCAAATGACTCGGTTCTACCGACTATGCAGACAGGCTGCAAATACACAACTCGGTTCCACCAACTTGTTTGTCTCGGAGCCACCGATTTGACATTTTCTCCAGTCTGTGTTCATATCAGTAATTTTTTGTTTTTCTTAGTGATCCTATTATGATATTTTCATTTCTTCGATGATCCCTTCTTAATTAAAAAAAATTGGGGGGAGAAACTTTATTCAAGGATCCCTAACTTAAAGGAGGAGAAGTCTTACAAGCTCTCAGATCAGCCAAAGGGGGAGAAATTTTCCCTAATTCTTCATTTCTATGAACCCTACATTCCATGACCCTTGTTCTCAAGGATCCCTTCTTAATCAATGATCCCTGTGTCTGACCCTGTGTATGACCTTTTTGGAAATTAATGCCAAAGGGGGAGAAATACCAAAGCTTCAATGCTAAAGGGGGAGATACATGCTTATGCAAAGGGGGAGATATAATCAAGGGGGGAGGAGAATATCAAAGCTTATACTTACATAGTCAAGGGGAGAATACCAAAGTAGGGGGAGAAAACTATGTTTGGGAGAAAATATGTTATTTCATTTGACTACTCGTGTTAGACTTTTCTCACCCTATCCAATCCCAATATCTACATGCTAAGATTCAGGGGGAGAGGATGATCTACTATTTTCATATCTAAGGGGAGAAAGCTCTAAATGATCTTGGAGACATATCAATCTTAAGGAATACTATCTTCTATATGTTCTCCATATCTTGGTACTATTGAGCTCTATTGCTTTTGATTAGTAGAATACTCTTGTGTTTCCTAACATTGTTTTCTCAAGTGTGTTTCTACTACAAGAATGCTCAAGAACTCTAGGTAGGTATATGCATCATATCTTTGATCAAGATGATCTCTTGCTTCTTGCACATATTGTTTGCAAGAGTGAAGTCTTGAACAAGGATACATCTCATTCATATATATTTGATGCATATAGCCAAGATACACATGACTCCTTATATCCCTTCTACTATGTGTGTGTCCATGCATTCCAAAGCAACTATCCTTTAAAGGGATTGCACACATTTAGGGGGAGCAAGTCTAAGTCATGTGTCTCTCAAAGTCTTCATTATATCCATGCACATCTTTATTTGAAGCTTTGATTGTATGTTGTCATCAATTACCAAAAAGGGGGAGATTGAAAGCACAATGTGCTCCCTTGGTGGTTTTGATAATTCATGACAACATACATTATCTCTTGGACTGATATTTCTACCTAGTGTATTTTCAGGTGAAAGTCCATAGAGAGAGATGGGTTGGCAAAAAAGGATTGTGGAGATACCCCAAGATGCAAGGAAATGGATTGGCAAAGCTTCAAGCAAGAGGACTCTACATTTTACTTTGTGAGAAATCACTTTGAGTCCATAGGAAAGCCAATACTATTAAAAGGGGGTAAGGTACTGTTGGTGAACAAGATGCTCCACGTGCACAAGAGATAGACAACAAAAACACCCACAAGCTCTTCCACAAAAGTCCGTCCAAGCCAAATATCCAAAATCGGTGCAACCAACACTTCCCATTCGGTGCCACCGATTCCCAAACTCAGACAGACCCATGCCAAACCCTAGCACATCGGTGTAGCCGATTCCACTTCGGTGCCACCGAGTTTGGGTTGCCAACTTTCTGTTACCTCGATTCACAAAATCGGTACCACCGAGTTTTCTGGATCGGCGTCACCGAGTTGCGCAATCTGACCGTTGGTTACCTAATCGGTACCACCGAGAATTATATATCGGTCTCACCGAGATTCAAAAGTTACTGCCTTTTGGTCACTTCGGTACCACCGAGATTCACACATCGGTGTCACCGAGTTGGTCACTTTAGGTGTAACGGTTGGATTTTTGGGGATGCCTATATATACCCCTCCACCACCACCCACTCGAAAGAGAAGCACTCAGAACTATTCCATACTTGCCCTATCCTATTTTCTGAGAGAGAGCCACCTACTCATGTGTTGAGATCAAGCCATTCCACTCTATCCATATGAATCTTGATCTCTAGCCTCCCCAAGTTGCTTTCTACCAAATCAATCTCTTCCACCAAGCCAAATCTGTGAGAGAGTGATTGTGTGTTGAGGAGTCTATCATCTTGAAGCACAAGAGCAAGGAGTTCATCGACATTGCCGAGCCTATTACCTTTTGGAGGGTGGTGCCTCCTAGATTGGTTAGGTGTCGCTTGGGAGCCTCCTACTTCGTGTTGTGGAGTTGAACCAAGAAGTTTGTACGGGCAAGGAGATCACCTACTTCGTGAAGATCTACCCATAGTGAGGCTAGTCCTTCGTGGACGGAAGCCGTTATGGAATAGTCAAGGTTGCTTCTTCGTGGACCCTTATGGGTGGAGCCCTCCGTGGACTCTCGCGACCGTTACCCTCCGTGGGTTGAAGACTCCATAAACGTGGACGTACGATAGCACCACCTTTCGGAACCACGGGAAAAATCTTCGTGTCCCTCATGCGTTTGATCTACCTATCTCAACTCTTTACTTTCATGAGCAATGTCTTTACTTTCCGCTTCCATACTTGTTGACATGCATGTGTAGGGTGTGCTAGACTTGCTATAATTGTTAAAATCTGCCAACCAATTAACTTGGGAAAGGTTAGGTTTTAAATTTCTGCTAGTAGTCTATTCACCCCCCCCCCTCTAGACACACACTTCTAGTGATCCTACAATATCGACCGAGGTTTTTCCTTGCCTCCCCATCCATTCTTCCGCGTGTTCTTGGACTTCTTCGGGGCTGAACTCCACCACCTCCCCCCCAATGCCATTTCCTATCTGGCTGCCTTCATATCTCTTTGCGAAAATTTCCTCGGCTGTCATCCTCAATGGGGTCTATTCAAACATTTGTTCACGTGCCGAGTGATGACCGTGAAAAAATCTGCTCAGACTGGGGGGAAGACGAATGTAGTCCAGTTGTGCGGGGGTTTAGGCATCCAGTTGAGGAGGAAAGGTAGTTTTCCGCAACTGAACTTTCCCGACACGGTCAAGGGTGGCAGGGGACCTGGTTTTACTGCCAGGACGTCCCAGTCGGTGAGGGCCAGTCAGGCCTCCCACCATACTCGACCGAGCGCATTCGGCGGCTTCCCAAACTTAATGTGTCCAAGGAGGAGAAAGTCAACGTAGATATCCTTGTGATTGCGTTGGTTGCCCTCGTGAATCAAGGCATTAACGGTTTGGACCTGTTGGAAGTCTTCTTCCAGAGAAGAATCCAATCGCTACAGGCCAGAGCCCACCCCATGTGGCAGTACTCGGGTCCGAGTGACCCTACGCGTTCACACCCGGAGGAGCTTAGCGTCGAGGCCGTGGAGAACAAGCTCAAGGCCATCACTCTGGCTCGTGACAACCCCAGGGGTACAAGGCGGGTGCCTTCATTCTCAGCTGAGAATCCTGCAAATGAGGTAAGTTCCGAGTGTTGTTGTTGTTTCCGAATGGTTATTGGCAAAAATCTTGGCTGACATAACTTTCATTCGGCAGGCCTTCACGAGCATGGTGAGCTTGATACCCGCTGTCAACCACGCCCCTGCTGACGTGGCCAGCGAGAACGAGCGCCATGAGGGCTCGGAAGGTGAAGGTGAAGAAGAGTATGTGGAAGACAGCAAGAGCGGTGAAGAGAAGGAGGAGGAGGAATCGGACCCAGGAGACGACGCGGAATCCTCTCCATCAGAGGAGATTTTGCCCGAGCCCCGCACCAAGGCGCGCCAGGATCCTGGGATCCGTGGAGGCAACACCAAAGGGCCAGGTGTCGCCAAATCTTCAACGACCATCCCCCCACTCGGACCTCGAAGCGCGGGCATGGTGAGCCCGCCCCATCACCCGAGAAGAGCGCCAAGCAGCCGAAGGTCACCACCAACAAACCTCGGAAGGTTGTCTAGCCCAAGACTAAGATGAAAGTGATGGTGGACTCAGCGTAAGTATCTTTGTATCGGTTGCCACCCCGACTATTTGACCGAGTGATGTGACATTTCGATTGGTTTCACTGCAAGGCTGACACTTCAACTGCTTCGCTGGAGAAGGACAAAGTTGACGTTGACGGTGCATCTTCAAAAGGTAATCTTCAAGTTCACTCGGACATGATCTTTTGAATTCTGTGTTTCTCCTTTGAGGTGACTCCCGAATGATCTCCGAATGTTTGCAGAACTGCGTGAAGTGATCGAACTCGATGCGGATGACAAGGTCAACCCATCGAATCTCTTCGCTGACGCTGACGTCGTGATGTGAGACGTTTCACCTGCTAAGGCATCAGCGCCGGCTCAGGGGGCTTCTTCGGGGGCCGGAACTGGACTCGGATCTCCTCTGCCAATTCCTCCTGCGACTAGCATCTTCAGGCTACGCCACGTCCCGGAGGACCAAGTGGGGGCGAGCAAGGAAGCGCTGATCCAGCTGAGGTTGATGAATGACAAGCTGAAAGAGGCCTACGACGCCAGCGAGGCTCTGGAGAAGAACGTCCGAGTAAGTACTCTTGTAAGTACCGTCTTTAGTCCGAAATTTTGTCTTGTACGTAGTGCGTAGTTTCTTGAAATCCCGAGTGGGCTTGCGTCGGGGGCACACCCACTGGGTGTTCTCTGATTCCAGTGGGGGCGCGCTGAGCGCACCCACTGGGTGTAGTCCCCGCGACTGCCGTCGACCGAGGCGGTCGGCGGGAGTCTGAGAATCCGTATGACGTTTGTAGAGACAATTGTAGATATACTTGTCGAAGAGGATACGGTGATGGTCCATGGACCAGAGCCTCTCGACGTTGACCGTCGGGGTGTAGAACCTGTCGTTCTCCGGTGGGAGCGCGCTGAGTGCACCCACTGGGTGTACTCCCCGAGGCTGTCGTCGACAGAAGCAGTCGGCGGGAGTCTTAGAATCTGAATGGTATTAACGATAATAGTTCATCCTGAGTAATGAGATACTTGTCGAAGAGGATGCGGTGATGGTCCATGGACGAGAGCCACTCGACGTCGACCGTCGGGGTGTAGAACATGTGGTTCTCCAGTGGGGGTGCGCTGAGCGCACCCACTGGGTGTAGTCCCCGAGGCTGCCGTCGACTGAAGCAGTCGGCGGGAGTCTTAGAGTTCTGTAATTTGCTGAATGAACCTTAATCTTGTATCCGATTATTATCAGTGATGTTCCTTTGTTTCTTGTCGGCAGAGTGTGTGCGAGCTCGGGACCCGCTACAACGCCCTAGAGAAGGAGGTACATGACCTGCGCCTCAGCCTTGAGGCCGAGAATATCAAGAGCGCGCGTCTGGAACAAGAGAAGCGATCACTCGGAGGTAAGCGTTTCTTGCCCGACTGCTTTAGAACTTGATCCTTTTCCCTGTCCGACTGAAACTACTTTATCAGATGTACGTAGTGAAAATCTTCAACTTACTAAGAGGCTCCGGGCTTCCATTTCTATAGACACCATGAAGGAGGCCCTAGAGAAAAAAGACCGTGAACTGACGTCTGCCTAGAAGGAGGCCAGCCGGAAAATGAAGGAGGCCGAGACAAGATGAAGTCTCTCGAGAAGTGGGAGGAGGAGAAGAAGACGCTGGAGGCTATTGCCAAGAGGTCTACAGAGGAAGCTGTTGAGGCCGAGACAAAGTTGAAGCAAGTCACTTCCAAGAGGCTTGAGTTGGAGAAGTTCATCGAAGACTATGGCAATGAGATGAATGAAAGGCTCAAAAGTATGCCATTGACCCGACTGTATTTCAAGTTGCTTCGATCTTTCACTCGTCCTCCAGTAACTCCCTTTTCCTCATGTATTCATCAGAGCTCTGCGTGGATGTCGAGGAAGAGACTTCCAAGATTGAAAAGGAGCTGGATCCGACCATGGGTATCCTTCGTGACAGCTCGGCTCTTGCACTGCTCCGACTGGATGAGCGCATCAGAGAGGTGACTATCTTCCTCAACCGCTTGCGTAATGCAGTCAAGGACATCGACAAGGAAGTCCCCCCCGGAGAGGAGTTTCCGAATGACTTAGGCGCCCTCATCAACCGACTGCAAGATGTTCCACGCCGAGTGCAATCGTGGAAGAAATCTGCGGCTCGCACTAGTGCTGACATTGCTCTTTCCCTCGTCCGCGTGTATTGCAAGGGCATGGACGAGGAGAAGCTGAAGTAGCTGAAGGTTGTCAATAGGAAAAGCGCCAAGATTGGAGACTTCATGGAGACATTCCTCGCAGCTGCCACTCGGATCGCGGACTGCATCGACCTCGACACCTTTACAGACGTAGCGGCTCCGACCACAACCGAGTGATCCTCGGATAAAAAACTTTAAGTGATATTTGCCTCGGTATGCCGAGTGGTTTCTGTAACCGTACATTCGCTGTGACTTGTCGGCCACAACTATCTGCACTTTTGCTTTGAGTTATATGCAGTTCGATCACCTTTATTTGACTATTCGAGCGTTTGGCTCGGCTCTCGAGTGTGGATGGTATCCTCACTCGGAGTGGTTTTTTGACTTAGACGATTTCTGGATCGCAGCTAAGTCCCCGAGTGTGGGCGATGCCCTCGCTCAAAATGGTTTTTTGACTTAGACGATTTCTGGATCGCGGCTAAGTCCCCGAGTGTGGATGATGTCCTCACTCGGAGTAGTTTCTAACTTAGGCGAAATCAGGTTCGCGACTAAGCCCCCGAGTGTGGACGATGTCCTCACTCGGAGTTGTTTTTAACTTAGGCAAAGTCAGGTTCGCTACTAAGCCCCCCGAGTGTGGACGATGTCCTCACTCAGAGCAGTTTTTAACTTAGGTGAAATCAGGTTCGCGACTAAGCCCCCGAGTGTGGACGATGTCCTCACTCGAAGCAATTTTTAACTTAGATGAAATCAGGTTCGCGGCTAAGCCCCCAATTGTGGACGATATCCTCACTCGGAGTAGTTTTTAACTTAGGCAAAATCAGGTTCGCGACTAAGCCCCCGAGTGTGGACGATGTCCTCACTCGGAGTAGTTTTTAACATAGGCGAAATCAGGTTCGCGGCTAAGCTCACTCGGAGTAGTTTTTAACTTAGGCGAAATTAGGTTCGCGGCTAAGCCCCCGAGTGTGGATGATGTCCTCACTCGGAATAGTTTTTAACTTAGGCGAAATCAGGTTCGTGTCTAAGCCCCCGAGTGTGGACGATGTCCTCACTCAGAGTAGTTTTTAACTTAGGCGAAATCAGGTTCGCGGCTAAGCCCCCGAGTGTGGACGATGTCCTCACTCCGAACATTTTTTAACTTAGGCGAAATCAGGTTCGCGGCTAAGCCCCCGAGTGTGGAGGATGTCCTCACTCCGAGCAGTTTTTAACTTAGGCGAAATCAGGTTCGCAGCTAAGTCGATCCATGCACCCACTTGGGGTGAGGAAGGGTACAAGTATCACCAGAGTGAAAAAAGCAAAAAGTTTTGATAAAGTAAAGACTTTTATTTATTAAATCCACTCGGAAACTCATTACGGGAATGATAGACTGTTTTCTATTTTAAGTGTAGAACTTGCGGAGCAGATCCGCGTTCCACGTTCGGGGCTCTTCCGCTCCAGCGGTGAAGTTATACAATCGATAAGCTCCGTTGTTCAGGACTTTGGAGATCGCGAAAGGCCCTTGCCACGGAGGCGCCAACTTGTGAGGCTTTTGCTGGTCCAGTCGGAGGACAAGGTCGCCTTCCTGGAAAGCGCGTCCTCTGACTTGCCTGTCGTAGTAACGCCTCAAGTCTTGCTGATAAAGCGTCGATCTGACCAGAGCTAGCTCTCTCTCTCTCTCCTCTTCTAAGAGGTCCAGACCGTCTTGACGCGCTACTTCTGCTTCATCTTCATTATAAAGTTCCACTTGGGGAGCATTGTGACGTACGTCACTCGGCAAGACGGCTTCAGATCCGTATACCATGAAGAACGGAGTGCGTTTGGTTGAGTGGTTCGGGGTCGTCCGAATGCCCCATAGGACAGACGGTAGTTCTTCGACCCAGGCTCCCACAGCATACTCCAAATCCTTCATCAATCGGGGCTTCAATCCTTGAATAATCATCCCATTCGCTCGTTCTGCCTGTCCATTCGACTGCGGGTGAGCTACGAAAGCGTAATTAAATCGAGTGCCCTGAGAGTAGCAGAACTTGCGGAACTCATCCGAATCGAAATTCTTCCCATTGTCAGTGATGATGTCATAAGGGATTTTGAATCTGAAGATAATCTGTCTAATGAAACTAACCGCAGTAGATGCATCCAAGCTTTTGATGGGCTTCGCTTCGACACACTTGGTGAACTTATCCACTGCAACCAGCAGATGGGTAAACCCACTTGACCCGGTACGCAGAGGACCGACCATATCGAGACCCCACACGGTGAACGGCCAGGTGAGCGGGATGGTGTTCAGTGCGGATGCAGGCTTGTGCGTCTGATTCTTATAAAACTGACACCCAACACAGAGGTCGACCAAGTCTTTTGCTGCTTTGTTCGCTCGGGGCCAATAAAAACCTGCACGGAACGCCTTCGCGACCAACTTCCGAGAGGACGCATGATGGCCGCAGGTTCCCGAGTGAATCTCGTGCAGGATCTGCAGCCCTTCCTCTGGAGAAATGCATTTCTGTGTTACGCCCGTAGTGCTTCTCTTGTATAATTGTTCTCCCACTTCAAAGGATTTGGATCGTCGGACGATCCGCCGGGCCTCCTCTTCATCTTCAGGGAGCTCTTGCCGGAGCAAGTATGCTAAGTAAGGTTAGGTCCACTCGGGAGTGATCATCAACATCTCGTGGACGAGATCCACCACAGCTGGAATGTCAACTTCAGTCGGGTTCGATGGTATGACTGCTTGCAGGGGCTCCTTAGTAAAAGGATCTTCTTTGACTGAGGGAGAGCGCAGGTGCTCAAGAAATATGCCTTTCGGCATGACCTTCCGTGTAGAGCCAATCTTGGCTAGGTCGTTAGCAGCCTGGTTCTTCGCTCGGGGTATATGATGCAGCTCCAAGCCTTCGAAGTTCTTCTCCAATTTCTGGACTGCATTGCAGTATCCGGTCATAGCCGGACTCCGGATATCCATTTCCTTCATCACTTGATTGACTAGGAGGTCTGAGTCCCCGAATATCATTAGGCGTCGGATACCGAGTGAGATAGCCATTCGGAGCCCGTACAGGAGGGCTTCATACTTGGCCTCGTTGTTAGACGAATCGAAGTGGATTTGAAGGACGTAGCTCAGTCGATCTCCCTTGGGGGAAACAAGCACCACTCCGGCTCCGGATCCTTGGAGCATCTTGGATCCATAAAAAAACATGGTCCAGTGTTCGGGAATACTCGGGGCTGGTTGTTCTTGTTCTACCCACTCGGCTAAAAAGTCCACGAGTGCTTGAGACTTGATTGCCTTCTTGGCTTCGAACTTGATCTCCAACAGGGAGGAGCTCAATCGCCCATTTTGCCACTCGGCCCGTGGCATCTCTGTTATGCAGGATTTCTGACAGGGGGGCGTCGCTGATAACTATGACCGAGTGCTCTTGGAAGTAATGAGCCACCTTCTTAACAGTGAGGTAAATACCATAAACCAACTTCTGGTAATGCGGATACCTTTGCTTGGAAGGTGTCAAGATTTCTGAGATGTAATAGACGGGTCTTTGCACTTTGAATGCTTTTCCAGATTCCTCGCGATCCACAGTGAGGACAATGCTAACCACTTGGCTAGTAGCCGCGATGTACAAGAGCAAAGGCTCTCGGCTCCGTGGAAAGAAAGGCCTTGAGCTCATCGAATGCGGCTTGTGCTTCAGGAGTCCATTCAAAGCTATCGTACTTTTTCATCAATCGGTAAAGAGGCAGTGCCTTCTCACCGAGTCGAGAGATGAATCTGCTCAGGGCTGCAAGGCACCCCATGAGCTTTTGCACGTCATGCAGACGGACTGGTTTCTTCATTCGGACGATGGCACCGGTTTTGTCGGGATTAGCATCGATTCCCCGTTGGGAAACGAGAAAACCGAGTAGCTTACCCAATGGCACTCCGAATGTACATTTTGCAGGATTAAGTTTTATCTGAAAGCGACGCAGATTCGCGAAGGTTTCGGCAAGGTCTGTCAGGAGGTCGGAACCTTTCCTTGACTTGACCACGATGTCATCCATATATGCCTCCACGTTCCGATTGATTTGCTTTTGTAAGCATTTTTGTATCATGCGCATAAAGGTTGCCCCTGCATTCTTGAGACCGAATGGCATAGTGATATAGCAAAAACACCCGAATGGGATGATGAAGGCCGTTTTTATTTCATCCGGTCTATACATTTGATCTGGTGGTACCCGGAGTACGCATCCAGGAACGACAGGCGTTCACATCCGGCAGTGGAATCTACTATCCGATCTATGCGGGGAAGGCAAAATGATCTTTCGGGCAGGCCCGATTGAGGTGTTTGAAGTCGATACACATCCGGAGGAACTTGTCCTTCTTGGTCACCAACACTGGGTTGGCCAGCCACTCGGAATGGTACACTTCGTGAATGAACTCAGCAGCTAGGAGCCGAGCGATTTCTTCACCAATCGTCTTGCGCTTCTTGACGGAGGATCGACGCAAGTGCTCCTTGACCGGCTTGACATTCGGATCGACTCAGAGTCGGTGCTCAGCCAGTCCCCTGGGAACCCCCGGCATGTCAGACGGCTTCCACGCGAAGATATCCGAGTTCTCACGGAGGAACTGGATGAGCTCGGCTTCCTATTTGTCACCGAGTGTCATCGAAATATTCGTAGGAGCAGCACTCGGGTCGTTCGGATGGATGTGAACTTGCTTGGTCTCTCCGGTCGACTGGAAAGCTGATTCCGTTGCCGACCGCTTGGACTTGAGCAAATCTGTAGTGTCCATTGCCTTCTTGTACCCGTCGAGTTCGATTGCAAGTACTTGCTCGTTGGCAATCTCAGCGACTATCCGATCGCCGGTCACCGTGATCACGCCTTTCGGCCCAGGCATCTTAAGTTTAAGATACACGTAACATGGACGGGCCATGAAACGCGCGTAGGCGGGCCTACCCAGGATGGCGTGATAGGCACTCCGAAAGTCCACCACTACGAACGTCAGGCGTTCCTTTCGGAAATTTTTCTCGTCTCGGAACACGACGTCCAGAGAGATTTGGCCGAGTGACTCGGCCTTCTTCCCAGGGATTACCCCGTGGAAATGCATGTTGCTCTTGCTCAGTCGAGACATCGGAATGTCCATTGCCTTGAGCGTATCGGCATAGATTATATTGAGCCCGCTGCCTCCATCCATCAGGACTTTGTGCAATCGGACTCCATTGACAGCTGGGTCAACAACCAGCACCTGCCTCCCAGGGGTGGCTATGTGGGCTGGGTGATCCAACTGGTCGAAGGTAACGGGGGTCATCGTCCAGTTGAGGTACTTGGCGGCAGTTGGAGCTGCCATGTTCACCTCCCGATTGACGACCTTCAACCGGCTCTTGCTCTCGACGTCAGCAAAGATCATGTTGAGGACTTTGTCGACATTCGGATACTTGGGAGCGTCCTCACCTTCCTCGTCATCGTCCTTATCTACCGAGGTTTCTCTACCCATCTCTTGCTTGAGCATCCGGCACTCCCGAGTGGTGTGCTTCGGGTAGATCACGTTGCCCTCTTCATCTTTTTTGGTATGGATAACACAGGGTTGATCCAGTACCTCAGATTTGTACTTGGGCTTCTTCTTGTTAGCCCCAGGCTTATTTTTCTTTTGCTTCGACTTCCCGTGGCCAGGGACTGCTGCAACTTCTGCTTTTCCCGAAGGATCAACTTTCCGTTTCTGCTTCTTGCCAGTGTTTTCGCCCGACTGAGGGGCGTCACTAGCTCGCCCTTTGTCGCTTCGGAGGCGGTCTTCTTCCTCGCCGTTGGCATACTTATTGGCTATTTCCATGGCCCGACTAAGAGACAGGTCTCCCGATCGACCAAACTTCAGGATGAGCTCTCGGTACTGAGTGCCTGCCTTGAAGGCGCAGACAGCTTGGTGCTCGGTAACGTTCTCGACGGTATTGTGCAACGTAGTCCAGCGCTGAATGTACTCTCGGAGAGTTTCGTTGCTCTTCTGGACACAGTGCTGCAATTCTATCAGCCCACCCGGACGCTTGTAGGTGCCTTCAAATGTCTTGATGAACACCTGCGCCAGGTCCTCCCAGCAGTAGATACTGCTAGAGGGCAACTGGTTCAACCAGGCTCGTGCAGATCCCTCTAGCATGGGAGGAAGATGCTTCATCGCAACAAAGTCGTCGCCGCTGCCAATTTGGACGGACACTCGGTAATCCTCGAGCCACGTTTCCGGCTTGGACTCGCCGTTAAACTTTTCGATTCCCGTTGCCAACCTGTAGTTGGAAGGGATCTTGGCTTCTCGGATGTACCTACTGAAACACTCGAGCCCTGATGCCCCCCATCCACTCACTCGGTCTCTGACCAACCGGTTCTTGTCCACCATGTTCTGTGTGATGATAGATCTGGCGTTGAACAGAGGGGGTCGTCAGCCACCTTCTTCGTAGCCCCGGGGACGAGCGAGACTCTGATTGCGGTCCTCTCGGTGAGGCCGCCCGCCGTCATAGGGTCGCTTACCGTACGAACCGCCCCTCGGAGGGGGAGTCCTACTGGCGTCACGGTCATCGCGCCAACGCCCTCCATGTTGGCCTCTCGGAGGAGGAGGAGAGTGCTGGTGCTTTCCATAAGCATACGGGCTGTGCGCGGACTGAACTGTGTCAGCCCGAGCGGACTTGCTGTGAATGCGCTGGGTTGCTCCCTGGCTGCGAATTTTGCCTCAGGGTGGTCTTCAGCAGAGTCTGGATCTGCCGAATGCCCTCTCCAGCCGCAGAACCGGACGACTGAATAGATTTAGCAATCCGAGTGGCTGCGGCCAAGTTCTCCATCGGTGTGCGCATCACCGGGATCTTGGGCGGTCTGTCATCCGGAAATAACCGCCGCCGACTGTGACTGGAGCTGGGTTGCTCCCTGGCTGCGCGATCATCGAGTGACCGCTGGAGTCGCTCAAGACGCTCGCGCTCAGCCAAGGTGGCTTGGCGCGTTGCCTCCAAAGCTATCTCCTCTGGGGAAGTCCCCGTGATCGGAGTGAGCAGGACTTCATCATCCCTCCTCCTCCTCCTCTCTTCCCGCTGCTCACGACTGAGAGGCTGGGGAAAATAGGCGTCGACATGGCCGTCGTCGCGGCCACCGTTCCGACCATGGGAACCGCCTGCGGAATACCCAGGAGGTCCGTGGTCGGTGGTGTGAGCCATCAGTATCTCTGCAGCGTTCTTGCTGCTTTCGCACTCGGACCCATCGGACAACTCGTTGCCCAATGAGGGGGTCAAGCTGACGGTGGGCTCGCCAGAGTCAAGCACGGCCACCTGCTCGGAAGTAGGCTGACACACCATGACATGCTTAAGCCACCGTTGCAGCTGCGAGCGCCCGGAGTGCTTGCGACGGCCCGCAACGGGACGAGCAGGCTCGGAGCCATAAGGCTCCGACGGTTGCCGAAGGAGAACCCCGTGCGTCGCACCGCGGGAGGGGAACGCGTTTGGGTCCAATGGTGCCTCGTTCAACCAAGCCGAACCGTCGACGACGAAGTGGGGGCTGTCGAAAAGGATCTCACCACCGAGTGCCAACATGATGGCCGGAAAAACTAAATCTTCACTTGCACCAGAGTTTGCTAGACGTGCTACCCCACGGTGGGCGCCAACTGTCGTGGGAGTAATACTGACAGTAGTACGAGGGGTATGTATGAGTAAGGGCGAAGCCTAGCTACGGCGCAAATGTAACACTCGGATGTACGAGTTCGGGCCCCACTTGGAAGTGGTAAAAACCCTACGTCTCGAGCCCTGGGGCTTAGTGTTTGCTTATGTGTGTATCAGATTACAGAGAGTTCGTAACCCTCGCTCAGGCGCCAGGGGGTGGCTTATATAGAGTGCGCCACCTCCAGCCGAGCGCCATTACTAGGGTAATAAATGACGGTAACTGCAGGAGTTACTAGAAACAATTGTGTTAACTAGGGGCGTTACAGGTAACGTTGTCTTCACAGCTCTTTATGCGAGTTAAGTCTCTCGAACGTTGTAGCTCCCATGTCGCCTCTGCTTCTTCACGTCCGAGTGCCAAAGCCCGACCGACTGGCTGATGACGTCCGAGTGACTTCCTAGGATCCGAGTGGATCCTATACATTCGTCCGAATGCTAAGGTAGTCCAGAGACTTCCATGAACTTGTAGGACCCCAGGTGTGCCCTGGATGTGAGGTCCATGACCCTACCTAGGGTAGGTGACCTCATCAATAGCCATGAAACTGAGTTCCTCCACGTCCTCCGCCTCTGCCTGATCTACCTCTTCCTCTGCCTCTGCCCGAGCTCCTTCCTTCTCCAGGACCATGTTCCGGTCCTCTAAACCAGTCAGCCTTGGGGTTTTTAAAGACTAAAGTAGAGGGGGGGATGTATTCGAGTGCCACACTCCTTGAACAAATGACCCAAGTGGCCACAAACGGCACACCAATCCGGGAGCCTTTCATACTTTACCACGAAGATCTCCCTCTTCTTCTTGACGATGAGCGAGATTGGATTATTTAGTGGCTTGGTCACAACTATTTTAACTCTCACACGAAAGAAGTTGCCTTCAAAATCTTGTGATTTCTGTTCTGCATAGATGAATTCCCCCACCGTGCCTGCAAGTGGTTTGATCATATGGAAGAAGAGATCTGGCAGATCATGGATTTGGATCCAGATTTCAACCTTGTCTAACGCAATAGAGGAGGGTCGTGAAATTCCGTCGTAGGGTTCAATCACCACTGCCTTGCCCTTGAAGGTCCAAGGCCCCTCCTCCATCCCTCTTTCCCAATCACCGAGACAAGAGAACTGCACGGTATAGAGATTGTCGCTCAACTGGCGGAATTTGACCTCCTGGGCCAGATCCCAAGCCACTCGCATGTTCCGGAATAACCAATAGTGTCTGTATGGCTTGTCCATGTGGACTCGTGCGATCGCCATCCATCGGGCAGCATCTTCCGGCAGGTCCTCTTTCTCCACCACAATGTCCGTGAGATCCTCCTCCTTGAGCCACAACTCCATCATCATTCTTTCCACATCGCTCATCGCAGCACTCGAAGATGGTGCCACGTTCTCCATCGCGATCTCTGTCCGAGAAAAGTAGGTTTCCGCGGACAAGATTACCCTAAACTTCCCCTAGGACGCGTCCGCCAGGGACCCAGCGATCCCGACTAGCCGCGGTGGTCGGGAGAAGCAGGGGATCAGAAGGTCTCCACGTCGTCGCCAGACACCGTCGGGAGGATACAAAACCCTAACGAGAGGGGAGCTGTAGACAGGGGGCTAGATGAGCAACCATAATAGTTTTCTACCAAGCTAGCATAATTGGGTCTAAATTCCACTGATATCCTAGACCCAAAGCCCATATCCGAGGCGAAGCTACCGGCATTAGGCCCATGACAAGGCCGATATCGTTGCAGTTTCAGTCGCACCTTATCCGTGGAAACCGAGCGCTCGGAGGAAGAACCCGCCGCCGCTGTCCAGGGAGATAAAAAATGGAGGTGGGCTTGCGGCTGCGCGCTCTTGCCCACAGCCGCACCGCATTCGCCGGATTTTCAGCGGCCGCGCACGGCTGCGGGCGTCGCCAACCGCGCCGCGTAGCCTCTTCATCTGCCTCCTGTTCCCGTGCGTGACGAGCCCGTCTCCTGCTATTCCGTCCGACCCCTTTCTAATGATTCCGTGATTGCTCGCGCGCTTGCAGTTGCAGTTGCTTCCAGCGGCAATGGAGCCGCGGCTGGACCCGTGGGGAGCGGCGTGGAGGTCGCGCGCGCCAAGAGGATGCTCCATGTGGTGCTGGTTTCCCCTATGGTAACTTATTTTCTGGGTCGATTGGTACTGACGTACTTTATGGACGAAGGTGTAGCGTGTCAACTGTTGTAGGTGGTGGTTGTGAGTCCAAAATTACAGGCATTGCTACTCTGCTAATCCCTACGAAATTGATTGATGTTTCTGCTACTCTGAATGTAAAAAAATTAACAAACATGTAACTTAGTACTAGTATATTGGTTTGATGTAGTGAATTATTAATCTATTACCACAAACGAAAGGAGGAGTAGTGTGTAGAAGAATAATGCACACCATTTCAGTGAGATGATTCTTTGAGGAATCGAATTAGCTGCTTGTCACTAAACTACAAGTTTACATCATAGATCCCAGGAAATACAGGATCAATTGCAAGGACTTGTGCAGCGTCAGCAGTTGGCCTCCATCTTGTCGGGGTAAGGTTAGTACTCATTGTTGTGTCCCCAGACAAAGTTATAGAATGTGCACGCTTTATATTATTTTATCTGAAAGATTTTTCTTCATTGATATTCGCAGCCATTAGGTTTTCATGTAGATGACACAAAACTCAAGCGTGCTGGATTGGATTATTGGCCGTATCCTATGTGTGGAGATACTCCATTTGTATGATTTGCAAATCAGTGATTTGTGTTACAGTATATGTGGATTGCACTAGCCCTTTCCATCAGTTCGGACTTTTGGTTGCGTTGGCTAGTGCATGAAGCTTAACATGGTATTAGAGCTAAGGTCTTGAGTTCAAGTCCTGGCTTTCGCAATTTATCAAAAAATTGCTGGTAGCCCCCTTTGTGTCCACGTATAGGCCTCTTGAGTCATACGTGAGTTTCGCGCGCCGTCGCTCTCTTCCGGTTGCACGTGTTGACTTCTCTTCCCCGTCACACGTGAGAGGGGGTGTTACAGTATATGTGGATTGCACTAGCCCTTTCCATCAGTTCGGACTTTTGGTTGCGTTGGCTAGTGCATGAAGCTTAACAATTTGAACCACCTGGCTGCTGCTCTCAGCGGCGCGTTCATGACCTATCTATTGCCGAGTGTCTTTGAAGGGAAGCAAGTCTCAAACTTAACTATTTCTACTAAGGTATGTTATCGTTAAGATTCATGACTCCTGGGATGAGTTCCGAGATTATTTCATGAAGCAGGTACACCAGTTTATCATTGACACCAATGTAACTACTGCATATGTGTGAAGTTTTAACTATTGTGTTTCTTTGCATTAGGATGGGCAAAAAAGGTTGTTGGCATTTACCAAAAGAGGCACCCACATTCATTCAGTGAGTAACTGCTCCTGGTTCTATCAAAGCGGTCGTTTTTGGACTCTACATGGTCTCCAAATGCAACATCACTAATTTGTGTTGTAGTATATTTATGAAACCCAACAAATATTATAACTCACTTTCAAGAAAAAATACACTATCTTTTGCCATCTATTTATAAATAATTTAAAAGATGTTCGCACTTAATCTTTTGAATGTTTGACTTCATCCGTGTCCAAAATGACAACTTTTCCTGTACCGGATTTTGTATATTAATCAAATCCATCTCCTTACGGTAAATCGTCATACAGGAATTATGTGTATTAATCAAAGCCATCTCCTTAAAGTAAACCGTCATATACTTGAATGTTTCCCATTGTTTCAAATACTTTGTATCATTTGGTCATCAGTCTCTGTAAGGATGGTTGTAGTTATTGAACCATTTTTAAGAGCAACTCTAGTAGAATTGGCATATCCGCAGCCCCCAAAACTGGTTTGAAGTGCCCTCCTTAATTTTTGGAGGCTCCGGACGCTGTGTGCAAGCACAGAGTCCTGAAAACAGCCTCTTACAGAAATGTAGGGAAAGGCTGCGTACTATAGACCCAAAGTGGTCGGACCCTTCCCCGGACCCAATGTAACGAACCGAGGAAGGGGAAAGTAGATCGGAGGAGTAGGTGGGAGGCAGAGGAGACTTGGAGAGGAAGAAGTTGATTGCAGAGGAAAGGATTGGATGAGAATACAGACTGTTTTCCCACACACACCGTGCTGCCACAGGCGGCCAGCTTTATAACCCAAGTCTCCACTCACGCACGCACACCTACAGGTGGGGTCCGGTCGCAGTTGCCAAGTCACACTGGACAAGTGGCCAGGTGTGACATTCTCCCTCCCTTCAGATTGAGCTCCCTCTTGAGTACTTGCTCCGGTGTCGTCCCAGATGGTTGCGTCGGGGAAGCGCTGTCGAAGAACCTCGTAATCCTCCCAAGTCGTGGTCGGAGAAGAGCTGTCGCCCCATTGCACCTTGACCTGCACGATTGCGGCATTGACCTTCTTCATCATCCGCCGCTCCAGGATACGTGTTGGTGCTGCACTGGCCACGGACAGGTCCGGCACCCGCGGCAGTTCGGCGTACACCGGCGTGTAATCCAATGTGAAAGGCTTCAGTTGTGAGACATGGAAGACCGGGTGCACTCTGCTGGACGCCAGAAGGTCGAGCTTGTACGCCATCAGACCAATCTTCTCGACGACGGTGTACGGCCCGAAGAACTTGAAGGCGAGCTTGGCGCAGGGGCGGCTGACGACGGACTGCTGGACGTAGGGCTGAAGCTTCAGTAGCACCTGTTCGCCCACTTGGAACTGGCGCTCCGTGCGGTTGCGGTCGGCCTGCTTCTTGAAGCGTTGCTGGGCACGCCCCAACTGCTCCCGGATGCGTGCAGTGTGCGCCGCCCAGTCTATGTCATCGCCGGCGGGTGCGTCGTCAGGCCACGCCGCCATTGCCCCCAAATTGGCCTCCTTGCCGTACAATGCCTTGAACGGGGTGCAATTGAGCGACGAGTGGAAGGTGGAGTTGTACCAGAACTCCGCCATGGGCGTCCTCCCCCTGGATCTATTCCTGCCGCGTCCACGTCCTCTGCCTCCAACAACTAGAGCTGCAGCCAGCGTCGCCACTTGCGCGGCGTGTCGTGCACCGCGCACCGGAGATACATCTCCATGCACTGGTTGACGCGCTCGCTCTGGCCGTCTGTCTGCGGGTGATAAGCGGTGGAGTAGAGCAGTTTGGTGCCCGCTCCGGCGAGCAGCTCGCGCCAGAGGTTGCTGGTGAACACCTTATCGCGGTCGGAGACGATCGAGGTAGGAATGCCGTGGGGCTTGACGACGTTGTCCCAGAATGCCCGCGCCACTTGCGTAGCGTGGAAGGGGTGGCGCAGAGGGATGAAGTGGGCGAACTTGGTGAAGCGGTCCACCACGACCATGATCGTGTTGAAGCCCTCGGAGGATGGCAGCCCCTCAACAAAATCCATGGTGAGATCCTCCCATGACGCCGTAGGGATTGGGAGTGGTGCCAGGAGTCCCACCGGCTTGGAGTGCTCATGCTTGGCATGCTGGCAGGTCGAGCACTGCTGCACAAAATCTTCAGTGTCGAGCTTGAGGCCGCGCCACTCGAAGTGCTTGCGCACGCGCTGGTACGTTGCCGTGGCGCCCGAGTGGCCACCGACCGCGCTGTTGTGGAGCGCGGCGATGAGCTTGGTGCGGAGGGCCGTGTTTGCGCCAATCCACAGCCGCCCGCCCCGACGGATGATGCCGTGGTGCAGCTCGTAGCCGTCGTCGTCAGGGCTGGTGATGGCGAGCTTCTGAAGGCGATCTTGGGCGTCAGGGTCGGTAGAGTAGGAATTGAGCACCTCCTGGATCCATGCCGGCTGGCATGCCGAGAGCGCCGCCAGGTCGAGCTGCTTGCCGACGCGCGACAGGGCATCGGCGGCGCCGTTATCCAGTCCGCGCTTGTACTGGAATCGGAATTGCAGCCTGACCAGTTTCGCCATGGCCTTGCGCTGCAGTTCGGTCTCCAAATGCTGCTCGCCCAGATTGCAGAGGGATTTGTGATCAGTGAGGATGTCGAAGGGGCCGCGCTGTAGATAGGGGCACCATTTGTCGATCGCCATCATCACCGCCAAGAACTCCTTCTCGTATGTGGAGAGCTTCTGGTTGCGCACGCCGAGCGCCTTGCTGAAGAATGCGACGGGGTGGCCCTCCCGAACGAGCACCGCGTCGACGCCGGTGTCGCACGCGTCGGTCTCGATCGAAAAGGGCTTGTCGAAGTTGGGCAGTGCGAGAACCGGAGTAGTTGTCATCGCCGTCTTGAGAGTGTCGAACGCCACTTGTGCTTGCTCATTCCAGGCAAACCCTTTCTTGGTGAGGAGCTGTGTGAGGGGTTTGGCGATGATGCCATAGTGCGGCACAAATTTCCTGTAGTAGCCAGTGAGGCCCAGGAATCTGCGCAGCTCGGTGGCATTCGTCGGTGTCGGCCACTGCTCCATAGCCTGCGTCTTCTCCTTATCCGTGGCAACTCCCTCCTTGGAGATCACGTGGCCGAGATAGTCGATGTGGTCGCAGGCGAAGCTGCATTTGCTCTCCTTGACGAACAGCTGATGTGCTCGGAGGAGCTCGAAGACGATACGCAGGTGTTCCAGGTGCTCTTCCATGGTCTCACTGGAAACGAGAATGTCATCCAGAAAAATGATAACGAACTTGCGCACATACTTACTGAAGATCGCGTTCATAAGGCACTAAAAGGTGGTCGGAGCATTCGTCAGCCCGAACGGCATGACGCGGAATTGGAAATGTCCGTGGTGCGTTTTGAACGCGGTCTTGGACTCGTCCTCTTCGCGCATTCTGATTTGGTGGTAGCCCGCGCGCAAGTCCAGCTTGGAGAAGACAGCGGCGCCGGCCAGTTCGTCGAGAAGTTCGTCGACGATGGGCAGTGGGAACTTGTTTTTAATGGTGGCGTCGTTTAGCCGGCGATAGTCGACGCAGAACCGCCACGTACCGTCCTTCTTGACTAGCAGGACCGGGGCTGCGTACGGGATGACGCTGTGCGTGATCACGCCGGCGTCGAGCATTTCTTTGACTTGCCGCTCGGTCTCGTCCTTCTGGAGCGGCGAGTACCGGTAGGGGCAAGTGTTCGCGGGGACCGCGCCCTCCACCAGTGTGACGGCGTGATCGTACTGGCGATGCGGAGGAAGGCCATGTGGAGCAGCGAAGACGTCAGCGAATTCCTCGAGCAGATCGCTGAGGGGTGTATTGCTGGCACTCTTGCGAGGTGGCGGTGGCGTGTGGCCGCGGAAGTCCACCATGGCCATCGCCCAGACATCATTGCCCGCAATCATCTTGCGCAGCTCGTCGGTTTGGACCGCCTGGAGTGTTGTGGTGGCCCTCGCCGGCACCCCGCGGAGAGTGACCTCTTCGCCCTCGTGCTTGAAGTTGACCCACTTGTCCTGCCAGTGGCACGTCATCGGACTGTGCTGGGCGAGCCAGTCCATCCCCAGGATGCCGTCATACGTCGATCTCCAGCTCGCGCATGGGCGTTGCGAAAGTGTGCCCCTGCATCCACCACTTGAGCTCGGGCACGATGCGGTTGCGTGTGAGCCGATCGCCGTTTGCGACGCGGACATCGACCGGTGCCATCTCCTCCGTGGCGATGCCGATGCGTTCGACGAATGACTTGTTCACGAAGTGTGTGTGCTGCCGGAGTCGAGAAGAAGCAGCATCACTTGGTTCCCCACCAGCGCACGCAAACGGATGGTCGTGGCGGAGTCCGTGCCGTCGAGCGCCTGGGACGAGAGGAGGCAGCACTCTGGTGCGCCCGCGGCCGGCGCGGGTGGCGGGGCGCCCGGGCCTGGGTCGTCCAGGAGCTCCAGAGCATGGATGGTGTCGTCGGAGAGGACCTCGCCGTGGTCCCCAACATGGATGGTGAGCAGCTGGACGGGCGGAGCGCAGCGGTGTTCCCTTGAGTAGCGATCGCCGCATTTGAAGCAGAGGTTGTTGGCGCGGCGAAAGTCGCGGAGCTGCCGCTCGCGCGCGTACTCGTCCCCTTGTGCGCGGTTGGGTGCCGCTGCTCTTGGTTGTTGTACTGCAGTCCTCGGAGGAGGCCGCCCCGAGGGTGTGATGCGCGGGCGTGCCCTTGACGTGCCCAGCTCCTCTTCCTGGATGCGTGCCAACACCGATGCGCGCGTGATGCTCGACGGCGCCTGCAGGCGAACCGCGGCCCTGAGCTCGTCCTTCAACCCGAGGAGGAATTGCGTGATGAAGAACTTGGTGTTGATGGACGGATCCAGGGCAAGCAGGTGGTACATCTGCTCGTCGAAGGCCGCGCGGTACTCGGTGACGGTTCCTGTCTGCCGGAGCTGAAGCAGCTTGTGCATGACCACCTCGAACTCGTCCGTGCCGAATTCCTCCAGGACCGCCGCAGTGAAGAGCTCCCACGTTATGTTGCGGTGTGTTTGACGAAATGCCTGCAACCAGTGCGCAGCCTGGCCGTCGATGTAGAGCGCCGCGGTGGCCACCCAATGGTGCGCCGCCACCTTGTACAACTCGAAGTAGGCGAGGCAGCGATCGAGCCAGAGATAGGGCGCGGTGCCGTCGAACTTGGGGAAATCGTGCTTCGGGGGCTTGTGGTACTCGTTGTGGAAGCCCGTTGGTGAAGAGGCGGTAGCCGTCGCGAGGAAGCAGCCGTGCGGGGGCACTGGAATGAGCCGGTGGACGATTATCTCCTAACCGCACGTGGGAGGACGACGGGCGGACCGGATCTGGGGCGGGGCGCGGCGATGGTGGAGAGGGTGGTGGCGGTGGCTGTTGTTGTTGCGGCGCGGGCTGGTGTAGTAGCGTGGCGACCGAGCCGGCCGGGGACGCCGAGCCTTCGATCGCCTTGCGCGCCGCGTCAACGTCCGCCTGGGTCAGATTGATCTGCTTGCCGAGTCCGCGCACCTCTTGCGTGATCTGCGCGTTGAACGCGGCCTGCATCTCGATCTGCTTGTCATGCGCGGCCTTCTGCGCGTCCACCTTGGCGAGGAGCGACTCGAGCATCTTGGTGATGTTGTTGTGGCCCTCGTCCATGGCGGCCAGCACCTGCCGTGTCGCCGCCGAAGGTTTTTGGGGAGCCGTCGCCCTGTGCTGGAAGAGATCGAACCCCGCGACGGATTTTGCGTGGCTTGCCGGAGCCGCTCACACCGGCGCGGTGGATGTTACCGATCTACAGTCCAGCAGGGGAGAATTTTTTTTGGTGAATTTTGGCTCTGATTACCAACTGTACTGAACCGAGGAAGGGGAAAGTAGATCGGAGGAGTAGGTGGGAGACAGAGGAGACTTGGAGAGGAAGAAGTTGATTGCAGAGGAAAGGATTGGATGAGAATACAGACTGTTTTCCCACACACACCGTGCTGCCACAGGCGGCCAGCTTTATAACCCAAGTCTCCACTCACGCACGCACACCTACAGGTGGGGTCCGGTCGCAGTTGCCAAGTCACACTGGACAAGTGGCCAGGTGTGACAAATTTTTGGAGGCTCCGGACGCTGTGTGCAAGCACAGAGTCCTGGAAACAGCCTCTTACAGAAATGTAGGGAAAGGCTGCGTACTATAGACCCAAAGTGGTCGGACCCTTCCCCGGACCCTGCGCACCTGTTTCATTTTTTCTGCAATATCAACCTCAAACAATTGCAAACTTGCAAAGTATAAATGTTGCTAAATAGATTTCAGTCATATATAGGGGCAGAAAATGGTCGCACCGCGGCTTAGTACATATAGGAAATTGAGTAGTAGGTGCAACGGGACTAGGTGTGGCGGCGGCAGGACTTGCCGGCATGGAATGCGGCATTGGCGGCTCAATGGCGTGGAAATGGGCCAGGGCGGCCTCGCCCCACTCCGACCATGTGCCATAGTTGGCGTTGGGGGCAGGCGCAGTCCCAAATGCAGTGCCCTCTCCACATCCATCTCGCCACCATGGCGATCTTGAAATCCGCCCACCCGCTTCCTCGTCGTACACGACATCCTCCTGCTTGATGGGTTTGGGGGGGGGGGGGGGGGGTTGCTCGTGCTCGAGAAGCGTCTCCTCCTCATCCTACCTGATGCCGGCGGCCATGGGGTTTGGCCTTGCGTGATGCGCCATTGATGGGAGGTGTGGAGGGGGAGGGCCCGGAGAAGGGGAGTGGAGGGGGAGGCGCTGCCCTTTTATAGTGGCGGGCGGCGGGAAAGGGCGTGCGTGGGGAGAAATGGTGGCGGGAACAAGCGCCACCAGCCATTAATGGGCAGTTGAGCAGACGGCAGGCAGCCATTAAGGGGCCGGGAAACATGGCTGCGACATTGGTACCGGCGCAGAAGAGAGGGGAAAAGAGGAAGCAGGGGGAAATATGGAGTGTCCTCCAAAAAAATTGTCGATTGAGGGGTATATGGCGAATCTGCTAGGCTGATATTATTTTAGCAGTTATTTGCCAATCAGGCTTTATCAGCGACTCTGCTAGAGTTGCTCTAACAGATACAACCTTAGGCACCATGTCTTTTTTGTGTGAAAGGAACACAAAGCATTCCATTAGATGTAACAGGCTTGACAAATCGCCAGCAACAGCGTCTTTTACAAAGTCTGGAAGCTGATCAAGCCAGATCTCACACAAGCTAGCTCCCAGTTTAGCGCCATATGCAGCTAACATATGCACAACCCCATTACAAGTTCGATGACAAGACGCCACACATACAACATTGAAACCCATACGCATCTGTACTCTAATATCCTTGAAAATACTCCCTTCGTTTACAAATATAAGATGTTTTGGATATTTCAATGTG
Organism: Elymus sibiricus; assembly: GCA_039707655.1. Lineage (NCBI taxonomy): Eukaryota > Viridiplantae > Streptophyta > Magnoliopsida > Poales > Poaceae > Elymus > Elymus sibiricus. Next base: position 187,465,892 of record CM077675.1, on the reverse strand, counting down.
GACTACATACGGACTGAAATGAGTGAACAAACACACTTGAACGTGTCTATATGCATCCGATTCGCAAAGAAGTTAAAACATCTTTTATTTGCGAACGGAGGTAGTAGCTCCTAAAGCTGAAAGATCTGCCTTCAGTTGTTGCTGCATTCTTCAGTTGCACAGAATCTGTTTCTATCATCACTCGGTCATAGCCTAGCTGAGTGGCTGTGTTTATGGCATAAAGCATTGCCAAAGCCTCCGACTGAAGCGCATCCGACACATTCCAGATTACCCGCACCAGCAGCCAGCGCCACACCACAAGCATCTCTAATAACAAAGCCCCAACCTCCAGTATTTGTCTCCTTCAAGTAGGCGCCATCTGTGTTGATTTTCAGAGTTCCCAGTGGAGGTCTCGACCATCTTTCTTTTTTCTGCTGCTTCTGCCTTTCCCACTTTGTTGTACCTTAAAGAGATGCATGGAAAGGTAATCAATAGAATGACATATTTCATCTGAAGATTTAATATCTTCTATTGCACCTGCCCTGTTCTTTTCATGCCACCATCACCAAAGGAGCAAGCAAGATTTAAGTTTTTCCTCATTACGGTTCAAGATTTCCTCCATAAATCTCAGTGCATCTGCAGTCTAACACGCTCCAACTGAGCTTTCCTCCACAAATCCTTATCCTTCTTACATTTAATGAAACAATGTCTGCTATCCTCATCCAAACGAAAACAAACAGGACAACGGGTGTCTACATGCGTATCTCTGTGCTGAAGCTCCATGCGCAGGGGTGAGCTATCCGTACACAGGCGCCATAGGAAATGAATAACTTTGTTTCTAAGGGGAAGTGACCGCAGCTTCGGCCAATCGAAACAACATGTTTCTTCATCTACACTTGAGGAAGAAGTTAGCCCTACAGTGGATTCACAAGCTGCAGTATCTATAGCAACTCTGTGTGCAGAGTTTACAGAAAATATACTTTTTTGTATCAAAGTGTCATGCTATGGTATCGTCATTATGAACATGAATTCTGATTTGCAAAATAATCTTAGCATATTCAGGGAGGAAGGTTTGCCTTATTAAGGGCCCGTTCGGAAGCTCTCCAGGAGCTAGCTTCCTAAACTCGCTACCTGAAGCCAGCCGAACGGTTTTGCTCCTGGAAGTGGGCTTCGCGGAGAAAAAGATGCCGCAGTGCAATTTTGAGAAGCAACGGAAGCCCAGCTTTGCTAAAACAAGAAGTAGGAGTTCGTCGTGATTACATCTCAGTGCCATCCCGAAGTACCAGTCGAAACGTTTTCTCCTCTTCGCTCAAAGCCCAGCTTGGTGGGGCCGACCACGGCTGAAACGTTTTTCCTCTACCCGCTGCCAAACGATCCTGGCTCCAGTTGGAAGCTGGCTCCTCTGGAATTTGGCTAGCTTGGGAAGCCAGTGGGCTTCCGAACGGGCCCTAAGTCTGCATCCCAGTTGTTTGTGGCAGGATCAATCAGTTCATTTACTTTAGTTACAACATGTCTACCTCTTTGAGAGATGACTCTTCCAGTGCTTCCTCGGAATCCATGGGTCAGACCAAATATTGGTGTTGGTACCACTGCCAACTCTCCATGTGATCCCCTTTTTGAGCAGGTTTACTCCCTCTAGTATATTACGCCAACTGTAAGAGACACCATCTTTAGATTTGGCATGTAGAGTTGAGCCATTTGGGTAGTACTGTGCTGACAAAACCTGCACACATAAGAAAGATGGGTTTTGAATAAGCCTCCATGCCTGTCTCGCAAGCATAGCTGGATTGAAGGCGTGGATGTCCCTAAAGCCCAAACATCCAGTTTTGTATTGGCATATTTGGGGAGATGATGTCGGGAAGAATTACCTTGCGCCTGTTTGTGATTACCTTGGAGACCAGCTTATACACCACATTACACAGGCTTATTGGTCTCAGGTGCTTTATGCTCACTGGGTTGGCATGCTTTGGTATTAGCACTATGAGTGTATCGTTCCACCCATCAGTCATTTCTCCTCTCAATATCTGAAGAACCTCTTGAGTGACCTGGTTCCCAACAGTTTGCCAAAACCTTTTGAAAATATTGCTCTTTTAAGTCACAGATGCTATCTAAGGCTCTGTTTATCTCCTCTTGTGTATACTCAGCACATAATACATGGTTCATCTCTCCTGTCACCTTTGGCTGCACCATGCATAGTGTTTCTTCTTTGTCGTTTCCTGCCATAGAGAATATGTTAAAGAAATACCACCTCTGTCCGGAATTAACTGTCGCTGAAATGAGTGTATCTAGACGCAGCGACAGTTAATCCCGGACAGAGAGAGTAGTTGGCAATGTGCTCTTTCAACGGTTCTCCCTCTCCACCCAACTGCCGTCCTCCCTTTGCAGTTTCTTGATGGTATTCCTTTTCTTTCTTTCAGAGGCGAGGACATGAAAAAAAGGATGTGTTCTTATCACCAGCCTGCATCCATTTGACATGGGCTCTTTGTCTCCAGTGCATATCTTGTTGATGCTCCAATCTGTCCAGCTTCTCCCTTAAGAAGTGCTCTCTGCTAATCCTTTCTTGGTTAATGCCTCCTCTTCGCACCTCCGCTAATTTCTTTTTTAGGACTTCTTATTCTTTTGCCAAGATCGCCTAAAACATTAGCATCCTGGTCCTTCAAATCTTCTACTACCCTGCACAACATTGCCTGAGTATGGTCTCCTCGGAGGCCAGCATTTGTCCAAGCATTGTTGATCACGATCTTGCAATTCTTGCACCCACCTAGCTTCAAACCTGAAACTAACCTTGGAACACCCGCTGCCCCCACGCTCTCTGGTCGCTCCTGCGGGCCGCCGGGAGCGAACCCTAGCCGCCGCTAGCGCCAAATCCACCTCCCCCGACTTCCCTCGCCTCCGCCGGACGGCGTTACCAGGCAAAGGCCACGTGGCTCGACGGCGGCGGGGTTCTTTCCTCCTTCCGCTCGGGGTGGTACGGAGTGGGCCGGCCACTTCGGCGAGAGCTCGTGCGGTGAGTGCGTCGGCTTGGCGCGCGGCGGCGCGGGTGCGCACAGGGGGTGGGCGCGGATACGCGTGTGGAGGTGCGGCGTTGGCATCCTGGGGGTGCGGGGGTCCAGGCAGCATGGATTTGCTGTGTGGATGCCACGACAAGGGCGCCGGAGCAATGGGCGTGCAAGGGGATCGACAGTGCAGGAGGTTGCGCTGTGGTGGGCGGCGAGAAAGGGATGCTCCATGCTGCGGGCGCTGTCCTGTTCATGTGTGGTGCAGAGAGGATGCGGCGAGGTTGCGCAAGGGGCCTGCGCTGCAGCTCCTGTTGGAGGGGCTACGTCTTGGCGTACCCGTGCAGGGCGGCGCTGCGTGGGCGTATGTGGTCTTCAGGCGGTGCGGATCTCGTGCTTGGAGTTGTCGTGGTGGCGCGCTGTAGCTTGGGAGGTGCGGATCAGAGGCTCGGGGTGGTGAGTTGAGGTGGATTCATGGCACGGTGGTGGTGAATCCGTCGTCACCAGCGGATGCGCGTGGACTACAGCCAGGAACTGTGGTGGTCCATGGCCTCGGGCGGCTCTCCTCCGTGCCTTGCCAGATGGTGCTTGGTATGGCGCGGTGGCTCGTGCTGCATCCGGTGTTCCTGCTTCAATCGGTCGTTGACGGATTTGCTTCCCCGCATGACTGGAGGGCCAACGGTGGCCTCCATGAGGTGCGGGTTGCTTATGTCGGCTGAGATGTGGCATGTTCGGTGGTGGTGGCAGAGGTGGTTGGTGGGCCCTCATGTTGGAGGTTGATCGCCAGTGATCTCCGCGAGATGTGGTTGGCTGTGGCGGTCTCGGTGCCTCTTTGTCGACGGGCAATTTCGATGGTGGTGGCAGTTGGTGGGCTTGTCGGAGCCGGTGCGGATGATGTGCGACCGAGGTGGTGTGGGAACTTGGGTGAAGAGCCTGTCCCGGCCTTGTTCCTTGACCAGCGATGCCGGCGGTTGTGGCCGTCGTTGACCTTCCTGGAGGCATTGCTGCTTTGCTGCCGCACCCCTCCCGCATGGATCCGGCCATCGGGACCATTCCAGGGGAAACCCTTGATCTTGTGATCAGACAATGGCGGCGCTTTGGTGTGCCGTTTTCCCTCTTGGGGGCTTCGTCTCGGAGCTTGGCATTTGCAAGCGGGACCGGTGGTTTTCGGTGGTTGTGACGTCCAGCTTCTGTGGCAACGATGATGGTGGGAACGATGTCGGCGACGCGGCATTGGTTGCGGTATTGCCTCAGTTTGTTTTTTGTTGTGGAGTCAAAGCTACGGCGGGGCCCTGTGGTATACGATGATTGGCTGGAGGTGGCCCGTTCGGCGATCTTCCGTGGTGCCAGTCGTGCCTGGTTTTGTGCTTGAGAGTTATTCATCAGTCGGAGTTGTGCCGTCTTGCCACAGGTGGTTGAGCTTTGGCGCAGATCTTCATAGAGCTTCACACGTCCGCTACGGTGTGGGAGTCGATGATCGCCTATGGCGAAATCGGAGCCATTTGCTCAGAGTTTAGGGATGGCGTTGATGCCTCTAGGGGAGGAGTGATGATGATGACGCCTGCGTGCTGTCTTGTTGAGGCCCTCTTTGGAGTGTTGTACATGGGCTTTCTTATGTGTGCCGCTCGGCGGTTGTGATGGTTTTTGCCCGGTTTCCCATAATTAACTGGGCAATCTGGTTTTCGTTCGGTTTTCCCTAATTAACTGGGCAACTCTTTTCTTCTTAATGAATGCAGGAACCCTGCCATTTCGAGGAAAACAAAACTGAAACTATGAGCCCTTATCCTGATTCCTGAAAAAATATGATCTCCCAGCTTCCTCTATTTGGATAGCTATAGGCTTATGGTCCGAATGGTATGGTTCTCCATTTAGGACTTCAAAGTTCGGGAATCTTACACACCAACTTCTGGAGGGCACAACTCTGTCCAGTCTTTCTTTAACGAACCGGCTAGCATCCCAACTACGATTACGCCATGTATATTTATCCCCACATAGCCCAAATCTCTCAACCCACAGTGGCCCATCATTATCGAAGAAAAAGCCAGCGGCCCATAGAAGTTGTATGTTGCTCATGACAGCTATCTGCGATCATTTTTGTCCTTCATCCTTCATTCGTTCAGTATAATAAATGGGTCGTCGTGTCCTTTTCTTGTCGTTAACTTTTTGACACCTAATTATTCATAATTGTGTGTTTACATGAATCATGTTGAATTGTTGACACTTAAAATGTTCATATAATACTCGTCAATGTAACGTTTTCTTATGTGGCCACCCCTTGAAGTTCGTTCTGGATTAGCCATTCCATAACCGATGTGTGCGGACTTGAATATCTGCTGTAGCAAATTGACCGGAATATCTGCATTGATATTGATATATGAGTGAATGCAAATCAATGCAATGTAAACGTGCAAGTCATATTCTCTGATTAGACGATTGTATTTGTTTTGCTTATTTTCCTCACATGTTTCGTTCAGGATTTCTCATATAAGCCTGGGGACTGGCTAGTATTCGGGTCCGAGACAAAAGGGCTACCAGAGTCTGCCCTGGAAGACTGCTCCGGAAAAGCCCTAGGTGGTGGAACCATCCGAATTCCGATGGTGGAAACCTATGTCCGGTGCCTTAACCTCTCGGTCAGCGTTGGAGTAGCCCTGTACGAAGCAGCCAGGCAGCTGAACTACGAGCAGCTCCAGTACCAGCCTGATCTCCCGGAGGAAGCGCAAGGATTGTTCCCAGCAGAGGATATTTATGGATGAAATCACTTTACCTGAGAATCAATTGACTAAACTCTGTTACTACATCAAAGAATTTCTTCTACCGTGACGTTATGCCTGGCAATTTTGTTAGCACTTGATCGTTTTTTTTTCTTTAGCATTCTCAATCAAAATGTATACACTTTGCAGTCACTGGGGTGGTTTTCTTTCGCATTCTCAATCAATCTTGTTAGCACTTGATCAGGGTGTTATTTGTTGCCTGGATTGGACTATTGGACCGTCCAAAGACCAATTGGATGTATACACTTTGCGGTCAGGAGGTAATTAGACATGACAAGAAACAATATGGGGGACTCTTCTGACCTCCAGTACACTGAGCTGCCTACTTGTCCTGAACCATCAAGGCGTTGTTTAAGTTTGCATGCAGATGCTTCATCACTTTGTTTTCGTTAGATACGGCGAGGAAGGTTGGTGAAGAACTTTACTGCTATTTAAAACTCCTGTCAGATCACGGGCCAAATAGCGCCCACCCTGAGCAGCTGTCACGTTCTAGTGAATTATTGGATCCTCCATCGGTTGGTCTGCAGGATTATAAATGTCAAGGTCATCAGGAGCAGTTCCTCCATGCTCCTACAGGATTTGATGACTGCGTATCCAGTGTGCTGCATTTAAACCATTCAAGTTTGAATGTTCTTCATGTGCCTGCCGCAGTAAAAAAAAAAAGAGAACTCCAACTTTCCTGGTAAAAATGCATCCGAAATCAAGAACTCCAACTTTTAGTTGAACTTGCCGTTTCTGTGCCACTACTAGAGATGATTACAGTGCGAAGGTCTAAGCAAAACGTTGACAATAACTAGATTCGATCTAAATCGGAAATGATGGTGTTTACATTGGATCCCCGTGCAAGATGGCACCAATGATACGCCCATGACCCGTCTTGCACTGCAAATGTGCAATGACTGCTCCATTCTTCAGCAAGAATCTCAGGCCGTCATTAAAGGGTGGGGTCGTAGGGGACCTTTTTTTCTTTTTGGGCGATGTAGGGGAACCCATTCCGCTTCAACAAGAAACCGTACCAGGCGAACCTAGACACGGGCCACTGAACCTACCCGCGTGTTGCCCCAGTCTTCTGCGCCCATCTGCCATTGCGTCGCGTGTGGCTGTTTCGCTGTGCATGCACAGCACGGCAGGACACAGGTAAAAAGACAATGCACCGACACTGATGGAGTGCAGCACCCTCCTGTGTGTGTCATTGTCGCATCTTTTCAGAGTCAACTGGCCCAAAGGTAAACAGCATCACAACGCGCCTCCCATTCCCCAGGTTTTCCAAACCCCAAGAAAGCCAGCAGCCAAGGGCCTTTTCTCGGTTTTTCACCGCAAAAAAGTGTAACGACAATGCTGCTGCATTCCGAAACTCTAGCAAAAGGCGGATGCAATTGTCCAGATCATGATCATCGGTTTACATACATACATACGCGGCCGCGAAGGTTGCAGCTACAAAAAAACGAGTTCCAAACGCGCCTGTTACCACTGGTGCACACGCATCAGGGAACGATTCTTGGCTGGTTTCTTCACCTCGTCTCTGACCTAATAACGTTGGCAAATGCTAATCTGCCGAGCTAAGGATTTTAGGAACTACTACTGCTGATGGTCGATGAGAATGATGGATGGGTCATGGCTTCCGGAATGATTGACGATGGATCGCCGGATTAGTTCACCCGGTCGAGGCTCTCGGCGACGGCGCGCATGCGGGGGCGCAGCTCGGGGTCGGGCTCGGTGCAGCCGAGCGCCACGTGGAACACGGCGAGGACCTGCTTCTTGGCGTGCACCTCGCCGAGCAGCGACGGGTCGACCACCTCCGACAGCGGCCGCTCCTCCTTGAAGGCTCGCCGCACCCACGCCTCCAGCTCCAGCCCGCCCTCCCCCTCCGTCGGCTGCCGCCCGGTCACCGCCTCCAGCAGCACCACCCCGAACGCGAACACGTCGCCTTTCTGGGTCGCCGCCGCGGCCGTGCCCCCGGGCGCGCGCAGCTCCGGCGCCACGTACGACAGCGCCGACAGGGCGCCGCTGCCGAGCTTCCTCGACTGCGCCGTCTTGTGCGCGCCGGCGACGAGCCGGGCTAGGCCGAAGCCGGAGACGTGCGGACGGAGCTCGTCGTCGAGCAGGATCTTGGACGACTTGATGCAGCCGTGCACGTACCGGCGAGGGCTGCACTCGTGCAGATATGCCAGCCCCCTCGCCGCGCCCTGCACGATGGACAGCCTCACCGACCACGGCAATGGAGTTGGCGAAGCCGTCGGGCCACCTGGTTCCAAGATGCTATTCAGTCCTAATATCTCTGATCAAATGCGACCTCTAGCCTAGCAAGATTTCAGCGGCACGTTACCGTGGAGGGCGGAGTGGAGGGAGCCATTGCCGAGGTAGTCGTAGATGAGCAGCTTCTCGTCCGGGGCGTAGTAGTATGCGCGGAGGCGGGCGACGTTGGGATGGCGCGCGCGGCCGATGGCGGCGGCCTCGGCCTCGAAGGCACGGCGCCGGCGCCACCCGGACTCAGTGCCATCGCCGTAGTCGGGCTCGCTGAGACGGCGGACGGCGACGGCGGTGCCGCGGCCGGGGACGACCCTGTACACGATGCCGCCGCGGCTCTTCCCCACGACGTAGGCAGACGCGCGGAGCAGCTCTTCCAGCTCCATCCCGAAACCGTCGTCCACAGCCACGAACAGCTCCCCCTCCTCCCCGCCGCCGCGGCGCTCTTCAGTGCCGGCGAGCGTCACCGCCGCGCTCTTCTCCTTGGTCGACGACTCCTTCTCCTCGTTCCTGGTCGTGGCAGCGCACCGCCTCCGGCACTGCCACTGCAGCACTAGCCCGGCGACGATGGCCGCCACCACAATGACGGCAAGAATCGGCACCGTGGGCGACGACCGACGCTTCGGCGGCCTCCCAACCTCCGCCGCCGCACCAGGGTTCATGCCAGTGTTCGCCTGCGGGAGTCTTGGCTCCTCCCTCTCTCCGGCGCACTCGATCTTGAGCGGAAACCCGCAGAGCCTCGGGTTGTCGTCGAAGGCGGTGGGCCCCTGGTTGACTAAGGACCCCACCTGCGGGATCTCGCCGGCGAGGTCGTTCCCCCGGAGGTCAAGGCTGACAGCCACGGGAATGCCGCCGAACTCCGGCGGGATCCCGCCGACGAAATGGTTGTAGCTGAGGTTGAGCACGCCGGAGAGACGCCGAAGCCCCGCGATGGACGGCGGCAGCGTCCCGTTGAGCTGGTTGGAGGACAAATCGAGGCGAGACAGGGACGCGAGCCTCCCAATCCCGGCGGGAATCTGGCCGGACAAGAAGTTGTGCGCCAGGTCGAGGGTGGTGAGCTTCTGCAGCGCGGAGATGGCGACCGGGATCTGGCCGGAGAGGCGGTTGGCCGGCAGCGACAGCGTCTCGAGCTCGGAGAGCAGGGAGAGCTCGGAGGGCAGGTAGCCCGCGAGCGAGAGGTTGGCGAGCTCCACGCCGGCGACCCGGCCCCCGCCGCCGTCGACGCAGGTGACGCCGGCCCAGCCGCAGGGGTCGGCGTCGGCGTCCCTCCAGGTGTCGAGCCCGCTGCCAGGGTCATCGGTCACCGCGAACTTGAGCGCGAGAAGCGCCAGGCCGTCCGTGTTCAGCGCGGCCGCCGCCACGGCCACGGCCGCCAGCAGCACCGCCACCGCCGCCACCCGCACGGCCGCCATGTCGACGGGAGCACTCGTCTCTGCTTTTCGGAAGTCGGGATAGCTAGCACTAGACTACAACAAACAGCCCTGACATTTCTTGGGAGCACGCGGGGTTGCAGCACGGAAGAGGGGGAGAAGAGGACAGCCGAAAGACTGGGGAACCGGGGGACTGGGTTTAGGCCGGGGAGTGAGATTTTACTTGGGAAATGACGGAAATGGGCACCTGGACGATAATGTCTCGTCTGTTGTTTCGTGTTGAGGTTCTAGGTTATTTGGGGCCTACATGAGGGGCATTTCGGGGATGTGGATTCGAACCGCAGGGGACACGGGGAGCTGCGCTGGAGGGTGAGGGGTGAGGTGGGCTTGGCTGGTGGATTCGAATTCGATCGGGGCGACTTTTGCTAAAGGAGTAATTAAGCGTGTTGGCATGTGGGAAATCTCAAGTATTAGTGGTTTAGAATCCCCAGGGTTAACGTTGATATCTAGGATGTCCTGCTGGAGTGAGGGGCTACTGCTGAGGCTGTGCGCTGGGCCCTGCTGGATTCGAGCCTCTTCGTTTGAATTTGTGCAGGCGCCGGCACATGGTGCTGGCGCTGTGTGTTGGGTCCTGTTTAAATTTGATTAGTGGTTGATGGTGTCTGCTTACCGCTCCGTAGGATGAGGAAAAAAATGGTAAATTTCGGATTTTAAGCATGACCATCCGAACATTTTGCATGACAATTTTTGTTCATGCAAGATTGGAAAATATGACAATTTTCTAACAAAGAAACGAACTAGGATAATGTTGTCGTATTTTAACAACTAAAGTTGCGACCTCGCTCATGCGGGTTTGCACCTTATATCAAGATGCTTATCAACTCTCAAGTTGGTAGCAGTGTCTATTTGCTTGACCGCAAGCACCTGCTGAGGGAGTCCTGGTTTAAGGGGTCCTCGGATAGCCGACCTGTATCTCATGGGCCGGACTATATGGACCACTGGGTGAGCATTAGAAGATCAGGGGCCCGGTCGCCAAGGTGGAAGATTGAAGGAACCATGGCGTGATCTCCAAGATATCGGCGGTAGATAGGCATGTTTTTTTCCCTTTGATGTGCAACCGACTATATGTAAACCCTAGGTACCCCCGACGTCTATATAAGCCGGAAGGTTTTAGGTTGTAGGACAACAGAACTCATCTAGGGTTTAGTTACTTGATCTCGAGGTAGATCAACTCTGTAATCCCCACACAATCAATATAATCAAGCAGGACGTAGGGTATTACCTCCATAGGAGGGCCCGAACCTGGGTAAAACCTTGTCCCCTTCGTCTCTTGTTACCATCGATCCAAGTCTCACAGTTCGGGACCCCCTACCCGAGATCTGCCGGTTTTGACACCGACATTGGTGCTTTCATTGAGAGTTCCGCTGTGATCGCCAGAAGGAATCGATGGCTCGCCTTGTCATCAACAGCGAAACCTGTGCCCCGGGGACTCTTACCCCGGGCCAGATCCGCGCGAGTGGCGACATCTCGTCGCGCGCTTACCCGATCGGCCATCCATGCCAGATCGGACACTTTCCCCCCGACCAAAGGATCAGGTTCGTGTTGGAAATATGCCCTAGAGGCAATAATAAATTGGTTATTATTATATTTCCTCGTTCGTGATAATCGTTTATTATCCATGCTATAATTGTATTGATTGGAAACTCAAATACATGTGTGGGTACATAGACAACACTGTGTCCCTAGTATGCCTCTAGTTAACTAGTTCGTTGATCAAAGATGGTCAAGGTTTCCTGGCCATAGACATGAGATGTCATTTGATAACGGGATCACATCATTAGGAGAATGATGTGATGGACAAGACCCAAACTATAAACATAGCATATGATCGTGTCAGTTTATTGCTATAGTTTTCTGCATGTCAAGTATCTGTTCCTATGACCATGAGATCATGCAACACACTGACACCGGAGGAATACCTTGTGTGTATCAAACGTCACAACGTAACTGGGTGACTATAAAGATGCTCTACAGGTATCTCCGAGGGTGTCTGTTGAGTGGGCATGGATCAAGACTGGGATTTGTTACTCTGTGTGACGGAGAGGTATCTCAGGGCCCACTCGGTAATACAACATCACAATAAGCCTTGCAAGCAATGCCACTAAGTGTTAGCCACGGGATCTTGTATTACAGAACGAGTAAAGAGACTTGCCGGTAATGAGATTGAACTAGGTATAGAGATACCGACGATCGAATCTCGGGCAAGTAACATACCGAAGAACAAAGGGAACAACGTACGGGATTAACTGAATCCTTGACATGGAGGTTCAACCGATAAAGATCTTCGTAGAATATGTAGGAACCAATATGGGCATCCAGGTCCCGCTATTGGTTATTGACCGTAGAGGTGTCTTGGTCATGTCTACATAGTTCTCGAACCCGCAGGGTCTGCACACTTAAGGTTCGGTGACGTTTCGGTATAGTAGAGTTATGTATGGTGGTGACCAAAGGTTGTTCGGAGTCCCGGATGAGATCCTGGACGCCACGAGGAGCTCCGGAATGGTCCAGAGGTAAAGATTGATATATAGGAAGTCCTGTTTTGGTCACCGGAAAAGTTTCGGGTATTTCGGTAGTGTACCGGGAGTGCCGGGAGGGGTACCGGGGACCATCGGGAGGGGTGTCTCGACCCAAAGGACCTCATGGGCTGTGGGAGGAGTCAAACCAGCCCCTAGTGGGCTGGCCTAACCCCCCCACTAAGGCCCATGTGGCTTTGGATGGAAAAAATCCAAAGGAGGAAAGGTGGAAAGGGTTTCCAAGTGGAGAGGAGGAATCCTACTCCTAATAGGATTGGAGTAGGACTCCTCCACCTCCAATTTCGGCCAGCCCTTGAGGGTTTGAGGCTGCCTCTTCCCCTCCCTCCCTCCTATATATACTAGAGGATTTAGAGGGAAGAGCTAACCCTAATTGCCACGTGCTCCCTCTACTTCATCTAGATCGGTTTCTCCTCTAGTCTAGTTTCAGCGGTGCTTAGGCGAAGCCCTGCCGGAACTCTTCTACCTCTCCACTCCCTCTTGCTGGATCAAGAAGGCGGAGATCATCATCGAGCTGTACGTGTGTTGAACGCGGAGGTGCCGTCCGTTCGGCGCTTGATCGGAAGGACCGTGATCAGGATCGCGAGACAGATCATGATGGGATCGCGGGACGGATCGAGATCGGATCGCGAGACGGATCGTGATGGGATCGCGGGATGGATCGAGATTGGATCGCGAGATGGATCGTGATGGGATCGAGGGACGCTCGGCGATTTGGATCGCGAAGACGTTCGACTACATCAACCGCGTTTCTTAACGCTTCCCGCTTAGCGATCTACAAGGGTATGTAGATCCACTCTCCCTCTCGTAGATGCTCATCACCATGGATAGATCTTGCGTGTGCGTAGGAAATTTTTTGTTTCCCATGCAACGTTCCCCAACAGTGGCATCATGAGCTAGGTCTATGTGTAGATGAGATCTCGAGTAGAACACAAAGGAGTTTGTGGGCGTTGATATTCAGATTGCTTCCTCCCTTGGTCTTTTCTTGATTCGGCGGTATTGTGGGATGAAGCGGCCCGGACCAACATTACTCGTACGCTTACGAGAGACCGGTTCCATCAACTGACATGTAACTTCGTTGCATAAAGATGGCTGGCGGGTGTCTGTCTCTCCCACTTTAGTTGGATCGGATTCGACAAAGGCGGTCCTTGAGAAGGTTGAATAGCAATTTGTGTATCACCGTTGTGGTTTTTGCGTAGGTAAGAATCGTTCTTGCTAGATACCCGTAGCAGCCACTTAAAACATGCAACAACAATTAGAGGACGTCTAACTTGTTTTTGCAGGGTATGTTGTGATGTGATATGGCCAATTACATGATGAGATATATGTGATGTATGAGATGATCATGTATTGTATATAATATCACGACTTGCATGTCGATGAGTACGGCAACCGGCAGGAGCCATAGGGTTGTCTTTAATTATTTTCGCCGTTTTTGCTTTACTTTATCGCTATGAGTTAGCAATAGTCGTGGAAGCAACAGTCGGTGCGACAACCTCATGGCGACACATTGATGGAGATCAAGATGATGGAGATCATGGTGTTATGCCGGTGACGATGGAGATCATGCCGGTGCTTTGAAGATGGAGATCAAAAGCACAAGTTCATGGCCATATCATGTCACTTATGATTTGCATGTGATGTTAATCCTTTTATGCATCTTATTTTGCTTAGGACGACGGTAGCATTATAAGGTGATCCCTCACTAAAATTTCAAGATAAAATTGTGTTCTCCCCGAGTGTGCACCGTTGCGAAAGTTCGTCGTTTTGAGACACCACGTGATGATCGGGTGTGATAGACTCTACGTTCACATACAACGGGTGCAAGCCAGTGTTGCACGTGCGGAGCACTCGGGTTAAACTTGACGAGCCTAGCATGTACAGACATGGCCTCGGAACACAAGAGATCGAAAGGTCGAACATGAGTCATATAGTAGATATGATCAACATGAAGATGTTCACCATTGAAACCACCTCAACTCACGTGATGATCGGACTTGAGTTGGTGGATTTGGATCATGTGTCACTCGAATGACCGGAGGGATGTCAATTTGAGTGGGAGTTTTTAAGTAATATGATTAACTAAACTCATTATCATGAACATAGTCAAAATGTCTTTGCAAATTATGTTGTAGATTACTAGCTCGCGCTGTAGCTCCCTTGAATTTTTATATGTTCCTAGAGAAATAGAGTTGAAAGATGATGGTAGCAATAATGCGGACTGGGTCCGTGATCTGAGGATTGTCCTCATTGCTGCACAGAAGGCTTATGTCCTTAATGCACCGCTCGGTGCGCCACCCCCTCAAGCGTCGTCTGTAGATGTTGTGAACATCTGACAGGCACGTTCTGATGACTACTTGATAGTTCAGTGCGTCATGCATTATGGCTTAGAATTGAGGCTCCAAAACGTTTTGAACGTCACGGAACATATGAGATGTTCTAAGAGCTGAAATTGGGATCTCAGGCTCGTGCCCGTGTTGAGAGGTATGAGACCTCCAACAAGATTCTTTGCCTGCAAGATGAAGGAGAATAGCTCAATCGGTGAGCATGTGCTCAGATTGTCTGGGTGCTACAATCGCTTGAATCGAGTGGGAGTTGATCTTCCAGATAAGATAGTGATTGATATAGTTCTCCAAGTCACTGTCACTAAGCTACTAGAGCCTCGTGATGAACTATAAAATGCCAGGGATATAAATAATGATCCCTGAGCTATTCGCAATGTTTGACACCGCGAAGGTAGAAATCAAGAAGGAGCATCAAGTGTTGATGGTTAGTGAAACCACTAGTTTCGAGAAGGGCAAGGGCTAGGAGGGAAACTTCATGGATGGCAAGTCAGTTGCTGCTCCAGTGAAGAAACCCAAGGTTGAACCCAAACCCGAGACTAAGTGCTTCTATTATGAGGAGAACGGTCGCTGAAGCGGAACAACCCTAGATACTTGGTAGATAAGAAGGCTGGCAACGTCGATAGAAGTATATTTGATATACGTGTTATTGATGTGTACCTTGCTAGTACTCCTAGTAGCACCTGGGTATTGGATATCGGTTCGGTTGCTAAATGTTAGTAACTCGAAATAAAAGCTATGGAATAAACGGAGGCTAGCTAAGGGTGAGGTGACGATGAGTGTTGGAAGTGTTTCCAAGGTTGATGTGATCACCATCGCACGCTCTCTCTACCTTTGGGATTAGTGATGAACCTAAATAAATGTTATTTGGTGTTTGCGTTGAGCATGAACGTGATTAGATCATGTTTATTGCAATACGGTTATTCATTCAAGTTAGAGAATAATGGTTATTCTGTTTACATGAATAATACCTTCAATGGTCATGCACCCAATGAGAATGGTTTATTGAATCTTGATCGTAATGATACACATGTTCATAATATTGATGCCAAAAGATACAAAGTTAATAATGATAGTACCACATACTTGTGGCACTGCCGCTAAATGTCATATTGGTGTA
The DNA here is from genome assembly GCA_039707655.1 of Elymus sibiricus. Lineage (NCBI taxonomy): Eukaryota > Viridiplantae > Streptophyta > Magnoliopsida > Poales > Poaceae > Elymus > Elymus sibiricus. The sequence goes on along the minus strand of CM077675.1, from coordinate 187,450,476 downwards.
AAACGCATGAAGAAACTCCATGCTGATGGATCTTTGGACTCATTCGATTTCGAATCGGTTGAGACATGCGGACCATGCCTCATGGGCAAGATGACTAAGACCCCGTTTTCCGGTATGATGGAGCGGGCAAGTGACTTATTGGAAATGATACATGTTGATGTATTCGGTCCAATGAGTGTTGTAGCGTGCGGTGGATATCATTATTTTCCTACCTTCACTGATGATTTGAGTAGATATGGGGATATTTACTTAATGAAACACAAGTCTGAAACATTTGAAAAGTTCAAACAAATTCAGAGTGAAGTTTGAGATCATCGTGACAAGAAGATAAAATATCTACGATATGATCATAGAGGTAAATATCTGAGTTACGAGTTTGGTATACAACTTAAGACAATGTGGAAGTTGTTTCACAACTCATGCCACCTGGAACACCATAGTGTGATGGTGTGTCCGAACGTCGTAGTCGTGCTCTATTGGATATGGTGCGTACTATGATGTCTCTTATCGATTTGCCACTATCGTTTTGGGGTTATGCATTAGAGACAACTACATTCACTTTAAAAAGGGGCACCATCTAAGTCCGTTGAGATGACACCGTATGAATTTTGGTTTGGCAGAAACCTAAGCTGTCATTTCTTAATGTTTGGGGCTGCGACGCTTATGTGGAAAAGGTTTTCAACCTGATGAGCTCGAACCCAAAGCGGACAAATGCATCTTCATAGAATACCCTAACGTAACAGTTGGGTAAACCTTCTATCTCAGATCCAAGCACAAAGTGTTTGTTGCTAAAACGGGTCCTTTCTCGAGAAAGAGTTTCTCTCGAAAGAATTGAGTGGGAGGAAGATAGAACTTAATGAGTTTGTTGAACCTTTGTTTCAACCAGAGAGTAGCGCAGCGCAGAAAGTTGTTTCTGTGGAGCCTACATTAGTTGAAGAGGAAGTTAATGATGATGATCATAAAGCTTCGAATCAAGTTACTATCGAACCTCGTAGGTCGACAAGGACGCGTACTGCTCCTGAGTGGTACGGCAACCCTGTCTTAGAGGTCATGTTGTTGGACAACGATGAACCTACGAGCTATGGAGAAGCGATGATGGGCCCAGATTCCGAGAAATGGTTAGAGGCCATGCAATCCGAGATGGGATCCATGTAAGAAAACAAAGTATGGGCTTTGGAAGTATTACCTGAAGGGCGAAAGGCCATTCAGAACAAATGGATCTTTAAAAGGAAGACGGACGCGGACGGTAATGTCACCGTCTATAAAGCTCGACTTGTGGCAAAGGTTTTTTCACAAGTTCAAGGAGTTGACTACGATGAGACTTTCTCACCCGTAGCGATGCTAAAGTCTGTTGGAATTATGTTAGCAGTTGTTGCATTTTTCGATTATGAAATCTGGCAGATGGATGTCAAAACATCATTTCCTTAACGGTATCCGTGAGGAAAGGTTGTATGTGATACAACCGGAAGGTTTTATCAGTTCTAAGGATGCTAAAATATATGCAAGCTCCAGCGATCCTTCTATGGACTGGAGCAAGCATCTCAGAGTTGGAATATACGCTTTGATGAGGTGATCAAAGTTTTTGAGTCTATACAAAGTTTATGAGAAACTTGTATTTACAATAAAGTGAGTGGGAGCACTATAGAATTTCTGATAAGTATATGTGGATGACATATTGTTGATCGGAAATGATGTAGAATTTCTGGAAAGCATAAAGGGTTGTTTGAAAAGGAGTTTTTCAAAGGAAAACCTGGAATGAAGCTACTTAAATATTGGGCATCTTGATCTATAGAGGTAGATCAAGACGTCTGATTAAACTTTCAATGAGTACATACCTTGACAAGATTTTGAAAGAGTTCAAAATGGATCAGTCAAAGAAAGAGTTCTTGCCTGATTTGTAAGGTGTGGAGTTGAGTGAGACTCAAAGCTCGACCACGGTAGAAGAAAGAGAAAGGACGAAGGTCGTCCCCTATGCCTTATCCATAGGCTCTGTATAGTATGCCATGCTATGTACCGCACCTGTGTGTGCCTTGCCATGAGTCTGTCAAGGGGTACAAGAGTGATCCAGGAGTGGACCACTGGACAACGGTCAAGATTATCCTTAGTAACTAGAGGACTAAGGAAATATTTCTCGATTATGGAGGTGATAAAGAGTTCGTCGTAAAGGGTTACGTCGATGCAAGCTTTAATACCAATCCGGATGACTCTGAGTAGCAATCCGGATACGTATAGTGGAGCAGCCATTTGGAATAGCTCCACGTGGAGTGTGGTAGCAGTGTCTACAGTATGACATAGAGATTTGCAAAGTACACACGGATCTGAATGTCGCAGACCCGTTGACTAAAGACCTCTCTCACATGCAAAGCATGATCGAACCCCATAACTCATTGGGTGTTAGATTCTTAACAATGTAAAACACATGGTGATGTGAACTAGATTATTGACTCTAGTGCAAGTGGGAGACTGTTAGAAATATGCCCTAGAGGCAATAATAAATTGGTTATTATTATATTTCCTTGTTCGTGATAATCGTTTATTATCCATGCTATAATTGTATTGATTGGAAACTCAAATACATGTGTGGGTACATAGACAACACTGTGTCCCTAGTATGCCTCTAGTTAAATAGTTCGTTGATCAAAGATGGTCAAGGTTTCCTGGCCATAGACATGAGATGTCATTTGATAACGGGATCACATCATTAGGAGAATGATGTGATGGACAAGACCCAAACTATAAACATAGCATATGATCGTGTCAGTTTATTGCTATAGTTTTCTGCATGTCAAGTATCTGTTCCTATGACCATGAGATCATGCAACACACTGACACCAGAGGAATACCTTGTGTGTATCAAATGTCACAACGTAACTGGGTGACTATAAAGATGCTCTACAGGTATCTCCGAGGGTGTCTATTGAGTGGGCATGGATCAAGACTGGGATTTGTTACTCCGTGTGACGGAGAGGTATCTCAGGGCCCACTCGGTAATACAACATCACAATAAGCCTTGCAAGCAATGTCACTAAGTGTTAGCCACGGGATCTTGTATTACAGAACGAGTAAAGAGACTTGCCGGTAACGAGATTGAACTAGGTATAGAGATACCAACGATCGAATCTCGGGCAAGTAACATACCGAAGAACAAAGGGAACAGCGTACGGGATTAACTGAATCCTTGACATGGAGGTTCAACCGATAAAGATCTTCGTAGAATATGTAGGAACCAATATGGGCATCCAGGTCCCGCTATTGGTTATTGACCGTAGAGGTGTCTTGGTCATGTCTACATAGTTCTCGAACCCGCAGGGTCTGCACACTTAAGGTTCGGTGACGTTTCGGTATAGTAGAGTTATGTATGGTGGTGACCAAAGGTTGTTCGGAGTCCCGGATGAGATCCTGGACGCCACGAGGAGCTCCGGAATGGTCCGGAGGTAAAGATTGATATATAGGAAGTCCTGTTTTGGTCACCGGAAAAGTTTCGGGTATTTCGGTAGTGTACCGGGAGTGCCGGGAGGGGTACCGGGGACCATCGGGAGGGGTGTCTCGACCCAAAGGACCTCATGGGCTGTGGGAGGAGTCAAACCAGCCCCTAGTGGGCTGGCCTAACCCCCCCACTAAGGCCCATGTGGCTTTGGGTGGAAAAAATCCAAAGGAGGAAAGGTGGAAAGGGTTTCCAAGTGGAGAGGAGGAATCCTACTCCTAATAGGATTGGAGTAGGACTCCTCCACCTCCAACTTCGGACAGCCCTTGAGGGTTTGAGGCTGCCTCTTCCCCTCCCTCCCTCCTATATATACTAGAGTATTTAGAGGGAAGAGCTAACCCTAATTTCCACGTGCTCCCTCTACTTCATCTAGATCGGTTTCTCCTCTAGTCTAGTTTCAGCGGTGCTTAGGCGAAGCCCTACCGGAATTGTTCCACCACCATCGCCGCCGCGCCGTCGTGCCGCCGGAGAACTCTTCTACCTCTCCGCTCCCTCTTGTTGGATCAAGAAGGCGGAGATCGTCATCGAGCTGTACGTGTGCTGAACGCGGAGGTGCCGTCCGTTCGGCGCTAGATCGGAAGGACCGTGATCAGGATCGCGAGACGGATCATGATGGGATCGCGGGACGGATCGAGATTGGATCGCGAGATGGATCGTGATGGGATCGCGGGACGGATCGAGATTGGTTCGCGAGATGGATCGTGTTGGGATCGAGGGACGCTCGGCGATTTGGATCGCGAAGACGTTCGACTACATCAACCGCGTTTCTTAACGCTTCCCGCTTAGCGATCTACAAGGGTATGTAGATCCACTCTCCCTCTCGTAGATGCTCATCACCATGGATAGATCTTGCGTGTGCGTAGGAAAATTTTTGTTTCCCATGCAACGTTCCCCAACAGTTCGGAACCCTAGAGTTCTCAGCCGATTCCCGGGGAGAACTCGTACTGACGGAATCCATGACCCTTACGGGGAAGCCCGCAGATCCCGATGCCTCGGCGCCGAAGACAGTGGGCCTCGTCTCCGGAGATGAAGTTTCTATCTCCGGACCGTCTGGACCACCCGGTCCGGTTATCGCTACCGGATCTACTATGGTTGAACAGAATCCGAGAACGCTCTCACGCGACTCTGGAACTGCGACGCCGCATACCGACCCCACTCGCTTCAGCGACACGCATCCCACCATCGCCTCGTTTCTCAACGAGTTGTTTGATCGGATGGAGACTATGCGAATGGCCGACGACCAGACCCCGGTCTATGACCGGCTCGGGCTTAAACCCGATGACAGGGAGATTCACGTCCCCATGGTCACCCACCTTGTCGCCACCGTCGAGTGTCCGGCAGGGGGCTCGACCTCCCAGCTACCGGAATTAAAAACGGTTTATACTCCAATCTCCGATCACTGAGACCTTGCTTGCAACCCGGACTCTGGCGTTCGCTCCGGAAACAGCCCGGTGTCGGTCCCTGATCTGTCACACAGTTCAGAATCCGTGATTCCGAACTCCCATCATGGCGTGGAGTCAAACCTTCTCCCACCCACCTCCCAAGCCGATGACTCGATCATCGCACCAGAGCCCAAGTCTTCGGACTTACCGGACATCGTACATTTATCAGGGGAGTCGGTACATCATTACTGGGCCATACTACTACTCGCCCGAAACAAAGTACGGGGCCTTAGTGATCAAGATGTAATGGCAACCTTCAAACGTAACTGCCACGACAAGGGGGTCCTCAATGCCCTAGCGCGGCAACACATTATTGACTTTGCCGAACTGTCAAACTTGGTACAGAAGTATTGGGCCATGGAAGGTGCTTGGCAAGCTGAGCGGCTATTTTCGGAACCTACCGAATACCCTGGAGGAAATCATTACAAGAGGATACCTCCGAACCGGCCAGCCAAACTTGAGCCCGCCAAAAAGAGGAACTGGCCCCTTTCAGGGGTCAGTACTGTCCTGGACGGACTACTGGACAAACCCTGCCCTATACACTCCGTTTTGCTGAACATAGCTCCGACTCACAGCCTTAGAACTTGCTGGGTCGTCAGGCAGATCGCAAAAAGTGCTGAAGCCATTCTTGAGGCATCACCGTCTAATCGGCGCTCTACAACCCCATCGGAATATAACACCGAAGTCCTGACGATCTACGAAACATTCCCGTCAAGGAACAGGAGGAAAAGAGCTCTTAAAGAACTCGAACAGGTATATCACGTGGCAGCAACAAGTGCATGGGCAGATATACCCATCACCTTCGGAGATGCTGACCGACCAGCCATTCTTCCCGGTCATTCACCGGCCGCATTAGTCCTGAACCCCATCATTGATGGCTTCAGATTACACAAAGTGCTAATGGACGGCGGCAGTGGGTTAAACCTCATCTACGAGGATACTCTAGAAAAAATGCAGTTTGACCGATCTCACGTCGAGCATAGCAACACAACTTTCCGAGGAATAATCCCGGGGAGGGAGGCGCGCTGTTCAGGATGTATCACCCTGGACGTAGTGTTCGGCACGCCCGATAACTACCGATCTGAAGAACTCCTCTTCCACATCGTGCCCTTCCCCAGTGGCTACCACGCCCTGTTGGGACATGACGCCTTCGCAAAATTCCAGGCTATACCACATTACGGGTATATGAAACTTAAGATGCCAGGACCAAACGGAGTAATCACAGCTGCTAGTGACCTGAATATAGCCCAGCGGGCCAAAAACAAAACAGCGGCGCTTGCCCTCGAGGCTCTAGCTGAGACCTTTGCTGCAGAGGAGCTGACCGCACTTCGGTCAATAGTGGACAAAGATGATGTGACCCTTAGCAAGAGGCCCAAATCAACGTCCTTTAAGCCGGCAAAGGAAATCATTAAATTTCAGGTACACCCGACAGACCCCAACAAGACAACGTCCATCGGAGCTCAGCTCGATCCCGTAGTGGACGAAGCGCTGCGAGCTTTCTTACAAGAAAACTGGGACATCTTCGCCTGGCACCCTTCCGATATGCCCGGCATCCCACGACGACTGGCAGAACATAGTATGAACATCATCGCAGGCTTTAAGCCCGTAAAGCAGACTCTGCGCCGCTTCTCCGAGCCCAAACGACAAGCTATGGGTGAAGAACTGGCTAAATTGCTAGAGGCCGGATTCATTCGGGACATCAAGCACCCCGAATGGTTGGCAAACCTGGTTATGGTACCAAAGAAAGATAAATCCTGGCGGCTATGTGTCGACTTTAAAGACCTCAACAAGGCCTGCCCCAAGGACCCTTTCCCTCTACCACGAATAGACCAGATTATCGACGCCACAGCCGGACACGACTCGCTGTGTTTCCTCGATGCTTATTCCGGGTACCATCAGATTAAAATGAAGGAATCCGATCAAGCGGAAACCGCATTCATCACCCCTTATGGGCCGTTTTGCTTCAACACAATGCCTTTCGGGCTAAAGAACGCTGGGGCTACATACCAGCGCATGATCCAGACCTGTCTCGAAAAACAGGTTGGCAAAACAGTCAAGGCATACGTGGACGATGTGGTCATTAAAACCAAACACGTTAGCAATCTGATCGACGATTTAAGGCAAACCTTTGCCAGCCTACGCGAATACGATATTTGGCTCAATCCGGAGAAGTGTGTATTCGGCGTTCCCGCTGGTAAATTGCTCGGATTCATCGTTTCCCATAGAGGAATAGAAGCGAATCCGGCCAAGATCCGCGCCTTATCCGAACTTGCTGTTCCTACAGAGCTAAAGCATGTCCAAAGATTGGCGGGCTGCGTGGCGGAATAGAAGCGAATCCGGCCAAGATCCGCGCCTTACCCCATACTCACAGCACCAGGCGCTGGTGAGCCCATGTTATTATACATATCGTCCACCAATCAAGTCGTTAGCGCGGTGCTCGTCGTCGAACGAGAGGAGGAGGGACACAAATTCCATATACAGAAGCCGGTCTATTACGTGTCAGAAGTGCTAACGCAATGCAAGTCCCGATACCCGCACTATCAGAAGATAGCCTATACAGTATTTATGGCATCACGAAAGCTAAGACACTACTTCCAAGAGTGTTCGGTTACGGTGGCATCCGAAGTACCCCTGAATGATATAATCAATAACAGGGACGCCACCGGCCGCATAGCCAAATGGGCGATCGAGCTCCTTCCTTTTGAGATTACCTACAAACCATGCCGAGCTATTAAATCCTAGGTATTAGCAGATTTCCTTGCCGAATGGACAGAAGCCGAACTCCCCAGAGAATATAGTACATACTCCCATTGGACGATGTACTTTGATGGATCCAAAACTTTGGCCGGACTGGGGGCTGGAGTTGTTCTCACATCCCCCACAGGTGACAACGTTCGATACGTGTTACAGATCATGTATGCCGACTCCAACAATGCAGCCGAATACGAAGCCCTCTTGCACGGTCTTCGGATGGCAGCCTCAATGGGGATACAGCGGCTGGAGGTACGGGGAGATTCCAATCTGGCCATCTCTCAAGTCAACGGTGAGTTTGATTCTAAGAATCCAAAGATGGCGGCATATAGAAACGCTGTCCTCAAGATATCCGCACGGTTCGAGGGGCTGGAATTTCACCACGTCGCTAGAGACGACAACCAAGCTGCCGATATACTGGCTCGCATAGGAGCCAAACGCGATCCTGTCCCACCAAACACTTTTCTGGAATGGCTCTTTAAGCCATCTGTGGTTTGGCCAGATCAAGAGGACGCCGATCCATCCAGTGCAGACAAAGTTGTTCCCCCTGTAAACGAACCAGGCGATCAAATCATCGGCGGCTCCGTCATGAACGAAACACCCTCGGCTGATGAGGTCATGGCAGTAATCGCGCCATGGACCGAGCCCTTCCTCGCCTACCTCCTTCGCAAAGAACTCCCCGACGATCAGACGGAGGCGCGGCGCATAGTTCGGCGCTCCAAAGCCTTCAAAGTACACGGAGGAGAGTTATACAAGAAGAGCACCACCAGAGTACTACAGCGGTGCATACCTGAGGAAGAAGGGCGGCAGCTATTAGCCGAAGTCCATGCAGGGATGGGCGGTCATCACGCCGCAGCAAGAGCCTTAGTAAGCAAGGCCTTCCGGGCTGGGTTCTTTTGGCCTACAGCTCGGGCGGACGCCCAGTCACTTGTCAAATATTGCGTGGGGTGTCAACTTTTCGCAAACCAAAGTCACATGCCCCCAACAGCTCTTCGGACTATTCCGATCACCTGGCCCTTCGCGGTCTGGGGGCTGGACATGGTCGGACCACTTAAAGGGGGGACCAAGAAAAATAAATACTTGCTGGTCATGGCCGACAAGTTCACCAAATGGATAGAGGCTAAACCTGTAAAATCAGCCAAATCCGGACCAGTAATTGACTTTATATCCGGCGTGGTACACCGTTACGGTGTCCCGCACAGTATAATAACTGATAACGGATCCAATTTCACGGCCCAGGAGGTCAAAGACTGGTGCACAAAGATGGGCATCAAGCTCGATGACGCATCGGTTTATCACCCGCAGACCAATGGACAAGTCGAACAAGCAAACGGCCTCATAATGAGCGGCATCAAGCCACGTTTGGTCCGGTCTCTTCAAGAGTCTGATTGTCATTGGGTAGAGGAGCTCGACTCCGTTCTATGGGGCTTGCACACCACCCCGAATAGATCAACAGGATACACACCGTTCTTCATGGTCTACGGGGCCGAAGCGGTTCTTCCTTGTGATATCATTCACGATGCACCAAGAGTGCGCATGTACGAGGAAAGAGAGGCCGAGTTAGATCAGCAGGACGACTTGGACGCCTTGGAAGAGGAGCGTGACATAGCTCGGGCCCGTTCTACCTTTTATCAGCAGCAGGCCCGGCGTTACCAGAGCAGGGAGGTCAGCGCACAAGCATACAACGTGGGCGAACTAGTCTTATGGCTCCCGGAGAAGCAGAAGCATAAACTCAAGCCCAAATGGGAAGGCCCCTTCATCATCGACGAGGTACTCACGGGAGGGGCTTACCGTCTTCGGAACCCGCAGGACAACCGCCTTGAACCAAACCCATGGAACGCAGCTCGTCTTCGGCGCTTCTACGGCTAGACCGGTGTTGTCATACTTTTTACCCTTCTCTTTTCTTTCTTTTCTTTGTTATTTCTTCTCCCTCCCACCTTGATTTTTGGCAGGTTTGAATTCTTTTACTTCCCAATTCTATGTTCGGTTCGACCGATCTTGTACTAATGATTTTCGGCCTACACCTTTAAGTGTTAAATCCGAACACAGTACCCGGGGGCTTCTTTTCTGAAGCCAATGCTTTTATGTTATAAGCACTTATGCACATTTATTGTGTACGCATACTTTCCTTGTCGTTTTTTACACCATCTTATGCATCAATTCGAACTAAGAATTTGCCAAGCTGGGTTGCCTTGCTCCTGTGCTTACCCTCTACGTTCCCGATTGTTCGGCTAGAGGGTAAAGGGAGCACCTCTGCGATTGTTATGACCGGGTCATCCGGATACGTACCTCAGACGGGTGAAGCCAAAAGCTAGCTATCTTCAGTAGACAATTGATCGGCTACGACGGATTCAACTATGGTCGTCATGACCATTATTCGGGCTTCTTCCCTCACACAAGCCCTTGGCCGCATACTAACAGTATACGGCCTTTTTCCTACTATTTACATAGAACCCTGAAGAAAGGTATCGATAGGGGTACTATTTTCTTCGGAAGATGTTTCTTACGCTAAGCAGTAATATAACATATCTCCCTATGTGCTTTCTGTCCGTTCGCACCACATGGCCGGATTGCCTGGTTCCCCGAACATAATTCCCTCCCCTAGGGTGATAGTTTACAAGGAACACTCCCAAGCTCTTAGTGCGGGAGGCTGAAGCCGATGGCCGGTTAAGACAAAGTTTACAACACAGATGGAGCAACCCTCCGATTATTCAGTACATAGCTACATATGATTATATATCGAACTGTTGATCGAGATTATCGATGATGGTATCCAGGGAGCAATCTTCTTGTGAGAGACAGGCGGCAGGCATCACCTGGTCGTAAACCAGGTGGAGCGGCACTTCTTGTCCGTCTGACCCTACTGGCCCAACCCGAGCCATACGCTCGGGGTCAAGTCCGGTATAGCGGGTCTTAATCATCGCCCATGCCTCTCGCGCTCCCTCCCGACAAGCCGATGTTTTCCACAACTCGAACCTAGCTCGGGCTCCCTTGAAGCGATCGATTAGTTCGGTCATCCCCTCCGGTGGTTGCTTGGCAGGCCATAGCGCCTTCACCATGCTTTTCATGGCCTTCCGAGCCCGCTCATGAAAGGCGGACAGCTCCTTCAGCAGATTCCCCTGGTAGGATCCGATTTCCTCTTCGGGTCGCCCGGACAATAAACCTGCATATGAGTCACGGCATGCGTATCACACATCACTTATAAGAGATACTTTTCCGATGTTAAAATCACACTTACCGAACATGCCTCTCTGAAGATTCTGGTTTTCTCCTTGGGCCTGGGCCAATTGAGCCTTTAAGCTCTCAATCTATTCGGCTTGTTGTCTATTCTCCTCCTTCAGGCGGTTCTTCTCTTCAAGATGACGTTGTAAAACGAAATGGCCAGCTTCCTGCTGGGACTCGGCATATTGCTGAGATTCTCGGGCTACATCCAAATATTTTTGTAATTGCCCTATTGATTCAGCTGCTACATAGTACCCTTGCGTAAGCATGGGGATATACTAAAGATCAACAGACTATATATACTAACCGCGTGCCTCCCGAGTAAAGCTCTTCACTTGCTCCAGTTCGGCCTTCACAGATTCGACCTGTGTTCGGCTGGCTTCCAGTTCCTTGGCCAGTTGCTCGCACTGCTGCTTCGAGGCCTACATTACCAGTCAATTAGTACGGGGATCCTTAATTCGGTCGTACCGACCAATTTAAGGCTCGGGGGCTACTAAGTCTACACAAGTGTTCGGACTTTAACAAACCACTAGTTACCTGCAGGCTGGATGATATCAACTTTACAGCAAGAGCCTTAGGTGTGCATCCGCCGTGCATATCAACCCAGCTCGAGCGGCCCCGAGGTGTGCATCCGCCGTGCGCAGAGCACCGAACTCTTGTTCGGAAAAGGCCGGATGACGCAAGGCTTCTCGTCGCCGCCGATGATGCATAGCGCTCCCAACCTCTGATTTGGTGACAGATATGGCGTCACCAGAATCGGCTGGGACGGGATTGACGGTGGGGGCTCCCGCAGCAGGATCGGCATGGGCGGAAGGCCTGGAATCTTGAGCACCGCCGGACGTCCTGGTGACGTCCTCGGCGGGTGACGGCCGAACCCTTTGCCTGAATATTTTTGCAAAATAGTCTCTTGTCAGACCTTATCAAATCATGATACTAAATCAAGTGATTAAGCGAAATACCTTTGGGATGAACTCGTAGGCGCACTCGCCCCCGCGACCGGCTCATTTGCCGAATCATTGTTGCTTTCCAGTCCAGGCGCTGCCGCCGCTGCCGGAGTATGTCGCGCGGATCTACGACGTTTGGGTGTAGAAGCCGGCGCGTTAGGGCCAGTGGAGGACGCTTGCCTCTTGCGGGATGTTTTCTTCTTGCTTGTCGCAGGAGAAGGGAAGGACCCAGGGTAATCGGCGATAATGGCCACCTTGGAGCTGTCAAGGCCCTCTTGGTAGAAAACCCCGTCTTCGAGTTCAATTGACAGGTCTGGGTCTTCATGATAGTCCGGATCGTCATCACGGGAATAGTCTTCAGGCTGAGGGGCCGGACAATTGACTGTCTCGATAAAGCTCCTCCATTCCTGTTTGCATGGAAATAAAAGACTTCGGTCAAGAAGGGACAAATTGAGAATCCGAACTATGGTCACGGGATTGAAAGGCTCACCCATTCGATGGGATTATGGCTTGAGTATCCCTCTTTGGTCGATCGCTGAATGAAATCTTCTTGCTCTCCTTTGTATAGGTCGGCAAGTGCGGCGGCCAATGCCGTTTGATCGGCAGGACACAGTCTTCGGGAGCGAGTAGTATCGCTTGTCCCGTTGTAACACCACAAGGGGTGTATTCTCTATTGAAGGGGTTGGACGCACCGGGTAAAGACAGCGGCCATGACATCTATCATGGTCAGCTTATGATGGGCCAGTATCCTCACGCGGGCTGCTAAGCGCTGTACCTCTACGCTGTCCTCTTGGGACAAGCTCTTCGGGCGCCAGTTGTACCTTTTCTTCAAAGGGGCATCGGAGTATTCGGGCAGACCCTTCCGAGCTGGATCGAATAAAGGGACGTCCGCGATATAAAACCATTCCGAAGTCCATAGTTCGGATTCCTTCGGTGTCCCCACGGGGTATCCCGTCCCCGCTATGCGGCATACTTCGGCTCCGCCGACCTCAAAGATTGTCTTGTCTCGAGTGCGAGGGACGAGGCAAAAGTATTTCCTCCACAACTCAAAGTGCGCCTCGCAGCCCAGGAACATCTCGCAAAGGGCGACGAAACCCGAGATGTGCAGAATAGACCCTGGAGTGAGGTGGTGGAGCTGGATCCCATAAAACACCAGTAACCCTCTCAGGAACGGATGAATGGGAAACCCGAGGCCTCGCAGGAGGAATGGCACAAAACACACATTCTCCCCCTTATGTGGATGGGGGAAATTCTCCGCGAGGGCCTCGCCGTTGAAAGACGTCAAACCGGCGCGGACGGCTGTCAGATCCGAGGAAGGAAGGTACCCTTGGGTCTCGAGGTCGCGTAGTCGAAGAAGCGACACGGAGCAGCTGGTCCAGTCCCCAGGACGAGATCCGTAAGGATCCGAGGAGGAGCTGTGGGCGCTCGCCATCTTTGGTGGAGACCTTTCGCTGGAGGTTTTTTCCGGAGAAGAAGAAGAAGATGTGGCTTGGACCACGACTCAGTTTGTTTAAATGGGTGGTGCCTCGTTTGTGTTAGGGGTAGTTTTGTAAAAAGCTACTGAACCGCTCGTCTCCCCACGATGCGCGAAGTCCAAGAAATACTATTACTGTGGACCTGGCAACCCCGCGACGTTTGGGATTTCGCCGATGATAGGACGGTTGCCGACAAGAAGGATGGAGGGACTCGCCTCGCAAGCCGAAGACATGCAAGATTATCCGAATATGCCTCGGCGTTGGAGGCTAGTCCGGGGGCTACTGAGGGAGTCCTGGTTTAAGGGGTCCTTGGATAGCCGACCTATATCTCATGGGCCGGACTATACGGGCCACTGGGTGAGCATTAGAAGATCAGGGGCCCGGTCGCCAAGTTGGAAGATTGAAGGAACCATGGCGTGATCTCCAAGATATCGGCAGTAGATAGGCATGTTTTTTTCCCTTTGATGTGCAACCGACTATATGTAAACCCTAAGTACCCCCGGCGTCTATATAAGCCGGAAGGTTTTAGGTTGTAGGACAACATAACTCATCTAGGGTTTAGTTACGTGATCTCGAGGTAGATCAACTCTGTAATCCCCACACAATCAATATAATCAAGCAGGACGTAGGGTATTACCTCCATAGGAGGGCTAGAACCTGGGTAAAACCTTGTCCCCTTCGTCTCTTGTTACCATCGATCCAAGTCTCACAGTTCGGGACCCCCTACCCGAGATCTGCCGGTTTTGACACCGACACCTGCTCCTTCAGCCAAAGAAGGAGGACTGTATAGTTACTATGGATGCTTCACATCCCACCTCAGCTATAACATAGGCTCATGCAGAGGCTGTCACTTCTATTGGTCCTAGCTTCTCATCTGCTCAGTTGCCCAATACTAAGACAGATCAAATGATATATCTTCTCAGTGTTGTTCAGAGAATCGAACGAGGTCTAGCTAATCTCATGAAGAACCAAGATAGCTTAGAGAGGATTGTAGAAACCAAGTTCTATGATCTTGATGTCAAGGTAACTAGCATGGTTGTTGACATAACTGCACTCAAGTCAGATGTGGGGAATGCCAACATATACTTTTGACCACAACTTAGTTCCACGCCATGCCTAGGTCAACTGTTGTTGTTGTGACTACACAGACTCTAGCCATAAAGATTTTTCCAGCTGTTGCACCTTCAGTTGCCCCTCCAATGTCCACACTTCCAGTTTAGTAGCCATCATGCAAAGCATTAACAGACGCACTTCTCTCGACTCCATCGACCCACACCGGAGCCGCAAGTCAGAGGACTTCATCACTAGGAGCAGTGGATCGTGCCGACGGCGACTTGTTGCCAAAGGGGGAGAGTAAATAAAGATCGTAGGGCTTCGAGACAGAGAGTCTCTTGTTTTTGCTCGTTTGATTTCTTTTGCTTTGCGTTTGAGATACTTGAGCTACTTTGATTTGGTTGGTTTGTAAGACTATATTACGTTTGTGTGTGATCACACCACACTAATTTGCTATGCATGCCATCTATCTATCACATGTGCTTATTGCTACGAGCATTCACTTATTTGTTTGGTGATGGGTGCTTCATGTTCATATCATTTTGAGCGCTCCACCAAGATGTGTGTGGCATGGAAGAGTAATTCATGATCATAATTGATTGTGTATTTGCATTCAAACGCATTTTTTTAATAATGCACAAATTTAGGGGAGCACTTGCTTATCACATATTTCTCAAAGTGACGATGCTATTCATTGATTATATCCAATGTCAAAGTTGTTCTATATGCTGTCATCCCAAAACGGGCAGATTGAGAGTGCAACTAATCCCCATGTAGTTTTGGTAATTAATAACAACATATACATTATTAAACTAATGTCTATTCAAAGATTATTTCAGAAAAGTTCAATGTAGGTATGGCAAGGACATGTGGGCGTGGACTCCTCAAAATGCAAAGGACATGGATTGGCAAAAGCTCCAAGACTCCAAATTTCTGATTAAGTGATCCAAGATCACATTGAGTCAATAGAAAAAACAATACTATTAAAAGGGATAAGGTTTTGATCATGAGTCATATGCTTAAGTGCTTGAAGATATTGCTTCAAAACCCTCGGCCACATTCTCATAATCCAATCTGTCCAAAACCCTAAAGTCATTCCCGGTCCCACCGAAACATTCTTATCCGGACCCACCGAGATACATCAGACAGAGCCACTGCCGAAACCCTAGAAACTCGGTTTCACCGAGATGGCATTTGGTCCCACCTAAGTGCAAGTGTAAAGTTTATGTAACCCATTGTTTTCAATTCGGAATCTCCGAGTGAAACCAATTGGGATTACCGAAATGAGGAAACTACTTAGGTCATCACAAATCGGTCCTACCGAGTGGATCCATCCAGTACCACCGAAACGTCTACGTTTGAATCTTTTCCACTAGTCGGTGCCTCCGCGATTTTGTTTTGGTTCCACCGAGTTGTGCAAAAAGTGTGCAACGACTAGATCTTTGGTGAAGGCTATATATACCCCACCCACTCCATCTACTCTCAGGGAGAGCAACCAGGACGAAGCATACACTTGCATATCCATTTTCTAAGATAGAGAGAGAACCACCTACACTTGTGTTGAGATCAAGGCGTTCCACTCCAGCCATATGATCCTTGATTTCTAGCCTCCCTAGTTGCTTTCCACTCCAATCCCTCTCCTACTACCAAGCCAAATCTGTGAGAGAGTGATTGAGTGTTGAGGAGACTCTTTTGAAGCACAAGAGCAAGGAGTTCATCATCAACACAACATACATTACCTTTTGGAGAGCGATGTCTCCTAGATTGGTTAGGTGTCACCCGTGTAGGAACGAAGTATGTATACCAAAGGGGGTGAATGGGAGTTCTAAAATTTCTTTCCGAAACTTTAAAACTCTCAAAACCCAGTAGCGGAGTGAGTGAAAATAAAGCTACAAAGAGTAAGAACTAAACTACCGAACAGACACTGAACTCATGCATCGAAGGAAATCACATGTTTGATACTTAGCATACTTTACCGAAATGAATGAAAGTAGGGATAGAGATCACTGGTGGTGCTCGATGGCGACATGGCGTTTGATAGACCAGTTCGCCCTTCTGCAAAAGGACTACGTCTGGTTGGAGGGGCTGTAAATTGACACCGAAGATAAATTCTCTTCACCCTATTATCCTTGACATTTGGTTCGTCAACCAATGTCGATTACCTGTGGTAGATGCTTGAGGTGATCTCCGAACCTTTACAGACTTCTTCTAGAGCCACAATTACTCTTGGTCTCTGAAGATTTTGACACCTAACCGTCTAGACAGTTGGCAGCTCTCAAGAGTAATAGGTGGAGCGTACTTGACTTAGATTCCAGTGATGCTAAACGACTATCTAATTTTTTGGCTCTGCGGTTTTTCTCTCGGTGGATTTTAAACTCAAATCACTCAGGAGAGAGGGTTGCTCACAAACTTCTCGAAATCAAACGGAGCAGCCATCGGACAAAGCCGGTGCGGCATGGCTATTTATAGCCTCAGCCTTCCCCGATGAGAAATGACCATGTTGGACATGCGGTCCAGCCAATGGCCAACCGACACGTTCTCAACAGTCGGTTTTTAAAGAGCAACGATAACATTACTTGAGGAATAAGTAGTGCTAAATCCTCGGTCTGAGACAAAACTCTCACAGTGAAGAAGAACACAGTCTCCAGGTGGCAAGTATTGCTTGGAATAGAAAGAGATTTCTCTCTCAACTCACATAGGATTGGGTTTAGCATCAGTGAATCAAAGCTTCGAACACTATACCCCTCTTAATAGTATGGTGGTCCTATGACGCAATAAATAGAAGAAGAACGAAATAAATACTACGTCTTCACTTCGTCTTCAACTTCTCGGTTGCAGTCATATCCTTCGGACGGGCACCGAACCAATTGCTTTGCATCAACAATTTTTTGGGTCACTCTTGTCAGCATAATCTTCGGTGATAAACCTCACGCTATGCAGAAGATTATCTTCAGAGTTTGAACCAAACTCCTCATGACTCCAGGGGCCTGTTATGCTATGTGCACTAGAAAACACTCCGTCCCTTACTGCTTATGTCAACAATCTCCAAAACACAAGGAGGCAAATTATTGCACCAACAATCTCCCACCTTTTGGACGATTGTTGACAAACAGATAATCATCGAAGAAGAGATAGATAGGTGAAAATAATTCGAACAAGAGTGAACAAGTGTTACTTTTCTAGATGATGAAATAGACTCCCCCTAAATGTATGCATGGAAATAGATTTGAGATAGTTCTCCTGTAAGAATTGGTGTGTACAGAGGAAATTTCAATCATTCGAGATAACGATTCACATTGATAAGATGAAATCCATCGAGAGCATAGTGCAACCATTCGTAACTTCCGATAATAATTCCACCTGCAAAACATATACTTCGAGAGAAATGTAGCAGCAGGAGGGGTTATTAACATTACATCACAGAAGTTACTGAGAGTTTTGCAGCATAGTACAGACAAGCATAGTAAAGCTATTGCCAACTCGAGAGAAAACATGTCCAGATAAACACCAAATGGTAAATCTATTGAAAACTCGATGTAACTCTCCCCTTTTTTTGTCAACGAGTGTCAAAAAGGTGGCGAATAACATGAGGCAGGAAGAGCTTGACGTGGATCACTCTGAGGAATCCCCTGATGAGCCCGCTGAAGATTCTTCTTCTCCAGAGGCGACTGATGTCTAATACACAACTTAATTCTTGTAGACTCGTGTTGGGCCTCCAATCGCAGAGTTTTGTAGGATAGTAGCAATTTCCCCTCAAGTGGATGACATAAGGTTTATCAATTTGTGGGAGGTGTAGGATGAAGATGTTCTCTCTTAAACAACCCTACAATCAAATACAAACAATCTATTGTGTCCCCAACACACCCAATACAATGGTAAATTGTATAGGTGCACTAGTTCGGCAAAGAGATGGTGATACAAGTGTAGTATGAATGGTAGATATAGGTTTTTGTAATCTGAATAAATAAATAAACAAGGTAACAAGTGGCAAACAACGAGCAAAATGGTGTATCAATGCTTGGAAACAAGTCTCAGGGTTTGTACTTTCACTAGTGCAATCTCTCAACAATGCTAGCATAATTGAATCATATAACCATCCCTCAACGTGCAACAAAGAATCACTCCGAAGTTAATATTAGCAGAGAACATAATAAGAAATTGTAGTAGGTAGTGGAACCACCTCAAAGTTATCATTCTAATCAATATATTGAGCCATCCCTATAGGTGTCACAAACAGCCCTAGAGTTCGTACTAAATAACAACAAACGATTTCAGATTCATAATGTTCAATCCACACAAATAAGCTCAAAGAGTACCCCAAGATTTCTATCGGAGAAAGTAGGACGAAAACGTGCATCAACCTATGTGCCTAGATCACCTCAATGGCACCACGGGGATCCGTAAGTTGATTGCCATAACATACATAAAGTGACTCAATAGAGCACTCCATTGTCACGATGGGTATCCACTTGCAAGACATGCATCAAGTGTTCTCAAATCCAAAGTATTCAATCCAACATAACGAAATCTCAAAGGGAAAAGACTCAATTCATCACAACAAGATAGAGAGGGAAGAACACCATATGACCCAACTATACTAACAAAGCTCGTGATACATCAAGATCGTGCCATCCCAAGAACACGTGAGAGAGAGATTAAACACATAGCTACTGGTACATGTCCTCAACCCCGAGGGTAAACTACTCTCTCTTTGTCATGGAGACTTGATGACCCACAAGTATAGGGGATCAATAGTAGTCCTTTCGATAAGTAAGAGTGTCGAACCCAACGAGGAGCAGAAGGAAATGATAAGCAGTTTTCATCAAGGTATTCTCTGCAAGTGCTGTGAGTAACAGTGGTAGATAGTTTTGCAGCAAGATAATTTGTAACGAGTAACAAGTAACAATAGTAACCAAGGTGCAGCAAGGTAGCCCAATCCTTTTTACAACAAAGGACATGGCGGAAAGTATTCTTATATAAAGCAAGCGCTCCCGAGGACACATGGGAATTACTGTCCAGTCATGTTCATCATGTTGAGTTGATTCGCATTCGCTACTTTGATAATTTGATATGTGGGTGGACCGGTGCTAAGGTGATGTTCTTACATAAACAAGAAACCCAGTTATGATTACCCCCTCTCGCAAGCACCCGCAACTACGAAAGAAGAATTAAGATAAATCTAACCATAGCGTGAAACGTGTGGATCCAAATCAGCCCCTTATGAAGCAACACGTAAACTAGGGTTTAAGCTTCTATCACTCTAGCAACCCATCATCTACTTGTCACTCCACAATGACTTCCCCTAGGCCCATAGCATGGTGAAGTGTCATGTAGTCGACGTTCACATGACACCACTAAGAGAAGTAACAACATACATATCATCAAAATATCGAACGAATACCAACTTCACATGATTACTTATAACAAGACCTCTCCCATGTCCTCAGGAACAATAGTAACTGCGCACACCTCATCAACATGTTCAAGATCAGAGGTATAATAATGAAGATCAAGTATCTGAACATAATATCTTTCACCAAGTAAACCAACAAGCATCAATTACAAGATGTAATCAACACTACTAGCAACCCACAGGTACCAATCTGAGGTTTTGGGACAAAGATTGAATACAAGAGATGAACTAGGGTCTGAGATGAGATGGCGCTAGTGAGGATGTTCATGAATATTTGTCCTTCCACGAAGGAGGAAGCGTTGGTGATGACGATGGCTTCGATCTCCCCCTCCCGGAGAGAAGTTTCCTCGGCAGAATCAGCCTGCCGGAGTGCAAAAGGGCCTCTGCCCAGGTTTCCGCCTCGAGATGGCGGCGTCATCCCGAAAGGTTGCTTATGATTGTTTCTAGGGTAAAACACACCATATAGGAGAAGAGGGGGGTCGGGAGACCTGCTGGGGCCCCACAAGCCATCAGGGCGCGCCTAGGGGGTGGGCATGCCCTGTTGGCTTGTGGCCAGCAGGTGGCTCCCCTCTGGTGTATTTTTGGCCCAATAATTATTTTATATTCCATAAAAATTCTCCGTGAAGTTTCAGGTCATTTGGAGTCTGGTGATTTTTCTGCCTTTTTCTTGGTTTCCCGGTCTAGAATTCCAGTTTCCAGAGATTTCCCTCTTTGTGATGTACCTTGCATATTCAGAGAGAAAATGCATAAGAATAGTATGATAATAACGAATAATGGACAAGAATAACATAAATATCAATAAGAAATCATGATGCAAAATGGACGTATCAACTCCCCCAGACTTAGACCTCGCTTGTCCTCAAGCGAAAACTGAACTCGAAAATAATGACCACGTGATTTGAGAGAGAGGAGTAGATAAAAACAAAATACAAACATGAGAGCATCATGAATATTAGCATAGCAGCAAGTCTTTTCATCATATAGCTTCTCATAAACAAGTAACGATCTATTCACAACTGAAGAAGTATGAAGCATAAACTTTATTGACAACCAACAAACGGTGCTATTAGTCACTGAGACCACTGCCTTTGCTTTCTTTGGTCTTGCGTGCATCGGTCTTTGAATTTTCTTGTTGCCCCCAATGCTAGATGTCTCTGATGCAGCTTTGATGGAATTCCCGTCTTCAAGATTGTTGTTCATGCAACTTTTAACACTATCCTGACTCGAAGACTCGATACTGTCATCATTGGTGTGTACCTGTCCACCTTTGGATGAATTGTCTTTGGATGAGCCGGCTTGAGGTATCAGAGTCAACACTTGATCACCATCAAGACCAATCTGAGTCGATTGGCCATATGCTCTTGCCTCAACGAACTCCAATCGTCCTATGTTGGCCGATTGTGCAACTTGATGGATCATGTTGCAGTCTTTGACATTCTGCTCGAACGACCATTGCATTCGCTCTTGTCTTGACGGTTCGACATCGTGATCAATTATAATAATAGGATTAGTCGGCGATGCACAAACGATGTGATCACCTATGCCCAGACTTAAAGTGCACTGCTCGTCCATTAACCGATATTGTGATACCGGTTGTGGAATTAAACAACCGAGTGGTGTCGGCTTAGCATCATCCAACTCGGCTATGCATCGTCTTTTGTCCTCCTTTTCTGATTTTCCTAAATTGGCTATCTTGAAGGACTTTGAATCTGGCTTTATGTTTCTGCAACCAAAATAGTTACAAAATATATGTCTCATCTGAGACCAAATGTTAGCCAGGCATGAAACAATCAAAGCTGTCCATATGAAAATAGAGCTTAGCCGATATGACGGTGGCAACTTTGGTTGGAACGGATTGCCACTATTAGCCTCTACGAATGGTAAAACATGTTGACTCGCATAATTTGTGACAAGATTATTCCTAGCAAACAAATTACTTATCTCGACTGGTCTTTCAATATTAATTGGAATTGTACTGGAAGATGTATCAATAGTATAATTTTGACCGAATCGAAAGACAAGTAAATTGTCGGCTAGGCGAACCTCTTCGAAGACGTCGGGAGAATGCGATGTCGGCACAACATGAACAATGCTTTGATCTGCCTCTGGATAACTCTCCAACGTTTCGACTTCCTCTTATGGATCTCGTGCCACATCACTTGGACGTTCCTTGTTAACCGAACATTGTTCGGCTTCGCTTTCTGGCTCTTGATATTCATCATTAACCGAATCTTGTTCGGTCATCTCCTCTTGTTCTTGATGCTCATCATATTTGGCACGGAACTCATCGGGAAGCATGTAAGCTCCCTTACATCCAGAAAAATCGAGCACGACCAATTTGTTGTGTTTACCGTTCCTTTGCTTGGTGAAGCTTGCATCTTCTGTTTTGGTACACTCGGCAAAATTTGGCTCGGCATTAGCTAGCGATGCACTCGGATGGCTCGATGCACTCGGCTGGAACGATGCACTCGGCCTTAACTGGCTCGATGCACCGGGTATTGTCACTATGCACTCGGCTTTAACCCTCTCAGTGCTCAATCCGGTTTCAACTGAATCCACTACCGTTCTAGCTTTAAACAAACCATTCGACTCGGCTGTAGACGACTTAGTCATATTTGTATTGGCTTCAACCGAATCAATAGTATTAGTCGAGCCAATCTTCTTTTGCTGATTTGCTTGTGAAGCTTCTTTTTTATCCTGCCTTAACATCACAGAAGGGCCAACATGGTTGCTGCATGGAGGAAGGAACTTGACATATTCTTGCAAATCTTCCTCTTCACGCTTCTTCTTGAGTGCTTCATAAGCCTGTCGATATTCTGCTGGTAACTTGTCAAGAGTCGGTGTGGTAAAATTGTCGGCGCTACACCCTGCAAGCTTTGGCTTGACCTTGTTCATACAAGCCATATGTTTTTCTTTAAGTTCGGCCCTGCTTGGATCGGCATGTCCCTAATGCTTTTAGGATCTTTCGGCAATGATATGTTGCCGAAATTCTGAAATTGTGGAGGGGCAACATTATATGCTACGGTAGTAGGTGAAGGCATTTGTGCTGCTGCAGAAGTTTCACTTATTCGGCCTTGACCGTGAAGGTGCGGAGCCGAATTATGGACATCAACAGTTGCGTATGGTGCCAAAAAATTAGTAGCATGGGGTGTAGCATATGATGTTTGAGGGTAATTGGCCAAATAACTAGTAGTAGCACGGTCAATTCCTCTATCCACCGGCATGTTTGGATTAACATACTGCAAGTTATTTGCCGATGAATAAAAAGTTGAAACACTTTGTTGCATACTATTGGAAGTTCCTACATGGGGTGTTTCAGCTTGATTAACCAAAATCATCATGTTGTTCATCAGCATATAGATTTGTGGGGTTACCGATGCATGGGATTTGGGATACATATGTTGCATGTTGCTTAAATTAAATGACGTTGAAGTATGAAGATTATTCTGAATCGGCCGTTGCACATAACTAGATGCATGATTCATAAAACTAGGGCTAGCCGATGCATTATACTCATTAAATGATATAGCAACAACATATGCATTATTTGCATCTACATAAGCGAATTGGGTATTCATATTACCTTTGTAGATTGCGAACCCTAGATGACGATCTCTTCGTAGCAAGAACGGGCTCGAGACCGTTCAAAGCTTTGTCCCCAGCGGAGTCGCCAAAAAGTGTGTTGACACATGAACACGTCACGTGTACCCACGACGCCGGGGGTGATGCACCGCAGCTCACGTCGAAGGAGACCCGACCGACAGCTCGATACGCAAGACAGTCGGCGGGCGCTTTTGAAGACCTGAAACCCCACGCGCCCGGGAGGGACCCCGTCTGGACGCACGACGGCTATAGGCTGCCCTAGGTCGGTTCGCCCACCCCTAGAGCCTCGAGGATCGCTGCCCTTCAACGAAGAACGTACGAAGAACGGGAGAGAAAGAACGAGCGAGAGATGTAAAAGCTAGGGTAAAAAGTAGTAGATTGATTTGTTCGATTGTGTGTTGTTTCAATCGGCCGTCACCTCCACTATATGTAAGAGGCGACTGGACTTCCCGTACAAGCCAAGTATTCATCTAGGCTTTCCTTACAAGAAAATTACATCAATTCACATCCTAGAGTCCTAGCCCTAGTCTAACTCGGATTCAACCCGAATCTGGCCCAAACCCCTGTCTTGCTCCTTGCGCGGGCCACAGAATCTGCATATGACCTCCGATTGAGATGATTTTAATATCAAAATCAATCGTTTCGACGATACGAACAATTCTTCTGTTGAACACTTTTCCAAATTAGGCCATGTTGAATACTCCACGAGGTAATCTTTAACTTCCAGTTGGATTCGGTTCTGTAGCTGGCTAGGCTGTCCGGGTTTTGTAGAGATTTTGCAGGCCGTATATTATCTCAAATGATGATGACACCAAAAGCAAAGTTGACCCTTTCGACAATACACACAACTTTCATGTAGAACACTTTTCCATACCAGGTCGTCTTGAGGGTCGAACAACTCGCGCGAAACAAGCAATCGGTGGCACTACCTATCAGACATGTGTCTGATTGGGCGCGCCACTTTTGGCCTTATGGTAGGGCCGCGCTCCGATGGGTATAACTTTTGCATACGACCTTGTATTGAGATGGTTTTTATATCAAAATCGATCGTTTCGACGAGACGAAGACAATCCGTGTAGAACATTTTCTCATATGAGGTCGTCTTGGGGGCTTAATTGGCCGAACAGTACTCTGAATATGAAATCTTAGTACTTTGAGCATAGTTTCGGCCTTTGAGATGAGATCGGACGGCGATGGCCCAAACTTCAAAGATGTTCCTGTCAACACTACAGAACTTTTACGTGTAGAGCACTTCTTCATTTGAATCCATCTCAATAACGTTTTCTTCCGTGTCAAAATCTGGTGTCAACACACACCTAGCCGAACAAAGAGGAATGTAGGAGGCAGTCACAGGATCAGGGCAACCCAACTATTGACCAAAGACACAATTCAAAACTGATGCATATAAAGCAATATCCGAGAAGGTTTTGCCAAGGACTGCTCGGAGTACCTTGGCTTTTGGTGGGTTCGGCTCTAGTCGGAGTCCTCGTTGATATTGCCGATACTTTAAAAGCACCCGACATTTGTCGGGTCACGATGCACACGATCACCTATGGGGCCACGGGCCCCTTTGTGGTTCGGCAGGGGTGAGGTCGCGTTGCACAAAGAGCAGAGGTGGTGAGGCAGCATGATGACCAGACGCTGGTGTTTTACCCAGGTTCGGGCCGCTGGGAAGCGTAAAACCCTACTCCTGCTTTGGTGGATTGATCGAGGGAACACGAAGCACACGCAGTGCTCAAACTCGGCAAGGTTGCCTTCGGGAGAGCTACTACGCGAGTACAAGTGTCCAAAGGTCTGACCCTTTAGCTAGGTTGCCTTGGGCCTCCTTTTATAGCTCAAGGGGCAACCACAGTGGCAAGACAGACATTATCTAGTGATTAGATAGCCAACAGTGCTATCATACCTAACTCTGGCACTTAGGACAAAATGCCATAAATGATAGCCTAGGTGGCGTGCGGGGATGCATCCCCGACAGGCTTTTACCACCGCTTTAGCTAACTAGTGCTCAATATCTTGACACGCCTCTGGACGGGTGTCAAATAAGCATAATCTGTCTCCCAGCGAGTCGCCAGGTGCTTAGCGAGAGCCACTTAGCCACCCGAGGGCTCGACACCAAATCAACAAATGACTGGCATTGCGATGCGGTGGAGCGGTGGCCGATCAGCTCGCGCCTGCCGGGGGATGGCTTGCCGGGTCTTCCTGAAGATGTGTGCGCCTCGGTCCCCGGCAGGCACCGGGGACGTGACTGGCGCGGTTCGGGCCCGTTCTAGGCCGTTGCATTGACCTTGCCGGCATTGCTTAGCCAGCGTAGGTTGCTTCTGTCGGAGTCTTGGTCTTGAATGCTGGTTTCGTCTTCTTGATGCGCCCCTTGATCTCATGTAGAGCGGCTTCTCTGGTTTGGACCGGTTTTGACTGGGTAGTAGCTTTCCCCGTCAGGCTTAGGCCATCGGGTCGGAGGCTTATCGTCCGTGCACAAGTCAGGGGGAAATAAACACCCCTCTTTGTGTACCCCGACAGAAGCCCCCGGGCCTGAGCCATACGTGTCGCTTGGCATCGTTGGGTTAGGCCCCAAACAGTGCACGGACACGCGTCGAAGAAATGCTGCCCTCACATCCTTGGTCGTGATGACTCTTCAAACCCACGTCCACTCCGCGTAATTACCGCAGGTCGTGGGGTCATGGAGCAGTAGCCGTTGGAGAGTAGAAAAACGCCAGTAAAAGAAATGGCATTTTTCCGAATAAATAGCGAAGAGCCAGCCCCCGTGCGGGTTCCCAATAAAAAGGTAACGCACAGGGGCACTGCTCATTCGCCGCCGCTGCCCGTCCACCAAGCGCTGCTAGATTCTCCGCCACTCTTGAGAGCCCAAGAGATGGGGTGGAAGACGAGTGCCGTGAAGGGGTAGCAGACGACCGCACCGGCGGACCCAACGGTTGAAGAGAGGAAGAGGAAAGCAGAAGAGCTAGAGAGGCGGCGACAGAAAGATGTGGTTTTCTCCCCGTTGAACCTGGACGGCAACACCTTGATCGCAAGGTATGCCTATATGTGGGGGAGGGAAACGAATGGGCATGGAGCGCCCGCAGTTCTGCCAGACAGGGCCAAAGAAAAGACACCATCAGATTCGTACCGCTTCTTCTGCGCATACTTTCGCTGTGGCCTCTCCTCCCCCTTCTCTGATTTCTTTTGCGCCATGATGATGGTGTACGGATTCCACCTCTTGGATTTCACGCCCAATGCAATGGCGTGCATGGCGATCTTCGCCCATCTGTGCGAGAATTTTGTTGGAGTTGCCCCCAATGTGAATTTGTTCAGACACTTCTTCGTCCCTCGGATAGAAGACAAATCCCATAGCTCGGGGAACATAAGATGGATTCCTCAGTGCAAGAGGGAAGACTGGGATTATCTCCCTGGCCAGCAGCGCATGAAGTGGGAAGAGTGGAGGGACGACTGGTGCTGGATCAAGGATGAAGAAGCCCCCGAGTTCTGCTCGACGCGGACTAGATGCGTCACGCGCGGAAGCGACTGGAGTAAGTTGGGCCTCACCGACGACAGGCTCCGCCCGACGCTGAACAGGATTACCCATCTGAAAGCTGTCGGGCTGACCATCAAACATGTGGGGGCCGACTTCCTCCGGCGCCGCATTGCGCCGCTGCAGAGGAGGGACAGGTTTGCATGGGAGTACAACGGTTCTGCCGACAGGATGCGGTTGTACCCAGGCCCCGCCAACAATCTGACGGTTTACGGCCATGGTTGGTTGTGCGAGCAGCTGTTCGGCCATCTTGGGCCATTCCATTTGCCGGTAAGAGTCGTTCCCCTACATCTCAATTCCGCCCGGAGCCAGATTTTGCAATGGATGCCCGACTGCAACGCCTCCGGGGTCAAGTCCGATTGGGAGCTACCTGCCCTAGATGACGAGATAGATTGGGTCTCTAGCTTGGAAGAAAGAACTTCCAAGGCGGAGGACAATCTGATCAAGCCAACTACCAGGGCGGAGGAGGCATTCATTGCCGCTCGGATTGAAGAGGACAAGAAGGTCAGAGCCGCCAAGAAACGGGCTCCGAGGAAGAGGAAGAGGAGGAGCCCGAGGGTGATGATTCTTCTAAAGAGGGGAGCGAAAAGCGCGCCGCGGAGGAGGCTGCCGGGTTTGAATCTGCCGGGGCCGGGGCTTCCCAAGCCGCGGCGACAGGAACCCAAGAGGAGGTTGAGACGGAGGAGGCAAAGGAGCCAGAGGTGGAGGAATAAGGGCTCGAAATGAGCCCTCAAGCTCCAGAGCCAGGGCGCCGCCCCCGTGAGCGCATCAACCGAGAGTCAGCGTCCCCTGCGTCTTCGCGGAGCACCTAGAGGGTGAAGAAGACGACCACCAGGGGAGGCAAACACGACGCAGCACGCCACCATTCCCTCCGCCTTTCTCGGGCTAAGTCTCCTCCCGCCAAGTGACGGACGGTAGTGGGGGTGGACCCCAGTCCCCCCAACTTCTCCACCAAGTTCGACCCTGCCGGAGGTCCCGGTCCCACCGCCAAGCCCTGCTCCTCCAACTTTGAAAAGGGGCAGATCAACTCCGCCGCCTGCGTCATACGAGCTGGGCTCCATGCTCATCGTCTCAGAGTGAGCTACTCAATTATGATCCTCGTCAATGTTTTCTGTCCTTGATTTCTTGACTGATGTTGTATAGCTGAATCTGACAGGGATAGGGAGACCCTTGCGCATCGAGCCAAACGGGTCAAATCCGCAGTAGGGCCGGGTTCCATGGCAGGCATGAGCCCGACAGGAGGCGCGGAGGAAGATCCTGCGCCTAGCCCCCGGTCTAGCCCTCTCCACGAAACCCTAGGGCAGACCTCGTCCGCTGGCGGGGAAGAGGAAAGGCATCTTCCCACATCTGACAGGGAGATGGGAGAGAGCTATCAAGGAGGGACTCGCCAGGGGGAGCCCTCCTTCCAAGATCCCTCGTCGACCACCGCCCGTGGGGAGGAGTCACCGGCAAGGGCCTCCACCGAGGGGTTTGCCCGTGATGAGGTCACCACCGAAGGGGTGGTGACAGACCGCACGCCGGCAATCGATGTTGCCGGGGAAGAGGATGCCCCTCCTCAGCAACCTCCATCGGGTAACCCACTTGCCTGCGTTTTCACTCCCCCTTTTCTCTCTTCTTGTGTGTCTTGTTGATTCCTGACTTTCATTTTTTTTCGCTGACTGCTTTTGTCCGCAGCTTCGCCACTTGAAGAGCCTAAGTTGCTGGAAGAAGTGACCGACATAGGTTAAGATGCTGCTGAGGAGGCGATGAAGATTGCTGCCATGGAGGGCCACGGGCAGGTTGCCAGGGACGTTTAGGAATCCATAGAAAGAACGGAATCAGCCCCCGGCGGCACATCTGGCCCGGATACAATCATTGAGGAGAAGACTCCTCTCTAGTCCATGGGGCCCTTCACTTCGAGCTATCTTCTGGCCTCGGCCCTGCAATCTCCCCTGAGCAAACTGGCGCTGGTCCCTGCTCAACTTGGTCCCACAACTCCTAGCTCATCCTTCTCAGTGGGCGCGGATTTTGATGAGGAAATCAGACGGGTACTGGCGCCGCTGTCTCAGAGGGTCGAAGAAGCTGACGGTTCCGCTGATGGCGCCAAAGATTTGGCTTTATTGGAATCCATGACAGCAGGGCTCAAGGATGTGTAGAACAGGTACAACCTCAAATGGCAAGTGGTCAAGGAGCAGCGCGACTCGGCCGAGCTCGTGGACTAGCAGCTCAGGGACAAAGGGAATGAGCTACGAGAGTGGTACAACCAGCAGGTCCTTTCTCTTAAGAGGTAGTATGAGACGCTGGCCATGGCCAAGGAGGACGTTGCAGCCTGGCAGACTCGACTGGTGGAGCGCGAAGCGCTTCTGAACACCAGAGAGTCAAACATCTCCTCCCGGGAAGGGGCCCTCGAAGCTACTCTCCATGGCAAGGACGAGGAGTTGGAGGCCTGTGTTCAGCAACGTACCAAAGAACTGGAGGATGGCCACAAGGCCACTCTTGACGCGCTCTCTCTGGAGTCCTTAGCTCAACTGAAGAAAGTGGCCGACGAGCTCACTGCCGCATCTGCCGCCAAGACCAATCTCAAGGCCCAACTAAGCAAGCTGACGAGAGACCTTGTCGGGAGCAACAGGGAGATCGAGGCCCTCAAAGAGGAAGCGTGGGAAGCGAAAGCCACTCTGGAAGAGGCGTAATCGCAGCTTTCCTCCAAGAGCCAAGATCTCGACGCCGCCAACGACACCATCTCCAGCATGAGATGCAGGCTTGCCTCTTTGGAGAAAGACATTGAATCTATTGGTGTCCGCGAGAAGCTGCTGATGACAGACCTGACCAATGTGAAAACCCTCCAAAAAGATGCATAAGACAAGCTGGAGAACCAGATTCAGCAGCGCGACCTCTGGATCAAGAGCATGATTGACATCGCCGAGCGCCTCACTGCTCAGATTGCGAGTATGTACATGAAGAGCTGGGCCTTCTCCGTTGGCAAGCATGAAGTTCCAAGCGTCAAGCTGACACTCTTCTTCGAAGGCCTGATCGAGGGGTTGAAGATGTACGAGGACGACAGGGCCGCCTGCTTTGGCAACGAATCCCGGAAGCTGGCTAGCGACACTTTCTTCCTGGTCCTGAGCAACCTCGCCTTCTTCCACCCGGACCTCGACCTCTCCGATGGTTTCAAGAAGCTGTCGCCGGGCGCCGACACCTCTACTGCCGCGAAGAAGGCCGGTCCCCTTGCTGATAGGGTCCTCTCAGTCCCAAGGACCCAGGGAAGTTGTCGGGGTTAGCCTTGAGTCACCCTTGCTGTCGTGTTGTCCTGTACTTAAGACACAATATGTCTCCCGTATTAGATTATGCACTATCTTTGCTTTAATGTTTGTCGAACTGATGTCTTTATGTAAATGCATGCTATCCCCCTTGCTTTCCTACTGGCATTTGTATGGTCGTTTTCTTTGCGCGCTCTGGTTACCCGCCAACAACGTGATGCCGCAATTGCTTTGAGGAACGGGTCCTTAGCATTCTGTTGGCAAGGACACGCTGCCGATGAGTTTTTCCTTGACGGTGTTTGATGCTGCCGCATGTTTTGTTGAGTAGACTCGAAACAAAGCAAGGGCACAAACAAATACAGTAAGGTTCCATTGCGCACAAGACTCGCCATACGAAACCTTGGTTGCTAGGGGGGGATATACAAATGCGAGCTCTAATGAAGGTTGATAATCATGTCAACTTAGCTTTCGTCATGGCTCCCCTTCCGTCCTGACGCGTATTTATTCACGCACATTGTCCCTCCCTCCATTTACGGCCGCCCCTCCTCTTCGCGTTTCCTGGTGAATACATGCGCGTGTACCCACCTTTGCCCTGAGATGAAGAGAAAACGAAGAGGGGCAAATGGAGAAACTTGGGGACCCGTTAGTTATGAGTACAATCCTTGGCACGAGCTTGCCGAGTTAATGTAAACATTCACAACTTAACGAAAAATGGGGGAATAAACATGAATGGCCGAGCCTTCTCTCCTTTCCTTCGCGTCCAACGGTCCCGTAGCGACCAATGCGATGGAGGCGTTGGCAAACGGGACCTTGCTGTGGTTCGCTTGCCGGGGGTGCCAATCGATGGATTCGCTCTAGCATTCGGCTCGGGAGTTACCCTTGACGGGATAAATGCAAGACCGAGCCTCACGCGAGCTTATCGACACTGGCGGCACCACTGCTATGCAGAACTGATCACAGGCGGGGAAGGAGAGGAGAGAGGGGAATAGCCGTGTACCCTTTTTTTTGCCTATCGGACCGAGCTGCACCTCCCTTGGATTAGGTGGGCTTGCTCGATGATTGCGACAGGGACGCTGCCGCCGCTCAGTTCGCCTCCTCCTCGACCGTGGTCTACACTGCGGTTGTGCTGTCTACGTCGGACACATCAGCCGCAGCGCCGATGCCCCTCATCCTTGTCGCCGTCATCGCTGCAGCGGCGACATGCGATGGGATCCGGGGAGGAAGAGGTTTAGGAGCAGCCTTGCTCCTCTCTTTTGACGCTCCCAACGGAGGAAATGATGACGAAAATCGATGCGCTGCCCACGACCTCAGGTTCGCGCAAATGACGCTCCCCCTACCTGGCGCGCCAAAGATGTCGGGTCACGATGCACACGATCACCTATGGGGCCACGGGCCCCTTTGTGGTTCGGCAGGGGTGAGGTCGCGTTGCACAAAGAGCAGAGGTGGTGAGGCAGCAGGACGACGAGACGCTGGTGTTTTACCCAGGTTCGGGCCGCTGGGAAGCGTAAAACCCTACCCCTTCTTTGGTGGATTGATCGAGGGAACGCGAAGCACACGTAGTGCTCAAACCCGGCAAGGTTGCCTTCGGGAGAGCTGCTACGCGAGTACAAGTGTCCAAAGGTCCGACCCTTTTGCTAGGTTGCCTTGGGCCTCCTTTTATAGCTCAAGGGGCAACCACAGTGGCAAAACAGACATTATCTAGTGATTAGATAGCCAACAGTGCTATCATACCTAACTCTGGCACTTAGGACAAAATGCCATAAATGCTAGCCTAGGTGGCGTGCGGGGATGCATCCCCGACAGGCTTTTACCACTGCTTTAGCTAACTAGTGCTCAATATCTTGACACGCCTCTGGACGGGTGTCCAATGAGCATAATCTGTCTCCCAGCGAGTCGCCACGTGCTTAGCGAGAGCCACTTAGCCACCCGAGGGCTCGACACCGCATCGACAAATGACTGGCGTTGCGATGCGGTGGAGCGGTGGCCGATCAGCTCGCGCCTGCAGGGGGATGGCTTGCCGGGTCTTCCTGAAGATGTGTGCGCCTCGGTCCCCGGCAGGCACCGGGGACGTGACTGGCGCGGTTCGGGCCCGTTCTGGGCCATTGCATCGACCTTGCCGGCGTTGCTTAGCCAGCGTAGGTTGCTTCTGTCAGAGTCTTGGTATTGAATGTTGGTTTC
Source organism: Elymus sibiricus (assembly GCA_039707655.1). Classification (NCBI taxonomy): domain Eukaryota; kingdom Viridiplantae; phylum Streptophyta; class Magnoliopsida; order Poales; family Poaceae; genus Elymus; species Elymus sibiricus. Next base: position 187,418,149 of record CM077675.1, on the reverse strand, counting down.
GTCTTCTTGATGCGCCCCTTGATCTCATGTAGAGCGGCTTCTCTGGTTTGGACTAGTTTTGACCGGGTAGTAGCTTTCCCCGGCAGGCTTAGGCCATCGGGTCGGAGGCTTATCGTCCGTGCACAAGTCAGGGGGAAATAAACACCCCTGTTTGTGTACCCTGACAACATTATACTACAAGAGCTATGCTCGAGACACACAGTATCCCCCGAGACTCAGGTTGGGTGCGGCCGACCAACCTGAGGATCGAATCTCCTCGGGAACTAGTCCAGATGTCATGTGTGTTTCGCCAACGCCGAGGTGTAAGTTGGCAGGAAAGATACTGAGTTGTGGGCCGGAAAAGATCTCCCGAGCTGAATTATTACGCAAGGCACCTCGGTCATGAGGATGTCTCGCCTCCTAAAAGAAAAACATAAAAATAGCTCAAAAGTGCCATAAGCTCGAAAAGCCAAAAAACTTATGCAAAAAACTTTGACGTCCGAACTAAATCAAGTTTTTTGGTGCCAATCCAAAATTGGTATTAAAATTAATATGTGCTTCGGTCGTGCTTTAACATGATACATTCGATCTTCGGACATCAAGCGGGTCAGCCTTTGGCTTCAACCTCCATATCCCGAAGGCGGAGTGTTTCTTCGAGGTCTATTTAGCGAACTAAACTCGAGCGGCTTTAGAAAGAAACCAGGCTATTCGGCTATTGACCACACACTAGTGTCGAAAAAAGGAGTAGTAGAAAAAGACTTTGCAACGACTGAGAAGAAAACACATTTATTATAAAACGGCTCATATAAATTTGAGAGCCCTCGGGCAACATGGGAAAAGAAGGTTGTTTTTCGAACAAATAACGTTTTTAACAACGAAAGTTTCTGTTTTGAGACAAAAACATAACACTCAGTTGAACCGATTTAAAAAAAAAACTTAAGAAATTTGAGCATGAAAGCAACTTAGCTGGTTAATGTGCTCGATGTTGATGACGCGGTCCGAGCTTGCGGCGGCCGAGGTCCCAGCCCCCAAGCCAGTCCCGGGTGCCCGAGCGAAGAGCTCGGCTTGACGAAGTGGTGACGCAACACAGTTGTTATGAAGAGGCGAAGCCCCCGGTTAGCTAACATGACGAAGCTGGTCGGCTGATGACGCTGAAGTCCCCGAAGTAGATTGATGAAGAGATGGCGAAGCCCCCGTTCAAGCCGAGGTGACAACCTAATTTGGTCGATGGAGGCGAGATGAAAATATTAGCACGCCGAGGTGGAAACACAGCCCGATCCGAGTCGTTTGCCTGCACATATAAAAGAGCGCAAGCTAGTGTCGGCGTAGGACACCTATGGGATCGCGTGGATCTCTTTACGGTTCGGCAGGGAGAAAGGCTTGCACAAAGAGCAGATCCAACGATCAACGCGAGGGATTTTTACCCAGGTTCGGGCCGCTGAGAAGCGTAAAACCCTACTCCTGCTTTAGTTGTATTGGATGTGTTTATGCCCAAGCTTCAGGAGCGCTATGTGATGAACAATACACAGCCGCTACGCATGCAGAATGGGCCAGAAGGTCCTCCCCTCTGTAGCTACGCCTCGGGCCTCCTTTGATATGTCCAAGGGGTCACCAACAGTGGCGAAGTACAAGAGGTGTAAAGTTGCTACAGTGTTATCATACCTAATACCGATGGCTTAGGACAAACACATTTAATGCTCCGTTGAGGTGTCCCTTAGCTTCTTGGGAACGGAAAAAGGGGCCGTCCCATCGGCACCGCTCAAGCCCATCCGCCGCTAGCGCCTGACACGCGTCCAGGAGGACAACAGCTAAAAGACAAGCTGGTCGCTACGCTGGAGCGGTGACAGGGTGGCGAGGTCTTGCCGGGGCTGCGAGCCATCCCGGCAAGATCTTGCCGGGGCTCCAATCCTTCGGTCTTCTGTCTTCTAATTATTGTCTTGAATGCTTCCTTGATACTCTTGTACTTGTATCCAGCTGTCCCCCGGCAGGCCTTGCCGCTGGTGTGGCTACAACCGCCCATGCACAAGTATGGGGTACTAAAAGACCCAAACTTTAGTACACCGACAGGAGCCCCCGGGCCTAGGCCATACACGGATGCGAAGCGTTGTTGGGCTAGGCCCAAACAGTGCATGGGCACGCGTGGTAGGAGTTAACTGTTTGCAATCATTCCGCTTACTGCGCCCCCCACTACGCGCGATGAATGCGCGACGTGGGATACGTGCGCGGAGCGGCCGTTACAGCCGCGCGCTCGCAAAGGCGTTTTCATATTAACAAGTAAAGAGGCAGCCTCGCGCCCTCCCCATAAAAAGGAATCCGCAGAGGCGCTGCTCATTTACCTCCTGTCCTTTCCAATCTGGGAACCGCCGTCGTCTCCTTCCTCGAGCCCGAAACAGAGCCTCTCCCACTCATCCGCCGCCTCCACGTCCTCACCGTCCTCAACCTCTGCTTCCACAGCCGCCATGCCGCCCAAGACGAGCAAGGGCAAGGGGGTGAAAGCCGCCGTCTCGGAGAGTGAACTGGCGAAGATGCGGAAGAAGCACGCCGTCTTCGCTTCGGCGCTCGATGCGAGCGCCCTGAAGGATCGATATCTCTGCATGTGGGCAAGGGAGACGAAGGCGCATCCCGCTAATCGCGTGAGTCCAGGTTCCTTCAAGGGTGGCCCAGACAAATTTCCCTTCTTTGTTGACTATTTCTATTGCGGGCTCTGTCCCCCTTTCTCTGATTTCTTCAATGACATCATGTACACATACGGCTTCCAACTCTTGGATTTCATGCCGAATGCCGTGACATTTATGTCAGTCTTCGCGCATCTTTGCGAAAACTTTGCCGGAGTAGTCCCCAACACAGCCCTCTTCCGCCACTTTTTTGTTCCCCGAATTCAAGCGGGTGAGGCCCTTTCTGGTTCCATCACTTGGATTCCAAGGACATGGAACAAGGAGGTATATCCAGACGGGGTCTACCGCGAGAAGTGGGAAGAATGGCGGGCCAAGTGGTGCTGGATTCAGGAGCAAGACCCTCAGCCTTTCTGTGCGCCTCGACAAACAAAAATGGCGTGCGGCAAGGATTGGAGCGACCTCGATCCTCAAGATGAGAAGCTCACAATCACAATTACCAGGATCCACCGCCTCAAAGTTGCCGGGCTCACAATAGAGATGATTGGTGCTGATTTCCTCCGCCGGCGCATCGCCCCTCTGATGAACAAAGGGAGACCAGCTTGGGAGTTCCGAAACACGGCAGACATCATGAGGCCGCGCCCCGGGCTGAACAACAACTTGACGGTCATGCAGCACACAGCCCTCTGCCACAGGCTATTCAGGACTGACGCCAGGTTCAAGTTGCCGGCGGGCGTAATCCCTTTGTGCAACAACTCTGCTTTGGCCTCAATCATCGCCATGATGCCGGCGTGCAATGCTCACGGCCTTGACGGGACTTGAGAAGAGCCATCCACAGAGCAGGCACAGGAATTCTTTGATAATTTGTCAGAGAAGGCCATCCGGGAAGAAGCAATCCTCATCCGCCCCACCCTTGAGGAAGAGGTGGCGTACATCGCCAGCAGGGCAGAGGAGGCGGATCTTGCCATGGAGGCCGGCAGCGCTGGCTTCACGGAAGAGGAAGCCAATGAAGAAGAGGTGGTGTCAGGGGAAAAACTTGCCGGGCAGAGCGAGGTTGCCGGGGAGCAGAGTGGCACATCTGCCGGGGGTCGTTCTGCCGGAGATACAGCCGAAGAGGAGCTGCACGAGGAGCCCCCAGCTCCCAAGAAGAAGAAGAAGCATGTCCTTTGGAAGGCCACCTCTGGTGCCTCATCCCAGCACCCTTCTGCCTCCGCCACAACCAAGCGACCCAAGACCAGTCCTTCACCTCCTCGCACGAGCACCATGGCGGAAGTCGACTTCGACCTCTCTGCCTTCAGCTCGGAAGAAGAAGAGTAAGGATCCCGTCATCTCTTTTATCTTCTGAATTTCCGGTTTTGCTTACTAATTTGTCTTGCTTTGGCCCGTCTCCACAGAGATACGGAAACATTGGCGCAAAGGATGGCGAAGAGGGCGAAGACTTCAACGGGCGATGAGCCGTCGGCAAACACCTCAGGTGCGCCAGAGCTAATTAACATCAGCCCGGAGTCCAGCCCATGACGCAGCCCCCGACGCAGCCCCCAGCGTGAGTTCTCTACTCACTTCCCGCTGGCAAGTGCCGGGGTGTGTATCTTCAGTGTTGACATCACCGGGCTTGTAGGAGAAGAACGGCAACAAGGAGCACCATCAGGAGCCACCCCCAACGTGCCGCCTCCGTCAACTACGCCGCCCAGAGATGGATCTTCGGCAAGGACTTCCGCTAGCGAGCTCTATCGCGATGAAGAGGAGCTGGCAAGTGCGGGCTCTGGTGGTCCTACTTCAGCAACTGGTGTTGCCGGGAAAGGAGAAGCCACCTCTCAACAACTCAACACAGGTAAACCGCTTGCCTCAAAACACTTGTCGCTTTATCTTCCTTTTTGTCTTCTTGAACTTCCTCCTCAGCCGTATCTTGCTTGTTTTCTTGGCCTGCAGATCTTCCCTCGATAGAACACATGGATGTTGATGTTGTCATCGAGGAGACCGCCAGGGACGCTGCCGCTGAGGCCGACAGGGTCGCCGCTGACGAGACCGCCAAGAATGCTGCCGCCGAGGCCGCCAAGGATGCTGCTGCCGAGGCCGCCAAGGCCGCACAGGAAAAGGCCACCAAGGAGTCTGCTGAGAGGACCGGCGAGGAGACCGGTGACCATACTGACGGCATTCCTGCCGCAGGAGCGCCAGGCGCTACGCCGGCCACGGAGCCCCCAGCTGCCGGTGAAGCGGCTGTTGAAGATCAGCCGTCAACATCCGAAGCCCCCTCGTCAAGCAAGTACCTCAAGGTTGGCGACAACTTGTTCGTCAGCATTCCAGGAACGACAAGCATTGGGGTGCTGACTGAAGGGGAAACCTTTGACGAAGACATCATCGCTGCTGCCGGGCTCAAGATTGTCGACGAGCCACGCGCTAGCAGCAGCAAATCCGAAGAAGAGAAGCTCCTCCAAGCCATGAGCGACAACTTCCAGAAGCTTCAGGCGCTTCACCGCGCCCGGAAAGAAAAACTGGACTCCAGGGCAGCAGTTGTTGAAGCAACGGAGGCAGATTTCCAGAAGCGCGTCGAAGGAACGCAAGTCTGGTTCACCGAAGCCTTTCAGGAGCTGAAGACGAGCCAAGAGCAGCTGAGCCAAAACTGGAACGAGCTCCTCATGAAGCAGTCCGATGTTGAAAAGGCACAGGAGGAGGCCAAACAACAGGCCGCTGCAGAGGAAGCTCGCTTGAGAGAGCTCCGTGTCGGTCTTGAGGCCCATGAAGAAGACCTCGATGCTCGCGAGAAGGCGCTTGCCGACAAGCTTCGTGGCAAGGATGAAAAAATTGAGAAGCTTGTCGCGCAGCGGACCCAAGAGCTGGAGCAGAAGCACAAGGAAACACTCGAAGCTCTGGTCACAGACCACGCCGGCAAGCTGAAGGAAGCCGTCGATGCTGCCGAAGCTGCAGAGGCTGCCAAGAACTTGCTGGAGGAGAAGGTGAAGAGGCTGGAAGCAGATCTCGAAGGTCATGGCAAGGAGCTCTCGACACTCAAGACTGAAAGAGAGAAAACTCTTCACAGCTTGATGGAGATGCAGGTCGCCATATCCGACAAGACCAAGCAGCTTTCCTCAGCCACTGACTCCATTGACGATCTGAAAGTGAAGCTGACCACGCTGGAGGAGACTCTTGAGGGCAGCAGGGCTCGTGAGAAGGCCTTGGTCAAAGATCTCCAAGATGAGAAGGACCTGCTCAAGAGCACCGCCGTCAGCCATAACGACTATGTGACAGGTGTGCAGATCTGGACTGAGCGCCTTATCAACGTCGCGGAGAGGCTTGCAACTCAACTGTCCACCATGGATTTGCATGGCTTCAACTACTCTTCCGACGAGAGAGTGTCTACGAGCGCCAAGCTGACCATGTTCTTTGACGGCCTAATCGACGCCCTGAAGCAGCTCCAATCTAGCCGAGCAACCCATCTGGCCAGCGAATCGCGCAAACTTTGCCAGGCCGTCCTCCGCAAGGTGCTCATCAAAGTAGTGCACAAGAACCCCGGCATCAACCTCACCAACGTCCTCGACCGCTTGCCGAAGGATGTAGACGTCAAGGCACTTGAGGAGCTTGTCGCGCCCATCATCGACAGAGTGAACCAAGTCAAGAGGGTTGAAGGCGATCACCGGGACTAGCTGCTTTATTTCTTGTTGTAGCCACCATTCCATGCCAAAGACAAATTTGTCTCATGTTAGAATCGCGGCATCTATTTATGTAATATAACTTGCTATGTTCTAGACGAATGCATGCTATTTCCCCTGTCTGATTCCTTTCTGTATGGTACTTGCCCTACGCTTTGTTGGAAACTTGTCGGTGCGCACAGCCTTGCCGCGAGCGCTAGGTGCGGGACTTTAGCAGCCTGCTGGAGGTGCCGCTGCCGGCAAGATACCTTGGCGTTTTCAGTGCAGCCACTTAAGCTATTGAGCGGACTCGAAACAGAGTAAGGGCGCAACCGATCACGACAAGGTTCCCTTCGCGTGCAGGTTTTCCATACATAGACCGAAACCGTCCAAGGGGAATAACTTTACAAAACAAAAATTTGCTTAAAGTTTCTGCAACTTAGCTTTTCGTTGTTGTACTTCTTCCGGCAAGGTGTCAACCTTGAACGCCGCCTGTCGGTATCCATACCACCATTCCCCCCGGCAAACTTGCATGCGAGGGAACCTTCTGTCTTTTGAGAAAAAGAAAGAAGAGAAAATAGATATGGAACCTTGGCGGTTCGTTAATGCTTACCGGAAGCAAGTGTAATACAATATCTCAGACAAACATGCATATAGATAAACATGGAAATCGACAAGAATTGTAAAACACTTAGGCTTTATTCAACTATGCACAGGGTCTGCGCCTGGCTTTGTACAAAGGATTACATGCCTTGGCGGCAAGACTCGTACAAAAGGTGATTGCCGGGAGACCCGGCAACCGCGCCTTATGGATAGAACTTACGAAGATGTTCAATATTCCAGGAGTTGCTCACTGGGACTCCATCCTCGGTCTCCAGGCGGACTGCGCCAGGCCTGGTGACTCGTACTACCCGATAAGGGCCTTCCCACTTCGGCGTCAACTTGTTGGAATTCTTGGCCGACTGAATGCGCCGAAGAACAAGGTCGCCTTCCTCAAGACTTCGGGCATGAACCTTGCGGCTATGGTAGCGGCGCAAGGCTTGCTGGTAGCGTGCAGCTCGCACAGCAGCCTGAAGACGATCTTCCTCAAGGAGCACAACGTCATCTTGCCGCAGCTGCTCTTGCTCAAGCTCATCATAAGCGAGCACTCGAGGTGACCCGTATGTGAGTTCCGTGGGGAGAACTGCTTCTGCCCCGTATACTAGGGAGAAGGGTGTCTGGCTAGTGGCTCGATTTGGTGTCGTCCTGATTGACCAAAGAACCACCGACAACTCATCAATCCAGCGCCTTCCGCACTTGCGCAACTTGTCGAAAGTCCTTGTCTTGAGGCCTCGCAACACTTCAGCATTTGCCCTTTCTGCCTGGCCGTTGCTCCTTGGATGAGCAACAGAAGCAAAACAGATCTTGCCGCCAAGGTCTTGGATGTACTGCATGAAGGTGCGGCTCGTGAACTGTGTGCCGTTGTCGGTGATGATCCTGTTAGGCACACCAAAACGGCAAACTAGTCCTTTGAAGAACTTGACGGCTGACTGTGCTGTCACCTTTCTCACTGCCTCCACCTCCGGCCACTTTGTGAACTTGTCGATTGCGACGTACAAGTACTCAAAGCCCCCGGTAGCACGGGGAAAAGGACCCAGTATGTCGAGGCCCCAGACCGAAAATGGCCAGGAAAGAGGGATTGTCTGAAGAGCTTGAGCTGGTTGATGCAATTTCTTCGAATGGAACTGGCACGCTTCACACTTGGTTACTAGTGCAGTTGCATCCTGGAGAGCAGTGGGCCAAAAGAAACCTTGCCGGAATGCCTTACCAACAAGAGCTCTTGATCCTATGTGGGAACCACATATGCCTCCATGAATCTCTGCCAACAGCTCTAGTCCATCCTCCCGAGGAATGCACTTCAATTTCACACCATTCGGCCTCTTCCTCTACAGGACATTGTCCACAAACTGGTACATATTAGACCGACGGGCTACTTTCTCCGCTTCTTCCTGTTCTTCGGGGAGTTCTCCTGTCTGAAGGAAATGGATGATGTGTTGTGCCCACGCTGGAGCCTGGGGCTCGACAACAAGGACTAAAGGCATGTCTTCTACCGTGGGAGCGTTTGTCTCTACAGCAAAGGCTCGAGGCCCTGCCAGAGTCTGTCACTCCCCGGCAAGCTCGGCGGGAGCGTTTGTCTCTACGGCAAGAGCCTGAGGCCCTGCCTGAGCCTGTCGCTCACCGGCAAGCTTGGCGTCGTTCCCGGCAACTTCTTTGCCGGCGGCCTCTGGGAGATCTGCCGGGAAGTACTTGCCGGAACTCAACTTCCTTCTTTTTTCTTGTCCCATCGATGGTGTTACAGATGGCTGAGTCAATCGGAGCACAAAAGTCCCTGGTTCCACAGGTAACTTAAGGGCATCGCGCTTTGACAGGTCATCAACAATGCTGTTTTCCGCACGAGGAACGTGCTCCATTTGCAGACCGTCAAAGCGCTCTTCCAATTTCCTCACCTCATCTACATAAGCTTCCATCAATGGACTCTGATAATCTTTGTTCACCTGCTTGACGACAAGCTGCGAATCACCTCTGACGATGAGCTTCTTAATTCCAAGGTCCGCCGCGATCCTGAGACCGGCAAGTAGCCCTTCATACTCTGCAGTGTTGTTTGTCAATCTCTCCCGGGGAAAATGCATCTAAATCACGTATTTGAGGTGCTCTCCAGTGGGCGCGACAAGCAGCACGCCAGCACCGGCGCCTTGCAGCGAGAAAGCCCCATCAAAATACATAATCCACTCCAGATCTGCCTTCTTGCCGGGGAGAGTCGTCTCTGGAATCTCTTCGTCTTGCGTTGGGGTCCATTCTGCAATGAACTCTGCCAAGGCTCTGCTCTGAATGGTTGAAGTACTTTCAAACTTGAGACCAAAACTTGATAGTTCCAAAGCCCACTCCACAATCCTGCCGGTTGCATCTGGATTTCGCAAAATCCGTTGCAACGGAAAGCGAGTGACGACGGTGATCTCATGTGCTTGAAAATAGTGGTGCAGCTTCCTCGAGGCCATAAGGAGGCCGAAGAGCAACTTCTGCACACCATAATATCTTGACCTAGCCCCCTGTAAAAGGGAGCTGATAAAATAAACTGGGCGCTGCACCACCTTCTTCTTCTGTTTTGCTTTACTTGACTGCGCAAGTCCAAGTTTGTCGGCACCAGACTCTGCCGGGGAAGATCCCACTTCGTCGCTTGGTGGTGTTGCCTCTGCCGCTGCTTCCTCGTCGGCTTCTCTCTCTGCCACCAACGCAGCACTCACCACTTGATTCGTTGCCGTTAAATATAGCAGCAACGGCTCTTGTGGCTTTGGCGCGACTAGTACTGGCGGAGAGGAGAGGTACCTCTTCAAATCTTGCAGCGCTGCCTCCGCTTCCGGAGTCCACTTCATTGGACCTGCCTTTTTCAAGATTTTGAAAAAGGGCAGGGTGCGCTCAGCAGATTTGGAGATGAACCTACTCAGAGCAGCAACGCAGCCGGCAAGACGACGCACATCTTTGACACGTCTTGGTGCTTCAATCTGCTCAATTGCCTTGATCTTGTCGGGATTTGCTTCGATTCCACGTTGAGATACAAAGAACCCGAGAAGCTTGCCGGATGGAACGCCAAACACACACTTCTCAGGATTGAGCTTCAAATTGATCTTGCGCAGATTTGCAAATGTCTCTTCTAGATCTTGTATGAGCGTCGCCTTGTCTTTGGTTTGGACCACTATGTCATCCATATAAGCTTCCATATTCCTATGCAGCTGGGGCTCAAAACCAATCTGGACTGCTCTTGCAAATGTCGAACCAGCACTTTTCAACCCGAAAGGCATACGTAAAAAGCAGTACGTACCACATGGGGTGATAAATGCGGTTTTCTCTTTGTCTTCCTTTGCCATGAAAATCTGATGATATCCTGAATAGGCGTCAAGAAATGAAAGCAAATCGCAGCCGGCAGTGGAGTCCACAATCTGGTCAATGCGCGGCAAGGGAAAAGGATCTTTTGGACAGGCTTTATTGATATATGTATAGTCAATACACAGCCTCCATTTTCCATTCGCCTTGCGCACCACGACTGGATTGGCCAACCATGTTGGATGAAGCACTCCCCTTACCAAACTTGCCGCTTCCAATTTCTTGATCTCTTCGGCAATAAATTGTTGCCGCTCCAAAGCCTGCTTACTGACCTTCTGCTTGACGGGCCGCGCGTGAGGACAGACAGCAAGGTGGTGCTGAATCACTTCCTTGGGAACACCGGGGATATCAGATGGTTGCCAAGCAAACACATCGATATTCGCCCGCAGGAAAGCAATGAGCGCGCTTTCCTATTTGACATCGTCGGTGGAACTTATGGTGAAAGTTCCTCCTGTACCATCCTCCTTGGTGGGCACCTTCTTGGTTTCTGGTGGAGCTGCCTTGGACTTCTTGCTCTTGCCGGTGGAGCTCTCTGGCACATCCTCAACGGGAGCGCAGCACTCCGAGGAGGTGCGCTTGCCGGAGTGTGTGCGAGAGGTTTTGCCGGTCTTCTTCCCCCCGGGAGCTTCAATGGCAGGAGCAAGTGCCTTGGCGGCAGATGCTGCAACTGCCTCCCGGTAGAGTTGGTCGGTGCAGACAAGCGCGTCCTTCTTGTCGGAATTGATAGTGATGACGCTCATCGGCCCGGGCATCTTCAATGTATTATAAGCATAGTGTGATGCCGCCATGAACTTGGCCAGTGCTGGGCGGCCAAGGATCCCATTATACGGCAACGGAATCTTGGCGACGTCAAAGACAATCTTTTCTGTCCTGAAGTTGAGGTCACTACCAAATGTAACTGGCAGTGTGATCTTACCCTTCGGCTGGCTCCTTCCCGGATTGACCCATTGGAATGTGCCCGTTTCCTCAAGATCTTCATCAGGAATTTGCAACCTCTTGATCACATCGGGTGAGATCAAGTTCAAACCGGCCCCACTGTCAACTAACATTTTCGTCACTTTGAGGTTGCGAATCGTTGGTGAAACCAACAATGGTAGACACCCGACCGTAGTTATGCGATCAGGGTGATCCTCAGCGTCAAAAATGATAGGCGTGTTGGACCATTTCAGTGGTTTCCGGGCACCGACAGATGGCTCTGTCACATTAACCTCGCGCGCCCAGTGTTTAAGTTGGCGGCAGGAAGAATGCAACGAGGCGCCCCCGTCAATGCACATCATGTCTGTAGCTTTCTGAAACTGTTGCTCACTGGACTCGTCGTCCTCCTCGTTGTCATCGTCACCCCCCTCTTGCTTGTTGCGGCCTCGAGCGGGCCTCTCCTTTTGTTGCTTGGCCTTGCCACGGCGACCTCCTCGGCCGCCACGTTTCTTGCCGGACCCTTCCGCACCGTCCTGGGCCTTCTCCTTATCTCGCCTTTCATACTTGGCTTTCTGCTTCTCGACAAGCTGCTCAACTTGCCGGCAGTCTTGGAGATCATGGCCCTTGGTGCGATGGATCTTGCAATACTGCTTGCCGGAGCCCTCTGGCTTGTCGGCAGCCGCCAAGGCCTGACAGGAGGCGCACCCGGCAACCTCCTTGCCGGGGCCGTCAACTTTCGTCCTGTTAGCGGTGTCGATGTTGCCGGATCCCTCGACAACAAGCACGGGCTTTTCCTTGCGTTTCCTATTACGCCGCCGGCCTTTCTTTGCCGGGGCCGCGGTGTCTTCATCATCTGAGTCGGCTCCTGCGCCAGCATCCTCGCCGGGGAGTCTCCTTCCTTCTTCAGCTCGAGCACACTTATCGGCCAGACATAAAGCTCGGCAACATCACTGACTTTGTTCATCGCCAGCTCTTCACGCATCCTGCGGTTGCGCACGTTCTGATGGAACGCGCTGACAACAGCGGCAGGATGAACGTCTGGGATATTGTGGTGTATGCGGCTGAATCTCTGGATGTACTTGCGCAGATTCTCGCCCTCTTTCTGGGGGATGAGATGCAAATCACTTTCTTGGCCATGAGCTTGGTGGCCTTCGGTAAAGGCGCCAACAAACTCATGACACAGATCTGCCCAGGAAGAAATGGAATTCTCCGACAGATGCATCAACCACGACCTGACGTTGGGCTTAAACACCAACGGGAAGTAGTTGGCGAGTATCTTGTCGTCGCGAGCCCCGGCAGCCTGCAGCGCAATGGTGTAGATGCTCAAGAACTCCGACGGGTGAGTCTTGCCATCATATTTCTCCGGGACCTCCGGTTTGAACGTTCGGGAATTGGGCCACTGGACTCGCCGCAGCTCTCGGGTAAATGCTGGACAACCCACCTCATAGGGTAGATCGACAGGATACCCTGGCGCAGGCTTGTCTACAGTAGGCCCTGCGTGCTTATCAGATTGATGGCGCGCTTGCCGACGCCGCTCGATGGTAGTCCGAGCGTCTTCTTTGCCTCGTTCCCGAAGAACTTGACGTTGATCGCGGCGGGTTCGCGGATCAGACGATGCCGTCGAGTCGTCATCACAGGCGTCGACCCGTCGAGTCAGTGATTGCTGTTGCTGCCGTGGAAGAGAGTGCACCGTGGTCATGCCGCCTCCAGTCTTCTCGCCGCGAGCGCGCGCCGGCATGATGGACTGCCGCCGCGAAGGCTCCGCCTGCTGCGGTCTATCATCATTAACGAGGCCGACGAGGCTCTAAATAGCAGCTCTCCACTCCTCGAGCTTGTCCGCAGCAGGAGGAAAATTCAGGAGCAGCTGTGCCCGCGCCAGTGCTTCTGCTGGTGTAGGCGGCGGCGAGAGGTGCGAAGAACGTGAGGTGCTCTGACTCCTAACCGTGTTAGAAGGAGCTCCATCACGATCTTGCGACCGCACGCCGCTTCCACCAGCGTTTTGGCGTGCATGCTGGTCCCGCGCATCTCGAGGGTGATGCTCAGGAGACTTTCCATGGGGACGCTTGGAACCACCAATGTCGCGGCACTGTTCATCGCGCGCGACCTGAGAAGACCGCGGCGCATGCGCCGGCGTGGGTGTCTTGGAAGGCGCCCTTCCATCCCTGGAGTTCGCTACGCCACCCGTAGGCAGCACAACTCCGTCCTTAGATCTAGCGGCGCGAACAACGCCGCTCGCCTGGCTATGATCACCAGAACGTCGTGGAAGCTCATGATCTCCGCCTCCTCCGCCTGCGTCCACAACGTCGCCTGTGCATGTAGCTACAGGCACACCGGACGCGGATGGACCAACCGCCGTGAAACCCTTCTTCTTGGGGGCCATGGCGATGAAGATGATGAAGAAAGTGGCGCGCTGATCGTTAGATCAGGTTCACGCACCCCTTCCCCCTACCTGGCGCGCCAAAGATGTTGGCGTACGACACCTATGGGATCGCGTGGATCCCTTTACGGTTCGGCAGGGAGAAAGGCTTGCACAAAGAGCAGATCCAACGATCAACGCAAGGGATTTTTACCCAGGTTCGGGCCGCTGAGAAGCGTAAAACCCTACTCCTGCTTTAGTTGTATTGGATGTGTTTATGCCCAAGCTTCAGGAGCGCTATGTGATGAACAATACACAGCCGCTACGCATGCAGAATGGGCCAGAAGGTCCTCCCCTCTATAGCTATGCCTCTGGCCTCCTTTTATATGTCCAAGGGGTCACCAACAGTGGCGAAGTACAAGAGGTGTAAAGTTGCTATAGTGTTATCATACCTAATACTGATGGCTTAGGACAAACGCATTTAATGCTCCGTTGAGGTGTCCCTTAGCTTCTTGGGGACGGAGAAAGGGGCCGTCCCATCGGCACCGCTCAAGCCCATCCGCCGCTAGCGCCTGACACGCGTCCAGGAGGACAACAGCTAAAAGACAAGCTGGTCGCTATGCTGGAGTGGTGACAGGGTGGCGAGGTCTTGCCAGGTGCGAGCCTTGCCGGGGCTGCGAGCCATCCCGGCAAGATCTTGCCGGGGCTCCAGTCCTTCGGTCTTATGTCTTCTGATTATTGTCTTGAATGCTTCCTTGATACTCTTGTACTTGTATCCAGCTGTCCCTCGGCAGGCCTTGCCGCTGGTGTGGCTACAACCGCCCATGCACAAGTATGGGGTACTAAAAGACCCAAACTTTAGTACACCGACAGCTAGAGATAATAATAAATTTTTTTAAAAAATCTTTTGCATAATTAATATTTGCGAAAGCGGGTTATCTGGTAAATATGGCCTGAACACCGAGATCGGTTTTACGAAGCTCCGATGCATAAGTCTACTGGCTGAGGTGATGACATGCCTCAATCCCAAGCGTTATTTAATATCGGCTAGGCGGCGGACAAGGCGTTGGCCTACGAGAAACTTTACATATTGAAGCGGACACCATCTACAAGCATCTCTGGAATGTATGTGCAATAATAATGCAGTACCAACAAACAAAAATATTCCATGCAAAATAATTTTACATTGTGAATGGAATAGTTAGGAAAAATAAAACCTGGCATTATCCTGCGTGGTTGCGGTGGACCGAACGGCAGACCTTTACGTATCATGTAGTAGCTGGAGATCGATGTAGAATCGACAACTCTTGTAAGTTAGCCAAATCAATTAAGCCGGGTCGACCTCCGCAAGGAGTTTGCAACATCAATTGATGAAGAAGGGAGAAAAAATAATAATCAAATATTCGGTTCAGCCTTCACGAGAACAAGCAAAGCTAGATGCACTATTCATTGACTTGAAAATTGTGCTTGTGCTTGGACTAATAGTACCATTAGCTGTCAAATAAGTTTACTTTCATGATGATTTACGTGAAGAGGAACAATTCATTAGACGTCTCGCTGACCCTTGAGCCGTGAGTTGTTGGACAATCATGTGCCTGACTGACTTGATGGAGCAGGATGAATTGACCTCTCCTGTGTCCTCCTAACAGCCCTAGCCGAGTTGCTTTTTAGGGAATCACGGGCAACACATGGTCCCGAGGACCATCTCCACCTTGGCCAGAAAACCACGCACCCGTTGGCGCTCAAGGCCAGCTCGGATCGCGTAGCAGCCACTGCCTGGGTTCCTTCGAAGACCGATCTCGGAAAACTGTATGAATAAAAAAATTGATGGAGACGGCGATAACTTTTTAAAGAACATAATTTATAAAGAACCGATCTAACTAGAAAAATGTCACCTGATCGTTGATCTGATTCCCATCGAACCACGACGAGCACCTAGCAGGCTCTTAATGAAAGCACCAATGTCGGTGTCAAATCCAACATATCTCGTAGTAGGGGACCTAAGCTAGGCGTCTTGGAACGATGGTAACATGGACACAGGATTTTACCCAGGTTCGGGCTCTCTCGAGGAGATAATACCCTACGTCCTGCTTTTGATTGTATTCATATGGGGGGTAGTAAATAGTACAGGTATCTACCACGAGATTGTTGTAATGAATCTGAGATTGTCTATTGACTAGCCTGGCCTCGGTTTATATAATGCACCGTAGGCCTAGGGTTTAGAGGAGTCCATGTCTTGTGTGCCAAGTCTTGTGGAATCTCCCTTGTATGCATCATGGGCTGCCCGAAGTGGCCCATTAGCGAATCATCCTGGGGGTCCTCGGCCCGACCCACTGGTCGGGGACGATGTGGTGAGTACCCCCTAGTCCAGGACACCGTCAACAACCTCATCAATTCGGATTGACAGAAAACATAGCCTCAATGATCCCCATGTGCAATTGATCTCATCAACCGTGCACATAGCCGATCTCATAAACGACGAAAGATCTCATCTGCCGCCTCCACATATCGAATATGCATCCGATCTAAATCCAAATCCTATAACAGAGGCTCTGATATCACTGTTGGGTTCTACCGTAGGTGCATCGCATGCATAATAACATTTTCCTACGCGCAGAACAACCAGGAACAAGCTATAGAGATGGATCACAGATCGTTACCACTAGACGCGTCGTGCCGTGCAGCAAAAGTAGAGTTGGGGTAGCACGTCCGTGATGTCAGTCTCCTCCTTGTCCGATCTCCCTCGAATAGCTGGTCGCCGGATCCCACGTACAGGTTCGCCGGAGCGGCGCAAGTGCACCACCTCTAACGGTATACGCGCGTGTAGAAGAAACACCGTGCGGCGGACTGCTAGGTCTGATCACACAGTCGGCGGCCAGTGGAGGTGGCTAGTTGCAACACATGCAAAGCCCTAATGACGGTGCTGAAGCGATCAACCGAATGAGTGTGCCGCACCTGCACTATATATAGGCATCCGTCGCGGGCTCAACACTTGGGCCTCGCACGGATCCTAAAGCCCATAAGTTCCTTCCCTTAAGCGCGTGACCACTTAGGTTCTCGTTCACTTGGTCACGAGTCTGATCACATCCGGCTCGGCTAGTCGGTAGCGGCCTCTAGCAAAGCGTGTCGACTCCAAGTGTCCGATGAAGCTGGTTAGGCGAACTTGTACTTCACACTTCTGTTCCCTTTGCCACGCAATATATGTTGTCATGATCAAGGCGACATGGTCATCCTTGTTGCAGCACGACCTCTTTCTCGTTCCGGTGAATCGGACCAACACTTCGGATTATCTCATAATCCTCATCGCATGGCCATACTTATCCAGGTCGGAGTATATCTCTCCTGATCAGAGGGGCAAATCCCATCTTGCTCAACCATGTCTCGCAGCATGGGTCCGGACAAACCCGAAACCTACCTTTATAACTACCCAGTTACGGAGTAGCGTTTGGTCGGCCCAAGGCAGGTCTATCACCATCCCAAGTACATGCGTCAGCTCAGGTCTTAGGACATAGAACGTATGTTGTACTAGAGACTCACATATGACCTATCGTTGCGTCTCATAGTTGGGTTTGTCCAACTCGGACCTTATCTCGACTCGAATCCGACTACGTCGAATCCGACCAGATCTTTCTGAGTCCATATTATCCGGCTAGCATCCAATGCTACATGGTCAGTGAGACCGGACCATTCACCGTGTCATATGCTAGTCTAACTGGCTGCGTGTCCACACAACCCTTTTGACTAGGGATCATTTAGGACAGTCATCATACAATGGTAGTCTCACAAATAAGTCACGTACTTGTTAATACACATGATTAATAATATTCAAGGACTATCTTTATTCATAAACACATAGGAAATATCATCATACATGATTGCCTCTAGGGCATATCTCCAACACTCAAGCAATTCAGTTGATAAACTGAAAGTGATAAAGAAAACTTTTACAAACTCTTTTGTTCTCGTTGTTGTATATATGCTTAGCTAGTGTTCAGGTTTTCAAAAAATATCATAAATAATCATATCGATGATAACACTTAGCTATTATATTCACTCATGGCAATAACATAACCAACTAGCGAGCAATAATAAAATATCTCACATGCCAACAATTTGTCAAAACAATCATGATATAATATGATGATATGGTATCTCGCTAGCCCTTTCTGAGACCACAAAACATAAATGCAGAGCACCTCTGAGGTTCAAGCAGCGACTAAACATTGTAATTCAGAGCAGAGAAGATCCAGTCATGCTCACATCCAACATTAACTAGACTCAATGCATAAAAATGACAATAGTGCTCTCCGGTATGGTGCTTTAGAGAGAAGATGATGACTCAAGAATAAAAGTAAAATAACATAAAAGTAAATAAAAAGGCCCATCACAGAGGAAAGCATTGACTTGGAGAGGTGCCAGAGCTCATGCTTTAAAATTGAGACGAAATTGTAATTTTGGGTGGTGCGCCTTTCCTATCAACGTCACGTCTGAGTTTTCAATATCTTCCATGCTAAACACATTATTGGCGGTTCCCAAGCGGTAATATAAAGTTTACTCCCATCCACCATACATACACAAACCATGGCTGACCGAATCCACGGGTGCCCTCCAACATGTCAACTGTCCCGGGAGTTTTGTTTAATTTATTTTTGATTATGCAGGACCGAGCATCCTTTTTACCAGCATGTCTCGTGCAATGACAGGCGAATAAACACCCATCTTGAGAATAACCTGCTTAGCATGGAAGATACTAACCGCCCCATCGCTCCATGAGCGGTACGAGCACACAAAACAAATGTTTATTTGAATGTTTAGAGGTGGCACATGCAAATTTACTTGGAACGACGGGGTAATACCGCATATAGGTAGATATGGTGGACTCATTTGGAACAACTTGGTCTTAAGAGTTTGGATGCACAAGCAATATTCTCGCTTAGTACACGCGAAGGCTAGCAATAGATTGAGAAGCGACCAGCTAGAGAGCGAAAACGATCATAGCTATGCATTGAGAATAGTTAACATTGAACATTAGCATGAGTAGGATATAAACACGCTGAACATAAATATCATGAAGGCTACATTGGATTTGAATCAACTACATGTTTGCACATGTGCCAAGTCAAGCCGCTCGAATTACTCACAGGAAGATACCATACTAACATACTACATCACAACCATTTTAATGCATGTTGACACATAAGATAAATCATTATTCACTCCTAGATATTTAAGCATGGCATGAGCAACTATAATATCTAATCACTAGTGCAGAAAAGCCTAGCTATGGTATGGCCAAAATGGCCTTGCTGGCGTAGACACCCGACGCCAGCAATATGGCGCCACAGTTAAAACATAGTGGTGGCGTTGGATCCTACGCCAGCAGTATATTACATGATGTTGGCGTCGAAATTGGCCAACGCCAGCTATACATTCACACTACCTTTGTCGTGTGTTGTTGTCCAACGCCAGCAATTTTTTTTTGAATAAAAAAAATCTCCTTCAGAAACTACGAGCTTAAACTTCACAAAAGGTACAGATCAAAACATACTCATAAACTTAATAAGAGTTTAAAACTTAGTACTAATGAACTAAACATACTCATAAACTTCAGACTTCATAACTTAGCTAATAAGTACTCAACAACTAAACATACTCATAAACTTCATAGTTTAAAACTACTCAACATCATCAAGGATTAAGTCGAGCTGGGGAAGCTTTTTCCGATTGTTCTCTCCATCTTTTTTGAAGTGATCAACGTCTGTGTGTAGGTTATGCTTCTCTAGCCTGTATTTCTTTTTCTCCATCTTCAAGTTGTCTCTCTTCTCCATCAACTCATCCCTCAGATCCCTCAGTTTGTTTAACTTAGTTCGGGCATTAGCACCCTCTGCGAGCAGACTATCCCTTTCATTCTTCAGTGCGGCATTGCCTTCTTCGACTTTTTTGATGCTCCAGTCTAAAGACTCTAATCTCCACTGATTCCAGTTCTACACGTCGCCCACCGATTCATTGTTGGCTGATGAATTGTCCATATGTGATGTAATGAAAGCTCACCATCTTATAGAATGAAGAATTTAAAAATAACATGCATAATTTAAAAAGAACTAGAACATAAGGAACAAAATTATCTATCATGACTTATCTTCTATATCTAAATAGCTAGACCCCACTATTAGGAATTCTCTAGCCACAACTCTTGGAACTAGAACAAAAGGAACAAAATTATCTATCATGACTAATCTTCTATATCTAAATAGCTAGACCCCACCATTAGGAATTCTCTAGCCACAACTCTTGGAACTAGATCATAAGGAACAAAATTATCTATCATGACTTATCTTCTATATCTAAATAACTAGACCCCACTATTAGGAATTCTCTAGCCACAACTCTTGGAACTAGAACATAAGGAACAAAATTATCTATCATGACTTATCTTCTATATCTAAATAGCTAGACCCCACTATTAGGAATTCTCTAGCCACAACTCTTGGAACTAGAACATAAGGAACAAAATTGTCTATCATGACTTATCTTCTATATACAAGAACATAAGGAACAAAAATCTCTAGCCACAACTCTTGGAACTAAAACATAAGGAACTTACCTGTGCTTGAGTCGGGCAGGGCGGGTCGAGGCGGCGTCGGGTGGAGACGGGCAGCGTTGGGCGGCGGCGGGGGGGGGGGGGGCTCCCGCTCCTCCTCCTCCGAAGACGGGCCGGGTCGGGCGTGGCGGCGTCGGGTGGAGACGGGCAGCGTCGGGCGTGGCGGAGACGGCCAGCGGCGGGCAGCGGCGGCGGGGGGGGGGGGATCGAGAGGAGGATGGGTGGAGTTGGGGATCGAGAGAGAGTGACTGATTCCTTAGTTCGGACCGACGAAGTAATGTCACTCGACTATTATCAACCTGACTGCAATCTTTTTCTCTCGGTAAGGATTGCACCAGAGCACCTTCTACTTCTAATAGGCCATGAACTATAGATAGAGAAGAATCATTTTGAGCGAGTACATAAGAAGCGATCCACTTTTTTCATCAGTTCCAGGGGAAGACCAAAGATCTTGCGCGGCAGGTCCGCCAGAAAAACTCAAAAGAGAAAGAAGTCTCGTTAATCTCTTCATGCTCGTTCCAAGTTCAAAGTACCTTTTGGCCAAAGAAAAACCCGCTTCCTGACACGATTGCCTCTTTATCTTTATATAGATAGATTCTATGTGGTTATTACTTAGTAAGTCTATTTTGTACAAGAGCCCCTCCTATCTGATAGAAAAGGGTCCCATGATCCCGAGCAGATCTTACCTTGGCTCGCAAACCCCAAGTTTGTCTATGAAGAGCTAATCTAATTGTATTTTTTTTTCTAGAATGGATTTCTTATGTGGAATACTAATGGAGGACGAAAGGATTTTACCTGTTAAAACCGGCTAGTGCTGGCGTGGGCCTAATGGGCCTGAATGCGCAATGCCGGGCCTACGAAAATACCTATGGCGTAGGAACTTTAGTCACGCCAACAATAATAGGTGAAAGCCGAGAGCGTTGGGGTCCTCATACAAGTGACGTTCGGCAAAATTTGCACGCCACCACTAAGTCTGTACCAATAACGTACAAATTTAGGCAATGCCAGCACTATTTGAAAATATTAGTGCTGGCGTCGGCTGAAAATGGCGCGCCACCAACAAGAGTTGTGGCTAGCCATTTCTCTACTAGTGAATTGTCATCATAAACATGTTTACTCATAATATGCTGAATCAAGATCGAACGAGCTAAACATATTTACAAAAATGGAAAACAAGAAGAGTCCATACCATCTTCCTTTACCATGACCACTTCATAAAATATCGTCATTATTGCCTTTCACTTGCACGACTGAATGATGTGAAAATAATAATAGTGCAAGTGTGCCATGGACTAAACTGGAATTTTCGAAACAGTTTATACAAAGGAGAAGACAAGGTAATATTGACTCTTCATTAGGTAAACAATAATGCATATGAGAGCCACTCAACATTTTCATTGTAGTCTTCTCCATTTAACAACTCAATCAAAAAGAAAAGAAATTCAGAGAAACACACTAAATTTTTTTGGAGTTTTTGGTTGTGTCGAAGAAAGCAAATAAATGAAGGAAAACAAAAAGAGAGAAAAACTATTTACACGGGAAAATTCCCAACAAGCAAAAGAAATATTTTTGGGTTTTCTTTTAGTACTGCAAACTAATTAATCAAGAAAGAAAAACCAAAAAGAAGCGAGAAATATTTTTGGGTTTTCAAAGTTTTTCAAACTCACAAGAAGAAAGCGGAAAAATAAAACTAACATGGATCAATGAAAGAGGATGAACTCTGGCAATTGATATGACATATGTGAACATGAATGTAATGTCGATGAGAAATACATACTCCCCCAAGGTTAGGCTTTTGGCATAGCTTGGTGATCACCATCCGAAGTGACCATCGGGTCCAGGAGGAAAATAGTTAGGCTGAGGCACTTGAGTGTCCCAAGCCTAGACCGCGGCCTCTGTCTCAACTAACTCATTTCGGTAAGCGAGTATATCTGGTGGCATGACAATATATCCGTGCCTGGCATGATAGTTAAACAAAGAGGGTGCTGGCAATTAAATAACATCATGAGTCCTCTCACTATATACCACGTTGTAGGGAATGTGGTGCGGAGGCTCAGGTTCATCGATGAAGTGGTGTTCTATCATAGACTAGTGATCAAGATAAACCTTAGGTAACAAGTAATCAGTGGGGCGTAAATTGACATTAAAGTGTGTTGCTAAGCGAGTGGCGTAAATACCACCATGGATCTTCCCCCTGATCCGGGTACCATGCAAGTGACGTGCAACAATATCTCCTAAGATGTATGTGTTGTCATTAAATAATGCACGGCGCAAAATAGCAAGGGTGGGGGCACTAAGACCGCCACCTTGTTCCATAGCAGTAAAACATTTTCCTATAAATAACGCAAAGTAGTGCACAGCAGGAAAATGCAATCTGGTAGCTCTGGCATTCGACACGCCCCTACATTGTCCCACAGTTAAAGTAAGAAGGAAGTCTTTGAACTCCTCTGGTCTAGGCTCACTTAATCCCCCGTTAGGGAATCAAGCATATTTGGCAGAACTGGGTGAATGGTATTTCATAATTTTTAGCATATAAATTAAAGCATACCATGGGAACCTCGATCCTACTCAGAAAATAGAAATTTTGCACATAGGAGTTCGTAAGGTGGTAATGTTGATCACACTCATCTACGAGGAAGTCGGTCGGCCCGTCATTTGCAATGAATTGCATGAACTCTTGGTAGAAACCCGCTTCGTCCATGAAGACATCATGTGGCCATTCGCACGGACGCACCTCCATATTAGGAGAGATGTGAATATCTCGATCTTGACCACTCCCAACAACTCCCTTGGGACTCCGGCTCGAAGAACTTCTCCTAAAGATGTTCATTTTCCTAAGAGAAAATTTCTGAAATTTTTAGACCACAAAATTACGTCAACAAAACTTTGTAAGATTGATAGCAACTACTCGTATGTATGCCTAAAGGCCATATCAAGCATTCAAACTACTTAGAACTCAAAGAAATAAACATGCAATCTAATTTTCAGTAGCACCAAGTGCAGCAAAATATAAACCACTAAAGCAAAAACTAATTGGAAGAATGGGAGAGTCACATCCCAAGCCTCAAAACAGTTTCAGAAATGGAGTTCTGAGCAAAGAGATCAAAAATCTCAGGTTTGGGAGCAAGAACACGGGAGAGAGAGAGCAACCGGGATTTTTTGCTAGAGGAGGAAGAAGGAGTGGGCTGAAGGAATAAGTGAGGGGGGTCCTGTGGGCCCCCTGATATCCCACAAGTATAGGGTATCGGAACAGTCTTCGCGGGTAGTATTTCACCCTAATTTATTGATTCGACACAAGGGGAGCCAAAGAATATTTATCGGCCTTAGCAGTTGAGTTGGCAATTCAACCACACCTGGAATATCTCTCTGCAGCAAAGTTTTAGTAGCATGACAAATAGTAGTAGTAACAGTAGCAGTAATAGTGATTGGAGTAATTTTGTAGCAGTTGTGACGTTAGCAGCATCAATAGTAACTTAGCAAGATTCAGTATATGAAAAGCGTAGGCACGTGGATCGGTGATGGATAATGATTTAGATGACATCAATCACGTAACAGTTACACACTAGGGCGACACAGAAGTAGCTCCAATTCATCAATGTAATGTAGGCATGTTTTTCGTATATAGTCATACATGCTTGCGATAATAACTTGTATGACATCTTTTGTCCTACCCTCCCGTGGCAGCGGGGTCCTATTGGAAACTAAGGGATATTAAGGCCTCCTTTTAATAGAGAACCGAAACAAAGCATTAACACATGGTGAATACATGAACTCCTCAAACTACGGCAATCACCGGAAAGAATCCCAATTATTGTCACCTTGGGGTATGCAGATAAAGACACGTAATAGGTGCATACAACTTGCAAGATAGGATCCAAATCACTCTTATATTCATGAAAACATAATAGGTTCATATCTGAAATCATGGCACTCGGGCCCTAGTGACAAGCATTAAGTATAGCAAAGTCATAGCAACATCAATCTCAGAACATAGTGGACACTAGGGATCAAGCCCTATAAAACTTAACTCGATTACATGATCAATCTCATCCAATCCCATCACCATCCAACAAGTCTACAAAGGAATTACTCACTCCCGGTGGTGAGCATCATGGCGGTGTTGATGAAGAAGGGTTGGTGATGACGACGGCGACGAATCCCCCTCTCCAAAGCCCCGAACGGACTCCAGATCAGCCCTCCCGAGGAAGAAAAGGAAGTGGCGGCGGCTCCATCTCGTAAAATGCGATGAAATCTTCTCTCTATTTTTTCTCTGAAGATGTGAATTTATAGGAGTGGAATTAGGGTCGGGGGAGCCACGTGGGCCCCACAAGCCATCAAGGCGCGCCTAGGGGGTGGGCACGCCCTGTTGGCTTGTGGCCCACAGGCAGCCCCCCTCTAGTGGATCTTGGCTCCATAATTCATTATTTATTCCAAAAATAATTCACAAAAAGTTTCGTCCAATTCCAGAAACTTTTATTTCTACACAAAAATAACACCAAGGTAGTTCTGCTGAAAACATCATCGGTCCGTGTTAGTTCCATTCAAATCATGCAAATTAGAGTCCAAAACCAGAGCAAAAGTGTTTGGAAAATTAGATACGTTTGAGAAGTATTAGCCCCCAAGCTATCATGGCGCGCATATGGGGGCGACCGCTCCCTGTTGGCTTTACACTCACATGTAGCGACCCGACTCAAAACGAGTGAAGCCTCTGTGTGTCCGTGCCATCCCTGGATCAGTATGCTGGCACACACAGTACATTAATGTATATATCAAAGTGCAATCACATGTAAATAACGTAAAACTGATATATACCTCTTAAATCTCAGCGGAAACAGTCAACGGGAGTGGAGTCCCAATAAACACCAACGCAGGTTGAGTGCAGACCGTAACCCTAAATCGTACTCTTACTCGTCGTAGAATAGTATCTGCAACATAAAATGTTGTAGCCATGTAGGTCAGCATATTGAATATGCCGGCAAGTCACCAAATGAGAGGTAAAAAATCATCTATACTATATGCATATAAGGCAGGTGGGGTTGTAAGTTAAATTTTTTGCATAAAGCTGATTTGTCCTACAACAAAGAGGTCAAGGCAAAATTGTTACTACAAAGTTGGTTGTTTAATGAGAAGGTTCCACCAACCATTTCTCATACCCAAGTTAACAATAACACCCACATCATTAATAATATTTGTGTTGAGAGTTCCTGATAGTTTCAATTCATTTGGCTCAAGTTGTCTGTAACCGGGGACACGTCTAACCGATTAGGTTTGGCACTGTGCAGAGTTTTGCACACTTTCCCCCACAAGATTCGACCGCCTCCGTTGAAGTCCTTGCATTGCATGGTGTTTGAGAACCGGATGATCGAAACATGGTCTTCCAAAGGGTTCCACTAAGCCACTGTCGGTGCCCATCCAATCCTACCATTCTTCTACATCTCGTAGCACCGCCCGTCCAGAGTCACCATGATGTCCAACCAAGCTAGAGCCCATAATGACTTGTGGCTGTGCATGTAATCCTTAGGTCTTGAAGTATCCATCCATCTCTTTGTGCCTGGGTGGAACTTTCTGCGTGAATACTGGCACTTCTCCAGCAACACCTAGGCTACCACTGGGTCCTTGATGACCCACAAGTATAGGGGGTCAATCGTAGTCCTTTCGATAAGTAAGAGTGTCGAACCCAACGAGAAGCAGAAGGAAATGACAAGCGGTTTTCAGAAAGTTAATTTCTGCAAGCATTGAAATAGTAGGTAACAGATAGTTTGATAGCAAGATAATTGGTAACGAGCTAGTAACGGTAGCAGTAAATAAAGTGCAGCAAGGTAGCCCAATCCTTTTGTGGCCAAGGACAGGCCAGAACAGTCTCTTATAATAAGCAAAGTGTTCTTGAGGGTACACGGGAATTTCATCTTGTCACTTTTATCAGGTTGGTTTGATTTGCGTTCGTTACTTTGATAATTTGATATGTGGGTGGACCGGTGCTTGGGTGCTGTTCTTACTTGAACAAACCTCCCACTTATGATTAACCCCCTCGCAAGTATCCGCAACTACGAGAAAAGTATTAAGATAAAATCTAACCATAGCATTAAACATTTGGATCCAAATCAGCCCCTTACGAAGTAGCGCATAAACTAGGGTTAAAGCTTCTGTCACTATAGCAACCCATCATCTAATAACTACTCCACAATGCATTCCCTTAGGCCCAAAGATGGTGAAGTGTCATGTAGTCGACGTTCACATGACACCACTAAGGAAATCACAACATACATATCATCAAAATATCGAACACATATCAAATTCACATGATTACTTGCAACATGCCTTCTCCCGTGACCTCAAGAACAAAGGTAACTACTCACAAATATAATCATGCTCAAGATCAAAGGGGTATTGAATAGCATAATGGATCTGAACATATAATCTTCCACCAAATAAACCATATAGTAATCAACTACAAGATGTAATCAACACTACTAATCACCCACAGGTACCAATCTAAGGTTCTGGTACAAAGATTGAACACAAGAGATGAACTAGGGATTGAGAGGAGATGGTGCTGTTGAAGATGTTGATGAAGATTGGCCTCCCAAAGATGAGAGGGTTGTTGGTGATGACGATGGCTTCGATTTCCCCCTCCGGGAGGGAAGTTCCCCCGGCGGAATCGCTGTTGGAAATATGCCCTAGAGGCAATAATAAATTAGTTATTATTATATTTCCTTGTTCATGATAATCGTTTATTATCCATGCTATAATTGTATTGATTGGAAACTCAAATACATGTGTGGATACATAGACAACACTGTGTCCCTAGTAAGCCTCTAGTTGACTAGCTCGTTGATCAAAGATGGTTAAGGTTTCCTAGCCATTGACATGAGATGTCATTTGATAATGGGATCACATCATTAGGAGAATGATGTGATGGACAAGACCCAAACTGTAAACGTAGCATTTGATCGTGTCAGTTTATTGCTATTGTTTTCTGCATGTCAAGTATCTGTTCCTTTGACCATGAGATCATGCAACTCACTGACACCGGAGGAATACCTTGTGTGTATCAAACGTCGCAACGTAACTGGGTGACTATAAAGGTGCTCTACAGGTATCTCCGAGGGTGTCTGTTGGGTTGGCATGGATCAAGACTGGGATTTGTTACTCCGTGTGACGGAGAGGTATCTCAGGGCCCACTCGGTAATACAACATCATAATGAGCCTTGCAAGCAATGTGACTAAAGTGTTAGCCACGAGATCTTGTATTACGGAACGAGTAAAGAGACTTGCCGGTAACGAGATTGAACTAGGTATAGTGATACCGACGATCGAATCTCGGGCAAGTAACATACCGAAGAACAAAGGGAACAGCATACGGGATTAACTGAATCCTTGACATAGAGGTTCGACCGATAAAGATCTTCGTAGAATATGTAGGAGCCAATATGGGCATCCAGGTCCCGCTATTGGTTATTGGCCGTAGAGGTGTCTCGGTCATGTCTACATAGTTCTCGAACCCGCAGGGTCTACACACTTAACGTTTGGTGACGATTAGTATAATTGAGTTATTATGTTGGTGACCGAAAGTTGTTCGGAGTCCCGGATAAGATCCCGGACATGACGAGGATCTCCGGAAGAGTCCGGAGGTAAAGATTGATATATGTGATAATAGTGTTTTGATCTCCGGAAGAGTTCCGAAGTTCACCGGAAGAGGTTCCGGATGTTTACCGAAGTGTTCGGGTGCAGCAACACTTTATATGAGCCAAAGGGATAAAGCCCACAAGGTATTGGGAAGTGCAAAAGTAGTTTTGCTGCCGCGTAAGCGGTACTACCGCTTGGTGAAGCGGTACTACCGCCGGAGCGGTACTACCGCTTGTGTGAAGCGGTACTACCGCCCAAGCGGTACTACCGCTTGTGTGAAGCGGTACTACCGCTTGTGCGCGGCTGTGCACGATTCGGCAGGGTCCGAATTGGACTCTTTTCCTGCGGGCCAAACCGACCTTGTGCGGGCAAAACCGACCCGGAGGAGGCTTTTACTCCAAGTTTAGACCCCAAGGCTCAACATATAAATAGAGGGGCAGGGCTAGCACACGGGAGACATCAGGATTTCCCAAGCCGTGTGCGGCAACCCTAACCCTCTAGTTCCTCCGTCATAATTTCCGTAGTGCTTGGCGAAGCCCTGCAGAGATTGTTCCTCACCACCATCACCACGCCGTCGTGCTGCTGGAACTCAACCACTACTTCACCATCGCTCGCTGGATCGAGGAGGTGAAGGCGTCATCAAGCCGTACGTGTGTTGAACGCGGAGGTGCCGTCCGTTCGGCACTAGATCGGAAGGATCGTGATTGGATCGCGGGACGCTCGGCGATTTGGATCGCGAAGACGTTCGACTACATCAACCGCGTTTATTAACGCTTCCGCTTAGCGATCTACAAGGGTATGTAGATTCACTCTCCCTCTCGTAGATGCTCATCACCATGGATAGATCTTATGTGTGCGTAGGAAAATTTTTGTTTCCCATGCAACGTTCCCCAACAGTGGCATCATGAGCTAGGTCTATGCGTAGATGAGATCTCGAGTAGAACACAAACGAGTTGTGGGCGTGGGTGTATACATATTGCTTGCCGTTACTAGTTGATATTTGATTCGGCGGTACTGTGAGATGAAGCGGCCCGGACCGACATTACGCGTACACTTACGCGAGACAGGTTCCTTCAACTAACATGTAACTTCGTTGCATAAAGATGGCTAGCGGGTGTCTGTCTCTCTCACTTTAGTTGAATCGATTTCAATGAAGAGGGTTCTTTTAGAAGATCAAAAAGCAATCACTACACCACGTTGTGGTTTTGCGTAGGTAAGAACGGTTCTTGCAAACCCATAGCAGCCACGTAAAATTTGCAACAACAATTAGAGGACGTCTAACTTGTTTTTGCAGGGTATGTTGTGATGTGATATGGCCAATTACATGATGAGATATATGTGATGTATGAGATGATCATGTGATGTATAGAATATCACGACTTGCATGTCGATGAGTACGGCAACTGGCAGGAGCCATAGAGTTGTCTTTAATTATTGTATGACCTGCGTGTCAATCATTAAGCGCTATGTAATGCTTTACTTTATCGCTAAACGTTAGCAATAGTCATGGAAGCAACAGTCGGCGCGACAACCTTATGGCGACACGTTGATGGAGATCAAGATGATGGAGATCATGGTGTCATGCCGGTGACGATGGAGATCATGCCGGTGCTTTGGAGATGGAGATCAAAAGCACAAGTTCATGGCCATATCATGTCACTTATGATTTGCATGTGATGTTAATCCTTTTATGCATCTTATTTTGCTTAGGACGACGGTAGCATTATAAGGTGATCCCTCACTTAAATTTCAAGATAAATTGTGTTCTCCCCAAGTGTGCACCGTTGCGAAAGTTCGTCGTTTCGAGACACGCCGTGATGATCGGGTGTGATAGACTCTACGTTCGCATACAACGGGTGCAAGCCATGTTGCACGTGCGGAACACTCGGGTTAAACTTGACGAGCCTAGCATGTACAGACATGGCCTCGGAACACAAGAGACCGAAAGGTCGAACATGAGTCATATAGTAGATATGATCAACATGAAGATGTTCACCATTGAAACCACCTCGACTCACGTGATGATCGGACTTGAGTTGGTGGATTTGGATCATGTTACACTCGAATGATCGGAGGGATGTCAATTTGAGTGGGAGTTTTTTAAAATATGATTAACTAAACTCATTATCTAAGAACAATAGTCTAAGTTGTCTTTGCTATATTTATGTTGTAGATCATGGCTCGCGCAGTAGCACCCCTGAATTTTAATGCGTTCCTAGAGAAAGCTAAGTTGAAAGATGATGGAAGTAACTTTGTGGACTGGGCCCGTAATCTAAGGATTATCCTTACGGCTTCCCAGAAGGCTTATGTCCTTGATGCACCGCTTGGTGATCCACCCGCTCCAGTTGAGTCTCTAGACGTTGTGAACGCCTGGCAGGCTCGTTCTGATGATTACTCAATAGTTCAATGTGCAATGTTGTATGGCTTAGAACCGGGACTTCAAAGACGTTTTGAACGTCATGGAGCATATGAGATGTTCCAGGAGTTGAAGTTTATCTTTCAGAAGAATGCCCGGATCGAGAGATATGAGATCTCCGATAAGTTCTATGCTTGCAAGATGGAGGAGAACGGGTCTATCAGTGATCACGTGCTCAGAATGTCTGGGTACTCCACCCGTCTGGCTGAGTTAGGGATGCCCCTTCCGCCAGAGGCTATCACTGACAGAGTTCTTCAATCATTGCCGCCTAGCTATAAGAGCTTCGTGTTGAACTATAACATGCACGGGATGAACAAGTCAGTCGCCGAGCTGTTTGCGATGCTGAAAGTCGCTGAGTCTGAAATTCAGAAGGAGCATCAAGTGTTGATGGTCAATAAAACCACTAGTTTCAAGAAAAATGGCAAGGGTAAGAAGGGTAACTCCAAGCAGAGTGGCAAAGCAGTTGCTCCTCTCGTGAAGAAACCCAAGGCTGGACCCAAACCAGAAACTGTGTGTTTTCATTGCAAGGGAACTGGACACTGGAAGCGGAATTGCCCCAAGTATTTGGCTGACAAGAAGGCGGCCAACAACAAACAAGGTATATATGATATACATGTTATTGATGTGTACCTTACCAACTCTCGTTGTAGTGCCTGGGTATTTGATACCGGTGCGGTTGCTCATATTTGCAACTCAAAACAGGAACTGCGGAATAGACGGAGGCTGGCAAAGGACGAAGTGACGATGCGCGTGGGAAATGGTTCCAAGGTTGATGTGATCGCCGTCGGCACGCTCGCTCTTCGATTACCGTCGGGATTAGTGATGAACCTAAATAAGTGTTATTTGGTGCCTGCGTTAAGCATGAACATTATATCTGGATCTTGTTTATTGCGAGACGGTTACTCATTTAAATCAGAGAATAATGGTTGTTCTATTTATATGAGTAATATCTTTTATGGTCATGCACCCGATGTGAGGGGTTTATTCTTATTGAATCTCGATAGTAATGATACACATGTTCATAACATTGATGCCAAAAGATGTAGAATTGATAATGATAATACCACTTTCTTGTGGCACTGCCGTTTAGGTCATATTGGCGTAAAACGCATGAGGAAGCTCCATGCTGATGGACTTTTGGAGTCACTTGATTTTGAATCACTTGACACATGTGAGCCATGCCTCATGGGCAAGATGACTAAAACTCCGTTCTCTGGAACAATGGAACGGGCAAGTGACTTATTGGAAATCATACATACTGATGTGTGCGGTCCGATGAGCATTGAGGCGCGCGGTGGTTATCGTTACTTTCTCACCTTCACTGATGACTTAAGTAGATATGGGTATATTTACTTAATGAAACACAAGTCTGAAACATTTGAAAAGTTCAAACAATTTCAGAGTGAAGTTGAGAATCATCGTAACAAGAAGATTAAATTCCTACGATCTGATCGAGGAGGAGAATATCTGAGTTATGAGTTTGGCAGTCACTTAAGACAGTGTGGAATTGTTTCACAATTGACACCGCCTGGAACACCACAGCGTAATGGTGTGTCCGAACGTCGTAATCGAACCTTATTAGATATGGTGCGATCTATGATGTCTCTTGCCGATTTGCCACTATCGTTTTGGGGTTATGCATTAGAGACAGCTGCATTCACTTTAAATAGGGCACCATCGAAATCCGTTGAGACGACGCCATATGAACTTTGGTTTGGCAAGAAGCCAAAGCTGTCGTTTCTTAAAGTTTGGGGATGTGATGCTTATGTCAAAAAGCTTCAGCCTGAAAAGCTGGAACCCAAAGCGGAGAAATGCGTCTTCATAGGATACCCAAAAGAGACAGTTGGGTATACCTTCTACCTCAGATCCGAAGGCAAAGTGTTTGTCGCTAAAAACGGAACATTTCTTGAGAAAGAGTTTCTCTCGAAAGAATTGAGTGGGAGGAAGATAGAACTTGATGAGGTTGTTGAACCTTTACTTCAACCTGAGAGTAGCGCAGCGCAGAAAGTTGTTTCTGTGGAGCCTACATTAGCTGAAGAGGAAGTTAATGATGATGATCATGAAGCTTTGGATCAAGTTGCTATCGAACCTCGTAGGTCGACAAGGACGCGTACTGCTCCTGAGTGGTACGGCAACCCTGTCTTAGAGGTCATGTTGTTAAACAACGATGAACCTACGAGCTATGGAGAAGCGATGATGGGTCCGGATTCCGAGAAGTGGTTAGAGGCCATGAAATCCGAGATGGGATCCATGTATGAAAACAAAGTATGGACTTTGGAAGTATTACCTGAAGGGCGTAAGGCCATTCAGAACAAATGGATCTTTAAGAGGAAGACGGACGCGGACGGTAATGTCACCGTCTATAAAGCTCGACTTGTGGCAAAGGGTTTTTCACAAGTTCAAGGAGTTGACTACGATGAGACCTTCTCACCCGTAGCGATGCTTAAGTCCGTCAGAATCATGTTAGCAATAGCTGCCTTTTTCGATTATGAAATTTGGCAGATGGATGTCAAAACAGCGTTCCTTAACGGTTACCTTAAGGAAGAGTTGTATATGATGCAACCAGAAGGTTTTGTCGATCCAGAGAATGCTGACAAAGTTTGCAAACTCCAGCGATCCATTTATGGACTGGTGCAAGCATCTCGGAGTTGGAATCTTCGTTTTGATGAGGTGATCAAAGCGTTCGAGTTTATACAAGTTTACGGAGAAGCTTGTATTTACAAGAAAGTGAGTGGGAGCTCTATAGCGTTTCTAATATTATATGTGGATGACATATTGCTGATTGGAAACAATATAGAAATGCTGGAAAGCGTAAAGGAATATTTGAACAAGAGTTTTTCAATGAAGGACCTAGGAGAAGCTGCTTTCATATTAGGCATCAAGATCTATAGAGATAGATCAAGACGCTTAATAGGACTTTCACAAAGCACATACCTTGATAAGATTTTGAAGAAGTTCAAAATGGATCAGTCCAAGAAGGGGTTCTTGCCTGTTTTGCAAGGTGTGAAGTTGAGTAAGACTCAATGCCCAGTGACTGCAGAAGATAGAGAAAAGATGAGTGTCATCCCCTATGCTTCGGCCATAGGCTCTATCATGTATGCAATGCTGTGCACAAGACCCGATGTCAGCCTTGCCATAAGTATGGTCGGAAGGTTTCAAAGTGATCCAGGAATGGAACACTGGACGGCGGTCAAGAATATCCTGAAGTACCTGAAAAGGACTAAGGACATGTTTCTCGTTTATGGAGGTGATCAAGAGCTCGTCGTAAAGGGTTACGTCGATGCAAGCTTTGACACTGATCCGGATGACTCTAAGTCGCAAACCGGATACGTATTTATTCTTAATGGGGGTGCGGTTAGCTGGTGCAGTTCCAAGCAAAGCGTGGTAGCAGATTCTACATGCGAAGCGGAGTACATCGCTGCCTCGGAGGCGGTGAAGGAAGGTGTCTGGATGAAGGAGTTCATGACAGATCTTGGAGTAGTGCCTAGTGCACTTAACCCAATGACTCTGTTTTGTGATAATACTGGTGCCATTGCTCTAGCCAAGGAACCAAGATTTCACAAGAGGACCAGACACATAAAGCGACGTTTCAATTCCATCCGCGATTACATCAAGGAGGACGACATAAATATTTGCAAAGTACACACGGATCTAAATGTTGCAGATCCGATGACTAAACCTCTTCCAAGGGCTAAACATGAACAACACCAGAACTGCATGGGTGTTCGATTCATTACAATGTAAATCACATAGTGATGTGAACTAGATTATTGACTCTAGTGCAAGTGGGAGACTGTTGGAAATATGCCCTAGAGGCAATAATAAATTAGTTATTATTATATTTCCTTGTTCATGATAATCGTTTATTATCCATGCTATAATTGTATTGATTGGAAACTCAAATACATGTGTGGATACATAGACAACACTGTGTCCCTAGTAAGCCTCTAGTTGACTAGCTCGTTGATCAAAGATGGTTAAGGTTTCCTAGCCATTGACATGAGATGTCATTTGATAATGGGATCACATCATTAGGAGAATGATGTGATGGACAAGACCCAAACTGTAAACGTAGCATTTGATCGTGTCAGTTTATTGCTATTGTTTTCTGCATGTCAAGTATCTGTTCCTTTGACCATGAGATCATGCAACTCACTGACACCGGAGGAATACCTTGTGTGTATCAAACGTCGCAACGTAACTGGGTGACTATAAAGGTGCTCTACAGGTATCTCCGAGGGTGTCTGTTGGGTTGGCATGGATCAAGACTGGGATTTGTTACTCCGTGTGACGGAGAGGTATCTCAGGGCCCACTCGGTAATACAACATCATAATGAGCCTTGCAAGCAATGTGACTAAAGTGTTAGCCACGAGATCTTGTATTACGGAACGAGTAAAGAGACTTGCCGGTAACGAGATTGAACTAGGTATAGTGATACCGACGATCGAATCTCGGGCAAGTAACATACCGAAGAACAAAGGGAACAGCATACGGGATTAACTGAATCCTTGACATAGAGGTTCGACCGATAAAGATCTTCGTAGAATATGTAGGAGCCAATATGGGCATCCAGGTCCCGCTATTGGTTATTGGCCGTAGAGGTGTCTCGGTCATGTCTACATAGTTCTCGAACCCGCAGGGTCTACACACTTAACGTTTGGTGACGATTAGTATAATTGAGTTATTATGTTGGTGACCGAAAGTTGTTCGGAGTCCCGGATAAGATCCCGGACATGACGAGGATCTCCGGAAGAGTCCGGAGGTAAAGATTGATATATGTGATAATAGTGTTTTGATCTCCGGAAGAGTTCCGAAGTTCACCGGAAGAGGTTCCGGATGTTTACCGAAGTGTTCGGGTGCAGCAACACTTTATATGAGCCAAAGGGATAAAGCCCACAAGGTATTGGGAAGTGCAAAAGTAGTTTTGCTGCCGCGTAAGCGGTACTACCGCTTGGTGAAGCGGTACTACCGCCGGAGCGGTACTACCGCTTGTGTGAAGCGGTACTACCGCCCAAGCGGTACTACCGCTTGTGTGAAGCGGTACTACCGCTTGTGCGCGGCTGTGCACGATTCGGCAGGGTCCGAATTGGACTCTTTTCCTGCGGGCCAAACCGACCTTGTGCGGGCAAAACCGACCCGGAGGAGGCTTTTACTCCAAGTTTAGACCCCAAGGCTCAACATATAAATAGAGGGGCAGGGCTAGCACACGGGAGACATCAGGATTTCCCAAGCCGTGTGCGGCAACCCTAACCCTCTAGTTCCTCCGTCATAATCTCCGTAGTGCTTGGCGAAGCCCTGCAGAGATTGTTCCTCACCACCATCACCACGCCGTCGTGCTGCTGGAACTCAACCACTACTTCACCATCGCTCGCTGGATCGAGGAGGTGAAGGCGTCATCAAGCCGTACGTGTGTTGAACGCGGAGGTGCCGTCCGTTCGGCACTAGATCGGAAGGATCGTGATTGGATCGCGGGACGCTCGGCGATTTGGATCGCGAAGACGTTCGACTACATCAACCGCGTTTATTAACGCTTCCGCTTAGCGATCTACAAGGGTATGTAGATTCACTCTCCCTCTCGTAGATGCTCATCACCATGGATAGATCTTATGTGTGCGTAGGAAAATTTTTGTTTCCCATGCAACGTTCCCCAACAATCGCTCCACCGGAGGGCAAAAGTGCTCCTGCCCAAGTTCCACCTCGAGACGGCGGCATTCCATCCCGAAAGTCCTCTCCTTATTTTTTCTAGGTAAAAAGACCTTAAGTACCAGAAGATGGGCACCGGAGGTGGGCTGGGCTGAGCACAACCCACCAGGGCGCGCATGGGGGGCCTGGCGCGCCCTGGTGTCTTGTGCTCACCAGGTGGCCCCCCTCCGGTAGTTATTTGCTCTAGTATTTTTCATATATTCCAAAATAATTCTCCGTGAAGTTTCAGCTTATTTGGAGATGTGCAGAATAGGTATCTCTGATATGCTTTTTCAGGTCCAGAATTCCAGCTGCCGGCATTCTCCCTCTTTGTGTAAACCTTTCATATTATGAGAGAAAAGCCATTAGAATTACTCCATAAAGCATTATTATGCATAAAACAGTATAAATAACAGTAGGAAATCATGATGCAAAATGGATGTATCAACTCCCGCAAGCTTAGACCTCGCTTGTCCTCAAGCGAAAGCCGATATCGAAAAACATGTCCACATGGTTTGAGAAAGAGGTGTCGATAAAAATAAAATACGGACAAGTTAGCATCATGCTTATTATCATAGCAGCAACAAACTTTATCATAGAACTTATTCATAAAACTTTTATTATATAACTTCATCATATAACTTCTCATGAACAAGTAACAATTCATCACAACATACAAGTATAAAGCATAAACCTTATTGAAAACCAACAAACTATGTTGTCAGTCAACTTTGCAACTACACTTCATCATATTTTCATGAAGGGTCTTGTGTCGGAGCCTTTTGGCAAGTCCACATACTCAACCATCATTTAATCATCGATGATTGCTAACACTCACAGCATACCCATGAGCAAAAAGTTTCAACCAGACACATAGAAAGATAGGGGCTTATAGTTTCGCCTCCCAACGTATTCACCTCAAGGGTGATGTCAACAATAATAACTCATGCTCATTGATATTCAACTGGATATATGTGCCTAGATCTTTCCTCACCACATGATGCTTGCAAAAAGAAAAAGTAAAATGGAACAAGGAAGAATACTTTGACTCTACATAAAAGTAAATACATAAAAGCAAAAGATAGCCCATTCGCAGAGGGAAGCGGAGGTTGTCATGCGCTTTTTGGTTTGTATGCCAAATCCCTTAATGCAAAAGAACGACACGTTATATTGCCCCCTATGATAGGAACCTTTATTATGCAGTCCGTCGCTTTTATTACTTTGCCATCATAAGTTCGTACAACGCTCAATTTTCTCTTACACTAATTGATCAAACACATTTAGAAGCAATTTTTCATTGCCTTAGTGCACCGATGACAACTTACTTGAAGGATCTTACGCAATCCATAGGTAGGTATGGTGGACTCTCAAAACATGAGTTTGGGTTTAGGGTTTTTGGATGCACAAGTAGTATCTCTACTTAGTGCGGAATTTTTGGCTAGCAAAGATATTGAGCAAGCACCACATGTTGAAGGATCTATGACAATATAACTTCTATGTGAATATGAACTAACATAAATCATTACGTTGTCTTCCTTGTCCAACGTCAACAATTTTGGCATATATTATTTAATGGGGGCTCACAATAATAAAAGATGTCCAAGATAGTGTATTTGCATGTGAATCTTCTCTTCCCTTATTAATTCTTTCATGAATTGCATCATTGACCAATGCTATGTTTGTCAATCTCCAATAAATTTTACCACTTATACTTTTTGTTATGTGATGTCATTACTTAGCATAAGATTAGCATATGATCTTTTTCATTTATTTTCCTTTTTATTTTGATTACAACAGAAAAGTAAAGAAGCAAAAGCTCAAACTAAACTTTATTATATAACTCTCACTCGATTACATAGATAGATAGATCACGAAACTAGCGCTCAAAAATAGATCATACTAAACTTTTATTCAACTAGATCACGAAAGAGCTAAGGATCGAACTAAAATAGGTAAAGGTAAATAAAAGTGATGGTGATACGATACCGGGGCATCTCCCCCAAGCTTGGCTCAAGCCAAGGGGAGTGCCCATACCTGTGTACGCAAGTCTCCTTTGGTGGTGTAGATGATGAAGGTGGTGGTGATGAAGTGTCGCACTTTAGCCTCAATAGGTACTCCAATTTATGGATGACACTCCTAAGGGTGATGATGCGCTCCTCTACCAAAATATTTTCATGAGTGAGAAATTTATTCTGAACACAAACCACTTCAAAAGCCCTAAAAGCTTCCATTTCCGTGGGGGTGAGATGATTGTAATAAGGTCAAAGGATATCTTCTTCTTCCTCCTCTTCTGTTGGCATGGATTGCCCTCCTTCCTGAGTTTGATCCCTCACAACTTCTTTGCCCCCGTCTTCATTGTTGGCTTCTTTTGGCTCCTGTCTCTTCAGCTCCATCTTCTTCAACCAAGCATCTTCTTCTACGTTATTGGAGGAGTTCGAAGACATGATGCCTGGATTGATAGATCTGATTGGAAAACAACACGAAACAAGAACAGAGGATTTTTCTACGATGCGGTGGTCAAAATAATCGGGGGTATATATAAAGATTTTTTTATCTTGGGAAGCAAGAATATGGAAGGAAAACGGAGTTGGGAAGGTGTCCGAGGTGGGCACAACCCACCAGGGCGTGCCAGGCAGGGCAGGCGCGCCCTGCTGTATCGTGCTCATCTCGGTTGCTTTCCTGTTTATTTCTTATCTATACTTATACTAATTATATACTCTCTAGAAATTCTCACGTTAATCAGAAATTAGGAACCGTTAATCTTGTGGGGCCGAGTTATTATGGTGTAGATCAATCGTGAAAATTCCCATGTTAAAAAAATCCATAATTTAGGAACCGTTAATCTTGTGGGCCGAGTTATTACAGTGTAGATCAATCGTGAAAATTCCCATGTTAAAAAATCCATATTATTTATGTTACTCTTGCGCCAAAAAAAAAAAAGAATTAACTAACTAAAACCGCACCAAAATCTGACCCAATCTCTCAAGTATCCCTTTTTTTCTTTGCTCAATCTCGCATGTCTCTCTCACGTACGTCCTATACCTGACCCAAACCCTCACGTCTCACATATCCTTTTATTTCCTGGCTCAACCTATGTATATATCTCTCAGGTCTCTCCCTTCTGTTTTTTCCGTGGCTCTCTCCTCCATAAATCTCACGTATCTCCAGAAAAAAAATATCTCAGGTATCTCACTCACGTTAAAAAAATCCCTATTATTTATGTTACTCTTGCGCAAAAAAAAGAATTAACCAACTTAAACCGCACCTAAATCTGACCCAATCTCTCAGGAATCTTTTTTTCTTTGCTCAATCTCGCATGTCTCTCTCACGTACGTCCTATACCTGACCCAAACCCTCACGTCTCACATATCCTTTTATTTCCTGGCTCAACCTGTGTATATATCTCTCAGGTCTCTCCCTTTTGTTTTTCCCGTGGCTCTCTCCTCCATAAATCTCACGTATCTCCAGAAAATAAAATATCTCACCTATCTCACTCACGTCTCTCTAACCATTGATTTGATGGGCCCAAGTTATTATATCGAAGATTTGTATAAAACTCTGGACCACACAACAAGAATGTACGTACTATGTAGGTCTTAAAAAAACTGAGAGCGCATACAAGATTTTTGAACGTACAAAAAACAGCTTGCGTCCATGTATTCCTCCCAAAATAATCTGCAGGAATATACAAACTGAAAAAGGAAAGAAACTAACTTGAAGTGTCTCTTCTCTTTTAAACGGGCATGCCTTGCTTATCCCCTGAAAACATGCAAGGCAGAAAGCCTCCTTTCTGATCGTTCAAGTCTCATTGCAGCTGATCACCATCACATTGTCCATAGAAACCATCTCTTCTTCTCCATGATCTTTCCGTGTCGTGCAGATTGTGTGCTACGCCAATGGCGGCCACCCATGTTTTGTCCGGCTCCAACCGAAAAATCAAACGTGCATACATATATCCACTGGTGCGCTGCCTAGACTCTTCGTACTCGGCAGCGACACCAGAGGCTCGCCGCCAGTCATGCCAACCCGACCTCACAGCTTCCAAGCTAATGGCTGCTTACCGCTGGCCTGCTCCATTAGATGACAAACTGCTCAAGATTGAGGCAGCTCCACAATAAATGGAATATATTGGATGAGAGCACACAAGAAGGTTTGAAATAAAAAGCAAGTTGCAGGTTCACTTTATATACTCCACCTCATTTTGAATACTTCGTTCTCTTGCCATTTTAGCATGAGCTACCGGATCGGATGTGATGCTTTGTATGAGAACAAGACTGATATGATTTGGCTTTGCTGCATGGGATTCATAGGATAAAAGCACAAAAGTGGACTTTCGAATGAAAAATAAGTTGTAAGTTCCCTGCATCTACTCTACTTTCTTTTGGCTACTTCATTCTCTTCTTTCAATATTTGCATGGGCTACTGGATGTGATGCTTTGTATGAGAACAAGACTGATATGATTTTGTTTTGCTACATGGGATTTGATTATGGGAGTTATAGCCATGTCTAGACCACATAAAATAGATCTAGATATGATTGTTGCTTCCTTATATTTATGTGAGTCTGGAAATTTCTAAACCTTATCAATACCATTATATTATGTTGTTAAGTAGGTCGTCAGATACGTTTTGGTTAGCTATTTTGATTACGATTGCCCACACATGTTTAATTAGGTTTGCAAGATACTTTCGTATATATATATATAGTAATACTATTCATCACCCTATATATATATATATATCAAGAATGATATGTGTTTTTTTTGAAAAGAAGGAACGGAGCCCCGGCCTCTGCATCAATTGATGCATGCAGTCATATTATTAAAAAGGTACGGAAACAAAGTCTTAGAACCATCAAAGCTCACAATCCGAGCAGTAAAAAGAACAAAAGTCGCAAATAAAAACTGTCACATCCGGCAAAACTAAAAGCAGGCTAAGATGCCTATACACCTGGCCTATTATTAGCTCGCCATCCAAATCGGCTGAAAATAGCCCGTGCGACCGTCTCCCACCGGTTGCACCCAATACCCATAAACACCGGTTGCACCCAATACCCATAAGAATGATATGTGTGCCTTAGTTTTACTTTGATACGCCTTTATTTTGTCAATACTCCACTACTCAGGATATGAGATCATCATCTTTGCGATTATTTCTCTTTAGGTGTTGCAAGGTATTAGTGAGCTTCTAGATGGAAGGTTGTAGAACCTCACTAATACCCCGCAACAATAGTTTGCAACAATCTATATATTTAGCTAATACTTTGCTACTTGGATATAAGAGCACGCCCATTAAGAGAATTTTTGTTTTCCAGTTTTGCAAGGTATTGGTGATGTTACTGTGCATTGCACCAGAGCACGATGTGAGATCGGCCATTCATAGGTGTTTAAAGTGCTATGTTTTGGTTGGTAAATTATTCTTATGGGGACATATGATTAACTTTATTTGATTTTCTTTTCAGGCCGGTGAAATAGCTGGACTGAAAAACCAGTTTGCATGTATGGCTATTCTTATCGCAACACACATCTTCCTCTATGAAAGATATTATTCTAACTATAATTTATGTATTCTTATAATTTTTTGTT
The DNA here is from genome assembly GCA_039707655.1 of Elymus sibiricus. Taxonomy (NCBI): domain Eukaryota; kingdom Viridiplantae; phylum Streptophyta; class Magnoliopsida; order Poales; family Poaceae; genus Elymus; species Elymus sibiricus. The sequence continues at coordinate 187,376,832 of CM077675.1, read as the reverse complement.
GGACACTTCAGCTCAGTTAGTAACGTTTTACTTCAAAACATATTCACTGTTGCACTAATCATTAATATTTGGATAGAATTACATTAGCGAATCAATATTTTCCATGTAATAAAAAATAAGGTTGTTTTAACAAATTTTTTTGCTGAGTTATTTGGGCATAAATGGCCAAAATAAATAAATTTGTGATACTGACATTTTCCACCACATCTCTTTGAATAACCCTTGGTAAATTATGTAATGATGTTTTGCGTCAGTACACAGAACCATATACGCCATGTATTTTACTTTGATGTATTTTCTCTTATAGTTGGTCTTAACAAAAAAAAATTGCAGTCATTATAGACTTTCCAAACTAGATTATACAATTTGATAACCAGATATCTCGAAAAAGTAAGATTTAGTGTGCGAGTAACTTTGAGGTTCAAGTCTAAAAATATTTTTAAAATAGCTTTCTATTATAGATATTATTCGCGTCTGTCATAGAGTAAGCGGTGTCACGAGACTGCTTTACCATAAAATCTTATTCTTTATAAAATTGACCTATACTCCTTTGAATAATTTTAGTTCACCCAAACAAATATTTGTTCTTTAGCATTTTGTCATCTATTTTAGTTCACCCAAGTAAAGTCCCATGCGTTTGTTAGGTACTCACTTGGTTTTTAATACATATACAAAATCCCTTTTGTTGTGAATTTCATGATACAATTTTTGGGAGATGGAGCCACATTTTATTTGTTAAACCGAATGTCAAAAGTCATGTGCCTCCGTTATGCAGCCCGAGTGATTATGTGAGATAGGCAATTTACAAGAAGTAATAACTAATATATGTGTCAAAATACTGACAATAGACAATGGAGAATGTAGTTTTCAACTTATATTGTTAGTTACGGATGATCGATAGATCACTATATAGAATAAACAAAGTACTAATTGATGAAAGTTCGAGACCAGATAGTTCGTCCGCTCGGAAAAGGTAAATATATGAATTGATTGCTAAAAGTCAATTAAATAGGAAAGTGATATTAGTTCAATGCATCGACTGCAAATGGTCAACAAGAATTGAAAATTCAAATTAGTTCCGGCTGTCTAAAACACGTTACAAGTAGTGCACATATTAAGTATTATATCTTACATTAACTAAACTAGCCCGTGCGAATGCACAAGTTGGCGACTAGTTTTCCTAATTTTTGTAAAATTCCAAAACTAACAAAAAATATTTTTGCGAATTTTTTGGAGTCCGTTTACTTACCGTATCACGTACCTCCTCTTTTTTAGGATTCTGGAGTGTTTCGGAAGGTTTCCTTTATGTGTTCCTCCGGTGTCATGGTTTGGATAACATTGCTTTCAACATTAATAGGCGTACCTGAGATATAGTGTTTAATTCTTTGTGCATTGACCACCTTCGGGTTAGTACCTTCGACATTATTAATCTTGATAGCTCCAGAACGATAAACCTCTTCGATAATATATGGTCCTTCCCATTTGGAAAGAAGCTTTCCTGCAAAAAATCTAAAATGAGAGTTGTACAAAAGAACATATTCTCCAACTTTGAATTCCCGCTTTTGAATTCTTTTGTCATGCCATCTTTTAACTTTTTCTTTGAATAGTTTGGCATTTTCATAAGCTTGGGTTCTCCATTCATCTAGTGAGCTAATATCAAATAACCTCTTTTCACCGGCAAGTTTGAAATCATAATTAAGTTCTTTAATTGCCGAAAATGCTTTATGTTCTAACACTAGAGGAAAATGACAAGATTTTCCATATACCATTTTGTATGGAGACATACCCATAGGATTTTTATAAGCTGTTCTATAGGCCCAAAGTGCATCATCTAGTTTCTTAGACCAGATTGCAATACCTTGTGAGCAGTTCTATCTCCCGCATGATGTCCTCCATAGGCTTTGGAATGACATTTTAGTAACATAATCAACACCAACCAAAATATGAGTATACCAATTAGAGAAAGGAAAAGGTCCCATATAGTCAAAACCCCAAACATCAAATGGTTCAACAACAAGTGAATAATTCATAGGCATTTCCTGACGCTTACCAATATTACCTATTCTTTGACATTCATCACAAGACCAGACAAACTTACGGGCATCCTTGAAGAGAGTAGGCCAATAAAAACCAGATTGCAATACCTTGTGAGCAGTTCTATCTCCCGCATGATGTCCTCCATAGGCTTCGGAATGACATTTCCATAGGATTTGTTCATGTTCATGCTCAGGTACACAACGTCTAATAATACCATCTACCCCTTCTTTATAAAGATGTGGGTCATCCCAAAAGTAATGTCTTAAATGGTAGAAGAATTTTTTCTTTTGTTGGTATGTGAAACTAGGTGGTATATATTTAGCAACAATGTAGTTAGCATAATCAGCATACCAAGGAGTGTTTTGAGAAATATTTATTGCAGCTAACTGTTCATTAGGAAAACTATCATCAATAGGTAGTGGGTCATCAAGAATATTTTCTAACCTAGACAAGTTATCAGCTACGGGGTTCTCAGCTCCTTTCTTATCAGTGATATGTAAATCAAATTCTTGAAGCAAGAGAACCCACCTAATGAGTCCAGGTTTAGTATCTTTCTTTTCCATAAGATATTTTATAGCAGCATGATCGGTGTGAACAATAACTTTGGAATCAACAATGTAAGATCTAAATTTATCACAAGCGAACACAACTGCTAAAAATTCTTTTTCAGTAGTAGCATAGTTTCTTTGGGCACTGTCTATAGTTTTGCTAGCATAATGGATAACATTTAACTTCTTATCAACTCTTTGTCCTAGAACAGTGCCAACAGAATAATCACTAGCATCACACATAATTTCAAAAGGCAAGTTCCAATTAGGTGGTTGAGCAATAGGTGCAGAAGTTAAGGCTTTCTTTAGTGTTTCAAAGGCTTCTACACAATCATCATAAAAAACAAATGGAATATCCTTTTGTAAAATATTAGTAAGAGGCCTAGAAATTTTAGAGAAGTCTTTAATAAACCTCCTATAGAAACCAGCAGGAACAAGGAAACTCCGAATACCTTTAATATCTTTAGGACATGGCATTTTCTCAATTGCATCAACTTTAGCTTTATCCACCTCAATGCCTCGTTCAGATATTTTATGCCCCAAGGCAATACCTTCATTAACCATAAAGTGGCACTTCTCCCAATTCAAGACGAGATTAGTTTATTCACATCTCTGCAAAACTTGATCAAGGTTGCTTAAGCAATCATCAAAAGAAGTTCCGTAAACGGAAAAAACATCCATGAAAACCTCCACAATCTTTTCACAAAAATCAGAGAATATAGCAGCCATACATCTTTGAAAGGTAGCAGGTGCATTGCATAAACCAAAATTCATACGTCTATAAGCATAGGTTCCAAAAGGACAAGTAAAGGTGGTTTTCTCTTGATCAGATTGTGATACGGGTATTTGAGAGAAACCAGAATATCCATCCAGAAAACAAAAGTGTGTGTGCTTAGATAATCTTTCTAGCATTTGATCAATGAAAGGCAGAGGGTAATGATCTTTTCTAGTAGCTTTGCTTAATTTTCTAAAATCAATTACCATTCTATAGCCAGTGACAATTCTTTGTGGGATAAGTTCATTCTTATCATTAGGAACAACAGTAATACCTCCCTTCTTAGGGACACAATGAACGGGACTTACCCATCTACTATAAGCTATGGGATACATTATACCTGCTTCAAGAAGCTTTAATATTTCAGTTTGTACCACTTCTTTCATCTTAGGATTCAATCGCCGTTGGTGATCAACAACGGGTTTAGCATCAGGTTCCATATTAATCTTGTGCTGACATAGAGTAGGACTAATGCCCTTAAGATCATCAAGACTATATCCAATAGCATCCCGGTGCTTCCTAAGAATTTTTAATAATCTTTCTTCTTCAAGTTCTGAAAGGTTAGCACTAATAATAACATGATATATCTTTTTCTCATCAAGATAAGCATACTTCAAAGTGTCAGGCAATTGTTTTAATTCAAACACAGGATCACCTTTAGGTGGAGGAGAACCTCCTAGAGTTTCAATAGGCAAATTTTGTTTTAGGAGAGGTTGTTGTTCAAAGAAATTTTTATCTATTTCATTTCTTTCATGCAAGTGCATATCATTTCCATGGTCTAGCAAATATTGTTCTAGTGGATCAGTAGGAGGAACGGCAATAGAAGCAAGACCAATTATTTCATCCTTAATAGATAATTCTTTATTACGTGGTTGTCTACTAAACTTGGAAAAGTTAAACTCATGAGACACATCACCAAAACTAACACCGACAATTTGTTTTTGACAATCTATCTTAGCATTAACGGTGTTCAAGAAAGGTCTACCAAAGATAATGGAAAAAAAGTCATCTTGTGGGGGACCAAGAACTACAAAATTAGTAGGATATTTTATTTTCCCAAACAAGACTTCAACATCTCTAACAATCCCAAGTGGTGTGATGATGTCTCTATTAGCAAGTTTAATAGTAACATCAATGTCTTCTATTTCAGCAGGTGCTATATCATTCATAATTTCTTGGTATAAGGTAAAAGGAATAGCACTCACACGAGCACCCATATCACATAAACCATGATAGAAACGATCTCCTATTTTAACTGAGACAACATGCGTGCCAACTATGGGTCTATCTTTATCTTTTTCATCGGGTTTGGCAATTCTAGCAGATTCATCACAGAACTAAATAACATGCCCAACAATATTTTCTACCAAGAGATCTTTAACCATAGCAACACTAGGTTCTACTTTAATTTGTTCAGAGAGCTTAGGTGCTTTAATATTACTTTTGCGAACCACAGTTGATACCTTAGCATGTTGCTTTATCCTAACAGGGAAAGGTGGTTTTTCAATATAAGCAGTAGGCACAACTGGATCAACATTGTAAATGATGGTTTCATCTTTAGCTATGACCGGTTCTTTAACTTCTTCTTTAATAGGGGGATGATATTTAAACCACTTCTCCTTAGGGAGATCAACATGAGTAGCAAATGATTCACAGAAAGAGGCTACTATCTCAGAGTCAAGTCCATATTTAGTGCTAAACTTGTGAAAAGCATCCGTATTCATAAAAGATTTAACACAATCAAACTTAAGCTTAATACCTGAATCATCCGTATGCATAGGATAAAACTTTTGGTGGGATTCTAATTGCAATCGATTCCAGTTCCATGATCCAATATCATCACATAGCCTATACCATGTAAATGCTTTTCCCTTCAAAGATAAAGGGAAAACCTTCTTCTTAACTTCATCTCCGGGTAAACCTGCAAGCTTAACTATTCCACAAATCTCATCCACATGTATTAGATGCATATCGGGATGTTCAGTTTCGTCTCCTGCATAAGGTTTAGCTAGCAGTTGTTCTACCATACCCGAAGGAATTTCATAACCAATATTTTCAGTAGGTGCAGTAGGTTGAGGGGCAACTAATTGTGGTTCCGGTCGAGGTGAAGATACCCCGAACAAACCCCTCAAAGGATTGTTTTCCATAGTAACGAGTGGCAATAAATTTCAGAACGTAGTATAAGTTTTTCCATACCGATTTCCACTTACCAAGAGCGCTTCACTCCCCGGCAACGGCGCCAGAAAAGAGTCTTGACGACCCACAAGTATAGGGGGTCAATCGTAGTCCTTTCGATAAGTAAGAGTGTCGAACCCAACGAGGAGCAGAAGGAAATGACAAGCGGTTTTCAGCAAGGTAATTTCTGCAAGCACTGAAATAGTAGGTAACGGATAGTTTGATAGCAAGATAATTGGTAACGAGCTAGTAATGGTAGCGGTAAATAAAGTGCAGCAAGGTAGCCCAATCCTATTGTGGCAAAGGACAGGCCAGAACAGTCTCTTATAATAAGCAAAGTGTTCTTGAGGGTACACGGGAATTTCATCTAGTCACTTTTATCATGTTGGTTTGATTTGCGTTCGCTACTTTGATAATTTGATATGTGGGTGGACCGGTGCTTGGGTGCTGTTCTTACTTGAACAAACCTCCCACTTATGATTAACCCCCTCGCAAGCATCCGCAACTACGAGAAAAGTATTAAGATAAAATCTAACCATAGCATTAAACGTTTGGATCCAAATCAGCCCCTTACGAAGTAGCACATAAGCTAGGGTTTAAGCTTCTGTCACTCTAGCAATCCATCATCTAATAACTACTCCACAATGCATTCCCTTAGGCCCAAAGATGGTCAAGTGTCATGTAGTCGACGTTCACATGACACCACTAAGGGAATCACAACATACATATAATCAAAATATCGAACACATATCAAATTCACATGATTACTTGCAACATGCCTTCTCCCGTGACCTCAAGAACAAAGGTAACTACTCACAAATATAATCATGCTCAAGATCAAAGGGGTATTGAATAGCATAATGGATCTAAACATATAATCTTCCACCAAATAAACCATATAGTAATCAACTACAAGATGTAATCAACACTACTAGTCACCCACAGGTACCAATCTGAGGTTCCGGTACAAAGATTGAACACAAGAGATGAACTAGGGTTTGAGAGGTGATGGTGCTGTTGAAGATGTTGATGAAGATTGGCCTCCCAAAGATGAGAGGGTTGTTGGTGATGACGATGGCTTCGATTTCCCCCTCCGGGAGGGAAGTTTCCTCGTCGGAATCGCTCCGCCGGAGGGCAAAAGTGCTCCTGCCCAAGTTCCGCCTCGAGACGGCGGCGTTCCGTCCCGAAAGTCCTCTCCTTATTTTTTTCTAGGACAAAATACCTTAAGTACCAGAAGATGGGCACCGGAGGTGGGCTGGGCTGAGCACAACCCACCAGGGCGCGCGTGGGGGGCCTGGCGCGCCCTGGTGTCTTGTGCTCACCAGGTGGCCCCCCTCCGGTAGTTATTTGCTCTAGTATTTTTCATATATTCCAAAATAATTCTCCATGAAGTTTCATCTTATTTGGAGATGTGCAAAATAGGTATCTCTGATATGCTTTTTCAGGTCCAGAATTCCAGCTGTCGGCATTCTCCCTCTTTGTGTAAACCTTGCATATTATGAGAGAAAAGGCATTAGAATTACTCCATAAAGCATTATTATGCATAAAAACACTATAAATAACAGTAGGAAATCATGATGCAAAATGGATGTATCAACTCCCCCAAGCTTAGACCTCGCTTATCCTCAAGCGAAAGCCGATATTGAAAAAATGTCCACATGGTTTGAGAAAGAGGTGTCGATAAAAACAAAATACGGACATAGTAGCATCATGCTTATTATCATAGCAACAACAAACTTTATCATAGAACTTATTCATATAACTTTTATTATATAACTTCATGATATAACTTCTCATGAACAAGTAACAATTAATCAGAACATACAAGTATAAAGCATAAACCTTATTGAAAACCAACAAACTATGTTCTCAATCAACTTTGCAACTACAATTCATCATATTTTCAGGAAGGGTCTCATGTCTAAGCCTTTTGGCAAGTCCACATACTCAACCATCATTTAATCTTCTATGATTGCTAATACTCATAGCATAACCATGAGCAAAAAGTTTCAACCAGACACATAGAAAGATAGGGGCTTATAGTTTCACCTCCCAACGTATTCGCCTCAAGGGTGATGTCACCAACAATAACTCATGCTCACTCATATTCAACTGGATATATGCGCTTAGATCTTTCCTCACCATATGATGTTTGCAAAAATAAAATTAAAAAGGAATAGGGAAGAATAGTTTGACTCTTACATAAAAGTAAATACATAAAAGTAAAAGATAGGGCTTCACAGAGGGAAGCAGAGGTTGTCATGCGCTTTTTGGTTTGTATGCCAAATCCCTTAATGCAAAAGGACGTCACGTTATATTGTCCCTTATGATAGCAACCTTTATTATGCAGTCCGTCGCTTTTATTACTTTGCCATCATAAGTTCGTACAACGCTCAATTTTCTCTTACACTAATTGACCAAACACATTTAGAAGCAATTTTTTATTGCCTTAGTGCACTGATGACAACTTACTTGAAGGATCTTACTCAATCCATAGGTAGGTATGGTGGACTCTAAAAACATGAGTTTGGGTTTAGGGTTTTTGGATGCACAAGTAGTATCTCTACTTAGTGCGGAATTTTTGGCTAGCAAAGATATTGAGCAAGCACCACATGTCGAAGGATCTATGACAATATAACTTCTATGTGAATATGAACTAACATAAATCATTACGTCGTCTTCCTTGTCCAACGTCAACAATTTTGGCATATAATATTTAATGGGGGCTCACAATCATAAAAGATGTGCAAGATAGTGTAGTTGCATGTGAATCTTCTCTTCCCTTATTAATTCTTACATGAATTGCATCATTGACCAATGCTATGTTTGTCAATCTCCAATAAATTTTACCACTTATACTTTTCCTTATGTGATGTCATTACTTAGCATAAGATTAGCATATGATCCTTTTCATTTATTTTCCATCTTATTTTGATTACAACAGAAAAGTAAAGAAGCAAAAGCTCAAACTAAACTTTATTATATAACTTTCACTCGATTACATAGATAGATAGATCACGAAACTAGCACTCGAAAAAAGATCATACTAAACTTTTCTCCAACTAGATCACGAAGAGCTAAGGATCGAACTAAAATAGGTAAAAGTAAATAAAAGTGATGGTGATACGATACCGGGGCATCTCCCCCAAGCTTGGCTCAAGCCAAGGGGAGTGCCCATACCCGTGTACTCAAGTCTCCTTTGGTGGTGTAGATGATGAAGGTGGTGGTGATGAAGTGTCGCACTTTAGCCTCAATAGGTACTCCAATTTATGGATGACACTCCGAAGGGTGATGATGCGCTCCTCTAGCAAAATATTTTCACGAGTTAGAAATTTATTCTGAACACAAACCACTTCAAAAGCCCTAAAAGCTTCAATTTCCGTGGGGGTGAGTTGATTGTAATTTCCGTGGGGGTGAGATAATTTACGTGGCACTCAAACGTCGCCGGTGCGGGTGCTCCGGCGGTCCTCGAGCTCTGGGTGATGGTTGGGGTGATGAAGATGTGGACGGCGCGTCTCCTGGTGGCCTCAGATGGCGGTGGGGTGGGCTAGGACGCCGTCAGCGAGCAACGGCAGGCGGCGGCAGTGCTCGGCTCCGGCGAGCGATTGCGAGGGAGAGAGACGCTCGGGGTTGGGGTTTTTGGGCAGAACGGGGTGCGGGGGAGGTACGGGTTTTATAGAGGGGGTTCCGAACGGAAGGGAATCGCAACGGAGGCGTGTTTCCGGCGATGCTCCGGCATTGGGATGGAATGTAAGGTGGAGAAGGAAGGTGACCGAGGTGGAGGGGATTCGGTCGGCGGGTCCCATGCGTCAGGGATAGAGGGAGGGAAAACAAAGGGACCGGCCACCGATCCGAAGGGATTCGGTGCGCGCGAGGTGGGTCTGGGCCGCGCTGGCTTAGTTGGGACGGGGCTAAGGATTCGGCCTTTTGTTTTAAAATAAACATTTTTGTTTTGTTTTAAAACAGAAACAAAAACTTAAATAAAAGAAAAACCATATAACTTTTATATAGACATATTATATACTAAAATGACCAGAAAAAGATTTCCTACCACTTGAACATATTTTCAAGGACAAACAAAAATCTCACAAAATCAAATAATTCAAACTGTGTTGCTGTTGCAATTAAAAAGCAATAAAAATATTTTAAAAATACCAAAATGATTTCAAATTCATTTTTCTTCATTTTTATATTGAAGGAAATCATGTTACCCTATTTTCCATGTATGTTATTTTTGGGGAAAAATAAATTTTGAAAACCACTTCAAGAATGGCTTTGAATTTGAAGTTCAAATCTTTTCCAAATAGTTTTCTGATTTTTTTATAAATTCAAATATAATTCAAACTTGCCCCTGGTTTGGAGTGTCATATTGCTCCTCTCAAGATTTTGAATTTGGGCAAGGGGATTTTAATTCATTCAACCTTTAAAATAAAATTAGAACCCATTATGGAATGAATCCCAAATAGAAAGTTTTTTAGTAGTTTTTAAATCCAAAATTTCAAATCCTTTATTTGAAAAAGTCATGTCATCTTCTCTCACTGATTTGAATTGGAAGAATTTGAATTCAAAAGCAAGGGGAAAGTCATGTTATTCCCTCTCATTCAAAAGTTTCAAAAAGTTTCAAATTTCACTCCATTTCAATCACTCAATAAAACAATCAATCATTCAATCAATTAACATAATATTCCAAAGTTTGGGATGTTACAAACCTAGCACACTTAAAATGAATCTCGTCCTCGAGATTCGAAGAGGCTAGAAAGAACAGGTTAGGGTTTGGGGGTATTCTAGCAATTCCATTGACCTAAAAAGTGTAGGTGCTACCACACTTAAAATGAGAGTTACTGGTCCCTCAAAATCATGACAATCCTCTAGGCTCTTGGCATTTGTCTTGTCACATTCCTTACAATAGCTCCTTCGGTGATGCTCTTCCATTATAGTCATAACGTTTCATTCAAAATCTTGTGTTCTCGTATCAAAGTATATTTCTTTCGATACTGGGTCTTCTTAACTGACAGGCCTCGTGACCATTCTTAATAACTTATCGATGATCTCATGGTGGCCTACCATTTGTGGTTATCCTGCAGTGATATGGGTCTTGGCTTCATTCTCACCGTAAAATTCCTACGTTTGGCAACAGCTGCCGTGTACACGGGGTCATCATCATACCATTCTAAGGCTTAAACAAAAGCTTCAAAGAGCGTCGTCTCTTTACTATGGGTAAGTCACTCAGATTTACTATTCCGAATAGCAAGAGAATGATAAGAGTTGTATAAGGTTTAGTGAATCACATATTCTAACACTTGGGCTTCCTCACAAGCATTACAAAATTTCTCTTGTCCACGAATGAAGTTCTGATAAATCCATTGATTCTGCAAGCTGAACAAACGATCTATCGTTTCTTTACAACTCTCAGGTTTACGTATGCTCCTAAGAAAAACGTCTGATGATCAGTCATAACTTCTTCCAAGTACCTTCCTTCATAATGGTAGGGCTTGATCCTTAAATCCTGAGGTTAGTGGCTTGTAGATCCACTTCAATACCTGTCTAAATTTAACTCACCCTTTGGGTTACTAGCATTTCATATTCCAACATTACCTTCAATTCATTCCATCATACCCTTGGGTAATCAAAATAAATCACAAACTATTTCTTGTCTAGTTTGCACTCTATGGAATTCATTTTCCTTTCCATTGGTCTATTTACCAATAAGGTATTGGTTCATCATACTCATTCCTTCATTTAATCCTTATTCTATTCTCAAAACTTCAACTTCAAAAGTACTTTATTACAATTTCTGTCATCCACATAGTTTGTTATGGTCCAGCATTACCTTCACTTGTGTCCAGACTCCTTGGCATGAATAGTACATTCTTTTTCCTTGGGTCTTGTGGTTTTACCGGTTACTACCACACTTAAAATGAAATGTACTTATGCATGCACATACCATATTTTCTCATATCCTCGAAAATGGTCAGAGATTTTTGTTTATAGAGTATCAATGCGTACAATTTAAGATAGGAAAACATGACACAATAAATTCTACTGATTCATGAAGTTATTACAATCTCTGAGACTTCCGTTACATACTTCAACTCCATAACCTCAAGAAAAACAAGAGTACTTCCTATTACATTTATTACTTCCAAAATTGAAAACTCAAACTACTCATGTTTAGCCTTCTTCTCTGGGCAGGTATAGGAGTAGTGTCCTGTCTTGTTGCACCGATGACAAGTGATGTGGCCCAGATCCTTCCGTGTAGAAAACCACGGAGTCCTTTTCCTCTTCTTGGGTTGGGCTCCTTTCCTGATGCTTGGCTTATACTTCTTACAATAGCAATGAGGCCTCTCCAAGCTACAATGCAAACATCTGATGCCTCCACTTACTTGGCCTTTCTTCTTGTCCAAGTTGATCATCCCTTCTATCTCCTAAGGATCATATTGCACTTCTTCTGTCGGGAAGTCTCCCAGATACTCATTCGGGCAATTCTGGGAGATATGTCCTTCTTCTTCACATGAATAACATGACTTGGTATCTCTGAGTGGGTCTGGCATATCCTCCATCATCATGGATTCTTCTGAATTTTTCCTGAGGGCTTCTTTCATTGCTTCTTTTTGCTGCTTCATGACTTCTTGTACATTGGTGTAGAGTTGGCATTATACCGGAAAATGAGTGCTTCCTTCACACAAGAAACATGTCACCTACCCAGTTGGGCATTCCTTAGGTAGGTGATTTTCTTCACAATGAGGGAATCCTTCCTTGTGTTCTTCATGGGTGTGTCCTATCTATCCACATATCTTGCATGCACAAATCTTCTACTCATCATTGCCATGGGGCTTTTGGGTGTTGGTGACAACATGAGATTTTTGCAGAGTCATCTTGAATTCTTCCCAAGTGATTGCTCCTTGCCTCTCATGGATAGCTTCATGCATCTTCCACCAAGTTGCGGCACCTTCTGCAAAGTAAAGAAGGGCATACTAGACCATCTCTTTCCTTGCAACATAGTTATTCCTCAGGTGATCATCCATGTTCTGAATCCATTGTTCCGTTCCATGTGGGTCATCGACCCAGAAAACATGAGTCCATCTTCATTCATCATCTATTGGGTCCAAGGTTTTGGGGATGAGATGGGTAAGAGAGAGAGAGGGAAAGGATACAAACAACTCAAAGCACAAGAAGCATCAAAACTCAAGTCCACTCATTCACAAAGTTCAATCAACACTATAGTATCGCTACCCGCATAAGGTTGGTTTGGTCGATCACTTAAATCACAAAAATGTTCATCTTTATTTCTCTCATGGTGGGGCCACTACTAAGCTAGCTTCTTCCATGTCTTCATCGTCAGTGGGCTTCTTCTGGTCATGCTTGATCTTCTCAAGTTCTTCGGCAAGATTATCCCTGTTGATGCGGAGTTTCCTATGGTGTCCCTGTAGTTCCAAGAGTTGGTTCTTGAGCTTCTGGATTTCAACATCACCGGCATGTGTCATGGCCTGGCTGTTCTTTAATTCTTGACGAAGCTTCTGAATCTCAGGATCGTGCCTCTTCAGATTGACTACCTTTAGCTTCTTGGTCTTGAGGTCCTCACGAAGTGTTTCCTACTCAAATAAGGCTGCCAGAAGGTCCATTTGAAGGTTCTTGATGTAACGCTCCAGCTCTTGATTATACACCAGTAGAGGTGAACACTTCCTCTTCTGTTCATCTGTCAGGCTGATGTATGCTCCATCAGCCTTCTACCATCCAAGCCTTCCAGAGTAGTGGGTGCCTAACTCAGCACGATGATGATAGCTCAAGCGTGCGATAGCATCATGGACGACAGTATTCATGCCCATATCACAATCATGGTTCAATGTGCCATAGTTGATGTCTTCAGTCTTGGGGTCTTCTTTACGTCCAAGAACTTTAGTTTTGATGCCCCAAAATCCAGACTTCCTCTTAGTCACCTTGATCTCATGTATAGGCAGCTTCATCATCTGGACTAGCTCCATGAGGAATGGACCTCCGAGAACACTTCGTAGTGCTCTCTTTCGTTCAGAATGTAGCTCTCCATCTATAGTTTGAAATAAGGAAGGTTCGGTAAAAGAATTAAGAAGTTACGAGTGTACTGAAAACAAAAGTTATTCCTATCAAGGTCTTCCTATTTTTAAGCCATTTCCTAGGGTCACGTCCTACAGTCAACATGTGCTCTGATACCATTTCTATAGCGACCCGACTCAAAACAAGTCAAGTCTCTATGTGTCTGTGCCATCCCTGGATCAGTATGCTGGCACACACAGTACATCAATGTATATATCAAAGTGCAATCACATGCAAATAATGTAAAACTGATATATATACCTCTTAAATCTCAGCGGAAACAGTCAACGGGAGTGGAGTCCCAATAAAAACCAACGGCAGGTTAAGTGCAGACCGTAACCCTAAATCGTACTCTTACTCGGCGTAGAATAGTATCCGCAACATAAAACGTTGCAGCCGTGTAGGTTAGCATATTGAATATGCCGGCAAGTCACCAAATGAGAGGTAAAAATTCATCTATACTATATGCATATAAGGCAGGTGGGGTTGTAAGTTAAAGTTTTTGCATAAAGCTGATTTTTCCTACAACAAAGAGGTCAAGGAAAAAATTGTTACTACAAAGTTGGTTGTTTAATGAGAAGGTTCCACCAACCATTTCACATACCCAAGTAAACAATAACACCCACATCATTAATAATATTTGTGTTGAGAGTTCCTGAAAATTTCAGTTCCTTTGGCTCAAGTTGTCCGTAACCGGGGACACGGCTAATCGATTAGGTTTGGCACTCTCCAGAGTTTTACACACTTTCCCCACAAGATTCGATCGCCTCCATTGAAGTCCTCGCACTGCATGGTGTTTGAGAACCGGATGATCGAAACATGGTCTTCCAAAGGGTTCCTCTGAGCCACTGTCGGTGCCCATCCAATCCTACTGTTCTTCTACATCTCGTAGCACCGCCCGTCCAGAGTCACCACAATGTCCAACCAAGCCAGTGCCCACAATGACTTGTGGCTATGCAGGTAAGCCTCGGGTCTTGAAGTATCCATCCATCTCTTTGTGCCTGGGTGGAACTTTCCGCGTGAATACTGGCACTTCTCCAGCAACACCTAGGCTACCACTAGGTCCTCCAGGGTGTCGTTCAACCAATTTCCACCCAGAGGTATATTGAATCATGAGGTCTTGAAAATCTTGAAGTCTTGAGGTCTTGATCATAAATTAGTTCTCACAACTCTCATGATAAACACACAACCAACCCCGTATACTAAAAGCATAGGAAAATAAAATAACGTTTCCCGGGGCCAAACTGACAAGGGTTTATGGGGTGCCTACCACATGATACTACTCAAGAACCAAGTTTCCAAGTACCTACTTTGCATGCAATGGCGGAGAGGTTGAACTAATGCAATAAAAATCATAGGTAAAACAAGATCAATGTGAACTTGCCTGGTAAGGTTGGTGAAGATAATATCGCTCTCAGAAAATAACTTGATAGAACTATTCGTCACTCTCCGATGAAATCTATATAGTCAAACATTGCACTCTTATAAGCAATCACACTAGCAATCAATACTATCAATCAAAAGGCATCACAAAAACTAAACACAATAAGGTTGCGATGAAGGAAATACTTAAGACAAAAGTTAAAACAACAAAACTTCATCAAAACAACCATGAATAGTTTTCCCTACAAACAACCTATTTTCAATAGCAACAAAATAAAATCCAACAAAAGTATTATAGTAAATCTTTTACTATTAAAAGAATTACTTTTGAAGAAAAACTAAGAACTAATAAAAAGCTTTTGTCAAACTCATCTTATGACCTAAACAATGTTAACCTTGATTTAAACCACAAACAATTTCAACCTTAAAACAAATTGTTATTGATCTAAATTAAAGTTCACAGAGAAATAAAACTAATAGAACAATTTATAGAAGGTATTTTCAAATAGGAAATCAAACTAGCAATGAAATCAATTTGCAAGTTATTATTGAACTAGAATTGATTTCATGCAATCAAATAATAATAGAGAAAATAAAAATAGCTTTTGTTCAAATACTACTGTTAACTAACAGAAAGCAAAACAAAACTTGTCAACAAATACAAAAGAAAGCAATTTAAAAACAATTAAAGCAAAAGAAATAGCAAAACTCCTAAAAAGAACTAAAATAGATTCTGTTTTGCTTCAAACCCTAATTTAAATATTCGAAAAATTCCCAAATTGTATCTACTAATAAACAAAGTCACAGGTGACCAGTAGCAAAAAGAATCAACTCAAAACCTATTTTTAAACTCAAGTTATAAGCAATTTAGTGTTTGAATCAAATCTGTTTGAATTCAAATTTAAACTTTCAAATATGGCCAAACTTGATATCTAGAGAAACTAGATAATATTTGTGACACAAAGAACAAAGAATCACTTAAAACATTAAAAATCCTATATAGTTATAGCCAATCTAAAAACAGAACCAATTCTATTAAATAAAAGAAAAATAGAAAAAGACAAAATCTATGCTAATGGGCAGGGGCTACGTGGCAGCTTGCGATTGGCCGAGGCCTGTGCATGTGTGAAAGAAATGAGCGGACGGCCGCCTTCTAACAGAAAACGTTTCGGCGTTACTAATAAAAACTACATTCTAATCGTAGCCGTTCACCCTAGATCTAACGGTGAGGAGGAGCTCCGGTGACTTACCGCGGTGGAGGAGGTCTCCGACGAGGTTCCGGCGATGTCCGAGGTGGCGGGGTTGATAGGGATGGCGTTCCAGGGGTCCTCCGGCGACGGCGAGGTGCTCAGGCAAAGCGGACGATGACGGCGAGCACGTAGGTGGCCTCGGGGTCGGCTGGGGATGACGGGGTTGACGGCGGCGAGCTCGTGTGCGGCGGTGGCACTCGGGCGTCGGCGGTGCGGGTGCTCCGGCGGTCCTCGAGCTCTGGGAGATGGTCAAGGTGATGAAGATGTGGACGACGCGTCTCCTGGTGGCCTCGGATGGCGGCGGGGTGGGCTAGGATGCCGTCAGCGAGCAGCGGCGGGCCGCGGCAGTGCTCGGCTCCGGCGAGCGATTGCGAGGGAGAGAGAGGCTCGGGGTTGGGGGTTATGGGCGGAACGGGGTGTGGGGGAGGTACGGGTTTTATAGAGGGGGTCGAGGGCATCTCAGTGGAGGCGAGTTTTTGGCGATGCTCCGGCGTCGGGATGGAAAGGTGAGGCAGGGAAGGAAGGTGGCCGAGGTGGATGGGATTCGGTCGGCGGGTCCCACGCGTCACGGAGAGAGAGAGAGGGAAAAGAAAGGGATCGGCCACCGACCCGAGGGATTCGGTGCGCGCGAGGTGGGGCTGGGCCGCGCTGGCTTAGTTGGGCCGGGGCTAAGGCTTCGGCCTTTAGTTTTAAAATAAACCTTTTGGTTTTGTTTTAAAACAGAAACAAAAACTTAAATAAAAGAAAAACCATATAACTTTTATATAGACATATTATATACTAAAATGACCAGAAAAAGATTTCCTACCACTTGAACATATTTTCAAGGTCAAACAAAAATATCACAAAATCAAATAATTCAAACAGTGTTGCTGTTACGATTAAAAAGCAATAAAAATATTTTTAAAATACCAAAATGATTTCAAATTCATTTTTCTCCATTTTTATATTGAAGGGAATCATGTTACCCTATTTTCCATCTATTTTATTTTTGGAGAAAAATAAATTTTGAAAACCACTTCAAGAATGGCTTTGAATTTGAAGTTCAAATCTTTTCCAAATATTTTTATGATTTTTTATAACTTCAAATATAATTCAAACTTGCCTCTGGTTTGGAGTGTCATATTGCTCCTCTGAAGATTTTGAATTTGGGCAAGGGGATTTGAATTCATTCAACCTTTAAAATAAAATTAGAACCCATTATGGAATGAAAACCAAATAGAAAGTTTTTTAGTAGTTTTTAAATCCAAAATTTCAAATCCTTTATTTGAAGAAGTCATGTCATCTTCTCTCACTGATTTGAATTGGATGAATTTGAATTCAAAAGCAAGGGGAAAGTCATGTTATTCCCTCTCATTCAAAAGTTTCAAAAAGTTTAAAATTTCACTCAATTTCAATCACTCAATCAAACAATCAATCATTCAACCAATTAACATAACATTCCAAAGTTTGGGGTGTTACCTCACAGGTGCACCCCCTTGGGGTGTATTCTGCTCCAAAAAAATTCGAATGTTCTAGAAAAATTCCTGCAGAAATTTTGTGGCAATCTGAGAACTTTTATTTTTGGGTCATTTTTATTGCACGGGTAATTCAGAAAACAAGATAATAATGGAAATTTTATTTTATTAAACTAAAAATAACAGAGAGTAAACTATAAGTACGGAAGGTTGTGCTTACTAAATTCATCGACCATATGCCTTTGAAAAAGGATCCATCAATAAGGTTGATCAAGTCTTATTAACATACCGTTTTCGATTGACATGAAATCAAAGAATCTTCATAATAACACCAGGTTACCTCAATGGGGATTTGCATCTCCCCGACAATAAGAATATCATATTTCTTATTAGCAATAGGAAGAGGAAATTTAAACTCCCCAAAAGTGATTGTGGCAACTTGCTGAATGGCATTAATATTATTCACCGAATCTTGTTTCTTCGGGATGTGCACTGTATGTCGTTTGCCATTGACATGAAAAGTAATCTTGCTTTTGTTGCAATCAATAACAACCCCTGTAGTATTTAGAAAAGGTCTTCCAAGGATAATCGACATGTTGTCGTCCTCGGGCATCTCAAGAATAACAAAGTCCGTTAAGATTGTAACATTTGCAACCACAACAGGAACATCCTCACAAATTCCAATAGGTATAGCAATGGATTTATCAGCCATTTGCAAAGATATTTCATAAGTGTGAGCTTATTCAAATCAAGTCTTTTATATAAGGAGAAAGGAATAACAATAACACCGGATCCTATAGCACATAAGGCAGTTTTAACAAAACTTCGTTTAATTGAGCAAGGCATTGTGGGTATACCCGGATCTCCCAACATCTTAGGCAGTCCACGTCAAAATAATAATTAGCAAGCATGGTGGAAATCTCAGTTAAAGGTATAATTCTATTATTAGTGATAACATCTTTCATGTATTTAGCATACGGAGGCGCAAAATAGCTAGGGTGGGGGCACTGAGACCACCACCCTGCTCCATAGCAGTTATACATTTTCATATAAACAAAGAAAAGTAGTGCACAGACGGAAAATGTAAGCTAGTGGCCCTAGCATTTGATACGCCCCTGGTTTCCCTCACGCATTCCCCCGTCTGAGGGAACCAAGCATATTTCAGAAAACTCATCTAGAGGCATTTCATAGTTTGTTGCATATAAATCAAAGCGTACCGTGGGAGCACCGGGCCTATTTGAGAAGTACAAAATTTTGCACGAAGGAATTAGTAAGGAGATAGTATTGGTCACACTCATCTGCGAGGAAGTTGGTGAGCCCGACATTTGCAAAGAATTGCATAAATTCCTGATAGAATCCCGATTCATTCATGAAGGGTGCATGTGGCCATTCACAGGGCCTAACCTCCGTGTGGCAAAAAATGTTGATGCCACGATCCTTAGTCCTCCGAACAACTCCCTTGGAGCTCCGGCTCGAAGAACCTTTCCTTAGGAAATTCATTTCCCTAAGCACAAATTTCTGAAATTTTTGGGCCACAAATTTTTGTCAATAAAATTTTGCAAGATTGATAGCAACTACTCATATAGGTACCTAGAGGCCATATCGAGCATTCATACTACTTAGAACTCATAGAATTCAACATGCAAGCTCATTTTCTGTAGTACCAAGTACAGCAAAATATGCAAAATATAACCACTAAATCAAAAACTAATTGGAGGAATGGGGGAGTTACATACCAAGGAGCAATTCCTCAAAACAGTTTCGGAAACAGAGTTCCGAGCAAAGAGATCGAAAATTTCAGTTTTTGGAGGAAGAACACGAGAGAGAGAGAGAGCTAGGGAATTTTTGCTGGAGGTAAGGGATGAGGTGAGCTGAAGGGATAAGGTAGGGGTACCTGTGGGCCCCACAAGCCGTCAGGGCACGCCCAGGGGGGTGGGCGCGCCATTTTTCTTGTGGCCAACAGGTGCACCTCCCTGATGTATATTCAGCACCAAAAATTCTTAAATATTCCAGAAAATTCATGTTAAAATTTTGTGGCAATCTGAGACTTTTTATTTTTGGGTTATTTTTATTGCACGGTAAATTCAGAAAACAGGATAATCCTGGCATTTTACTTTAGTCAACTAAAAATAACAAAGGGTAAATAAATGATACAGAGAGTTGTGCAAACTGAATTCATCAATCTCATGTCTTTCAAAAAGGATCCATTAATAAGGTTGATCAAGTCTTACTAATAATCGTTTCCGATTGACATGAGACTGAAGAATTTTCGTATCACTAAGTTACCTCAATGGGGATTTGCCTCTCCCCAACAATAATATTATAATATTTCTTCTTGGTAGTAGATAGAGGGATTTTAAAATCTCCAATGATGATTGTGGCACTTGGCTCAATGACATTAATATTATTAACCGAAGGTTGCTTCTTCAGAAAATGCACGGTATGTTGTTTGCCATTGACGTGAAAGGTGACCTTGCTTTTGTTGCAATCAATAACAACCCCTGCAATATTTAGAAAGGGTCTACAACGGATGATCGACATGTTGTCGTCCTCGGGCATATCAATAATAACAAAGCTTGTTAAGGTAGTTACATTTGCAACCATAACAGGAACATCCTCGCAAATTCCAATAGGTAAAGCAGTGGATTTATCAGCCATTTGCAAAGATATCTCAGTAGGTGTAAGCTTATTCAAATCAAGTCTTTTATATAGAGAGAAAGGCATAACACTAACACCAGCTCCTAAATCACATAAAGCAGTTTTAACATAACTTCTTTTCATAGAGCAAGGTATTGTGGATATACCCGGATCTCCCAACTTCTTAGGTACTCCACCATCAAAAGAATAATTAGCAAGCATGGTAGCAATTTCAGTTTCAGGTATTTTTCTTTTGTTGGTAATAATATCCTTCATATATTTAGCATACAGAGGCATTTTCAATATATCAGTCAAGCGAGTTCGCACAAGGACGGGTCAAATCATTTCAGCGAAGCGTTCAAAATCTTCATCGTCCTTACTTTTAGAAGGCTTACGAGGGAATGGCATGTGCTTTTGAACCCATGGCCCTCTTTCCCTACCGTGTTTCCAAGCAACAAAGTCTCTTTTATCCTAGCGTTTGTTTTTTGGATGTGGATTATCAAGATTTTCAGTGGGTTCTATTTCCACATCATTATCATGTTCTTTATTATCATCAGGTTGAGAATCTATGTGAACATCATCATTATTATCATTTTCATTATCACTAGGTGCACGTTCACTACGAGATTGTGTCTCAGCATCAGAAATAGAAACATCATTGTGTTTATCAGCTTGTTTTTCTATAACAGGTTCAGTAGAAGCATGGAAAGTCCTATGATTTTTATTTTTATTTTTATTCCTAGATGGACTAGGTGCATCATCATTAATTCTCTGAGAACCATGTTCAATTATTTTAGGGTGTCCCTCAGAATAAAGGGGTTCCTGAGTCATTCTGCCTCCTCTAGTCATTACTCTAACAGCATGATCATTCATATTATTATTTATTTCAGCAATCAAATCATTTTGTGACTTAGCAACTTGGTCTAGTTGGGTGTGAACCATAGAAGCATGTTTACCTAGACCCTTAACATCATTAGCAATTCTAAACATCAAGTCACTTAAGCGGTCTATCATCATAGCATTACGTCTTAATTGATCTTTGACATATTTATTGAAATGCACTTGCTTAGCAATGTATCAAATTCATCCATGCACTGACTAGGAGTCTTAGTATAAGGTATATCACTTTCATTAAAGGTACGGAGAGATTTTACCTCTACTACATGTGTCGGGGTGTCAAGTCCATGTATTTCTTCGATAGGTGGTAATTTCTTGACATCTTCAGTTTTAATACCTTTCTCTTTCATAGATCTTTTTGCTTCTTGCATATCTTTAGGACTGAGGAATAGAATACCTCTCTTCTTTTGAATAGGTTCCGACGGTGGTTCATGAAGTGTCCAATCATCAGTATTATGCAATATGCTATTCAATAGTTCTTCAGCTTGTCTAACAGTTCTTTCCCCGAAAACACAACCAACACAACTATCTAGGAAGTCCCTAGAAGCATCGGTTAGTCCATTATAAAAGATATCAAGTATTTCATTTTTCTTAAGAGGATGACCGGGCACAGCTCTAAGTAACTGGAGAAGCCCCCCCCCCCAAGCTTGAGGGAGATTCTCTTCTTCAATTTGCACAAAGTTAAATATTTCCTGTAAAGCAGCTTGTTTCTTATGAGAAGGAAAATATTTTTCAGAAAAGTAATATATAATATCCTGGGGACTATGCACACAACCAGGAGCAAGAGAAAGGGACCATTCTTTAGCCTCGCCTTTTAGCGAGAAAAGAAAAATCTTAAGGATAAAGTAGTAGCGCATCTTTTCCTCATTAGTAAATATGGCAGCAATATCATTCAATTTCATGAGATGTTCGACAACAGTTTCAGTTTCATAACCATGGAAAGGATCAGACTCCACTATAGGAATCAATTCAGGGTCTACACAAAATTCATAATCCTTATCAGTGACAAATATAGGAGAAGTAGCAAATTTAGGATCATGTTTCATTTTCTCCATCATAGATTTTTATTTTAGTTTGCATGGTAGTTTCTTCAAAACATCTATATTTTCACAAGCAAGTAAGTCTCTAGCTACCTCTCCATCCATATCATAACCCTAAGGTATATCAGGCAATTCATATCTATTGGGAGAGCGAGGTGTAATAGGTGATTCAAAATCTTCATTAGTTTCAGCATTCTCCAGTTCTCTACCTTTAGCAATATGAGCATCAAGTAATTCATTCAATGGCACAGTTTCAGTTTCATCATGTGTAGCAGTAGTATCATCATTAATTTCAGGAGTATCATCATCAAGTTCATGTGACATATCAGAACGATCAACAGGTGGTGGTGTAACAAGCTGATTCAAAACAGTAGGTGAATCAAAAGCAGAGCTAGATGGCAGTTCCTTACCTTCTCTCGTACGAGAGGGGACGATCTTAGTTCGAGTATCTTTTAGATTCTTCATAGTAGCAATTGGATATCCTCAAGTTAACACAATAAATATATCTATGCTCCCCGGCAACGGCGCCAGGAAAAGGTCTTGATAACCCACAAGTATAGGGGATCGCAATAGTCTTCGCGGGTAGTATTTCACCCTAATTTATTGATTCGAAACAAGGGGAGCCAAAGAATATTTATCGGCCTTAGCAGTTGAGTTGTCAATTCAACCACACTTGGGATATCTCTCTGTAGAAAATTTTAGTAGCACAACAAATAATAGTAGTAACAGTAGCAGTAATAGTGATGGCAGTAATTTTGTAGCAGTTGTGAGAGTAGCAGCAGCAATAGTAACTTAGCAAGATTCAGTATATGAAAAGCGTAGGCACGTGGATCAGTGATGGATAATTATTTAGATGACATCAATCATGTAACAGCTACACACTAGGGCGACATAGAACTAGCTCCAATTCATCAATGTAATGTAGGCATGTTGAGGGAGTCCGGGATTCAGGGGTCCTCGGGCCGCTAACTTATCTCTTATAGTTTGGCCCGATGGGCCGCCTTATGCCATCTTCGAGAAGGCCGGGCTGCGAAATGACCCTAGGCTTATGGGGAATATTCCTAAGATTTGGTGTGTCCTCCAAGAAAGGATGGGCGTATCTATGCCCGGATGGAAACCGACCATTTGTAACCCTAGGGACCCCTGGTGTCTATATAAACCCGGGGTCTTAGTCCATAGAGGAACAACTCAATTCATTAGGGTTTAGCTCTTTTTGATCTCGAGGTAGATCAACTCCGTAACCATCTCATTCATCAATATCATCAAGTAGGACGTAGGGTTTTACCTCCTCACGAGGGCCCGAACCTGGGTAAACATTGTCCCCTTTGTCCCTTGTTACTATCGTTCCTAGATTCATAGTTCGGGCCCCCCTACCCTAGATCCGCCGGTTTCGACACCGACATTGGTGCTTTCATTGAGAGTTCCGCTGTGAGATCACTTGTGGATTGATGGCTCGCCTTATCATCGGCGAACAGGCCCGGAACAAGGACATTTTTGTCCCCGAACAGGTCTTCGCGTTCGGCAGCGTCGTGCTGCATGCTGACTCGACCGGCCATCTAGGCTGGATCAAAAATTTCTCCCATGGTCATGAGATCAGGTTCGGGAACTTAGAGTTCACCGCCGACTCCCGTGGCGATCTATTCCTCGCCGAACTCCCGGTTTCGTCCGACGGGCCCGGAGACCCCGGAGCTTCAACTCCGAGCTCGCTATCCGGTTCGACCCTCCGGTCTATCTCGGCTGAAGGTCCGGCCTCGAGCCTGAACTCGGTGATGGTACCTGAATATCAAGGTTCGGCCTTCGCCGAACACGCCCATCTCGAAGACGCCCTGGAGCTCAACTCCAAGGGCACTCAAGAAACCGAACTGGTCGTCCTCTCGTGGTTGAATGAGGCTCTAGACCAGGTCCAATCTATGGCAATAGAGGACGATCTTACCTCGTCCCACGTTCCGGTCGACCTAGAGGCCGGTTATGGGGAATTCTACGACCCACCCGCCGCCCACTTGGTAGCCACTGTCGAAGACTTAACCGACATGTTGGACTACACCTCCGAAGAGGCGGAACAAATGGACGAAGAGATCGGCGACCCCGCCCGCGTAACCACCGGGCGGTGGACAGGCAGCTCGACCTATGATGTCTATATGGTGGACACCCCTAACGATAGGGAGAACCACACCCCCAGGAAGAACGGCGAAAAATCCGGTGAAGCATCAAAACGCCGGAAACAACGCAAGCGATCCAAGACCAACAAGGGAAGGGAGGCCGTTGCAGGCACCGGGGAAATAGATACCCCGGAGGACCTCGGCGACCCTGAAACCCCCGCGGAGCCGGTGGAGGACCCGGAAAGGCTCACGGATCAGCAAGATGCCGAGGACCTCAATTATTCTGGGGATGATGACTACTTCCCACACGCTGTAGAAGAAGAAAACCTCGAAGCCGAAAACTTCACCATCCCCGAAAACCCTTAGGACCAAGAACGATTCAGGTAACAGCTCATAGTTACAGCTAGGACCTTAAAGGTAAAGTAGCAGCAGCTCAAAGCCGAACAAGACACCATCAACAACAGATGGACAAAAGTTTTGGCGGCCGAAGAAGGATTCGGCACTGAGCGGCCAGACCAAAAGAGGAGTTACCCTCGCCGGCGCGTGCTACCGCAATTCGACGACGAGGCCCTTGAGCCCGAGTCTCCTAGGCGCACTCAGTACGACCAACTGGACCGCCCCCCTCGAGGACAGGACAGGGTGGCTCAAGACGCCGAG
Source organism: Elymus sibiricus (assembly GCA_039707655.1). Lineage (NCBI taxonomy): Eukaryota > Viridiplantae > Streptophyta > Magnoliopsida > Poales > Poaceae > Elymus > Elymus sibiricus. The sequence continues at coordinate 187,351,807 of CM077675.1, read as the reverse complement.
TACTGGCCCACGTCACCCCGTAGGAGAGGAAAGGGACCAGTACAGCCTGAGGATCGATACGATCTTCGGCAGGACCTGGACTATAGGTCTGGTCAAGCCAGATCCATCTACGGATCTAGGGGACGCTCCCCCGTTAGACGGGATGGCTACCGATCGTGGCTCGATGATAACCCACAAGTATAGGGGATCGCAACAGTTTTCGAGGGTAGAGTATTCAACCCAAATTTATTGATTCGACACAAGGGGAGCCAAAGAATATTCTCGAGTATTAGCAGCTGAGTTGTCAATTCAACCACACCTGAAAGACTTAATATCTGCAGCAAAGTATTTAGTAGCAAAGTAGTATGGAAGTAACGGTAACGATGGCAAAGTGACAGTAGCAGTGTTGTAGTGATTGTAACAATAGCAACGGAAAAGTAACTTAGCAAAGATCAGTATGCGGAAAGCTCATAGGCAATGGATCAGCGATGGATAATTATGTCAGATGGCATTCAACATGCAACAGTTATAACATAGGGTGATACAGAACTAGCTCCAATTCATCAATGTAATATAGGCATGTATTCCATATATAGTCATACGTGCTTATGGAAAAGAACTTGCATGACATCTTTTGTCCTACCCTCCCGTGGCAGCGGGGTCCTAATGGAAACTAAGGGATATTAAGGCCTCCTTTTAATAGAGATCCGGACCAAAGCATTAGCACTTAGTGAATACATGAACTCCTCAAACTACGGTAATCACTGGAAAGAATCCCAGTTATTGTCACCCTGGGGGATGCGGATCATAACTCGTAATAGGTGTCTACAACTTGCAAGATAGGATCAAGAACACATATATATTCATGAAAACATAATAGGTTCAGATCTGAAATCATGGCACTCGGGCCCTAGTGACAAGCATTAAGCATAGCAAAGTCATAGCAACATCAATCTCAGAACATAGTGGATACTAGGGATCAAACCCTAACAAAACTAACTCGATTACATGGTAAATCTCATCCAACCCATCACCGTCCAGCAGGCCTACGATGGAATTACTCACGAACGGTGGAGAGCATCATGAAATTGGTGATGAAGGATGGTTGGTGATGACGACGGCGTCAATTTCCCCTCTCCGGAGCCCAAATCAGGCTCCAGATCTGCCCTCCCGTGGAAGAACAGGAGGTGGCGGCGGCTCTGTATCGTAAAACGCGATGAACTCTTCTCTTTGATTTTTTTCTCCGTAAATAGGAATATATAGGAGTGGAAACGAGGTTGGAGGAGCCACAGGGGGCCCACAAGCCACAGGGGCGCGCCCTAGGGGGGTGGGCGCGCCCCCTGGCTTGTGGCCAGGTGGTGGGCCCCCTGCAGTTGATTCTTTCGCCAGTATTTTTTATTAATTCCAAAATTATTCTCCGTAAATTTTCAGGTCAATCCGAGAACTTTTATTTCTGCACAAAAATAACACCAAGGCAATTCTGCTGAAAACAACGTCAGTCCGGGTTAGTTCCATTCAAATCATGCAAATTAGAGTTCAAAACAAGGGCACAAGAGTTTGGAAAAGTAGATACGTTGGAGACGTATCAACTCCCCCAAGCTTAAACCTTTGCTTGTCCTCAAGCAATTCAGTTGATAAACTGAAAGTGATAAAGAAAAACTTTTACAAACTCTGTTTGATCTTGCTGTTGTAAATATGTCTAACTGATGTGCAGATTTTCAGCAAAGATTATGAACTAACCACATTCACAATAACATTTAGGTCTCACATTTACTCATATCAATGGCATAATCAACTAGCGAGCAATAATGGTAGGTCTCGGATGACAACAATTTTATCAAAACAATCATGATACAATATGACATAATGGTATCTCGCTAGCCCTTTCTGAGACCGCAAAACATAAATGCAGAGCACCTCTGGAGAACAAGGACTGACTAGACATTGTAATTCATGGTAAAAGAGATCCATTCATACTCATACTCAAAATCAATTAATAGCAAAGCATACAAATGACGGGAGTGCTCTCTAACTGGTGCCTTTTATGAGAGGGTGATGACTCAACAGGAAAATAAAATAGATAGGCCCTTCACAGAGGGAAGCATTGATTTGCAGAGATGCCAGAGCTCGAATTTTTAAAACAGGGATGAATAATAATTTTGAGCGGTATGCTTTCATTGCCAACATAACAACTAAGAGATCTCGATATCTTCCATGCTAGATACATTATAGGCGGTTCCCAAACAGAATAGTAAAGTTTTTACTCCCCCTCCACCAAATCAGTCACACTCCACGGCGGGCCGAATCCACGGGTACCGTCCATACAAACACAATCTTGGGGGAGTTTTTTTATTATATATTGATTTGAATTTTGAGCGTGGGACTGGGCATCCCGAATACCAGCCACTCTCTCGTGAATGATAGTGAATAAACACATCTCGTGAGAATAACCCACCTAGCATGGAAGATACTGACAGCCCCCAGTCACTACATGAGCGATATGGGCATACAAAACGGAATATTTATTTGAAGGTTTGGTGAGTGGCACATGCAAATTTACTTGGAACGGCAGGTAAATACCGCATATAGGTATGTATGGTGGACTCATATGGAACAACTTTGGGTTTATGGAGATGGATGCACAAGCAGTATTCCCGCTTAGTACAAGTGAAGGCTAGCAGAAGACTGGGAAGCGACCAACTAGAGAGCGACAACAGTCATAAACATGCTTTGAGATTAACCAACATTGAATGCAAGCATGAGTAGGATATAAATCACCATGAATATAAACATCGTGGAGGCCATGTTGGTTTTGTTTCAACTACATGCGTGAACATGTGCCAAGTCAAGCCACTCGAATCATTCAGAGGAGGATACCATTCTATCATACTACATCACAACCATTTTAATATGCATGTTGGCACTCAAAACAAACCATTATTAACTCTTAGCTAATTAAGCATGGCATGAGTAACGATAATCTCTAATTGTCATTGCAAACATGTTCAACCCATAATGAGCTGAATCCCGGACGATGAGCTAATCATATTTACAAAAACAAAATAGGTCGAGTTCATACCAGCTTTTCTCCATCTCAATCATTTCATCATATATCGTCATTATTGCCTTTCACTTGCACGACCGAACGGTGTGAATAATAATAAGAGTGCACGTGCTTTGGACTAAGCTGGAATCTGCAAGCAATAACTCAAAGGAGAAGGCAAGGTAATATGGGCTCTCTGATAGATAAACAATAATGCATATGAGAGCCACTCAATATGTCATCGTGGTCTTCTCCTTACGACCCAAAGAAGAAAGGAAAACTATTTACACGGGAAAGCTCCCAACAAGCAAAAGAAGAACGAGAAATCTTTTTGGGTTTTCTTTTAATACTACAACTAAACAAACTAGAAGGTAAAGCTAGAACTAATTTTTTTGGATTTTCTCAAGGTTAATTAAACACACAAGAAGAAAGCAAAAAGAAGAAATAAACTACCATGGATGGTACAATGAAAAAGTATGAACACCGACAACTGGAATGAGTGTGTGAACATGAATGTAATGTCGGTGAGAAATACGTACTCCCCCAAGCTTAGGCTTTTGGCCTAAGTTGGTCTAGGGCCACGGCTGGCCCGGATAATATCCGAAGTCATAATTGGGGTGGTACTGGACTACGGCGGCTACTGCCTGAACAGCTGCAGCATGGAGGCGAGCGGCTTCCGCCTCTCTCTCATACTCATTTGCCTCCTCTCTGGTTATAAAGCGTCTTCGTTTTTCCTGAAAGTTAAAGAAGGCAGGAGCAGGAAGAGTAATATGGACAGCACGCTGTGTGTCAAAAATTAGTCGGTACAGGATGGACTGTTCGTCCCTCTCAAGGAACTGGTAGCGCACCAAAGCCTCATAATCAAGAAAAGCAGGGGGTAACTCAATATCATTCTCTCTTATGGGTACCCCAAGATACTTAGCTACACGAGTGGCATAAATTCCACCAAAGAAATCTCCATCCTTAGCATTAATATGTAACCTCCTAGCAATAATAGCCCCCAAGTTATATCGTCTATCTCCCATGACCGCACTTTTAAGAATACTGAGATCAGGTACGCAAAGGTGGCTATGGTCATGTTTACCGTTAATGCATCTACCTATGAAGAGAGCAAAATAATGTATGGCAGGAAAGTGAATGCTCCCCAAAGTAGCTTGTGTAATGGTTCTAGTTTCTCCCACCGTTATGCTACCAAGGAAATCATTATATTCATTTCTATGAGGATCGCTATGGCTACCCCACTGTGGAATTTTGCATGCATCGTTAAAATCCTCTAGGTCCATGGTATAGGACTTGTCATAAAGATTAAATAGAACAGGATGAGAATTACGTCTGGATGAAAATTCAAACCTCCGCACGAAAGAATCGGTGAGTTGATAATATTGCTTGCATCGGTCTGAAATAAAATCCTTAAGGCCAGCATTCCTTATGTACGTGTAAAACTCTTCATTGAACCCGACATTGTCCATGAATTGATCCGATGGCCACTCACAATGCCGCACTTGAGCTTCCCTCGGTGGTTCAAAGTCGGGCTCGTGTAACGCGAGCCTCGGGGTCTTCTTGCTCGAGGAACCACCTTGGTATATTCTCCTTAACATCTCTTTTGCTGAAAATTAATTCTGAAATTTTTAGTGACTCTAATTAAAAGTAAACAAAACTCAACAAAACTCATAGCAACTACTCCCACAAGTGCCTAGAAGCTATATCATGCATCAAAACTACTTGGGACCATACTAATTTGACATGCAAGCTCAAGAACAAGGTCACCACAGCAGCAAAAATTTGCAATATATAAAGCACTTAGAACAAAAACTAATTGGACCATTGGAGGAGTCACATACCGATGAGCAATCCCCTAAAACAGTTTTGCAAATGGAGCTTTAAGCAAGGAGATCGAAAATGGCAGCAAAATGAGCTAGAACACGGGTTTGAGCAATGGTGGGATTTTTTCTGGGCGAAGACGAAGTGGATGGTGGCTGGAATAAGTCAGGGGGCCCCACGTGGGACCCACAAGCCAGGGGGGCACGCCCTGCAGGCTTGTGGCCCACTGGTGCAGCCCCCTGATGCATACTCAGTGCCAAAAATTCTTAAATATTCCAGAAAAATTCATACTAAATTTTCAGGGCATTCTGAGGACTTTTATTGTCAGGTCATTTTTCTATTGCACGGATAAAACGGAAAACAGGAAAATAATAGCATTTTTACTAAATTGAAACTAAGGAACAGGGAATAAAAGTTGGGTACAGAAGGTTGTGCCTTCTAAATTCATCCATCTCATGCTCCTCAAAATGAATCCATCAATAAGGTTGATCAAGTCTTATTGACAAACCTTTTTCGAATGACATGAAACCGGAGAATTTTCGAATAACACTAGGTTACCTCAATGGGGATATGCATGTCCCCAACAATAAGTATATCATATTTCTTCTTAGCAGTAGGGAGAGGGAATTCAAAGCCTCCAATAATAATCGTTGAAACCTTTTCAATTGAGTTGATACTATGAGCTTGAGGTTGTTTCTTCGGAAAGTGTACCGTATGCTCATTACCATTAACATGAAAAGTGACATTGCCCTTGTTGCAATCAATAACAGCCCCCGCAGTATTCAAAAAGGGTCTACCAAGGATAATCGACATACTGTCGTCCTCGGGAATATCAAGGATAACAAAGTCCGTTAAGATAGTAACATTCGCAACCACAACAGGCACATCCTCGCAAATACCGATGGGTAAAGCAGTTGATTTATCAGCCATTTGCAAAGAGATTTCAGTAGGTGTCAACTTATTCAAATCAAGTCTACGATATAAAGAGAAAGGCATAACACTAACACCAGCTCCAAGATCACAGAAAGCAGTTTTAACATAATTTCCTTTAATAGAGCATGGTATAGTAGGTACCCCGGGATCTCCTAGTTTCTTTGGTGTTCCACCCTTAAAAGTATAATTAGCAAGCATGGTGGAAATCTCAGCTTCCGGTATCTTTCTTTTATTTGTCACAATATCTTTCATATACTTAGCATAAGGAGACATTTTCAGAATACCAGTCAAACGCATACGCAAAAACACAGGTCTAAGCATTTCAACAAAGCGCTCAAAATCTTCATCATCCTTTTTCTTGGATAGCTTAGGAGGAAAGGGCATGGGTTTTTGAACCCATGGTTCTCTTTCTCTACCATGCTTCCTAGCAATAAAGTCTCTTTTATCATATCTCTTATTCTTAGGTTGTGGGTTATCAAGATCAACAGCAAGTTCAATCTCCACATCATTATCATTACTAGGTTGATCATCAACATGAACATCATCATTAATATTATCACTAGGCTCATGTTCATCACCAGATTGTGTCTCAGCATCAGAAATAGAAATATCATTTGGATTCTCAGGTGTATCTTTAACAGGTTCACTAGCAGCATGCAAAGTCCTATCGTCATTCTTTTTCCTACTCTTACTGGGACGACTAGGTGCATCAGTATTAACTATCTGAGAATCTTGCTCAATTGTTTAGGATGGCCCTCAGGATACAAAGGTTCCTGAGTCATTCTACCACCTCTAGTCATAACTTTAACAGCATGATCATTGTTCTTATTATTCATTTCATTAAGCAAATCATTTTGAGCCTTAAGTACTTGTTCTACTTGGGTAGTTACCATGGAAGCATGTTTACTAATAAGCTTAAGATCATTGACAGTTCTACTCAAATAATCACCCAAGCGATCAAGCATGTAAGCATTAAGGTTCAATTGTCTACTAACATAAGCATTGAAATTTTCTTGCTTCACAACAAAATTATCAAATTCATCCAAGCATTGGCTAGCAGACTTATTATAAGGAATATCTCCTTCATCAAATCTATGGAGAGAATTTATCTCTACTACCTGTGTCGGGTTATCAAGACCATGTATTTCTTCAATAGGTGGTAGATTCTTAACATCTTCAGCTTTAATACCTTTTTCTCTCATAGATTTCTTTGCCTCTTGCATATCTTCAGGACTGAGAAATAGAATACCTCTTTTCTTCGGAGTTGGCTTTGGAGGTGGTTCGGGAATAGTCGAATCATTATCATTGCTCAATATATTATTCAATAGTAGTTCAGCTTGTTCCACAATTCATTCCCTGAAAACACAACCTGCACAACTATCTAGGTGGTCCCTAGAAGCATCGGTTAATCCATTATAAAAGATATCAAGTATTTCGTTTTTCTTGAGAGGATGATCGGGCAAAGCATTAAGTAATTGGAGAAGCCTCCCCCAAGCTTGTGGGAGACTCTCTTCTTCAATTTGCACAAAGTTAAATATTTCCTGCAAGGCAGCTTGTTTCTTATGGGCAGGAAAATATTTTTCAGAGAAGTAATATATCATATCCTGGGGACTACGCACACAACCAGGAGCAAGAGAATTAAACCATATCTTAGCATCACCCTTTAATGAGAAAGGAAACAACTTAAGAATATAGTAATAGCGAATTTTTTCCTCATGAGTAAATAGGGTGGCTATATCATTCAATTAAGTAAGATGTGCCACAACAGTTTCAAATTCATAACCATGGAAAGGATCAGATTCAACCAAAGTAATTAACTCAGGATCGATAGAGAATTCATAATCTTTATCAGTAACAAAGATAGGTGAAGTAGCAAACTTAGGATCATATTGCATTCTAGCATTCAAAGATTTTTCTTTCCACTTGCATAGCAATTTCTTAAGATCATCTCTATCCTTACAAGCAAGAAAGTCCCTAGCTACCTCTCCTTCCATAACATAACCTTCAGGGATATCAGGCAATTCATATCTAGGAGTGCTAGGTCTAGCAGGTGTATCATAGTGTTCAGTTTCAATAATTTCATCAGATTCAGAGATATCATCAGTTTTAGCATTCACTCTAGCAATTTGTTCATCAAGAAATTCACCCAGTGGCACAGTAGTATCAAGCAGAGTATCATCATAAGCATCATGCATAGCAGAAGTAGCATCATCAATTACTTGCGACATATCAGAATTACTAGCAGGTGGTGGTGTCGCAAGCTTACTCATAACAGAAGGTGAATCAAGTGCAGAGCTAGATGGCAGTTCCTTACCTGTCCTCGTAGTTGAGGGGTAGATCTTAGTTTTAGCATCTTTCAGATTCTTCATAGTGATCAACAGATATATTTCCCAAGTGACTCAGAGAATAGAGCTATGCTCCCCGGAAACGGCGCCAGAAAAAGGTCTTGATAACCCACAAGTATAGGGGATCGCAACAGTTTTCGAGGGTAGAGTATTCAACCCAAATTTATTGTTCGACACAAGGGGAGCCAAAGAATATTCTCGAGTATTAGCAGCTGAGTTGTCAATTCAACCACACCTGAAAGACTTAATATCTGCATCAAAGTATTTAGTAGCAAAGTAGTATGGAAGTAACGGTAACGATGGCAAAGTGACAGTAGCAGTGTTGTAGTGATTGTAACAGTAGCAACAGAAAAGTAACTTAGCAAAGATCAATATGCGGAAAGCTCGTAGGCAATGGATCAGCGATGGATAATTATGTCAGATGACATTCATCATGCAACAGTTATAACATAGGGTGATACAGAACTAGCTCCAATTCATCAATGTAATGTAGGCATGTATTCCATATATAGTCATACGTGCTTATGGAAAAGAACTTGCATGACATCTTTTGTCCTACCCTCCCGTGGCAGCGGGGTCCTAATGGAAACTAAGGGATATTAAGGCCTCCTTTTAATAGAGAACCGGACCAAAGCATTAGCACTTAGTGAATACATGAACTCCACAAACTACGGTAATCATCGGAAAGAATCCCAGTTATTGTCACCCTGGGGGATGCGGATCATAACTCGTAATAGGTGTCTACAACTTGCAAGATAGGATCAAGAACACATATATATTCATGAAAACATAATAGGTTCAGATCTGAAATCATGGCACTCGGGCCCTAGTGACAAGCATTAAGCATAGCAAAGTCATAGCAACATCAATCTCAGAACATAGTGGATACTAGGGATCAAACCCTAACAAAACTAACTCGATTACATGGTAAATCTCATCCAACCCATCACCGTCCAGCAAGCCTACGATGGTATTACTCACGAACGGCGGATAGCATCATGAAATTGGTGATGAAGGATGGTTGGTGATGACGACGGCGTCGATTTCCCCTCTCCGGAGCCCAAATGAGGCTCCAGATCTGCCCTCCCGAGGAAGAACAAGAGGTGGCGGCGGCTCCGTATCGTAAAACGTGATGAACTCTTCTCTCTGATTTTTTTCTCCGTAAATAGGAATATATAGGAGTGGAAACGAGGTCGGAGGAGCCACAGGGGGCCCACAAGCCACAGGGGCGCGCCCTAGGGGGGTGGGCGCGCCCCTGGCTTGTGGCCAGGTGGTGGGCCCCCTGCAGTTGATTCTTTCGCCAGTATTTTTTATTAATTCCAAAAATATTCTCCGTAAATTTTTAGGTCAATCCTAGAACTTTTATTTCTGCACAAAAATAACACCAAGGTAATTCTGCTGAAAACAGCGTCAGTCCGGGTTAGTTCCATTCAAATCATGCAAATTAGAGTTCCAAACATGGGCAAAAGAGTTTGGAAAAGTAGATACGTTGGAGACGTATCACTCAACCGCAACCACAGAAACCGGGAACAATACCAAACCCACCCAACAGCTGATTTCCGGCGTGATGTAGCCCGGAGTAGAGGTGCCGCACACCCGCTGTGTTTTACAGACGAGGTCATGCAGCACCAGTTCCCCGAAGGATTCAAACCCGTCAACATAGAATCATACGACGGAACGATGGAATTGGCCGTCTGGATCGAGGACTTCCTCCTCCACATCCATATGGCCAGAGGAGATGATCTCCATGCCATCAAATATCTACCCCTCAAGCTAAAGGAACCAGCTCGGCACTAGCTAAACAGCCTCCCCGAGAACTCCATTGGGAGCTGGGAGGAGCTCGAAGACGCCTTCCGATCTAATTTACAAGGCACTTATGTCCGGACCTCGGACTCTTCCGATCTAAGCAACGTCGTCCAGAAGACCGGCGAATCGGCCAGGCAATTCTGGAACTGGTTCTTGACTAAGAAGAACCAGATCATCAACTGTCCGGACGCTGAGGCGATAGCCTCGTTCAGACAAAACATCAGGGACGAATGGCTACTAGCTCGGCCAAGATAAGCCAAGAACGATATCTACCCTCACCTCCCTTATGACCCGCTTTTGCACGGGCGAGGACAATTGGCTAGCTCGCCGAAGCAATAATCCCGAAGACCCCGGCACCTCTGAAGTGCGGGACGGTAACGGAAAGCCAAGGCGAAACAAAAATAAACGTCGTCATAGCAATGGCGACTCGGAAGACACGACCGTAAACGCCGGCTTCCGCAACTCAAAACCCGGACAGTGGAAGTATCCCCCTAAAGGGAATAGGGATGGACCTACCGCTTTGGACAGAATCATGGATAGGCCCTGCAAAATCAACGACACGCAAGAGAAGCCGGCCACCCATGCCAACAGAAACTGTTGGGTGTTCAAGCAAGCAGGCAAGCTCGCAGCCGAGGAACAGAGCAAGAGCTCACGACACGAGGATGATGAAGAACCTCGCGGGCCGAACAATGGCGGGCAAAAGCAATTCCCTCCCTTGGTCAAAACCATGAACATGATATATGTCACACATATACCCAAAAAGGAGAGGAAACACGCACTTCGGGAGGTCTACACCGCAGAACCCATAGCTCCGAAGTTCAACCCGTGGTCGGCTTGTCCGATCACCTTTGATCGTAGGGATCACCCTACCAGCATCCGTCATGGAGGCTCGGCCGCCCTCGTCCTGGACCCCATTATCAATGGGTTCCACCTCACTAGAGTCCTTATGGACGGTGGAAGCAGCCTTAATCTGATTTACTCAGATACAGTAAAAAAGATGGGTATCGACCCGTCAAGAATTAAACCCAGCAACACTACCTTCAAGGGAGTCATCCCCGGTGTGGATGCACGGTGCTCGGGTACCGTGACGCTTGAAGTTGTGTTTGGCTTGCCCGATAACTTCCGTAGCGAAGACTTGATCTTCGATATAGTGCCTTTCCGCAGTGGCTATCATGCACTGCTCGGCCGTACAGCATTTGCTCGCTTTAATGCCGTTCCCCACTACGCATACCTGAAGCTCAAGATGCCCGGGCCAAAGGGGGTCATCACCGTCAATGGCGATACAGAGCGCTCACTCCGGATGGAAGAACGCACAATGGCTCTGGCGGCCGAGTTCCAGTCTGGCACCGAGGCACCAGGACCCCAACCATGCGACAAGCTGCGACACGCGAACAAGCGGACCCAAGCACGACCCGATCTCCCAACGCAACCTCCTGTTCAACACAAATAGGGATGCGCCCCCCACAGCACGGCCCCGCTACCCATCAATTACGAGCGAGAAGGCACAATTTCGCACTTAAAATACCATGGGCAGCTGCGGGGGGACACCTCATCCCAACAGTGTGATCGGTTCGACCGAACTACTTCCAGCGCAGCAGGCGTCAAACTCATGCATGTCCCGGCGACTTAAACATGTACCTCCCCCAAGGGTCTGCTCACCGATTATAACCACCTTTTAAGGAGAACACCACTCGTCAAGAGCAAAGGAATGGAGGCGCACAGGGACACGTCAAGGACATCAAGCCGCAGACCAAGAGCCTCGATCGATCCTCCCCCTTGTATACCTTTGTTTCTAAACACACCTGTAACAGTTACGCCCGCAGTATGAATTGTAAAAATTCATAATAAATAGAGATAATCTTTTATGGTCCGATTATGGCATTTCATAATGCTTTCCAATTCCACGCCTCTGGAAGTGCAACTGTTCGGTACAACTTCGATGCACCCGGTTAATAAAACGGGGGGCTTAGCTATAAAGCTCGTCCCAAGCATCGTCCCGGCATTTATCCTTTATATGTCCGACGTGTCGGATTTTTTTGCGTTATATGCATCGGTTCCGAATTGTGTCTTAGGTCAAAGGTTGGGTTGCCCGGCTCCTATGCTTACCCTCTTATGTTCCGCTCATTCGGCTAAAAGGGTAAAGGGAGAACCACTGCGATTGTACTTCCAGCTTGCCTGGTCAACTACCTCAGTGGAGAAAGCCGAAAATCGACCGTCATAGTAAGCGTGAACCGGTCTGCAATCCGAACACAAGGGTCAAACTAGAAATCGATAGAGATTATTCCGTGTCATACGAGGGGTTTGCATTATTTCAAGCCACGTGGTAATGGTTTCTACCTTGGCTCACCCGAACACCACACAACACCGGGGTCTGGTAATCATCCCCCACAGTCAAGATCCTCCGGCTAAGTGAAAGCAGTAAAGCCGCATAGTCTGATTGCCTCGTTCTCACCTTTCGCACTACCGCCTCTGGGTCCCGATAATTCGGCTAAGGGTAATACCGCGGGTGATGGAACACCTCTTGTAATAATTACATGGGGGCTAAAGCCGACAACTAGCAACTTTCAGTTCCAAAAACGGCCACATAGGAGTCAAAATAATCAAAACACCAAAGCATGATAAACCATGCACACACATTATCAAGATACAATATTCATCGGGTACACAAATAACATGTTCACTCGAATATTACATCTTTAGGGCACTAGGTCTATGCCGACCGAGCACCCTTCGTTGCAGCAGCGAAATACAGCTCGGGGCGCCTATGCTCCTTCCCGGGCGGCGGGGGCATTGTAGCCATCTCGAGCGGCTTCACCCCTAGCCAGTGCATCATAGTCCTTGCAAAAGCCATCCGTGCTCCCTCAATACAAGCAGAGCGCTTCACGGCCTCAATACGGGAGGAGGCGTCACAGAGCTTCTGCACCAGGCCGAAGTAGCTACTTGGCAGGGGCTCGGAAGGCCATAACCGAATGCAGAGGTCCTTTAATGCCGGCTCCACCATTCGATGCAGCTCCATCAGCTACTTCATCTGCTAGCAGGACGAGATGGGGCTCAGGGTTTTGAAATTGCGCTCAGAACAGCCTATTTTCGGCATCCCCGTCCCGAGCCGCAAAGTGCTTGGCCGCGTCCGCCGCACTCTTCGGAAGGTCCGTGAAGGCGCTTGAGGAATTCCATAGCCGTGTAAGACGAGCAAACCTGTTACAAACAAAGGCGCATTGAAGTAAGTACGGCTTACCATCCACGATCATCCTGACTTGGCGGAGTTCTTCCTCGTAAGACCGCCTATCGACACGCTCTGATTTAAGATCGGAGGATAATGTGGATAGTTCGGCCACCTGATCCTTGGTTTTCTGCTCAAGAGGCTCGCACTTATTGCTGGCATCTTGGAGCTCTTGCTGCACTTTGGCTACCCGAGCTTCGTGCTTTTCGCTGATAGCCTTCAAGGAGCTCAGTTCGGCCGTCGCCTGGTCGGCCGCCACCTTGTGATCGGCAGCCTCCTGCTTGGCCTTCTCCAGCTCGGCCTTGAGGTTTTCGACCTCGGATGAAACGGCTGCAAATGCAAGGAAAGACCAACATTCAAGATTCAAAAACCCAAGAACCTCGGTCAATGAGGATTAGGAAGGGTCTCCAGGACAAAGTTCTAACTCACCTTGCATTTCATCAAACCGTTTGTTCAAACGGTCAAGCTCCTCGTCGGAGCTCTTGAGCTTCCGGTTCAGCTCGGCCAACTTCATGTCATGGACAACCGCCATAGACGACGAGGCCTGCAAAGCAAAAAATTATGTGAGACACACATCGGAACTGCTGGTCCTACACCCTCCTCTCTAGATCATCTCCGGAAAATAGCCTAAATATCGATTTTGCTCAGAGCCGCAGGTCCTCTGATCCCCGGGTAAGTTTCCTAAACTTACCCAGGGCTCGGGGGCTACTATACCTATCCGGAATATATATACACCTCACGAACAAATTCCGCTTGGAGAGAGGTGCATTACATTACTTACCTTGAAGCCCGTCAAGACACCGCCGAAGGCCGCCTTCAGTCTGCTATCAACGGACTGAATGCCTTTCAGGACCGCACCCATAAGGATGCGGTGGTCTTCGGCAATGACGGAGCTGTGCAAGGCCTCCTCCATCACGACTGACCACCCGGTTGTGGCCTGCCCCATCGCGGGTGGCACCGGTGGTGGCACCACACCTCCCCCCTCTTGTGAAGGCAGAGTGGTCGATATCAGAGCCTCGTTGGTCTCCGGAGCCATCTTCGGAGGAACCTCCGATGACTCACAGCCTCCCTCTTTATTTACCAGGAGGGGGCCGGTCTCCTGGTCTTTGGCTGTCGAGGTCGAAGACTCGGCCATGACCTCCTCGCCCACGGTATTTGGTCGAGGGGGCGTCCGTCGGGATACCACCTCCACGGCCTCGTTGATGGCCTGTGGAGGGGATGTGCGGGATGCAGTTCCGCTTTACGCCAGCTCGGCTGGCGGGGGATCTCCCTCTGAGACCTTCTCGGTCGGGAGATCGCGGGCCGGGCTGCAACATGAGAGGCATTAATCCGGTTAATCATAGAAATCTTGCATAAGCAATGTGTTCGGAATCGTTACCTCTGGGCCGCGGGTTTGGTCCTAAGGACCCTCCGATGGACCCTCTCGAAGGGCCTCGAATTCATCATCGGAATCCGGGCTGACGTCGGGCAAGGTCACCTTGACCCTGCAGGGTCTCTCCGGAGAAGGGGGAGCTGAGTCCTCCTCGGCATCCACAGATGCCGCCCTTTTCCTTGGCAGCGGGGAATCGACGTCCCCCCTTCCTCCGTCTGCTCCTCCTCGTGAGCAGAGGAGGCTTGAGTCTCCCCGGACTTAGCGTACGGAGGGCCTCTTGAATGGAGACCAGTTCGGGTCTCCTTATTCTCACCTTTCTTCGGCTTATCCCTCTTCTCTGGTGCCGAATACGGCGCCTCTACCAGCATCGCCGTTAAGAGGGTCGATCTGGGGGCTTCGGGCAGCGGGGCAGGGCCGTTGATCCGCATGGCCTTAGCCAGCCAGTCCTAGAGATACCAAGAAAGGGGAATTTAGAATCCTTGCTAAAGAAGATCGAACCTGGGGATAAAAGATTGAAGATTTACCTTAAGCGGAGGATGTTCGGCATCCAGACCAGTATCCTCCTCTTCGGCCGGCCACTCCTCCTGGGGCTTGAGTAGTGCCTTCCATAACTTCTCCTGAGTAGTGCGGTAAAGCTTGCGCATAGTGGGGGAGTCATCGGACTTATGGGCCCACATCGGCGTGGCTCGGAGTTGGCAGGGGAGGAGACGGCGGCGAAGCATGACCTGGACCACATTGGTCAGGCCGATGTTTGCTTCCACCATCTTTCTGATGCGTTACTGCAGTGCCTTTACCTCAATGACCGACCCTCAATCTAGCCCTTTCTTGATCCACGAGGTCAGCCTTGCAGGAGAACCAGATCGGAAGTTGGGAGAGGCCGCCCAATTAGCGGCACGCGGTTCGGTAATGTAGAACCACTCCTTCTGCCAGGTCTTGATGGTGTCGATGAAGGTGCCATCCGGCCACTGCACCCAAGGAAGCTTGCTGATCACCGCTCCCCCGCAGTCCACATGCTGGCTACTCACGGTCTTCGGCTTGACGTTGAAGACCTTCAGCCACAAGCCGAAGTGCGGTTGGACCTGCAGAAAGGTCTCGCTGATGATGATGAAGGCCGATATGTGCATAATGGAGTTCGGGGGAAGGTCGTGGAAGTCCAGCCCGTAGAAGAACATCAGGCCCCTTACAAAGGGGTGCAGCGGGAAGCCCAGTCCCCGAATGAAATGGGGGATGAACACTACCCGCTCCCCGGGCCGTGGCGTGGGGATCACTTGGCCCTCTTCGGGGGCGCAGTGGGCAACGTCGACCGAGAGGTAGCCGGTGCGCTTCAACCCTTGGATATCGTCCTCGGTGATGCACGACGCCTCCCACTTGCCTTGCGAGACAGAACCAGCCATGGCTGTGCTCGGAGGAGAAGAAGGGGTATTGGAGGAAGGGCTGGAGAAAGATTAGATCTGCGCGCTCGGAGCAAGGAAGGTTGGAGAAAGCGAGTCTGGGGAGCGTGGGAGGACTGTGAAGGAGTTTTTCCCCTTTTATGGAAGGCCGTAACACCAAGCGTCCCCTTACTGTGCCGTGAGATGTGCCAGTTCCCAAAGCGACCGCCCCGATATGCGCGCGTGGGATAGCCCAAATCATTGATCATATCCCGTAAAAAATGGAGCACGATCTTCACATCGATTGGACATTCCAATAAAAAGGCGGCCTCGAACCGCGAATCGAGTTTTTGTAACTGGTTGAATGGCCACGACCCGTCTGAGCCTTTTGTCAGGAAAGTTGTCAGGAAGGGTACTATTCACACTCGGGCATTTGCCCTTCAAGGCTAAGCAGGTTATGTTCGGACAGAGAGGTGTCATCGGCGGCCGAGCTAGGGATTGCCGAAGCATGAAAGGAAGAAATGAACTAGCCCCGCAAGCCGAACACTCTGGACATGCGGGACAACTAATGTCCTAAAGACAGGCATTGGAGGCTAGTTCGGGGGCTACTGAGGGAGTCCAGGATTCAGGGGTCCTCGGGCGGCTGACTTATCTCTTATAATTTGGCCCGATGGGCCGCCTTATGGCATCTTTGGGAAGGTCGGGCTGCGAAATGACCCTAGGCTTATGGGGAATATTCCAAAGATTTGGTGTGTCCTCTAAGAAAGGATGGGCGTATCTATGCCCGGATGGAAACTGACCATTTGTAACCCTAGGGACCACTGGTGTCTATATAAACCCGGGGTCTTAGTCCGTAGAGGAACAACTCAATTCATTTGGGTTTAGCCCTTTTTGATCTCGAGGTAGATCAACTCTGTAACCATCTCATTCATCAATATAAGCAAGCAGGACGTAGGGTTTTACCTCCTCATGAGGGCCCGAACCTGGGTAAACACTGTCCCCTTTGTCCCTTGTTACCATCGTTCCTAGATTCATAGTTCGGGCCCCCCTACTTGAGATACGCCGGTTTCGACACCGACACATGTATTCCGTATATAGTCCTACGTGCTTGCGATAAGAACTTGTATGGCATCTTTTGTCCTACCCTCCCGTGGTAGCGAGGTCCTATTGGAAACTAAAGGATATTAAGGCCTCCTTTTAATAGATAACCAGAACAAAGCATTAACACATGGTGAATACATGAACTCCTCAAACTACGGCAATCATCGGAAAGAATCCCAATTATTGTCACCTTGGGGTATGCGGATCAAGACACATAATAGGTGCATACAACTTGAAAGATAGGATCCAAATCACTCTTATATTCATGAAAACATAATAGGTTCAGATCTGAAATCATGGCACTCGGGCCCTAGTGACAAGCATTAAGCATAGCAAAGTCATAGCAACATCAATCTCAGAACATAGCGGACACTATGGATCAAGCCCTATCAAACTTAACTGAATTACATGATCAATCTCATCCAATCACATCACCGTCCAGCAAGCCTACAAAGGAATTACTCACTCCCGGTGGTGAGCATCATGGCGGTGTTGATGAAGAAGGGTTGGTGACGACGACGACGACGATTCCCCCTCTCCGGAGCCCCCAAACGGACTCCAGATCAGCTCTCCCGAGGAAGAACAAGAGGTGGCGGCGGCTCCGTCTCATGAAACGCGATGAAATCTTCTCTCTTATTTTTTTCTCCGAAGATGTGAATTTATAGGAGTGGAATTAGGGTCGGGGAAGCCACGTGGGCCCCACAAGCCATCAGGGCGTGCCTAGGGTGGGTGGGCGCCCCCTGTTGGCTTGTGGCCCACAGGAAGCCCCCTCTGGTGGATCTTCGCTCCATAATTAATTATTTATTCCAAAAATAATTCACAAAAAGTTTCATCCAATTGCAGGAACATTTATTTCTACAGAAAAATAACACCAAGGCAGTTCTGCTGAAAACAGCGTCAGTTCGGGTTAGTTCCATTCAAATCATGCAAATTAGAGTCCAAAACCAGAGCAAAAGTGTTTGGAAAAGTAGATACGTTTGAGACGTATCGGCCCCTAAGCCATCAGGGCGCGCCTAGGGGGGCGGCCACTCCCTGTTGGCTTGACACTCAAGGGTGCACCCCCTTGGGGTGTTTTCTGCTTCAAAAAACTTTCAAATGTTCTAGAAAAATTCCTGTAGAAATTTTGTGGCAATCTGAGAACTTTTATTTTTTGGTCATTTTTATTGCACGGGTAATTCAGAAAACAGGATAATCATGGAAATTTTATTTTATTAAACTAAAAATAACAAAGAGTAAATTATAAGTACGGAAGGTTGTGCTTACTAAATTCATCGACCACGTGCCTCTCAAAAAGGATCCATCAATAAGGTTGATCAAGTCTTATTAACGGACCGTTTCCGATTGACATGAAACCAAAGAATCTTCATAATAACACTAGGTTGCGTCAATGGGGATTTGCATCTCCCCGACAATAAGAATATCATATTTCTTCTTAGCAGTAGGAAGAGGAAATTTAAACTCCCCAAAAGTGATTGTGGGTACTTGCTCAATGGCATTAATATTATTCACCGAATCTTGTTTCTTCGGAAAGTGCATTGTATGTTGTTTGCCATTGACATGAAAAGTAACCTTGCTTTTGTTGCAATCAATAACAACCCCTGCAGTATTTAGAAAAGGTCTTCCAAGGATAATCGACATGTTGTCGTCCTCGGGCATCTCAAGAATGAAAAAGTCCGTTAAGATAGTAACATTTGCAACCACAACAGGAACATCCTCACAAATTACAATAGGTATAGCAATGGATTTATCAGCCATTTGCAAAGATGTTTCATAGGTTTGAGCTTATTCAAATAAAGTCTTTTATATAAGGAGAAAGGAATAACACTAACACCGGCTCCTAGATCACATAAGGCAGTTTTAACAAAACTTTGTTTAATTGAGCAAGGTATTGTGGGTATACCCGGATCTCCCAGCTTCTTAGGCACTCCACGTCAAAAGAATAATTAGCAAGCATGGTGGAAATCTCAGTTTCAGGTATCTTTCTTTTATTAGTGATAATATCTTTCATGTATTTAGCATACGGAGGCATTTTGAAGATATCAGTCAAGCGAGTGCGCAAAAAGACAGGTCTAATCATTTCAGCAAAGTGCTCAGAATCCTCCTCATCCTTACTCTTAGAAAGCTTACGAGGGTAAGGCATGGGTTTTTGGACCCATGGTTCTCTTTCCTTACCATGTTTTCTAGCAACAAAGTCTCTCTTATCATAACATTTATTCTTAGGAGGTGGGTTATCAAGATCAACAAGAGGTTCTGTTTCTACATCATTATCATTTTCCTTATCTTTATCTGGTGGAGCATCATCATGATCATTAACATTATCATTATCACTAGGTGGATGTTCATCACCAGATTGTGTCTCAGCATCAGAAATAGAAACATCATTATGACTCTCAGTAGGTTTTTCTATAACAGATTCACTAGAAGCATGCATAGTCATATCATCTTTCCTTTCCTTTTTATTTTTAGTTGGACTAGGTGCATCATCATTAATTCTCTGAGAATCTTGTTCAATTCTTTTAGGATGACCTTCAGGATAAAGAGGTTCCTGAGTCATTCTACCTCCTCTAGTCATTACTCTAACAACATGATCATTCATGTTATCATTCATTTCAGCAAGCAAATCATTTTGTGACTTAGCAACTTGGTCTAGTTGAGTGTGAACCATGGAAGCATTTTTACCTAGACCTTTAACATCATTAGAAATTCTAAACATCAAGTCACTCAGGCGATCAATCATCATAGCATTGCGTTGTAACTGATCCTTGACATAATTATTAAAATGTTCTTGCTTAACAATGTAATTATCAAATTCATCCATGCATTGACTAGGATTCTTAGTATAAAGTATATCACTTTCATCAAACCTTCAGAGAGAATTTACCTCTACTATCTGTGTAGGGATATCGTGTCCATGTATTTCTTCAATAGGTGGTAAATTCTTGACATCTTTAGGTTTAATACCTTTTTCCTTCATAATTCTCTTGGCATCTTGCATATCTTCTGGACTGAGGAATAGAATACCTCTCCTCTTTTGGATGGGTTCCGGCGGTAATTCAGGAAGTGTCCAATCATTAGCATTCTTCAAAATATTATTCAATAGTTCTTCAGCCTGTCCAAGATTTCGTTCCCTGAAAACGCAACCAACACAACTATCTAGGTAGTCCCTAGAAGCATTGGTTAGTCCATTATAGAAGATGTCAAGTATTTTATTTTTCTTAAGAGGATGATCAGGCATAGCTTTAAGTAGCTGGATAAGCCTCCCCCAAGCTTGAGGGAGATTCTCTTCTTCATTTTGCACACAGTTAAATATTTCCTGTGAAGCAGCTTGTTTCTTATGAGCAGGAAAATATTTTTTAGTAAAGTAATCGATCATATCCTCGGGGCTACGCTCACAACCAGGAGCAAGAGAAAGGAACCAATTCTTAGCATCACCTTTTAGTGAAAAAGAAAAAGCTTAAGAATATAAAAGTAGCGAATCTTTTCCTCATGAGCAAACAAGGTGGCAATATCACGCAGTTTAGTAAGGTGTGCCACAACAGTTTCCGTTTCATAACCATGGAAATGATCAGATTCTACTATAGTAATTAACTCAGGATTAACAGAGAATTCATAATCCTTATCAGTAACACATATAGGAGAAGTAGCAAATTTAGGGTCATGTTTCATTTTCTCCATGATAGATTTTTCTTTCACTTTGCACAACAGTTTCTTCAAATCATCTCTATCATTACAAGTAAGAAAGTCTCTAGCTATGTCCCCGTCCATAACATAACCGTCATGTACCTCAGGCATATCATATCTATTAGGAGAGCTAGGCGTAATAGGTGAATCAAAGTGTTCATCAATTTCAGTATTCTCAAGTTCTCTAGCCTTAGCAATATGAGCATCAAGTAATTCATTCAGTGGCACAGTTTATGTTTCATCAAGCATAGTAGTAGCATCATCATTAATATCATCCACAGTAGAAGCAATAGCAGATTGAATAACATGCCGAGTTGTCATAAGCTGGTTCAAAACAGTAGGTGAATCAAATGCAGAGCTAGATGGCAGTTCCTTACCTCCCCTCGTCTTAGAGGGTATAATCTTAGTTCTGGTATCTTTCAGATTCTTCATAGTGACAATTAAGTATCCTTGGTGAACACAATAAATATAGCTATGTTCCCCGGCAATGGCGCCAGAAAATAGTTTTGATAACCCATAAGTGTACGAGATTGCAACAATCTTCAAGGGAAGTATTTTACCAAAATTTGTTTATTTGGCACAAGGAGAGCCAAAGAGTATTTATCAGTCTTAGCAGTTGAGTTGTCAATTCAACCACACCAAGTGATTCTCTGTCACAAAGATTTAGTAACACAACAATATAGTAATAGGAAAAGTAACAGTAATAGCAGCAGTTTTGTAGCGATGGTAACGGTAGTAGCAGCAATAGTAACTTAGCAAGATTCAGTATGTAAAAGCGTAGGCCATGGATCGGTGATGGATAATGATTTTGATGACATTCATCATGTAATAGTTACACACTAGAGCGACATAGAACTAGCTCCAATTCATCAATGGAATGTAGGCATGTATTCCGTATATAGTCATACGTGCTTATAATAAGAACTTGCATGCATCTTTTGTACTGCCCTCCCGTGGCAGCGGGATCCATATGGAAACTAAGGGATATTAAGGCCTTCTTTTAATAGAGAACCGGAACAAAGCATTAACACATGTTGAATACATGAACTCCTCAAACTACGGCAATCACCGGAAAGAATACCAATTATTGTCACCTTGGGGTATGCGGATCATGACATGTAATAGATGCATACAACTTGCAAGATAGGATCTAAAACACTCTCGTATTCATGAAAACATAATAGGTTCAGATCTGAAATCATGGTACTCGGGCCCTAGTGACAAGCATTAAGCATAGCAACATCAATCTCAGAACATAGTTGATACTAGGGATCAAGCCCTATCAAAACAACTCGATTACATAATCAATCTCATCAAATCCCATCACCGTCCAACAAGCCTACAAAGGAATTACTCACTCCTGATGGTGAGCATCATGGGGGAGTTGATGAAGAAGGGTTGGTAATGACAACGATGACGAATCCCCCTCTTTGGAGCCACAAACGGACTCAAGATTGGCCCTCCCGAGGAAGAACAGGAGGTGGCGGTGGCTCTGTCTCGTAAAATGCAATGACAACTTCTGTCTTATTTTTTTCCTCCGAAAATAGGAATTTATAGGAGTGAAATTAGGGTCTGCGGAGCCACCAGGTGGCCCCAAACCATTAGGGCGCGCCCAAGGGGGTGGTCGTGCCCTGTTGGCTTGGCTGCCACAAGTGGCCCCCTCGGTGGATCTTCGCTCCAATATTTTTTTTATTCCAGAAAAATTCTCCAAAAAGTTTCGTCCAATTCCGAGAACTTTTATTTCTACACTAAAACAACACCATAGTAGTTGTGCTGAAAACAACGTCAGTCCGGGTTAGTTTCATTCAAATCATGCAACTTAGAGTCCAAAACAAGAGCAAAAGTGTTTGGAAAAGTAGATACGTTGGAGACGTATCTCATGCAATGACAAGTGAATAAACACCTGCCGTGAGAATAACCCACTTAGCATTGAAGATACTGATCGCCCTGTCGCTTCATGGGCGGTACGGACACACAAAACAAATGTTCATTTGAAGATTTTAGAGGTGGCACATGCAAATTTACTTGGAACGGCAGGGTAATACCGTATATAGGTAGGTATGGTGGACACTCATGGAATAAACTCGGCACCAGGATTTTGGATGCACAAGTAGCATTTCTACTTAGTACGAAGTTTTGGCTATCAAAGATTATAAACAAGCACAATGTCGAGGCAACGATCCTGACAATGGGTACTAGGGGTACGAATGAGGGACGAAGCCTAGCTACGACGCAAGTGTAACACTCGGATTTTATGAGTTTGGGCCCCTCTCGGAGAGGTAACAACCCTATGTCTCGTGCCAGGAAGCTTGTGTTTTCTCAGGGGGGGTATGATTACAAGAGAGTGATGAACCCTTGTCCAGGAGCTCACAGGCGGCTTATATAGAGTTCGCCAGGACCCGCTGCATGGGAACGAGCCTGACAATGAATACTAGGGGTACGAATGAGGGGCGGAGCCTAGCTACGGCACAGGTGTATCACTATGATTTAGCGAGTTTGGGCCCCTCTCGGAGAGGTAAAGACCCTACGTCTAGTGCCTGGAGGCTTATGTTTTCTCTGGGGGTGTCTGATTATAGAGAGTGATGAACCCTTGTCTAGGAGCTTAGGGGTGGCTTATATAGAGTTTGTCAGGACCCGCCGAGCGTTATTACAAGGGCATTTAATGTGAGTAACTACGGGAGTTATTGGAAACTATAGCCCTAACTACGGCTGTTAGTGGTAACGCTAGCTATGACTGCACTTCATGCGTGGTGTTAAGTCCTTCGGTCGTTGCAGCTCCCACGTCGCCCACGCCTCTTCTATCTACGAGTGTTGATGCCTGGCCGACTGACGGGAAGACGTGCGAGTGACTCCATGGATCCAATGTATGCATCTGAATGCAAGTATAGTCCAGAGACTTTAATGGCCATGTGGGGCCCTAGGTGTGCCCTGGAAGTTCGGTCCATGACCCTACCACTAGTAGGTGACCTCATCATTAGCCCCCAATTCAGTTGACGTTTAGGTGGACCACCTCGGAGTGGCTTAGGAGCCTCGGGGGCGCCTGGAATCCGACTCAGGGTCTCCTTCACTCGATGCCAACACGGAACCACAACGGATTCAGGACTAAAAATTTCCGAATGATCGGAGTGGGTTGACAACCACACGCAATCTGACAACACTCAGTTGTCTCTCGGGAGAGATAGACTAGCGACCCATGTGCGGGCATGCCATGAGTTTCTAGTGACCGAGCGGGAGTGAGGACTGGTCCTCTCTAGGTCCCTGGGAACTCCTCCTCCGACCACTTTTGCGTGCATCCGAGTGTACGGGGACCCGCGGAGGGTATTCGGCGGACTGAAATGCGTCATTTTAGATGAGCGAGCGTAGAGGCCATTCAGAATGATTAGCGGCGGGATTCCCGCGGGTTTGAAACGCGGGCGGCGCGTGCGCGAAAGTGGTTATACCGCGGTAGTGGGGAAAGTGGGCATGACGCCTCAATTTCCGCCCCGGGATTTGGCCACGTGCCTTGACCACGCTGAATGCGGGATCCTGAGGATCTCACAGTGCCCGGGGATTGACAGCTGGAGATGTGCCTATTCATGTCTACTACACAACTTGTTCTTGTAGACTCGTATTGGGCCTCCAAGCGCAGAGTTTTGTAGGACAGTAGCAAATTTTCCTCAAGTGGATGACCTAAGGTTTATGAATCCGTGGGAGGCGTAGGATGAAGATGGTCTCTCTCAAACAACCCTGCAACCAAATAATAAAAAGTCTCTTGTATCCCCAACACACCAAATACAATGGTAAATTGTATAGGTGCACTAGTTTGGCGAAGAGATGGTGATACAAGTGTAGTAATGCTAGTAGATATTGATTTTTGTAATAGTAACAATAAAAAACAGCAAGGTAGCAAGTAACAAAAGTGAGCACAAACGGTATTGCAATGCTTGAAGACAAGGCCTAGGGTCCGTACTTTCGCTAGTGCAATCTCTCAACAATGCTAATACAATTGGATCACATAACCATCCCTCAACATGCAATGAAGAATTACTCCAAAGTTCTTATCTAGCGGAGAACATAAGAAGAAATTGTTTGTAGGGTACGAAACCACCTTAAAGTTATCCTTTCCAATCGATCTATCCAAGAGTTCGTACTAAAATAACACCAAGTTATCCTTTCCGATCGATCTATCTAAGAGTTCGTACTAAAATAACACCATATGATACGCATCAACCAACTCTAATATCATCTAGATACTCCAACGTCACCACAAGTATCCATGAGTTAATTATACGATACCTATCAAACAATTTCAGATTCATAATACTCGATCCAACACAAAGAACCTCAAGGAGTGCCCCAAGATTTCTACCGGAGAAAGTAGGACGAAAACGCGCATCAACCCCTATGCATAGATTACCCCAATGTCACCTCGGGAATCCGCGAGTTGACTGCCAAGACATAGATCAAGTGCTCTCAAATCCATAAAAGTACTCAATCCGGTAATAATGAAATCTCAAAGGGAAAACTCAATTCATCACAACAAGATAGAGAGGGGAAAACACCATATGATCCAACTATATTAACAAAGCCCGTGATACATCAAGATTGTGACATCTCAAGAACACGAGAGATAGAGAGATTGAACACATAGCTACTGGTACATACCCTCAGCCCCGAGGGTGGACTACTCCCTCCTCGTCATGGCCTCCGTCGGGATGATGGAGATGGCCACCGGAGATGATCTACCCTCTCCGGCAGGGTACTGGAACGCCTCCAGATTGGTTTTTTGTCGATATAGAGAGTTCCGGCGGCAGAACTTCTGATCTAGGATTATTTCTGGGGGTTTCTGAATATATAGGATTTTTGGGCGTCGGTTTCATGCAAAGATGGGCCACGAGGAGCCAACAAGACACCAGGGCGCGCCGGAGGGGGCTGGCGCGCCCTGGTGGGTTGTGGCCACCTCGTGGCTCTTCTGGCCCTCCCACGAGGCTTTTAGTGCCTCTTTTGCTCTAAAACAAATCGTCAAAAAGTTTCGTTGCATTTGGAGAAATTTTATTTCTGCACAAAAAACAACACCACGGTAGTTCTGCTGAAAACAACGTCAGTCCGGGTTAGTTCCAAAAAATGATATAAAGTTGCTATAAAATGATTATAAAACATTCAAGAATGATAATATAATAGCATGGAATAATCAAAAATTATAGATACGTTGGAGACGTATCACCTATCTAGGGTATTTAAATGGCGATGGGATGGAGAGAGAGTGAGAGAGAGCCAGATCTCCTTTCTTCCCCATTTCTTCTCCGCGACTCCGTCGTGCTCCGCCACATTTGTCCACTCCGCGACTCGACTCCCAGCACCGATCCGCCCGGGGAAGATGGCGAAGGGCTCGACTGTGAAGTCCAAGCGGGCGAAGAAGGAGTGGCGGGGGTCCTCGTCGAGCGCCAGCACCTCATCGAGTCGGTTCCAGGGCGACTGGTCGGTGTCACGAGTCATGCGGGGCCGCCTGCTGGAGTTGGAGAACCAGGGGCTCCTGGCTACTGGGAGTTGGAGGCTGCCGGAGACGGGCAAGCTCAAGCCGTCGACGCAGCGGGACGGGCGAGTCCTCCTGGTGACCCACATCGAAAGAGGTTTTTCTCTGCCCCCACAACCTTTCTTCTGAGCATTCCTCGACTACTTCGGAGCTCAACTCCACCATCTTCCCCCAAATGCCATCTCCTACCTAGCTGCCTTCGTTTCCCTTTGTGAGAACTTCATAGGCTGCCCACCTCACTAGGGGCTCTTTAAGCATCTTTTCACCTGCCGTGCTATGACCATGAAAAAGGCTTCTCCGAGTGGAGAGAAGACCAATGTCAACCAACTGTGCAGGGGCTTAGGTGTCTAGCATAGGGGGAAGGGTAGCTTGGCAGAACGAGTGTGGTCCCCTCCGTCCGTGACCGTGTCCAAGGAGGAGAAGACGGGCGTGTGTAGGAACGAAAGTATGTCTAGAGGGGGGGTGATTAGACTACTTGAGAAAATAAAAATTCTACCTTTTCCCAATTTTAAGTGTTGCCAGATTTTAGCAATTATAGCAATCAAGTACACCCCACACATGCATGTCTAAGAGTATAGCAGCGGAAAGTAAAGACAAGCATATGAAGTAGAGGGTAGGGAGGAAGATCAAACGCAATTTGGAGACACGAAGATTTTTCCCATGGTTCTGATAGGTGGTGCTATCGTACGTCCACGTTTATGGAGTCTTCAACCCACGGAGGGTAACGGTCGCGAGAGTCCACGGAGGGCTCCACCCATAAGGGTCCACGAAGTAGCAACATTGACTATTCCATAACAGCTTCCGTCCACGAAGGACTAGCCTCACTATGGGTAGATCTTCATGAAGTAGGCGATCTCCTTGCCCGTAATAAGTTCTTGGTTCAACTCCACAACACAAAGTAGGAGGCTCCCAAGCAACACCTAACCAATCTAGGAGGCACCACCCTCCAAAAGGTAATAGGCTCGGTAATGCCGATGAACTCCTTGCTCTTGTGCTTCAAGATGTTAGACTCCTCAACACACAATCACTCTTTCACAGATTTGGCTTTGGTGGAAGAGATTGATTTGATGGAAAGCAACTTGGGGAGGCTAGAGATCAAGATTCATATGGATGGAGTGGAATGGCTTGATCTCAACACATGAGTAGGTGGCTCTCTCTCAGAAAATTGGATGGGGCAAGTATGGAATAGTTCTGAGTGCTTCTGTTTCGAGTGGGTGGTGGTGAAGGGGTATATATAGGCATCCCCAAAAATCCAACCGTTACACCTAAAGTGACCAACTCGGTGACACCGAAGTATAAAACTCGGTGGTACCGAGTTGCTCCAAAGGTAGCAACTTTTGAATCTCGGTGAGACCGATACAGAAATCTTGACGGTACCGATTAGGTGACCAACGGTCAGTTTCCAAAACTCGGTGACGCCGATCCAAAATCTTTGAAATTCCGATTTTAAGAATCGAGGTAACAGTAAGTTGGCAAGCTGAACTCGGTGGCACCGAAGCAGAATTGGTTGCACCAAAAAGCTAGGGTTTGGCATGGGTCCGTCTGAGGTGGGAATCGGTGGGACCGAGTGGAAAAAGTTGGTTACACCGATTTTCATGACAGGCTTGGACAGATTTTTGTGGAAGAGTTTGTGGGTGTTTTGGGTGACTATCACTTGTGCACGTGGAGCATCTTGTTCACCAACAATACCTTACCCCCTTTTAATAGTATTGGCTTTCCTATGGACTCAAGGTGATTTCTCACAAAGTAAAATGTAGAGTCCTCTTGCTTGAAGCTTTGCCAATCCATTTCCTTGCATCTAGGGGTCTCTCCACAATCATTTTGCTAACCCATCATTGAACTTTTCCTGAAATATACTTTGTGGAAACATTAGTTCAATGACATATATGTTGTTATTAATTACCAAAACCACCAAGGGAGCAAATCTGCTTTCAATCTCCCCCTTTTTGGTAATTGATGAAAACATATAGATCAAAGCTTCGACATATGATATAATCAATGAATATAATCGTCGCTTTGAGAAGTATGTGATAAGCAAGAGCTCCCCCTAAATTTGTGCATTATTTTGAATTTGCGTTTGAATGCAAATGCACAATCGATTAGGTACATGGGGCACTCTTTCATGTCACATACAACTTGGTGGTGTGCGAGAATAATGTGAATGAATATCATAGCACAACACAATCAAGTAAAGGTTAATGATCATCTCATAAGCATCACAAGGGTAGGAAATAGTAGCAATACACATCAAGTGTATGATCAAACACCAACAAAGTTTAACACAAGCAAACCAACCAAAAGATATCAATGTTTTGAAAAGCGATAAAAAAGCAACGCTCTCTCTCTCTCTCTCGAAGCCCTAATGATCTATACATCTTCTCCCCCTTTGGCAACAAGTTACCAAAAAGTTCAAAGGTATAGGACTAAGCGCTCTTCTGGGGCTGATCTCCTCCGGTGGCTGATGAAGGAGTCGAGAGAACAGCATCAGCGAAGATGTCTGCCGACGTCATGGCCGGAGTCGGAGTAGCAAATGGAGGTGCTGGAGGAGCTGAAGGAGCTGCGGCAGGGGCTGATGAAGAAGGTCTAGTCTCTAGAACTGGCACTGTAGCAGATCTGGCCTGAGTCCTGAACTGAGTGTCTGACCGGAGAGGTGGACTATCCTCATCATCATCTGTAGTGTGGGGACTGGGCACGCCATCAACTTCCTCCTTGAGCTCATTCACAGTCACCGTGAGCTCATCCACCTTGTTGTTGAGAATATGAAATTTGGTGTCAACAATCCTCGAGAGGCTCTCCTGGTTATTCAAGATGTTCCCGATGTCCTTCTGCATACTGAGCACAGAGCTAAGGAGAAGATCCATCTGCTCACTCCTAGTCTTTGGCACCTGAGCACTAGAGTCTCTGGCTGCCTCTGCCTGTGCCTGTGTTGTAGCTGAGGTGGGATGATCTGGGTCCATCACCACAACATTGTCTTCTAGCTCTGGCAAGAGTGGCAAATGTGGTCGATCAAGTGCATATATGTGCTTCTCCAGCTTGGAGTTGATAAGCATCTGAATATATGGAGCGTATCCACATGACCTCTTCTGATCTGCTGCAGTCCTCTTCACTGTTTCAACTTCAAGTCCATCACTCTGAATCTGGTGTGTTGATCAAGATGGAGCAGCATGTTGATAAAATAGCCTCTTATCATCTTCTCATCTCCAGACTTAGGCATCAAAGTATGCCTCAAGATAGTGTTGTTCGTGCGTAGACCAGCCTGGAGGAAGTAAATGGATCCAAGCTTGTGAGATTGCAAGTTTGCAGCAGGGATCTCATTGTACATGTTCTTCATGGCATTATGATTTGCCTTGGACTCGGAGTACACATCTAGGTCACCGTCTTCCACCTGTGGAGCTCCTAAGATGGAAGCCCACTCCTCAACTGTCGATTCATACCTGGTGCCTTCTGTCATCCATACAATCCTACCATCTCCATAGAAATGTGCAGTGGAGTAGAATTGCATGATCATCTCGTCGTTCCAAGCTGTGAACTCCTTATCAACAAACTCATCAAGACCAATGCAGTGGAAGTTATCTTGCACACATGGAAAGTGGTCCTCGTTGTCCTTGATGTGCTTCCAGTCCACATACCGCATATCACTCACTGCAGGGCTCTTCTCAAGCAGAATTGTTTCATAGAAATCTTGTTGTTCTTTTGTGTAGAACCTGTAGTCTACAGCTGTCCTTCTCCTCTGAGAGTAAGGATCAATAGCTCTCCACTCTCTCAAACCTGAGTCCTTCCTCTTCTTCATGTCTTCAGCAACTGGATGGCTGTCATTATGCTCTGGAAGGTGTGGTCTTAGCTTCATCAAAATAGACTGTGTATCATCCTCAGCTTCCCTGAAAGTAGAAGTCTTGTTCTTGGAAGCAGCTGGGATGTCTCTGGAAAACCTCTTGGGTTTAGGAGCAGCAGTAGCCTTCTTGGGTGCAGTCTTGGTGCCTTTGGATGATGTATCCTTGGGCATAGCATCAACCATTAGCTTCTTCTTCTTCTTAGGAGGAGCCTTGGTAGCTGGCTCTTCCTCCTCTTCAGCAGCAGCATCTGCTTCTGGGTCCTCAAACATGGAGATTTGTCTGCCAACAACATGTATGATCCTCTTCCTGGACTTCTTCTTTCTCCTGCCTTCTTAGGCATAGACTAATTTGAGGGTGACTCAAGGTGAAGAGTTATTGTTGCCCTAGCACTTTCTGGTGCCCTTACTGACCCTGAGCTGGCATATTCTTTCCTTATTGCCTTCTTCTTGGATGAAGTGGCAGCAGCAGTGCTCTTGGCAGTTGCATCTTTCTTGGGTAGCTCCTCAGGTATAAAATCTTCATCCTCCTCATCTGAGTTGAGCTTCCTTCTTGCCCTGGTTGCAGCTTTGGGCAGATCTGGTGAGCTAGGTACATCATCATAGCTCCCTTCAGGACTAGTGCCTGAGCTCATATCAACATTCTTCTCTCTAAAGTCATTCTGGCTATCATCAGAACCTGACATCTCTGACCCTGTGTAAAGAGCATAGAAGATAAGAAGGGTTGAGTCATCACAAAATGCAGAGATTTTTCAAAGGTTGAATCAAAGAAATTCTTAGATATAGCTTTCTGTAAAAAGGGATTTCGGTGTCACTGAGTCAAAAACTTCGGTACCACCGAGACGCACAGACCTATTAACAGAAACTTGGCAGCAATTTCGGTTGCACCGAAAATTGCCACTCGGTTTCACCGAGACTGTCCTCAGTAGTCCAAAACAAAATCGGTAGAGCCGATTTTTCTGACTCGGTGTCACAGAGATTCGGTTTTGTGGACGGCTAGATCTAGAAATCTTTCATTCGCTAAGCTAAAGATATTTCTAGAGGATTTAGAGGATTGCAATCAGTGGATTATCAATAAAAGTTACTCTAATGCGCGTGAATCGGAAAGGGAGCGCAAAGAGGATCGGATCCATACCCTAACTCGGTGAAGGATCCGCTAAGACGACGACGGCGGTGAAGATTCCGTCGGCGGCAACGATTCCCAACAGCGGAGACGCACGGGGAGGCAAGGGCGACGACCAAGGGGTCCGGAGAGGCAGCTTAGGGTTGGAGGAAACAGACTTTTGCGATTGAATTTCAAAAGTCGGGTCCGCCAGGTAATATACCCTGTGCTGTCGGTGACACCGGTTCAAAATTATTGGTGCCACCGAGTTTCTCAACTGTCAGTTGACAGGGAAACTCGGTGTAACCGAGAATAAGGAATCGGTGTTACCGAGATTGAAAACCAGATCAACCCTAGGCATCGGTGAGACCGAGAATTTGGTATTGGTTCCACCGAGATGCACTTGGGAGGTTTTAATGGTCAGTCCTTGTCGATACGGAACTCCGAGTGGTCCTCACACAGAGAGATCGAAAAGTCCTTGTTCAAATTTTGTGATGTAGCAAGAATGGAATATGAGACGAGAAAGCATAGATAGCTAGAGAGGGGTCCTAGGCATTCTTGTCCATCCAATTGGCAAAAGAAGATCAAAATCCAAATAGCAACAATTGGATGTCCTCGAATGAATAAATAGATGCATACCAACATGCTCACACAATAAGATGTCAAATGAAATCATGGCAAACATGCACATACATACTAGCATCTATCAAGCATTTTGGCGATGACGGAGTCATCTATATATGAGTATATTGACTTAGGAGCCAAGTAAGAATACTTGATCATAGGTCATACTCATCGTTTAAGCACAAGTGGGTTACCACTTTTACATAAAGCATTTAATGTTGTCACATTCTAAGATATGCTTTAACTCAAGTCTTAGAGTAAAGCTCCCCCTTGATGTCACATCCCCCCATAGGAGGGACAAACTAACCTTGGGTTTTGTCGATGAAGACTTCATGTTGGTGAGGTAGTGATGGATGCTCAAGGTTGATGAAGATCATCTTGAGTTGGGAGCATCCTTGTTGTTTCCTTACTCTTCTCACCTACATGGGTTAGTCCCAACACACAAGAGACAAATACAAGGATATCTATGGACATGGAGTGCAAAGCATACATGATGATGTCCATGGATTTGTTAATTACCTTGTCTCTTGCTTACCTTTGAGGGAATGTGTGACTCCTTGAACTATTGCATGATGTTGACGTTGATTGCAACTAGTTCTTGCCAATAATGAATGTGAGTGAATTTCATTGGCGGAGTCACCCCTCAAGAACTTCTCTAGTTCTTCTTCTTGGGGACCCACATCAACTTGATGGGGATCCTTGGTGTTGAAGCGGCACTTGTATAAGTTGAGCTTGAAGTAGCCTTGAGAACCCACTCCACCAAAGCTTGGGATTCATCTTCATATGAGTCAATCTCTTCTTGAAGCTTGTCCTTGCCCTTGAGCTTGTGGTCTTGTGGTGGAAGGTCATCTTGAGTGTTTTTTCCCTTGGGAAGAGTATGTTCATACTTCTCCCTTTGAGGAACAAACTTAGGCTTGGGGTATTGACCTTCTTCCCATTCAACTCCATTTGCGTTGAAGTAGCCAATGCCATGGTTCTTCCGGTATCCTCCGTGCTTGCGTACAATTTCCTCAAATTGCTTACACCCGGCAAGACTCTTGTAGATACCTTTCTCTATAATCCCTTTCAAAAGTTCATTTTCTTGCTCAAGTGTAACTTGTCTAAGAGAATCATCATTAGTGGAATCAATAGAACTACTAGAAGCAACATCATTAGATTTAGCATTTTTGTTGTTGCTACTTGATGAAGAACCTTTCTTGCCTTTGTTACTAGTTTGTCTAGGTTTAACTTGTGGCATGAATGTAGACAAGAGTAATTGTTTAGCTAGATAAGATGAAGTCTTCTTTCGGAGATCGTCATTGATAGCTTTAAGAAAATCATGTTCTTTCTCCAAGGTGAGCTTCTCGAAGCGTAGCTTCTCATGAGTCCTTACAAGCCCTCTATGATCTTCTAGAGTAGATTCATGGGCTAACTTAAGAGTGTTTAATTCTTTAGTTAGTTGTTCTATTTTCATCTTATCATCATCAACCGACTTATCTTGACTAGCATGAAAATTATCAAGTTCATTTTGACTAACATCACTAGCTTTATCAAAGAGCAAGTCATCATCTCCAAGTAAATCATCTTTGTCACTATTGAAATCAAGATACTCGGGGTGTGATACCTTGGGGCCTTTAGCCATGAAGAAACTTCCACTCCCTTCATTTGGTGAATCAAATAGATCAGAGGAGTTGGTAGTCACTAGTGCAAGTCCGGCAACACCTTCGTCTTGACTATAGTCGGAGTTGGAGTGATAGCTTCTCTCGGAGTGGTTGTCGGATTCGGAGCCGGAAACCCATTCACCAACATGAGCTTGATATCTTCTTCTTGAGTAGCACTTGGTGTACTTGTCCTTCTTCTCCGAGTCCCTACTTCTCCTTGAGGGTCATCGTTCATAACGATCATCTCTCTTTGAGGTGATTCATTTCTTGAGCTTCATCTTCTAGGTGACTCTTCTCTTCGTTTGTTGGGAGCCGTGCACTCATTAGAGTAGTGTCCGGGCTTCCCACAATTGTAGCAGTTTCGGTCATGACTTGACGAACGCTTCTCTTCATATCTTGAGTTGGAGCTTCGTTCTTTGCCTCTATTCTTGTAGAACTTGTTGAATTTCTTGACCATGAGGCTTATCTCTTCATTGGTGACAAGGTTGTCGCTTGAAGTTGCGGGAGCATCACTTGTGGCTTTGTAAGCACTGCTAGACTTGTTGTGAAGCTCTTCTTTGTCTTTGAGTGTCATCTCATGAGCAACAATCCTTCCAATGACTTCCGTAGGCTTGAGATCTTTGTAGTTGGGCATCATTTGGATCAATGTGCACACGGTGTTGTATCTCTCATCCAAAGCTCTAAGTATCTTCTTGATGATGAATTTGTCGGTCATTTCCTCGCTTCCTAAGCCGGCAATCTCATTGGTGATGAGAGCTAGCCTAGAGTACATCTCAGCGACTACTTCACCATCCTTCATCTTGAACTTGTCAAGCTGACTTTGAAGAACGTCCAACTTGGATTCTCTCATAGATTCAGTACCTTCATTCATATCAACCAAAGTATCCCAAATTTCCTTGGCATTCTCAAGACGGCTGATTTTGTTGAATTCTTCGGGGCATAGGCAGTTGAAGAGAATGTCACATGCTTGAGCGTTGTATTGCAACATCTTCAATTCATCTACGGTCGCTTCACGATCCGGTTCCTTTCCATCACCAAAGAATTCACCTTTCAAGCCAACACGAACAACAGCCCAAACGGCAGGGTTATGACCAAGAATATGCATTTTCATTTTGTGCTTCCAACTAGCAAAATTTGTGCCATCAAAGTACGGACCTCTACGGTGATAATTTCCCTCGCTAGACACCATACTCTCCTCGGTTGTGAGACCAATGCAATGGAGACCAAAACTCTGATACCACTTGTAGGATCGAAAGTATGTCTAGAGGGGGGTGATTAACTACTTGAGAAAATAAAAATTCTACCTTTTCCCAATTTTAAGTGTTGGCAGATTTTAGGAATTATAGCAATTCAAGTACACCCTACACATGCATGTATAAGAGTATAGAAGCGGAAAGTAAAGACAAGCATATGAAGTAGAGGGTAGGGAGGAAGATCAAACAAAATTTGGAGACACGAAGATTTTTCCCGTGGTTCCGATAGGTGGTGCTATCGTACGTCCACGTTTATGGAGTCTTCAACCCACGGTGGGTAACGGTCGCGAGAGTCCACGGAGGGCTCCACCCATAAGGGTCCACGAAGTAGCAACCTTGACTATTCCATAACGGCTTCCATCCACGAAGGACTAGCCTCACTATGGGTAGATCTTCACGAAGTAGGCGATCTCCTTGCCCGTACAAACTTCTTGGTTCAACTCCACAACACGAAGTAGGAGGCTCCCAAGCGACACCTAACCAATCTAGGAGGCACCACCCTCCAAAAGGTAATAGGCTCGGTAATGTCGATGAACTCCTTGCTCTTGTGCTTCAAGATGATAGACTCCTCAACACACAATCACTCACTCACAGATTTGGCTTTGGTGGAAGATATTGATTTGGTGGAAAGCAAATTGGGGAGGCTAGAGATGAAGATTCATATGGATGGAGTGGAATGGCTTGATCTCAACACATGAGTAGGTGGCTCGCTCTCAGAAAATTGGATGGGGCAAGTATGGAATAGTTTTGAGTGCTTCTGTTTCGAGTGGGTGGTGGTGAAGGGGTATATA
Source organism: Elymus sibiricus (assembly GCA_039707655.1). Taxonomy (NCBI): domain Eukaryota; kingdom Viridiplantae; phylum Streptophyta; class Magnoliopsida; order Poales; family Poaceae; genus Elymus; species Elymus sibiricus. The sequence continues at coordinate 187,316,385 of CM077675.1, read as the reverse complement.
TAGGCATCCCCAAAAATCCAACCGTTACACCTAAAGTGACCAACTCGGTGACACCGAAGTATAAAACTCGGTGGTACCGAGTTGCTCCAAAGGTAGCAACTTTTGAATCTGGGTGAGACCGATACAGAAATCTCGGCGGTACCGATTAGGTGATCAACGGTCAGTTTCCAAAACTCGGTGATGCCGATCCAAAATCTCGTAAATTCCGATTTTAAGAATCGAGGCAACAGAAAGTTGGCAAGCTGAACTCGGTGGCACCGAAGCAGAATCGGTTGCACCGAAAAGCTAGGGTTTGGCATGGGTCTGTCTGAGGTGGGAATCGGTGGGACCGAGTGGAAAAAGTTGGTTACACCGATTTTCATGATAGGCTTGGACAGACTTTTGTGGAAGAGTTTGTGGGTGTTTTTGGTGACTATCACTTGTGCACGTGGAGCATCTTGTTCACCAACAGTACCTTACCCCCTTTTAATAGTATTGGCTTTCCTATGGACTCAAGGTGATTTCTCACAAAGTAAAATGTAGAGTCCTCTTGCTTGAAGCTTTGCCAATCCATTTCCTTGCATCTAGGGGTCTCTCCACAATCATTTTGCTAACCCATCATTGAACTTTTCCTGAAATATACTTTGTGGAAACATTAGTTCAATGATATATATGTTGTTATTAATTACCAAAACCACCAAGGGAGCAAATGTGCTTTCAACGTGGAGATCCTAGTGATGGCCGTGGTGACCATAGTCAGGATGGGCCTCAACGGGATGGACCTTCTGGAGGTTTTCCTTCAGCGGAGGATCCAGCCCTTGCAGGCAAGGGCTCAACCCATGTGGGAGTATGTGGGGCTGAGTGAACCTACGCGAGTTCACCCGGAGGTGTTCAGCGCAGAGACGCTGGAGGCGAAGCTCATGGCCATCACCTCGACGCACGACAACCCTCGGGGCACCAGATTGATAGCTCCTTTCGATAAGGAGCACCCACTGATTGAGGTAACCTTGAATTCCTGATCTAAAAGATTTTGATGTTATTATTTGACTATTGCCGGTTCTGTTGCTCCCTTCTCTCGGTAGAGTTTCAAGGAGATGGTCAGCATGGTGCCGGTCGTTAACCGCGCCCCCGTGGATGTGGCAAGTGACACCGAGCGCCAAGAGGACTCGGGAGACGAGGATGACGATGATGATGACGAGTCAGAGGAGGAGGACGACGACTCCGAGGAGGGAGATGAGGCGGAGCCCTCTCCGACGGAGAACAACCTGACTAAAAGCCGCTCCGACAGAGAACATCCTCCATGTGCTCAAGCCTTCCCCTCACTGTCGTCGCACGCGTTGCGCACCTCTGCCGCCGCCGACCTCGTCCCTGGATCCGACGGCCTCCTGCCTCTCGAGCCCTCTGTCGCACGCGTCTTCCCCTCACCGCCGCCACGCGCGTTCCACCACCTTCGCCGATGCCGACCTTTTCCTTGGATCTGACGTCCTCCTGCCTCTTAGTCGGGATCCGGCGTCCTCCTCCTTGGTCGCGGGGATTCGACGACCTCATGGTCCGTCGGCATCCACTACACGGATGGAGAGCGGTAGGTGAGGAAGGTTTGCTCGATGGGAAAGGCCCTTAACTTGGCAAAGGTCAGCGTGTGCCTATTCTTGCGTTTTCAAAATTCTACGAATGAAAGAGACCCTAGGGTTGAAGTGGCATGTCCATTTGAACCCTAGTTAGCAATGAGTGTTTGATGCCACAAAAAAAATTGTAAAAAGAGGTTTGAGTGGTTGTTAGATTTCCTATAAATTGCACGTAGTACAAAAGATTCCATAAAAAAAAATCATATGTGATCCAATCATATGAATCAAAGAATCAATGTAGGAAAATTTCCTCAGGATCTCAATCCTTCAAAAATCGTATAAAATTCCTTTGAATCAAAGGAGCTTCTATACTTTTTCTATACCTACGTTTTCAAAATTTTACGAATCAAAGACGCCCTTAACTTGGCAAAGTTCAGCGCCTTTAATATCCGTGCTTGAAATCAACGGCCAGAAGGGCGTTTGGGCCGAAATGCCAGGTACCTAACGTTCGGCCCGTATCATTTGGGTAAATTTCATTCATTCCATTTGATCCGTTTCGTCGCTAACACTACAGTCTACAGCAGCACTGTTGGTCTTGCACAGAGGAAGGAAGCAATTTACAGATCAAGACACTGTATGCCGGTTCTGAATAATCATCCAGATCAATTACCTCTTCCTCGATGATAGCGCCTATACAAAACCGCTTAATTAATTACAGCACCACGCGCGCAGCATGCATGTTAATCTTGGCCGCTGAAGTCGACAGTCTTGAAGGACTGGTGCAGGCGGCGGAGGACGGCCTCGTCGCGCCCCCACTCGGGGTTGGGCGCCGTAACGAAGTGCGCGTACAGCTTGTTCCGGGCGCACGTCACGGAGATGAGGCTGTGCCCGCCGGCGCCGGCCACCTCGTACTCGTAGTACACCTGCCCGTCCGCGTCCTTCCGCTCCGCCGACGTCACGTCGTCCGCCGACGAGATCTGGTCCTGCAGCCCGACGTCGGAGAGGGCGAGGTTGTCGAGCACGGCGCCGACGGGGGCCAGCTTGCGGAACCCGGAGAGGAAGGTGAGGTACTCCCGCTCGGAGCGCTTGCGCGGGTTGAAGAACTCGCTGTCCGTGCCGTTGGTGCCCTTCTCCACCTTTGACACCAGCCGCTCCTTCCACCCCTCGGGCACGTCGTACACGTACTCCGCCGCGTCCCTCTTGTTCGCGTTGCCGCCGTACCCGCCGTAGTTGGCCGCGCTCGCCGCCGTGCCGTAGTACACCTTGAACTCCGCCTCCGCGTGCGACGGCGCCGCGGGGGTCAGCAGGAGGAGGCCGGCCGCGGCTGCCGCGGCCAGCGTGGCGGTGAGCGGCCTGGGAGCCGGGAGCCTCACGGTCTGCGGCGCTGGCTGCGAGGTGGCAGAGGAGGAGGTGGAGGTGGCGGTGGTGAGGAGAGGGGAAGGGGAGAAGAGGGAAGCGAGCATGGTCATGGTGGTGGTGGACCTCGACGGCGTGCGCGCGTACGCCCTGCGGTGGTGTGGTTGGTTTTTGCCCGCGATTTTGTGTGGTTTTGTCTCGCCGAGAGGATAGGAGATCGGCGAGGCTTATCCGGTGCGGCGACGAGTCGACGACGGCATTCCACCTATTAGAGTATAGGTCGGTTACGGATAGTATATCCGGCAAGGTTTGAAATTGTAATCTATCTCTATTAGTTTTGTAGTCCAAGTTTTGTAATCTATATAAACAGCCCTTCGAGGCCCCAATCAATACAGTTATTATTCTCCAATTATCATGGTATCAGACGCCTAGGTTTTTCGCACCTGGCATGGCACCGCCAACCGCGCCGCCGCCCCGGCCGACTCGGCCCCTCTTCTCCATGGCCGAGTTCCGCGCCGCCGGTGCCCCCCCTTCTTCTTCCTCCTCTACAACTACCCAAACAAACCCTCCTCAACTCCCAATGCTCTCCCTAGCCGACACCATTGCCGACGTCTCCCCCTTCATCCCGATCTCGTTAGATCTTGGCGCCCACAACTACTACCATTGGCGCCACCTCTTCAACATCCACCTCGGCCGCTGTGGCCTCCGCCACCACATCGACCCGTCCTATCCTCTGCAGCCCGCCGATCCCCGCTGGGTGAAAGACGATCTCGCCATCATCCAGTGGATTTCCACCCGCATCTCCACGGAGCTCTTCAATCTGGTCTCCTCCGACGATGCATCCGCCGCCGAGCTTTGGGCCTCCCTTCAGCAGCTGTTCCAGGACAACTCCGACGCGCGCATCAACGCCCTCAACACCGAGCTCCGTACGACCGTCCAAGGCGATGCCCCGGTCACCGTTTTCTGCCAGCGGATCAAGGCTATCGGCGACGAACTTCGTGAACTCGGCGATCACGTCGACGATCGCGCCCTCATCAACGCTCTTCTAGTCGGCCTCGGCGATCAGTTCGAGAAGCAGCAGTCCTTCATCCCCATGCTCAAGCCCTACCCCACCTTCAAGGAGGTTCGCTCCCTCCTCCAGCAAGAAGAGAAGAATCAAGCTCGCAAGGCGCTACGGCCACCGCAGGTGTTTCACGCTCCTGCCGCGACCGGGCTTGCTGGGCTTGCCGGGTCGGGCTTGCCGGGGCCCCGCCTGGGCTGCCGCGCCAATCTGCCGCACCCTCCCCTCCTACCGCGGCGGCAGCAGCTCCTCTACCGCCCCCAGGCTGGCGCCCGAGCCCGGCCTACCGGGGCAAGAATCCGATCTACCGGCCCCCTGCATCTCGCTCCGCCGGCACTGCACCAGCCCCGCCACCGGCCGCTCCGTCGTCCCCGGCTCCCACAACATGGCAGCCTCCGCACGATCCCTGGACCGGCCTTGTTCAAGCTTGGCCGATGCCCTGGTCGGCCCCTTCGCCGTACGGCGTCCCGCCTGCTTACACGGGCACGTGGAGCCCTGGCCTCCGCCCGGCCACTGGCTCTCCTGGACTCCTTGGGCGCAAGCCGCCGGCGCATGTCTACACCGCCACTCCTACGCCACCTCCAAGCGCGCCAGGACTACTCCCACCCTACTACACCTTGCCGGCTTCTTACGGCACCTTACCGGGCTTGCCGGCTTCTTACGGCACCTTGCCGGCCTTGTCGGGCTTGCCGCCTTCTTACGGCCCCTTGCCGGCCCCGACAGCATACTTCCAGTCGCCGACCCTGCCCTACGCTCCCTTGCACGCTCCTGGCCCCTCTGCTCCTCCACAGCAGCCGGCCTGGGATCAAGCCGCCTTCATCAACGCCATGAACAACTTTACTCTCAATAACGAAGGTACGGATTGGATTTTCGATTCTGGTGCATCCTCGCATATGTCTTCAAATATGAATTTGTTGTCCGCTTGTTTTCCTCCTGTTTTTTCTACGATCACCATTGGTGATGGTTCCACCATACCTGTTTCCTGTACCGGTCATTCTTACATCTCTTCCTCTTACGCCAATTTTCTTCTCCGCAATATTCTTGTTGCTCCTTCCCTCATCAAAAATATTATTTCTGTTCGCCAATTTTGTATTGACAATCGAGTAATTTTGGCTTTTGACCCTTTTGGTTTGTCTGTAAAGGATCTGGCAACGGGGGAGGAGCTCGCTCGGTACAATAGCACGGGCGATCTTTATCCGCTTCATGGCACACCTACATCCAGTCCCCGAGCCATGCTTGCATCAGTTGATTTGTGGTATCATCGTCTAGGACACCCCAATAAAACCACCTTGTCATCTTTGCTTCAAGAATTTTGTATTCCTAGTTCTAGTGTTCCTCATAATCCCTCTCTTTGTATTGCCTGTCAATGCGGCAAACATGTTAGATTACCTTTTGGAACCTCTACTACCCTTAGCAATTTTCCTTTTGAATTAATTCACTGTGATTTATGGACCTCTCCCATCCCTAGTGTCTCTGGTTACAAATATTATCTTGTGATTTTGGATGACTATTCTCATTACATTTGGACTTTTCCTCTCCGTGCTAAATCTGAAGTACATGCCCTCTTTCTCAATTTTCGACAATATCTTCTTACACACTTTGGCTTGCCAATTCGATTTATTCAATGTGATAATGGTCGAGAATTTGACAACACTCAAAACCGCAACTTCTTTCTCTCTCAAGGTATTCTTCTTCGTTTTTCCTGTCCTTATACCTCCCCTCAAAACGGTAAAGCTGAACGTTCTCTTCGCTCCATTAATGATATTCTTCGCACCTTGCTACTACAAGCTTCTCTGCCCTCTCGTTTTTGGGCCGAAGCCCTTCGCACTGCCACACTACTTCTAAATATTTGACCAACTAAGACATGTCCTCTTTATTCGCCTTTTCAATCTCTTTTTCTCTCCCATCCCGATTATTCTTTTTTTCGTTTTTTTGGCTGTCTTTGTTTCCCGAACACCGCCTCTACCGCCTCCAACAAACTCGAACCACGTTCACTACGTTGCATTCATCTTGGTCTTTTTGACGATCACAAAGGATATCGCTGTTTCGATCCATCTTCTGGTCGCGTGCTTGTCTCTCGCCATGTCACATTCGATGAACACACTTTTCCTTATTCTGTCACTAACCCCGCATCAATCCCTACCACCACCAACCCTGTCGCGGCCTCTCTCTCTCCCGCGGCAAGTCCGGCAAGCCTGGCAAGCCTGGCCGTCCCGGCAGGTCCGGACCCGGCAAGTCCGGCAAGCCCGGCAAGACCGACAAGTCCGGCAAGTCCGGCAAGACCGGCAAGACCGGCAAGCCCGACCCCGACAAGTCCGGCAAGCCCGGCAAACCCGGCAAGTCCGGTAAGCCCGGCAAGCCCGGCAAGTCCGGCAAGCCCGGCCCCGGCAAGTCCGGCAAGCCCGGCAAGCCCGGCGAGCCCGACCCCGGCAAGTCCGGCAAGCCCGTCCCCGGCAAGCCCAGCCCCGCCAGGCTCCCAACCACCCCTCCCACCCAACGCTGTATCCATTCCACCACCTACTAATGATCACATCATGTGCACCCGCGGCAAATGAGGATTCCTTCTACCCACCAAACGCCTCAACCTCATAGCCACCCCAACCCCGGCAACCCTTTCTCCTATTCCCTCTTCTTACAAACGAGCTCTTCTTGATCCTCTTTGGCTCTCAGCTATGCGCGATGAATTTAACGCTCTTCAGCAAAATAACACATGGACTCTTGTTCCTAAACCTCCTGGTGTTAATGTTGTTTCTGGAAAATGGGTTTTTAGGCATAAATTTCATTCTGATGGCACCCTTGCTCGTTACAAAGCCAGATGGGTGTGTCGTGGTTTCTCTCAGCAACATGGCATTGATTTTGATGAAACCTTTTCTCCTGTTGTTAAACCAAGCACTATTCGCGTTGTTCTTAGTCTTGCCGTTTCCTCCTCTTGGCCCATTCATCAGCTAGACGTTAAAAATTCTTTTCTTCACGGCACTCTTAATGAAACAGTTTATTGTCAGCAACCATCTGGTTTTGAGAATCCCTCTTCTCCCAACTCTGTTTGCCTTCTTAACAAATCTCTTTATGGTCTTAAACAAGCTCCTCGTGCATGGTTTCAACGTTTTGCTGCCTTCATTCAAACAGTAGGTTTCATACCCTCCAAATCTGATTCTTCCTTATTTATTTTTCGCTCCTCTTCCCACACTGCCTATCTCTTGCTTTATGTTGATGATATAGTTCTTACGGCTAGCTTTGACTCTTTTCTTCAACATATAATCTCTTCTCTTAGTAATGAATTTTCCATGACTGATCTTGGTCCTCTTCATCATTTTCTTGGCATTACTGTTTCTCGCACCAAGTCTACCCTTTTTCTCTCTCAACGCTCCTATCTTTTAGACTTGCTTTCTCGTTCTGGTATGTCTGATTGTCAACCCACTCGTACCCCGGCCGACATTGGTGCCAAATTGTCGGCTGATGGTGATCCTGTTTTTGACCCCACTTTGTATCGTAGCATCACCGGTGCCCTCCAATATGCCACGCTCACTAGGCCCGACATTTCATACTCCGTTCAGCAAGCATGTCTTTTTATGCATGATCCTCATGCTCCTCATCTTGCTCACGTCCACCGCATTCTTCGCTATTTAAAAGGAACTCTTGATCATGGTCTTCTCATCAATTCTTCTTCTCCAACAAGCTTGACAGTTTATTCTGATGCAGACTGGGCAGGTTGTCCAGATACTCGACGGTCCACATCCGGATTTTGTGTTTATTTGGGTGATAATCTTGTTTCTTGGTGTTCTAAAAGGCAGGCAACAGTTTCCAGGTCTTCTGCTGAGGCTGAGTATAGGTCGGTTGCTCATGCTGTGGCTGAAGTGGTGTGGCTGCGTCAGCTTCTTGTGGAACTTCATCGCCCACTGGATCGTGCCACCATCGTTTATTGTGATAACATCTCTGCAGTATACATGGCTTCCAATCCAGTTCAGCATCGTCGCACCAAGCATATTGAGATTGACATACACTTTGTTCGAGAGAAGGTGGCTCTTGGCGAGGTCCGCGTTCTTCATGTACCTACCAGTGCTCAATTTGCTGACATTTTCACCAAAGGACTTCCGACTGCATCTTTCACCGACATACGCTCCAGTCTCAACATCGTTACTCCTGATGCTGAGACTGCGGGGGGATATTAGAGTATAGGTCGGTTACGGATAGTATATCCGGCAAGGTTTGAAATTGTAATCTATCTCTATTAGTCTTGGAGTCCAAGTTTTGTAATCTATATAAATAGCCCTTCGAGGCCCCAATCAATACAGTTATTATTCTCCAATTATCACCACTGACCAGGAGGGGAGCTCTTTTTTTTTGAGAATCGAGGAGGCGCCCGTTCGCGCTCTGGCGCCTACAGCGCCCCGCGTTGGGCCAGCCCACAAAACGAGCAGCCTAGCGAACGCAAAAGTTCGAGAAAAAACGCCAAAAATATTGATCTCCACATGTTTCCAACTCACTGCATCGAGTTCACGTACAAGTGCCTCCAGCAACACGAGCTACTTGCCGTTTATGCTTAGTAACAGAGGCAAATGCGGTAATAACAAGGCCTCGACACTATTTTATTGCACAGAACCATTCATCTATTGTACCACTTAATTTTTTTGAATTATTTGGAAAACAGATCGTGATTTGAAAAAAGTTCATATTTTGAAAGAGAAGTTCACAAACCTGAAATTTTTCATTGATTTTCAAAAAAAAATGTTCATTGATTTTGCAAAAAAGTTCATCAAATAGGAAAAATGTTCACAGATTTTGAAAAAAAAACAAATTTGAAAAAAGTTCATCAAAGTTGAGAAAGGTTCATCAATTTTGATAAAAAGTTCAATGATTTTGAAAAACGTTCATCAAATTTGAAAAAAAATTAATCGTTTTTCGAAAAATGTTCATTGAATTTGAAAAAAGTTTATCAAATTTGAAAAAAAGTTCATCAAATATGAAAAAAGTTAATCGGTTTTCAAAAAAAAGTTCATCAAACTAAAAAAATAATTATTAAATTTGAAAAAAAGTTTCATTGATTTGAAGAAAAAAAAGTTCGGGAATTTGAAACAAGATCATCGAACCAGGAAGAAACAAGAAAAAAAGAATAAACAGAAATGAAAAACGAAAAAAGGAAAAAGGAAAAAAGAAGAAGGAAAGAGGAAATAAGAAAAGAAGGGAAGAGATGGGCCGGTGGCGTGGTGGTTACCACAATGTAGTTTGATGTGGACGTCGCTAGTTCGATCCCCTGCGGGGATGCCTTTTTTGCCTTTATAAGAAGGCGGAGATGGGCCGGTCCAACGCCCCCGCTGCAGGCGCCCGTTTGCAAAATACACATTAACGGGCGCCTGCAGCGCCAAATTGGATACGCCGACGAGAAGAGCTATCACTTTCTCCGTTTCTCACTCTGTCCTGCCTATGTGGGCCTGCAGCCCAGTAAAAGCCTACTGTTTCGAAATGTTGATCTAACACTTCGTATGTAGTTCTCAAAAACAAAACTTCATCCGTAATTGGGGTGGCCATTTTCGTCTGATTCTATTTCCTTCTCTTACTTTGGAGACTAGCGAAGCATTCATTACCCACTCAAGAATGTGAAGGCTCACACGAAAATGTTAACGACTAGCTCTTGTGCTTTGTGTGGAGCTGCAGACTCGTGGAGACATTCGTTGCTCGAATGCACCATGGCAAGGTGTGTCTGGGCACTTGTCGATGGTTAGTTGGCTGAGCACGTGTGCGAGACATCTGAACCAAGCGCCAAGCGGCGACTCTTTTTTATGATAGATACATTATCACATGGCACCTTTGTTAAATTAACAATTACTTTATGGGCAATATGATGGGCAAGCAGACAAGTGATACATGAGGAAATGTATCACAGTCCTTCAGCTACATATGAAGTTATTAAGAGATTCATCGCAGACCTCAAACTAACACCACACAAAAGATTCAGGGAACCTGTGGAGGCTAGAATCGCAACGGCTAGACCGAGAGCTCTGCCGCAAGGGTGCGCAAAAATTCATGTTGATGCAAGTGTGGCCAAATCTGAGATGAGGGGTTCTGCGATAGCAGTATAACGTGACGAGTCAAGACTATATCTGGGAAGCTCTTCTCTGGTTTGTTCAAGGGATTATTGATGTGGCTACACTCGAAGCAATGGCGTGCAGAGAACCTTTGTCTTTGGCTAAGGATTTGATGATCCAAAATTTTGTAGTTGCACTCGACTCTAAACAGGTGGTGAATGATATTAAAAGAAGCACAAATGGTAGCTACAGGTGCATCATTAGCGAGGTCAAGCAACGAGCGGGGTTTTTCAATTTTAACTTTGTATTTGAAGGTGGAGCATCGAATAATGATGTAGATATGTTAGATAAGTGCTCTAATACACGAGAGTAGGGGCGACATTTATGGTTGATCCATCCCCATGACCCTTTTGTAAACCAATTTATGTGGTTTATGATCAAAACTTAGCTTTACCCTTAAAAGAATACTTCTCTTCCCCATTGGTGTGTCTCCTCTTTGTTTTTTTTTCTTCTCATTTTTCTGTTTTTTCTATTTTTATTTTCATTTTCCCTTTTTTTTACTTTCACAAATGTTTGGGAATTACAGGTACTTTCAAATTTTCAAAAAAATGTTCATATTTTCAAAAAATGGTTGTGGTATTCCAAATTTTTCATAATTTAACAAAATATTTCTGTTTTCTAAGTTTGTTCAGAAAATAAAAAAAATCATGAATTCAAAAAATATTCATGTTTTTCATATATTATTCAGAATTATAGAAACAACTTCAAATTTTGGTCAACCATGAAATAATGATCACGTTTCTGAAAAATGTTTGGGAATTTCTAAAAAGGTTCGTGTGTTTCAAAAGTTCTTTAGAATTTCAAAACACGTTCCAATTTGCAAACTTTGATCACAAATTTAAGAAATGTTCGTGTTTTCAAATAGATGTATGGGAATTTCAAAAAATAATTGTGTTTCCAAAAAACCAGTTAGTATTTAAAAATTGTTATTTTTATAAAAAAAATGCAATTTCAAAATTCATTCGCAATTTTGAAAACGTTCACAAATTTGAAAAATGAACTTTCAAAATGTCCGCGTTTCAAAAACGGACCATTCTGCTATAAAGGCCTACTCACTTTTTTTGAGGGAATACAAGCCCACTCACTAGAATGTTAAGTTGTACAATACTTTTGGTACAACTATATGATACCTCACATGTTGTTGCGGAAATATTCTGCAATATGTTTGAAAGATATTTGATCTTTTGGAATATGAATACTCAGAAAAATAATATGAGAGCTAAAATTAAAAATTCGTATGCTTTATTGTGTTTGATTAATATATGTTTGTAAAATATTTATTAAATATCTCATGCATGTTTGCATGTTGAGGTGGGCCTTTTCTATTGCATGTTGCTTGATGAGGTGTCATGTTTATATGTTGAGAGAAATAGGTTAGTGAGGGCTAGCTATTTAGATATAGAAGATAACAAAACTGGTACTATGGCATGCTTGCTACAGTGGTCGGGAAGGTCGGTCCGCGGTCATACTTGACCTATGCGTGGTGACTATTTGACACGAAAAATCGATCTGAATCTGCCGCCCATGTGCCCACCCATGCTCTCCCCACCCACGCTCGCGCCTGCGCCGGCGGGGGCGGCCACAGCTCCCTGCTCCGGCTTCGCCTCCTGGTTTCTGCCTCTGCCACTGTCGCCTGCTGGCGGACCTATTGGACCCTAGCTCGCGCTGCCCCGGAGGGCATCGCCTTCCCCGTGCTTGGTCCCTGCAGCCTCGCCAGAACCAGTTTCATCGCTGGCTGGTCAGGGTGGATCCCTCACATCCGAAGGCTTCGTCCCTGACTCGTAGCCGACAACTACTTCTTCGGGTCCGGCTTTGGCTGGGTCGGGGCTCGCCGCCCTTGCTGCGACTGCCCCGTGCATTCAAGTCCAGGGCAGAGTTGGCCTTAACTGCATGGGTGGGAGGCAGCTGGCCTCCTTCCACCATGCTGCTGGAGCGCCTTCAATGCCGGGGATGCAGCCCGATGCGGGGCGTGAGGCCGAAATGACCTGCGACTGGCACCTCGTCACATCGCGTAAAAGCCCGCGCCGCCCGACTTTGGCCGCCCCTGCATTCAAGACGGAGCCCATACCCCGTTGGCTCCTAGGCCAGTGTTGTCGGTGCCTCTTCCGCAGGCATCGTGCTAAGGGGTGCTATGACCCAATTTGCTGCTCCCGCTGCCTACAAAATGGGCATAAATCATGCGGCTGTCGAAAATACCGGAAGCCGTTGAGCTCTCTTGACTGCCTCGTCGTGCCTCCACCACCACTCTCCGGCCTGTTGTGATACTTGTAAACTGTGTTGGGAATTTCCCCGAAGAGGAGGGGATGATGCGACACCGTAGAGGTAAGTATTTCCCTCAGAGATAACCAAGGTTATCGAACCAATAGGAGAATCACGCAAACTCCCATCTTCAGCGCCTGCACACAAAAGAGCAAACACTTGCACCCAACGCGGGCAAGAGGGTTGTCGATCCCCTTGAACTCGTTACTTGCAAGCGATAAGTAGTGATAGATAGATAATTTGATAAATATAAATTGAAAATAAAGAGAGAGTAAATAATGGCAGCAAGGTATTTAGAGTTTTTGTAAATATATTTGTGAGGAGACCCGGGGGCCATAGTTTTTACTAGAGGCTTCTCTCTCGAAGAAAGCATACGTTGGGTAAACAAATTACTGTTGGGAAATTGATAGAAAAGCGCATAGTTATGCAATATTTATTCACGACAATGATCATGTATATAGACATCACGTCCATAACAAAGTAGACCGACTCCCGCCTGCATCTACTACTATTACTCCACCCATCGATCGCTATCCAACATGCGTCTAGAGTATTAAGTGAAAACAGAGTAATGCTTGGAGGATGATGACATGATGTAGACAAAGTAAATCCAATTAATATGAACGAACCCCATCGTTTTACCCTTAGTGGCAGCAATACAATACGTGTCCCTTTCTGTCACTTGGATTGAGCACCGCAAGATTAAACCCACTACAACGCACCACTCCCGCTGAAGATAAATCAAACTAGTTGGCCAAACCAAACCGATAGATCAGAGAGCATTAAGAATCTATAACAATCATGCATATAAATAATCGGCAAGAATTCAATATATTTTAATGAATAATCTGAACATAAACCCACAATTCGTCGGATACCAACAAACACACTACAAAGATTGATTACATAAGATAGATTACCATGGGAATCGTTGTGATCTTAGCAATGAAGAACATAGAGAGAGAGAGAGAGATAGCCATCTAGGTACTAACTACGGACATGTAGGTCTGTGGTGAACTACTCACACATCACCATGGGAGCAGCAAGGTTGATGTAGAGGCCCTCCATGATCGATCCCCCCTCCGACAGAGCACCGAAATAGGGCTCCAGATGGGCACATGGCGGAACACAGACTTGCGGGGTCGGAAAAAGTGTTTCGGGAGGCTCTCTTGGGTTTTGGAGATATATGAGAATTTATAGCAAAGACATCAGGGCCAGAGGAGCTGGGAGGTGGCCCAAAGTCATCAGGGCGCGGCCACCCCCCCTAGGCGCGCCCTATTGGCTTGGGGGCACCTCGTGTGCCCTCCGGTCTTCCTCTGAAACTTTCAAGTCTTATTTTTGTACAGAAAAAATCATCAAAAAGTTTTAGGGTATTTGGACTTCGTTTGGTACAGAATTCCAGAAAAGCCAAAAACATGCAGAAAACAACAACTGGCACTTGGCACTGGGTTAATAGGTTAGTGCTCAAAAATAATATAAAACAGGAAGCAAATGCTTAAAACGTATCCTAGAATGATAATATAATAACATGGAACAATCAAAAATTATAGATACGTTGGAATTGTATCAAGATCCCCAAGCTTAATTCCTGCTCGTCCTTGATACGTGTCCAACGTATCTATAATTTTTGATTGTTTCATGCAGTTATATTATCATTCTTGGATATTTTACAATCATGTTATAACAACTTTATATCATTTTTTGGGACTAACCTATTGACATAGTGCCAAGTGCCAGTTGCTGTTTTTGCTTGTTTTTTACTTCGCAGAATATCAGTACCAAACGAAGTCCAATCGCGATGAAACTTTTTGGACATTTTTTTTTGGACCAGAACAAAGCCAGCGGGCCAAAGAAGTACCCGTGAGGTGGCCTAGGCCGCCCACAAGACATCAGGGCGCGCCAGAGGCCCCCGGCGCACCCTGGTGGGTTGTGGCCGCCTCAGGAGTCCCCTTCACCTCCTCTGAGCTCTATAAATACCCAAATATTCCAGAAACCCTAGGGGAGTTGACGAAAAATACGTCCAGCCGCCGCAAGTTCCAGAACCACGAGATCCAATCTAACACCATCATGGAGGGGTTCATCATCCTCATTGGTGCCTCTCCGATGATGCGTGAGTAATCCACCATAGACCTACGGGTTCGTAGGCAGTAGCTAGATGGCTTTCTCTCTCTCTCTTTTGATTCTCAATACAATGGTCTCTTGGAGATCTATTTGATGTAATGACTTTTTGCGGTGTGTTTGTTGGGATCCAATGAATTTTGAGTTCATGATCAGTTTCTATCCATGAATATTATTTGAGTCTTCTTTGATCTCTTATATGCATGATTACTTATAGCCTCGTATTTCTTCTTTAAATCTTTGGTTTAGTTAGGCCAACTAGATCGATTTTTCTTGGCATGGGAAGAGGTGCTTTGTGATGGGTTTGATCTTGCGGTGTCTTCTCCTAGTGACAAAAGGGGCAGCGAGGCACGCATGTATCGTTGCTATTAAGGATAACAAGATGGGGTCTATTCCTACATGAATAGATTTTGTCTACATCATGTCACCGTTCTTATTGCATTACACCATTTTTCATTGAACTTAATACACTAGATGCATGCTGGATAGTGGTCGATGTGTGGAGTAATAGTAGTAGATGCAAAATCGTTTCGGTCTACTAATCTTGGACGTGATGCCTATATAATGATCGTCGCCTTGGATATCGTCATGATTATTTGATCCTCTATCAATTGCCCAACAGTAATTTGTTTACCCACCGTGTGCTATACTCATGAGAGAAGCCACTAGTGAAACCTACGGCCCCCGGGTCTACTTTTCCAACATATTGCTTTCCTATCTATCTTTTGCCGTTTTTGTTTTTAGATATATTATTCCAAAAACCCAAAAATACCTTGCTACACTTTTTATCTGCCTCTTTTATTTTGTGTTCTTGTGCGATCTATCTATCCACTCTATTACAACCTAATCTATCTTTTTACCGTGGAGAGATTGACAACCTCTCTTACGCGTCGGGTTGCAAGTATTTGTTCTTTTGTGTGCAGGTACCGTTTGCATAGTGTTGCATGGTTCTCCTACTGGTTCGATCACCTTGGTTTCATAACTGAGGGAAATACTTACCGTAGCTATGCTGCATCATCCCTTCCTTTTTGGGGAAATACCGACGCAGACTCAAGCCACGTCAAAGGAATTTCTGGTGCCGTTGCCGGGGAGACATCATCAACATCTATCAGGTTCCTAATCACAAATCTCATCTCCTTCCAATTATATTATTTGCCATTTGCCTCTCGTTTTCCTGTCCCCCACTTTGCAAATTTGCCGTTTTATTCGCCCCCTTTTTCGTTCGCCTTTTTCTCGTCAGATCTCTTGTTTGCCTACCTTGTTGTTATGGCTAGTTCTTCCTCTATTGCGTGTACTCCTGAGAATGAAGTTCTTTATGTTAAGCAAAGGGGAGGGGAGAACCTAAAAGATGCTTGGTTCAGTATTTGCAATGCTCATAATGGATCTATTCATAAGCAATCTATCGTTGTTCTTCTTCGCAGTTTTTATGTGGGCATTACCACTTGGTATAGATTCGTCCTTGATACGATTACTGGTGGGAATTTCTTGATGTGTCCATCTTTGGACGCTTTTAATGCTATGGGAAATTTAGTGGGTTCACCATCTCTCATGATCAATGAAACAACCTTAACTCACGAACATGTTATGGAAAGGTTAGATGCTATTGAAAAGAAGATGATTACCAAAGAACATCTTGAAAATTTGGATAAGAAAATGCATAATCTTGCTAATAAAACTGGGTCAAAAGCGGGGGATGCCTTTAAATTATTAAAGGAAAAGGAAACCGTAGTTAACGAAAGAACAGAAGAAAGTCCCTACCGGATTGATAAGTTGGAAGAAATTTTTAGTAACTTGAGTTCGGCCTTTTCTTTTGTTAAAACTATTGAAAAAACTCCCGTAAAAATTTGCAAGACCAC
The DNA here is from genome assembly GCA_039707655.1 of Elymus sibiricus. NCBI lineage: Eukaryota > Viridiplantae > Streptophyta > Magnoliopsida > Poales > Poaceae > Elymus > Elymus sibiricus. The sequence goes on along the minus strand of CM077675.1, from coordinate 187,300,109 downwards.
GCAAGTCACTAAGAACAAAGGTGCCACATTTAATAGCCACAAGGGAGATCTTAAAATGATTAGTACTCATCCCAATTTTGTTGAAATAGAAAAAGACCCTACTTATAAGAATGATTTTTTTGGTCTTATTCCTAGAAGTATTGTCATTGAGAGTGTGCATGCTAAATTCTTGAATCAATCTAGTTGTGTGATTGAGGAGTTGCAAACTAGAGATGACAACACTTGAATCTATGCTTTATGCCTAGCTAGGGGCGTAAAACGATAGCGCTTGTTGGCAGGCAACCCAATGAACAAATTTATTTTCACCTTTTTATTTCTGTTCTTGAGTGTTGACAAAATTATGCTACTGTTATTATTGTGTTTTTTATGTTTTAATTAGTGTTTGTGCCAAGTAAAGCCTTTAGGATGATTCATAAGATGAGTAGAAACAATGCTGAATCTGAAACAGAAACTTTGACTCCAGTGCAGGAATTTTCATTTTTTACTGGAGCGTAATATGAGATAAATTTTTAACAAAGTATTGCTATAAAAATTCTTTATTTTTTTTCTAATTTTTCAGAATTTTTAGAGTTACAGAAGTATGGTTAGAGTACAGATTACTACAGACTGTTCTGTTCTTGACAGATTCTGTTTTCGTTGCATTGTGTGCTTGTTTTCATGAATCTATGGTTTGTATTGAAGGGTATAAGCCATGGTAAAGTTAGAATACAGTATATATAATGCAATAATAAAATATGAATGGGTTTGCAACAGTACTTAGAGTGGTGATTTGCTTTATTATACTAACGGATCTCACGAAGGTTTTGTTGAGTTTTGTGTGATTGAAGTTTTCAAGTTTTGGGTGAGATCACGATGGATGAAGGAATAAGGGGTGAAAAGAGCCAAAGCTTGGGGTTGCTACAGCACCCCCAAGATAATATCCAAGGAGAAACAAGCAACTAAGCTTGGGGATGCCCCGAGTGGCATCCCCTCTTTCTTCTAACGACCATCGGTATTTTACTTAGAGCTATATTTTTATTCATCACATATCATGAGTTTCGCTTGGAGCGTCTTGTATTATATGTGTTTTCTTGATTTGCTTTTTAGTTTGTCACAAGTATCCTTGCTGGACACACCTATTTGAGAGAGCCAAAATTATGCTATGATTTGTGAGAATTGCTCTATATGCTTCACTTAAATTTTTTGAGCTATGGAATTGCTCTAGTGCTTCACTTATATCTTTTTTAGCATGGTGTGCTTTAATTTTTTGAAGAAATACTCTCATGCTTCACTTAGATTAATTTGAGAGTTAGTAAACTTTGAAGAAATTCTCTCATGCTTCACTTATACTATTTTGAGAGATGAAATTTTTATGCTCATGTTCCTCACTTAAATTTATTTGAGCTTGTCAAAAGCAATGGCAATATATGAAACTAGTCCCAAAGTGATAGATATTCTAGTGGGATATAATAAAAACTTTCATTAAGATCATTGGACAAATTAAACTTGATTCCTTGTAATAGTTTTGAGACATGATGATAGTGATATGTGAGTCGTGTTGGTGAGTAATTATGCTTTAGTAAGAATATTGGTGTTAAGGTTTGTGATTCCCTATGCAAGCACGAAAGTCAATAGTTATGCAATGAAATTATATCCTACTTATGGTGCATTATTCGGTGTTAGTTATGCTTAATGCCCGTTTATGTGAATTTTTGTTTCTTGGTTGGTTGCTTCTCAATCTATTTGCTAGCATCCACTTGTACCAAGTAGAAATACTACTTGTGCATCTAAAATCCTTAAACCCAGTTTTGCCTTATGAGTCCACCATACCTACCTATATGCGGTACTTCCATGCCGTTCTAAGCAAATTTGTATGTGCCATCTCTAATTTTCAAAATGAATTTCCTTTTTGTGTGCTCGTACCGCTCATGAAACGGTAGGGGGTGTCCAATATTTTTCCATGCTAGATGTGTTATTCTCAAGATGAGTGTTTATTCACTTGTCATTGCGTGAGAGTACGGCGGTAATAGGATGCCCAGTCTCGAAATGAAAAAGAAATTTACTTTATGTTGTCAAATAATAAATTCCTTGGAAAGTGTTGGTATGGAAGGCAACCATGGATACGGCTAGCCATGGATTGTGAAAGAATGGTGGAAAAAGGAATAAACTTTATTTTATGTTTGGGAACCGCCTATGATGTATCTAGCATGAAAAGTATTGAGAACTACTCAGTCGTTTTCGTTGACAGGAAAGGCATGCCACCCAAAATATTTTTCTCTCAATTTAAGCTTTGAGCTCTGGCACCTCTACAAATCCCTACTTCCCTCTGCGAAGGGCCTATCTATTTACTTTATGCAAATTTTTATTTTAAATTTCAGTCTCCATCTTCTCTTATAAAGCACCAACTAGTGGCACTATGATCATACTTGTGCATTGGGTGTAGTTAATATTTGAGTGTGTTTCATGAATGGATCAACGATTGAGCATGATGGGCTAGGGATAACTTTCTTTAGTGTTGATATTTTGAAAGACAAGGTTGCTTGTTGGCATGCTTGAGTATTAAAGTCTTTATGTCAAAACTAGACTATTGCTTTGAACCATCTAAAAGTCCAAATGTCCATGCTAAAAAAGAAAAGAATATGTGATGAACATGTTAGGCAGCATTCCAAAACAAAAATTCTGTTTTTATCATTTACCTACTCGAGGACGAGTAAGAATTAAGCTTGGGGATGCTGATACGTCTCCAACGTATGTATAATTTTTTATCTTTCCAAGCTGTTATATTATCAGTCTTGGATGTTTTACAATCATTTTATAGCAACTTTATATCATTTTTTGGGACTAAAATATTGACATAGTGCCAAGTGCCAGTTGCTGTTTTTTACTTCGCAGAATATCAGTACCAAACGGAGTCCAATCGCGATGAAACTTTTTGGAGATTTTTTTTGGACCAGAAGAAAGCCAGTGGGCCAAAGAAGTACCTGGGAGGGGGCCCAGGCCTCCCACAAGACACCAGGGCATGCTAGAGGCACCCGGCGCGCCCTGGTGGGTTGTGGCCGCCTCGGGAGTCCTCTCCACCGCCTCTGAGATCTATAAATACCCAAATATTCCAGAAACCCTATGGGAGTCGACAAAAAGTACTTCCAACCGCCGCAAGTTCCAGAACCACGAGATCCAATCTAACACCATCACGGAGGGGTTCATCATCCTCATTGGTGCCTCTCCGATGATGCGTGAGTAGTCCACCATAGACCTACGGGTCCGTAGGAAGTAGCTAGATGGCTTTCCCTCTCTCTTTTGGTTCTCAATACAATGGTCTATTGGAGATCTATTTGATGTAATGACTTTTTGCGGTGTGTTTGTTAGGATCAGATAAATTTTGAGTTCATGATCAGTTTCTATCCATGAATATTATTTGAGTCTTCTTTGATCTCTTATATGCATGATTACTTATAGCCTCGTATTTCTTCTTCGAATCTTTGGTTTAGTTAGGCCAACTAGATCAATTTTTGTTGCCATGGGAAGAGGTGCTTTGTGATGGGTTTGATCTTGCGGTGTCCTCTCCCAGTGACAGAAGGGGCAGCGAGGCACGCATGTATCGTTGCTAATTAAGGATAACAAGATGGGATCTATTCCTACATGAATAGATCTTGTCTACATCATGTCACCGTTCTTATTGCATTACTCTGTTTTTCCATGAACTTAATACACTAGATGCATGCTGGATCGCGGTCAATGTGTGGAGTAATAGTAGTAGATGTAGAATCATTTTGGTCTACTAATCTTGGACGTGATGCCTATATAATGATCATCGCCTTAGATATCGTCAAGATTATTTGATCTTCTATCAATTTCCCAACAGTAATTTGTTTACCCACCGTGTGCTATACTCATGAGAGAAGCCACTAGTGAAACCTACGGCCCCCGGGTCTACTTTTCCAACATATTGCTTTCCGATCTATCTTTTGCCGCTTTTGTTTTCAGATCTATTATTCCAAAAACCCAAAAATACCTTGCTGCACTTTTTATTTGCCTCTTTTATTTTGTGTTCTTGTGCGATCTATCTATCCAATCTATTACAACCTAATCTATCTTTTTACCGTGGAGAGATTGACAACTTCTCTTACACGTCGGGTTGCAATTATTTATTCTTTGTGTGCAGGTACCGTTTACATAGTGTTGCGTGGTTCTCCTACTGGTTCGATAACCTTGGTTTCATAACTGAGGGAAATACTTACCGTAGCTGTGCTGCATCATCCCTTCCTCTTTGGGGAAGTACCGACGCAGTCTCAATCCACGTCAAAGGAATTTCTGTCCTCGAGTAGGTAAATGATAAAAACAGAATTTTTGATGTGACATGCTAACCAACATGTAATCTCTTTCAGGTATGATCATTGAGAAACGATGAATCAACAAACATTAACATAGTAATATCCATAAACATAAGTAACACAATCATCAACTTTCAAAATATACGATCCTTAAAGAATGTTTACGCCCTATTCATTTTATCATATTAGCATGGCATGGCTCCGTCTTCACCACATAAATACAAATGTCAAGCACCACAGTGTGAAGCCAAGCAATTGTATCGTGCTTTTTCATGCGCTTCAGCTTTTTATACCTCACTCAATACATGAGCGTGAAGCATGGACATAGCATATAGGTGGAATAGATTATGGTGATAGGTTTGAAAGGGGTAAAAATGGAGAAGAAAGTCTCACATCAACTAGGCGAATCAACGGGCTATGGAGATGCCCATCATCGATATCAATGCGAGGAGTAGGGAATGCCATGCAATAGATGCACTAGAGCTATAAGTGTATGAAAGCTCAAATGGAGCTAGGTGGGTGTGCATCCAACTTGCTTGCTCATGATGACCTCGGGCATTTGAGGAAGCCCATCATCGGAATATACAAGCCAAGTTCTATAATGAAAAATTCCCACTAGCATATGAAAATGACAAAACATGAGACTCTATATGAAAAACTGATACTTGTGATCTGCGTTGGGTTTTCCGTGAAGAGGAACGGGTAACTGCAGCACTATGCGGGTAAGTATTTCCCTCAGTTATGAAACCAAGGTTTATCGAACCAATAGGAATATCAATCCACAACCGTCTTCAGCGGATGCACACAAAAGAGCAAACAACTTGTACCCAACGCGAGCAAGAGGGTTGTCAATCCCCTCGATCTCGTTATTTGCAAGCAAGTGAAGTGTGTAGATAATTGTAGATAATTTTAAATTGAAAAATAAAATAAAAACAAATAAATGGAAGCAAGGTATTTTAGCCTTTATAAATATATAGGTGAATAGACCCGGGGGCCATAGTTTTCCCTAGTGGCATCTCTCATGAAAATAAGCATATGGTGGGTAAACAAATTACTGTTGGGCAATTGATAGAAAAGCGCATAGTTATGCGATATTCACGGCAATGATCATGTGTATATAGGCATCACGTCCATAAGAAAATAGGCCGACTCCTGCCTGCACCTATTACTATTACTCCACCCAGCGACCGCTATCCAGCATGCATCTAGAGTATTAAGTAAAATAGAGTAATGCTTGGAGAACATTGACATGATGTAGACAAACAGAATTCAATTAATATGAACTAACCCCATCGTTTTATCTTTAGTGGCAAAAATACAAAGACGTGTCTTGTCCCCTTCTTTCACCGGGATATAGAGCACCGCCAGATTGAACCCACTACAACGCACCCCTCTCACTGAAGAAATATCAATCTAGTTGGCCAAACTATTTCAGTAGATCGGAGAGAATTACGAAGCTATAATGATCATGCACTTAAGAATCATAATATATATCAGAGGTGATTCAAATACTTTTCATGAATAATCTGAACATAAACCCACAATTCATTGGATCCCAACAAACGCACCATACAAAAGAATTACATTGGATAGATCAAAGCGAAGATGCGATGATCATTGTATTGAAGATCAAAAGAGAGAGAGAGAGCCATCTAGGTACTAACTACGGACCCGTAGGTCTGTGGTGAACTACTCACACATCACCATGAGGGCAGCAAGGTTGATCAAGGGGCCCTCCTAGATCCATCCCCCGTCCGACAGGGTGCCGAAATAGAGCTCCAGATGGGATCCCATCGTAACAGAGACTTGCGGCAGCGGAAAAAGAGTTTCGGGATCCCCTCTAGGGTTTTTGGAATATATGTGAATTTATAGGCCAGAGAACGGGGTCAGGAGGTCCACCAGTGAGGGACAAGCCATCAGGGCGGGGCCACCCCCTGGGCGCGCCCTGTTGGCTTGTGCCTGCCTCGTGCGACCTCCGGTCTTCTCCCGAAGCTTCCAGGTCCTCTTTTGGTCAAGAAAAAATCATAAAAAAGTTTCGGGGCAATTGGACTTCGTTTGGTAGTGTAAACCTGAAAAGTAAAAAACACGCAGAAAATAGGAACTGGCACTGGGCATTGGGTCAATATGTTAGTGCTCAAAAATAATATAAATTGGTTAATTATTACTCAAAAAGTATCACATAATGATAATGTGTCAGCATGGAACAATAAAAAATTATAGATACGTTGGAGACGTATCAGCATCCCCAGGCTTAATTCCTGCTCGTCCTCGAGTAGGTAAATGATAAAAACAGAATTTTTGATGTGACATGCTACCCAATTTGTAATCTTTTGCATGTATGCCCATTGAGAAATGATGAATTAACAAACATCAACATAGTAATATTTATAGGCACAAGCAACAAAATCATCAATCTTTCAAAGTATACGATCCTAAAAGAATGTTTTACCCCCATTCATCTTATAGTATTAGCAAGGCATGGCTCCGTCTTCACCACATTAATACAAATGTCAAGCACCACGGTGTCCAAGTCAGGCAATTGGATCGTACTTTTTCAAAGTGCATCAACTTTTTATTCTTCACGCAATACATGAGCGTGAACCATTGAACATAGCATAAGGGTGGAATAGAGTATGGTGGTAGATATCAAAGGGGTAAAAGTGAAGAAGATAATCTCACATCAACTAGGCGTATCAACGGGCTATGGAGATGCCCATCAATAGATGTCAATGCAAGGAGTAGGGATTGCCATGCAAATGATGCACTAGAGCTATAAGTGTATGAAAGCACAAATGAAGCTAAGTGGGGTGTGCATCCAACTTGCTTGCTCATGAAGACCTCGAACATTTGAGGAAGCCCGTCATCAGAATATGCAAGCCAAGTTTATAATAATGAAAAAGTGATTCCCACGAGCATATGAAAATGACATAACATGAGACTCTCTATATAAAGAACAAGGTGCCACTTTGAGGCACAAGTGTGGTAAAAGATAGTAGCAAAGTCCCTTCTCTCTTTTTCTCTCATTTTTTTCATTTTCATTTTTTTCATTCATTTTTCATTTATTTATGGTGGGCTCATTTGGCCTCCCCCATTTTTATTTCCTCACTGGGACAATGCTCTAATAATGATGATCATCACACTTTTATTTACTTACAACTAAATATGAAGAACTATGAAGCAATATGACTCGATATGAGTGCCTCTGGCAGTGTACCAGGATGTGCAATGATCTAGCGTGACATGTATCAAAAATATGATGAACGGTGGCTTTGCCACAAATACCATGTCAGCTTTATATGATCATGCAAAGCAATATGATGATGAACGAACTAGTCCTTTGATGTGACGGTGGAATTTGCATGGCAATATATCTCCGAATGGCTATGGAAATGCCATAATAGGTAGGTATGGTGGTTGTTTTGAGGAAGATATAATGAGGCTTATGTGTGACAGAGCGTATCATGTCATGGGGTTTGGATGCACCGGCGAAGTTTGCACCGATCCTCGAGGTGAGAATGGGCAATGCACGGTACCGAAGAGGCTAGCAAAATATGAGGTGGTGAGATTGCGTATGTCCATGGTTTCACATTAGTCATGAAGAACTCATGTACTTATTGCAAAGGTTTATTAGTTTATCACAAATCAAAGTACTACTCGCATGCCCCGAGGGAGGAGGTTGGGAGGCATTAACCATCGCGTGCCTCTGACCCGAAACAACACTAGGATTTCAAAAAGGAATAGAAATGCTCACACATCCCCCCCATGCCTTTTTAATATTTAGACAAACGGGGAATTAACACCTCTTAATACCGATACTTCTACGAATCAACAATGATGAACTCACACCTTTTTCACATTACCACATCAATATCATTAACCCACAATTTCTCTTATATGTGCTACATGATGGTTTTGATTATCACTCATTGAATACCTATTATTTTTGGACTAGTCTTATGACCCATGCAAATTGTTGTCACTATTTATTACTACCTCTGTTTATAAATATAAGACGTTTTGGCAGCTCAATTTAAACTACCAAAACGTCTTATATTTGTGAACAGAGGGAGTAACTCTCAAAAAATATAAGTGAATAACGAGAATGCAATTATTTCTATAAAATCTATACGTCACCGTGCTCAAAAAGATATAAGTACTAGAGCAACTGCTAAGCTCAAAAGATATAAGTGAAGCACACAGAGTATTCTAATAAATTATGATGAAGGTGTGTCTCTCTCAAATAGGTGTGTCTAGTAAATGATGATTGTGGTAAACTGAAAGTAAAAGCAAAACAAAAACAAATGACGCTCCAAGCAAAACTCATATCATGTGACGGATAAAAATATAGCTGCAAGTGACATACCAATGGATTGAGATGAAAGAGGGGATGCCTTCCGGGGCATCCCCAAGCTTAGATGCTTGATTCTTCCTTAAAATATTACTTTGGGGTGCCTTGGGAATCCCCAAGCTTAAGCTCCTGCCACTACTTATTCCTTTGTCCATCATGATAACACCCAAAACATGAAAACTTCAATCACACAAAACTCAACAAAACTTCATGAGATCCGTTAGTATAAGCAACATATCAAATACTTTAGGTACTGTTATAAATTGATACATATTTCATTATTGCATAATAGGTACTGTATTCTAACTTCTTCATGGCTTATACCCCCCGATACAATCCATAGCATCATCAAAACAAGCAAACATTGCAAGGAAAAACAGAATCTCTCTAAAACAGAACAGTCTGTAAATATCTGTAAAGAACCTATAATTATGTAACTCTAAAAATTCTGAAAAAATAGGAAAACCTCAATAATTTGTATAGAAATACTGTGTAAAAAGTTCAGATCAAAAATACGTTCCAGTAAAATCAGAGAAATTCTGCACTGGACGTTAAAGTTTCTGTTTTTGCATCGTATCAATTCTACTCATCTTGTGAGTCATCCCAAAGGCTTTACTTGGCACAAACACTAATTAAAACATAAAAACACAATCATTACAGAGGCAATAATCATGTTATCACACACTAACATAAAGTAAAAAAGCAAAATAAAGATAACTATTGGGTTGCCTCCCTACAAGTGCTATCGTTTTATGCCCCTAGCTAGGCATAATGCATAGTTTCAAGTATTGTTATCTTTGACATGAAGCTCCTCAATAATACAACCATGATTATTAGGAACAATAGGAGGCTTTAAAATAGGATCTTTTATCAGGTTTATAAAGTTGGGATGCACACTAATCATTTTGAGGTCCTCATTTCTTTTGCTAGGAGGAGTACTAATGCTCTTGGGAATATAGATAAACTTGGGGCTTTTATTTCGAGAAGTGCTAGCAATTTCTTTCGAAGGTGTGAAAGAGGAGCCTACTTTATCAATGACTTCCTCCATTTTATCAATTCTATTCAAACTTTGTTCTACCCTCTCATCAGTAGTTGTGTCTTTCTCCTTTAAAGTTTTTCAAAGTCGTTCCTACCCGTGATCCAAATTGAGCGATATGATTATGATTTTTTTGTCTAACTCCTCAATTTGTACAGTAGTAATAATTTGCCTTTCAATAGCATCAAGCCTTTGCATAACATGTTCCAAAGTCAAAATAGTTTCATTAATGATAATAGGTGGTGCTCCTACAAGATTTTCAAAAGCATTATAAGCATCCAAGGTGTGACACATTAAGAAATTGCCACCGGTAATGGTGTCAAGAATAAACCTATACCAAGTTGTCACACCTGCATAAAAATTACGAAGCAAGGTAGTGGTGGATTGCTTATGAGTTGATTTATTTTGATCATTGCAAATCCTATACCATGCGTCCTTCAAATTTTCTCCCCCCCTTTGTTTGAAATTTAGTACCTCATTATCGGGAGCAACGAGAACACAAGGAGAACTAGACGTAGTAACAAGCACAAAGCAAAATAATAACAAGCAAATAAAAATATTTTTGTATTTTTATTTTTTATGAAGCAAACTAAATATAACAGCAAATAAAAAGAAGAACAAGTGAATGATAATTTGTGTGAAGTTACTTTATAGTTGGTGATGATATTCCCCGACAACGGCGCCATAAATTCTTCCTGATACTTGTGATCTGCGTTGGGTTTTCCGTGAAGAGGAATGGGTAATTGTAGCACAATACGGGTAAGTATTTCCCTCAGTTATGAAACCAAGGTTTATCGAACCAATAGGAATATCAATCCACAACCGTCTTCAGCGGCTGCACACAAAAGAGCAAACTTGCACCCAACGCGGGCAAGAGGGTTGTCAATCCCCTTGATCTCGTTATTTGCAAGCAAGTGAAGTGCGTAGATAATTGTAAATTGAAAAATAAAATAAAAATAAATAAATGGCAGCAAGGTATTGTAGCATTTATAAATATATAGGTGAATAGACCCGGGGGCCATAGTTTTCCCTAGCAGCATCTCTCATGAAAATAAGCATACGGTGGGTAAACAAATTACTGTTGGGCAATTGATAGAAAAGCGCATAGTTATGCGATATTCACGGCAATGATCATGTGTATATAGGCATCACGTCCATAAGCAAATAGGCCGACTCCTACCTGCATTACTATTACTCCACCCATCGACCGCTATCCAGCATGCATCTAGAGTATTAAGTAAAATAGAGTAATGCTTGGAAAACATTGACATGATGTAGACAAACAGAATTCAATTAATATGAACTAACCCCATCGTTTTATCCTTACTGGCAATAATACAAAGACGTGTCTTGTCCCCTTCTGTCACTGGGATATAGAGCACTGCCTGATTGAACCCACTAGAACGCACCCCTCTCACTGAAGAAATATTAATCTAGTTGGCCAAACTATTTCAATAGATCGGAGAGAATTACGAAGCTATAATGATCATGAACTTAAGAATCATAATATATATATCAGAGGTAATTCAAATACTTTTCATGAATAATCTGAACATAAACCCACAATTCATCGGATCCCAACAAACGCACCACACAAAAGAATTACATCGGATAGATCAAAGCGAAGATGCGATGATCATTGTATTGAAGATCAAAAGAGAGAGAGAGCCATCTAGGTACTAACTACGGACCCGTAGGTCTGTGGTGAACTACTCACACATCATCATGAGGGCAACAAGGTTGATGAAGAGGCCCTCCATGATCGATCCCCCCTCCGGCAGGGTGCCGGAACGGAGCTCCAGATGGGATCCCGTCGGAACATAGACTTGCGGCGGCAAAAAAAGAGTTTCGGGATGCCCTCTAGGGTTTTTGGAATATATGTGAATTTATAGGCCATAGAACGGGGTCAGGAGGTCCACCAGGCAGGGACAAGCCATTAGGGCGCGGTCACCCCCCTAGGTGTGCCCTGTTGGCTTGTGCCTCCCTCGTGTGGCCTTCGGTCTTCTTCCGAAGCTTCCAGGTCTTCTTTTGGTCCAGAAAAAATCATAAAAAAGTTTCGGGGCAATTCAATTCGTTTGGTACTGTAAACCTTAAAAGTAAAAAAACACGCAGAAAATAGGAACTGGCACTGGGCACTGGGTCAATAGGTTAGTGCTCAAAAATAATATAAATTAGTAAATTATTACTCAAAAAGTATCCTAGAATGATAATGTGTCGGCATGAAATAATCAAAAACTATAGATACGTTGGAGACGTATCAAAAACATGGTGCTTTGTCTAAGCACAAGTGTGGAAAATAAGGTAGTAGCACTATACCTTCTCTCTTTATCTCTCATTTATTTCGTTTTTTCTCTTTTTTCTATTTTTTTCTTTTTCTTTCTTTTTCTCTTTTTTCTTCTTTTTCCTTTTTTCTTTTATTTTTCGTCCAGAGTCTCATCCCGACTTGTGGGGGAATCATTGTCTCCATCATCCTTTCCTCACTAAGACAGTGCTCTAATAATGATAATCATCACTCTTTTGTTTACTTGCAACTCGATATGAAAAACTACTAAACAATATGACTCTATATGAATGTCTCTGGCAGTCTACCAGGATGTTCAATGATCTAGCGTAACATGCAAACAATGATGAACGGTGTCTTTGCCACAAATACTATGTCAGCTACATGATCATGCAAAGCAATATGACAATGAGTGCACAAGTCATATGATGTAACGGTGGAAGTTGCATCGCAATATATCTCGAAATGGCTATGAAAATGCCACAATAGGCAGGTATGGTGGCTGTTTTGAGGAAGATATAAGGAGGCTTATGCGCAACAGAGCGTATCATGTCGCGGGGTTTGGATGCGCCAGCGAAAGCCGCACCAATCCTCGTGGTGAGAATGGGCAATGAACGGTATCGAAGAGGCTAGCATACTATGAAAAGGTGAGTGTGCGTACATCCATGGATTCACATAAGTCATAAAGAACTCACATACTTATCGCAAAGCTTTATTAACTCTCTCGAAGCAAAGTACTACTCGAATGCCCCTAGGGAGGAGGTTAGTAGGAGTTAACCATCGCGCGCCCCCGACCTAAACAACACTAGCATTTCAACGAAGAATAAGAATGCTCACACATCATTACCATGCCATACCCAATATTTAGATGAACAGCAAATTAACACCCTTTAACTATCGATATTTCTACTAACCAATAACCATGCACTCACACCCTTTCATATTACCACATCAATATCATTAACCCACAATTTCTTTTTTATGTTCTATATGAAGGTTTCGATTATGCACTCCTTGAATACCTATTATTTTTGGACTAGTCTTATAACTCATGCAAATTACCGTCACTATATATTAAACTCTCAAAAAAATAAGTGAAGAACGAGAGTGCAATTATTTCTATAAAATCAATACGCCACCATGCTCTAAAAGATATAAGTGAAGCACTAGAGCAACTGCTTAGCTCAAAAGATATAAGTGAAGCACAAAGAGTATTCTAACAAATCATAGTGAACATGTGTCTCTCTCAAGTAGGTGTGTCCAGCAAACAGTGATTGTGGAAAACTAAAACAAAAGCAAACTATAAGACACGACGCTCCAAGCAAAACACATATCGTGTGATGAATAAAAATGTAGCTCCAAGTGAAATACCGATGGATTGAGACGAAAGAGGGGATGCCTTTCGGGGCATCCCCAAGCTTAGACGCTTGAGTCTTCCTAGAATCGTCTTGGGGTGCCTTGGGCATCCCCTAGCTTAGGCTTTTTGCCGCTACTTATTCCTTCATCCATCGTGATCGCACCCAAAACTTGAAAACTTCAGCACACAAAACTCAACAGAAAACTCGTGAGCACCGATAGTATGATAGGTAAACCAAAAACTGTAGGTTTTGTTATAAATTGATCCATATTTTTATTATTGCATAAGGTACCGTGTTCTAACTTCTCCATGGCTTATACCCCCCGATACAATCCATAGCATCATCAAAACAAGCAAACTATGCAAGCAAAAACAGAATATGTCTAAAATAGAACAGTCTGTAATGATCTACGCAAACATCATACTTTTGTAACTCCAAAATTTCTAAAAAAAATAGGAATACCTGGGAAATTTGTATACCAATACTGTACGAAAAAATCAGATCAAAAAGACATTCCAGTAAAAATCAGAGAAATTATACATTGTACGCAAAACTTTCTGTTTTTGCACCGTATCAATTCTACTTATCATTCAAGTCATCCCAAAGGCTTTACTTGGTACAAACACTAATTTAAACATAAAAACACAATAATTACAGTAGCAATAATCATGTTATCACACCAAGATAGAAAGTATTGGGTTGTCTCCCAACAAGCTCTTTCTTTATAGCCATTAAGATAGGCTTGGGATATTAATGATGCTCACATAAAACACAATAATTGAAACACAAGGTAGCATCATATAGCAAGTAATGAATAGATTTAAGTCTAACATACTTTCTATGCATGGGCAATTTATAAGCAAACAAATTATCAAGACAAGAAGTGTCTAGCATATGAAAGTAGGAAGAATAAAGCATTAACAATTTGAACATCAAGAGAAGTGAGTGAGTAACATGAAAATTTCTATAACCATATTTGCCTCTCTCATAATAATTACATGTAGGATCATATTCAAATTCAACAATATATCTATCATATAAACTATTTTCTCCATGATCCACATGCACAAAAGTTTTACAATCTTCCAAGATAGTGGGATTAACATTAACTAAAGTCATGACCTCTCCAAACCCACTTTTATCAAAAAAAAATCATAAGATTGATCATTCTCCAAAGTAGTGGGACCATTATTAACTAAAGTTCACGCTCTTCCAAACACACTTTAAGTAGCATTGCAAATATCATTATCAATAGTAGATTCATTATGAAGCTCAGAATTCTCAAGATCACAAGAAACATCATGATTATCACCCCAATCACGATCATTAACTCAATGGCGCTATTCCGTCATCAGATAGCTCGGTTGCAGCTCCGGTTCCAGGTTTCGATTCCATTCGTTTCATAATTTCTTATAAGTGATGTTATGTTACATTTTAACTGAGGATTGAATAAGTTGGGTCATGAGAATGGAAGTTGAGTCATGTTGATACTAGATCCATGTCTTGATTATTCTACTTTTCCATTCCAATGCAGGGATAAGTACAAAGGGATTCAACGATCTACAAAATCAAAAAGGACAATTGATATTCATATAATTTTGCAATCATGCTTTTCATTCAAGGTACTATCATGAGTCACTTTATAAATTTCTTTTAACACTTCATCACAATTTTTAAATTCACGATTTTCAAGCAAGACCTCATAAAGATAATCTAGTGCACTTTCACTAGCAATTGGTTCAATATAATTGGGTCTTTTGAAAAGATTAGCAAGTCTATGAGGATCCATTTATCTTAAACTTTTTGTTTTTACTTTCTATTTTTGTGTGACAAAGATAATGATAGCATTGGTAGGCAAGTAGAGAGTAGAACAAGTGAATGATAATTTGTGAGAAGGTACTTGATAGGAATTTGGTGATGCTCCCCGGCAAAGGCGTCAGAAATCCTTCCTGATACTTGTAAGCTGCGTTGGGATTTTCCCCGAAGGGGAGGGGATGATGCAGCATAGTAGAGGTAAGTATTTCCCTTAGTGAGAAACAAAGTTATCGAACAAATAGGAGAACCACACAAATTCCATCTTCAGCGCCTACACACAAAAGAGCAAACATGTGCACCCAACGCGGGCAAGCACTAGTGCAGCCGCGTGCTATACAAATGGTTTTTAACCCCTATCCGTTACGTAGTCTTAAACCGTCGCCTTGCATGTGTGGGCGATAGGGGGGCCTATCCCACACGACAGGGAAAACCCGTCGGCGATGCCTGCACCCGGTCATACATGATGGGCAAAAATATATCGTTTGTGTTTCGAAGGGCCATCACAAATAGACATATTGGGGAAGGCATGTGAGATGAGCTTATCATCCCACATAGGGAATCCCAAGGTTACGTCTATGTTTGTATTGCAGATCACACACAGTTTTCTGTATAACATCGTTTGTGATAGGGCTGGTCATCACACACGATAGTTATAATTCTGTCATTTGCGTTATTCAAAACATCACTCACGGTGTCTAGAAGAAACTGTTTGGCATTCGGCTGCCCATCACACACACTTGCTATGAGAAAACGTTTGTGATTGTGTGTCCTAACGCACATAGTTGTCGACCAGAATTCATGTGTGATTGCTCACTGATCCAACACACCAACTTTCTAGAAACCGTAGTTTGTTGAGGTCATCGCCCACGGTGTAGTCTTAGAAACCGTCTGGAATGGGAACCCCAATAATCAGCCTGATTGCCCTATTATTTATAATCCATTTAGTAATCAAATTAACATTTCATATAAAGCACATAATATATTTCTTGTTCATAGTACAGCAGCCAGGATTTCATAATTGAATTACATCAGGGTACAACATCATATAGGCATATACTGCCTAGCTACCCAATTGCACAACATGACAAAGTTTCAAATGCAACATCTAAAACCTTTGGAAATTAAGTATCATCATAGACAGTAAATAGACAGATGAGTCTCATATAGAAAAATGTTAAAGCGGAAGGCGAATATTGAGCCTTCAATGATGTTGAAGGTCCTCGCAACTTTAGGCCAGTGCCTGTGGATGATTGCCCGCCCATCCTTCGTCCTCTTGAGGAAGGCTTCAAGATTATACCATGGGTGTTGTATGAATACCTTCCTCGCCTCTTGATCATACAAGTGGTTTGAGACGTAATCATCGATGAACTGCCTTGAGAAGGACTGAAAACAAACATACGCATAAATATCTTTTCTAAAATTTGAAATGGCGCAAAGGGAAAAGGACAAGGTGAAAGAGATGGTACCATCCTATAGTTGACTGATGTCTTTTTCATTGTGCGGACAAACATCTTGTTGTTTTTCATAGCTAGTTTCTTTACCTTAACAATCTTTCTGAGTTTCTTGATTTGACTGATATTCAAGGACACCTCATTTCCCCACATGCAAAAAGGGTCGAAGAGTGGGTCTAAACCTCTTACAGCGGGACCTACATGTGCAAGAACAAATTATTAAAAACATTAATATTACAATGGTTCCTGCAATTGCACAATAATGTGCTATTAGCCAAACGACCATGGATGTGCAAACCTCGATGGTAAACTTCAGTGTCCCCCGTTGTTTCCCCCTGCAACATATTTAAGACAAATATTAATCAGGTTATAAGTGATATTTGGCATACTATCAGTGAAATATGTTAATGGAAAATAAACACATTGCGGATCCAACAGATTAATTTGAGCCACATGGAAAAGCCAGTTATCTAAACCAAGCGTGCTAAGAACTAGGAAATATAGCAATTCTATATGTTTCACATGTATTTAGTACATCTAAATTCGATTTATTCATCACATGCATAACAATTCCAAATTGTACCAACAACAATCGAACATCACATTGAAGAATTGAACTAAATAGTTAAATGATCACCACAACAAATGAACGAAACAGTTAACTAAGCACCACATTGCACAATAGAACATACCAAAAGGTTAGGTTGTAGTAGCATTACATTGGACATTTCACTAGAATTTCTAAATGAAAGGCAGTAGTGGCACACGCAACAGGTAAACGAAACATGCTTAACCGGCGTAGCTAGGTGAACATAGGTCCTTAGTGATAAAGCTAAGAAAAACAAGCTATTCCTCATCGTCGGAGATATCGATGATGATGGACTCCTTCAACTTGGAAGAGGGCCAGGCCTCCACACCGTGGGTGCACCCCTTGTAGTGGTGAGTGGCCTAATCCTGCCCCGACACCAACATGCCGGCTCTGGAGTTGAGGTAAGCACGGGCACGCTAAGAAAACACATCGAAGTCTTCGTTGAACGCACCGGCGGTGCCCTCGAGAAAAGACCACGAGCTGTCGTTTATAGCAGCCAACAGCGTGGCCGCGTCAGCGCGCGTGGTGTCGACAGTGGCCTCGACGGCGAGGTGCTCCTCCAAGATCTGGGTATCGGCACGCATGGAATCCATATCTGCCTCATCTGCGCGTGCATCCACGATTTGCTTCTCTGCTGCCAAATGCTCTTTGATATCCTGGCTATATTGCGTGCACCATGGCTTTTGGCGGCGATTATTTGGAGGATGGGGCGGTGATTTGGGTGGAAGGTGTCATGCCGGCGGTCGGGCCATGTGGGATGGAGGAGGAGGGGTGAGGGGGTATTGGGGAGGTCTAAATTACCTGACTAGATGGACGAGGCCGAGCAGCAGGAAGGAGCGTCGCCGGCGAGGAGGCGTCACTGCAAGCAAGCAGTGAAGGTTTGAACTAGGAAAGGTAGAGGAAAAGGGGGAACTGTGGCTTTTGATTGGTACCGTGGGGCGTGGGAGGTAGATATTTCCTCGGAAGCCCAAAATTTGCATTCGGTGCAGCAAAAAACTGGTGCGAAAAGCACCATCGGACACGGTCCCTTATTTAGAACCATGTGCAATATCAAAACATCACAAAGGATGCATGTGTTATACCCCATGTGTGATGAACTTGAACGTGCAATTTTTTTTAAAATAGTTCTCGATATCGACACATCACCAACGAAGCCTGTGCTATACCCCGTGTGTGATGAACTTGGACGTGCAAATGTTTGTCTCCAAGCTTCCGATGTAAGATCGGGTACTACATATCACACGGTTTGTGCCAAAAATTTGTGTGTGATGAACTTCAATTTCATTTTCAATTGGAAGATGGAATGGGGATATGGCAGCAAATTTTTGGTCCGAATTTCCCTGGTTACAGTGGCCATCCACGTTGTCGCATAATTTAACATCAATTGCTAATTTGGGTACTACACAAAAGAGCCTACACCACAGCCTGCACTTACTTAATCGAGCAATTAAACAAAGCTGGTTGACCTAAACATTACTCTAACAAAAGACCAACGCTCTAAGCAAAGACTAATGTTCCGCCTGACGCTTGCCAATCTCCGACGCATCCTCCATGACCAGCTCGTGCTCGACGACCTCGAGGGGAAGGGGCTCCATGGCATCCATCACCACATACTCTGCAAGCATCTCGTACTCCGCGTCTGCTATCTCTTTGGAAAAGGCCGCCACGAGTTTGGTGTGGGCGGCCGCGGTCCGGGCATTGACGGCCTCCATCTCGACAAGAGAGGCTACCGACAAATGGACGGCTGCCCGAGCACGCGATTGCCAACTCTTCGGACGTAGGTTGCCGACCGTTGTCGGAGAAGGCCGCTGCTATTTGTGCGGTGACCGCCACGAGCTGGGCGTGGGCGGCCTCGACATAGGTGACGTGGCTTGAGACTGCGTCGGTATTTCCCTCAGTTATGAAACCAAGGTTATCGAACCAGTAGGAGGATCACCACCACCCAATAAGCAGCACCCGCACACAAATAACAAATACTTGCAACCCGATGCGAAAGAGAGGTTGTCAATCTCTCTACGGTAAAAGGATAGATTAGGTAATGATAGATAGGAGAGATAGATCTCTCAAGAACACAAAATAAGAAGAGCAAATAAAAAGTGCAGCAATATGTTTTTGTATTTTTGGTTTTGTAGATCTGAAAACAAAGATGCAAAAAGATAGATCGGAAAGCAATATGTTGGAAAAGTAGACCCGGGGGCCATAGGTTTCACTAGTGGCTTCTCTCATGAGTATAGCACACGGTGGGTGAACAAATTACTGTTGGGTAATTGATAGAAGATCAAATAATCATGAAGATATCCAAGGCGATGATCATTATATAGGCATCACGTCCAAGATAAGTAGACCGACTCCTGCCTGCATCTACCACTATTACTCCACACATCGACCGCTATCCTGCATGCATCTAGTGTATTAAGTTCATGGAAAAATGGAGTAATGCAATAAGAACGATGACATGATGTAGACAAGATCTATTCATGTAGGAATAGACCCCATCTTGTTATCCTTAATGGCAACCATACATGCGTGCCTTGCTGCCCCTTCTGTCACTGGGAAAGGACACCGCAAGATCGAACCCATCACAAAGCACCTCTTCCCATGGCAAGAAAAATCGATCTAGTTGGCCTAACTAAACCAAAGATTCGAAGAATAAATACGAGCCTATAAGTAATCATGCATATAAGAGATCAAAGAAGACAAAAATAATATTCATGGATAGAAACTGATCATGAACTCAAAATTCATCGGATCCCAACAAACACACCGCAAAAGTTTACATCAAATAGATCTCCAAGAGACCATTGTATAGAGAATCATAAGAGAGAGAGAGAGAGGAAGCCATCTAGCTACTGCCTACGGACCCGTAGGTCTATGGTGGACTACTCACGCATCATCGGAGAGGCACTTATGAGGAAGATGAACCCCTCCGTGATGGTGTTTAGATTGGATCTCGCAGTTCCGGAACTTGCGGCGGCTAGAATTGTGTTTCGTCGACTCCCCTAGGGTTTTCGGAATATTTGGGAATTTATAGGCATCAGAGGCGGTGGAGAGGGGCCCCGTGGAGGGCACAACCCATCAGGACGTGCCGGGGGCCCCCTGGCGCGCCCTGGTGGATTCCAGGCTCTTCTTTGGCCCACTGGGTGTCTTCTGGTCCAGAAAAAATCTCCCAAAAGTTTCGTCGCGATTGGACTCCGTTTGGTATTGATATTCTGCGAAGTAAAAAACAAGCAAAAACAGCAACTGGCACTTTGGCACTATATCAATAGGTTAGTCCCAAAAAAATGATATAAAGTTGTTATAAAATGATTGTAAAACATCCAAGAATGATAATATAACAGCATGGAACAAGCAAAAATTATAGATACGTTGGAGACGTATCAGCATCCCCAAGCTTAATTCCTACTCATCCTCGAGTAGGTAAATGATAAAAACAGAATTTTTGATGTGGAATGCTGCCTAACATGTTCATCATATTCTTTTGTTTTGTATAGCATGGACATTTGGACTTATAGATGATTCAAAGCAATAGTCTAGTTTTAACATAATGACTTCAATACTCAAGCATGCCAACAAGCAACCATGTCTTTCAAAATATCAACACTAAAGAAAGTTATCCCTAGCCCATCATGCTCAATCATTGATCCATTCATGACACACACTCAAATATTAGCTATACCCAATGCTCAAGTACGATTATAGTGCCCCCTAGTTGGTGCTTATAAGAGAAGATGGAGACTCAAAGTAAAAATAAAAATTGCATAAAGTAAATAGATAGGCCCTTCGTAGAGGGAAGTAGGGATTTGTAGAGGTGCCAGAGCTCAAAGTTTTAAATTGAGAGAGAAAAATATTTTGGGTGGCATGCTTTTCCTGTCAATGAAAACGACAAAGTAGATCACAATACTTTCCATGCTAGATATATCATAGGCGGTTCCCAAACAGAAAATAAAGTTTATTCCTTTTTCCACCAAACTTTCACTTTCCATGGCGGGCCGTATCCACGGTTGCCTTCCATACCAACACTTTCCAAGGAATTTATTATTTGACAACATAAAGTAAATATTTTTTCTTTTTCATTTCGGGAATGGGCATCCCTATTACCGCCGCACTCTCATGCAATGACAAGTGAATAAACACTCATCTTGAGAATAAGACATCTAGCATGGAAAAATATTGGACACCCCCCACCGTTTCATGAGCGCTACGAGCACACAAAAGAGAAAATTTATTTGGAAAATTTAGAGATGGCACATACAAATTTGCTTGGAACGGCATGGAAATACCGCATATAGGTAGGTATGATGGACTCAGAAGGCAAAACTTGGTTTAAGGATTATGGATGCACAAGTAGTATTTCTATTTATTACAAATGGAGGCTAGCAAATAGATTGAGAAGCAACCAAACCAAGAAACAAAAATTCACATAAGTGAGCATTGAGCATAACTAACACCGAATAATGCACCACAAGTAGGATGTAATTTCATTGTATAACTATTGACTTTCGTACTTGCATAGGGAATCACAAACCTTAACACCAATATTCCTACTAAAGCATAATTACTCACTAACATGACTTACATATTACTATCATCATGTTTCAAAACTATTACAAGGAATCAAGTTTAATTTGCCCAATGATCTTCATGACAGTTTTTATTGTATCCTCCTTGGATATCTATCACTTTGGGACTAGTTTCATATATTGCCATTGCTTTTTTTTTACAAGCTCAAACAAATCTAAGTGAAGCACATGAGCATAAAAATTTCATCTCTCAAAAAGGTATAAGTGAAGCATGAGAGGATTTCTTCAAAAAATTACTAACTCTCAAATTAATCAAAGCGAGGCATGAGAGTATTTCTACAAAAATTTCCAAGCACACCATGCTCAAAAAGATATAAGTGAAGCACTAGAGCAATTCTATAGCTCAAAAGGTTTAAGTGAAGCATAGAGAGCAATTCTAACAAATCATAACATAATTTTGGCTCTCTCAAATAGGTGTGTACAGCAAGGATACAAAGGAAAAACAAACAAGCAAAGCAAGCAAAGATACAAGACGCTCCAAGCAAAACTCATGATATGTGACGAATAAAAATATAGCTCCAAGTAAAATACCGATGGTTGTTAGAAGAAAGAGGGGTCGGGGGCATCCCCAAGCTTAGTTGCTTGTTACTCTTTGGATATACCTTGGGGGTGCGTTAGCATCCCCAAGCTTAGGCTCTTATCACTCCTTATTCCTTCATGCATCGTGATCTCACCCAAAACTTGAAAACTTCAATCACACAAAACTTAACAAAATCTTCGTGAGATCCATTAGTATAATAAAGCAAATCACTACTTTAGGTGCTGTTGCAAACCCATTCATATTTTTTTATTGCATTATACCTACTGTATTTTAACTTTACCATGGCTTACACCCCCCGATACAAACCATAGATTCATCAAAACAAGCACACAATGCAACGAAAACAGAATCTGTCTTAAACAGAACAGTCTGTAGTAATCTGTACTCTAACCATACTTCTGTAACTCTAAAAATTCTGAAATATTAGGACAACGTAAGGAATTTGTATAGTAACACTGTGTTAAAATTTCAGCTCAAGATCACGTTCCAGAAAAAAAATGAAAATTCAAATACTAGACGCAAAGTTTCTGTTTCAGATTCAGCATCGCTTCTACTCATCTTATCAATCATCCTAAAGGCTCTACTTGGCACAAACACTAAATAAACTATAAAAACACAATCATAACAGAGGCATAATCGTGTCAACACTCGAAAACATAAAGGAAAAAGCAAAAATAAATTTATTCATTGGGTTGCCTCCCAACAAGCGCTATCGTTTTACGCCCCTAGCTAGGCATAATGCATAGTTTCAAGTATTGTCATCTTTGGTTTTCAACTTTTCAATCACACAACTAGATTTCTTCAAGGATTTAGCATGCATGTTCTTAACGATAACACTCCTGGGAAGAAAACCAAAAAATTCATTCTTGTAAATAGGGTCTCTTTTTATTTCAACAAAGTCGGGATGAATACTAATCATTTTAAGATCCCCCTTGTGGCCACTAGGTGTAGCAATTTTGTTCTTGGTGACTTGCGTGGGCTTGCCAGTTTTTACGGGAGTTTTTTTCAATAGATTTGATAGAAGAAAAAGCCGAACCCAAATTACTAAAAAATTCTTCCAACTTATCAATCCGTTAAGGACTTTCTTCTACCCTTTCGTTAACCACGGTATCCTTTTCCTTTAGCAATTTTAAAGCATCTCCCGCCTTAGACCCAATTTTATTAGCAAGATTATGTATCTTCTTATCCAAACTTTCAAGATGTTCTTGGGTAATCATCTTCTTTTCAATAGCATCTAATCTCTCCATAACATGTTCGAGAGTTAAAGTTGTTTCATTGATCATGATAGGTGGTGATCCCACTAAACTTCCCAAGGCATTAAAAGCATCCAAAGATGGACACATCAAGAAATTCCCACCGGTAATCGTATCAAGGACGAATCTATACCAAGTAGTGATGGCAACATAAAAACTCGAAGAATAACAACGGTAGATTGCTTATGGATAGATCTATTATGAGCATTGCAAATCCTATACCACGCATCTTTTAGGTTCTACCCTCCCCTTTGCTTAAAATTAAGAACCTCATTATCGGGAGTACATGCAATAAAGGAAGAAATAGCCATAATGACAAGGTAATAGATCCAGCGAGAAAAAGGCAAACGAAAAAGAGGGCGAATAAAACGGCAAATTGGTGAAGTGGGGGAGAGGAAAACGAGAGGCAGATGGCAAATAATGTAATTGCAAGGAGATGAGATTTGTGATAAGGAACTTGGTAGATGATGATGGAGTCCCCTCGGTGCCTTAGATAGTCACGTAGAAGAGACCGCTTCCTCCCCGGCAACGGCGCCAGAAATTCCTTTGACTTGGCTTGAGACTGCGTCGGTATTTCCCCAAAGAGGAAGGGATGATGCAGCACGGCGACGGTAAGTATTTCCCTCAGTTATGAAACCAAGGTTATCGAACCAGTAGGAGGATCACCACCACTCAATAAGCAGCACCTGCACACAAATAACAAATACTTGCAACCTGACGCGAAAGAGAGGTTGTCAATCTCTCGACGGTAAAGGGATAGATTAGGTAATGATAGATAGGAGAGATAGATCTCTCAAGAACACAAAATAAGAAGAGCAAATAAAAAGTGCAGCAATATGTTTTTGTATTTTTGGTTTTGTAGATTTGAAAACAAAGATGCAAAAAGATAGATCGGAAAGCAATATGTTGGAAAAGTAGACCCGGGGGCCGTAGGTTTCACTAGTGGCTTCTCTCATGAGTGGGGAGAAAAGTGTTTCGAGTGGCTCTCTGTTGGTTTCCCGATTTTAGAGAATTTGTGGAGGTGGAATTAGGTTATACGGAGCCACAAGGGGCCCATAAGGTAATAGGGCAGCTGACGTGGCTTGAGACTGCGTTGGTATTTCCCCAAAGAGGAAGGGATGATGCAGCACAGCGATGGTAAGTATTTCCCTCAGTTACGAAACCAAGGTATCGAACCAGTAGGAGGATCACCACCACCTAATAAACAGCACCAGCACACAAAGAACAAATACTTGCAACCCGACGCGAAAGAGAGGTTGTCAATCTCTCTACGGTAAAAAGATAGATTAGGATATGATAGATTGGAGAGATAGATCTCTCAAGAACACAAAAAAGAGCAAATAAAAAGTGCAGCAAGGTATTTTGGGTTTTTGGAATAATAGATCTGAAAACAAAAGCGGCAAAAAGATAGATCGGAAAGCAATATGTTGGAAAAGTAGACCCGGGGGCCGTAGGTTTCACTAGTGGCTTCTCTCATGAGTATAGCACACGGTGGGTGAACAAATTACTGTTGGGCAATTGATAGAAGATCAAATAATCATGACGATATCCAAGGTGATGATCATTATATAGGCATCACGTCCAAGATAAGTAGACCGGCTCCTGCCTACATCTACCACTATTACTCCACACATCGACCGCTATCCAGCATGCATCTAGTGTATTAAGTTCATGGAAAAATGGAGTAATGCAATAAGAATGATGACATGATGTAGACAAGATCTATTAATGTAGGAATAGACCCCATATTGTTATCCTTAATGGCAACGATACATGCGTGCCTCGCTGCCCCTTCTGTCACTGGGAAAGGACACCGCAAGATCGAACCCATCACAAAGCACCTCTTCCCATGGCAAGAAAAATCGATCTAGTTGACCTAACTAAACCAAAGATTCAAAGAAGAAATACGAGGTTAAAAGTAATCATGCATATAAGAGATCAAAGAAGACTCAAATAATATTCATGGATAGAAACTGATCATGAACTCAAAATTCATCGGATCCCAACAAACACACCGCAAAAGTTTACATCAAATAGATCTCCAAGAGACCATTGTATTGAGAATCCTAAGAGAGAGAGAGAGAGGTAGCCATCTAGCTACTGCCTACGGACCCGTAGGTCTATGGTGGACTACTCACGCATCATCGGAGAGGCACCTATGAGGAAGATGAACCCCTCTGTGATGGTGTTTAGATTGGATCTCGCGGTTCTGGAACTTGCGGCGGTTGGAATTGTGTTTCGTTGACTCCCCTAGGGTTTTTGGAATATTTGGGAATTTATAGGCATCAATGGCGGTGGAGAGGGGCCCCGTGGAGGGCACAACCCATCAGGGCGCGCCAGGGGCCCCCTGGCGCGCCCTGGTGGGTTGTGCTCCCCACAGCCAGCCTTCCAGGCTCTTCTTTGGCCCACTGGGTGTCTTCTGGTCCAGAAAAAATCTCCAAATAGTTTCGTCGCGATTGGACTCCGTTTGGTATTGATATTCTGCCAAGTAAAAACAAGCAAAAACAGCAACTGGCACTTTGGCACTATGTCAATAGGTTAGTCCCAAAAAATGATATAAAGTTGTTATAAAATGATTGTAAAACACCCAAGAATGATAATATAACAGCATGGAACAAGCAAAAATTATAGATACGTTGGAGACGTATCAATAGGCATGGGAAGACGCCATCAGGGCTGTGGCGGCCGTCAAGGAACGGACATTCGTTGTGCCGTTCTCGCCATTGGCTATCCCAGTCGCGGATGTTGCTGCCGCCATCTCACATGCAGCAGCTACCCTTTCGGCAGCTGCAGCCGCCCTGTCGGAGATTGCGGCCGCGCTCAAGGATGTTGTGAGTGCGTTCATGGCTGATGCAGCCGCGCTCGGGCCAGAGTGGGTCGCCGAAGTTGCCCTCACGACGCGGATCCATGTCCCCATCTTTCACCGGCGACGCTTGATTAGTACAGTGGTCTGGGGGAACAAGTGTGACTGTGTGGTTGATGCGCCGGCGGTGGACTGAAGCTTCCGTCCTAAGCCATATATGAGAATTGGCCCAAGATATTTTTATACTACATCACACACGTTTCATGATCAAGAATTGTTTCCGGTGTATTTGATTTTCATATTGCTTTGAAACGAAAAATGAAGTTACATCGGCAATTGAATGTGTGTGGATGGCAATAACATTTATCTGTAGTGAACGTGCAACTATAGCAGTGTCTGTTAAATATGGAATTATTCAGTGTTGTTTAGGCCCTTTTAAACATTTAAAGAGTTTTTTAGACATTTCATGTGCATACATCAAATTTGAACTGCAGTTAAGCAAATACTAGAGTGCACCTGAATGGGTTGAAAATCATCTATGTGTCATTGGATACATGTTTTGGTCCAATGCAAGAAATGGAAATTAAACGAATTCCAAACCTCTCGGTATTTTGGCTCGGTCGTAGACTTTGAGAAGCCATGTTTTCAAATTCCAGTAAATCCAAATATCGTCAGAAATTCATGAAACTTTGCATGGTGTCATGTCATGTCTCATGTGTGTTGTGGTAAAAAAAATGCCCACTTCGGGACAAGTTTTGGCACAAACCTCTTACAAACCGAAGATTCTCACAAGAAGTCATGTGGTTCCCATAGGGAAAGCTGA
Source organism: Elymus sibiricus (assembly GCA_039707655.1). NCBI lineage: Eukaryota > Viridiplantae > Streptophyta > Magnoliopsida > Poales > Poaceae > Elymus > Elymus sibiricus. Next base: position 187,272,921 of record CM077675.1, on the reverse strand, counting down.
AATTTTATGTGCGAAACAACATCCGATATCTCTTCTCACCTTGAATATATTTCTAGAGTCTCCATAGACCAACATGAATGTGTCGTGTTAAAGAATGGAATATTACAGAGTTTGTTTTGCCTTTTCAGTACATTAATTGAGTTTTCAAGGCATGTAATGTGCATAATTCAAATTTGAACTACAATCACATGGTCCAGCGCTTGAAAATAGGTAGAAAAACCATACACGTTTCCCTCGCTGCATTTTTAGGTCCCACACAAGAAATGCGAATGAATTTCAAACATATCATCGTCCTGGCTCGACCACAAACATTAGGAAACTTAGTTTTTAAATTCATGTAAATGCAAACCTCGACAGATATTCATGAAATTTGGGCATGGTGTCATCAATTGCCCTGTTGTGTGTGTTGCGTAAAAAAATTGCCCTATTTTAGACAGGTTTTGGCACAAAGCCTCTTACAAACTGGCGATTCTCAAAAGAAAGTCGTGTGTTCCGATAGGTAAAGTTCACCTTTTATGTGCGAAACAACATCTGTTGTCCCTTCTTGCCTTGAATTTATTTCTAGAGTCACCATAGAGCAACATGACAGTCATGCTAAACTATGGATTTTTTCCAGGGTTCGTGAGACCTATTTAATACATTAATTGAGTTTTCTAGCCGTTTAATGTGCATAATTCAAATTTGAACTACAATCACAAGGTCCAACGCATAGAAATAGGTTGAAAAAATCATATGCCTTTCCTTGGATGCATGTTTAGGTCCCACGCAAGAAATGTGAATGAATTTCTAACATCTCATTGTTTGTTGGCTCGGCCGCAAACATTGAGATACTTGGTTTTCAAATTCCCGTAAATCCAAAACTCGTCAGAAATTCATGAAACTTGGCATGGTGTCGTGACAAGGGCACACATATGCCGTGGTAAAAAATTGTCCAAATTGGACATGTTCTTGCACAATCCCCTTACAAATTAGAGCTCCTCACAAGAAGCTTTGTGGTTTTGATAGGGAACATATTATATAGGCATGTCACATATCCGGGCGAAAAGACATTGGATGCCTCTTCTCTCCTTGATTTTTTATAGAAACAACACAGACATGTATGTGCGAAGTGCAAAAATATGAGTAAATTAAGGGATCATCTGGCTTTTAAATACATTAATTGAGTTTTCAGTGCATTATTTAATGTGCATAATTCAATTTTGATCTACAATCACAAGGTCCGGGGCAGCAAAATGGGTTGAAAAATCACATATGTGTCCCTAGATGCATGTGTTAGGTCACATGCAAGAAATGAGAACGAATTTCAAACATCTCAGCATGTTTGCTCGACCACAAACATCAAGAAACTTGGTTTTTAAATTTTCGTAAATCCAAAAGTCCGTCAGAAATTCATGAAACTAGGAATGGTGTCATGACAAGGCACACATATGCCGTGGTAAAAAATAATAACAATTTGGACATGTTTTGTCACAAGCCTCTTACAAACCGGAGCTTCTCACACAATAAGCTACATGGTTCAGATAGGGAAAATATGCATGCCACATCTGAAGGTGAAACGACATCCGATGCCTCTTCTCTCCTTGATATTTTTCTAGAAACAACATAAAGCAATAGGTGTGCGCTGCAAAAATATGAAATTATTAAGGGTTCGTATGGCTTTTTTATACACTAATTGAGTTTTATGCGCATTTAATCTACATAATTCAAATATGAGCTACAGTCACAAGGTCTATGTTGGGCAGGGCCTCGTCATATAAAGCACAAATATGTTGTGGTATTTTTTTAGTGTCCACTTTGAGAGAAAGAGCAAGTATTATTAATAGCCAACAAAGACATTTTGGAACTAAAATTTGTGACGTTACCATCGCAAACGGGCGTATTATTTATAATTCGTGGACGTTCTACATACCATTTACGTGCTGCCACATATCGCTCTCTGTATTGGCAAGGAGGTAGCATGCGGACAGGTGTTTGAGTAGACGGGTGGCGTGCGAGCAGTGTCCTCCGCACGCTCATCGGGGAGGCGTGTCCTTTGCCAGTCATCAAAGACGTTTCACACTGAATACCCGTATGAAGACCGAGAGCAATGGTTCCTTCCCTACTAAGCCAAGCGAAAATCTGGCGTGAAGGAATTTTTCAGTGCATCATCGCAAACGGTTGTGAATAATGACCCGTGTGCCCTTCCCAATGCTACACCTTGTACTGGTCCTAACTGCTAAGGTTGCCATGTATGCAAAAAAACGGATGTGGGAAGGTAATTAAGAGGAGAGATATGAGTTTGGTGACCACATGAAGAAACAATGCCAAGCGCGTGAACCTTGGCAAAACATTTAAATGAAGGAAACTCACCAATGCATGCAAGAGTTTAGTTGCTAAATCATTAAATGAAGGGACCTTAGCAATAATGCATTGTGGACTTGGGTAAATCTTCATTTGTTAAACTGGAAACACTGTCATTTGTCAAATTTTGCAGGAACAAAATCACTGTTACGGTGCACTTTTGCAACTGAAATTCAGCAAACATAGATTTCATTTATAGATTAAGCATTGGTCTTTGAACAAAATAGTTCAACTCGACAGCTGAATCGAACAAACTTTTCCCCGTTTGTTGCCAACCACGTACTGAAATAACTAGTTCAACTGTATATACTAGCTAATTTAAAGTAGGTGGGATAGTTCAACCATATCAATAGTTAGATGAACTGAACAAAATAGCCCCTAAATACTACTCCGGAGGGGCTTTGTGCTACTGCCAGCAGCCTTCTCCTTTGTCGAGCACGTTCAGTAAGAGGCAGAGGAGGAGTTACCTACCGACGAGCTGGAGGAGTCGAATTCATCAGCTATCGCTGCTGCCCTCCACCGCTCCTGACGCGCCTCCTCGAAACGGCGGGACTCAGCGTAGATCTCCTCATTCCGCGCCATAGCTGCAGCGTCTGCTGCGGCCACAGCGGCGGTGAGCCTCTCTACGGGCTTGATACTTGTCATCTGCGTTGGGTTTTCCGTGAAGAGGAACGGGTAATCGCAGCACAAAGCGGATAAGTATTTCCCTCAGTTATGAAACCAAGGTTTATCAAACCAATAGGAATATCAATCCTCAACCGTCTTTAGCGGCTGCTGATACGTCCATTTTGCATCATGATTTCCTACTATTATTTACTTTGTTTTGTTGAATAATAATGCTTTGGGGAGTGATTCTAATGCCTTTTCTCTCATAATATGCAAGGTTTACACATGGAGAGAGAATACTGGCAGATGGAATTCTGGACCAAGAAAATCACGTCAGAGATACCTATTCTGCACAACTCCAATGAAGCTGAAACTTTACGGAGATTATTTTTACATTTAATAAAAAATACTGGAGCTGGAAACACCTGGAGGAGGCCCCCCAGGTGGGCACAACCCACCAGGGCGTGCTAGGCCCCCCTGGGCGCGCCCTGATGGGTTGTGCCCAGCCTGGCCCACCTCCGGTGCCCATCTTCTGGTATAAGGTCTCTTCTGACCTAGAAAAAATCAGAGGAGGACTTTCGGGACGAAGCGCCGCCGCCTCGAGGCGGAACTTGGGCAGGAGCACTTTTGCCCTCCGGCGGAGCGATTCCGCCGGGGGAACTTCCCTCCCGGAGGGGGAAATCGAAACTATCGTCATCACCAACACCCCTCTCATCTTTGGGAGGCCAATCTTCATCAACATATTCAACAGCACCATCTCCTCTCAAACCCTAGTTCATCTCTTGTGTTCAATCTTTGTACCGGAACCTCAGATTGGTACCTGTGGGTGACTAGTAGTGTTGATTACCTTGCGTAGTTGATTACTATATGGTTTATTTGGTGGAAGATTATATGTTCAGATCCATTATGATATTCAATACCTCTATGATCTTGAGCATGTTTATTATTTGTGAGTAGTTACCTTTGTTCTTGAGGTCACGGGAGAAGTCATGTTGCGAGTAATCATGTGAATTTGATATGTGTTCGATATTTTGATGATATGTATGTTGTGATTCCCTTAGTGGTGTCATGTGAACGTCGACTACATGACACTTCACCATTCATGGGCCTAAGGGAAGGCATTGTGGAGTAGTTATTAGATGATGGGTTGCTAGAGTGACAGAAGCTTAAACCCTAGTTTATGCGCTACTTCGTAAGGGGCTGATTTGGATCCACATGTTTAATGCTATGGTTAGACTTTGTCTTAATACTTTTCTCGTAGTTGCGGATGCTTGCGAGGGGGTTAATCATAAGTAGGTTGTTAGTTCAAGTAAGAACAGCACCTTAGCACCGGTCCACCCACATATCAAATTATCAAAGTAGCGAACACGAATCAAACCAACATGATAAAAGTGACTAGACGAAATTCCCGTGTACCCTCAAGAACACTTTTCCTATTACTAGTAATTGTTCTAGCCTGTCCTTTGTCTCAAAAGGATTGGGCTACCTTGCTGCACCTTGTTTACCGTTACCGTTACTTGCTCGTTACCAATTATCTTGCTATCAAACTATCTGTTACCTACAATTTCAGTGCTTGCAGAAACTACCTTGCTGAAAACCGCTTGTCATTTCCTTCTGCTCCTCGTTGGGTTCGACACTCTTACTTATCGAAAGGACTACGATTGACCCCCTATACTTGTGGGTCATCAAGACTCTTTTCTGGCGCCGTTGCCGGGGAGTGAAGTGCTCTTGGTAAGTGGAAATCGGTAAGGAAAAACTTATACTACGTGCTAAAATTTATTGCTACTTGCTACTATGGAGAACAATCCTTTGAGGGGTTTGTTCGGGGTATCTTCACCTCGACCAAAACCACAATTAGTCACCCCTCAACCTACAGCACCTACTAAAAATGTTGCTTATGAAATTCCTTCGGGTATGCTAGAACAACTGCTTGCTAAACCTTATGCAGGAGATGGAACTGAACATCCCGATATGCATCTTTTATATGTGAACGAAATATGTGGATTATTTAAGCTTGCAGGTTTACCCGGAGATGAAGTTAAGAAGAAGGTTTTCCCTTTATCTTTGGAGGGAAAAGCATTGACATGGTATAGGCTATGTGATGATCTTGGATCGTGGAACTGGAACCGTTTGCAATTGGAATTCCATCAAAAGTTCTATCATATGCATCTAGTTCATCGTGATCGGAATTATATATATAATTTTTGGCCTCGTGAAGTAGAAAGTATCGCTCTAGCTTGGGGGAGACTTAATTCAATGTTATATTCATGCCCCAATCATGACATTTCGAGGGAAGTTATCATTCAAAAATTTTATGCTCGGCTTTCTCATAATGATCAATCCATGCTCGATACTTCTTGTGCTGGTTCTTATATGAAGAAGACTATTGATTTCAAGTGGGATCTCGTAGAAAGAATTAAACGAAACTCTGAAGATTGGGAACTCGACGAAGGTAATGAGTCAGGTATAAGCTTGAATTTGATTGTGTTAAATCTTTCATGAATACCGATATTTTTCACAAGTTTAGCACTAAATATGGACTTGACTCTGAGATAGTAGCCTCTTTCTATGAAGCATTTGCTACTCACGTTGATCTCCCTAAGGAGAAGTGGTTTAAATATCATCCCCCTATTAAGGAACAAATTAAAGAACCGGTCCTAACTAAAGAAGAAACCATCTTTTACAATGTTGATCTAGTCGTGCCTACTGCTTATATTGAAAAACCACCTTTCCCTGTTAGGATAAAGGAACATGCTAAGGTATCAACTGTGGTTCGTAAGAGTAATATAAGAGCACCTAAACCCCCTGAGCAAATTAAAGTAGAACCTAGTGCTGCTATGGTTAAATATCTCTTGGTAGAAAATATTGATGGGCATGTTATCTACTTTTGTGATGAAGCTGCTAGAATTGCCAAACCTGATGAAAAAGATAAACATAGACCCGTAGAAGGCTTGCCCGTTGTCTCAGTTAAAATAGGAGATCATTGCTACCATGGTTTATGTGATTTAGGTGCTAGTGTGAGTGCTAGCCCTTTTACCTTATACCAAGAAATTATGGATGAAATAGCACCTGCTGAAATGGAAGATATTGATGTTACTATTAAACTTGCTAATAGAGACACTATCACACCACTTGCGATTGTTAGATATGTTGAAGTCTTGTGTGGGAAAATAAAGTACCCTACTGATTTTCTAGTCCTTGGTTCCCCACAAGATGATTTTTGTCCCATTATCTTTGGTAGACCTTTCTTGAGCATCGTCAATGCTAAGATAGATTGTGAAAAACAAACTGTGGGCGTCAGTTTTGGTAATGTGTCTCATGAGTTTAATTTTTCCAAGTTTAGTAGACAACCTCGTGATAAAGCTTTATCTAGTAAGGACGAGATAATTGGTCTTGCTTCTATTGCTGTGCCTCCTACTGATCCATTAGAACAATATTTGCTCGACCATGAAAATGATATGCACTGGCGTGAGAGAAACGAAATAGATCAAATTTTCTTCGAACAAAAACCTCTCTTGAAACACAATTTGCCTATTGAAACTCTTGGAGGTCCTCCTCCACCTAAAGGTGATCCTGTGTTTGAATTGAAACAATTTCCTAACACATTGAAGTATGCTTATCTTGATGAGAAAAATATATATCCTGTTATTATTAGTGCTAACCTTTCATAACATGAAGAAGAAAGATTATTGAAAGTTCTAAGGAAGAACCGGGCTGCTATTGGATATACTCTTGATGATCTTAAGGGCATTAGTCCCACTCTATGTCAGCACAAGATTAATATGGAACCTGATGCTAAACCCGTTGTTGATCACCAACGGCGATTGAATCCTAAGATGAAGGAAGTGGTAAGAACTAAAATACTAAAACTTCTGGAAGCAGGTATAATCTATCCTATTGCTGATAGCAGATGGGTAAGTCCCGTTCATTGTGTCCCTAAGAAAGGAGGGGGTATAAATTAAATAAATCTACTAGGAAAGATCATTATCCTTTACCGTTCATTGATCAAATGTTAGAGAGACTATCTAAGCACACACACTTTTGCTTCCTAGATGGATATTCTGGTTTCTCTCAAATACCTGTGTCACAATCTGATCAAGAGAAAACAACCTTTACTTGCCCTTTTGGAACTTATGCTTATAGGCGTATGCCTTTTGGTTTATGCAATGCACCTGCTACCTTTCAAAGATGTATGACTGCTATATTCTCTGATTTTTGTGAAAAGATTGTGGAGGTTTTCATGGATGATTTTTCCGTTTACGGAACTTCTTTTGATGATTGCTTAAGCAACCTTGATCGAGTTTTGCAGAGATGTGAACAAACTAATCTTGTCTTGAATTGGGAGAAGTGCCACTTTATGGTTAATGAAGGCATTGTCTTGGGGCATAAAATATCTGAACGAGGTATTGAGGTGGATAAAGCTAAAGTTGATGCAATTGAGAAAATGCCATGTCCTAAAGATATTAAAGGTATTCGAAGTTTTCTTGGTCATGCTGGTTTTTATAGGAGGTTCATTAAAGAGTTCTCTAAAATTTCTAGGCCTCTTACTAATCTTTTGCAAAAGGATATTCCTTTTGTCTTTGATGATGATTGTGTGGAAGCCTTTGAAACACTCAAGAAAGCCTTAACCTCTGCACCTATCGTTCAACCACCTGATTGGAACTTGCCTTTTGAAATTATGTGTGATGCTAGTGATTATGATGTTGGTGCAGTTCTAGGACAAAGAGTTGATAAGAAATTGAATGTTATCCATTATGCTAGTAAAACTCTAGACAGTGCCCAACGAAGCTATGCCACTACCGAAAAAGAATTTTTAGCAGTTGTGTTTGCTTGTGATAAATTTAGATCCTATATTGTTGACTCCAAAGTTATTGTTCACACCGATCATGCTGCTATAAAATACCTTATGGAAAAGAAAGATGCTAAACCTAGACTCATTAGGTGGGTTCTCTTGGTCCAAGAATTTGACTTACACATAATTGATAGGAAGGGAGCTGAGAACCCCGTAGCTGATAACTTGTCTAGGTTAGAAAATATTCTTGATGACCCATTACCTATTGATGATAGTTTCCCTGACGAACAGTTAGCTGCAATAAGTGTCTCACAACGCACACCTTGGTATGCTGACTATGCTAATTATATTGTCGCTAAATATATACCACCTAGCTTTACTTATCAGCAAAAGAGAAAAAAATTCTATGACTTGGGACATTACTTTTGGGATGACCCACATCTTTATAAAGAAGGAGTAGATGGTATTATTAGACGTTGTGTACCTGAGCATGAACATGAACAAATCCTACGGAAATGTCATTCCGAAGCTTATGGAGGACATCATGCGGAAGATAGAACTGCTCACAAGGTATTGCAATCTGGTTTTTATTGGCCTATTCTCTTCAAGGATGCCCGTAAGTTTGTCTTGTCTTGTGATGAATGTCAAAGAATTGGTAATATCGGTAAGCGTCAGGAAATGCCTATGAATTATTCACTTGTCGTTAAACCATTTGACGTTTGGGGTTTCGATTACATGGGGCATTTTCCTTCCTATAACGGGTATACTCATATTCTGGTTGCGGTTGATTATGTCACTAAGTGGGTAGAAGCTATAACAACTAGTAGTGCTGATCATCACATCTCCATTAAAATGCTTAAAGAGGTTATCTTCCCGAGGTTTGGAGTCCCTAGATATTTAATGACCGATGGTGGTTCACATTTTATCCATGGCGCCTTCCGTAAGATGCTTGCTAAATATGATGTTAACCATAGAATTGCATCACCCTATCATCCTCAATCTAGTGGTCAAGTTGAACTTAGCAATAGAGAAATAAATTTAATATTACAAAAAACTGTCAATAGGTCTCATAAGAATTGGTCTAAGAAATTAGATGATACACTTTGGGCCTATAGAACAGCTTATAAAAATCCTATGGGTATGTCTCCATACAAAATGGTATATGGGAAAGCTTGTCATTTGCCTCCAGAACTAGAACACAAAGCATTTTGGGCAATTAAAGAACTCAACTATGATTTCAAACTTGCCGGTGAAAAGAGGCTATTTGATATTAGCTTACTAGATGAATGGAGAACCCAAGCCTATGAAAATGCCAAGCTATTCAAAGAAGAAGTAAAAAAGATGGCATGACAAAAGAATCCAAAGGCGGGAATGCAAAATAGGAGATTATGTTCTTTTGTTCAACTCTCGTTTAAGATTTTTTGCAGGAAAGCTTCTCTCAAAATGGGAAGGGCCATATATTATTGAAGAGGTTTATCGTTCTGGAGCTATCAAGATTAATAACGCCGAAGGTACTAACCCGAAGGTAGTCAATGGACAAAGAATTAAGCATTATATCTCAAGTACGCCCATTAACATTGAAAGCAATATTATCCAAACCCTGACACCGGAGGAACACATAAAGGAAACCTTCCGGAATACTCCAGATTATTTAAAAATAGGAGGTACGTGATACGGTAAGTAAACGGACTCCGAAAAATCCGCAAAAATATTTTTTGTTAGTTTTGGAATATTTTAGAATTTTGGAAATAAAAAAATAAACCGGAAGGTGATCGAGGTGAGCACGATACACCAGGGCACGCCCTGGTGGGTTGTGCCCACCTCGGACACCTTCCCGACTCCGTTTTCCTTCCATATGCTTGTTTTCCAAGAATAAAAATTCTCTATATATACCCCCGACTGTTTTGACGACCGCATCGTAGAAAAATCCTATGTTCTTGTTTCGTGTTGTTTTCCTATCAGATCTGTCAAGCCAGGCATCATGTCTTCTCCCTCTTCTAACAACATAGAAGAAGATGCCTGGCTAATGAAGATGGAGCTGAAGAGGGAAGAGCCAAAAGAAGCTGACAAGGAGGACAAGGGCAAAGTGGCTATGGAGGATCAGCCCCTGGAAGGAGGGCAGCCCATGCCAACGAAGGAGGGAGAAGAAGAAGATATCCTTCAACCTTATTACAGTCATCTCACCCCTATTGAAATCGAAGCCTTTAGGGCTTTCGAAGCGGTCCGTGTTCAGAATAAATTTCTCATTCGGAAAATATTTAGCTAGAGGAGCACATCAATACCCTTCAGAGAGTCATCCGCAAATTGGAGCACCTTTTGATTCTGAAGTGTGACACCTCACCACCACCTTCTTCATCACCCCCACCAAAAGAGACTTGAGCACATGGGTATGGGCACTCCCCTTGGCTTGAGCCAAGCTTGGGGGAGGTGCCCCGGTATCATATCACCATCACTTTTATTCACCTTTACCTATTTTAGTTCGATCTTTAGTTTCCCCTTGCTTTAGTTGAATAAAAGTTTAGCATGATTTATTTTCGTGTGTTAGTTTCGTGGCCTATCTATCTATGTAATCGAGTGAGAGTTATATAATAAAGTTTAGTTTGAGTTTTTGCCTCTCTACTTTCTTGTTGCAATCAAAATAAAAGAAAAGGGAAATAAATGAAAAGAATCATATGCTAATCTTATGGTGAGTAATGACATCACATAAAGAAAAGTATAGGTACTAAAATTTATTGGAGATTAACAAACATAGCATTGGTCAATGATGCAATTCATGAAAGAATTAATAAGAGAAGAGAAGATTCACATGCAAATACACTATCTTGGACATCTTTTATGATTGTGAGCCCCCATTAAATATTATATGTCAAAATTGTTGACGTTGGACAAGGAAGACAATGTAATGAATTATGCTTGTTCATATCCACATAGAAGTTATATTGTCATAGATCCTTCGACATGTGGTGCTTGCTGAATATCTTTGTTAGCCAAAAATTCTGCACTAAGTAGAGATACTACTTGTGCATCCAAAAACCCAAACCCAAATTCATTCTTTGAGAGTCCACCATACCTACCTACGGATCGAGTAAGATCCTTCAAGTAAGTTGTCATCGGTGCAATAAGGCAATAAAAATTGCTTCTAAAAGTGTTTTGATCAATTAGTGTAAGAGAAAATTGAGCGCTATACGAACTTATGATGGCAAAGTAATAAAAGTGACAGACTACATAATAAAGGTTGCTATCATAGGGGGCAATATAGCGTGACGTTCTTTTACATTAAGGGATTGGGCATACAAACCAAAAAGCGAATGACAACCTCTGCATCCCTCTGCGAAGGGACCATCTCTTACTTTCATGTATTTACTTTTATGCAAGAGTCAAAGTATTCTTCCCTATTCCTTTTACTTTTTCCTTTTGCAAGCATCATGTGGTGAGGAAAGATCTAGGCACATATATCCAGTTGGATGTGAGTGGGCATGAGTTATTATTGTTGACATCACCCTTGAGGTGAGTACGTTGGGAGGCAAAACTATAAGCCCGTGTCTTTCTATGTGTCCGGTTGAAACTTTTTGTTCATGGGTACGCTGTGAGTGTTAGCAATTGACGTGGCTCCTTAGACTGCGTCGGTATTTCCCCAAAGAGGAAGGGATGATGCAGCACAGCGACGGTAAGTATTTCCCTCAGTTATGAAACCAAGGTTATCGAACCAGTAGGAGGGTCACCACCACCCAATAAGGAGCACCTGCACACAAACAACAAATACTTGCAACCCGACGCGAAAGAGAGGTTGTCAATCTCTCTACGGTAAAAAGATAGGTTAGGTAGTGATAGATAAGAGAGATTGATCTCTCAAGAACACAAAATAAAAAGACCAAATAAAATATGCAGCAATATGTTTTTGGGTTTTTGGTTTTGTAGATCTGAAAACAAAGATGCAAAAAGATAGATCTGAAAGCAATATGTTGGAAAAGTAGACCCGGGGCCGTAGGGTTCACTAGTGGCTTCTCTCATGAGTATAGCGCACGGTGGGTGAACAAATTACTGTTGGGCAATTGATAGAAAATCGAATAGTCATGACGATATCCAAGGCGATGATCATTATATAGGCATCACGTCCAAGATAGATAGACCGACTCCTGCCTGCATCTACCTCTATTACTCCACACATCGACCACTATCCAGCATGCATCTAGTGTATTAAGTTCATGGAAAAACGGAGTAATGCAATAAGAACGATGACATGATGTAGACAAGATCTATTCATGTAGGAATAGACCCCATTTTATTATCCTTAATAGCAACGATACATGCGTGTCTTGCTGCCCCTTCTGTCACTGGGAAAGAACACCGCAAGATCGAACCCATCACAAAGCACCTCTTCCCATGGCAAGAAAAATTGATCTAGTCGGCCTAACTAAACCAAAGATTCAGAGAAGAAATACGAGGCTATAAGTAATCATGCATATAAGAGATCAAAGAAGACTCAAATAATAGTCATGGATAGAAACTGATCATGAACTCAAAATTCATCGGATCCCAACAAACACACAGCAAAAGTTTACATCAAATAGATCTCCAAGAGACCATTGTATTAAGAATCATAAGAGAGAGAGAGAGCGGAAGCCATCTAGCTATTGCCTACGGACCCGTAGGTCTATGGTGAACTACTCACGCATCATCGGAGAGGCACCTATGAGGAATATGAACCCCTCCGTGATGGTGTTTAGATTGGATCTCAAGGTTCTGGAACTTGCGGCGGCTGGAATTGTGTTTCGTCGACTCCCCTAGGGTTTTTGGAATATTTGGGAATTTATAGGCATCAGAGGCGATGGAGAGGGGCCCCGTGGAGAGCACAACCCATCAGGGCGCGCCGGGGGCCCCCTGGCGCGCCCAGGTGGGTTGTGCTCTCCTCAGCCCACCTTCCTGGCTCTTTTTTGGCCCATTGGGTGTCTTCTGGTCTAGAAAAAATCTCCAAAAAGTTTCGTCGCGATTGGACTCCGTTTGGTATTGATTTTCTACGAAGTAAAAAAACAAGCAAAAACAGCAACAGCCACTTTGGCACTGACGTGGCTTGGACTGCGTCGGTATTTCCCCGAAGAGGAAGGGATGATGCAGCACATCGACGATAAGTATTTCCCTCAGTTATGAAACCAAGGTTATCGAACTAGTAGGAGGATCACCACCACCCAATAAGCAGCACCTGCACACAAACAACAAATACTTGCAACCCGACGCGAAAGAGAGGTTGTCAAGCTCTCTACGGTAAAAAGATCGATTAGGTAGTGATAGATAAGAGAGATGGATCTCTCAAGAACACAAATAAAAAGAGTAAATATGCAGCGATATGTTTTTGGGTTTTTGGTTTTGTAGATCTGAAAACAAAGAGTGCAAAAAACGTAGATCGGAAAGCAATATGATGGAAAAGTAGACCCGGGGGCCGTAGGGTTCACTAGTGGCTTCTCTCATGAGTACAGCGCACGGTGGGTGAACAAATTACTGTTGGACAATTGATAGAAAATCGAATAGTCATGACGATATCCAAGGCGATGATCATTATATAGGCATCACGTCCAAGATAGATAGACCGACTCCTGCCTAAATCTACCTCTATTACTCCACACATCGACAGCTATCCAGCATGCATCTAGTGTATTAAGTTCATGGAAAAATGGAGTAATGCAATAAGAATGATGACATGATGTAGACAAGATCTATTCATGTAGGAATAGACCCCATCTTGTTATCCTTAATAGCAACGATACATGCGTGTCTTGCTGCCCCTTCTGTCACTGGGAAAGAACACCGCAAGATCGAACCCATCACAAAGCACCTCTTCCCATGGCAAGAAAAATCGATCTTGTTGGCCTAACTAAACGAAAGATTCGAAGAAGAAATACAAGGCTATAAGTAATCATGCATATAAGAGATCAAAGAAGACTCAAATAATATTCATGGATAGAAACTAATCATGAACGCAAAATTCATCGGATCCCAACAAACACACAACAAAAGTTTACATCAAATAGATCTCCAAGAGACCATTGTATTGAGAATCATAAGAGAGAGAGAGAGAGAGAAGAAGCCATCTAGCTACTGCCTACGGACCCGTAGGTCTATGGTAGACTACTCACGCATCATCGGAGAGGCACCTATGAGGAAGATGAACCCCTCCGTGATGGTGTTTAGATTGGATCTCGAGGTTCTGGAACTTGCGGCGGCTGGAATTGTGTTTCGGTGAATCTTCTAGGGTTTTTGGATTTCCAGGGAATTTATCGGCACGATAGTCGGTTGAGCGGGTGCCGGAGGTGCCCAGCACCCACCAAGGCGTGCCAGGGGGCCTCTCGCGTGCCCATGTGGGTGCTGGCCACCCTGGGCCCCCTCTTCTGGTGTTCTTTGGCCCATATGGTTTCTTCTGGTCCGTAAAAAATCCAGAAAAATCCACGCAGCGTTTCATCTTTGTATGGTACTGATTTCCTGCGAAGTAAAAAACAAGCAAAAACAGCAACTGGCACTTTGGCACTATGTTAATAGGTTAGTCCCAAAAAATGATATAAAGTTGTAATAAAATGATTGTAAAACATCCAAGAATGATAATATACCAGCATGGAACAAGCAATAAAGTAAATATTGCATAAAGTAAATAGATAGGCCCATCGCAGAGGGATGTAGGGATTTGTAGAGGTGTGAGAGCTCAAGGTTTAAATTGCGAGAGAGAAATATGTTGGGTGGCATGCTTTTCATGTCAACGAAAACGACAAAGTACCTCACAATACTTTCCATGCTAGATATATCATAGGCGGTTCCCGAACAGAAAATAAAGTTTATTCCTTTTTCCACCAAACTTTCACTTTCCATGGCGGGCCGTATCCACGGTTGCCTTCCATACCAACACTTTCCAAGGAATTTATTATTTGACAACATAAAGTAAATATTTTTTTATTTTTCATTTCGGGAATGGGCATCCCTATTACCCCCGCACTCTCATGCAATGACAAGTGAATAAACACTCATCTTGAGAATAACACATCTAGCATGGAAAAATATTGGACACTCCCCACCGTTTCATGAGCGGTACGGGCACACAAAAGAGAAAATTTATTTTGAAAATTTAGAGATGGCACATACAAATTTGCTTGGAACGGCATGGAAATACCACATATAGGTAGGTATGGTGGACTCATAAGGCAAAACTTGGTTTAAGGATTTTGGACGCACAAGTAGTATTTCTACTTAGTACAAGTGAAGGCTAGCAAATAGATTGGGAAGCAACCAAACCAAGAAACGAAAAATCACATAAGTGAGCATTGAACATAACTAACACCGAATCATGCACCACAAGTAGGATGTAACTTCATTACATAACTATTGACTTTCGTGCATGCATAGGGAATCACAAACCTTAACACCAATATTCCTACTAAGCATAATTACTCATTAACATGACTCATATATTACTATCATCATGTTTCAAAACTATTACAAGGAATCAAGTTTAATTTGTCCAATGATCTTCATGAAAGTTTTTATTATATCCTCCTTGGATATCTATCACTTTGGGACTAGTTTCATATATTGCCATTGCTTTTTGGCAAGCTAAAACAAATTTAAGTGAAGCACATGAGCATAAAGATTTTCATCTCTCAAAAAGGTATAAGTGAAGCATGAGAGGATTTCTTCAAAGTTTTACTAACTCTCAAATTAATCTAAGTGAAGCATGAGAGGATTTGTTCAAAAGTTTCCAAGCACACCGTGCTCAAAAAGATATAAGTGAAGCACTAGAGCAATTCTATAGCTCAAAAAGTTTAAGTGAAGCACATAGAGCAATTCTAACAAATCATAGCATGATTGTGGCTTTCTCAAATAGGTGTGTACAGCAAGGATACAAAGGGAAAACTAACAAACAAAGAAAGCAAAGATACAAGACGCTTCAAGCAAAACACCTGATATGTGACGAATAAAAATATAGCTCCAAGTAAAATACCGATGGTTTATAGAAGAAAGAGGGGATGCCACTCGGGGGCATCCCCAAGCTTAGTTGCTTGTTACTCTTTGGATATATCTTGGGGTGCGGTAGCATCCCCAAGCTTAGGCTTTTGCTACTCCCTATTCCTTCATCCATCGTGATCTCACCCAAAACTTGAAAACTTCAATCACACAAAACTCAACAAAATCTTCGTGAGATCCGTTAGTATAAGAAAGCAAATCACTACTTTAGGTACTGTTGTAAACCCATTCAAATTTTATAATTGCATTATACCTATTGTATTTTAACTTTACCATGGCTTATACCCTCCAATACAAAGCATAGATTCATCAAAACAAGCACACAATGCAACAAAAACAGAATCTGTCTCAAACAGAACAGTCTGTAGTAATCTGTACCATACCCATACTTCTGTAACTCTAAAAATTCTGAAAATTAGAACAACGTAAGGAATTTGTATAGGAACACTGTGTTAAAATTTCATCTCAAGATCACGTGCCAGAAAAAAACGAAAATTCATATACTGGACGCAAAGTTTCTGTTTCAGATTCAGCATCACTTTTACTCATCCTATGAATCATCCTAACGGTTCTACTTGGCACAAACACTAAATAAACCATAAAAACACAATCATAACAGAGGCATAATTGTTTCAACACTCAAAAACAGCAAGGAAAAAGCAAAAAATTATTTATTCATTGGGTTGCCTCCCAACAAGCGCTATCGTTTTACTCCCCTAGCTAGGCATATTGGATAGATTCAAGTATTGTCATCTTTGGTTTTGGCCACTTTTATGAGGGCCTTCTCGAATCCGGGGGGCTCTTTCTGCTTCCCCAAATTTTCAGAAGAAGAGACCATCTTAAGATCCAAAATATCCAAATGCTTATTGCAAAGGGTAATCAAAGTATTCAAACGATTGAGGTTCCCACTAATATGCTTGAGGGGTTCATGATATTTTTGTAACTCGACCAAGTGCTTATGTAAGTCACCCAATTTGTCGATAATTTGAACTCCCTCTTGTGAAAAAGCAAGCCCCTTTTTTGGTGGAGGAACCCCTAAAATCCCTTCCAAAACTTCATAAGCGGCATTTGCATCAAGTTCAATAAAATTCCCTTTTGAGGCAAAATCCAAAAGCTCTCTATGATACAAAGCCAATCCAATGTAAAAATTTCTAAGCGAAACTTTTGCATCCCCTTTTAAATTGGAAATACGATAAGATTCCATTAGCCTATACCAGGCATCTTTCAGATTTTCCCTTTATTTTTGTTTGAAGTATAGAACTTCAAAATCAGGAGACAAAGGGGGAGTACTGGCGCTAGCCATAACAACAAGGCAAGAGATCTGGCGACAAAAGGGCAAACGAAAAGGAGGGCAAAGAAAACGGCAAAATGGTGAAGTGGAGGAGAGGAAAACGAGAGGCAAATGGAAAATAATGTAATTGCAAGGAGATGCGATTTGTGATTAGGAACCTGGTAGATGATGATGGAGTCCCCTCGGCGCCTACGATAGGCACGTAGAAGAGACCGCTTCCTCCCCGGCAACGGCGCCAGAAATTCCTTTGACGTGGCTTGGACTGCGTCGTTATTTCGCCAAAGAGGAAGGGATGATGCAGCACAGTGACGGTAAGTATTTCCCTCAGTTATGAAACCAAGGTTATCGAACCAGTAGGAGGATCACCACCACCCAATAAGCAGCACCTGCACACAAACAACAAATACTTGCAACCCGACGCGACAGAGAGGTTGTCAAGCTCTCTACGGTAAAAAGATAGATTAGGTAGTGATAGATAGGAGAGATAGATCTCTCAAGAATACAAATAAAAAGAGTAAATATGCAGCGATATGTTTTTGGGTTTTGGGTTTTGTAGATATAAAAACAAAGAGTGCAAAAAACATAGATCGGAAAGCAATATGATGGAAAAGTAGACCCGGGGGCCGTAGGGTTCACTAGTGGCTTCTCTCATGAGTATATCACACGGTGGGTGAACAAATTACTGTTGGGCAATTGATAGAAAATCGAATAGTCATGACGATATCCAAGGCGATGATCATTATATAGGCATCACGTCCAAGATAGATAGACCGACTCCTGCCTAAATCTACCTCTATTACTCCACACATCGACCGCTATCCAGCATGCATCTAGTGTATTAAGTTCATGGGAAAACGGAGTAATGCAATAAGAACGATGACATGATGTAGACAAGATCTATTCATGTAGGAATAGACCCCATCTTGTTATCCTTAATAGCAACGATACATGCGTGTCTTGCTGCCCCTTCTGTCACTGGGAAAGAACACCGCAAGATCGAACCCATTACAAAGCACCTCTTCCCATGGCAAGAAAAATCGATCTAGTTGGCCTAAGTAAACCAAAGATTCGAAGAAGAAATACGAGGCTATAAGTAATCATGCATATAAGAGATCAAAGAAGACTCAAATAATATTCATGGATAGAAACTGATCATGAACTCAAAATTCATCGGATCCCAACAAACGCACCGCAAAAGTTTACATCAAATAAATCTCCAAGAGACCATTGTATTGAGAATCCTAAGAGAGAGAGAGAGAAGAAGCCATCTAGCTACTGCCTACGGACCCGTAGGTCTATGGTAGACTACTCACGCATCATCGGAGAGGCACCTATGAGGAAGATGAACCCCTCCGTGATGGTGTTTAGATTGGATCTCGAGGTTCTGGAACTTGCGGCGGCTGGAATTGTGTTTCGGCGAATCTTCTAGGGTTTTTGGATTTCCAGGGAATTTATAGGCATGATAGTCGGTTGAGGGGGTGCCGGAGGTGCCCAGCACCCACCAAGGCGTGCCAGGGGGCCTCTCGCGCGCCCATGTGGGTGCTGGCCACCCTGGGCCCCCTCTTCTGGTGTTCTTTGGCCCATCTGGTTTCTTCTGGTCCGTAAAAAATCCACAAAAATCCCCGCAGCGTTTCATCTTTGTATGGTACTGATTTCCTGCGAAGTAAAAAACAAGCAAAAACAGCAACTGGCACTTTGGCACTATGTTAATAGGTTAGTCCCAAAAAATGATATAAAATTGTAATAAAATGATTATAAAACATCGAAGAATGATAATATACCAGCATGGAACAAGCAAAAAATATAGATACGTTGGAGACGTATCAGGCACTATGTCAATAGGTTAGTCCCAAAAAATGATATAAAGTTGTTATAAAATGATTGTAAAACATCCAAGAATGATAATACAACAGCATGGAACAGGCAAAAATTATAGATACGTTCGAGACGTATCAGCATCCCCTAGCTTAATTCCTACTCGTCCTCGAGTAGGTAAATGATAAAAACAGAATTTTGGATGTGGAATGCTGCCTAACATGTTCATCATATTCTTTTCTTTTGTATAGCATGGACATTTGAACTTATAATGATTCAAAGCAATAGTCTAGTTTTAACATAATGGCTTCAATACTCAAGCATGTCAACAAGCAACCATGTCTTTCAAAATATCAACACTAACGAAAGTTATCTCTAGCCCATCATGCTCAATCATTGATCCATTCATGAAACACACTCAAATATTAACTATGCCCAATGCTCAAGTACGATCATAGTGCTCCCTAGTTGGTGCTTATAAGAGAAGATGGAGACTCAAAACAAAAATAAAAATTGCATAAAGTAAATAGATAGGCCCTTCGCAGAGGGGAGAAGGGATTTGTAGAGGTGCCAGAGCTGAAGGTTTAAATTGAGAGAGAAAAATATGTTGGGTGGCATGCTTTTCATGTCAACGAAAACGACAAAGTACCTCACAATACTTTCCATGCTAGATATATCATAGGCAGTTCCCGAACAGAAAATAAAGTTTATTCCTTTTTCCACCAAACTTTCACTTTCCATGGCGGTCCGTATCCACGGTTGCCTTCCATACCAACACTTTCCAAGGAATTTATTATTTGACAACATAAAGTAAATATTTTTTTCTTTTTCATTTCGGAAATGGGCATCCCTATTACTGCCGCACTCTCGTGCAATGACAAGTGAATAAACACTCATCTTGAGAATAACACATCTAGCATGAAAAAATATTGGACACTCCGCACCGTTTCATGAGCGGTACGGGCACACAAAAGAGAAAATTTATTTTGAAAATGTAGAGATGGCACATACAAATTTGCTTGGAACGGCATGGAAATACCGCATATAGGTAGGTATGGTGGACTCATAAGGAAAAACTTGGTTTAAGGATTTTGGATGCACAAGTAGTATTTCTACTTAGTACAAATGGAGGCTAGCAATTAGATTGAGAAGCAACCAAACCAAGAAACGAAAATTCACATAAGTGAGCATTGAGCATAACTAACAACGAATAATGCACCACAAGTAGGACGTCACTACATTGCATAACTTTTGACTTTCATGCATGCATAGGGAATCACAAACCTTAACACCAATATTCCTACTAAGCATAATTACTCACTAAAATGACTCATATATTACTATCATCATGTTTCGAAACTATTAGAAGGAATCAAGTTTAATTTTCCAATGATCTTCATGAAAGTTTTTATTATATCCTCCTTGGATATCTATCACATTGGGACTAGTTTCATATATTGCCATTGCTTTTTGGCAAGCTCAAATAAATTTAAGTGAAGCACATGAGCATAAAGATTTCATCTCTCAAAAAGGTATAAGTGAAGCATGAGAGGATTTCTTCAAAATTTACCAAGCACACCGTGCTCAAAAAGATATAAGTGAAGCACTAGAGCAATTCTATAGCTCAAAAAGTTTAAGTGAAGCATAGAGAGCAATTCTAACAAATCATAGCATGATTTTGGCTTCCTCAAATAGGTGTGTCCAGCAAGGATACAAGTGACAAACTAACAAGCAAAGCAAGCAAAGATACAAGACGCTCCAAGCAAAACTCATGATATGTGATGAATAAAAATATAGCTCTAAGTAAAATATCGATGGTCGTTAGAAGAAAGAGGGGATGCCACTCGGGGGCATCCCCAAGCTTAGTTGCTTTTTTCTCTTTGGATATATCTTGGGAGTGCGGTAGCATCCCCAAGCTTAGGCTTTTGTCACTCCTTATTCCTTCATCCATCGTGATCTCACCCAAAACTTGAAAACTTCAATCACACAAAACTCAACAAAATCTTCGTGAGATCCGTTAGTACAATAAAGCAAATCACTACTTTAAGTACTGTTGCAAACCCATTCATATTTTATTATTGCATTATACCTACTGTATTTTAACTTTACCAT
Source organism: Elymus sibiricus (assembly GCA_039707655.1). Lineage (NCBI taxonomy): Eukaryota > Viridiplantae > Streptophyta > Magnoliopsida > Poales > Poaceae > Elymus > Elymus sibiricus. Next base: position 187,251,961 of record CM077675.1, on the reverse strand, counting down.
GGCTTATACCCCCCGATACAAACCATAGATTCATCAAAACAAGCACACAATGCAACGAAAATAGAATCTGTCTTAAACAGAACAGTCTGTAGTAATATGTACTCTACCCATACTTATGTAACTCTAAAAATTCTGAAAAATTAGGAAAATGTAAGGAATTTGTATAGAAACACTGTGTTAAAATTTCAGATCAAGATCTCGTTCCAGCAAAAAACGAAAATTGATATACTGGACGCAAAGTTTCTGTTTCAGATTCAGCACCACTTCTACTCATCCTATGAATCATCCTAAAGGCTTTACTTGGCACAAACACTAAATAAACCATAAAAACACAATCATAACAGAGGCATAATTGTGTCAACACTCAAAAATAGAAAGGAAAAAGCAAAAATTTATTTATTCATTGGGTTGCCTCCCAACAAGCGCTATCGTTTTACGCCCCTAGCTAGGCATAACGCATAGATTCAAGTAATGTCATCTTTGGTTTTGGATCTATAGGATGCCCTCATGATTGATTCATATGGTGGCTTAATTCTTGTTCTAGGGAAGTGTTCCATACCCTTTCTCAAGGGAAATTTAAAATGAATATTGCCTTCTTTCATATCAATCACGGCACCTATAGTGCGTAAAAACGGTCTACCAAGTATAATGGGACAAGACGGATTGCAATCAATATCGAGCACAATAAAATCAATGGGCACATAATTCCTATTTGCAAAGATAAGAACATCATTAATTCTTCCCAAAGGTTTTTTAATAGTAGAATCCGCAAGTGCAAATTAAGAGAACATTCTTCAATATTGGTAAGACCAAGCACTTCACATAGAGATTTCGGAATCGTGGAAACACTAGCACCCAAATCACACAAAGCAAAGCATTCATAATTTTGAATCTTGACCTTAATGGTAGGTTCCCACTCATCATGTAATTTTCTAGGAATAGAAATCTCCAACTCTAATTTTTCTTCAAAAGATTTCATCATGGCATCAACGATATGTTTAGTAAAAGCTTTATTTAGCTCATAAGCATGGGGTGAATTCAACATATATTGCAACAAAGAAATATCTTCAATCAAAGAGCAACTATCATAGTTAAAATCTTTGCAATCCAAGATAGTGGGCACATCACTAGTTAGAGTTTTGACCTCTTCAAACCCACTTTTAGCAAAAATTTCATCAAGATTTTCACCCTCCAAATTATTGGGACGCCTTCTAGCTAAAGTTGACTCTACTTCAGTCCCTTCATTATCAATTTTAACATTACTAAACAAGGAATCAATAGAATAAACATCAATCACTTTAAGATCTTCATCTTTTTTATCTTCTAGGGAGATTGGTTTGGCAGCCATTTGATTTATGAAAGTGGCTTGTGCATCAGAAATTTTACCAAGCAGATTTTCAGCATGAGCATACTTAGATTGAAGATTACAAACTTCTCTACTAATATCATCAAGTTGCTTCGTTATGGCATCTAGTACGGTAGAGTGTTCTCTAAGCTCATCGGTAAAATATTTGTTGTGCTAAAATTGTGTAGTCATATATTCCTTGGTACTTTTCTCAATTTCAAGCAAAATATTAGGATAAGAAACCTCATAGTACTTTCGTTGGGGCATCATGACTACGCAAACAAGATTGCAAGCAAGGAAGAGATCTGGCGAGAAAAAGGCAAACGAAAAAGACGACGAGTAAAATGGCAAATTGGTGAAGTGGGGGAGAGGAAAACGAGAGGCAAATGGCAAATAATGTAATTGCAAGGAGATGAGATTTTGTATTAGGAACCTGGTAGATGATGATGGAGTCCCCTCGGCGCCTACGATAGGCACATAGAAGAGACCGCTTCCTCCCCGGCAACGGCGCCAGAAATTCCTTTTGACGTGGATTGAGACTGCGTCGGTATTTCCCCAAAGAGGAAGGGATGATGCAGCACAGCGATGGTAAGTATTTCTCTCTGTTATGAAACCAAGGTTATCGAACCAGTAGGAGGATCACCACCACCCAATAAGCAGCACCTGCACACAAACAACAAATACTTGCAACCCAACGCGAAAGAGAGGTTGTCAATCTCTCTACGGTAATAAGATAGATTAGGTAGTGATAGATAGGAGAGATAGATCTCTCAAGAACACAAATAAAAAGAGTAAATATGCAGCAATATATTTTTGGGTTTTTGGTTTTGTAGATTTGAAAACAAAGATTGCAAAAAACGTAGATCGGAAAGCAATATGATGGAAAAGTAGACCCGGGGCCGTAGGGTTCACTGGTGGCTTCTCTCATGAGTATAGCGCATGGTGGGTGAACAAATTACTGTTGGGCAATTGATAGAAAATCGAATAGTCATGACGATATCCAAGGCGATGATCATTATATAGGCATCACGTCCAAGATATATAGACCGACTCCTGCCTGCATCTACCTCTATTACTCCACACATCGACCGCTATCCAGCATGTATCTAGTGTATTAAGTTCATGGAAAAATGGAGTAATGCAATAAGAACGATGACATGATGTAGACAAGATCTATTCATGTAGGAATAGACCCCATCTTATTATCCTTAATAGCAACGATACATGCGTGTCTTGCTGCCCCTTCTGTCACTGGGAAAAACACCGCAAGATCGAACCCATCACAAAGCACCTCTTCCCATGGCAAGAAAAATCGATCTAGTCGGCCTAACTAAACCAAAGATTCGGAGAAGAAATACGAGGCTATAAGTAATCATGCGTATAAGAGATCAAAGAAGACTCAAATAATATTCATGGATAGAAACTGATCATGAACTCAAAATTCATCGGATCCCAACAAACACACCGCAAAAGTTTACATCAAATAGATCTCCAAGAGACCATTGTATTGAGAATCATAAGAGAGAAAGAGAGGAAGCCATCTAGCTACTGCCTACGGACCCGTAGGTCTATGGTGGACTACTCACGCATCATCGGAGAGGCACCTATGAGGAAGATGAACCCCTCCGTGATGGTGTTTAGATTGGATCTCGAGGTTCTGGAACTTGCGGCGGCTGGAATTGTGTTTCGTCGACTCCCCTAGGGTTTTTCGGAATATTTGGGAATTTATAGGCATCAGAGGCGGTGGATGTTGGAAATATGCCCTAGAGGCAATAATAAAAGTTGTTATTATTATATTTCTTTGTTCATGATAATCGTTTATTATCCATGCTATAATTGTATTGATTGGAAACACTAATACATGTGTGGATACATAGACAACACTGTGTCCCTAGTATGCCTCTAGTAGACTATCTTGTTGATCAAAGGTGGTCAAGGTTTCCTAGCCATAGACATGAGATGTCATTTGATAACAGGATCACATCATTAGGAGAATGATGTGATGGACAAGACCCAAACTATGAACGTAGCATATGATCGTGTCAGTTTATTGCTATTATTTTCTGCATGTCAAGTATCTGTTCCTATGACCATGAGATCATGCAACTCACTGACACCGGAGGAGTACCTTGTGTGTATCAAACGTCACAACGTAACTGGGTGACTATATAGATGCTCTATAGGTATCTCCGAGGATATCTGTTGAGTGGGCATGGATCAAGACTGGGATTTGTTACTCCGTGTGATGGAGAGGTATCTCAGGGCCCACTCGGTAATACAACATCACAACAAGCCTTGTTTGCGAAATATAATAACTTTCTTTGTCAAAACTTTGTTTGTTACAAACAAATTCAAATACCCCGTTTACTTGGGGGCTTCCTTTATGAAGCCATTCCTCTTGCATATGATTATTAATTTATCGCACCCTTCCTTGTTCGTGTTTACGCCAATATATGCATCATGTTGACTTAAGTGTTCCGCAAAGCTGGGTTGCCTTGCTCCTGTGCTTACCCCTACGTTCCCGATTGTTCGGTTAGGGAGTAAAGGGAGCACCTCTGCGATTGTTACGACCGGGTCATCCGAACTCGTACCTCAGACGGGTGAAGCCGAAAGCTAGCGCTCTTACTGTTTTCAACTATGGCCGGCCACGACGGAAGACAAGCATACATAAACCTATTGCGCACCCCTCATGGTTATCATGAGAACCCAAAGAAAGGAACCGTTTGCGGAACTATTTTCTTTGAAGATGCTTCTTATGTTAAATAGTAATATAGCATAAGTTCCCTGGGCGCGCTTTGTCTGTTATAGCCTAATGGCCTGATTGCCTGGTTATTCGAAACACCTCCGATATCCTCAGATGGTGTAGTAGATAACACTTTTCGGCCCTTGGCCGAAGAGGGAGAAGCCGACGGTCGGTTAAGACGCGTTTAAAGTTCGGGCGGACACATATATGATATAAGTACTTCGGTAACATACAATCATTATACATAAAATTATTTTACCCAAGTCACTTGGGGGCTCTTAAATTTATATGAGCCGTTTTATAATAAATGTGTTTTCTTCTTGGTCATTGCAAAGTGTTTTTCTACTACTCCTTTTTCCGACACTAGTGTGTGGTCAATAGCCGGATAGCCTGGTTTCTTTCTAAAGCTGCTCGAGTTTAGTTCGCTAAACAAGTCTCGGAGAAACACTCCGCCTTCGGGATATGGAGGTTGAAGCCAAAGGCTGGCCCGCTTGGAGGCCGGAGATCGGATGTATCATGTTAAAGCACGACCGAACCACATATTAATTTTAAGACCAGTTTTGGATTGGCACAATTTTCTTTTATCTAAACATAAAGTTTTTGCATAAACTTTTTTTTTCGAGCATAATTCTCGCAGAATACTTTTAAAGCCTCGGCAGTATCAACGGGGGGCTGCGACTAGAGCCGAACCCACCAAAAGCCATGGCACTCCGAGGAGTCATCGGCAAAACATTCTCGGATATTGCTTTATATGCACCAGTTTCGAATTGTGTCTTCGGTCAATAGTTGGGTTGCCCGGCTCCTGTGCTTGCCTCCTACGTTCCGCTCTGTTCGGCTAGGAGTGCAAAGGGAGAACCACTGCGATTGCACTTCCGGGTTAACTGGTCAAGCACCTCAGTGGAGAAAGCCGAAAACTGACTGTCACAATAAGCACAAACTGGTCGGCGATCCGATGACCGTATTAAATAACGGGCCTTTCATAAAATTGACCGGAGTGTTAATGGCTTGACCTCGGCTGACGCCGAACACTAACCGGGGGCTAGTAACTCGCTTCCAAAACTTTAAGCTCCCATGACCAAGTGAAAGTTATAAAGCCTAAATATCTGATTGCTTCGTTTCCGCTAACACAACCGCCTCCGGGCACCGAGACGTCGGCTAAGGGTTGTCTTGTTACTATGGAAACACCCTGCATAGCATCTACAAAGGGGTAGAAGCCGAGGATGGGCCACTCTCAGATGATAAACGGTCACAATGGAGTCAAAACAGCATATAGCATAAAAGCATTTGTATTCAATATGCGCGTGCTGCCTTCCGTAATCATCGTTATAAAGCCATAAATATGCATCAATTTGACTTAAGATTTTGTGCAAGCTGATTTGCCTGGCTCCTGTGCTTACCCCCTACGTTCCCGATTGTTCGACTAGGGGGTAAAGGGAGCACCTCTGTGATTGTTACTTCTGGGTCATCCGAGTTAGTACCTCGGACTGGGTGAAGCCGAAAGCTAGCCATCTTAAAGAAAATAATTGGTCGGCAATGACGGAAGTGAAAATTTAGGTTCACTAAGGACCACAGAGTTCGGAAACTTTCCCCGAACTAAATCCCCAGGTGTGGCGTAAAAAATTACAAGGCATTGATAAAGGCCGATAACTTAAAAGGGGCTCCTCGGATGCCCGACATGCAAAGTCTTCGGATTCGGCTCGGCGATCCTAAAGATCGGACATGGGAAGATTTGTTGAACCAGTTTTCAAGACCGACGATCGAAGACGAAGAATTATTCGGAAGAACCGAGGAGCGTCCTCAACTTGAAGACCGGTTCAGGGGGCTACTGACGGTGTCCTGCACTAGGGGGTACTCACCACGTCGTCTCCCGACTAGTGGGTCGGGCCGAGGACCCCCATGATGATTCACTAATGGGCCACTTTGGGCAGCCCATGCCGAATACAAGGAGGATTCCACAAGACTTGGCGCACAAGACAAGGACTCCTCTAAACCCTAGGCCTACGGTGCATATATAAACCGAGGCCAGGCTAGTCAATAGATCATTACATTACATCTCATAATCTCATGGTAGATACCTGTACTCTATACTATCCCCCATATCTATACAATCAAAAGCAGGACGTAGGGTATTATCTCTTCAAGAGAGCCCGAACCTGGGTAAAATCTTGTGTCCATGTTACCATCGCTCCAAGACGCCTAGCTTAGGACCCCTACTACGAGATACGCCGGATTTGACACCGACACAAGCAATGTGACTAAAGTGTTAGCCACGGGATCTTGTATTATGGAACGAGTAAAGAGACTTGCCGGTAACGAGATTGAACTAGGTATAGAGATACCGACGATCGAATCTCGGGCAAGTAACATCCCGAAGAACAAAGGGAACAGCGTACGGGATTAACTGAATCCTTGACATAGAGGTTCAACCGATAAAGATCTTCGTAGAATATGTAGGCACCAATATGGGCATCCAGGTCCCGCTATTGGTTATTGACCATAGAGGTGTCTCGGTCATGTCTACATAGTTCTCGAACCCGCAGGGTCTGCACACTTAAGGTTCGGTGACGTTTCAGTAGTATAGAGTTATGTACGGTGGTGATCGAAGGTTGTTCGGAGTACCGGATGAGATCCCGGACGTCACGAGGAGCTCCGGAATGGTCCGAAGGTAAAGATTGATATATAGGAAAGTGGTGTTTGAACTCCGGAAAAGTTTTGAGCATTTCCGGCAGTGTACCGGGAGTGACGAATGGGTTCCGGGGGTCCACCAAGTGGGCCCACCACACCCCAAGTGGGTCACATGGACCTGAGGGTGGCGCACCAGCCCCTGGTGGTCTGGGCGGTCGGCCCAAGAAGGCCTATGCGGCTGGACTTGTGGGAAAGGGAAAGTCCAAGTGGGGAAGGGAAGGAATCCTACTAGGAGTAGGATTGGAGGTGGACTCCTCCTCCTTGCGGCCGACTCCTAGGAGGATCCCAAGGTCGAACAGCCCCTCCCCTCCCTCCTTTATATACTAGAGGGGAGAGAGGGCAGCAGCACAAGAAACCCAAGCCACGGTGCAGCCCTCTCTCCCCAATAGATCAAGTCCTCTAGTTTTCAACAGTGCTTAGGCGAAGCCCTGCTGGAATAGTTCCACCACCACCACCGCCGCGTCGTCGCGCTGCCGGAGAACTCATCTACCTCTCCGCTCCCTCTTGCTGGATCAAGAAGGCGGAGATCGTCATCAAGCTGTACGTGTGCTGAACGCGGAGGTGTCGTCCGTTCGGCACTAGATCGGGACGGATCGTGATTGGATCGCGGGACGCTCGGCGATTTGGATCGCGAAGACGTTCGACTACATCAACCGTGTTTCTTAACGCTTCCCGCTTAGCGATCTACAAGGGTATGTAGATCCACTCTCCCTCTCGTAGATGCTCATCACCATGGATAAATCTTGCGTGTGAGTAGGAAAATTTTGTTTCCCATGCAACGTTCTCCAACAGTGGCATCATGAGCTAGGTCTATGTGTAGATGAGATCACGAGTAGAACACAAAGGAGTTTATGGGCATTGATATTCAGATTGCTTCCTCCCTTGGTCTTTTTCTTGATTCGGCGGTATTGTGGGATGAAGCAGGTCGGACCAACATTACTCGTACGCCTACGAGAGACCGGTTCCATCAACTGACATGTAACTTCGTTGCATAAAGATGGCTGGCGGGTGTCTCTTTCTCCCACTTTAGTCGGATCGGATTTGACAAAGGCGGTCCTTGAGAAGGTTGAATAGCAATTTTTGTATCACCGTTGTGGTTTTTGCGTAGGTAAGAATAGTTCTTGCTAGATACCCGTAGCAGCCACGTAAAACATGCAACAACAATTAGTGGACGTCTAACTTGTTTTTGCAGGGTATGTTGTGATGTGATATGGCCAATTACATGATCAGATATATGTGATGTATGAGATGATCTTGTATTGTATAGAATATCACGACTTGCATGTCGATGAGTACGGCAACCGGCAGGAGCCATAGGGTTGTCTTTAATTATTTTCGCCGTTTTGCTTTACTTTATCGCTATGAGTTAGCAATAGTCGTGGAAGCAACAGTCGGCGCGACAACCTCATGGCGATACGTTGATGGAGATCAAGATGATGGAGATCATGGTGTTATGCCGGTGACGATGGAGATCATGCCGGTGCTTTGGAGATGGAGATCAAAAGCACAAGTTCATGGCCATATCATGTCACTTATGATTTGCATGTGATGTTAATCCTTTTATGCATCTTATTTTGCTTAGGACGACGGTAGCATTATAAGGTGATCCCTCACTTAAATTTCAAGATAAAATTGTGTTCTCCCCGAGTGTGCACCATTGCGAAAGTTCGTCGTTTCGAGACACCACGTGATGATCGGGTGTGATAGACCCTACGTTCGCATACAACGGGTGCAAGCCAATGTTGCACAAGCGGAACACTCGGGTTAAACTTGACGAGCCTAGCATGTACAGACATGGCCTCGGAACACAAGAGACCGAAAGGTCGAACATGAGTCATATAGTAGATATGATCAACATGAAGATGTTCACCATTGAAACCACCTCAACTCACGTGATGATCGGACTTGAGTTGGTGGATTTGGATCATGTGACACTCGAATGACCGGAGGGATGTCAATTTGAGTGGGATTTTTAAAGTAATATGATTAACTAAACTCATTATCTTGAAAAATAGTCTAAGTTGTTTTTGCAAAAAATTATGTTGTAGATCATGGCTCACGAAGTAGCAACCCTGAATTTTAATGCGTTCCTAGAGAAAGCTAAGTTGAAAGATGATGGAAGTAACTTTGTGGACTGGGCCCGTAATCTAAGGATTATCCTTACGGCTTCCCAAAAGGGTTATGTCCTTGATGCACCGCTTGGTGATCCACCCACTCCAGTTGAGTCTCCAGACGTTGTGAACGCCTGGCAGGCTCGTTCTGATAATTACTCAATGGTTCAATGTGCAATGTTGTATGGCTTAGAACCGGGACTTCAAAGACGTTTTGAACGTCATGGAGCATATGATATGTTCCTAGAGTTGAAGTTTATCTTTCAGAAGAATGCCCGGATCGAGAGGTATGAGACCTCCGATAAGTTTTATGCCTGCAAGATGGAGGAGAACGGGTCTGTCAGTGAACACATACTCAAAATGTCTGGGTATTCCACCCGTCTGGCTGATTTGGGGATGCCCCTTCCAGCAGAGGCGATCACTGACAGAGTTCTTCAATCATTGCCACCTAGCTACAAGAGCTTCGTGTTGAACTATAACATGCACGGGATGAACAAGTCAGTCGCCGAGCTGTTTGCGATGTTGAAAGTCGCTGAGTCTGAGATTCAGAAGGAGCATCAAGTGTTGATGGTCAATAAAACCACTAGTTTCAAGAAGAATGGCAAGGGTAAGAAGGGTAACTCCAAGAAGAGTGGCAAAGCAGTTGCCCCTCCTGTGAAGAAACCCAAGGCTGGACCCAAGCCTGAAACTGAGCGCTTTCATTGCAAGGGAACTGGTCACTGGAAGCGGTACTGCCCCAAGTATTTGGCTGATAAGAAGGCGGCCAACAACAAACAAGGTATATATGATATACATGTTATTGATGTGTACCTTACCAACTCTCGTTGTAGTGCCTGGGTATTTGATACCGGTGCGGTTGCTCACATTTGCAACTCAAAACAGGAACTGCGGAATAGACAGAGGCTGGCAAAGGACGAAGTGACGATGCGCGTGGGAAATGGTTCCAAGGTTGATGTGATCGCTGTCGGCACGCTCGCTCTTCGATTACCATCGGGATTAGTGATGAACCTGAATAATTGTTATTTAGTGCACGCGTTAAGCATGAACATTATATCTGGATCTTGTTTATTGCGAGACGGTTACTCATTTAAATCAGAGAATAATGGTTGTTCTATTTATATGAGTAATATCTTTTATGGTCATGCACCCAATGTGAGGGGTTTGTTCTTATTGAATCTCGATAGTGATGATACACATGTTCATAACATTGATGCCAAAAGATGTAGAATTGATAATGATAGTACCACTTTCTTGTGGCACTGTCGTTTAGGTCATATTGGTGTAAAACGCATGAAGAAGCTCCATGCTGATGGACTTTTGGAGTCACTTGATTTTGAATCACTTGACACATGTGAACCATGCCTCATGGGCAAGATGACTAAAACCCTGTTCTCTGGAACAATGGAACGGGCAAGTGACTTGTTGGAAATCATACATACTGATGTGTGCGGTCTGATGAGCATTGAGGTACGCGGTGGATATCGTTATTTTCTCACCTTCACTGATGACTTAAGTAGATATGGGTATATTTACTTAATGAAACACAAGTCTGAAACGTTTGAAAAGTTCAAGCAATTTCAGAGTGAAGTTGAGAATCATCGTAACAAGAAGATTAAATTCCTATGATCTAATCGAGGAGGAGAATATCTGAGTTATGAGTTTGGCAGTCACTTAAGATAGTGTGGAATTGTTTCACAATTGACACCGCCTGGAACACCACAGCGTAATGGTGTGTCCGAACGTCGTAATCGAACCTTATTGGATATGGTGCGTTCTATGATGTCTCTTGCCGATTTGCCACTATCGTTTTGGGGTTATGCATTAGAGACAACTGCATTCACTTTAAATAGGGCACCATCGAAATCCGTTGAGACGACGCCATACGAACTGTGGTTTGGCAAGAAGCCAAAGTTGTCGTTTCTTAAAGTTTGGGGATGTGATGCTTATGTCAAAAAGCTTCAGCCTGAAAAGCTGGAACCCAAAGCGGAGAAATGCGTCTTCATAGGATACCCAAAAGAGACAGTTGGGTATACCTTCTATCTCAGATCCGAAGGCAAAGTATTTGTCGCTAAAAATGGAACATTTCTTGAGAAAGAGTTTCTCTCGAAAGAATTGAGTGGGAGGAAGATAGAACTTGATGAGGTTGTTGAACCTTTACTTCAACCTGAGAGTAGCGCAGCACAGAAAGATGTTTCTGTAGAGCCTGCATCAGTTGAAGAAGAAGTTAATGATGATGATCATGAAGCTTCAGATCAAGTTGCTGTCGAACCTCGTAGGTCGACAAGGACGCGTACTGCTCTAGAGTGGTACGGCAACCCTGTCTTAGAAGTCATGTTGTTGGACAACGATGAACCTACGAGCTATGGAGAAGCGATGATGGGCCCGGATTCTGAGAAATGGTTAGAGGCCATGAAATCCGAGATGGGATCCATGTATGAAAACGAAGTATGGGCTTTGGAAGTATTACCTAAAGGGCGTAAGGCCATTCAGAACAAATGGATCTTTAAGAGGAAGACAGACGCGGACGGTAATGTCACCGTCTATAAAGCTCGACTTGTGGCAAAGGATTTTTCACAAGTTCAAGGAGTTAACTACGATGAGACCTTCTCGCCCGTAGCGATGCTTAAGTCCGTCGGAATCATGTTAGCAATAGCTGCTTTTTTCGATTATGAAATTTGGCAGATGGATGTCAAAACAGCGTTCCTTAACGGTTTCCTTAAGGAAGAGTTGTATATGATGCAACCAAAAGGTTTTGTCGATCCAGAGAATGCTGACAAAGTTTGCAAACTCCAGCGATCCATTTATGGACTGGTGCAAGCATCTCGGAGTTGGAATCTTTGCTTTGATGAGGTGATCAAAGCGTTCGGGTTTATACAAGTTTATGGAGAAGATTGTATTTACAAGAAAGTGAGTGGGAGCTCTATAGCATTTCTAATATTATATGTGGATGACATATTGCTGATTGGAAACAATATAGAAATATTGGAAAGCGTGAAGGAATATTTGAACAAGAGTTTTTCAATGAAGGACCTAGGAGAAGCTGCTTTCATATTAGGCATCAAGATCTATAGAGATAGATCGAGACGCTTAATAGGACTTTCACAGAGCACATACCTTGACAAAGTTTTGAAGAAGTTCAAAATGGATCAGTCCAAGAAGGGGTTCTTGCCTGTATTGCAAGGTGTGAAGTTGAGTAAGACTCAATGCCCAGTGACTGCAGAAGATAGAGAAAAGATGAGTGTCGTCCCCTATGCTTCAGCCATAGGCTCTATCATGTATGCAATGCTGTGCACAAGATCCGATGTCAGCCTTGCCATAAGTATGGCCAGAAGGTTTCAAAGTGATCCAAGAATGGAACACTGGACGACGGTCAAGAATATCCTGAAGTACCTGAAAAGGACTAAGGACATGTTTCTCGTTTATGGAGGTGATCAAGAGCTCGTCGTAAAGGGTTACGTCGATGCAAGCTTTGACACTGATCCGGATGACTCTAAGTCGCAAACCAGATACGTATTTATTCTCAATGGGGGTGCGGTAAGCTGGTGCAGTTCCAAGCAAAGCGTGGTAGCTGATTCTACATGCGAAGCGGAGTACATCGCTGCCTCGGAGGCGGCGAAGGAAGGTGTCTGGATGAAAGAGCTCATGACAGATCTTGGAGTAGTGCCTAGTGCACTAAACCCAATGACTCTATTCTGTGACAACACTGGTGCCATTGCTCTAGCAAAGGAACCAAGGTTTCACAAGAGGACCAGACACATAAAGCGACGTTTCAATTCCATCCGCGATTACATCAAGGAGGACGATATAAATATTTGCAAAGTGCACACGGATCTGAATGTTGCAGATCCGATGACTAAACCTCTTCCAAGGGCTAAACATGATCAACACCAGAACTATATGGGTGTTAGATTCATTACAATGTAAATCACATAGTGATGTGAGCTAGATTATTGACTCTAGTGCAAGTGGGAGACTGTTGGAAATATGCCCTAGAGGCAATAATAAAAGTAGTTATTATTATATTTCCTTGTTCATGATAATCGTTTATTATCCATGCTATAATTGTATTGATTGGAAACACTAATACATGTGTGGATACATAGACAACACTGTGTCCCTAGTATGCCTCTAGTAGACTAGCTTGTTGATCAAAGATGGTCAAGGTTTCCTAGCCATAGACATGAGATGTCATTTGATAACAGGATCACATCATTAGGAGAATGATGTGATGGACAAGACCCAAACTATGAACGTATCATATGATCGTGTCAGTTTATTGCTATTGTTTTCTGCATGTCAAGTATCTGTTCCTATGACCATGAGATCATCCAACTCACTGACACCGGAGGAGTACCTTGTGTGTATCAAACGTCACAACGTAACTGGGTGACTATAAAGATGCTCTACAGGTATCTCCGAGGGTGTCTGTTGAGTGGGCCTGGATCAAGACTGGGATTTGTTACTCCGTGTGACGGAGAGGTATCTCAGGGCCCACTCGGTAATACAACATCACAACAAGCCTTGCAAGCAATGTGACTAAAGTGTTAGCCATGGGATCTTGTATTACGGAACGAGTAAAGAGACTTGCCGGTAACGAGATTGAACTAGGTATAAAGATACCGAAGATCGAATCTCGGGCAAGTAACATACCGAAGAACAAAGGGAACAGCGTACGGGATTAACTGAATCCTTGACATAGAGGTGCAACCGATAAAGATCTTCGTAGAATATGTAGGAACCAATATGGGCATCCAGGTCCCACTATTGGTTATTGACCGTAGAGGTGTCTCGGTCATGTCTACATAGTTCTCGAACCCGCAGGGTCTGCACACTTAAGGTTCGGTGACGTTTCGGTAGTATAGAGTTATGTATGGTGGTGACCGAAGGTTGTTCGGAGTCCCGGATGAGATCCCGGACGTCACGAGGAGCTCCGAAATGGTCCGGAGGTAAAGATTGATATATAGGAAAGTGGTGTTTGAACTCCGAAAAAGTTTCGGGCATTTCCGGCAGTGTACCGGGAGTGACGAATGGGTTTCGGGGGTCCACCAAGTGGGCCCACCACACCCCAAGTGGGTCACATGGACCTGAGGGTGGCGCACCAGCCCCTGGTGGGCTGGGCGGCCGGCCCAAGAAGGCCTATGCGGCTGGACTTGTGGGAAAGGGAAAATCCAAGTGGGGAAGGGAAGGAATCCTACTAGGAGTAGGATTGGAGGTGGACTCCTCCACCTCCTCCTCCTTGCGGCCGACTCCTAGGAGGAGCCCTAGGTCGGCCAGCCCCTCCCCTCCCTCCTTTATATACTAGAGGGGAGAGAGTGCAGCAGCACAAGAAACCCAAGCCACGGTGCAGCCCTCTCTCCCCAATAGATCAAGTCCTCTAGTTTTCAGCAGTGCTTAGGCGAAGCCCTGCTGGAATAGTTCCACTACCGCCGCCGCCGCGCCGTCGCGCTGCCGGAGAACTCATCTACCTCTCCGCTCCCTCTTGCTGGATCAAGAAGGCGGAGATCGTCATCAAGTTGTACGTGTGCTGAACGCGGAGGTGCCGTCCGTTCGGCACTAGATCGGGACGGATCGTGATTGGATCGCGGGACGCTCGGCGATTTGGATCGCGAAGACGTTCGACTACATCAACCGCGTTTCTTAACGCTTCCCGCTTAGCGATCTACAAGGGTATGTAGATCCACTCTCCCTCTCGTAGATGCTCATCACCCTGGATAGATCTTGCGTGTGCGTAGGAAAATTTTGTTTCCCATCCAACGTTCCCCAACAGTGGAGAGGGGCCCCGTGGAGGGCACAACCCATCAGGGCGCGCCGGGGGCCCCCTGGGGTGCCCTGGTGGGTTGTGCTCTTCACAGCCCACCTTCCTGGCTCTTTTTTGGCCCATTGGGTGTCTTCTGGTCCAGAAAAAATCTCCAAAAAGTTTCGTCGCGATTGGACTCCGTTTGGTATTGATTTTCTGCGAAGTAAAAAAACAAGCAAAAAACAGCAACTGGCACTTTGGCACTATGTCAATAGGTTAGTCCCAAAAAATGATATAAAGTTGTTATAAAATGATTGTAAAACATCCAAGAATGATAATATAACATCATGGAACAAGCAAAATTTATAGATACGTTGCAGACGTATCAGCATCCCCAAGCTTAATTCCTACTCGTCCTCGAGTAGGTAAATGATAAAAACAGAATTTTTGATGTGGAATGCTACCTAACATGTTCATCATATTCTTTTCTTTTGTATAGCATGGACATTTGAACTTATAATGACTTCAATACTCAAGCATGTCAACAAGCAACCATGTTTTTCAAAATATCAACACTAAAGAAAGTTATCCCTAGCCCATCATGCTCAATCATTGATCCATTCATGAAACACACTCAAATATTAACTATGCCCAATGCTCAAGTACGATCATAGTGCCCCCTAGTTGGTGCTTATAAGAGAAGATGGAGACTCAAAACAAAAAACAAAAATTGCATAAAGTAAATAGATAGGCCCTTCACAGAGGAAAGTAGGGATTTGTAGAGGTGCCAGAGCTCAAGGTTTAAATTGAGAGAGAGAAATATTTTGGGTGGCATGCTTTTCCTGTCAACGAAAACGACAAAGTAGCTCACAATACTTTCCATGCTAGATATATCATAGGCGGTTCCCGAACAGAAAATAAAGTTTATTCCTTTTTCCACCAAACTTTCACTTTCCATGGCGGTCTGTATCCACGATTGCCTTCCATACCAACACTTTCCAAGGAATTTATTATTTGACAACATAAAGTAAATGTTTTTTTCTTTTTCATTCCGGGAATGGGCATCCCTATTACCGCCGCACTCTCATGCAATGACAAGTGAATAAACACTCATCTTGAGAATAACACATCTAGCATGAAAAAATATTGGACACTCCCCACCGTTTCATGAGCGGTACGGGCACACAAAAGAGAAATTTTATTTTGAAAATGTAGAGATGGCACATACAAATTTGCTTGGAACGGCATGGAAATACCGCATATAGGTAGGTATGGTGGACTCATAAGGAAAAACTTGGTTTAAGGATTTTGGATGCACAAGTAGTATTTCTACTTAGTACAAATGGAGGCTAGCAATTAGATTGAGAAGCAACCAAACCAAGAAACAAAAATTCACATAAGTGAGCATTGAGCATAACTAACACCGAATAATGCACCACAAGTTTGATGTAATGTCATTGCATAACTATTGACTTTCGTGCATGCATAGGGAATCACAAACCTTAACACCAATATTCCTACTAAGCATAATTACTCACTAACATGACTCATATATTACTATCATCATGTTTCAAAACTATTACAAGGAATCAAGTTTAATTTGTCCAATGATCTTCATGAAAGTTTTTATTATATCCTCCTTGGATATCTATCACTTTGGGACTAGTTTCATATATTGCCATTGCTTTTTGGCAAGCTCAAACAAATTGACACCTCTCTCTCAAACCATGTGGACATGCTTTTCGATATCGGCTTTCGCTTGAGAACAAGCGAGGTCTAAGCTTGGGGGAGTTGATGCGTCCATTTTGCATCATGATTTCCTACTGTTATTTATTATGTTTTGTTGAATAATAATGCTTTAGTGAGTGATTCTAATGCCTTTTCTCTCATAATATGCATGGTTTACACAAAAAGGGAGAATACCGGCAGCTGGAATTCTGGACCGGAGAAAAGCACATCAAAGATACCTAGTCTGCACAACTCCAATGAAGCTGAAACTTTACGGAGATTATTTTTGGAATAAATAAAAAATACTGGAGCAAAGAACTATCGGAGGGGGCCACCCTGGTGGGCACAAGACACCAGGGCGCGCCAGGCCCCCCTGGGCGCACCCTGGTGGGTTGTGCCCTCCTCGGCCCACCTCCGGTGCCCATCTTCTGGTATATAATCACTTTTGACCTAGAAAAAATCATAGGAGGACTTTCGGGATGAAGCGTCGCCGCCTCGAGGCCAATCTTTGGGAGGCCAATCTTCATCAACATCTTCAATAGCACCATCTCCTCTCAAACCCTAGTTCATCTCTTGTGTTCAATCTTTGTACCGGAACCTCAGATTGGTACCTGTGGGTGACTAGTAGTGTTGATTACCTTGCGTAGTTGATTACTATATGGTTTATTTGGTGGAAGATTATATGTTCAGATCCATTATGATATTCAATACCTCTATGATCTTGAGCATGTTTATTATTTGTGAGTAGTTACCTTTGTTCTTGAGGTCACGGGAGAAGTCATGTTGCGAGTAATCATGTGAATTTGATATGTGTTCGATATTTTGATGATATGTATGTTGTGATTCCCTTAGTGGTGTCATGTGAACGTCGACTACATGACACTTCACCATTCATGGGCCTAAGGGAAGGCATTGTGGAGTAGTTATTAGATGATGGGTTGCTAGAGTGACAGAAGCTTAAACCCTAGTTTATGCGCTACTTCGTAAGGGGCTGATTTGGATCCACATGTTTAATGCTATGGTTAGACTTTGTCTTAATACTTTTCTCGTAGTTGCGGATGCTTGCGAGGGGGTTAATCATAAGTAGGTTGTTAGTTCAAGTAAGAACAGCACCTTAGCACCGGTCCACCCACATATCAAATTATCAAAGTAGCGAACACGAATCAAACCAACATGATAAAAGTGACTAGACAAAATTCCCGTGTACCCTCAAGAACACTTTGCCTATTACTAGAGACTGTTCTGGCATGTCCTTTGCCACAAAAGGATTGGGCTACCTTGCTGCACCTTACTTATCGTTACCGTTACTTGCTCGTTACCAATTATCTTGCTATCAAACTATCTGTTACCTACAATTTCAGTGCTTGCAGAAATTACCTTGCTGAAAACCGCTTGTCATTTCCTTCTGCTCCTCGTTGGGTTCGACACTATTACTTATCGAAAGGACTACGATTGATCCCCTGTACTTGTGTGTCATCAACCCACAACACACATGGTTGTCAAGATGAATCATTTGGGTTATTATTGGTCTTCCCAAACAATTCTGATGAATGAACTGTTTGCCGGGTATCACACACGCCTTCTTAGGCTAACTCGATTGTGTTCTACTGGATCAGCGCAAACAGTTTGTCCGAGTGAAATGTATGCCGCACTACACACACGTATGTAGTTTGTTAACCACTTCTGTTATATTCCATAATCACAAAAAGTTCATAGGAACAAACAGTATGTGACACATCACACACGCAACTATTTGTTGAATCGTATTTGAAGGTTCCTCCATCGCACATGGTTTTCGTCATTGGCGGCGGAGCTTTGATACGTCTCCAACGTATCTATAATTTTTGAATGTTCGATGCTAATATATTATCATTCTAGGATACTTTTTGGGTCTTTATTTACCAATTTATAATATTTTTGAGCACTAACCTATTGACCCAGTGCCCAGTGCCACTTGTTGTTTTCTGCGTGTTTTTGCCTTTTCAGGTTCCCAGTACCAAACGAAGTCCAATTGCTATGAAACTTTTTGATGATTTTTTCTGGACTAAAAGAAGACTGAGAAGCTTTGGAAGGTGGCCAGGAGGCACACAAGGGCCCCACCACACATCAGGGCGCGCCCTGGGGGCACCCTGATGTGTGGTGGCCCCCTCGTGGCTCTCCCGACGTCCCTCTCTAGCCTATAAATTCTCGAATATCGTGAAAACCCTGGAGGCAGTTCCGAAACCCTTTTTCTGCTGCCGCAAGTCTCGTTCCGTCGCAAGGCCATCTGGAACCCCGTTCCGGCACCCTGCCGGAGGGGGGATCGATCACGGAGGGCCTCTTCATCAACCTTGCTGCCCTCATGTTGATGTGTGAGTAGTTCACCACAGACCTATGGGTCCATAGCTAGTACCTAGATGGCAATCTCTCTATCTTATGATCTTCAATACAATGGTCATCGCATCTTTGCTTTGATCTATCCGATGTAATCCTATTGTGCGGTGTGTTTGTTGGGATCCGATGAATTGTGGGTTTATGTTTAGATTATTCATGAAAAGTATTTGAGATGCTTCTGATATATATTATATCTTAATTGCATGATCATTATAGCTTCATAATGCTCTTCGATTTATTGTTGTGCTTTGGCCAAGTAGATTGATATTTCATCGGTGGGAGTGGTGCGTTGTGGTAGGTTCAACCTGACGAGTTTCTATATCCCAGTGACAAAGTAGGGGACAAGATGCGTCTTTGTGTTGTTGCTACTAAGGATAAAATGATGGGGTTATTCATATTTATTGAGTTTACTTTGTCTACATCATGTCATCGTTCTCCAAGCATTACTCTGTTTTACTTAATACTCTAGATGCGTGCTGGATAGCGGTCGATGAGTGGAATAATAGTAATAGGTGCAGGCAGGAGTCGGCCTATTTGCTTATGGACATTATGCCTATATACACATGATCATTGCCGTGAAAATCGCATAACTATCAACTTTTCTATCAATTGCCCAACAGTAATTTGTTACCCACCGTATGCTGCCTACATGAGAGATGCCGCTAGGGAACACTATGGCCCCCGGGTCTATTCACTTATATATTTGCAAACGCTACAATTACCTCGCTGCCTTATTTACTTTTTATTGATTTTCTAATTTATGTTTATCAACAATTATCTACACAGCTCATTTGCTTGCAAATAACGAGATTAAGGGGATTGACAACCGTCTTGCCCGCGTTGGGTGCAAGTCGTTTGTTCATTTGTGTGCAGCCGCTGAAGATGGTTGAGGATTGATATTCCTATTGGTTCGATAAACCTTGGTTTCATAACTGAGGGAAATACTTATCCACTTTGTGCTGCAATTACCCGCTCCTCTTCACGGAAAACCCAACACAGATCACAAGTATCAGGAAGGATTTCTGGCGCCGTTGCCGGGGAATATCATCATCAACTATCAAGTAACTTCACACAAATTTTCATTCACTTGTTTATCTTTTAATATGCTATTATATTTAGCTTGTCTTATAAATATCAAAAATACAAAAATATTTACTTTACTAGTTTGCTAGTTTGCTTGTTTCGTCTCTAGTTGTCTTGCTTGCCTTGCTATGTTATCTTTATCTTTATAAAAAACAATCATAAAGTTAAAAGCAAAAATAAAGATAAATGTATCCTCATCCACTTGATAATCTTTTCAAAAGACCTGATTATGTTGAACCAATTGCTAGTGAGTTGAGTGCACTAGAATTTCCTTATGAGGTCTTGCTTGAAAACCATGAATCTAAAAATTGTGATGAAGTGTTAAAAGAAATTTATAAAGTGATTCATGATAGTTCCTTGAATGAAAAGCATGATTGCCATGTTGTTAGTACAAATTCTATGAATATCAATTGTGCTAATGATCATGATTGGGGTGATAATCATGATGTTCCTTGTGATCTTTATAATTCTAGCCTTCATGATGAATCTATTATTGAGTATGATATTCGCAACACTACTAAAAGTGGGGTTGGAAGAGTGTCGACTTTAGGTAATAATGATCCCACTACTTTGGAGAATGATCAATATTATGATAGTTATATTGTTGAGTTTGATTCTGATCCTACATATAACGAGAGAGTCAAACATGGTTATAAGAATTTGCATGTTACTCAATTACCTCTCTTTGTGTTGAAATTGTTAATGCTTCACTCTTCCTACTTGCATATGTTAGACACTTCTTGTCATGATAATTTGTTTTCTTATAAAATGCCTATGAATAGGAAGTATGTTAGACTTAAATGTGTTTGTCACATGTTTTATGATGCTCTCTTTGTGCTTTAACTCTTGTCTTTTATGTGAGCATCATTATTATCCTAAGCCTATCTTGATGGCTATAAAGAAACAGCTTGTTGGGAGAAAACCCAATAGTTATCATTTATTTCTGTTTATTTTTTATAACATGATTATTGCCTCTCTAATGATTATGTTTTTGTGTTTAAATTAGTGTTTGTGCCAAGATGAGTAGAATCGATGTTGAAACAAAACAGAAACTTTTGACTCCAGTACATGAATTTTCATTTTTTACTGGAGTGTGATAATGATCTTAACTTTTTACAAAGTGTTTCTATACAAATTTTCTAGGTTTTCCTAATTTTTCAGAATATTTAGAGTTACAGAAGTATAGGTCATCTACAGATTGCTACAGACTGTTCTGTTTTAAACAGATTCTGTTTTTGCTTGCATAGTTGCTTGTTTTGATTATGCTATGGATTGTATCGGGGGGTATAAGACATGGAGAAGTTAGAATACAATACCTATTATGCATTTATTAAATTTGAATCAATTTATAACAGTACTTAAAGCATGCAATATGTTTCTTATACTAACGGATCTCACGAAGTTTTGTTGAGTTTTGTGTGATTGAAGTTTTCAAGTTTTGGGTGTTATCATGATGGACAAAGGAATAAGGAGTAGCAAGAGCCTAAGATTGGGGATGCCCAAGGCACCCCAAGGTAATATTTTAAAGGATACTCATGCGTCTAAGCTTGGGAATGCCCCGGAAGGCATCCCCTCTTTCGTAACAAGTCCATCGGTATGTCACTTGAAGCTATATTTTTATTCGTCACATGATATGAGTTTTGCTTGGTGCGTCGTTTACTTTTGTTTGATTTTACTTTTAGTTTGCCACGATCATTTTTTTTCTGGACACACCTATTTAAGAGAGACACACATTCATCATAATTTGTTAGAATACTCTATGTGCTTCACTTATATCTTTTGAGCTTAGCAGTTGCTCTGGTACTTCACTTATATCGTTTTGAGCACGGTGGCGTGTAGATTTTATAGAAATAATTTCACTCTCGTTCTTCACTTATATTTGTTTGATACTTAATAAATAGTGACGGTAATTTGCATGGGTCATAAGACTAGTCCAAATATTAGGTATTCAATGAATGATAATCAAAACCATCATGTAGCACATATAGAGAAATTGTGGGTCAATGATATTGATGTGGTAATATGAAATAGGTGTGAGTTCATAATTGTTAAATCAGAGAAGTGTCGATATTAAGAAAGGTTGACGTTTTTTTCATCTAAAAATTAAAGAGGAATGGTGATGATGTGTGAGCATTTCTATTCCTCGTTGAAATCCTAGTGTTGTTTCGGGTCGGAAGCGCGCGATGGTTAACTCCTACCAACCTCTTCCCTCAGGGCATGCGAGTAGTACTTTCATCTATGATAAACTAATAAAACATTGCAATAAGTATATGAGTTCTTTATGACTAATGTGAAACCATGGACATACGCAATCTCACCTTCTCATATTTGCTAGCCTCTTCGGTACCGTGCATAGCCCGTTCTCACCTCGAGGATCGGTGCAACTTCCGCCGGTGCATCCAAACCTCGTGTCATGACACGCTCTATTGCACATAAGCCTTGTGATATCTTCCTCAAAACAGCCACCATACCTAACTATCATGGCATTTCCATAGCCATTCCGAGATATATTGCCATGCAAATTCAATCGTCACTTCACATCACTAGTTTGTTCATCGTCATATTGCTTTGCATGATCATATAGAGCTGACATAGTATTTGTGGCAAAGCCACCGTTCATCATATTTTTGATACATGTCATGCTAGATCATTGCACATCCTGGTACACTGCCAGAGGCATTCATACAGAGTCATATCTTCATATCAGTTCTCCATATTGAGTTGTAAGTAAATAAAAGTGTGATGATCATCATTATTAGAGCATTGCCTCAGTGAGGAAAGAATGATGGAGACAATGATTCTCCCATAACCCGAGATGAGACTCCGGACGAAAAATAAAGATGGGAGAGGCCAAATGAGCCCACCATCCATTTAAAAAAATGATGAGAGAAAATGAGAGAAGGGACTTTGCTACTATCTTTTACCACACTTGTGCCTCAAAGTGGCACCATGTTCTTCATGCAGAGAGTCTCATGATATATCACTTTCATATGCTAGTGGGAATTACCTATTCATTTTTACAAACTTGGCTTGTATATTCCTATGATGGGCTTCCTCAAATGCCCAAGGTCTTCATGAGCAAGCAAGTTAGATGCACACCCCCACTTAGCTTCATTTGAGCTTTCATACACTTATAGCTCTAAGTGCATCATTTTCATGGCAATCCCTACTCCTTTGTAGGATCGAAAGTATGTCTAGAGGGGGGGGGTGATTAGACTACTTGAGCAAATAAAAATTCTACCTTTTCCCAATTTTATGTGTTGGCAGATTTTAGCAATGATAGCAATTCAAGTACACCCTACACATGCATGTCTAAGAGTATAGCAGCGGAAAGTAACAACAAGCATATGTAGTAGAGGGTAGGAAGGAAGATCAAACACAATTTGAAGACACGACGATTTTTCCGTGGTCCCGATAGGTGGTGCTATCGTACGTCCACGTTTATGGAGTCTTCAACCCACGGAGGGTAACGGTCGCGAGAGTCCACGGAGGGCTCCACCCATAAGGGTCCACGAAGTAGCAACCTTGACTATTCCATAACGGCTTCCGTCCACGAAGGACTAGCCTCACTATGGGTAGATCTTCACGAAGTAGGCGATCTCCTTGCCCGTACAAACTTCTTTGTTCAACTCCACAACACGAAGTAGGAGGCTCCCAAGCGACACCTAACCAATCTAGGAGGCACCACCCTCCAAAAGGTAATAGGCTCGGTAATGTCGATGAACTCCTTGCTCTCGTGCTTCAAGATGATAGACTCCTCAACACACAATCACTCTCTCACGGATTTGGCTTTGGTGGAAGAGATTGATTTGGTGGAAAGCAACTTGGGGAGGCTAGAGATCAAGATTCATGTGGTTGGCATGGAATGGCTTGATCTCAACACATGAGTAGGTGGCTCTCTCTCAGAAAATTGGATGGGGCAAGTATGGAATAGTTCTGAGTGCTTCTCTTTCGAGTGGGTGGTGGTGAAGGGGTATATATAGGCATCCCCAAAAATCCAACCGTTACACCTAAAGTGACCAACTCGGTGACACCGAAGTATAAAACTCGGTGGTACCGAGTTGCTCCAAAGGTACCAACTTTTGAATCTCGGTGAGACCGATACAAAAATCTCGGCGGTAACGATTAGGTGACCAACGAACGGTCAGTTTCCAAAACTCGGTGACGCCGATCCAAAATCTCGGAAATTCCGATTTTAAGAATCGAGGTAACAGAGAGTTGGCAAGCTGAACTCGGTGGCACTGAAGGAGAATCGGTTGCACCGAAGATCTAGGGTTTGGCATGAGTCTGTCTGAGGTGGGAATCGGTGGGACCGAGTGGAAATTGTTGGTAGCACCGATTTTCATGATAGGCTTGGACAGACTTTTGTGGAAGAGTTTGTGGGTGTTTTTGGTGACTATCACTTGTGCACGTGGAGCATATTGTTCACCAACAGTACCTTACCCCCTTTTAATAGTATTGGGTTTCCTATGGACTCAAGGTGATTTCTCACAAAGTAAAATGTAGAGTCCTTTTGCTTGAAGCTTTGCCAATCCAATTCCTTGCATCTAGGGGTCTCTCCACAATCCTTTTGCTAACCCATCATTGAACTTTTCCTGAAATATACTTAGTGGAAATATTAGTTCAATGACATATATGTTGTTATTAATTACCAAAACCACCAAGGGAGCAAATGTGCTTTCAATCTCCCCCTTTTTGGTAATTGATGACAACATATAGATCAAAGCTTCGACATATGATATAATCAATGAATATAATCGTCGCTTTGAGAAGTATGTGATAAGCAAGAGCTCCCCCTAAATTTGTGCATTATTTTGAATTTGTGTTTGAATGCAAATGCACAATCGATTAGGTACATGGGGCACTCTTTCATGTCACATACAACTTGCTGGTGTGCGAGAATAATAAGAATGAATATCATAGCACAACACAATCAAGTAAAGGTGAATGATCATCTCATAAGCATCACAAGGATAGGAAATAGTAGCAATACACATCAAGTGTATGATCAAACACCGACAAAGTTTAACACAAGCAAACAAACCAAAACGATATCAATGTTTTGAAAAGCGATAAGAAGCAACACTCTCTCTCTCGAAGCCCTAATGATATATACATCTTGTCCCCCTTTGGCAACAAGTTACTAAAAAGTTCAAAGGTATAGGACTAAGCGCTCTTCTGGGGCTGATCTCCTCCGGTAGCTGATGAAGGAGTCGAGAGAATGGCATCAGCGAAGATGTCTGCAGACGTCATGGACGGAGTCGAAGTAGCAACTGGAGGTGCTGGAGGAGCTGAAGGAGCTGCGGCAGGTGCTGATGAAGAAGGTCTAGTCTCTGGAACTGGCACTGTAGCAGATCTGGCCTGAGTCCTGAACTGAGTGTCTGACCGGAGAGGTGGACTATCATCATCATCATCTGTAGTGTGGGGACAGGGCACACCATCAACTTCCTTCTTGAGCTCATTCATAGTTACTGTGAGCTCATCCACCTTGTTGTTGAGAATATGAAATTTTGTGTCAACAATCCTCGAGAGGCTCTCCTGGTTCTTCAAGATGTTCCCGATGTCCTTCTGCATACTGAGCACAGAGCTAAGAAGAAGATCCATCTGCTCAGTCCTAGTCTTTGGCACCTGAGAACTAGTGTCTCCGGCTGCCTCTGCATGTGCCTGTGCTATAGCTGAGGTGGGATGATCTGGGTCCATCACCACAACATTGTCTTCTAGCTCTAGCAAGAGTGGCAAATGTGGTCGATCAAGTGCGTATATGTGCTTCTCCAGCTTGGAGTTGATAAGCATCTGAATATAAGGAGCGTATCCACATGATCTCTTCTGATCTGCAGCAGTTCTCTTCACTGTCTCAACTATCAAGTCCACCACTCCGAATTTGGTATGTTGATCAAGATGGAGCAGCATGTTGATAGAATAGCCTCTTATCATCTTCTCATCTCCAGACTTAGGCATCAAGGTATGCCTCAAAATGGTGTTGATCGTGCATAGACCAGCCTGGAGGAAGTAAATGGATCCAAACTTGTGAGATGGCAAGTTTGCAGCAGGGATCTCATTGTACATGTTCTTCATGGCATTGTGATTTGCCTTGGACTCGGAGTACACATCTAGGTCACCGTCTTCCATCTGTGGAGCTCCTAAGATGGCAGCCCACTCCTCAACTGTGGATTTATACCTGGTGCCTTCTGTCATCCATACAATCCTACCATCTCCATAGAAATGTGCAGTGGAGTAGAATTGCATGATCATCTCGTCGTTCCAAGCGACGAACTCCTTACCAACAAACTCATAAATACCAATGCAGTGGAAGTTGTCTTGCACACTTGGGAAGTAGTCTTCATTGTCCTTGATGTGCTTCCAATCCACATATCTCATGTCACTCACTGCGGGGCTCTTATCAAGCAGAACTGTTTCATAGAAATCTTGTTGTTCTTTTGTGTAGAACCTGTAGTCTATAGCTGTCCTTCTCCTCTGAGAGTAAGGATCAATCGTTCTCCACTCTCTCAAACCTGAGTCCTTCCTCTTCTTCATGTCTTCAGCAACTGGATGGCTGGCATTATGCTCTAGAATGTGTGGTCTTAGCTTCATCAAAACAGACTGTGTATCATCCTCAGCTTCTCTGAAAGTAGAAGTCTTGTTCTTGGCAGTAGCTGGGGTGTCCCTAGAAAACCTCTTAGGTTTAGGAACAGTGGGTTTCTTGGAAGTAGTTGGCTTGCTCTTGGATGGAGCTTGGCTTGTCATAGCATCATCAAGCAACTTCTTCTTCTTTTTAGGAGGAGCCTTGGCAGCTGGCTCTTCCTCCTCTTCAGCATCTAAGTACTCTGGAGTAGAAGGAAGAACTGTAGCTTTGACATATCTTGTCCTTTCTCTCTTCTTCTCTCCTGCCTTCTTAGGCATAGACTTCTTTGAGGGCTCAACAGTCATTGTTGCCCTAGCACTCTCTGGTGCTCTCACTGTCCCTGAGCTGGCATACTCCTTCCTTATTGCCTTCTTCTTGGATGTAGTGACAGCAGCAGTGCTCTTGGCAGTTGTATCTTACCTGGGAAGCTCCTCAGGAACAAAATCTTCATCCTCCTCATCTGAGTTGAGCTTTCAGCTTGCCCTGGTTGTAGCTTTGGGCAGATCTGGTGAGATAGGTACATCATCATAGCTCCCTTCAGGACTAGTGCCTGAGCTCATGTCAACATTCTCCTCTTTGAAGTCATTCTGGCTATCATCAGAACCAAACATCTCTGACCCTGTGAAAAGAGTATAGAAGAGTAGAAGGGTTGAGTCATCACAAAATGCAGAGATTTTTCAAAGGTTGAACAAAGAAATTCTTAGATATAGCTTTCAGCAAAAAGGGATTTCGGTGTCACTGAGTCAAAAGTTTCGGTACCACCGAGACGCACAGACTTCTTAACAGAAACTTGGCAGCAATTTCGGTCGCATCGAAAATTGCCACTCGGTTTCACCGAGACTGTCCTCAGTAGTACAAAACAAAATCGGTAGAGCCGATTTTTTTGACTTGGTGTCACCGAGATTCGGTTTTGCGGACGGCTAGATCTAAAAATCTTTCGTTCGCTAAGCTATTGAGGTTTCTAGAGGATTGAGAGGATTTCAATCAGTGGATTATCGATAAAAGTTACTCTAATGCCCATGAATCGGAAGGGGGCGCAAAGAGGGCCGGATCCATACCCTAACTCGGTGAAGGATCCGCTAAAGCGACGACGGCGGTGAAGATTCCATCGGCGGCGACGATTCCCAACGGCGGAGGTGCACGGGGAGGCAAGGGCGACGACCAAGGGACCGGAGAGGCAGCTTAGGGTTGGAGGAAACAGACTTTTGTGGTTGAATTTCAAAAGTCTGGTCCGCCAGGTAATATACCCTTTGCTGTCGGTGAAACCGGTTCGAAATTATCGGTGCCACCGAGTTTCTAAACTGTGAGTTGACAGGGAAACTCGGTGTAACCGAGAATAAGGAATCGGTGTTACCGAGGTTAAAAACCAGATCAACCCTAGGCATCGGTGAGACCGAGATTTTGGTATTGGTTCCACTGAGATGCACTTGGGAGGTTTTAATGGTTAGTCCTTGTCGATGCGGAACTCCGAGTGCTCCTCACACACAGAGATCGATAAGTCCTTGTTCAAATTTTGAGATGCAGCAAGAATGGAATATGAGACAAGAAAGCATAGATAGCTAGAGAGTGGTCCTAGGCATTCTTGTCCATCCAATTGGCAAAAGAAAATCAAAATCCAAATAGAAACAATTGGATGTCCTCGAATGGATAAATAAATACAGACCAACATGCTCACACAATAAGATGTCAAATGAAATCATGGCAAACATGCACATACATACTAGCATCTATCAAGCATTTTGGCGATGACGGAGTCATCTATATATGAGTATATTGATTTAGGAGCCAAGTAAGAATACTTGATCATAGGTCATACTCATCGTTTAAGCACAAGTGGGGTTTCCACTTTTACATAAAGCATTTAATGTTGTCACATCCTAAGAGATGCTTTGACTCAAGTCTTAGAGTAAAGCTCCCCCTTGATGTGACATCCCCCCATAGGAGGGATAAACTAACCTTGGGTTTGTCGTAGAGGACTACATGTGGGTGATGTAGTGGTGGATGCTCAAGGTTGATGAAGATCATCTTGAGTTGGGAGCATCCTTGTTGTTTCCTTACTCTTCTCACCTACATGGGTTAGTCCCAACACACAAGAGACAAATACAAGGATATATGTGGACATGGAGTGCAAAACATACATGATGATGTCCATGGATTTGTTGATTACCTTGTCCCTTGCTTACCTTTAAGGGAATGTGTGACTCCTTGAACTATTGCATGAAGTTGACATTGATTGCAACTAGTTCTTGCCAATAATGAATGTGCGTGAATTTCATTGGTGGAGTCACCCCTTGAGAACTTCTCTAGTTCTTCTTCTTGGGGACCCACATCAACTTGATGGGGATCCTTGGTGTTGAAGTGGCACTTGTAGAAGTTGAGCTTGAAGTAGCCTTGGGAACCCACTTCACCAAAGCTTGGGATTCATCTTCATATGAGTCAATGTCCTCTTGAAGCTTGTCCTTGCCCTTGAGCTTGTGGTCTTGTGGTGGAAGGTCATCTCGAGTGTTTGTTCCCTTGGGGAGAGTATGTTCATACTTCTCCTTTTGAGGAACAAACCTTGGCTTGGGGTATTGACCTTCTTCCCATTCAACTCCATTTGCGTTGAAGTAGCCAATGCCATGGTTCCTCCGGTATCCTCCATGCTTGCGTACAATCTCCTCAAATTGCTTACACCCGGCAAGACTCTTGTAGATACCTTTCTCTATAATCCCTTTCAAAAGTTCATTTTCTTGCTCAAGTGCGACTTGGCTAAGAGAAGTGTTAGTGGGATCAATAGAACTACTCGAAGCAATATCATTTGGTTTATCATTTTTATTGCTACTAGTTGAAGAACCTTTCTTGCCTTTGTTACTAGTTTGCTTAGACTTAACTTGTGGAATGAATGTAGACAAGAGTAGTCATTTGGCTAGATAAGATGAAGTCTTCTTTCGGAGATCATCATTGATAGCTTTAAGAAACTCATGTTCTTGCTCCAAGGTGAGCTTCTCGAAACGTAGCTTCTCATGAGTCCTTAAAAGCTCTCTATGATCTTCTAGAGTAGATTCATGGGCTAACTTAAGAGTGTTTAATTCTTTAGTTAGTCGTTCTATTTCCATCTTATCATCACACGACTTATCTTGACTACTATGAAAATTATCAAGTTCATTTTGACTAATATCACTAGTTTTATCAAAGAGCAAATCATCAACTCCAAGTAAATAATCTTCATCACTATTGAAATCAAGATACTTGGGGTGTGATACCTTGGGGCCTTTAGCCATGAAGCAACTTCCACTCCCTTCATTTGGTGAATCAAATAGATCATAGGAGTTGGTAGTCACTAGTGCAATTCCGGCAACACCTTCATCTTGACTATAGTCGGAGTTGGAGTGATAGCTTCTCTCGGAGTGGTTGTCGGATTCGGAGCCGGAAACCCATTCACCAACATGAGCTTGGTGTCTTCTTCTTTAGTAGCTCTTGGTGTACTTGTCCTTCTACTCCGAGTCCTTACTTCTCCTTGAAGGTCTTCGTTCATAACGGTCATCTCTACTCCTTCTCTCTCTACGAGGTGATTCATCTCTTGAGATCCGTATTCTAGGTGACTCTTCTCTTCGTTTGTAGGGAGCCGTGCACTCATTGGAGTAGTGTCCAGGCTTCCCACAATTGTAGCAGTTTCGGTCACGACTTGACGAACGCTTCTCTTCATATCTTGAGTTGGAGCTTCGTTCTTTGCCTCTATTCTTGTAGAACTTGTTGAATTTCTTGACCATGAGGCTTATCTCTTCATTGGTGACAAGGTTGTCGCTTGAAGTTGCGGGAGCATCACTTGTGGCTTTGTAATAACCGCTAGACTTGTTGTGAAGCTCTTCTTTGTCTTTGAGTGTCATCTCATGAGCAACAATCCTTCCAATGACTTCCGTAGGCTTGAGATCTTTGTAGTTGGGCATCAGCTGGATCAATGTGCACACAGTGTCGTATCTCTCATCCAAAGCTCTAAGTATCTTCTTGATGATGAATTTGTCGGTCATTTCTTCGCTTCCTAAGCCGGCAATCTCATTGGTGATGATAGCTAGCCTAGAGTACATCTCTGTGACTCCTTCACCATCCTTCATCTTGAACTTGTCAAGCTGACTTTGAAGAACGTCCAACTTGGATTCTCTCACGGATTCGGTACCTTCATGCATATCAACCAAAGTATCCCAAATTTCCTTGGCATTCTCAAGACGGCTGATTTTGTTGAATTCTTCGGGGCATAGGCAGTTGAAGAGAATGTCACATGCTTGAGTGTTGTATTCCAACATCTTCAATTCTTCCGCGTTCGCTTCACGATCCGGTTCCTTTCCATCACCAAAGAATTCACCTTACAATCCAACACGAACAACAGCCGAAACGGCAGGGTTATGACCAAGAATATGCATTTTCATTTTATGCTTCCAACTAGCAAAATTTGTGCCATCAAAGTACGGACCTCTACGGTGATAATTTCCCTCACTAGACGCCATACTCTCCTAGGTTGTGAGACCAATGCAATGGAGACCAAAGCTCTGATACCACTTGTAGGATCGAAAGTATGTCTAGAGGGGGTGATTAGACTACTTGAGCAAATAAAAATTCTACCTTTTCCCAATATTATGTGTTGGCAGAATTTAGCAATGATAGCAATTCAAGTACACCCTACACATGCATGTCTAAGAGTATAGTAGAGGAAATTAACAACAACCATATGTAGTTGAGGGTAGGAAGGAAGATCAAACACAATTTGAAGACACGAAGATTTTTCCCGTGGTTTCGATAGGTGGTGCTATCGTACGTCCACGTTTATGGAGTCTTCAACCCACGGAGGGTAACGGTTGCGAGAGTCCACGGAGGGCTCCACCCATAAGGTTCCACGAAGTAGCAACCTTGACTATTCCATAACGGCTTCCGTCCACGAAGGACTAGCCTCACTATGGGTAGATCTTCACGAAGTAGGCGATCTCCTTGCCCGTACAAACTTCTTGGTTCAACTCCACAACACGAAGTAGGAGGCTCCCAAGCGACACCTAACCAATCTAGGAGGCACCACCCTCCAAAAGGTAATAGGCTCGGTAATGTCGATGAACTCCTTGCTCTCGTGATTCAAGATGATAGACTCCTCAACACACAATCACTCTCTCACGGATTTGGCTTTGTTGGAAGCGATTTATTTGGTGGAAAGCAACTTGGGGAGGCTAGGGATCAAGATTCATGTGGTTGGAATGGAATGGCTTGATCTCAACACATGAGTAGGTGGCTCTCTCTCAGAAAATTGGATGGGGAAAGTATGGAATAGTTCTGAGTGCTTCTCTTTCGAGTGGGTGGTGGTGAAGGGGTATATATAGGCATCCCCAAAAATCCAACCGTTACACCTAAAGTGACCAACTCGGTGACACTGAAGTATAAAACTCGGTGGTACCGAGTTGCTCCAAAGGTAGCAACTTTTGAATCTCGGTGAGACCGATACAAAAATCTCGGCGGTAACGATTAGGTGACCAACGGTCAGTTTCCAAAACTCGGTGATGCCGATCCAAAATCTCGGAAATTCCGATTTTAAGAATCGAGGTAACAGAGAGTTGGCAAGCTGAACTCGGTGGCACCAAAGCAGAATCGGTTGCACCGAAGATCTAGGGTTTGGCATGAGTCTGTCTGAGGTGGGAATCGGTGGGACTGAGTGGAAATTGTTGGTAGCATCCATTTTCATGATAGGCTTGGACAGACTTTTGTGGAAGAGTTTGTGGGTGTTTTTGGTGACTATCACTTGTGCACGTGGAGCATATTGTTCACCGATATGTCTCCGTCGTATCTATAATTTTTGATTGTTTCATGCCAATATTCTACAACTTTCATATACTTTTGGCAACTTTTTATACTATTTTTGGGAGTAACATATTGATCCAGTGCCCAGTGCCAGTTCCTGTTTGTTGCATGTTTTTTGTTTCGTAGAATATCCATACCAAACGAAGTCCAAACGTGATAAAAACTTACGGAGATTTTTTTGGAATATATGTGATTTTTGGGAAAAATAATCAATGCGATACGATGCCCGAGGGGCCCACAAGCCATAGGGGCGCGCCCCAGGGGGTAGGGAGCGCCCTGGACCCTTGTGGTCACCCCGTAAGGTGGTTGGTGCCCTTCTTTCGCCGCAAGAAAGCTAATATCCGGATTAAAATCGTGTTAAAATTTCAGCCCAATCGGAGTTACGAATCTCCGGGAATTTAAGAAACGGTGAAAGGCCAGAATCTGGAAAGGCAGAAACAGAAGGAAACAGAGAGAGATCCAATCTTGGAGGGGCTCCCGCCCCTCCGCTGCCATGGAGGCCAAGGACCAGAGGGGAAACCCTCCTCCCATCTAGGGGGGAGGTCAAGGAAGAATAAGAAGGAGGGGGCTCTCTCCCCCTCTCTCCCGGTGGCGCCGGAACGCCGTCGGGGTAATCATCGTGTGACGGCGATCTACTCCAACAACTCCTTCATCTTCACCAACACCTCCATCACCTTCCCCCATCTATCTACAGCGATCCACTCTCCCGCAACCCGCTGTACCCTCTACTTGAACATGGTGCTTTATGCTTCATATTATTATCCAATGATGTGTTGCCATCCTATGATGTCTGAGTAGATTTTTGTCGTCCTATCGGTGATTGGTGAATTGCTATGATTGGTTTAATTTGCTTGTGGTTATGTTGCTGTCCTTTGGTGCCCATCATATGAGCGCACGCGTGGATCACACCATAGGGTTAGTTGTATGTTGATAGGACTATGTATTGGAGGGCAAGGGTGATAGCAGCTTCAGCCTAGCATAGAAATTGATGCATACGGGATTGAAGGGGGACCAATATATCTTAATGCTATGGTTGGGTTTTACCTTAATGAACATTACTAGTTGCGGATGCTTGCTAATAGTTCCAATCATAAGTGCATAGAATTCCAAGTAAGGGATGACATGCTAGCAGTGGCCTCTCCCACATAAAACTTGCTATCGGTCTAGTAATGTAGTCAATTGCTTAGGGACAATTCCACACCTCCTACCATCACTTTTCCACACTCGTTAAACTAACTTAATTGTTACTTTATCTAAACAGCCCCTAGTTTTTATTTACGTGTTCTTTATTATCTTGCAAACCTATCCCACAACACCTACAAAGTACTTCTAGTTTCATACTTGTTCTACGTAAAGCGAACGTTAAGCGTGCGTAGAGTTGTATCGGTGGTCGATAGAACTTGAGGAAATATTTGTTCTACCTTTAGCTCCTCGTTGGGTTCGACACTCCTACTTATCGAAAGAGGCTACAACTGATCCCCTACACTTGTGGGTTATCAAGACCTTTTTCTGGCGCCGTTGCCGGTGAGCAATAGCGTGGGGTGAATATTCTCGGAAGTTTTAGAGAGTAGTTTTATTCTGTTGTGTGCTTTTATATAGTTTAAAAACAAAAAAATAAAGTGGGGAACCTAAAACTTTTCAAAAAGGGAAGCGAAAGTAAGAAAGACGAGCACCGTTGAAGTGGGGGAGCTCCTTGAACTTTGTTCATGCTCACGGAAACTTTGTGAATCTTAATTACAGAAACTTTTCAACAAAAATAATTATCCCCTTGTATAAATCCCTTCTATTATAAAAATAATGTGCCAAGATTTGCCTTTAGGATGATTAGATTGCTTGTTTGGTGTGTGCAGTGCAAAAACAGAAACTTTGGCTGTAGTGCGTGAATTTACATTTTTTATTGGAATGTCAAAAGTTTCTGAAATTTTTACACAGTACTTCTATGAAAATTGTTTATTTTGTCCTAATTTGTCAGAATTTTAGAGTTACAGAAATATAGTAAATGTTCAGATTGCTACAGACTATCCTGTTTAAGACAGATTCTGTTTTTGATGCATTGTTTTGCTAGTTTTGATGAAACTATCGATTTTATCGGTGGTATAAGCCATAAAGAAGTTATAATACAGTAGCTACAATGAAAAAATAAAATGTGAATGGGTTTGCAAAAGTACTTAAAGTGGTAATTTGCTTTATTATACTAACGGATCTCACGAGGGTTTTGTTAAGTTTTGTGTGATCGAAGTTTTCAAGTTTTGGGTGAGATCACGATGGATGAAGGAATAAGGAGTGGAAAGAGACTAAGCTTGGGGATGCCCGAGGCACCCCAAGGTAATATTCAAGGACTCCCAAGAAACTAAGCTTGGGGATGCCCCGGAAGGCATCCCCTCTTTCTTCTAACAACCATCGGTAATTTTACTTGGAGCTATATTTTTATTCGTCACATGATATGCGTAAATATTGGAGCGGCGTGTGCTTTTTATTTTTCTTTTAATAATGCACCATGCTGGTATGAGAAAGTCCTTGGTTGATTTATAGAAGGCTCTTTGCACCTCACTTATATCTTTTGACTATGGCTTTATAGAATGCTTCATGTGCTTCACTTATATCATTTGAAGTTTGGATTGCCTGTTTCTCTACACATAGAAAACCGCCATTTGTAGAATGCTCTTTTGCTTCACTTATATTTGTTAGAGTGTGGGCATATCTTTTGTAGAAAGAATTAAACTCTCATGCTTCACTTATATCTATTTAGAGAGTTAACAGGAGTTGGTCATTCACATGGTTAGTCATAAAATCCTACATAAAACTTGTAGATCACTGAATATGATATGTTTGATTCCTTGCAATAGTTTTGCGATATAAAGATGGTGATATTAGAGTCATGCTAGTGAGTAATTGTGGATTGGTAGAAATATTTGTGTTAAAGTTTGTGATTCCCGTAGCATGCACGTATGGTGAACCGTTATGTGAAGAAGTCGGAGCATGATTTATTTATTGATTGTCATCCTTTGTGTGGAGGTCGGGATCGCGCGATGGTTAACTCCTACCAACCCTTCCCCTAGGAGCATGCGTGTAGTACCTTGTTTCGATGACTAATAATTTTTTGCAATAAGTATGTGAGTTCTTTATGACTAATGCTGAGTCCATGGATTATACGCACTCTCACCCTTCCACCTTTGCTAGCCTCTCTAGTACCGCGCAACTTTCGCCGGTGCATTAAACCCACCTTCCTCAAAACAGCCACCATATACCTTCCTCAAAACAGCCACCATACCTACCTATTATGGCATTTCCATAGCCATTCCGAGATATATTACCATGCAACTTCCACCGTTCCGTTTATTATGACACGCACCATCATTGTCATATTGCTTTGCATGATCGTAAGATAGCTAGCATGATGTTTTCATGGCTTGTCTGTTTTTTTATGTCATTGCTACGCTAGATCATTGCACATCCCGATACACTACCGGAGGCATTCATATAGAGTCATATTTTGTTCTAGTATCGAGTTGTAATTCTTGAGTTGTAAGTAAATAAAGTGTGATGATCATCATTATTAGAGCATTGTCCCATGTGAGGAAAGGATGATGGAAGCTATGATTCCCTCACAAGTTGGGATGAGTCTCCGGACTTTACAAATAAATAAAATAGGCCAAAGAAGCCCAAATAAAAAAAAGAGGCCAAAGAAGCCCACCAAAAAAATGAGAGAAAAGAGAGAAGGGGCAATGCTACTATTCCTTTTTCCACACTTGTGCTTCAAAGTAGCACCATGATCTTCATGATAGAGAGTCTCCTATATTGTCACTTTCATATACTAGTGGGAATTTTTCATTATAGAACTTGGCTTGTATATTACAATGATGGGCTTCCTTAAATTGCCCTGGGTCTTCATGAGCAAGCGAGTTGGATGCACACCCACTTAGTTTCTTTTTTAGCTTTCATACACTTATAGCTCTAGTGCATCCGTTGCATGGCAATCCCTACTCACTCACATTGATATCTATTGATGAGCATCTCCATAGCCCGTTGATACGCCTAGTTGATGTGAGACTATCTCTTTCTTTTTGTCTTCTCCACAACCACCATATTCTATTCCACCTATAGTGCTATATCCATGGCTCACGCTCATGTATTGCGTGAAAGTTGAAAAAGTTTGAGAATACTAGAGTATGAAACAATTGCTTGGCTAAAACCGGGGTTGTGCATGATTTAATACTTTGTGTGATGAAGATGGAGCATAGCCAGACTATATGATTTTGTAGGGATAACTTCTTTGGCCATGTTATTTTGAGAAGACATGATTGCTTTATTAGTATGCTTGAAGTATTATTTTCTTAATGTCAAATGATAGACTATTGCTTTGAATCACTCGTGTCTTAATATTCATGCCATGATTAGAGTATATGATCAATATTATGCTAGGTAGCATCCCACATCAAAAATTATCTTTTTTATCATTTACCTGCTCGAGGACGAGCAGGAATTAAGCTTGGGGAAGCTGATACGTCTCCGTCGTATCTATAATTTTTTATTGTTTCATGCCAATATTCTACAACCTTCATATACTTTTGGCAACTTTTTATACTATTTTTGGGACTAACATATTGATCCAGTGCCCAGTGCCAATTCATGTTTGTTGCACGTTTTTTGTTTCGCAGAATATCCATATCAAACGAAGTCCAAACGCGATAAAAACTTACGGAGATTTTTTTTGGAATATATGTGATCTTTGGGAAAAAGAATCAACGCGAGACGATGCCCGAGGGGCCCAAAAGCCATAGGGGCGCGCCCAAGGGGGTAGGGCGTGCCCTGGACCCTTGTGGTCACGCCGTAAGGCGGTTGGTGTCCTTCTTTCGCCGCAAGAAGGCTAATATCCGGATAAAAATCGTGTTAAAATTTTAGCCCAATCGGAGTTACGGATCTCCGGGAATTTAAGAAACGGTGAAAGGCCAGAATCTGGAAAGGCAGAAACAGAAGGAAACAGAGAGAGAGATCCAATCTTGGAGGGGCTCCCGCCCCTCCGCTGCCATGGAGGCCAAGGACCAGAGGGTAAACCCTCCTCCCATCTAGGGGGGAGGTCAAGGAAGAAGAAGAAGGAGGGGGGCTCTCTCCCCCTCTCTCCCGGTGGCGCCGGAACGCCGCTGGGGCAATCATCGTGTGACGGGGATCTACTCCAAAAACTCCGTCATCTTCACCAACACCTCCATCACCTTCCCCCATCTATATACAGCGGTCCACTCTCCTGCAACCCGTTGTACCCTCTACTTGAACATGGTGCTTTATGCTTCATATTATTAGCCAATGATGTGTTGCCATCCTATGACGTCCGAGTAGATTTTTGTTGTCCTATCGGTGATTGGTGAATTGCTATGATTGGTTTTATTTGCTTGTGGTTATGTTGCTGTCCTTTGGTGCCCATCATATGAGCGCGCGCGTGGATCACACCATAGGGTTAGTTGTATGTTGATAGGACTATGTATTGGAGGGCAAGGGTGATAGCAGCTTCAGCCTTGCATAGAAATTGATGCATATGGGATTGAAGGGGGATCAATATATCTTAATGCTATGGTTGGGTTTTACCTTAATGAACGTTAGTAGTTGCGGATGCTTGCTAATAGTTCCAATCATAAGTGCATAGAATTCCAAGTAAGGGATGACATGCTAGCAGTGGCCTCTCCCACATAAAACTTGCTATCGGTCTAGTAACGTAGTCAATTGCTTAGGGACAATTCCGCAACTCCTACCACCACTTTTCCACACTCGTTAAACTAACTTAATTGTTACTTTATCTAAACAGCCCCTAGTTTTTATTTATGTGTTCTTTATTATCTTGCAAACCTATCCCACAACACCTACAAAGTACTTCTAGTTTCATACTTGTTCTACGTAAAGCGAACATTAAGCGTGCGTAGAGTTGTATCGGTGGTCGATAGAACTTGAGGGAATATTTGTTCTACCTTTAGCTCCTCGTTGGGTTCGACACTCCTACTTATCGAAAGAGGCTACAACTGATCTCCTACACTTGTGGGTTATCATTCACCAACAGTACCTTACCCCGTTTTAATAGTATTGGCTTTCCTATGGACTCAAGGTGATTTCTCACAAAGTAAAATGTAGAGTCCTTTTGCTTGAAGCTTTGCCAATCCAATTCCTTGCATCTAGGGGTCTCTCCACAATCCTTTTGCTAACCCATCATTGAACTTTTCCTGAAATATACTTAGTGGAAACATTAGTTCAATGACATATATGTTGTTATTAATTACCAAAACCACCAAGGGGGCAAATGTGCTTTCATCCTTGCATTGACATCTATCGATGGGCATCTTCATAGCCCGTTGGTACGCCTAGTTGATGTGAGACTATCTTCTCCACTTTTTAAGCCCTTTGATATCTACCACCATATTCTATTCCGCCTAAATGCTATGTCCAATGGCTCACGCTCATGTATTGCGTGAAGAATAAAAAGTTGATGCATATTGAAAAAGTACGATCCAATTGCCTGACTTGGACACCGTGGTGCTTAACATTTGTATTAATGTGGTGAAGATGGAGCCATGCCTTGCTAATACAATAAGATGAATGGGGGGTTAAACATTTCTTAAGGATCGTATACTTTTAAGGATTAATAATTCTGTTTCTTACACTTTAGTATTGCTATGTTAATATTTGTTGATTCATCTTTTCTCAATGAACATACATGCATAAGATTACATAATGGATAGCATGTCACATCAAAAATTATGTTTTTATCATTTACCTACTCGAGGATGAGCAGGAATTAAGCTTGGGGATGCTTGATATACGTCTCCAACGTATCTATAACTTTTGATTGTTCCATGTTGATATATTATCATTCTAGGATAATTTTTGGGTCTTTATTTACCAATTTATAATATTTTTGAGCACTAACCTATTGACCCAGTGCCCAGTGCCAGTTGCTGTTTTTTGCATGTTTTTGCCTTTTCAGGTTTACAGTACCAAACGAAGTCTAATTGCTACAAACTTTTTGATGATTTTTTCTAGACCAAAAGAAGACCGAGAAGCTTTGGAAGGTGGTCAGGAGGCACACGAGGGCACACGTCCCTCTCAAGCCTATAAATTCTCTAATATCGTGAAAACTCTGGAGGTAGTCCCGAAACCCTTTTTCCGCCGCCGCAAGTCTTTGTTCTGCCGGAGGAGGGATCGATCACAGAGGGCCTCTTCATCAACCTTGATGCCCTCATGATGATGTGTGAGTAGTTCACCACAGACCTACGGGTCCATAGCTAGTACCTAGATGGCAATCTCTCTATCTTATTGTGACACCCTTGGATTAAGCTACAGTGATCTTTGTAATCAACCTACAGTAACATGAGGATTAAGTTAATCCATTTTCTAATCCAAGTTTGATCACCTTTGGCATCAATGCTTAATTCAATTTTCCTTTGCAATTCAAATTCATTTGAAAAGTGGATTTAATAGTTTTGCAAACCTGAAAACAAAAATCATGGATGGGTGGCAAATATTCCATAAGCAATTATAAAATTGTAACCCACATTTTATAAATTGTTTTGGTGCCTCAAAATAAATAAAACAGAGGCCAAATCAATTATTAAATGCCCTTTTGAATTTTACAGTTTTTAAATAATTTAAAAAAGCCCCAAAACTTTTTGTGGCTCTGTCAAATATTACAACGCTAATAGTTGACCAGGTGATCCTTTTTAGAAAAGTGAATTGGTGCTGGAAATTAAATGGAAGTGAAAGAAATAAATAAAAGTAGAAAAGGAAAATTAGAAAAAAGGAAAAGACCTACTTGGCACTTAGGCCCAGCTGCTACAGGCTGGCCCGGCCTAGTAAGGCCGGCCTTTCTTCCACCTCTCGCCAGAGGGGAAGGCCATGGCGCGCGCACGGCCGTCCAAGCGCCGATTGCCTCGTTGGCGAGCATCCCACGGCCCTCCTCGAGGATAAGAGCAAGCCCTGGCGTCTCCCTCTCCTCCCGCAACCCTAGATGGCCATTCTTTCCCCTCCACGCTCGCCCTCTTCCTCCCGCACGCCGGCCGAGCGCTGCCGCCGCCATGACCGTCGGTTAGCCACGCCCATCGTGCCTCCCACGCCTTGCCTCCGTGCCAAGAAGGACCGTCGCACTCTCCTGCGTCCCCTGCGCCCATCCACTGGAGCCCGGAGCCCCTACACCGCCATCCCCATGCCTTCTCCCTCCTCGGGACGCCGCCATGCTCCGGCAACGATTCCGGCCACCTCGAGCCTCCCCCGCGCCCACTTAGCTCACCTACATGATCACGGTGAGCTCCTCGATCTCCCCTCCCCTTCATCTCTTCGAATCCGAGCTCGTGGCGCTCGATTCCACCGGAGCCGAGGCTCGGCTCCGCTCGAGCTCAACGCCAGCAGGCCTCCGGTGACCATTTGGTCTTGCACTCGACACCATTCGACTCCCCGCATCGCGTAGTCCCCCGTAGCATCGCTAGTTCGCTTGCTCGCTTGTTGATTTGTCGTCGTCGTAGGAGCCCGAACGCCGGCCACCGCGAGCTCGATTCCGATGAGATCCGGCCACCCCCGCCCCTCCTGATGGTTGGAACGGGACCGCGCTCACGCCAGCTTTCGAACGCGCCAAAGAACGCGCGAAATGGTGCCCTCTGGGAGAAACCCGAGCTCTTCCTGAGCTCGCCGCCGCATTCTTGGTCCCGGCGACATCTCCGGTCGCTGGAGCTGACCTGGCCGACCGGGGCCACTGATACGTCTCCAACGTATCTATAATTTTTGATTGTTCCATGCTATTATATTATCTGTTTTGGATGTTTTATATGCATTAATATGCTGTTTTATAATATTTTTGGGACTAACCTATTAATCTAGAGCCTAGTGCCAGTTTTTGTTTTTTCCTTGTTTTTGAGTATTGCAGATAAGGAATATTAAACGGAGTCCAAACGGAATAAAATCTTCGGAATGATTTTTCTTGGACCAGAAGAAACCCAGAAGACTTGGAGATGAAGGCAGGAGATCTGCCGTGGCGTCACAAGCCACCAGGGCGCGCCCCCTAGCTTGTGGCCCCACGGCAGCCCTCCTAACCCTATTCTTCGGCCTATAAATTCGCAAATATTCCCGGGATACTAAAAAGGGCCACGAAAATGCTTTTCCGCCGACAGAAGCCTCTGTTCCCGTGAGATCCAATCTTGGAGCCTTTTCCGGTAATCTGCCAGAGGGGGGTTCGATCACGGAGGGCATCTACATCAACTCCATTGCCCCTCCGATGATGCGTGAGTAGTTTGTCACAGACCTTCGGGTCCATAGCTAGTAGCTAGATGGCTTCTTCTCTCTCTTTGTTCTTCAATACCATGTTCTTCATGATCTTCATGGAGATCTATCCGATGTAATACTCTTTTGCGGTGTGTTTGTCGAGATCCGATGAATTGTGGGTTTATGATCAGCTTATCTATGAATATTATTTGAATCTTCTCTGAATTCTTATATGCATGATTTCATATCTTTGCAAGTCTCTTCGAGTTATTGGTTTGGTTTGGCCAACTAGATTGGTAATTCTTGCAATGGGAGAAGTGCTTAGTTTTGGGTTCAATCTTGCGGTGTCCTCACCCAGTGACAAAGTAGGGGTAGCGAGGCACGTATTTGTATTGTTGCCATCGAGGATAAAAAGATGGGGTTTTCATCATATTGCTTGAGTTTATCCCTCTACATCATGTCATCTTACCTAATGTGTTACTCTGTTCTTCATGAACTTAATACTCTAGATGCAGGCAGGAGTCGGTCGATGTGTGGAGTAATAGTAGTAGATGCAGAATCATTTCGGTCTACTTGATACGGACGTGATGCCAATATGCATAATCATTGCCTTGGATATCATCATAATTATTCGCTTTTCTATCAATTGCTCGACAGTAATTTGTTCACCCACCGTATTATTTTCCTTCATGAGAGAAGCCTCTAGTGAAACCTATGGCCCCCGGGTCTATTTTCCATATTATATTTTCAGATTTATAAACCAAAAATACCAAAAATATCTCGCTGCATTATTTTTACTTTTGTTTTACCTTACGTTTCAGCAATCCTATCTATCTATCTCTATCAGATCTCATCCTTGCAAATAACCGTGAAGGCATTGACAACCCCTTTATAGCGTTGGGTGCAAGTGTTTGATTCTTTGTGTAGGTACATCTATTGGGGACTTGCTTGTATCTCCTACTGGATTGATACCTTGGTTCTCAACAACTGAGGGAAATACTTATCTACTTTGCTGCATCACCCTTTCCTCTTCAAGGGAAAACCAAT
This sequence comes from Elymus sibiricus, assembly GCA_039707655.1. NCBI lineage: Eukaryota > Viridiplantae > Streptophyta > Magnoliopsida > Poales > Poaceae > Elymus > Elymus sibiricus. The sequence goes on along the minus strand of CM077675.1, from coordinate 187,209,442 downwards.
GCATGCTCAAGAAGTAGCAAGAAGGATTTCTGGCGCCGTTGCCGGGGAGATCTACATCAAGCCTACCAAGTACCCATCACAAACTCATCTCTTGCATTTACATTATTTGTCATTTGCCTCTCGTTTTCCTCTCCCCCACTTCTAAAACGATTTTGAGAAAAACCAAAAAGATTTGCCTTTTTATTCGCCCTTCTTCCGTTCGTCTTTTCGTTTGCTTTTCGTTTGCTTGTGTGCTAGATTGCTTGCTTTGTCACGATGACTCAAGAGAATACCAAGTTGTGTGAATTTTCCAATACTAATAATAATGATTTTATTACTACTCTGATTGCTCCCGCCACTAGTGCGGAATCTTATGAAATTAATGCCGCTTTGCTTAATCTTGTTATGAAAGAACAATTTTCCGGCCTCCCTAGTGAAGATGCCGCATCCCATCTAAATACTTTCGTTGAGTTGTGTGATATGCAAAAGAAGAAAGATGTGGATAATGATATTGTTAAATTGAAGCTATTTCCGTTCTCACTACGAGATCATGCTAAAACTTGGTTTTCATCTTTGCCTAAAAATAGTATTGATTCATGGAATAAGTGTAAAGATGCTTTTATTTCCAAGTACTTTCCGCCCGCTAAGATCATCTCCCTTAGGAACGATATAATGAATTTTAAGCAACTTGATCATGAGCATGTTGCACAATCTTGGGAGAGGATGAAACTAAAGATTACAAATTGCCCCGCGCATGGTTTGAGTTTATGGATGATTATACAAATTTTTTATGCGGGATTGAATTTTGCTTCTAGGAATCTCTTAGATTCCGCCGCGGGTGGTACTTTTATGGAAATCACATTAGGAGAAGCTACTAAACTCCTAGATAATATTATGGCAAACTACTCTCAATGGCATACCGAAAGATCTCCTACTAGTAAAAAGGTGCATGCTATTGAAGAAATAAATACTTTGAGTGAAAAGATGGATGAATTAATGAAATTGTTTGCTAGTAAGAGTGCTCCTATTGATCCTAATGATATGCCTTTGTCTTCTTTGATTGGAAATAATAATGAATCTATGGATGTGAATTTTGTTGGTAGGAACAATTTTGGTAATAACGCGTATAGAGGTAATTTCAATCCTAGGCCTTTTCCTAGTAATTCCTCTAATAATTATGGTAATTACTACAACAATTCTTATGGAAATTATAATAAGATGCCCTCTGATCTTGAGAATAATATTAAAGAATTTATTAGTTCGCAAAAGGGTTTCAATGCTATGATTGAAGAAAAATTGCTCAAGATTGATGATTTGGCTAGGAACGTTGATAGAATTTCTCTTGAGATTGATTCTTTGAAAATTAGATCTATTCCACCCAAGCATGATATTAATGAGTCTTTAAAGGCTATGAGAATTTCTATTGATGAGTGTAAGGAAAGAACCGCTAGAATACGTGCTAAGCGTGAATGGCTTGAAAAAGTGTGTTCTCGTGATAATATTGATGAAGATCTTAAAGTGATTGATGTGACTCCTATTAAATCTTTGTTTTCTAATGTAAATCTTGATAAAGATGGGACTGGAGATAAGTCAACTTTAGTTAAAAGGCGTCCCAATGATTCGGAGTTTATAGATCTCAATGTTAAGATTGATAAAAGTGGGATTGAAGAGGTCAAAACTTTAAATAGCAATGAACCCACTCTTTTGGATTTCAAGGACTTTAATTGTGATAGTTGTTCTTTGATTGATTGTGTTTCCTTGTTGCAATCCATGTTGAATTCTCCGCATGCTTATAATCAAAATAAAGCTTTTACTAAACATATCGTGGATGCTATGGTGAAATCTTTTGAAGAAAAACTTGAGTTGGAAGTTTCTATACCTAGAAAGCTTTATGATGAGTGGGAACCTACTATTAAGATTAAAATTAAAGATTATGAGTGCCATGCTTTGTGTGATTTGGGTGCTAGCGTTTCCACGATTCCAAAAACTTTATGTGATGTGCTAGGTTTCCGTGAATTTGATGATTGCTCTTTAAATTTGCATCTCGCGGATTCCACTGTAAAGAAACCTATGGGAAGGATTAATGATGTTCTTATTGTTGCAAATAGGAATTATGTGCCCGTAGATTTCATTTTTCTTGATATAGATTGCAATCCTACATGTCCTATTATTCTTGGTAGACCTTTCCTTAGAACGATTGGTGCAATTATTGATATGAAGGAAGGAAATATTAGATTCCAATTTCCATTAAGGAAAGGCATGGAGCACTTTCCTAGAAAGAAAATAAAATTACCTTATTAATCTATTATGAGAGCTACTTATGAGTTGCATACCAAAGATGACAATACCTAGATCTATTGTGTTATGCCTAGCTAGGGGCGTTAAACAATAGCGCTTGTTGGGAGGCAACCCAATTTTATTTTTATGATTTTGTTTTTGCTTATGTTTTTGAGTGTTTTGCACAGTATTACCTCTGTATTAATTGTGTTTTATTGTTTAAATTAGTGTTTGATCCAAGTAAGACCTTTGGGATGGTCTACGGTGTTTGTGATTTGATTTTGCTGAAAAACAGAAACTTTTGCTCTCAGTCCAAGAATTTTGTAAATTCACTGGAATGTTCTTTTGATCTGAAATTTTTACACAAGATTGATATACAAATTTAACTGATTTTCCTAATTTTTCAGAATTTTTGGAGTTACATAAGTATTCGAAGTCTATAGATTGCTACAGACTGTTCTGTTTTAGACAGATTCTGTTTTCTTTGTGTTGTTTGCTTATTTTGATGTATCTATGGGTTGTATCGGGGGGTATGAACCATGGAGAAGTTGGAATACAGTAGATATTACACCAATATAAATAAATAATGAGTTCACAACAGTACCTAAAGTGGTGATTTATTTTTCTTATACTAACGGATCTCATGAGTTTTCTGTTGAGTTTTGTGTTGTGAAGTTTTCAAGTTTTGGGTAAAGATTTGATGGACTATGGAATAAGGAGTGGCAAGAGCCTAAGCTTGGGGATGCCCAAGTCACCCCAAGCCATATTCAAGGATACCAAAAATCCTAAGCTTGGGGATGCCCTGGAAGGCATCCCCTCTTTCGTCTTCAATCCATCGGTAAATTTACTTGAGGCTATATTTTTATTCACCACATGATATGTGTTTTGCTTGGAGCGTCTTGTATGATATGAGTCTTTGCTTTTTAGTTTGCCACAATCATCCTTGCTGCACACATTTTTTGAGAGAGACACGCTGAATCGTGAATTTATTAGAATACTCTTTGTCCTTCACTTATATCTTTTGAGCTAGGCAATGTTGCTCTAGTGCTTCACTTATATCTTTTTAGAGCACGGTGGTGTTTTATTTTATAGAAATAATTGAACTCTCGTACCTCACTTATATTATTTTGAGAGTCTTTAAACAGCATGGTAATTGGTTTAGGTTATGAATTTAGTCCTAATATAATGGGCATCCAAGAGGGATATAATAAAAACTTTCATATTAAGTGCATTGAATACTATGAGAAGTTTGATTCCTTGCATATAGTTTTGAGATATGAAGATGGTAATATGAGAGTCATGCTAGTGAGTAATTGTGAATTGGAAGAAATACTTGTGTTGAAGTTTGTGATTCTCGTAGCATGCACGTATGGTGAACCGTTATGTAACGAAGTCGGAGCATGATTTGTTTAATGATTGCCAACCTTTGTGTGAGGGTCGGGAGCGCGCGATGGTTAACTCCTACCAACCTCTCCCCTAGGAGCATGCGTCTAATGCTTTGTTTCTATAACTAATAGACTTTTGCAATAAGTATGTGAGTTCTTTATGACTAATGTTGAGTCCATGGATTATACGCACTCTCACCCTTCCACCTTTGCTAGCCTCTCTAGTACCGCGCAACTTTCGCCGGTGCATCAAACCCACCTTCCTCAAAACAGCCACCATATATTTTCCTCAAAACAGCCACCATACCTACCTATTATGGCATTTCCATAGCCCGTTGATACACCTAGTTGATGTGAGACTATCTTCTCCTTTTTCCTTGCAACCTCCACCATATTCTACTCCACCTATAGTGCTATATCCATGGCTCACGCTCATGTATTGCGTGAGAGTTGAAAAGGTTTGAGAACATAAAAAGTGTGAAACAATTGCTTCACTTGTCATCGGGGTTGTGCATGATTTAGATACTATGTGTGGGGAAGATGGAGCATAGCCAGACCATAAGATTTTGTAGGGATAACTTTCTAAGGCCATGTTATTTCGAAAGGACGTGATTGCCTTGTTAGTATCCTTGAAGTATTACTGTTTTTATGACAATAGTAGACTTTTGTTTTGAATCTTATGGATCTGAATATTCATGCCACAATAAAGAATATTACATGGATAAATATGTTAGGTAGCATTCCACATCAAAAATTCTGTTTTTATCATTTACCAACTCGAGGACGAGCAGGAATTAAGCTTGGGGATGCTTGATACGTCTCCAACGTATCTATAATTTTTTATTGTTCCATGCTATTATATTATCTGTTTTGGATGTTTTATATGCATTAATATGCTATTTTATATTATTTTTGGGACTAACCTATTAATCTGGAGCCTAGTGCCAGTTTCTGTTTTTTCCTTGTGTTTGAGTATTGCAGATAAGGAATATTAAACGGAGTCCAAACGGAATAAAATCTTCGGAATGATTTTTCTTGGACCAGAAGGAACCCAGAAGACTTGGAGATGAAGGCAGGAGATCTGCCGTGGCGTCACAAGCCACCAGGGCGCGCCCTAGGGGGGCGCCCCCTGGCTTGTGGCCCCATGGCAGCCCTCCTAACCCTATTCTTCGGCCTATAAATTCCCAAATATTCCCGGGATACTAAAAAGGGCCACGAAAATACTTTTCCGCAGCCAGAAGCCTCTGTTCCCGTGAGATCCAATCTTGGAGCCTTTTCCGGTAATCTGCCGGAGGGGGATTCGATCATGGAGGGCATCTACATCAACTCCATTGCCCTTCCGATGATGCGTGAGTAGTTTACCACAGACCTTCGGGTCCATAGCTAGTAGCTAGATGGCTTTGTGACACCCTGGTTTTGTGCTACAGTGATCATTGTAATTAAGCACAGTGATGACCATGATCAGTGCCTAATCATTTTTGCTAAACGGTGCATGATCAATATGGATTTCATATCTCATTTCAAAATTCCACTTCTAAATGCCCTAGGATTTTATTATGATAATTTAAATCCTCAAACAGCATGGGAAAAATGTTGCTTATTTATGAAAAATCACAAATGCAATGTTGTTTAGGAAAACAACATCACCTTTGATGTTGGTGTGGACCCCACACTCCTAAACAGAAGATAAAAGCATTTAAAAGTGCTATTAAATTCAATTTGAAATTGCAAATAGTTTCCAAAAATGCCCAAAATGTATGTGGCCATGTGGAATAGTGCAAGGTATTTATTGGGCCATGTCTCACATTTTTGCTATGGAGAATTAATGCAAAAATAAAATGGAAAAGGAGCTGTGGAGAAAACAGAAAAGAAAAAGGAAAGAAAAAGATAAAACGCCCTGTGCACTTGAGCCCATCAGCTACAGTGGCGACCCAGCCCACTCCCCACCGTCTCCCACCTCCCGCACTGCTCACCCGCGGCCGCTGTCGAACACAGCGCGTGCGCGCGCGCCCGCAGCCAGGCCCCCCCTCTCTCTCGCTCGACAGCGTGCCCGCGCTCGACGTGGAGGATAAGAACGGCCCCCTGCACCCCCTGGACGCCTCTGCTCCTCCTCCCGCTCTCTCCCTCGCTCGCCTGCACCACTCCCAAGCGCCACCGCCGCCATGGACGCCGGCTAGTCGTAGCCTCCGCCACTCCCGCGCCCTGCCAAGACGCCACAAGCTCCGCCACGACCGCCCCGTCCTCCTCGACCACAAGCCCGAGCCCCAGAGCCCCTGCACCGACGACCAGGAGCTCCTTCTTCCCCGGATCGCCGCCGCGCTCCAGCGACGATTCCGGCCACCTCGAGCCTCCCCCGAGCCTGCTTTGCACCTCTACAGGCTCAATGTGAGCCCCTGCGTCCTTCCCCTCTCTTCCCCGAGCGTTTCCGCCGCCGTAGCCCCTTCTCCCCGTCGTGCCCGAACGCAGCTCCGCCTGAGGTCGTAGCCGGTGTAGCCACGGCGACCTTTGGGTCCCGTGTGTACCACCATCGTGCTCGCCGCGTCGCGTAGAGGCTCCCCAGCCGCTCCGTTTGCCCGTTAGCACGCCGTAGCCCCCATCCCGTTGCACGCCCGAAGCCGTCGCCGCCCGACGTCGTCGCCGGCGACCATTCCGACCAACTCCGGCGCCGCCACCACCACCGTTCGAACCGCCGTCGCGTCCCCGTTCGAACGAGCCCAACCGCAACCCCGGAGATGCCCTGTGGGCTAAACCCGAAGCTCACCCGTGCCCTCCGCCGCGTTTTGGCATCGCCGGCGTTGAGCCGCCGGCCGCCGCCGACGTGGCTGGACTGGGGCCACCCAGAGTGACCCTGCCAGTGGGCCAGGGCGACCCAGTTGACCAGTTGACTTGGTCAACTGGCTGACTGGGCACAGCCCAGTCAATGACATGTGGGGCCCTAAGCCCCCTGTGTCTATGACATATGGGCCACCCCTGTCAGATACTTAATTAGCAAATTAGATTAATAAAAATAATTAAATTAATTATATCTGTCACTGACAATGGACCCCACCCTGTTAATTAGCATAATTAGTTTAATTTAAAACCCTGGTTAGCCCACTGTCTATGACAGGTGGGGCCCAGCTGTCAGGTTTGACCTGGGACAGCTGGGTTTGACCTGCTGACGTCATCCCTATGTCATGCTGACGTCACTCTGCACTGTTCTGGATAATGTTGATTTAAATAAATAGAATAATTCTAGAAATTGTTTAAAACTTTGAAAAATCATATAAAATAATCTGTAGCTCAGATGAAAAAACTTTATACATGAAAGTTTATCAGAAAAATCCCACGAATCCGAATATGCCATCCATTCATCTGTCACATGCCCCTAGCATGATGAACATGGAACATTCCCCCTCCGGATCGTATGTCTGATAAATCCAAAGACCCGGGAAATATCGTCAGATATTCTCCCGCTCCATCTGCATCGTGTAGTACTGCGTTAGTGCATACCTAGCCCTGCATATTGCCATGCCATGCATCGTGTTGCATCTGTGTTTTGTATTTATTGTTTCTTCCCCCCTCTTCTCTCCGGTAGACCCCGAGACCGACGCTGCTGCCGGGTACGACTATGCCATTGACGATCAGGCCCTTGCCGCAGAGCAGCAAGGCAAGCAACCCCCCTTGAGCATTCCGATATCGCCTATTCCCTTCCCTCTTATTCTTGCATTAGATTTTTGCTACTGTATTAGTTAGCTCCTATTCTGATGCATAGCCTGTTTTTGATAAACTGCTATCATACCTGCAATCATATCTACTGCTTAGTATAGGTTGATCACTGAATCCCCAGTGACCCCTTAGTCCCAGTTGCCCCTGCTTCTTCATCGACGACTCGACGACTCGAAGACTCGAAGACTCGGTCAACCGACCGACGAGCCAGGCCCCTCACATCACCGCACACCCCTTAGTTGTACAACTCTGCAGCGCTACTATCGAGTACCGAGGGTGACACCTCATGAAGTACTCATGATGCTAGCTCTGTAGTGCAGCTAGTCGGTCATGGTTATCGAGGGTGATTCCTCCTTCACCACTCCCGACGATGACTCTGTCGTGCAACCCCTCAAGTGTGGAACCCTCGAGGGTGATTCCTCTAAGTCCACCTTGACGGCTTCATCGAGCGAGACCCTTTGAGGGTGATTCCTCAGGTTCCGTCTTGATGTTTTATACACACAGTTACTATGACCTGGTTACAGAAACATGTTGGTGATGGGTCGGCCCTGAGGGGTATCCACGGTTGGATGATGATGAGGCGTGGACTGGCGAGAGAGGCCTTTGCCACACATCCTCGAGACGGGGCGACGGACCGCACTACATGGGTCGCGCTTGCCCCGCATTAATAAAATGCTAATGGGTTGGGTATTTGATCTGAGTTGGTCGTTGGCCTTATTGCGCACCAAACCATCACGTGGGAAAGTTATGGGCACTCAGCGTCGTTGTATCAGCCGAAGCTCTTCGGACGTCAGCAATGGAGTGGCGCGCGCCCGAGTGGTCCGCAACGGCATCGCGCTTGTTACTAAGGGGTGCTAGGACTGACCTCGGCCGCGTTCGCATCATGCAGGAGTGCAAGGGCAAGTGGGCCCACGAACCTGCGCGCTTAGGATTTAGACCGACGGGCTGGCCTCTTCGTTGAGCCTAGCTGGGGCGACGACGTGCTGCTATCCCGAGGTCGGGCATGACCCAGGAAAGTGTGTCCGACCGGAGGTGATCAGGCGTGTTGGAGATGCGGTGCACCCCTGCTGGGAAGATTAATCTATTCGGATAGCCGTGTCCACGGTAATAGGACGACTTGGAGTTGTACCTTGACCTTATACAACTATAATTGATATTTATTTTGAAATGAATGTGGCTCCGAGATTGCTTCCTCGCAGGGAGTCGAGGAAGAATCTCTGGGCGTGGTTACTTAATAAAATTGCTACAATAATATGACTATATGTGAGATACCAATTTGCACTCTTCTAATTCTGCAAGATGTTGAAGATGCTAGTCTTCGGTAGGACTAGGCCTTCCCCCTATTCTTGCTTTCTGCAGTCAGCCCAGATATACCCCCCTTCATTGATACTGATGCATATTTAGCATAGTTCTGATGTCAGTCTTGCGAGTACTTTGGATGAGTACTCACCGCTGCTTTGCTTTCTCTTTCCCCCTCGATACGATTCTGCGTTCAGACGATGGAGCCTAGGAGATGGAGTACGCCGGAGACGACTACTACACTACCGTTGGAGCCTACTACTATGTGGAGGCTGCCCCCGACGCTCATGAGTAGTTAGGAGGTTCCCAGGCAGGAGGCCTCGCCTCTTTCGATCCGTTGCTTATGTTTGTGCTAGCCTTCTTAAGGCAAAACTTGTTTAACTTATGTATGTACTCAGATATTATTTGCTTCCGCTGACTCGTGCTTGTTGAGCTTTGTATTCGAGCCCTCGAGGCCCCTGGCTTGTAATATGAAGCTGTATGACTTTAATATGTATCTAGTGTGGTCTTGTGATATCAATCAGTGAGTCCCTAATCTTGGTCGTACGCATTGTGTGTATGATTAGCGTACGGTCGAGATCGGGGGTGTCACAAGTTGGTATCAGAGCCGACTGCCTGTAGGTAGCCCCCTTTCCAACTCCTTGGCCGAAGTTGAGTCTAGTCATTGGAAAACTTTTACTAACATAGTTGTGTGGCTTACGGGCCCACATCTCAATAGGGTGGTATTAGGATCTTTTACTCCTCGTCTATACTCTGGGTTCTAATCTCTCTTCTCTTTCGGGTTAAAGATTTTGCTAAATCTAACATTAGGTTCTCGTGATCACATCCACCGGAGAATTGTTTCGTCGACAATTGTTTTACCTTGAAGTATGATGCACACGCTGTCATTTGACATCTTGAATCTCCTTGTTACAGATGCGTCCCGATAGACAGATCGTTCGTCTGACCTACGCGCACGATACGACTGGGTTCCCGGCCATTCTGGTCGGCCTTTTGAAGAAGCTGGGATATCGCTGGTACCCTGAGTACACTGTTTACGAGGACTACCGCGAGTTCAACCAGGAACAGTATGAGGCTGAGATGGTTATCTGGGATCGACAGGACCTCTCCATCACTGAGCTGCACACCTTCCGTGGAATTGGAGTGACTGTTGAGATGGCAGTACAGGATGTTGCCTATGCTGCTATTGTTCGTCTCCGTGCAGCGAACCCTTGTTTGGAGGAGACGGCATACCGATACATCCCGTATGCTCCTGCTGGAGTTGATACTGCGGCCGACGCTGAGGTCTTAACCCCTTTCGCACGGCAGCGTACCGACCGGTCCTACACTGCTGTCTGCACCCCCTACGTGAGTCGTCGTTACGACCCACAGGTTCTGGTCTGGTACACTGAGGCACTGGATCGCACTGTCAGGGCTCTTAACGTGGAGTTGTACGCAACCCGAGCTCGTCTGTATCAGGCTATGGAGCACTTATTGCCAGCAGTCCGTGCGAGGATACATCCGGAGTACATCCTTTACCCACCCCGGACTGAGTTTCCCCCAGGTCTTGAGTGGCCTGAGGTTGGAGGTCATACTCCGGCACGTGGACCTGCGCTCCCGCTTGGGATGCAGGTTCTGCATCAGAGTGTGCACGGGATGCAGGACCCTGCCACCGGGTTTCACAATCAGGGTCATCTGCAGTTCTGTGGCTACTTTCGTTGTCCCTGACGTTGATGTAGCTTATCGCTATGTCCCGTTGTTGTATCCCTCCACCGCGTGCCTGCGTGCCGCCTAGTTGTCTAGGTTATTTTCATGCCGGACCTATCGTCTGTTTTGTAACGAACTTATGGTTTGTAATAGACCTATGTATGGATCTGTATGTTGAAATTTGAACTACTATGTCGTATTTATTGCACTTCCTTCTTTGTGCAATTTACTTCATGAATGATTCATTGATTTTGCAATTACCAAATGCTAAACTACCACTGTTAAAATTTGACAGAATGGTTAGGCCAGCTGGTCGTGGTCGTGGTGCGCCTGAACCACCACCACCACCGGACTACATGGCTGGTATGATGCAGCAGTTTGAACTGAATCGCCAGTTTATGCAAGGGCTGATGGACCAGATCCCGAGGCCGAATATGAATCAGCAGCCAGCCCCAATGACTCTGCAAGACTTCATGCGCCTCAACCCTACGACCTACCGCGGCTCAACTCAGCCGCTTGACGCAGATGACTGGCTCCGTGACATCACTTTTGAACTGGAGTCTTCAGGCGCCCCAGTGGCTAACTATGTCACCTTTGCCTCGTACTTCCTGAAGGGCCCCGCTGCTCAATGGTGGGACAGCCACAGGCGCTCTCAGCCTGTTGGAACAATCATCACCTGGCCAGAGTTCCAAGCTGCGTTCTGTGCTCGTCACATTCCTCAGGGAATGATGGATAAGAAGAAGCGTGAATTCTGCAACTTAGTCCAGGGCAACAAGACTGTGGATGCTTATCAGCGGGAATTTCTGGACTTATCTCGCTATGCTGAAGAAGACATTGCAAACGATGCTCGTAGGCAGGAGAAGTTCCGTGAAGGCCTCCACCCGGATATCAAGCTGGCACTCCTTGCTCAAGACTTCGGTAACTTTGCCACCTTGGTGAACAAGTCCATTCTGGTGGAAACAGGTCTGCAGGACTACAAGGACAGCAGCAAACGCAACCGTGACATGGGCTCATCTTCGGGCTCAGCAAGTCAGAAGCGCAAGATCTGGATCCCCCACAACATGTACCATGCACCACCTCCAGCTCCGAGGCCGTCCTATGTTGCACCTCGTCTGCCTCCACCCCCACCTAGGCAGCCGAGGCTCCCAGCTCCGCCACCACGAGGTCCTGTTCCCCCTTCTCGTCCTGAGGATGGGCTGTGCTACAAGTGTGGTCACCCAGGACACCGTGCTAGAGACTGCAAGCAGGGTCAGAATCAACTTGCACTGCCTACCAACCAGCTCCGCAACAACAATGCTAGGCCTGCTCAAGGTCGTGCTCAAGTTAACAATGCTGAACTGAATGAAGCTCAAGACCAGCCTGCTACTGTGATGGGTACTCTTCTCGTTAACTCCGTACCAGCTTCTGTATTGTTTGATACAGGAGCATCACATTCTTTCATGTCTGAAGATTTTGCATACATGCATGGCATTAAGTACGAGGAGATGAACATTCCAATAGTGATAAACACCCCCGCTGGCCAATGTCAAACCTCCATGGTTTGTCCAGATGTCCCCATTGAAATAGAAGGCCTGGAATTCCATGCCTCCCCCATAATATTAAAGTCTTCCAAGATCGATCTTATTCTGGGAATGGATTGGTTAAAGGCACATACTGCTTCCGTCGTTTGTGCCACCAAAACTATCCACCTTCTGCATCCTTCGGATGAGATAGTCAACTACCATGCTCATCTTGTTCGAGATGCCGAAGCCCGACTATATGCCTTGAATGCATTAAATGAGTCACCTCTTGAAGGGATTGAAAACATTCTAGTTGTCCGGGATTTCCAAGATGTTTTTCCGGAAGAACTTCCAGGGATCCCCCTGCTAGAGCTGGCGAGTTTGTCATCTACTTGGTACCTGGTACCACTCCTATAGCCAAGCGTCCGTATAAGATGCCACCACATGAACTCCTTGAACTTAAGCAAGAAATTGACAATTCGCTTCGTCTGGGTTTCATTCGTCCAAGTTCATCTGCTTGGGGAGCACCTTCTCTCTTTGTCAAGAAGAAGGATGGTACGAATCGATTGGTCCAAGATTACCGTCCCATCAACCAAGCAACAATTCAAAACAAATATCCGCTTCCTCGGATCAACGACCTTTATGATCAACTTGCTGGTTCATCAGTGTTTTCAAAACTCGACTTGAGGTTGGGTTACCATCAGATCCGGGTTCGTGAGGAGGATATTCCCAAGACTGCATTTGTTACTCGCTATGGTTCATACGAGTACTCCGTCATGTCCTTCGGCTTAACGAATGCTCCAGCAACCTTCTCTCGCCTGATGAATTATATATTCATGGATTACCTCGATAAATTCATCGTGGTTTATCTGGATGATATCCTGGTTTACTCCAAGAATAAAGAAGAGCATGCTGAACATCTTCGCCTTATATTAGAGAGGCTTCGAGAACATCAACTTTATGCAAAGTATTCAAAGTGTGAGTTCTGGCTGGACGAAGTAACCTACCTTGGTCACGTGAACTCCAAGGATGGTATTGCGGTCAACCCTGAACGAGTTCAGGCTATTCTTGACTGGACTCCCCCGAAGAATGTCAAACAAGTCAGAAGTTTTCTCGGACTCGCCAGCTATTGCCGTCGATTCGTCGAGAACTTCTCCAAGATTGCAAAGCCCTTAACCAATTTGCTTCATAAAGGTGTTAAATATGAGTGGACAGAAAAATGTCAGGAGAGCTTCCAGACACTTAAGGACAAACTGACGTCTGCTCCAGTGCTTGCTCCTTCGGATACTCGCAAGGACTTCGTCATCTATTGTGATGTTTCACGTCAAGGCTTAGGATGTGTCCTGATGCAAGAACGTAGAGTGGTTGCTTATGCATCTCGTCAATTGCGTCCTCATGAAGAGAACTACCCAGTTCATGACCTTGAACTTGCTACAGTAATTCATGCGCTGAAAGAGTGGCGGCAGTACCTTGTTGGTAATCGTTGCGAGATCTACACCGATCACCAAAGTCTGAAGTATCTGTTTACTCAACCAGATCTGAACCTTCGTCAACAGAGATGGATGGAGCGCATAGCAAACTACAATGTGGGTATTTCTTATACCCTAGGCAAGGCTAATGTAATGGCTGATGCCATGAGCCGCAAGTCTTATTGCAATCACCTCCAGGTTCACAAGGTTCACCCCCTTCTTCAAGAAGAATTTCGCCAGCTGAACCTCCATATTGTTCCTCAGGGTTATCTCGCTCCCCCTCCTAAAGGGTCCTACAAAATGAACCTCCACGTTGTTTCCCAGGGTTCTCTTAATACCCTGGTTGCTAAACCAGATCTTGTGGACGTCATCAAGTGGATCCAGAAGTGTGACAATGAAGTCGAAAAGATTAAACGCTACCTGGCGGAAGGTAAACCCTCATTCTTCACTATTGCTGAGGATGGCGCTTTGTACTTCAAAGGCCGCCTAGTGGTACCTAGTAAGGAGAAAAACAATGATGTGACTCAGGAGGTCATGAAAGAAGCACATGACACTCCGCTGTCTATTCATCCTGGTAGTACCAAGATGTACCAAGACATTCGTCAAAGATTCTGCTGGTCTAACATGAAGCAAGACATTGCTCGCTATGTTTCAGAATGTGACATTTGCCGTCGGATCAAAGCAGAACATCAGAAGCCGGCTGGAACTCTACAACCTATTTCTATTCCTGAATGGAAATGGGATCATGTTGAAATGGACTTCATTACTGGGTTTCCCAGGTCGCAGAAAGGTAATGATGCTATTCTTGTCGTCATTGACCGACTTTCCAAAGTTGCACATTTTCTAGCCGTCAAAGAAACGATCACTGCTAGTCAGCTGGCAACTCTCTGCATGTCCAGAATTGTTTCACTTCACGGTATTCCACTGGTTATCAGTTCAGACCGTGGCAGTTTATTCACTTCAAGATTCCGGGCAAGTTTCCAGGAAGCCATGGGAACTCATTTGTCATTCAGCACCGCTTTTCATCCTCAATCCCAGGGACAAGTTGAAAGAGTCAACCAGATTCTCGAAGACATGCTTCGAGCTTGTGTCATTTCTTTCGGCAAGAAATGGGAGGAATCTCTCCCGTATGCTGAGTTCTCCTACAACAATAGCTATCAAGCTAGTCTGAAGATGGCTCCCTTTGAAGTGTTATATGGACGCAAGTGTCGGACTCCTCTGAATTGGTCAGAAACTGGGGAACGTGCACTTATCGGTCCGGATATTATCCAACATGCCGAAGATCAAGTCCGCATTATTCATGCAAATCTGAAGGCCGCTCAGTCTCGTCAGAAGAGTCAGTATGACCGTCACCACAAGGATATGGTCTATCAACCTGGCGAAAAGGCTTATCTTCGAGTCACGCCATTGAGAGGTACACATAGTTTTGGGCTCAAGGGCAAGCTGGCTCCTCGATATATTGGTCCTTTCACTGTTCTCGAAAGACGTGGTAAGGTGGCATATCAACTGGAACTACCACCAAACCTTTCTCAGGTTCACGATGTGTTCCATGTGTCACAGCTTCGTCGCTGCTTCAAGGATCCTATCCGAGCAGTGGATCATGATATGCTTGAGCTGCAACAAGACCTCTCTTACAAAGAGCAACCAGTCCGCATTCTTGATGAAACCGAACGTCGGACTCGTCAGAAGGTTACCAAGTTCTTCAAGGTGCAGTGGGCAAATCATTCTGAAGATGAAGCCACTTGGGAACGCGAAGATCATCTTCGTGCCGAATACCCCGGGCTCTTTCCTTCTACTTCTTAATTCTCAGGACAAGAATTCTTGTTAGTAGGGGAGAATTGTGACACCCTGGTTTTGTGCTACAGTGATCATTGTAATTAAGCACAGTGATGACCATGATCAGTGCCTAATCATTTTTGCTAAACAGTGCATGATCAATATGGATTTCATATCTCATTTCAAAATTCCACTTCTAAATGCCCTAGGATTTTATTGTGATAATTTAAATCCTCAAACAGCATGGGAAAAATGTTGCTTATTTATGAAAAATCACAAATGCAATGTTGTTTAGGAAAACAACATCACCTTGATGTTGGTGTGGACCCCACACTCCTAAACAGAAGATAAAAGCATTTAAAAGTGCTATTAAATTCAATTTGAAATTGCAAATAGTTTCCAAAAATGCCCAAAGTGTATGTGGCCATGTGGAATAGTGCAAGGTATTTATCGGGCCATGTCTCACATTTTTGCTATGGAGAATTAATGCAAAAATAAAATGGAAAAGGAGCTGTGGAGAAAACAGAAAAGAAAAAGGAAAGAAAAAGAGAAAACGCCCTGTGCACTTGAGCCCATCAGCTACAGTGGCGGCCCAGCCCACTCCCCACCGTCTCCCACCTCCCGCACTGCTCACCCGCGGCCGCTGTCGAACACAGCACGTGCGCGCGCGCCCGCAGCCAGGCCCCCCCTCTCTCTCGCTCGACAGCGTGCCCGCGCTTGACGTGGAGGATAAGAACGGCCCCCTGCACCCCCTGGACGCCTCTGCTCCTCCTCCCGCTCTCTCCCTCGCTTGCCCACACCATTCCCGAGCGCCACCGCCACCATGGACGCCGGCTAGTCGTAGCCTCCGCCACTCCCGCGCCCTACCAAGACGCCACGAGCTCCGCCACTACCGCCCCGTCCTCCTCGACCACAAGCCCGAGCCCCAGAGCCCCTGCACTGACGACCAGGAGCTCCTTCTTCCCCGGATCGCCGCCGCGCTCCGACGACGATTCCGGTCACCTCGAGCCTCCCCCGAGCCCGCTTTGCACCTCTACAGGCTCAATGTGAGCCCCGGCGTCCTTCCCTTCTCTTCCCCGAGCGTTTCGGCCGCCGTAGCCCCTTCTCCCCGTCGTGCCCGAACGCAGCTCTGCCTGAGCTCGTCGCCGGCGTAGCCACGGCGACCTTTGGGTCCCATGCGTACCACCATCGCGCTTGCCGCGTCGCGTAGAGGCTCCCCAGCCGCTCTGTTTGCCCGTTAGCACGTCGTAGCCCCCATCCCGTTGCACGCCCGAAGCCGTCGCCGCCCGACGTCGTTGCCGGCGACCATTCCGGCCACCTCCGGCGCCGCCACCACCACCGTTCGAACCGCCGTCCCGTCCCCGTTCGAACGAGCCCAACCGCAACCCCGGAGATGCCCTGTGGGCTAAACCCGAAGCTCGCCCGTGCCCTCCGCCGCGTTTTGGCGTCGCCGGCGTTGAGCGGCCGGCCGCCGCCGACGTGGCTGGACTGGGGCCACCCCCAGTGACCCTGCCAGTGGGCCAGGGTGACCCAGTTGACCAGTTGACTTGGTCAACTGGCTGACTGGGCACAGCCCAGTCAATGACATGTGGGGCCCCAATGTTGGGGAACGTTGCATGGGAAACAAAAAATTTTCCTACGCACACACAAGATCTATCCATGGTGATGAGCATCTACGAGAGGGAGAGTGGATCTACATACCCTTGTAGATGGCTAAGCGGAAGCGTTAAGAAACGCGGTTGATGTAGTCGAACGTCTCCGCGATCCAAATCGCAAGTCGTCCCTCGATCCAAGCACGATCCAGCGCCGAACGGACGGCACCTCCGCGTTCAACACACGTACAGCTTGATGACGATCTCCGCCTTCTTGATCCAGCAAGAGGGAGCGGAGAAGAAGAAGAGTTCCAGCAGCACGACGGCGTGGTGGTGTTGATGAAGAACTATTTCAGCAGGGCTTCGCCTAAGCACTACTGAAATTATGACGTAGGAGGAACTAGAGGTTGCCGGCACACGGCTTGGGGCAATCTAATGTCTCTCGTGTGCTAGCCCTGCCCCTCTATTTATATGTTGAGCCTTGGGGTCTAAACTTGGAGTAAAAGCCTCCTCCAGGTCGGTTTTGCCCGCACAAGGTCGGTTTGGCCCGCAGGGAAAGAGTCCAACTCGGATCCCTGCCGAACCGTGCACAGCCGCGCACAAGCGGTAGTACCGCTCACAAGCGGTAGTACCGCTTGGGCGGTAGTACCGCTTCACAAAACGGTAGTACCGCTTACGCGGCAGCAAAACTACTTTTTGCACTTTCCAATACCTCGTGGGCTTTATCCCTTTGGCCCATATAAAGTGTTGTTGTACCCGAACACTTCGGTAAACATCCGGAACCCCTTCCGGTGAATTCCGGAACCCTTCCGGTAACCAAAAACACTATTATCACATATATCAATTTTTACCTCCGGACTATTCCGGAGATCCTCGTCATGTCCGGGATCTTATCCGGGACTCCGAACAACTTTCGGTCACCAACAAAATAACTCAACTATACTTAATCGTCACCAAACGTTAAGTGTGTAGACCCTGCGGGTTCGAGAACTATGTAGACATGACCGAGACACCTCTACGGTCAATAACCAATAGCGGGACCTGGATGCCCATATTGGCTCCTACATATTCTACGAAGATCTTTATCGTTTGAACCTCTATGTCAAGGATTCAGTTAATCCCGTATGCTGTTCCTTTTGTTCTTCGGTATGTTACTTGCCCGAGATTCGATCGTCGGTATCTCTATACCTAGTTCAATCTCGTTACCGGCAAGTCTCTTTACTCGTTCTGTAATACAAGATCTCGTGGCTAACACTTTAGTTACATTGCTTGCAAGGCTCATTGTGATGTTGTATTACCGAGTGGGCCCTGAGATACCTCTCCGTCACACGGAGTAACAAATCCCAGTCTTGATCCATGCCAACCCAACAGACACCCTCGGAGATACCTGTAGAGCACCTTTATAGTCACCCAGTTACGTTGCGACGTTTGATACACACAAGGTATTCCTCTGGTGTTAGTGAGTTGCATGATCTCATGGTCATAGGAACAGATACTTGACATGCAGAAAACAATAGCAATAAACTGATACGATCATATGCTACGTTCGTAGTTTGGGTCTTGTCCATCACATCATTCTCCTAATGATGTGATCCCGTTATCAAATGACATCTCATGTCAATGGCTAGGAAACCTTAACCATCTTTGATCAACGAGCTAGTCAACTAGAGGCTTACTAGGGACACAGTGTTGTCTATGTATCCACACATGTATTTGAGTTTCCAATCAATACAATTATAGCATGGATAATAAACGATTATCATAAACAAGGAAATATAATAATAACCAATTTATTATTGCCTCTAGGGCATATTTCCAACAGTCTCCCACTTGCACTAGAGTCAATAATATAGTTCACATCACTATGTGATTTACATTGTAATGAATCGAACACCCATGCAGTTCTGGTGTTGTTCATGTTTAGCCCTTGGAAGAGGTTTAGTCATCGGATCTGCAACATTCAGATCCGTGTGTACTTTGCAAATATTTATGTCGTCCTCCTTGATGTAATCGCGGATGGAATTGAAGCGTCGCTTTATGTGTCTGGTCCTCTTGTGAAATCTTGGTTCCTTGGCTAGAGCAATGGCACCAGTGTTATCACAAAACAGAGTCATTGGGTTAAGCGCACTAGGCACTACTCCAAGATCTGTCATGAACTCCTTCATCCAGACACCTTCCTTCGCCGCCTCCGAGGCTGCGATGTACTCCGCTTCGCATGTAGAATCAGCTACCACGCTTTGCTTGGAACTGCACCAGCTAACCGCACCCCCATTAAGAATAAATACGTATCCGGTTTGAGACTTAGAGTCATCCGGATCAGTGTCAAAGCTTGCATCGACGTAACCCTTTACGACGAGCTCTTGATCACCTCCATAAACGAGAAACATGTCCTTAGTCCTTTTCAGGTACTTCAGGATATTCTTGACCGTCGTCCAGTGTTCCATTCCTGGATCACTTTGAAACCTTCCGACCATACTTATGGCAAGGCTGACATCGGGTCTTGTGCACAGCATTGCATACATAATAGAGCCTATGGCTGAAGCATAGGGGATGACACTCATCTTTTCTCTATCTTCTGCAGTCACCGGGCATTGAGTCTTACTCAACTTCACACCTTGCAAAACAGGCAAGAACCCCTTCTTGGACTGATCCATTTTGAACTTCTTCAAAATCTTATCAAGGTATGTGCTTTGTGAAAGTCCTATTAAGCGTCTTGATCTATCTCTATAGATCTTGATGCCTAATATGAAAGCAGCTTCTCCTAGGTCCTTCATTGAAAAACTCTTGTTCAAATATTCCTTCACGCTTTCCAACATTTCTATATTGTTTCCAATCAGCAATATGTCATCCACATATAATATTAGAAACGCTATAGAGCTCCCACTCACTTTCTTGTAAATACAAGCTTCTCCGTAAACTTGTATAAACTCGAACGCTTTGATCACTTCATCAAAGCGAAGATTCCAACTCCGAGATGCTTGCACCAGTCCATAAATGGATCGCTGGAGTTTGCAAACTTTGTCAGCATTCTCTGGATCGACAAAACCTTCTGGTTGCATCATATACAACTCTTCCTTAAGGAAACCGTTAAGGAATGCTGTTTTGACATCCATCTGCCAAATTTCATAATCGAAAAAGGCAGCTATTGCTAACATGATTCTGACGGACTTAAGCATCGCTACGGGTGAGAAGGTCTCATCGTAGTCAACTCCTTGAACTTGTGAAAAACCCTTTGCCACAAGTCAAGCTTTATAGACGGTGACATTACCGTCCGCGTCCGTCTTCCTCTTAAAGATCCATTTGTTCTAAATGGCCTTACGCCCTTCAGGTAATACTTCCAAAGTCCATACTTTGTTTTCATACATGGATCCCATCTCGGATTTCATGGCCTCTAACCACTTCTCGGAATCCGGGCCCATCATCGCTTCTCCATAGCTCGTAGGTTCATCGTTGTCTAACAACATGACCTCTAAGACAGGGTTGCCGTACCACTCAGGAGCAGTACGCGTCCTTGTCGACCTACGAGGTTCGATAGCAACTTGATCCAAAGCTTCATGATCATCATCATTAACTTCCTCTTCAGCTAATGTAGGCTCCACAGAAACAACTTTCTGCACTGCGCTACTCTCAGGTTGAAGTAAAGGTTCAACAACCTCATCAAGTTCTATCTTCCTCCCACTCAATTCTTTCGAGAGAAACTCTTTCTCAAGAAATGTTCCGTTTTTAGCGACAAACACTTTGCCTTCGGATCTGAGATAGAAGGTATACCCAACTGTCTCTTTTGGGTATCCTATGAAGACGCATTTCTCCGCTTTGGGTTCCAGCTTTTCAGGCTGAAGCTTTTTGACATAAGCATCACATCCCCAAATTTTAAGAAACGACAGCTTTGGCTTCTTGCCAAACCAAAGTTCATATGGCGTTGTCTCAACGGATTTCGATGGTGCCCTATTTAAAGTGAATGCAGCTGTCTCTAATGCATAACCCCAAAACGATAGTGGCAAATCGGCAAGAGACATCATAGATCGCACCATATCCAATAAAGTTCGATTACGACGTTCGGACACACCATTACGCTGTGGTGTTCCAGGCGGTGTCAGTTGTGAAACAATTCCACATTGTCTTAAGTGACTGCCAAACTCATAACTCAGATATTCTCCTCCTCGATCAGATCGTAGGAATTTAATCTTCTCTTTACGATGATTCTCAACTTCACTCTGAAATTGTTTGAACTTTTCAAACATTTCAGACTTGTGTTTCATTAAGTAAATATACCCATATCTACTTAAGTCATCAGTGAAGGTGAGAAAGTAACGATAACCACCGCGCGCCTCAATGCTCATTGGACCGCACACATCAGTATGTATGATTTCCAATAAGTCACTTGCCCGTTCCATTGTTCCAGAGAACGGCGTTTTAGTCATCTTGCCCAAGAGGCATGGCTCACATGTGTCAAGTGATTCAAAATCAAGTGACTCCAAAAGTCCATCAGCATGGAGCTTCCTCATGCGTTTTACGCCAATATGACCTAAACGGCAGTGCCACAAGAAAGTGGTATTATCATTATCAATCCTACATCTTTTGGCATCAATGTTATGAACATGTGTATCATTACTATTGAGATTCAATAAGAATAAACCGCTTACATTGGGTGCATGACCATAAAAGATATTACCCATATAAATAGAACAACCATTATTCTCTGATTTAAATGAGTAACCGTCTCGCAATAAACAAGATCCAGATATAATGTTCATGCTTAACGCAGGCACCAAATAACACTTATTTAGGTTCATCACTAATCCCGACGGTAATCGAAGAACGAGCGTGCCGACGGCGATCACATCAACCTTGGAACCATTTCCCACGCGCATCGTCACTTCGTCCTTCGCCAGCCTCCGTCTATTCCGCAGTTCCTGTTTAGAGTTGCAAATATGAGCAACCGCACCGGTATCAAATACCCAGGCACTACAACGAGGGTTGGTAAGGAACATATCAATAACATGTATATCATATATACCTTGTTTGTTGTTGGCCGCCTTCTTGTCAGCCAAATACTTGGGGCAGTTCCGCTTCCAGTGTCCAGTTCCCTTGCAATGAAAGCACTCAGTTTCTAGTTTGGGTCCAGCCTTGGGTTTCTTCACAGGAGCATCAACTGCTTTGCCACCCTTCTTAGATTTACCCTTCTTACCCTTGCCATTTTTCTTGAAACTAGTGGTTTTATTGACCATCAACACTTGATGCTCCTTCTGAATTTCAGACTCAGCGGCTTTCAGCATCGCAAACAGCTCGGCGACTGACTTGTTCATCCCGTGCATGTTATAGTTCAACACGAAGCTCTTGTAGCTAGGTGGCAATGATTGAAGAACTCTGTCAGTGATAGCCTCTGGCGGAAGGGGCATCCCCAATTCAGCCAGACGGGTGGAGTACCCAGACATTCTGAGCACGTGATCACTGATAGACCCGTTCTCCTCCATCTTGCAAGTATAGAACTTATCGGAGATCTCATATCTCTCGATCCGGGCATTCTTCTGAAAGATAAACTTCAACTCCTGGAACATCTCATATGCTCCATGACGTTCAAAACGTCTTTGAAGTCCCGGTTCTAAGCCATACAACATTGCACATTGAACTATTGAGTAATCATCAGAACGAGCCTGCCAGGCGTTCACAACGTCTAGAGACTCAACTGGAGCGGGTGGATCACCAAGCGGTGCATCAAGGACATAAGCCTTCTGGGAAGCCGTAAGGATAATCCTTAGATTACGGGCCCAGTCCACAAAGTTACTTCCATCATCTTTCAACTTAGCTTTCTCTAGGAACGCATTAAAATTCAGGGGTGCTACTGCGCGAGCCATGATCTACAACATAAATATAGCAAAGATAACTTAGACTATTGTTCAAGATAATGAGTTTAATTAATCATATTACTTAAAAACTCCCACTCAAATTGACATCCCTCCGGTCATTCGAGTGTAACATGATCCAAATCCACCAACTCAAGTCCGATCATCACGTGAGTCGAGGTGGTTTCAATGGTGAACATCTTCATGTTGATCATATCTACTATATGACTCATGTTCGACCTTTCGGTCTCTTGTGTTCCGAGGCCATGTCTGTACATGCTAGGCTCGTCAAGTTTAACCCGAGTGTTCCGCGTGTGCAACATGGCTTGCACCCGTTGTATGTGAACGTGGAGTCTATCACACCCGATCATCACGGCGTGTCTCGAAACGACGAACTTTCGCAACGGTGCACACTCGGGGAGAACACAATTTATCTTGAAATTTAAGTGAGGGATCACCTTATAATGCTACCGTCGTCCTAAGCAAAATAAGATGCATAAAAGGATTAACATCACATGCAAATCATAAGTGACATGATATGGCCATGAACTTGTGCTTTTGATCTCCATCTCCAAAGCACCGGCATGATCTCCATCGTCACCGGCATGACACCATGATCTCCATCATCTTGATCTCTATCAACGTGTCGCCATGAGGTTGTCGCGCCGACTGTTACTCCCACGACTATTGCTAACGTTTAGCGATAAAGTAAAGCATTACATAGCGCTTAATGATTGACACGCAGGTCATACAATAATTAAAGACAACTCTATGGCTCCTGCCAGTTGCCGTACTCATCGACATGCAAGTCGTGATATTCTATACAACACATGATCATCTCATACATCACATATATCTCATCATGTAATTGGCCATATCACATCACATCATACCCTGCAAAAACAAGTTAGACGTCCTCTAATTGTTGTTGCAAATTTTACGTGGCTGCTACGGGTTAGCAAGAACCGTTCTTACCTACGCAAAACCACAACGTGGTGTAGTGATTGCTTTTTGATCTTCTAAAAGAACCCTCTTCATTGAAATCGATTCAACTAAAGTGAGAGAGACAGACACCCGCTAGCCATCTTTATGCAACGAAGTTACATGTTAGTTGAAGGAACCTGTCTCGCGTAGGCGTACGCGTAATGTCGGTCCGGACCGCTTCATCTCACAGTACCGCCGAATCAAATATCAACTAGTAACGGCAAGCAATATGTATACACCCACGCCCACAACTCGTTTGTGTTCTACTCGAGATCTCATCTACGCATAGACCTAGCTCATGATGCCACTGTTGGGGAACGTTGCATGGGAAACAAAAAATTTTCCTACGCACACACAAGATCTATCCATGGTGATGAGCATCTACGAGAGGGAGAGTGGATCTACATACCCTTGTAGATCGCTAAGCGGGAGCGTTAAGAAACGCGGTTGATGTAGTCGAACGTCTCCGCGATCCAAATCGCAAGTCGTCCCTCGATCCAAGCACGATCCAGCGCCGAACGGACGGCACCTCCGCGTTCAACACACGTACAGCTTGATGACGATCTCCGCCTTCTTGATCCAGCAAGAGGGAGCGGAGAAGAAGAAGAGTTCCAGCAGCACGACGGCGTGGTGGTGTTGATGAAGAACTATTTCAGCAGGGCTTCGCCTAAGCACTACTGAAATTATGACGTAGGAGGAACTAGAGGTTGCCGGCACACGGCTTGGGGCAATCTAATGTCTCTCGTGTGCTAGCCCTGCCCCTCTATTTATATGTTGAGCCTTGGGGTCTAAACTTGGAGTAAAAGCCTCCTCCAGGTCGGTTTTGCCCGCACAAGGTCGGTTTGGCCCGCAGGGAAAGAGTCCAACTCGGATCCCTGCCGAACCGTGCACAGCCGCGCACAAGCAGTAGTACCGCTCACAAGCGGTAGTACCGCTTGAGCGGTAGTACCGCTTCACCAAGCGGTAGTACCGCTTGGGCGGTAGTACCGCTTCACAAAACGGTAGTACCGCTTACGCGGCAGCAAAACTACTTTTTGCACTTTCCAATACCTCGTGGGCTTTATCCCTTTGGCCCATATAAAGTGTTGCTGTACCCGAACACTTCGGTAAACATCCGGAACCCCTTCCGGTGAATTCCGGAACCCTTCCGGTAACCAAAAACACTATTATCACATATATCAATTTTTACCTCCGGACTATTCCGGAGATCCTCGTCATGTCCGGGATCTTATCCGGGACTCCGAACAACTTTCGGTCACCAACAAAATAACTCAACTATACTTAATCGTCACCAAACGTTAAGTGTGTAGACCCTGCGGGTTCGAGAACTATGTAGACATGACCGAGACACCTCTACGGTCAATAACCAATAGCGGGACCTGGATGCCCATATTGGCTCCTACATATTCTACGAAGATCTTTATCGTTTGAACCTCTATGTCAAGGATTCAGTTAATCCCGTATGCTGTTCCTTTTGTTCTTCGGTATGTTACTTGCCCGAGATTCGATCGTCGGTATCTCTATACCTAGTTCAATCTCGTTACCGGCAAGTCTCTTTACTCGTTCTGTAATACAAGATCTCGTGGCTAACACTTTAGTTACATTGCTTGCAAGGCTCATTGTGATGTTGTATTACCGAGTGGGCCCTGAGATACCTCTCCGTCACACGGAGTAACAAATCCCAGTCTTGATCCATGCCAACCCAACAGACACCCTCGGAGATACCTGTAGAGCACCTTTATAGTCACCCAGTTACGTTGCGACGTTTGATACACACAAGGTATTCCTCTGGTGTTAGTGAGTTGCATGATCTCATGGTCATCGGAACAGATACTTGACATGCAGAAAACAATAGCAATAAACTGATACGATCATATGCTACGTTCGTAGTTTGGGTCTTGTCCATCACATCATTCTCCTAATGATGTGATCCCGTTATCAAATGACATCTCATGTCAATGGCTAGGAAACCTTAACCATCTTTGATCAACGAGCTAGTCAACTAGAGGCTTACTAGGGACACAGTGTTGTCTATGTATCCACACATGTATTTGAGTTTCCAATCAATACAATTATAGCATGGATAATAAACGATTATCATAAACAAGGAAATATAATAATAACCAATTTATTATTGCCTCTAGGGCATATTTCCAACACCCAAGCCCCCTGTGTCTATGAGATATGGGCCACCCCTGTCAGATACTTAATTAGCAAATTAGATTAATAAAAATAATTAAATTAACTATATCTGTCACTGACAATGGACCCCACCCTGTTAATTAGCATAATTAGTTTAATTTAAAACCCTGGTTAGCCCACTGTCTATGACAGGTGGGGCCCAGCTGTAAGGTTTGACCTGGACAGCTGGGTTTGACCTGCTGACGTCATCCCTATGTCATGCTGACGTCACTCTGCACTGTTCTGGATAATGTTGATTTAAATAAATAGAATAATTCCAGAAATTGTTTAAAACTTTGAAAAATGATATAAAATAATCTGTAGCTCAGATGAAAAAACTTTATACATGAAAGTTGATCAGAAAAATCCCACGAATCCGAATATGCCATCCATTCATCTGTCACATGCCCCTAGCATGATGAACATGGAACATTCCCCCTCCAGATCTTATGTCCGATAAATCCAAAGACCTGGGAAATATCGTCAGATATTCTCCCGCTCCGTCTGCATCGTGTAGTACTGCGTTAGTGCATACCTAGCCCTGCATATTGCCATGCCATGCATCGTGTTGCATCTGTGTTTTGTATTTATTGTTTCTTCCCCCCTCTTCTCTCCGATAGACCCCGAGACCGACGCTGCTGCCTGGTACGACTACGCCGTTGACGATCAGGCCCTTGCCGCAGAGCAGCAAGGCAAGCAACCCCCCTTGAGCATTCCGATATCGCCTATTCCCTTCCCTCTTATTCTTGCATTAGATTTTTGCTACTGTATTAGTTAGCTCCTATTCTGATGCATAGCCTGTTTTTGATAAACTGCTATCATACCTGCAATCATATCTACTGCTTAGTATAGGTTGATCAATGAATCCCCAGTGACCCCTTAATCCCAGTTGCCCCTGCTTCTTCATCGACGACTCGACGACTCGAAGACTCGAAGACTCGGTCAACCGACCGACGAGCCAGGCCCCTCACATCACCGCACACCCCTTAGTTGTACGACTCTGCAGCGCTACTGTCGAGTACCGAGGGTGACACCTTGTGAAGTACTCATGATGCTAGCTCTGTAGTGCAGCTAGTCGGTCGTGGTTATCGAGGGTGATTCCTCCTTCACCACTCCCGACGATGACTCTGTCGTGCAATCCCTCAAGTGTGGAACCCTCGAGGGTGATTCCTCTAAGTCCACCTTGACGGCTTCATCGAGCGAGACCCTTTGAGGGTGATTCCTCAGGTTCCGTCTTGATGTTTTATACACACAGTTACTATGACCTGGTTACAGAAACATGTTGGTGATGGGTCGGCCCTGAGGGGTACCCACAGTTTGATGATGATGAGGCGTGGACTGGCGAGAGAGGCCTTTGCCACACATCCTCGAGACGGGGCGACGGACCGCACTACATGAGTCGCGCTTGCCCCGCATTAATAAAATGCTAATGGGTTGTGTATTTGATCTGAGTTGGTCGTTGGCCTTATTGCGCACCAAACCATCACGTGGGAAAGTTATGGGCACTCAGCGTCGTTGTATCAGCCGAAGCTCTTCGGACGTCAGCAATGGAGTGGCGCGCGCCCAAGTGGTCCGCAACGGCATCGCGCTTGTTACTAAGGGGTGCTAGGACTGACCTCGGCCGCGTTCGCATCGTGCAGGAGTGCAAGGGCTTAGGATTTAGACTGGCGGGCTGGCCTCTTCGTTGAGCCTAGGTGGGGCGACGACGTGCTGCTATCCCGAGGGCGGGCATGACCCCGGAAAGTGTGTCCGTCCGGAGGTGATCAGGCGTGTTGGAGATGCAGTGCACCCCTGCAGGGAAGATTAATCTATTCGGATAGCCATGCCCACGGTAACAGGACGACTTGGAGTTGTACCTTGACCTTATACTACTATAATTGAGATTTATTTTGAAATGAATGTGGCTCCGAGATTGCTTCCTCGCAGGGAGTCGAGGAAGAATCTATGGGCGTGGTTACTTAATAAAATTGCTACAATAATATGACTATATGTGAGATACCAATCTGCACT
This sequence comes from Elymus sibiricus, assembly GCA_039707655.1. NCBI lineage: Eukaryota > Viridiplantae > Streptophyta > Magnoliopsida > Poales > Poaceae > Elymus > Elymus sibiricus. The sequence goes on along the minus strand of CM077675.1, from coordinate 187,181,754 downwards.
CTTCTAATTCTGCAAGATGTTGAAGATGCTAGTCTTCGGTAGGACTAGGCCTTCCCCCTATTCTTGCTTTCTGCAGTCAGCCCAGATATACCCCCCTTCATTGATACTGATGCATATTTAGCATAGTTCTGATGTCAGTCTTGCGAGTACTTTGGATGAGTACTCACCGCTGCTTTGCTTTCTCTTTCCCCCTCGATACGATTCTGCGTTCAGACGATGGAGCCCAGGAGATGGAGTACTCCGGAGACGACTACTACACTACCGCTGGAGCCTACTACTACGTGAAGGCTGCCCCCGATGCTCAGGAGTAGTTAGGAGGTTCCCTGGCAGGAGGCCTCGCCTCTTTCGATCCGTTGCTTATGTTTGTGCTAGCCTTCTTAAGGCAAAACTTGTTTAACTTATTTCTGTACTCAGATATTATTTGCTTCCGCTGACCCGTGCTTGTCGAGCTTTGTATTCAAGCCCTCGAGGCCCCTGGCTTGTAATATGAAGCTGTATAAAATCTTCGGAATGATTTTTCTTGGACTAGAAGGAACCCAGAAGACTTGGAGATGAAGGCAGGAGATCTGCCGTGGCGTCACAAGCCACCAGGGCGCGCCCCCTGGCTTGTGGCCCCACGGCGGCCCTCCTAACCCTATTCTTCGGCCTATAAATTCGCAAATATTCCCGGGATACTAAAAAGGGCCACGAAAATACTTTTCCGCTGCCAGAAGTCTCTGTTCCCGTGAGATCCAATCTTGGAGCCTTTTCCGGTAATCTGCCGGAGGGGAATTCGATCACGGAGGGCATCTACATCAACTCCATTGCCCCTCCGATGATGCGTGAGTAGTTTACCACTGACCTTCGGGTCCATAGCTAGTAGCTAGATGGCTTCTTCTCTCTCTTTGTTCTTCAATACCATGTTCTTCATGATCTTCATGGAGATCTATCCGATGTAATACTCTTTTGCGGTGTGTTTGTCGAGATCCAATGAATTGTGGGTTTATGATCAGCTTATCTATGAATATTATTTGAATCTTCTCTGAATTCTTATATGCATGATTTCATATCTTTGCAAGTCTCTTCGAGTTATTGGTTTGGTTTGGCCAACTAGATTGGTAATTCTTGCAATGGGAGAAGTGCTTAGTTTTGGGTTCAATCTTGCGGTGTCCTCACCCAGTGACAAAGTAGGGGTAGCGAGGCACGTATTTGTATTGTTTCCATCGAGGATAAAAAGATGGGGTTTTCATCATATTGCTTGAGTTTATCCCTCTACATCATGCCATCTTACCTAATGCGTTACTCTGTTCTTCATGAACTTAATACTCTAGATGCAGGCAGGAGTCGGTCGATGTGTGGAGTAATAGTAGTAGATGCAGAATCGTTTCGGTCTACTTGATACGGACGTGATGCCTATATGCATAATCATTGCCTTGGATATCGTCATAATTATTCGCTTTTCTATCAATTGCTCGACAGTAATTTGGTCACCCACCGCATTATTTTCCTTCATGAGAGAAGCCTCTAGTGAAACCTATGGCCCCCGGGTCTATTTTCCATATTATATTTTCAGATATATAAACCAAAAATACCAAAAATATCTCGCTGCATTATTTTTACTTTTGTTTTACCTTACGTTTCAGCAATCCTATCTATCTATCTCAATCAGATCTCATCCTTGCAAATAACCGTGAAGGGATTGACAACCCCTTTATAGCGTTGGGTGCAAGTGTTTGATTCTTTGTATAGGTACATCTATTGGGGACTTGCTTGTATCTCCTACTGGATTGATACCTTGGTTCTCAACAACTGAGGGAAATACTTATCTACTTTGCTGCATCACCCTTTCCTCTTCAAGGGAAAACCAACGCATGCTCAAGAAGTAGCAGCCACCTTCCAGTGTCACTGGCAGGTGGGCCAGTGTCACTGGCAGGTGGGCCAGTGTCACTGGCAGGTGGGCCAGTGTCCCAGTTGACCAGTTGACCATGGTCAACTGGCTGACTGGGCACTGCCCAGTCACTGCCAGGTGGGGCCATTACCCCCCTGAGCATATGACATGTGGGCTGAGGATGTGATGTCTACTACACAACTTGTTCTTGTAGACTTGTGTTGGGCCTCCAAGTGCAGAGTTTTGTAGGACAGTAGCAAATTTCCCTCAAGTGGATGACCTAAGGTTTATCAATCCGTGGGAGGCGTAGGATGAAGATGGTCTCTCTTAAACAACCCAGCAACCAAATAATAAAAAGTCTCTTGTGTCCCCAACACACCAAATACAATGGTAAATTGTATAGGTGCAGTAGTTCGGCGAAGAGATGGTGATACAAGTGTAGTAATGATAGTAGATATAGGTTTTTGTAATCTGCAAATGTTGGGGAACGTTGCATGGGAAACAAAAAAATTCCTACTCTTCACCATCTACGAGAGGAGAGATTGCATCTACATACCCTTGTAGATCGCTAAGCGGAAGCGTTAAGAAACGCGGTTGATGTAGTCGAACGTCTTCGCGATCCAATCACGATCCGTCCCGTGAACTCCCGATCAAGTGCCGAACGGACGGCACCTCCGCGTTCAACACACGTACAACTTCATGACGCCTTCACCTCCTCGATCCAGCGAGCGATGGTGAAGTATTAGCCCGAGTCCTCCGGTAGCACGATGGCGTGGTGAGGTGGTGGTGGAAGAATCTCACCAGGGCTTCGTCGTGCGTTATGAGAGGAGAACAACTACGAGGGAGAGGAGGGGCGGCGTCGTGGCAAGTTGTAGTGCGGCTGCCCTCTCTATCCCTCTCTATATATAGGGGGAAGGGAGGAGGAGAGGGCCCCCTAGGGTTTCCCCTAGGGGCCGGCGGCCGAGGGGGGTGCGGCCAGGGTTTGGGTGCCCCCCCAAGGCGCCTTGCCTCCCAAGTCAGGGAGGTCGGCGGCCCTAGGGGGTGCGGCCACCCCTTGGCCGACTCGGACTGGGGATTGGGGGGCACCCAGCCCCCCAGTGGGCTGGTGTGCCCCCTCTCCTTTAGCCCATGATGCCCCCCAACACTTGTCGGGGCCCCCCAAAACTCCTTTCGGTATTCTGTCGAAACCTCAGTACACTCCAGAACACCTCCGGACTCCAATATCCTTCATCCTATATATCAATCTTCACCTCCGGACCATTCCGGAGTTCCTCGTCACGTCCAGGATCTCATCTGGGACTCCGGACAACCTTCGGTCACCAACATAATAACTTGACTATACTTATATCGTCACCAAACGTTAAGTGTGTAGACCCTGCGGGTTCGAGAACTATGTAGACATGACCGAGACACCTTCACGGCCAATAACCAATAGCGGGACCTGGATGCCCATATTGGTTCCTACATATTCTACGAAGATCTTTATCGGTCGAACCACGATGTCAAGGATTCAGTTAATCCCGTACTCCGTTCCCTTTGTTCATCGGTATGTTATTTGCCCGAGATTCGATCGTCGGTATCTCCATACCTAGTTCAATCTCGTTACCGGCAAGTCTCTTTACTCGTTCCGTAATACCAGATCATGTGGCTAACTCTTTAGTCACTTTGCTTGCTAGCTCATTATGATGTTGTATTACCGAGTGGGCCCTGAGATACCTCTCCGTCATACGGAGTAACAAATCCTAGTCTTGATCCATGCCAACTCAACAGACACCCTCAGAGATACCTGTAGAGCATCTTTATAGTCACCCAGTTACGTTGCGACGTTTGATACACACAAGGTACTCCTCCGGTGTCAGTGAGTTGCATGACCTCATGGTCATGGGAACAGATACTTGACGTGCAGAAAACAATAGCAATAAAATTGACACGATCATATGCTACGTTCATAGTTTGGGTCTTGTCCACCACATCATTCTCCTATTGATGTGATCCCGTTATCAAATGACAACTCATGTCTATGGCCAGGAAACCTTGACCATCTTTGATCAACGAGCTAGTCCTGTAGAGGCTCACTAGGGACACGGTGTTGTCTATGTATCCACACATGTATTTGAGTTTCTAATAAATACAATTATAGCATGGACCATAAACCATTATCATGAACAAGGAAATATAATAATCACTTTATTATTGCCTCTAGGGCATATTGCCAACAATCTCCCACTTGCACTAGAGTCAATAATCTAGCTCACATCACCATGTGATTTACATTGTAATGAATCTAACACCCATACAGTTCTGGTGTTTATCATGTTTTGCTCGTGGAAGAGGCTTAGTCAGCGGGTCTGCGACATTCAGATCCGTGTGCACTTTGCAAATATTTATGTCCTACTCCTTGATGTAATCGCGGATGGAATTGAGGCGTCGCTTTATGTGTCTGGTCCTCTTGTGAAACCTTGGTTCCTTGGCTAGAGCAATGGCACCAGTGTTGTCACATAACAGAGTCATTGGGTCCAGTGCACTGGGCACAACTCCAAGATCAGTCATGAACTACTTGATCCAGACACCTTCCTTTGTTGCCTCCGAGGCAGCTATGTACTCCGCTTCACATGTAGAATCATCTACCACGCTTTTCTTGGAACTGCACCAGCTTACCGCTCCCCCATTGAGAATAAATACGTATCCGGTTTACGACTTAGAGTCATCCGGATCAGTGTCAAAGCTTGCATTGACGTAACCCGTTACGACGAGCTCCTGATCACCTCCATAAACGAGAAACATTTCCTTAGTCCTTTTCAGGTACTTAAGGATATTCTTGACCGTCGTCCAGTGTTCCACTCATGGATCACTTTGAAACCTTCCGGGCATACTTATGGCAAGGCTGACATTTGTTCTTGTGCACAACATTGCATACATGATAGACCCTATGGCAGAAGCATAGGGGATGACACTCATCTTTTCTCTATCTGCAGTCACTGGGCATTGAGTCTTACTCAACTTCACACCTTGTAATACAGGCAAGAACCCTTTCTTGGACTGATCCATTTTGAACTTCTTCAAAACTTTATCAAGGTATGTGCTCTGTGAAAGTCCTATTAAGCGTCTTGATCTATCTCTTTAGATCTTGATGCCTAATATGAAAGCAACATCTCCTAGGTCCTTCATTGAAAAACTCTTGTTCAAATATTCCTTCACGCTTTCCAGAAATTCTATATTGTTTCCAATCAGCAATATGTCATCCACATATAATATTAGAAACGCTATAGAGCTCCCACTCACTTTCTTGTAAATACAAGCTTCTCCGTAAACTTGTATAACCCAAACGCTTTGATCACCTCATCAAAGCGAAGATTTCAACTCCGAGATGCTTGCACCAGTCCATAAATGGATCGCTGGAGTTTGCAAACTTTGTCAGCATTCTCTGGATCGACGGAACCTTCTGGTTGCATCATATACAACTCTTCCTTAAGGAAACCGTTAAGGAACGCCGTGTTGACATCCATCTGCCAAATTTCATAATCGAAAAATGCAGCTATTACTAACATGATTCTGACGGACTTAAGCATCGCTACGGGTGAGAAAGTCTCATCGTAGTCAACTCCTTGAACTTGTGAAAAACCCTTTGCCACAAGTCGAGCTTTATAGATGGTGACATTACCATCCGCGTCCGTCTTCTTCTTAAAGATCCATTTATTCTGAATGGCCTTTCTCCCTTTAGGTAATACTTCCAAAGTCCACACTTTGTTTTCATACATGGATCCTATATCGGATTTCATGGCCTCTAACCATTTGTTGGAATCCGGGCCCACCACTGCTTCTCCATAGCTCATAGGTTCATCGTTGTCCAACAACATGACCTCTAAGACAGGGTTATCGTACCATTCAGGAGCAATATGTGTCCTTGTCGACCTACGAGGTTCGATAGTAACTTGATCCGAAGCTTCATGATCACCATCATTAGCTTCCTCTTCAACTGATGTAGGCTCCACAGAAACATCTTTCTGCGCTGGGCTGCTCTCTGGTCGAAGCAAAGGTTCAACAACCTCATCAAGTTATATCTTCCTCCCACTCAATTCTTTCAAGAGAAACTCTTTCTCGAGAAATGATCCATTTTTAGCGCCAAACACTTTACCTTCGGATCTGAGATAGAAGGTATACCCAACCATCTCTTTTGGGTATCCTATGAAGACGCATTTGCTCGCTTTGGGTTTGAGCTTTTCTGGCTGAAGCCTTTTGACATAAGCATCGCATCCCCAAACTTTAAGAAACGACAACTTTGGTTTCTTGCTAAACCACAGTTCATACGGCGTCGTCTCAACGGATTTAGATGGTGCCCTATTTAAAGTGAATGCAGCTATCTCTAACGCATAACCCCAAAATGATAGTGGCAAATCGGCAAGAGACATCATAGAACGCACCATATCCAATAAGGTTCGATTACGACGTTTGGACACACCATTACGCTGTGGTGTTCCACGTGGCGTCAACTGTGAAACAATTCCACATTGTCTTAAGTGAGTGCCAAACTCATAACTCAGATATTCTACTCCTCGATCAGATCGTAGGAATTTAATCTTCTTGTTACGATGATTCTCAACTTCACTCTGAAATTGCTTGAACTTTTCAAACGTTTCAGACTTGTGTTTCATTAAGTAAATATACCCATATCTACGTAAGTCATCGGTGAAGGTGAGAAAGTAACGATATCCACCGCGCGCCTCAATGCTCATCGGACCGCACACATCAGTATGTATGATTTCCAACAAGTCACTTGCCCGTTCCATCGTTCCAGAGAACGGGGTCTTAGTCATCTTGCCCATGAGGCATGGTTCACATGTGTCAAGTGATTCAAAATCAAGTGACTCTAAAAGTCCATCAGCATGGAGCTTCTTCATGCGTTTTACACCAATATGACCTAAGTGGCAGTGCCACAAGAAAGTGGTACTATCATTATCAACTCTACATCTTTTGGCATCAATGTTATGAACATGTGTATCATCACTATCGAGATTCAATAAGAATAAACCCCTCACATTGGGTGCATGACCATAAAAGATATTACCCATATAAATAGAACAACCATTATTCTCTGATTTAAATGAGTAACCGTCTCGCATTGAACAAGATCCAAATATAATGTTCATGCTCAACGCAGGCACTAAATAACAATTATTCAGGTTCATCACTAATCCCGATGGTAATCTAAGAGCGAGCGTGCCGACGGCGATCACATCAACCTTGGAACCATTTCCCACGCGCATCGTCACTTCGTCCTTTGCCAGCCTCCGTCTATTCCGTAGTTCTTGCTTTGAGTTGCAAATGTGAGCAACCGAACCGGTATCAAATACCCAGGCACTACAACGAGAGTTGGTAAGGTACACATCAATAACATGTATATCATATATACCTTGTTTGGTGTTGGCCGTCTTCTTGTCGGCCAGATACTTGGGGCAATTCCGCTTCCAGTGGCCAGTTCTCTTGCAATGAAAGCACTCAGTTTCCGGCTTGGGTCCAGCCTTGGGTTTCTTCACGGGAGGGGCAACTGCTTTGCCACTCTTCTTGGAGTTACCCTTCTTGCCCTAGCCATTCTTCTTGAAACTAGTGGTTTTATTGACCATCAACACTTGATGCTCCTTCTGGATTTCTGACTCTGCGACTTTCAGCATCGCAAACAGCTCGGCGACTGATTTCTTCATCCCTTGCATGTTATAGTTCAACACAAAGCTTTTGTAGCTAGGTGGTAGTGATTGAAGAACACTGTCAGTGATCGCCTCTGGCGGGAGAGTAATTCCCAACTCAGCCAGACGGTTGGAATACCCAGACATTCTGAGTATGTGCTCACTGACAGACCCGTTCTCCTCCATCTTGCAAGCATAGAACTTATCGGAGGTCTCATACCTCTCGATCCGGGCATTTTTCTCAAAAACAATCTTCAACTCCAGGAACATCTCATATGCTCCATGACGTTCAAAACGTTTTTGAAGTCCCGGTTCTAAGCCATACAGCATAGCACACTGAACTATTGAGTAGTCATCAGAACGCGCCTGCCAGGCGTTTGCAACGTCTGCAGACGACACTGGAGCGAGTGGCACACCGAGCGATGCATCAAGGACATATGTCTTTTGGGAAGCTGTGAGGATAATCCTCAGATTACGGGCCCGGTCTACAAAGTTACTTCCATCATCTTTTACCTTGGCTTTCTCTAGGAACGCATTGAAATTCAGGGGAGCTACTGCGCGAGCCATTGATCTACAACATAAATTTGCAAAGATTACTCAGACTATTGTTCTAGATAATGAGTTTAATCATATTACTTAAAACTCCCACTCAAATTGACATCCCTCCGGTCATCCGAGTGCTACATGATCAAAATTCACCAACCCAAGTCCGATCATCACGTGAGATGAGGTGGCTTCAGTGGTGAACATCTCCGTGTTGATCATATCTACTATATGACTCATGTTCGACCTTTCGGTCTCTTGTGTTCTGAGGCCATGTCTGTACATGCTAGGCTCGTCAAGTTTAACCCGAGTGTTTCGCATGTGCAAAACTGGCTTGCACCCGTTGTATGCGAACGTAGAGTCTATCACACCCGATCATCACATGGTGCTTTGAAACGACGAACTTTCGCAATGGTGCACACTTGGGGAGAACACAATTTTTATCTTGAAATTTTAGTGAGGGATCACCTTATAATGCTACCGTCGTCCTAAGCAAAATAAGATGCATGAAAGGATTAACATCACATGCAAATCATAAGTGACATGATATGGCCATGAACTTGTGCTTTTGATATCCATCTCCAAAGCACCGGCATGATCTCCATTATCACCGGCATGACACCATGATCCCCATCATCATGATCTCCATCATCGTGTTGCCATCGGGGTTGTCGCGCCAACCATGCTTCTACTACTATTGCTACCGCTTAGCGATAAAGTAAAGCATTACATAGCGCTTAATGAGTGACACGCATGCCACAAAATAATTAAAGACAACCCTATGGCTCCTGCCGGTTGCCGTATGCATCAACATGCAAGTTGATATAAACTATTACAAAACATGATCATCTCATACATCAAATATATATATCATCATGTCTTTGGCCATATCATATCACAACATACCCTGCAAAAACAAGTTAGACGTCCTCTAATTTATTTTTGCATGTTTTACGTGGGTGCTATGGGTATCTAGCAAGAACGATTCTTACCTACGCAAAACCACAACGGTGATATACAAGTTGCTAGTTAACCTTCTACAAGGACCGCCTTTGTCGAATCCGATTCAACTAAGGTGGGAGAGACAGACACCCGCCAGCCATCTTATGCAACAAAGTTACATGTCAGTCGATGGAACCGGTCTCATGTACGTGGACATGTAAAGTTGGTCCAGGACGCTTCATCCCACAATACCGCTGAATCAAGAAAAGACCAAGGAAGGAAGCAATCTGAATATCAACGCCCACAAACTCCTTTGTGTTCTACTCATGATGTCATCTATGCATAGACCTAGCTCATGATGCCATTGTTGGGGAACGTTGCATGGGAAACAAAAAATTTCCTACGCTTCACCAAGATCAATCTAGGAGATGACCATCTACGAGAGGAGAGATTGCATCTACATACCCTTGTAGATCGCTAAGCGGAAGCGTTAAGAAACGCAGTTGATGTTGTCGAACGTCTTCGCGATCCAATCACGATCCGTCCCGTGAACTCCCGATCAAGTGCGGAACGGACGGCACCTCCGTGTTCAACACACGTACAGCTTGATGACGCCTTCACCTCCTCGGTCCAGCGAGCGATGGTGAAGTAGTAGCCCGAGTCCTCCGGCAACACGACGACGTGGTGAGGTGGTGGTGGAAGAATCTCAGCAGGGCTTCGCCGTGCGTTATGAAAGGAGAAGAACTACGAGGGACAGGAGGGGCAGCGCCGTGGCAAGTTGTAGTGCGGCTGCCCTCTGTCTCCCTCTCTATATATAGGGGGAAGGGAGGAGGAGAGGGCGCCCTAGGGTTTCCCCTAGGGGCCGGCGGCCGAGGGGGGTGCGGCCAGGGTTTGGGTGCCCCCCCCCCCCAAGGCGCCTTGCCTCCCAAGTCAGGGAGGTCGGCGGCCCTAGGGGGTGCGACCACCCCTTGGCCGACTCGGGCTGGGGATTGGGCGGCGCCCGGCCCCCCAGTGGGCTGGTGCGCCCCCTCTCCTTGGCCCATGAGGCTCCCCAACACTTGTCGGGGCCCCCCGAAACTCCTTTTGGTATTCTGTCGAAACCTCGGTACACTCCGGAACACTTCCAGACTCCAATATCCTTTATCCTATATATCAATCTTCACCTCTGGACCATTCCGGAGTTCCTCGTCACGTTCGGATCTCATCCGGGACTCCGAACAACCTTCAGTCACCAACATAATAACTCGACTATACTTATATCGTCACCAAACGTTAAGTGTGTAGACTATTGGAATCGGGGCTCCGCAAAACCCAACAAGGTTCGAACACTGGGGCGTGTGCAAAGATCTCAACCGGCTCGGAGTCCCAACTTGTCACCCTACGCCCTAGCTGCGTCAAGTAAGTTCTAGCGAGGAAGAAGATGGACACAGAGATTTACCCAGGTTCGGGCCACCTTGTGGTGTAAAACCCTACTCTTGCTTTGTGGTGGATTGGCCTCACGAGGAGGCTGTGGATGAACTAGTACAATGGTTGGGTGGCCTCCCGAGGGCTCTTGTGGTGATGAACTTGACCCGATTCAACCTGCCATCTACGATGGGAGCTTGTCCCTATTTATAGGGGCCATGGTCCTCTTCCCTTGTCGAACAGGCGGGAAGGAAACCCACAACGGCCAAATTTGAAAGGGGACAAGAGGTACACCCTATCCTGACTAAAGGTGGTCTTCACTTGCAAAGCTTCTGGGAGTAACGCAGTGGTGGGCTCAGCGATGACATCCGTACTGCCGAGCTCGTGGTCTCGGTCCTCTTGCACTGTGAAGGAAACCTTTGGGGGGGTTCCTTGGGAACCTACGTACGTCCCTGTTTCCTTAGCACCGAAGAGGAAACTGTCCTCCCTCAGCGCCCGCTGGCGCCCGCCTAGCTAAGCCGTCAGAACCCACGTCATCTCGGCCTCACGAGGCCGGGTGCTTGCATAGGAATCTCCGCGCCTCGAGAGGCGGCCGGAAAGGGTTCCACTCCACCGGAGGTCTTGGCATTGTCCACCTCACGAGGCGGTGGCTCTCGCGAGGGCCTTGACTTGGGTGGCTCGTTGCACGGCCGCACTGGGCCTTCGTGGTGGGCCACGCACTGGGCCGCAGCCAGGCGAGTCTGGGTACCCCCAATCCCAGAACGCCAACAGTAGCCCCCGGGCCCAAGGTGTGCCAATCCTGGCTTTGAAGCGAATGCAAGAAACGATGGGCGAAGCGCCGCGGGCCCCAAATCGCGTGTGGGCCCGGCGCGAGGTGCCCGGCAGGTCGCTGGACCCCTCCTCCTCCGTAGAGCCTCGGGAACCGCCTCAAGTCAAGTCGGTTCATAGCCTGCGCGCTATGCTGATCATCATTGCTCCTCCTCTACTAACGTCGCCTTCTTGCCCTTCTGTCACATCGCGCCCACGCCGAAGTGACCTGTCAGTGGAACTGAGGCGACGCGAGGCAGAGCCGCCCACGAGACGAGTACGGCACGTGGCGCCCGAAGAATCCACGTTGCCTCCGCTCCCCACGACGCCTCGGGGATTGCGGTTGCGCCTATAAACCCGCCTCGCCTGAGAGGCAGTTCCATCCTTGCTTGACATCCTATTTGCCTCCTTCCATTACCGCCCGTTCTCCTCCTTTGGAAAACCGACTTCTCCATCCGTTCTTCTCCCGATGGCGTCCAAGGGAAGTGCTGCCAGCGCCGGGGCGCGAGCGGGGTCCTCTGCGCTGCGACCGACTCAGGAGGGCGGCGGGGGCCAGCCTTCGAGGCCGGTCCAGGCGCGCCGACGCTGGGCCGCCATCGATGAGTAAGTGCGTCGTCGCCTCTGTCTTTCCTGTTCCTTGTGTCCGTCTTGCCGAGTTTGATCACCAACCTCCCTCAGGGCACCCACGCCCAAGAGGGGCATGATCGATGCGCTCTAGGGTGAGGCGGACGCCCTCAGGGCCCAGCTGCTGAACGCCGAGGCTGTTCTTCAAGTCACGCTACGGGGCGAGGAGGATGCCAAGGCGGAGCTGGCATCCCTCCAGGCCCAGGATGAGGAAGCCGCCAATGCCGTCCATGCCACCAAGGACGACGCGGCGCACACGAAGATGATGGAGGCGCAGCGCGCCAAGCAGTATCTGGACATCGCCCACCGCGCAGATAGCGCGGTCCGCCGATTCATCCGGGAAGCCCCCGCGTTGCCGTGTGCGCACGGTGACGGGGGCTACCTCACCTTCTTCCAGAAGGTGGTGGAGGCGCTCGAGTTCGGCGTCTCCCGGGTGGATGAAGATGTCGAATCTAGCGTGCGCGACCTCCTGGACAATGCGCTGACGCGCGTCTTCTCCAACTTGCACCGCCACGTCCCTGCGTTCGACCTCTCCCACGCGATGGAGCCAGTGCCCGCGGAGCTCCGGAGGCCCCTCGAGGACGAGGTGCGTGAGCACGTGGAGTCCCTGATCGAGCGGTTCGCCCCGGAGGCGTCGTTCGAGGGGGGCGGCAGCTTCGGCGACGAGTCCTCCAGGGGCCACGACGGGGGCAGCGCCTCCTCCGCCCGAGCCCCTTCTCTTTTATTCATGTTGCATCATGAACTATTTGGCCCCCGTGGGGCATTAAGCATTGTATGATACCTTTGCTTTTGGGTAGTTGTTGCCTGTCGTGCTCGAACACCCTTATTTCCTTCGCGTGGTTTCCTGCTTTCCTCGCGCGCCTCCTGCGCCCCGGCCGGCGGGGACCTATGATGAGCGGCTCCAAAGGTCCTTGTTCCTAGCGTGCGGTGGAGGCCATGGTGCGGCAGCCCCAGTGCTCCTCCTTGCGCATGTACTCTCCTCGCGGGGCCGTTGTCTCACCTTGGACTTTCCTCAAGGGGGGGCTCCGGGAGCGCCGCGTGGCCTTCAAGGATGGTTGCTCGCTTGATCCTCGCGAGGCTGATACCCTCGCGATGGCCCTGCTCGTGAGGCCTGGGTGGCACCTGCGTCGGGCTCTGTGGGGCGGCGTTGTGAGAGCCCGATTCTCCTCCTTCTGCGTTGCCCTTCCTTTCCCGTAGCATCCGCGCTGGTCCCGCGAGTGCAGCGTGAGGGGTTGTGCCCTTCACGCTCGTACGTCGGTGCCGCGAGGGCTCCTGAGGCGAGACACCTGGGGCCTGCCTTGGGCATTTGGGCGACTCGCTCCGGGGAGAGCGTTGCCAGCAAGGCCTGCTCCGCGAGGCCTGAAAATGAGGGTCCTGCAAGGAAATTATCCTGTCCCAAGTGTTAAGCGCACGCCCGCCTGCATTTGGGCATCCCCGCCTGCATTTGGGCGTTACGCGAGAAAGGTGGGCCCCAAGACCCTGGCGGAGTATTATGCGTGCGATACACCCACGAGCTGGAACTCGGTCTCTGAACTTCCAGTGTCGTCGGGACGGACCCAGGCATGGACACTATATTAGACCGGGGGAGCGACCCCCGTACGCATTTTGTCTTCTCCCCAGCATGGAGCGTGGGGTCCTCCACTTGGGCGTGGGCGGGAGCCCTTCCCTCTGTGGCCACGACGCGGCTCGTCGTGGGCTTCCACTTTGGGGGGTCCGAAGCGTGTACAGCCCCTAACTCATTATTACGTGAGAGTGTCACAGCGGCGATAATTGGGTGGATACCCTAGGCACAAGGCTTAGGAGCTCCTAACCCGGTCTTCGGATGCTCCCGCACATTTCGATGCGGGGGCGCGCAAGTCGGCGCTGCGCTCTTGCGGCCTGTGTATGAGCGCCGTCGTACGCCACGTGGCAACAGGAGTGCGGTTGCGTGCCCCTACGGCCCAAACATGAGCGCCGTGGCACGCCCCGCGTGTCCGTAAGGGCACGTCTGCTGGAGAGCTGCCGTTCACCGATTGCGTGCCCCTACGGCCCAAACATGAGCACCGTGGCACGCCCCGCGTGTCCGTAAGGGCACGTCTGCTGGAGAGATGCCGTTCACCGATTGCATGCCCCTACGGCCCAAACATGAGCGTCGTGGCATGCCCCGCGTGTCCGTAAGGGCACGTCTGCTGGAGAGCCGCCGTTCACCGATTGCGTGCCCCTACGGCCCAAACATGAGCGTCGTGGCACGCCCCGCATGTCCGTAAGGGCACGTCTGCTGGAGAGCGGCCGTTCACCGATTGCGTTCCCCTACGGCCCAAACATGAGCATCGTGGCACGCCCCGCATGTCCGTAAGGGCACGTCTGCTGGAGAGCGGCCGTTCACCGATTGCGTTCCCCTACGGCCCAAACATGAGCATCGTGGCACGCCCCACGTGTCCGTAAGGGCACGTCTGCTGGAGAGCCGCCGTTCACCGATTGCGTGCCCCTACGGCCCAAACATGAGTGCCGTGGCATGCCCCGCATGTCCATAAGGGCGCGTCTGCTGGAGAGGCGTTGTTCATCGATTGCGTGCCCCTACGGCCCAAACATGAGCGCCGTGGCACGCCCCGCGTGTCCGTAAGGGCACGTCTGCTGGAGAGCCGCTGTTGCCTGTCCCATGGCATCGCGAGCCATGCCGCCTTCCGCTCCTTCGCCCACAATGGTTCACTGAGGGGGCGTGACACTAAGGTAGATGATCTGCACGGGTGGCCAGCCCATGGGTCAGAGCTCGGGTTCTTAGATTTTTCAACGATTCACTGCGAGGACTAGTCCTACGCAGATGTCGTGCCCAGCCCCCGTGCGGAACCATCGCGGCGCGGTCATGGGGGGCATGCGCCACCCCCCGGTAGCGGCGACGCGCCAGGGCCTGAGGCTTTAGACAAACAATACCATCTCGAATGGGGGGTTAGCCGGATCCGTTATGTATTCAAAAGACACTTGCTCGGGGCGATACAAAATACAGAGAATTGTCTAGCAGGAACGACCCTTGAAATCACCTGACGGCCGCGTGCGGGGGGTTCGATCGCTTCCCTAATGCCTTGAAAGCCCGTGGCGCCCCGACGTCTCTCAGGGCACACGCATCATGTGTCCTCCGCCACTCGTCACCCTTGTGAGCACCGGACCCTCGCGCTCCTGGCGCCTCGCGCCCTGCTCCCAGCTTGCGGGGTCGCGCACCGAAGCATGCCTCCGGGCGGTGCCCGAGTTCCTCCTCCGTTGCGTCAGTCTGGCCAGGAGCCCTCCAGGCGGGAGCCCCCGAGCTCGTCCTGAGGGAGGTGCCGGACGCTCCCTCCTATGCGGAGAGGGAAGGCGCCCCAGCAGTAGGCGTGGGGCTTGCGGCGCCAGCGGCGTGGGCTCCAGCCCCCAGGCTGCTCTTGGGCAGGAGTTGCGTGAAGGCATGGTTGGGGGCCGGGGCCTGCGCGCCGCTCAGGACGCAAGCGATCGCGCGGGGCGCCTAGAAGCCCCCAGCCCAATCGTCCTGTCGGTTGTCGTTCTTCCTTGGTGGCGGTGGCAGCGGAGGGAGGTCGGCCTTGCCCTGTGGGCGGACCTCCCGAGGATGATTGCATCGAGGTTCGTTGCGAGGCTCGCTGCGCAGGTGATCCCCGTGAGGCTGGTCTCACCAGTCCCGTCGTGAGTCGCGGTTGTCCCAACGGTTCCTGCTGCGGCCCTCCCCACGGCCACTGTCGTGGTTGCCGTGCTCGGGGTGGCGTCCGAAGCGCTCGTCGCGGAGCTCCGTGAGCTCCAGGCAGTTGCTGGTGTCATGGGTGTTGGTGTAGTGGAAGACGCAGAACGGTCGGTTGCTCTTGAGGTGTTCTTCCTGGCCTCGACTGCGCTTGGCCCCAGGCTCGTTGTCCAGAACGGTGGGGTTCTCGCGTTTTGCCTTCCTGGCCTTGGCCTTCTCGTCCACACGGTCTGCCTCCGGGAGTGCGCGGAGGGAGGTACGGCCTGCTCCCGCCCCTGCGCACTTGTTCGCCAAGTTGGACTTCTGGGGGAGAGCACGGGCGCCGTCTCGCGACTGCGACATCATCTGGCAGCCCGTCTCGTCCCGCGCGCGATCCGGCGCCCCACGCGGTGGCTCGTGGCATCGTGCTTCGCACATGGGCTTGCGGTCAGCCATTCACGGGGAAGGAGGAGGTGGCGCGCCGTGAGCCACGTCTCCCGCCCCAAAGGGCGGGGGGCGGAGCGAGAGGGTAGGCGCCGGGGATTCACTAGCAGCGTCGGCGGGCTCGGCGACACGGCTAAACCAGTCTTCGGAGTTGTCATCGTCGGGGTGGTAACACAGCAGTTTGCGCGCCATGAGCAGCGCGGTTGGTGCGTTCGCTGGTCCACGGCGGGAGTGGGAGGACGACGTCGTGGCGGGAACAGGGGATGGAGTGGCGGTGTAGCCGTCGCGCCGCACGGAGGGTGGCAGCGACAAATCCTGCTGCTCCTGGGCAGCAGGACCGGTGGCGGCGTTGGCTGCCAGAGAGATGGAGCGGCGCGGGGCGCCGCGGCCCATGGGCACCTTCTGTGCGACGCGAGCGGCCCGGTGCTCGGCACGAACTCGGCGGGCGTCGGCCATGGGAGCGACGGAGCTGAGACGGGGTGAATCCGGAGGAAGATTTCGACACGCCCCTACCTGGCGCGCCAAATGTCGGAATCGGGGCTCCGCAAAACCCAACAAGGTTCGAACACTGGGGCGTGTGCGAAGATCTCAACCGGATCGGAGTCCCAACTTGTCACCCTACGGCCTAGCTGCGTCAAGTAAGTTCTAGCGAGGAAGAAGATGGACACAAAGATTTACCCAGATTCGGGCCACCTTGCGGTGTAAAACCCTACTCCTGCTTTGTGGTGGATTGGCCTCACGAGGAGGCTGTGGATGAACTAGTATAGTGGTTGGGTGGCCTCGCGAGGGCTCTTGTGGTGATGAACTTGACCCGATTCAACCTGCCCTCTATGATGGGAGCTTGTCCCTATTTATAGGGGCCACGGTCCTCTTCCCCCGTCGAACAAGCGGGAAGGAATCCCACAACGGCCAAATTTGAAAGGGGACAAAAGGTACACCCTATCCTGACTAAAGGTGGTCTTCGCATGCAAAGCTTCTGGGCGTGACGCAGTGGTGGGCTCGGCGATGACATCCGTCCTGCCGAGCTCGTGGTCTCGGTCCTCTTGCACCGGGAAGGAAACCTTTGGGGGGTTCCTTCGGAACCTGCGTACGTCCCTGTTTCCTTAGCACCAAAGAGGAAACTGTCCTCCCTCTGCGCCCGCTGGCGCCCGCCTGGCTAAGCCGTCAGAACCCACGTCATCCCGGCCTCACGAGGCCGGGTGCTTGCATAGGAATCTTCGCGCCTCGGGAGGCGGCCGGAAAGGGTGCCACTCCTGCGGAGGTCTTGGCATTGTCCTCCTCGCGAGGCGGGGGCTCTCGCGAGGGCCTTGACTTGGGTGGCTCGTTGCAGGGTTGTACTGGGCCTTCCTGGTGGGCCACGCGCTGGGCCGCAGGCAGGCGGGTCTGGGTACCCCCAATCCCAGAACGCCGACATAGACCCTGCGGGTTCGAGAACTATGTAGACATGACTGAGACACCTCCACGGCCAATAACCAATAGCGGGACCTGGATGCCCATATTGGTTCCTACATATTCTACGAAGATCTTTAACGGTCGAACCACGATGTCAAGGATTCAGTTAATCCCGTACTCCGTTCCCTTTGTTCATCGGTATGTTACTTGCCCGAGATTCGATCGTCGGTATCTCCATACCTAGTTCAATCTCGTTACCGGCAAGTCTCTTCCGTAATACAAGATCCTGTGGCTAACTCTTTAGTCACTTTGCTTGCAAGCTCATTATGATGTTGTATTACCGAGTGGGCCCTGAGATACCTCTCCGTCATACGGAGTAAC
Source organism: Elymus sibiricus (assembly GCA_039707655.1). NCBI lineage: Eukaryota > Viridiplantae > Streptophyta > Magnoliopsida > Poales > Poaceae > Elymus > Elymus sibiricus. Next base: position 187,163,990 of record CM077675.1, on the reverse strand, counting down.
AAATCCCAGTCTTGATCCATGCCAACTCAATAGACACCCTCGGAGATACCTGCAGAGCATCTTTATAGTCACCCAGTTATGTTGTGATGTTTGATACACACAAGGTACTCCTCCGGGGTCAGAGAGTTGCATGACCTCATGGTCATGGGAACATACACTTGACATGCAGAAAACAATAGCAATAAACTTGACACGATCATATGCTACGTTCATAGTTTGGGTCTTCTCCATCACATCATTCTCCTAATGATGTGATCCCGTTATCAAATGACAACTCATGTCTATGGCCAGGAAACCTTGACCATCTTTGATCAACGAGCTAGTCCTGTAGAGGCTCACTAGGGACACAGTGTTGTCTATGTATCCACACATGTATTTGAGTTTCCAATAAACACAATTATAGCATGGACCATAAACCATTATCATGAACAAGGAAATATAATAATCACTTTATTATTGCCTCTAGGGCATATTTCCAACAAAAAAATATATAAAAACAGCAAGGTAGCAAGTAACAAAAGTGAGCATAAACGGTATTGCAATGCTTGAAAATAAGGTCTAGGGTCCGTACTTTCGCTAGTGCAATCTCTCAACAATGCTAATATAATTGGATCACCTAACCATCCCTCAACGTGCAACGAAGAATCACTCCAAAGTTCTTATCTAGCGGAGAACATAAGAAGAAATTGTTTGTAGGGTACGAAACCACCTTAAAGTTATCCTTTCCGATTGATCTATCCAAGAGTTCGTACTAAAATAACACCAAGTTATTCTTTTCGATCGTTCTATCTAAGTGTTCGTACTAGAATAACACCATATGATACGCATCAACCAACTCTAATGTCACCTAGATACTCCAATGTCACCACAAGTATCCATGAGTTAATTATACAATACGCATCAAACAATTTCAGATTCATAATACTCAATCCAACACAAAGAACCTCGAAGAGTGCCCCAAGATTTCAACCGGAGAACATGGTATGAAAACATGCAATCAACCCCTATGCATAGATCCCCTAGGTCACCGGAATCCGCAAGTTGATGCCTTAACATATATCAAGTGAATCAATAGAATACCCCAATGTCACTATGGGTATCCCACGCAAGACATACATCAAGTGTTCTCAACCAAAATATTCAATCCAACATAACGTCATCTCAAAGGGAAAGACTCAATTCATCACAACATGATAGCAAGGGAATAACATCATATGATCCGACTATACTAACAAAGCCCGTGATACATCAAGATCGTGACATCTCAAGAACACGAGAGAGAGAGATTGAACACATAGCTACTGGTACATACCCTCAGTCCCGAGGGTGGACTACTCCCTCCTCGTCATGGCCTCCGCCGGGATGATGAAGATGGCCACCGGAGATGATCTACCCTCTCCGACAGGGTACTGGAACGCCTCCAGATTGGTTTTTCGTCGATACAGAGAGTTGCGATGGTGGAACTTCTCGTCAGGGTTATTTCTGGGGGTTTCTGAATATATAGGATTTTTGGGCGTCGGTTTCATGCGAAGATGGGCCACGAGTGGACCACAAGACACCACTGCGCGCCAGAGGGACCTGGCGCGCCCTGGTGGGTTGTGCCCACCTCGTGGCTCTTCTGGCCCTCCAACGAAGCTTCTAGTGCCTCTTTTGTTCCAAAAAATTTTGTCAAAAAGTTTCGTTGCATTTGGAGAACTTTGATTTCTGCACAAAAAACAACACCACGGTAGTTCTCCTGAAAACAGCGTCAGTCCGGGTTAGTTCCAAAAAATGATATAAAGTTGCTATAAAATGATTGTAAAACATCCAAGAATGATAATATAACAGCATGGAACAATAAAATATTATAGATACGTTGGAGACGTATCAGGATGATTAGTGTTAATTAAAACTGTTTATTTAATTTTAATAATTATTTTAACCTAAATAGCCACTGACACGTGGGACCCCCTGCTAATTAATCTGTTTTAAGTTAAATTGAACCCTGTTTAACCCACTGTCTATGACAGCTGGGGCCCAGCTGTCAGATTTGACCTGGAACAGCTGGGTTGACTGCTGATGTCACAATGATGTCATGCTGACGTCATAATTATATTTTTCGAATTTAATTACATCTGTTTATTTCAGAAAATGATTAAAACTTTGAAAATTAATATAAAATAATCTGTAAGTGAGATGAAAATAATTTATATATGAAAGTTGATCAAAAAAATCCCACGAATCCGAACACGCTGTCCGTTCATCTGTCACATGCTCCTAGAATGATGAACTTGGACATTTTGCGTTAGGTTCATCTGTCCAGTAGTAGCCCGAGACCCGGGAAATATCGTCAGATATTTTCCCGCTCCGCCTGTGACATGTAGTATTGCGTTAGCTCATGCCTAGCACTGCATATTGCCATGCCATGCATCGTGATGCATCTGTTTGCTTTATATTTATTGTTTCTTCCCCCTCTTCTCTCTGGTAGACACCGAGACTAACGCTGCTGTCGGGTACGACTACGCCCCTCACGACCAGCCTTTTGCAGCAGAGCAGCAAGGCAAGCAACCCCCCCTTGATCATACCGATATCGCCCATTCTTTCTCCCGTATGCTTGCGTTAGATTTTGCTACTGTTATAGTTAGCTCCTATTCTCATGCATATCCTATTTTTGTTAAACTGCTATTATACCTTACTTCATATTAAATGCTTAGTATAGGTTGATTCGTGGATCCCCTTTGACCCCTTAGTCCTAGTTGCCCATGCTTCATCATTGACGACTCGAAGACTCGATCAACCGGTCGAAGAGCCATGCCCATCGCAGCACATCACACCCCCCCTTTAGTTGTAAGACTCTGCAGGGCTACTATCGAGTACCAAGGGTGACACCTCGTAAAGTACTCATGATGCTAACTCTGTGGCGTAACTAATCGGTCATGGATATCGAGGGTGATTCCTCCGTCACCACTTCCGATAACGTCTCTGTCGTACAACACCTCAAGCGTAGACCATCGAGAGTGATACCTCACTGGTCACCTTGACAATTACATTGAGTGGGATCCACCAAGGGTGATTCCTCGGTTTTCCCCCTTGGTGTTATAGACACACGGTTACATTTACTTTACTGATGATACATGTTGAGGTCAGGATGACCTGGAGGTTGTTGGTGTAATAACGACGAGGCGTGGCCGGGCATTATTGGCCCTTGCCACAAGTCCTCGAGACGGGGCAACGGGACCACATTCGTGGCACTGTTCGTCATTGCAGTTAACAAAATGCTAATGGGTTGGGTATTTGATCTGAGTTGGTCGATTGACCTTTTTCGCACTAACCTTCACGTGGGAGAAGTTATGGATACTCGGTGTCATTGTATCAGCCGAAGCTCTTCGGACGTCAACAATGGAGCGGCGCACGCCCGAGTGGTCCGCGATAGCATTGATCTTGTCTAAGAGGTGCTAGGACTGATCTCGACCGCCCACGCATTGTGCAGGAGTGCAAAGGGTGATGGGCACATGACCTCTGCGCGCTTAGGATTTAGACCGGCGGGCTGGCCTCTCTGTTGAGCCTAGGTAGGGCGACGACGTGTTGATGTCCCGAGGCCGGGCATGACCAAGGAAAGTGTGTTCGCCCAGAGGTTATCAAGCGTGTTGGGGTTGGGAAATGTGATGCACCCCTGTAGGGATGAAATTAACTATTTGAATAGCCGTGTCCACGGTAACAAGATGACTTGGAGTTGTATCCTGATCTAATACAACTAGAATTGTGACTTAAAATTGAAATGTTTGGCTCCGAGATTGCTTTCTCGCAGGGAGTCGAGGAAGGATCTCTGGGCGTGGTTACTTAAGAAAATTGCTACAATATTATTGCTACATATGAGTTACCAATCTACACTCTTCTAATGTTGCAAGATGTTGAAGATGCTAGTCTTCGATAGGACTAGGCATTCTCTCTATTCTGGCATTTCTGCAGTCAGTCCAAAGATATAACCCCATTCCTTTGATAATGATGCATACTTAGCATAGTTCCGATGTCAGTCTTGCGAGTACTTTGGATGAGTACTCACCATTGCTTTGTTCCTCCTTTTCCTCTTGATACGATTGCCGCGACCAGATGACGGAGCCCAGGAGACAGCTGCTCCCGCCGACGACTACTACTACACCGATGGAGCCTACTACTACGTGGAGGCCGCCCTCGACAAGTAGTAGGATAGGAGGTTCCCAGGCAGGAGGCCTTGTCTCTTTCGATCCGTAGTTCGTGTTTGTGGTAGCCTTCTTAAGGCAAACTTGATTTACTTATGTCTGTACTCAGATATTATTTGCTTCCGCTGACTCGTGTGTATGTCGAGCTTATGTATTCGAGCCCTCGAGGCCCCTGGCTTGTAATATGAAGCTCGTATGACTTTAATTTGTGTCTAGAGTTGTGTTGTGATATCTTCCAGTGAGTCCATAATCTTGGTCGTACGCATTTGTGTGTATGATTAGCGTACGATCAAAATGGGGGCGTCACAAGTTGGTATCAGAGCCATCTGCATGTAGGTAGCCCCCTTTCCAACTCCTTGGCCGAAGTCGAGTCTAGTACTTGAAAAACTTTACTAACATTGTTGTGTGGCTTACGGGCCCACATCTCAATAGGGTGGTATTAGGATCTTTTATTCCTCGTCTATACTCTAGGTTCTGATCTCTCTTCTCTTTCGGGTTAAATATTTTGCTAACTCTAACATTAGGTTCTCGTGATCACATCCACCGAAGAGTTGTTTTACCGACGATTGTTTTCCCTTGAAGTTATGATGCACACACTATCATTTGACATCTTTGAATCTCCTTTTTACAGATGCGTCCCTCTAGGCAGCTCGTTTGTCTGACTATGGTTGTCGATGCGACTGGATTCCCAACCATTCTGATCAACCTTTTGAGCAGGATGGGATATCGCTGGTATCTCGAGTACACTGTTTACGAGGACTACCGCGAGTTCAACCAGGAACAGTACCAAGCTGAGGTTGTTATTTGGGATCAGCGCGACCGCTCCATCACTGAGCTGCACACCTATTGCGGTGTTGGAGTGACTGTTGATATGGCAGTCCATGATGCTGCCTTTACTGCTATCACCCGCCTCCGTAGAGAGCACCCCTGCTTGGAGGAGACTGGATTCAGATACATTCCATATGCCCCTGCTGGGGATGAGACTGGATCAGACACCGCTGCCTTCACCCCTTACGTGCGGCAGCGCAACGACCGGTCCTACACTGCGGTCTGTGCCCCTTATGTGAGTCTTCATTATGACCCATAGATTCTGGTTCAGTACACTGAGGCGCTGGATCATGTTGTACGAGCTCTGACTGTTGAGTTGTACGCCACTCGTACTCGTCTTTACGACGCTATGGAGCAGTTGATACCAGTAGTCCGTGCGGGGATGTATCCAGATTACATCCTTTACCCGCGCAGGACAGAGCTACCACTAGGTCATACACCTGCACGTGGACCTCTACTCCCCGCTCGGGACCAGTATATCTACATCAGAGTGTTAATGGATTGCAGAATCCTACCCCCAGGTTTGCCATACAGGGTCACCAGCAGTTACCTGGCTTCAGTGGTTGTCCCCGACGTTGATGTAGCATATCGCTATGTCCCATTGTTGTATCTCTCTACCGCGTGCCTGCGTGCCGCCTAGTGGTCTAGGTTGTTTACATTTCCGAACTTGTACCGCTAGTTTGTAATAGAACTATTTATGGATCTGTATGCCGTGTTTGACTACTATGGTTTATCTATTGCACTTCCTTCTTTGTGCATGATTACCTCATGAATGATTCATTGTCTTTGCTATTCCTCAATGCTAAACCACCACTGTTAAATTTTTAACAGAATGGTTAGACCAACTGGACGTGGCCGTGGTGCCGACCACCCACCACCACCTGAATACATGGCTGGAATGATGCAGCAGTTTGAGCTGAACCGCCAGTTTATGCAAGGGCTTATGGATCAGTTTCTAAGGCCGGACATGAATCAACAGCCAGCCCCAATGACTCTGCAAGACTTTATGCGCCTCAACCCTGATGTCTACCGCAGCTCAACTCAGCCACTTGACACTGATGACTCGCTCTATGACATCACCTATGAACTGGAGGCTGCAGACTCCCAATGGCTAGCTACGTCACCATTGCGTCGTATTTCCTGAAGGGTCCCGCTGCTGAATGGTGGGACAGTCACAGGCGCTCATAACCTGTTGGAACCATCATCACCTGGCCAGAGTTCTAAGCTGCATTCCGTCCCGCCACATTCCTCAGGGAATTATGGACAGGAAGAAGCGTGAGTTCCACAACCTCACCCAGGGCAACAAGACTGTGGATGCTTATCAACGAGAGTTTTTGGACTTGTCCCGCTATGCTAAAGAAGACATTGCTACTGATGCTCGCAGACAGGAGAAGTTCTGCGGGCCTTCACCCCGATATCAAGCTCGCACTTCTTGTTCGGGACTTTGATAACTTCGCCATCTTGGTGAACAAGTCCATTCAAGTTGAAACTGGTATGCAGGACTACAAGGACAACAGCAAGCGCAACCGTGACATGGGCTCATCTTTGGGCTCATCAACTCAGAAGCGCAAGATCTGGATCCCACACAACATGTACCATGCACCCGCTCCTGCTCCAAGGCCGTCCTATGCTGCACCCTGTCTGCCCCCTCCACCACCAAGGTAGCCGAGGCTTCCAGCTCCACCACCACGAGCTCATGTCCCCCCTTCCCGTCCTGAGGATGGGCTGTGCTTCAAGTGTGGTTGTCCAGGACACCGTGCCAGAGATTGCAGGCATAATCAAAATCAGCTTGCACTGCCTTCCAACCAGCCCCGCAACAGCAATGCGAGGACTGCTTATGGTCGTGGTCAGGCTAACAACATCGAACTGAATGAAGCTCAAGACCAACCTACTACTGTGATGGTTACCCTTCTTGTTAACTCAGCTCCAACTTCTGTATTGTTTGATACAGGAGCATCGCATTCTTTCATGTCAGAAAATTTTGCATACATGCATAACATTAAATGCGAAGAGATGAACATTCCAATAGTGGTAAACACCCCCGCGGGCCAATGTCGAACCTCCATGGTTAGCCCCAATGTCCCCGTTGAAATTGAAGGGTTGGAGTTCCATGTTTCCCCCATTATGTTGAAGTCTTCTAATATTGACCTCATCCTAGGAATGGATTGTTTGAAACCTCATACGGCGTCAATCGTTTGCGCCACCAAAACCATCCACCTCTTGCATCCTTCTAATGAGATAGTAAGCTACCAAGCTCATCTTGTTCGAGATGCTGAAGCCCGACTATATGCCTTGAATGCATTAAATGTGTCACCTCTTGAGGGGATTGAAAACATCCCAGTGGTCCGTGACTTCTCAGATGTCTTTCCAGAAGAACTCCCAGGGATTCCCCTGCAAGAGCTGTTGAGTTTGTCATCGACTTAGTGCCAAGCACCATTCCTATCGCCAAACGACCTTACAAGATGCCACCACATGAACTCCTTGAACTTAAGGAAGAAATCGACAAATCTCTTCGTTGTGGTTTCATTCGTCCAAGTTCCTCTGCTTGGGGAGCACCTTCTCTCTTTGTTAATAAGAAGGATGGAACAAATCGTTTGGTTCAAGATTACCGTCCTATCAACCAGGCAAATATTCAGAACAAGTATCCTCTTCCTCAGATAAATGATCTATGATCAACTTGCTGGTTCCTCGGTCTTCTCTAAACTCGACTTGAGGTTGGGATACCACCAGATCTGTGTTCGCGAAGAGGATATCCCAAAAACCGCCTTCGTTACTCGATATGGTTCATACGAGTACACCGTCATGTCCTTCGGCTTAACCAATGCTCCAGCAACCTTCTCTCGGTTGATGAATTATATCTTCATGGATTACCTCAACAAGTTTATTGTGGTTTATTTGGATGATATCCTGGTATACTCCAAGAATAAAGAAGAGCATGCTGAACATCTTTGTCTTGCACTGGAAAAGCTTTGGGAGCATCAGCTATATGCCAAATATTCCAAGCGTGAGTTCTGGTCGGACGAAGTAACCTACCTTGGTCATGTGATCTCCAAGGATGGTATTGCGGTCAACCCTGAACGAGTTCAGGCTATTCTTGACTGGACTCCCCCGAAGAATGTTAAGCAAGTCAGAAGTTTTCTCAGACTCGCCAGCTATTGCCGTCGTTTTGTCGAGAACTTCTCCAAGATTGCAAAGCCCTTAACCAATCTGCTTCACAAAGGTTTTAAATATGAGTGGACAAAAAAATGTCAGGAGAGCTTTCAGGCACTTAAGGATAAACTGACATCTGCTCCAGTGCTTGCTCCTCCGGATACTCGTAAGGACTTTGTCATTTGTTGTGACGCTTCACGTCAAGGAATAGGCTGTGTCCTAATGCAAGAGCGCAGAGTGATTGCTTATGCCTCTCGTCAATTGAGTCCCCATGAAGAGAACTACCCAGTTCATGACCTCAAACTTGATGCAGTAATACATGCAGTGAAAGAGTGGCGACATTACCTTCTTGGTAATCGTTGCGAGATCTACACCGATCACTAAAGTCTGAAGTACCTGTTTACTCAGCCGGATCTGAACCTCTGTCAACAGAGATGAATGGAGTGCATAGCAGATTACAACTTGGCTATTTCTTATACACCTGGCAAGGCTAATGTAATGGCTGATGCCTTGAGCCGCAAGTCATACCGCAACCACCTCTAGGTTCATAAGGTTCACCCCCTTCTTCAAAAAGAATTCCGCAAGCTGAACCTCCATATTGTTCCTCACGGTTATCTCGCTCCCCCCTCCTAAAGAGTTTCGCAAGATGAACCTTCGTGTTGTTAACCAGGGTTCCCTTAATAACCTGGTTGTTGAACCAGATCTCGTGGGCATCATCAAAACTATTCAACTCTATGACGATGAAGTCGAAAAGATTAAACGCTATCTTGCGGAAGGTAAACCCTCTTGCTTCACTGTTGCTGATGATGGCGCCGTGTACTTCAAGAGTCGCTTATTCGATCCAAGTAAGAGGGAAAACCTGGATATGACTGGGAAAGTGATGAAAGAAGCTCATGATACACCTCTGTCTATTCATCCGGGTAGTACCAAGATGTACCAAGACATCCGTCAAAGGTTCTGGTGGTCAAACATGAAACAAGACATTGCACGCTATGTTGCAGAATGTGACATTTGCCGTCCAATCAAAGTAGAACATCAAAAGCCCGCTGGAACTCTGCAACCTATTACTACTCCTGAATGGAAGTGGGACCATGTCGAAATGGACTTCGTCGCAGGTTTTCCCAGATCGCAGAAGGGTAATGATGTTATTCTTGTCGTCATTGACCGATTGTCCAAAGTTGCACATTTTCTGGCCGTCAAGGAAACCATCACTGCTAGTCAGCTGGCAGATCTATATATGTCCAGGGTTGTTTCACTCCACGGTATTCCATTGGTGATTAGCTCAGACCGTGGCAGCTTATTCACTTCGAGATTTTGCGCAAGTTTCCAGGAGGCTATGGGAACTCATCTGTCCTTTAGCACCGCTTTTCACCCTCAATCCCAGGGACAAGTTGAACGAGTCAACCAGATTCTCAAAGACATGCTTCGACCTTGTGTCATTTCTGTCGGCAAGAAATGGGAGGATTCTCTCTCGTATGCCGAGTTCTCCTACAACAATAACTATCAAGCTAGTCTGAAGATGGCCTCCTTTGAAGTGTTGTATGGACGAAAGTGTCGGACTCCTCTGAATTGGTCAGAAACTGGGGAACGTTCACTTTTCGGTCTGGATATTATCCAACATGCCGAAGATCAAGTCCGCGTTATTCATGAGAATCTGAAGGCTGCCCAGTCTCGTCAGAAGAGTCAGTATGACCGTCATCACAAGGATATGGTCTATCAACCTGGCGAAAAGGCTTATCTTCAAGTCACACCAATGAGAGGTGCACACCGCTTTGGGATTAAGGGCAAGCTAACTCCTCGCTATATTGGTCCATTCACTGTTCTCGAAAGGCGTGGAAAAGTGGCATATCAATTGGAACTATCGTCGAACCTTTCTCAGGTTCACGATGTTTTCCATGTGTCACAACTCCGCCGCTGCTTCAAGGATCCTATCCGAGTAGTGGATCATGATATGCTTGAGCTGCAACAAGACCTTTCTTATAAAGAGGACCCGGTCCGCATTCTCGATCAAACTGAACGTCGGACTCGTCAAAAGGTTACCAAGTTCTTCAAAGTGCAGTGGTCAAATCATTCTGAAGATGAAGCCACTTGGGAACGCGAGGATCATCTTCGTGATGAATACCCCGAGCTCTTTCCTTCTACCTCTTAATTCTCGGGACGAGAATTTCTTTTAGCAGCGGAGAGTTGTGGCACCCTTGGATTAAGCTACACTGATCTTTGTATTAAAGCTAGAGTAACATGACGATTAAGCTATTCCATTTTGCTAATCCAAGTTTGATCACCTTTGGCAAAAATGCTTAATTAAATTTTCCTTTGCAATTCAAATTCATTTGAAAAGTGGATTTAACAGTTTTGCAAACCTGAAATCAAAAATCATGGATGGGTGGCAAATATTCCATAAGCAATTATAAAATTGTAACCCACATTTTATAAATTGTTTTGGTGCCTCAAAATAAATAAAACAGAGGCCAAATCAATTATTAAATGCCCTTTTGAATTTTACAGTTTTCAAATAATTTCAAAAGGCCCCCAAATTTTTTGTGGCTCTGTCAAATATTACAACGCTAATAGTTGACCAAGTGGCCCTTTTTAGAAAAGTGATTTGGTGCTGAAATTAAATGGAACTGAAAGAATTAAATAAAAGCAGAAAAGCAAAATTAGAAAAAAGGAAAAGACCTACTGGGCACTTAGGCCCAGCTGCTATAGGCTGGCCCGGCCCAGTAAGGCCGGCCTTTCTTCCACCTCTCGCCAGAGGGGAAGGCCATGGCGTGCGCACGACTGTCCGAGCGTCGATTGCCTCGCTGGCGAGCATCCCGTGGCCCTCCTCGAGTATATGAGCAAGCCCAGGCGTCTCCCTCTCCCCCCGCAACCCTAGATCGCCATTCTTTCCCCTCCACGCTCGCCCTATTCCTCCCACACGCCGGCCGAGCACTGCCGCCACCATGACCGTCGGTTAGCCGCGCCCACAGTGCCTCCCACGCCTCACCTCCGTGCCAAGAAGGACCGCCACACTCTCCTGCGTCCCCTGCGCCCATCTACTGGAGCCGGGAGCCCTTGCACCACCGTCTTTGTGCCTTCTTCCTCCTAGGGATGCCGCCGCGCTGCGGCAACGATTCCGGCCACCTCGAGCCTCCCCCGCGCCCACTTAGCTCACCTACACGATCACGGTGAGCTCCTCGATCTCCCCCCTTCATCTCTTCGAATCCGAGCTCGTGGCGCTCGATTCCACCGGAGCCGAGGCTCGGCTCCGCTCAAGCTCGACGCCAGCAGGCCTCCGGTGACCATTTGGTCTTGCACTCAACACCATTCGACTCCCCGCGTCGCGTAGGCCCCCGTAGCATCGCTAGTTCGCTCGCTCGCTTGTTGATTTGTCGTCGTCGTAGGAGCCCGAACGCCGGCCGCCGCGAGCTCGATTCCGATGAGATCCGGCCACCCCCGCCCCTCCTGATGGTTGGAACGGGACCGCGCTCACGCCAGCTTTCGAACGCGCCAAAGAACGCGCGAAATGGTGTCCTTTGGGAGAAACCCGAGCTCCTCCCGAGCTCGCTACCGCGTTTCTTGGTCGCCGGCGACGCCTTCGGTCGCCGGAGCTGACCTGGCCGACCGGGGTCACCTCCCGGTGTCACTGGGAGGTGGGTCAGTGGCCCAGTTGACCAGTTAACCGTGGTCAACTAGGTGACTGGGCACTGTCCAGTCACTCTAAGGTGGGGCCATTCCCCCCTGAGCCTATGACATGTGGGCCCAGGATGGTTAGTGTTAATGAAAACTGTTTATTTAATTTTAATAATTAGTTTAACCTAAATAGCCACTGACAGGTGGGACCCCCTGTTAATTAATCCGTTTTAAGTTAAATTAAACCCTGTTTAACCCACTGTCTATGACAGGTGGGGCCCAACTGTCAGGTTTGACCTGGAACAGCTGGGTTGACTGCTGATGTCATAGTGATGTCACACTGACGTCATAATTGTATTTTTCGAATTTAATTAAATTTGTTTATTTTAGAAAATGATTAAAACTTTGAAAATTAATATAAAATAATTTGTAAGTCAGATGAAAATAATTTATATATGAAAGTTGATCAGAAAAATACCACGAATCCGAATACGTTGTCCGTTCATCTGTCACATGCTCCTAGCATGATGAACTTGGACATTTTGTGTTAGATTCATCTGTCCGGTAGTAGCCCGAGACCCGGGAAATATCGGTAGATATTTTCTCGCTCTGTCTGTGACGTGTAGTACTGCGTTAGCTCATGCCTAGCACTGCATATTGCCATGCCATGCATCGTGATGCATCTGTTTGCTTTATATTTATTGTTTCTTCCCCCTCTTCTCTCCGGTAGACACCGAGACTAACGTTGCTGTCGGGTACGACTACGCCCATGACGAGCAGCCTTTTGCGGCAGAGCAGCAATGCAAGCAACCCCCCTGATCATACCGATATCGCCCATTCTTTCTCCCTTATGCTTGCATTAGATTTTGCTACTGTTATAGTTATCTCCTATTCTGATGCATAGCCTATTTTTTTTAAACTGCTATTATACCTTACTGCATATTAAATGCTTAGTATAGGTTGATTAGTGGATCCCCTTTGTCCCCTTAGTCCTAGTTGCCCCTGCTTCATCATCGACGACTCAAAGACTCGATCAACCGATCGACAAGCCATGCCCGTCACAGCACATCACACCCCTCTTTAGTTGTACGACTCTGTAGGGCTACTATCGAGTACCGAGGGTGACACCTCGTAAAGTACTCATGATGCTAACTCTGTAGCGTAACTAATCGGTCATGGATATCGAGGGTGATTCCTTCGTCACCACTTCCGATAACGACTCTGTCGTACAACACCTCAAGCGTAGACCATCAAGGGTGATACCTCACTGGTCACCTTGACGATTACATTGAGTGGGATCCATCGAGGGTGATTCCTCGGTTTTCCCCCTTGGTGTTATAGACACACGGTTACATCTACTTTACTGCTGATACATGTTGAGGTCAGGATGACCTGGAGGTTGTTGGTGTAATAATGACGAGGCGTGGCCGGGCATTATTGGCCCTTGCCACAAGTCCTCGAGACGGGGCGACGGGACCACATTCGTGGCACTGTTCGTCACCGCAGTTAACAAAATGCTAATGGGTTGGGTATTTGATCTGAGTTGGTCGATTGACCTTTTTCGCACTAACCTTCACGTGGGAGAAGTTATGGGTACTCGGCGTCGTTGTATCAGCCGAAGCTCTTCGGACGCCAGCAATGGAGCGGCGCGTGCCCGAGTGGTCCGCGACAACATTGATCTTGTATAAGAGGTGCTAGGACTGACCTCGGCCGCCCAAGCATCGTGCATGCGTGCAAAGGGTGATGGGCCCATGACCCCTGCGCGCTTAGGATTTAGACCGGCGGGCTGGCCTCTCTGTTGAGCCTAGGTAGGGCAACGACGTGTTGATGTCCCGAGGTCGGGCATGAACCAGGAAAGTGTGTCCGGCCAAAGGTTATCGAGCGTGTTGGGAAATGTGGTGCATCCCTGCAGGGATGAAATTAACTATTCGAATAGCCGTGTCCACGGTAACAGGACGACTTGAAGTTGTATCCCGATCTAATACAACTAGAATCGTGACTTAAAATTGGAATGATTGGCTTCGAGATTGCTTTCTCGCAGGGAGTCGAGGAAGGATCTCTGGGCGTGGTTACTTAATAAAATTGCTACAATATTATTGCTACATATGAGTTACCAATCCACACTCTTCTAATGCTGCAAGATGTTGAAGATGCTAGTCTTCGATAGGACTAGGCTTTCTCTCTATTTTGGCATTTCTGCAGTCAGTCCAACGATGTAACCCCATTCCTTTGATAATGATGCATACTTAGCATAGTTCTGATGTCAGTCTTGCTAGTACTTTGGATGAGTACTCACCGTTGCTTTGTTCCCCCTTTTCCTCTTGATACGATTGTTGCGACCAGATGACGGCGCCCAGGAGACAGCTGCTCCCGCCGACGACTACTACTACACCGATGGAGCCTACTACTACGTGGAGGCCACCCCCGACCAACAGTAGGATAGGAGGTTCCCAGGCAGGAGGCCCTGCCTCTTTCGATCCGTAGTTTGTGTTTGTGCTAGCCTTCTTAAGGCAAACTTGATTTACTTATGTCTGTACTCAAATATTATTTGCTTCCGCTGACTTGTGTGTATGTCGAGCTTATGTATTCGAGCCCACGAGGCCCCTGGCTTGTACTATGAAGCTTGTATGACTTTAATTTGTGTCTAGAGTTGTGTTGTGATATCTTCCAGTGAGTCATTAATCTTGGTCTTACGCATTTGCGTGTATGATTAGCGTACGATCAAAATGGGGGCGTCACACTTATGATCTTCAATACAATGGTCATCGCATCTTCGCTTTGATCTACCCGATGTAATCCTATTGTGCGGTGTGTTTGTTGGGATCCGATGAATTGTGGGTTTATGTTCAGATTATTCATGAAAAGTATTTGAGATGCCTCTGATATATATTATCTTTTAATTGCATGATCATTATAGCTTCGTAATGCTCTCCGATTTATTGATGTGCTTTGGCCAAGTAGATTAATATTTCATCGGTGGGAGCGGTGCGTTGTGGTAGGTTCAACCTGGCGAGTTTCTATATCCCAGTGACAAAGTAGGGGACAATATGCGTCTTTGTGTTGTTGATACTAAGGATAAAACGATGGGGTTTATTCATATTGATTGAGTTTACTTTGTCTACATCATGTCATCGTTCTCCAAGCATTACTCTGTTTTACTTAATACTCTAGATGCATGCTGGATAGCGGTCGATGAGTGGAGTAATAGTAATAGGTGCAGGCAGGAGTCGACCTATTTGCTTATGGACGTGATGCCTATATACACATGATCATTGCTGTGAAAATCGCATAACTATCCGCTTTTCTATCAATTGCCCAACAGTAATTTGTTACCCACCGTATGCTGCCTACATGAGAGATGCCGCTAGGGAACAGTATGGCCCCCGGGTCTATTCACTTATATATTTGCAAACACTACAATTACCTCGCTGCCTTTATTTACTTTTTATTTATTTTTTAATTTATGTTTATCAACAATTATCTACACAACTCATTTGCTTGCAAATAACGAGATCAAGGGGATTGACAACCCTCTTGCCCACGTTGGGTGCAAGTCGTTTGTTCATTTGTGTGCAGCCGCTGAAGACGGTTGAGGATTGATATTCCTATTGGTTCGATATAAACCTTGGTTTCATAACTAGGGGAAATACTTATCCACTTTGTGCTGCAATTACCCGTTCCTCTTCACGGAAAACCTCTGATGCACTAGTGATACACTGCTAAATGAACTGTAAATTGTGTATGTACAACCATGAATAGGAAACTAATTTATCCATTCTACGCCGAAACTGTCTTTACAACATGAATCTACTTGTATGATTGCATGTTTCTATCACAATCAACGAAAAGCTAGTGAAAATATAACACCGATTCTAGTCCAACAAATGAGCACACTTGATCTAGTTGACGGTAAAGAAAATGAGTAAACGGTTGATGCAAGGCTAAGGCTTAGGATAGTCATATAATATGCTTATTTTTTGCTTGATGTCTCCCCCCTATGTGTAAATCCTGGCTCCGTCCCTGGATCTGACTAACACTCCCAAAGCTCAATTATTCAAACAAGGACGATACGGTGGCACTCACGATGTGCTTGGGAGTACTGGGATCTTCGCTCGAGGCGCTATATTCCGGTGACCACGCGTCCTCGAGCGCGACGGCGCGCGTGGCCGCGACGGCGTGGTCCAGGCAGGTAGCAGGAGCCGCGCCGACTTTCGCCAAGAGGATGAGGCTGGAGGACCTGTTGGACCTGCTCGACAACGACACTGACGCCGTGACGGCCGACGACATGGCCTTCGTCATGTGGAGCCTGGAGGAGGAGATATGCGTCGGTGACCTGGCGCCGCCGCAGCCGGAGCTGGGCTTCCTGTTCGAGGACTCGGACGACGAGCTTGGCCTGTTGCCGGCGACGGACGCGTCTTCCTCGTCGGACGATGATGGGGGTTGGGAGCACGGCTAGGAACAACCACACATCCATGGCCACTGCCCATCCGCTGCGGAACGAGCCGACTATGGTCGCCGGTGAGCAAGTCATCGGTGCCGGCCTCGAGCGCGAGGAGCGCGCGCAGCGCCGACCATCCTCACCATTTCCCCCAATCTGGTGTACAACTTATCTCGTAGTGCCAGATTAAGGACGCGATTACTACTTATCATGTGCAGGCATGTACCCCAGAGCCACCCACATGCACTCCGGAGCATCGCATGGGCCTGGCTCGCTGGAAACTGCCGATTCGAGCGTTTCCAACGATACAGGCAAATTGGTGCTTTAAGAATCGTGTCGTGCAGGCCAACAATATCTACGTACAACCAAACAGTCCCAACACGAAAAAAGTTGCATCCAACGGGCCTGGTTGGGTTGTATGCAGGCAACCAAACATGGCCTTAGTAATCGCTCACACTCATCTTTTCTCACCCAATGTCATCAGACATGTATGCTTGAAGCGGTATACTTTTTGAGCTCACATCCAATGTGAACGGCCGTTGACGTGTTGTGACGCGGCAGGTTCACAGTTGTTGCTTGATCCATCATGCATGTGTATCCAACGGACTCCATTCCAACATCTTGTTGGACCAAGCGTCCATGGGTGCGCCACGTGTGATGCCCCGCCAACCTTGCTCGCAATAAATATTCTCTATATTTTTATACCTATGTAGATATAATCTCAAGGTAAAAAAATAATCTATTTATGTTGGGCAAAATTCACAACACTAACAATTGTGGTACTACTTCAGTATTTTGTGCTAGTAGAACTATATTACTCGCCACTCCTTGTTTCAAAATTTTAAACAGGTTACCGTATTGTATATTGACTCTTGTATAGTATTGTATATTGACTCTTGTATATTTTTTTTCTGCGTTAAAAATGCTGTAATTCGTCCCCCTTGGGCGGGTAACATATGCGCTCAAAAGCAATAAAAAGTATAAAACCCAAAACAAAAACCCAATAAAATCTCGCATCCTCTCGCTGTCCCGTCGCCTAACCCCATCCCCACCTCCAGGCGCCGGCGCCTCCTCCCGGCTCGCCGAACTCCGCCGCCCCGCCCAAGCTTCCTTCCGAACTCCGCTCACAAGAGCTGCGCGGATAAGGTCTTCGCCTCTCCGGTTCCTCCCCACCCGTCTCGGACCCAGGACCCCATCGGGCTGGATCCAGGGTTGCAAGGGGAGGGGTTCTGGAGGCCTCCGCCACGATGGAGGTGGCCGATCTCGCCGCCGACGGCCGCATCTTCAAGGCCGACTTCACCGACTCCGGCGCCTACCAGCTCCGGGAGCGCATGAGGGAGAAGCTCCGTGAGTTCAAGGGCAGTGCCGAAGACTCCATCGCGGTAAGATGTCGCCACTCGCTCCCCCCTCCCTTGCCTGGTGGCCTTCGCGTCGGTTTGTGCCTGGGGTCTGTAGTTGTACGAATTGTGCTATCGTGTTACCTTGTTTGGTGCCGCTTCTTTCACTTGCTCTCCCATGATGCGGTTAGGTCTCAGGACCTGGCAGGTTCGCATCTTTTGCTTGATTATTTGCTGCCAATGTAGTGCCAACCGTCGGTTCTAATTTGCTGTGCCTTCTAGTCGTATATAGACTACACTGTGCTTCACCTAGGCGAATTCAGCTAGTGCAACAGGCCAGAATCACTGAAATAACCTGTGATCACGCACGGGTCGTCAACTGAGAACATTATGTTTATATTTGGTTCATTCCCCCCATTGGTGGGAGTTTTTATAAGGTGATCATAGACTAGGAAATCTTCTTTGTGTTTGTTGCTGGGCTTTTCCGTGTAGTCCAGGCAAGGTTTACTTATTCAGCACTACTACATCAGTTGCTCAGTAACCATGCCCCCCCCCCCTCCCCCAGCGCACACACACCAAATTTTTGTACTTTCCTACTTTTGAAGTACTAAAGTTTGGATGGAGCTCTGTTATCAACTTCTGCATGATGTTGATTTGTTGCAGTTTGAACCTTGAACATGTTTGTGCATAGGATGAGTTTGACATCGAATACATTTCTTCCAGCAGTTATCGTCTCCATGTATTCATTTTTTTCACACCCCGGGAAGTTAAACATCATGTTTTTGTTCTCCTGTTGCTTTATTTCATTTGGATAGATGTTTTTGAGAGGGCAATAAGTGGACCTCCGTTGTTATCATAAGTGCAGGACTACGTTATTGTGCTTCTAAGGAATGGAAAACGCAAGGACCAGGCCAGGAAGGAGCTCCATATTTTTTTAGGAGTTGATGATAGTGCATTGTTTATTTCATGGTTAGTACACTTGACGTGTGATTTATATTTCTCTGTGTGAACTAAGCTGATGACCAATCTCTATTTTTACATAGTTTTCTGTATAATCATTAACTATTCAGTATTCACTTATGGATGCGTATATAGACTCTAGAGAAATTTTTATTTTAGACTCAGTTCATGCAGATTACTTTTGTTTCAGCACTGAATCAACATGGAACTTTCCAAAAGAGGAGATAGTTTATAGAGTATTGCATCTCCCCTTAAATCTCAAGTTCAATTAACTGAATATATAAATGAAAAGGAGTTCACTGTTAATAGTACCGCTTGTTCTTCTCTTTCTCTTCTTTTGTTTCTCACAAGATAAATTGAATACGAACTTGAATTTTATATGTAGTTATGCTAAATTAAGAGCCTTTCTGTAGTTCTGATATTGGTTCGGTGCTTAGCAGTAAGCGGTCTGTGCAGTTTATTGTGCATTACGAATGTGTGATACACACCGAGTTTTAAAGTAATGATTTTTTTGTTTTGCATGCATTTTTTTGTGAGTTTGTTCTTTGTTGCTTATTCTACTACATTGACACTGCTTGCAACTGTGAAGAGGTGACGAAGTCTGTTTCTCTAGCTGGATTATTATTGAGTACTATATATATATTTTAAACATTTCCAATTAAAAGTAATTGATATTCGTATTATCTTATCAAGTGTATAATGAACGCACTATTGGACGCCCTTATAGGTTGTGGGATCATCTATCTTTGAATTTGCACCTGTATGTGCAAACACAAGAGCAGGAGGTGGAGAACAAGGACGATGAAATCCCAAAAGAACTATCTCGAAGACATAAATCACCTGAGGTGCACACGAAAAGAGATCAAACGCCTGTTGAGCACACAAGTGAATCAAATACGACCACCAGGAGTCGGAATAAGAGGGATTGGAAAGGAACTGGTAGGGAGGGTAACAGAAACTTTCCACTTCGAAGTGTACTAACGGATATTTTGCACGGAGAAGAGAAAAAGCTGCAAAAGTATACTGAAATACGACAGCCTCCATCATCTAATCAACGGAATAGCAGAAAGCGTGATCGGGAGGATGAACCACAACAAACAAAGGTGCGTATGGAAAATCTTAATAAAAGTTCTGCTTTTGTTAACTAAACGGATTGTCTGCAACAACGGCCTTCATGTCTACTTTGCTAAAAAAAAATGGCGTATGTCTGAATTTTGATTTGCATTGTAACGAAATATTTAATTATTTATGCTTCTCTACATATATCACTACAAAGAAGCTTGTTAAGACTGACTAGTAAATACGTACGTTCAATGCACGTTGATATTAGGGAGGAAGTTAAATGCACATCCATATTAGGTAGGGTATGAATTACACATTAATTATGTGATTAGCACAGACGTTGATATTTAGTATGATATTAATTGCACGTGAAACATGTTGACTGCTCAACGTTCGGGCAATCTAGGTCATTGGATTCACATGGTTTGATGACCGAGATTAATTGGACCTGCCCCTTTGAGTCTGTTTATATTGGTATATAGATTTACTAATTCCATTTTTTAACATCACCAATAACAATGTATGACAAAAATTCAGGTCTTAAGTTTGTGGCTGAAACGATCATGTCGTTAGTTTTTTTCGTTTCATTTTCCAACAGTTGCATCACAAAACTAATATTCTCGGTAAGTGACAACCCAAATGTTTGCTTCCCGTGAATATGCCTATATGAGCTTTAACTAGTTTTATAGGCTTCCTATTAGAACCAACTGATTGAGCGAAATGTTGAGAAGCTTGCGGAATAGACAAAGCAATCAATACGACCACCTTAAATATTTTTATATTCTATACCCGGACGAGGAAATTGCCGTGGTACCAATTTGTATAACAATGTACTAGGACTCCACTTGAGATGTTTCTTTTGTCCACCTGAAATCAATTTGTCATTTACAATCGATTCTCTTTTTTTGCCCAGAGAGAATTGCCTTCTCGTCCGGTGCTTGGTGCTTCCCGTCGTCTTCTGCAGTTCGCCGTTCGAGATGCTGTAAAAGCTGTGCAGCAAACCAGCAGCTCTACGGAGCCATCTTCTAAGCGCCTATGGTCTGTTGTTTCCACGGTATCCACAGACAACCTGCATGGTAAAATGTCAGAAAGATCTACAGACAGCCTACATGACAGGAGATCAGAGAGAGCAACAGACAGCCTGCATGACAGGAGATCAGAGAGAGCAACAGACAGCCTGCATGACAGGAGATCAGAAAGATCTGCAGACAACCCGAATGATAAAAGAGTAGAAAGAAAAAGGCAAATTCTACAAGTACCTGGAGCCGCTTTAGCTCTTAGAGCTGCTGCAGAGGCTGCTGCAGACTCTTCAAAAGCAAGATCTACTGGAAGTGTGTTCAGTAGATTGGGTCAAGGGAATGCTGTGAATCAACCATCTCGTTCTCGTGAAGAGAAGAGAGGATATGATGATTTTGAACCAGTTACAACGTTAGATGATCACGACTCTGATCAGCACGATAATGACAAGCAGATATCTGGAGACCTGGAGATAGCAGACGGGGAAGATGAAATGAATGTTGATACTACCTCTGATGAGGATGTGGACATAGATGATGAAATGACTAGATACCAAAGTTCTGATTCACATGTTGTGGAGAAGAAATATACATTGACAAAATGCAGCGCTGAACCTGAGACCAATAAAACAAAGCATTCAAGTTTGACTTATGAGGAGCAACCTGTTTCTTCGGCACCAATAAGAGCAAGCAAAACTGTTGCTGTTCCAGTTAACCCTATTTCCGTGGAACCTCCAAATCTTGGAACACCAAAAGATGTTCATGTTGTGGAGAAGCCGGACATCACACCCATGAATGCTAATGTTGCCTCTCCAGCTATTAATGTCAAAGTAAGTTACCTCATACATACAGTAAGCAAATTTTTATGATAAATTGCACCATCTTTAGCATTTGCAAGTGGCTGTTCTGATTATAAGTTATGAAAGAACCATAACTCAGACCGTGTTAATAATCTATGTTTTAGGTTTGAACAAGCATAAACTTATTAATATTTGCCCATACACAGACATTATTTTTCTGTTGGTCCTATACATGTAGTGATGAGCTGTACCCATTTACCATTTTGGGTTGAATGGAATGTCAGTAGGACCACTGGGTCAACATGTGAAAACTAAACATATTATTTCAACAATTTGCTGGTACAGGCGTCTACTGGATTAACGGGTCGGCTTTAGTTGTTTTTACACAGTTACTTTAGTCAGCTTTGATCTCCATGCGACTAACGAGAACTTGAATGAAAAGCCAAAGCTATTAGTATACCACTATTGCTTGAATTTAAGGCATAGGCCCGTACTTTCCAATGGAATATTTCTTTTCATAAAATGAAGATCCACATTCTGTTTCTTGCTAGGGTGTTGATTACTTTTTCTGTTCTTTTAGTCATTGGCAAATGTTTATAGATTACTTAGGAATTAGGAACCTAGTGGTAGATGTGTTCTGACTGTAAAAATTGCTCAGGAATTAGGTCATGGAGAAGTCCAAAAGGATTCACAGCGGTCGGCGACATCTGGTATGTAACAAAATTAGTGTTTGTAATATTCCTTTTGTAATACATTAAAGAAATATGCAAAGCATGATGCTTCACATTTTACAGGATACCACTTATTCTTTAATGTAACAAATATTGCCTTCCTTGCAGTTTCTAGTTCATATAGCACTGCCCATCCCACCGAGGATGCGGATTCAAGGACCCTCTATGTTAGCAATGTAATTATCCTTCTCTCATCTCCCTTTCTATTGCATGTGATATGTCCTTAGACTCTTCTATTTATCTGCCAATTTTGTTTGAAGGTTCACTTTGCTGCCACCAAGGATTCACTGTCTCGCCATTTCAACAAGTTTGGTGCAGTGCTGAAAGTAGTCATTGTTACTAATGCAGCAACTGGGCAGCCAACAGGGTTAGTTTGTTTTTATGATAATTGTTTCAGGGATTGGATTTTTAACGTTTCTATTAGTTATTTGTTACTTACATTACATGAGATAAAATTGCATGGTGGCTGTGGAGAAGTGAAGTGGAAGTTCATGTTGGCATATAATAGTTTGAAGCACTCACTAGGTGCTAATTTGCTTCTCCCGCTAATTTAGGATCAAAATTTCTCAAAACTTATGTGGATGCGCATGTCAATTTGATTCACTACTTGAGACTGAACCAGTACTACGGAAGCATGACGTATATAACAAACTGTACACAAAAGGAGGATCCCACAAAGAAAATGGAAGGAAAATTGTTGGTAGATTTGGTATCTGAATTAAAAGACCAGTTTGGTAGTCCCTCCAATCCAAAATAAACGTCGTGGTTTTAGTTCAAATTGAACTAAAACCACGCAACTTATTTTGGATAGGAGGGAGTAGCATTTAGTAGGTGGTAGCAATAGACACGTCAAACATCCTCATTGGCAATATTATTACGTGTTACTGTCACGGAGGAAAGAAAAAGTCGCATCATAGTCTGTCGTACTTTTCTTGAGTTTTGATCATTTGCATGCATTTTGGAACCCATCATTTAGGGTTCCTTTGATACAAAGGAATTTCATTGGATTTTTGGAGGATTTGGATCCTTAGGATTTTTTTATGATGGTCGTTTGATTCGTAAGATTGAAATCCTTTGGAATTTTTTCATAGGATTCATTTGTACTACATTTTGGAGGAAAATTTCCATCTACTCAAACCTCTTTGTGGAATTCCTTTGTTTTTCCTGTGCTATCAAACACACTTCCAAATCCTGTAGGATAGAAAAGGACATGACACTCTATTCCTACGTTTTTCCTATTCCTGCATTTTGAGAATCCTGCGAATCAAAGAGGCCCTTAGGTCGTAGGCTCGTAGCTTATGTTAATGTTTGAAAAGAATATTGTATATGCCCATTTGAATTGCTGTGACTGGAGCTGGGTTAAGAAGTTTAAGGATCTTAAAGTTGAATGTTTAAGATCATGGATCTAAGTTGAACATAATAGCAAGTTGAAAGTAAAATAAGCTAGCTACTTCACTCTAAAGTTCTATTTCTTGAAAGACATTGCTGAATGTTTTTTTTTTTCTGATACAGGTCCGCCTATGTAGAGTTTTTACACACAGAGTCGGCTGAAAGAGCTCTGTCATTGAATGGCACATCATTTATGACACGCATTCTAAAGGTATGATTGCTACCTTCTTTTGAACATGTCATATACTTGTAATTTTGGTACTCAAGTAGAAGCTGAACATAGAACACAATCCTTGTAACTATTATGTTCTGTAGATCTCGTGGCATGAGGGTTAGCATGTTATCACTCTGTTATTTTGTTGGTTAGCCAGGGTTGCCTTCGAAGTTCGAACACATCTCGAAAGCTTCTGAGTACCGAGTGCACTGCATAATTGATGCTCATGCCAATTTTTCTGCATCGTAGGTCGTGAGGCGAAGCTCCCATGAAGCTGCTCACTTTTATGGCTGGCCTGGTAGTGGTCGATCATCATATGCTAGGGGTAGGATGGCATACCCAAGGGGTGTTCTCCCTGGTAGCTCATTTAGAGGGCGTACTCCGATGAAAGCGGGTGCCAGAAGTTTTCAGTGGAAACGTGAGCCTTCAGGCACCGAGTCAAATGCAGGTGCAAAACCTGACATGAGTGTGGCATTGGCTTCAGCTGAGCAGGTGCTTCCACCAGCCACATAGGGGAGATTATGTTATATTTGGTGACAGTGAGAACCAATTGGTGTCTTTCCAGTTGTCCAGCATGTTTAAATGAGAACAATAGGGCCAATAAGCTGACAACAAGATGGTTTGCTCCAAAATGCTGCTTTGTAAAAAGGCTAAACAGGAAAAGAACATAAAAAGGGAAAAAAGGAAAGTAAAAAAAAGGGAAAGGGATCCGGAGTCCAAATTCGATAAACTGCGATGCGGATGCTTGGAGATGGTTGTCCTTTGTCGATCGATGATCAGTCTGCCAATAACAAGCAGTTTCCATTAGTCATCTGAAAGGGGCTTACTCAGACTTGAAATAAGTTGCAGCTTTTCTGTTGTATTGGTGGTTGCTTCAGTGAGGACTGGTTTCCAACTAGACCAAAAGGAGGACCGGTTTCCGGACATGGTGGTATTCTAGCGCATATGCGCTTTGTCAATGTAAGCCCTGACTGTATAGCATCCTATTTATCTGTACTCATCCCTCTGAACCCTTTCCCAAGCAAAAAAAGATGAAAAAAGGAAAAAAAGATTGTCTTATGTCTGTGTTATTTCTTACTGAACCGACTGTTTTTTCTTCATTTCTTATGTATTGATATTTTCTAGTTACACATTCGTTTAATTTATGTGCTGAACATTGTTACATTTCTGGAGCACCCTGTCATATGCATAAATGAATTGAACTTGCTAGTTATACCCTGGGTGTGAATGTGAATTGGCTATATAACTTGAAACATAGTTATCCTGGCTGGTCCGTGTTCTTCATCAATCGGTTGTAGTTGTGTATACTCAGATGCTGTCTTTTTGGCGGCAGTGTGTATGTATGCGTCTGTGCTGAACTGATCTACGTTTTGCGTGCTGTTGTTTTGGCCCTCGTATCCAGTGGCAGGCCGCGTAAGTTATACCGCAAGGGTCAGATCGTAGTCTGGGCACAAGTTAGACCTTGCGGTGTGTATGCGCGTACGTGTAGAAAAAAAAATGCAAGGCTGCTGAGGCCAAATCACACGTCGGTGGAGGGAGGGAGGGAGAAACAGACCACAAAATCCTGCGTCGCGAGCACGTGAAGCCATCTAGTCGTAGTGGGTTAGCCTCCGGTGCGGTGCGGTGCGGTGCGGCGCGGCTAGTGGTTTTGCAGCGCAGCCTAGCGTCACCGCTCTGTCATGACCATCCCCGGTTTGCGTCGGCGTTAGGTTTGCGACCTGGCCTTGGTGGACATCTTGTAAGATAATCCGACGGCGTCATTAGCAATAACCCATGAATGCTCCATGGACACGTCGGCGGCATGCGTTGCGTGCATGCATATCCGGAGCTCTTTCGCGGTTTCGTCAGAAAAAAAAAAGAAACCCAACAATCTTCCTCTGGTATTTTTCCAAAGTACGTTTCCTAGTTCTTTCGGTCTACCACCCATAAAGTATGGCTCAGCAATGACCAAATCCTCCTAGCGGCTCGTAATAATTAATTAACTATAAGGCCAGAACCTCTCCCCATCCTTGAAAAAAAGGGTTGGATTCGTCCCCTCATGCCAACACTATGTTGTCACGGCCACGGCTAGGGGTGGGCACAGTCACACCGAAAACCGAAAAACCGAACCGAACCGAACCGATTTAACCGATTTGTGTGTTTATTCGGTGTATGGTTTTTTGGTTCGGTGGCAATTTCGTTTGCTATTCGGTGTTCGGTGCAACTTCGGTTTCCTGCGGTCACAAACCGAAATAACCGAAGAAACCGTTATTATATACGATGGACGTACCCGTATATGAATGTGGCTGTGACGTGTGAGCGGCTGAGCGCAGCCCATTTGTCCTTCGGCCCTACAGCCTCTGATTTACCTAATGTAAATATATAATCACCCCACGTTCACACGAGTCCGTGAAACCTAGCCATCGCCCATCTCTTCATCCCTTCGTCAGGCGGCGCCATCTCCTCTTCAACCCTAGTCGCGCGATCAGCTACTCATCGAGCCGGCTCCGGCGAGTCGGCGCTCCGCAGCCAGCAACAAATCCTTTTGTTGCGACGGACGGACATAAGCCATCCGCTAGCTTATCCAAGTTCTAATCTCTCAAATCTCAATACAAATAGCTAGTACACTACCTAACGTAACTCCATGCTAGTGATTAGTTTGATCTACTACTACTAGGAATATTTTAGTATTGTTTTGCATGAAACGATTGTCATGAGCTAGTGTATCAGCAAGTATTTATACGATTTCTATCCACGGATCTTCTTGTGTGCATGCTGCTCATGAGTCGTGGCTATTGGTGCATGCACTTCGGTTTTCCGGTTAACCGAATAAACCGAACCGATATATTTTGGTTAATATGGTTCGGTTGCTAATTTTTGTGTGATTATTTCGGTTGTCATTTCTCCAAAACCGAAATTATAAAAAACCGAATAAACCGAACCGTAATAACCATTTTTCGACAAAGAGCATATATTAATATCGCGGAGATACCAATTACACCCAGCCTCTGCAACAACGCAATGCCCTAGCGACATTACGGATGCACACAGCCAAAAAAAGAAAGAAGAATAACGAAAAAGAAAAGTCCCGCTGCAATGATCTATTCCCTGAAACAGCAGCACTAACACCACCAAGACAGCACCAGAAGTCCAGCTTCTCCAAAAGCGACGCCTCCAATAAGGGAACAGTGCACAAACACCGTCGTCGCCCGATCATCGATCTTAGGTTTTCACCCTGAAGAAAGTCCTCGCTCTCAAAAACAATGCCTTCAACAAGGCCATTGCCAGGCACAACCAATTAAGGCCAGACCTTGGATTTTCATCCTGAAAGAAAGACTTTGGACTTCTCCTGTGCAGTCGCCCCCACTAGCATGCCGCTGCTCCAAGTCACGAATCACCAAGCCAATTCCTCATCGCCACAGAGACTCGAAACACCATTGCTAGTCCTCAGATCTCAGCTTCCATGACATTCTCCGCCAGCTGACTTCAACATGGAACGAGAAAGCATACCCCATGATGGTAACAGCCAGCAGAGCTTCGCAGCGCTCCCTCTGAAACCAAACGGTCAGAGAAAAACACGGGTGCGCACGACCGAATCCCACCCGATCCAGCAATTTCCAGGCATGAATCGCCCAAGGGAGTTCCCGACGGAGCCTTCCGGAACACGACACTGCAGCCAGATCGATGGGGACATGCATCCGGTCGATCAAAATCTCGGCGCGAGTTGGAACCCTAGGACCGCCGCCGGAGGAGATCGGATCAGGGCCGGGGGCCCCAGATCCACCGCCGCCAACCCCCAAGACCGGGCCCCAGATGCCCCAAGGTGCACGCACAGCCAGGAGATCCGGTGCCATCCACCTCCTTGCCGCCTAGAGATCGGGGCCGAAGCCGCCGCCCCTCCAAGGCGCAGACCACCGCGACCATCTCCCCACACACCTCCGGGCAACCACCGGCCGCATGGTGACGAAGGCCCCGTACAGGGTCCAGGTCGCCGTCAGCCGGATCCGTGCGGAGGGAGGGGAAGGGGTCGCCGCCGTCCACCGCAACCGGCGTAGCCAGACCCGGCAAGGCCAGATCCGCCGCCGCCGCCACAGGGGACCCCGCCCCGCAGCCCGCCGCGCCGCGCGAACCGTCGAAGGAGCTCCGCGCCGAAGAGCTGACGGGTAGTCTCGCCGGGGCGCCGCCACGCCGAGATGCCCCACGGGAGCAGCTCGTCCAGATGCGGCCCAGGCCGCCCGCGTCGGGAGGCCGCACGAGGAGGCGAAGAAGGCCCCGCCGCCGCCGGCACCGTCCGGGCTTCGCCCGGTCGTGCCCTGTGGCGGCGGCGAGGGAGGGGGCGGAGGAAGGGTGGACCGGCGGCGGTGGGGTTGGAGTCGCCTCCCGGTCGCCTCGCGGGGGCGACACGGGAGGGCCCTCTTCTAGCTAACACGATGTTTGGAATTGTTGGTATCTATAATCCTCTCGAACCGTAATAACCATATTAACCGAACGCCCAGCCCTAGCCACGGCGACGGCGAGGGCGCGGACGGAGATTAAAAACAATATCTCGTTGGGTTTGGTTTGCCTGGGCCACACTCTCCTCTTGTGCGGAACAGCTTTAGGTCTAATCTACGCAGGGGATTCTCTTTCTCTCTCTGTGTCGATGGAGAGGCCAGGCCTGGAAATATCATATGCTTATACTCGTGTACCGGAGAGCAGAGAAAGCAGCCACTTGAGCCGTCACGTCGGCCTCGTCCCCCGTCCTCGCGATCGATAAACAAATCGTGTTTTTTCTTCTTCTTCTTCGTTGGAGGCGATGGATGAATCCTGTTGCTGTGCTTTGTGGGGCAGCCCGCTAACCCCTGATTGATGCACGTATTTTAGAGCATGATTGGTTTGATGCCAAAAATTGGCATGCCAACATTTGGCAAATGCCAAATATTGGCTAGTGCTTGGTTGGTTACCAAGTTTAGTTGTCAACCTCACAAGGAGTTGCCAATTTTTGGCAACTTTTGATATTGCCAATTGTTGGCTTGCCAAGTATTGGCAATGCCAAATGTTGGCATCAAACCAATTGTGGCTCGAATCAACGGAGCATTAGTCGGCAAGTCTGGCACCGTGCCAGCCCCGTCCCGTCTGGTCAGAGAAAAGAAAGCTTATGCGATGTGCCTAAAAGGCCCATGTAAAATGGGATTGAACACAAAAATATGGATGCCATTTTGACGGTCGTTCCACACCTCGGCACGTCTAGCAAGAAATGGCAGCTCCGGCCTGTAGGTCAAAGCAACTAATTACTGCCTGACAGACACTGTGTAGTTATAACCGCGGCCGTACGATATACAGCTGTAGAAAAAGGGGGTCAAATTAGTTTCAGCAGTTGCCACAAATCAAACTAACGCGCGACGTACGGCTCTGACCAGGAAGGAAACCCCGGCGCGCGCCATCTCCACGCGCATATTTCCCCGCTGCCTAACGCCACACCGGCGATTAGATTTAGGGGCGCTCTCCCGCCGTGATTAGACGATCACCGGCGCGCGGCGCGGGATCGACGATCCGGTCGGTGCAACAGCCATGAAATTTAAGGTCGGCTGTCGATCGGGCTGGGGGTTGCGGGCGAGCACGTCGCACACTCAATCGTGCACCACCATGATTGATTGATCCCCTATTCCCTGCGCGGCCGTCCGCTCCGTTAGGTAGCCTCCTCCCAATCGCGCATATTTCCCTCGTTTAATAAAGTGTTAGTAGTATGGACTCGCATATTTGGGTTGGGGACCATGTCAGCGAGGCGACTAATCAGCCGACATTTTTACCTCGGCCGGGAGCGTTTTACCGTTGACAGACACGCTGCACCCACGTGCTTAATCATCATCGCGGTAAACTAACCAGCAGGGAGCAGCAGCGGCGGCGTACGGGCGGTCGACACGTGGCACGCCCGTGCACGAGGCGGACAGCGACAGGCGTGGGGCCCTGCCTGCCTAGGATTATTTTTTATGGGAGAAAAAAAGAGAAAGGGGCTGGGCAGTACGCTGGCTCGTGCTGATCCGTATCGTGGACAGCTCAGCGGCGGGGACAGCGACACGGCGGCCGAGCCGGCCGATGGGCTACGCGCGCAAGCGCAAGCACGCACGCACGCGCAAGGCGGCACGGACGGACGCCTGACTTCCACGGCTCCACCCACCGCACCGCACCCGGCTCGGCGCGACGGCGGTGCCGATGGATGGGGCTACGGCTACGCTGCCTGCCTTTTCTGCCCGCTTTCTTGTTGGTACCCTCGTCCGTCCATCGGGCGCGGGGACGGTCAGCTTTGGGCGGCTACGGGCTCGATCTGCGCTGCTTCCCCGGCCACAAGGGGCCACCACCCCCACCATCACCACGCCGACGTACATGGGATGCCGCAATTCACATGGGGCATATGACATGGTATGGTATCTTGGCCATGCTGCATATCCGTGTGCCGCGGTTTTGACCCTTCTGCCCCTACGGTGTTACAGTACAAGTTGCCATGTGCGGCGTACTGGCCCGGTGAACCCATTCCCATTTAGCTGACGGCAGCTATACCCCACATGGACGGGCACGGTCAGGGTAACGGTTGCTGCAAAATGGTCAAAACCTGCAGCGTCATTGTGGGATAATAATCACCGCCTTATGTCAACATGTCTTTTATCCGAATATATGTATTTGAATTTTTAAAGATATTATGTGATACCAAGCATTACATGATACCACATTTCAAAGATCAAAACTTGTGGTCCAAATTTTTTTTGAAAAAATTTGTGGATGTTCACAAGACATCTGTCTACCATCCCTAAAAAATCAAATCCAAATTCGAAATATACACAGAGAAACAAAAAAGACAAATCTACATGTGAATAGTGCCATATTTGCTTTTGTCATTTGTGACTCTATTCAAGCATAATTTATCTTTTTTTATTTCACAATGTGTTTTGCAATTTTGGATCTGAAATTTTTAAGGTTAGTAGACATATGTCTTGTGAACATTCATGATTTTTTCTGAAATTTTTCGAAACACAAAAATTTAAGTTTTGAAACCTAGATGGTACCAGCAGAACATTTTTACAACTCTCGCAGGGGGTGGGGGGTGGGATTTACATCCGTTCATGGGACAAGCAGCTTACGTACCCAAATATCTGTTGGAAATATGCCCTAGAGGCAATAATAAATTAGTTATTATCATATTTTCTTGTTCATGATAATCGTTTATTATGCATGCTAGAATTGTATTGACGGGAAACTCAGATACATGTGTGGATACATAAACAATACCGTGTCCCTAGTGAACCTCTACTAGACTAGCTCGTTGATCAAAGATGGTAAGGTTTCCTAACCATAGACATGAGTTGTCATTTGATAACGGGATCATATCATTAGGAGAATGATGTGATGGACAAGACCCAACCGTAAACTTAGCATATGATCGTATCACTTAAATTTATTGCTACTGTTTTCTTCATGTCAAGTATGTGTTCCTAAGACCATGAGATCAGGCAACTCCCGGATACCAGAGGAATACCTTGTGTGCTATCAAACGTCACTTCATAACTGGGTGATCATTGATACGTCCATTTTGCATCACGATTTCCTATTAATATTTATATTGCTCTTGGTTATTATTCCATTTTATGATACAATTCTAATGTCTTTTCTCTCTTAATTTGCAAGATCTAATACACAAAGGGAAATTGCCGAAAACTGGAATTCTGGATCTGAAAGCCATGGAAAAGGCTGGAAATTTTCTGGACTCCAAATGACCTGAAACTTCACGAGGTTTTTTTGGAATATATCTGAATTACTGGAGCGAAGAAACTCCAGAGGGGGGCCACCTGTGGCTCCCAAGTCAACAGGGCGTGGCCACCACCCTGGGCGCGCCCTGATGGCTTGGGAGGCCCACAGGCAGGCTCCAACCCCCCTCTTCTGCTATATGAAGGGTTTTTACCTAGAAAAAAATCTGGAGGATACTTTCGGGACGAAGCGCTGTCGCCTCGAGGCGGAAACCTGGGCAGGAGCCTTTTTGCTATCTCTCAAAGAGATTCTGTCGGGGAAACTTCCCTCTGGGAGGGGGAAATCGAAGCCATCGTCATCACCAATGCTTCCTCCTTCGTGGGAGGACCAATCTCCATCGACATCTTCACCAGCACCATCTCATGTCAAACCCTAGTTCATCTCTTGTATTCAATCTTTGTCTCGAAACCTCGGATTGGTACCTGGGGTTGCTAGTAGTGTTGATTACATCTTGTAGTTGATGCTTGTTGATTTACTTTGTGGAAGATAATATGTTCAGATCCTTTATCATATTCATTACACCTCTGATCTTGAACGTGAGTAGTTACTTTTGTTCTCGAGGACATCGGAAAAGTCTTGTTATAAGTGAAAGGATCGATATGGTTGACTAGAGGGGGGAGGGTGAATAGGCAACTACCAATTTTTAGCTTTTATTAACAAATTAGGTTTAGTAACAAATAGGTTGTCTAGATATGCAACTAGGCGAGCAACCTATATGATGCTAATAACAACAAGATACACGCAAGCAAAATATACAACACTAGTAAAGCTTGCACAAAGTAAATGTGAGAGATAACCACAAGTGGAACCGGTGGAGACGAGGATGTGTTACCGAAGTTCCTTCCCTTTGAGGGGAAGTACGTCTCCGTTGGAGCGGGGTGGAGGCACAATGCTCCCCAAGATACCACTAAGGCCACCGTATTCTCCTCACGTCCACACACAATGCGTGCCGTGATTTCATTAGTGGTGCCCTTGAAGGCGGCGACCGAACCTTTAGAAACAAGGTTGGGACAATCTCCACAACTTAATTGGAGGCTCCCAACACCACCACGAAGCTTCACCACAATGGAATATGGCTTCGAGGTGACCTCAACCATCTAGGGTGCTCAAACACCCGAGAGTAACAAGATCCGCAAGGGATTAGTGGGGGCAATCAAATTTCTCTTGGTGGAAGTATAGATCGGGGCCCTTCACCCAAACACTAGAAGAGCAACAAGTTTTGTCGGCTAGGGAGGGAGATTGGGCGGAAATAGAGCTTGGAAAAACAATGGAGCTTTGGGGAGGAAGAGGTGGTCTTCTTGGGGAAGAAGACCCCCTTTATATAGTGGGGGAACAAATCCAACCGTTACCCCCTCTTAGCCTGCACACAAGCGGTACTACTGCTCACTGGAGCGGTACTACCGCTTGGGTGGTAGAGTGAGCCACACGTGCAATGGCACGAGGCCACGAGGCGGTAGTGCCGCCAAAGCGGTACCATCGCTCGCCCCAGCGGTACTACCACTAGGGTTGCAGTGTAGATACTCATAGATGCAGAGAAGCAATAGGAGGAGACGACCGTTTCGCCTAAGCGGTACTACCGCTCCTCATGGCGGTACTACCCCTAATAAGAGGTAGTACCGTCGCCTACTACCACTCAAGATCCGCTGAGCGTTCCAGTCCAGAATGAGAGGGCGGAAGTGGCGCGGTAGTAGCAAGCGGCACTACCGCTCGGGAGCGGTACTACCGCACCGTACTACCGGCCAGAATCCGCTCAGTCCAACACGAAAAATGTCGAGACTCCGAAGCCGGCGGTACAACGCACGACAGTAGGAAAAGGCACTACCGCCAATAAGCGGTACTACCGCTGCCCAGAGCGGTAGTACCGCTGCCTTGCATGGTACTTTCGCTTGGGTCTCTCCGGACCAGAACAAGGGCAACGTCGGTACTCAAATGAAGCAGAAAAGGAACATGGGTGCAAATTAAAGTGTACGTGTTGATTCCACTTAGACCTTTCTGATGTGGACCCCCTCTTAATGGTACGGTTCTCCTCCGACTCAAATCCAATGAAAATGAAACGCGGGAAAGAAACCATCTTCACTCTAAACCATCGAGGGGCAAGAATCGCCTTGTGTCATATGATGAAATATCTGAAAGGCTTAATGCACACGATTAGTCCGCAAATGCATTGTCATCAATCACCAAAACCACTCGGGTAGAAATATGCCATTACAATCTCCCCCTTTTTGGTGGATTGATGACAACACGGGATTTGCACAAATAATATCATGAGATAGAAAACCCCAATATCTACAAAATATAGACGGGCTCCCCCTAGATGTGTGCGCTATATTTGTTATGCTTTTGGAATGCAAAGCACACACACTAGGATCAATACCCCCCTATATTTTATAGACTGGCACTACTTGCATTAAGAGAATAATAATTAAATATAAATGCAAGGAGTGACATGTGAACATAAACATAGGGCACAAGATAAGCATAGTTCACATAATAGGACATATAAAGATAATTAAAGGGTAACATATGTCTCACACCATATGACACAGGCACTGAAGTCACACACACATAAAGCAAACCAAAGCAAATGATAAAAGAGTTCACGAGCGAAGAAAAAACAAGCAACTAAAATGCACTCGTGACTCGGCAAATCCCTATGCTCTCTCCCCCCCTTTGGCATCGAGACACCAAAAAGGCAGAGAGAACTAAACCGACCCGAGGTGCTAGCAGCAAACGGGACCATCTTCAATACTCTCCGGACTCGGGGCTGAAGTCTGTGGTGCCAGGAGGAGCTGATGCTGATGCGAGCAATGTGGTTTGAAGTATTGCACACCCCACCACACTCATCATTTTGTCGTGTTTAGATGTAGTCATGGACATAGGGGGAGTGTTGTTCTATCAATGAACTATCCCTCCCCTTATTATGCATAAATCGATCAAGTCTTTCACATTAGCCATTTTTTATGGTACTTGTGCTTCAAAGACGAGTTTTGGTCATGGGCCCTAGGTTAAAATCTTCGCGGTGCCATACCAATTGACTCAAACATAGGTGGCTTCGGCCACCGCCCCTCCTAGCGAGGTATTTGCTTTTTGAGAGCTTTTTCGTGTTTGGGAGTCACTCCAATTGTGTTTTTCATATTTTTGATCATTTTTTAACTTGGAGTGTTCCCTCCCATTTGCTGGTTTTAGAGTCTCCAACCCAAGCCTTCTCTCATCTTTAGCCTCCTCGTATTTGATAAGTCTCCTTTTGTAGTCTAGGTTACCTTGTGGTCGCTTTGGGCGGTACACCGGGGGCGTGAGCGGTAATATCGCTTATTAGCGGTACTACCGCCGCCACCGACGGTACTACCGGTGGAGCGGTACTGCCCGGCCCTCTGTCGTTCTGTAGTACCGGGGTGGTACTACCGCCCTGATGGGCGGTACTACCGCTTATGTGTGCCCACGGGGGGTTATGGGGCGGGACAGGGGAAGTTTCCACTTCCCCATACCCATTCACTCCCTTCCTCCCGTGGTGCTCTCTCTCTCCAGGCGACTCAAGGGATCCGGAGGCCGCCGCCGGATCTTCGTTTCCGACCGTTCTTTCGCGATTCCGACTGGTGGAATCGATCCCCACCCTCTCCTCTTGCCATGGATGCCGGTATTGCCCCCGTTCTTCTCTCCTATGGTTCTATTTCTTGAATCTAGGTTTTAGGCAAATATGAGATGTATCTTTCAATTTTTAGTCAAATCGAGGCATGAGTAGGGTGTGGAAGGCGGCTAGGGAGTAGGTTTGAAGTTCTAGTGGCAAATATTTGCATTTGGCATCACCGGTAGTACCGGATCTGACCGGCGGTCGTGGTTACCTCCATAGTCTCCGCCCGAGCGGCAATACCGCTCCTCTTGGAGCGGTACTACCGCTTATGGGCAGTACTACCGCCCTGGTCAGCGGCACTACTGCTTGTGTTGGTAAATGCACATGTTTTCCCACTTCCACTTCAAATTTACTCAATCTTTTTTTTGGCTTATGCATATCTTTTAAACCTGCTTTTCCCTCGCTTTGTGTTTTGGGTTCCAGGTGGTGGCAGCTCTGACCGTAGGATGAACCCGAGTCGTGAGAGCTCTAAACATTACCGCAACAAGGAGAGGACAGTTCCATTCAGCAACCTCCCAAGCAGAAGACCAAGTCAGTTGCACACAAGCCCAAGAAGTCCAAATCTTTTGCTCTGTTGCCCAGCAAGGAGTTCTGGCTCGCCCGCAAGCAATACCCCTATGATGTTCCCCAAGAATCAACGCTTCGCAACCGTCCTTCTGGAACCGGTAGCAGCTCTCTATCTACACTGATGTTCTCAAGCACAAGGAAAACTTGTATGTTCCCAATGTCAAGTCCATTGACGTAGATTATCTGGAGAAGAATGGTTAATACTTTGGTGAGGCACTGAGGCTATGTGAGAAGCTTGGCGTTACCAACCTTATGCAGTTCAACAAGGACCTTGATGCTGAAATGATAGCTGTGTTCTATGCTACGGTCCATCTTGGAACCGTTGAGGAAAGGACTTTGACTTGGATGACCAATGACAAGCGGCTATCTGCTCCATGGAGTACGTTCATGAATCTTCTTGGTTTTGAGGATCAGGGGCTCCATAACCCACTTGGATTTCGCCCCCATAAGGAGAACGCTACCACTCACAAGAGCCATCTTTTGCCCTTCAATACCGAGAAGATCTCCTCCAGCACCGGCAAGTCTACCTATGTGCTAGAGCCGTTTCTTGACATTATGCACCGCATATTCAGGCACACTCTGTTTCCTCGTGTTAGGAATTTGGATCAGGTTCACTCCTATCTAGTGGATATGCTACTTTATTGTCACTTTGTGAGGAAGGATGAGGAAGTGATGCCCTTGGAAGTTTCTCATGTCATGTGGTCCAAACTCTTATCTGCCGTGTCTGAGCGCAAGCGCCCTATTTATGCTCCATATCTGATGCATTTGATCGAGGTGACCTGGGTGACCACCTTTCCAGGTGTTATGTTTGAGTGTGGTGAGGTGGTTCCACACAAGATTATTCAGCTAAGACGGAAAGATAAGTGGGCCACTCATGCTGCTCCTGAGATGGATCTGCCTGATTATGAGGATGATGAGGACTATGTGGCCAAGGGGGGCGCTGCTTCTAGCTTTGCGTCCTCTACTGCTGAGCCATCTTGGGCTAAGAAGCTCAATGAGAATATGAAGAAGCTATTTTGCATGCAAGCTCATGGCCAGTACAAAGCTCATGTGGCAGAGAAGGAGGCGAAGAGCCGTCACAAGGTGATGGGCAGGCACATCAGACTGGAGATACGGGGATGAAGAGCCGTCACAAGTCTATGGTGGCAGTGATTGAGTCCTCAGACCCACTCCGTATCTCCAGTCCGATGTGCCTGCCCATCACCTTGTGACGGCTCTTCACCTCCTTCTCTGCCACATGAGCTTTGTACTGGTCATGAACTTGCATGCAAAATAGCTTCTTCATCTTCTCATTGAGCTTCTTAGCCCAAGATGGCTCAACAGTAGAGGACGCAAAGATGGATACAGCGCCCCCCTCGGCCACATAGTCCTCATCATCATCCTCGTCATCCTCATAATCAGGCAGATCCATCTCGGGAGCAGCATGAGTGGCCCACTTTTCCGTCTTAGCAGAATAATCTTGTGTGGAACCACCTCACCACACTCAAACATAACACCTGGAAAGGTGGTCACCCAGGTCACCTCGATCAAATGCATTGGATATGGAGCATAAATAGGGCGCTTGCGCTCAGACACAGCAGAGAGGAGTTCAGACCACATGACATGAGAAACATCCAAGGGCATCACTTCCTCATCCTTCCTCACAAAGTGACAATAAAGTAGCATATCCACTAGATAGGAGTGAACCTGATCCAAATTCCTAACACGAGGAAACAGAGTGTGCCTGAATATGTGGTGCATAATGTCAAGAAACGGCTCTAGCACATAGGTAGACTTGCCGGTGCTGGAGGAGATCTTCTCAGTATTGAAGGGCAAGAGATGGCGCTTGTGAGTGGCAGCGTTCTCCTTATGGGGGCGAAATCCAAGTGGGTTATGGATCCCCTGATCCTCAAAACCAAGCAGATTCATGAACGTACTCCATGGAGCAGACAACCGCTTGTCATTGATCATCCAAGTCAAAGTCCTTTCCTCATCGGTTCCAAGATGGACCGTAGCATAGAACACAACTATCATTTCAGCATCAAAGTCCTTGTTGAACTGCATAAGGTTGGTAACGCCAAGCTTCTCACATAGCCTCAGTGCCTCACCAAAGTATTGACCATTCTTCTCCAGATAATCCACGTCAATGGACTTGACATTGGGAACATACAAGTTTTCCTTGTGCTTGAGAACATCAGTGTAGATAGAGAGCTGCTGCCGGTTCCAGAAGGACGGTTGCGAAGCGTTGAATCTTGGGGAACATCATAGGGGTATTGCTTGCGGGCGAGCCATAACTCCTTGCTGGGCAACATAGCAAAAGATTTGGACTTCTTGGGCTTGTGTGCAACTGACTTGGTCTTCTGCTTGGGAGGTTGTTGAATGGAACTGTCCTCTCCTGAGTTGCGGTAACGTTTAGAGCTCTCACGACTCGAGTTCATCCTACGGTCAGAGCTGCCACCACCTGGAACCCAAAACACAAAGCGAGGGAAAAGCAGGTTTAAAAGATATGCATAAGCCAAAAAAAGATTGAGTAAATTTGAAGTGGAAGTGGGAAAACATGTGCATTTGCCAACACAAGCAGTAATGCCGCTGACCAGGGCGGTAGTACCGCCCATAAGCGGTAATACCGCTCCAAGAGGAGCGGTATTGCCGCTCAGGCGGAGACCATGGAGGTAACCACGACCGCCGGTCAGATCCGGTACTACCGGTGACGCCAAATGCAAATATTTGCCACTAGAACTTCAAACCTACTCCCTAGCCGCCTTCCACACCCTACTCATGCCTCGATTTGACTAAAAATTGAAAGATACATCTCATATTGCCCTAAAACCTAGATTCAAGAAATAGAACCATAGGAGAGAAGAACGGGGGCAATACCGGCATCCATGCCAAGAGGAGAGGGTGGGGATCGATTCCACCAGTCGGAATCGCGAAAGAACGGCCGGAAACGGAGATCCGGCGGTGGCCTCCGGAGCCCTTGAGTCGCTTGGAGAGAGAGAGAGAGCACCACGGGAGGAAGGGAGTGAATGGGTATGGGGAAGTGGAAACTTCCCCTGCCCCGCCCCATAACCCCCCGTGGGCACACATAAGCGGTAGTACCGCCCATGAGGGCGGTAGTACCACCCCGGTACTACAGAACGACAGAGGGCCGGGTAGTACCACTCCAGCGGTAGTACCATCGGTGGCGGCGGTAGTACCGCTAATAAGTAATATTACCGCTCACGCACTCGGTGTACCGCCCAAAGCGACCACAAGGTAACCTAGACTACAAAAGGAGACTTATGCAAATACGAGGAGGCTAAAGATGAGAGAAGGCTTGGGTTGGAGACTCTAAAACCAGCAAATGGGAGGGAACACTCCAAGTTAAAAAATGATCAAAAAGATGAAAAACACAATTGGAGTGACTCCCAAACATGAAAAAGCTATCAAAAAGCAAATACCTCGCTAGGAGGGGGCGGTGGCCGAAGCCACCTATGTTTGAGTCAATTGGTATGGCACCGCGAATATTTTAACCTAGGGCCCATGACCAAAACTCGTCTTTGAAGCACAAGTACCATAAAAAATGGCTAATGTGAAAGACTTGATCGATTTAGGCATAATAAGGGGAGGGATAGTTCATTGAGAGAACAACACTCCCCCTATGTCCATGACTACATCTAAACAAGACAAAATGATGAGTGTGGTGGGGTGTGCAATACTTCAAGCCACATTGCTTGAATAAATGATATTTAGCTCATACCTTAACTCGTGAAATATTACTTCATCCAATGGCTTTGTGAAGATATCTGTAAGTTGATCATGAGTGTTGAGATGAATAAGATCAATCTCCCCACGCTTGATATGCTCCCGGATGAAGTGATGACGAATCTCAATATGCTTCGTCTTGCAATGTTAAACCGGGTTGTTGGAGATCTTGATAGCACTCGTTGTCATGGTAAAGAGGCACTTTGTCACAAGTGACACCGTAGTCCTTTAAAGTTTGCCTCATCCAGAGCAACTGTGCACAACAACTTGTTGCAGCCTCATTCTCGGGCTCGGTGGACGAGAGAGAAACACAGTTCTGTTTCTTTGAAGACCAACTCACCAAAGAGCGACCAAGGAATTGACAACTTTCGGAAGGTGACTTCCTATCCACACGATCTCCCGCCCAATCCGAGTCTGAATATCCTATGAGATCAAATGAAGCGCCTTTGGGGTACCATAAGCCAAAGTTTGGGTTATGAGCCAAATATCGAAAGATTCACTTGACCGCCACATAGTGACTTTCATTAGGTGCGGCTTGAAATCGTGCACAAATTCTCACACTCAACATAATATCCGGCTTAGATGCACAAAGTTAAAGCAAGGATCAAATCGTGGAGCGATATACCTTTTGATCCACGTCTTTACCATTGGGATCAATGTCAAGTTGGCATTTGAGAGGCAGAGGAGTATTGGCTTTGGCCGGCTTGACATCATCCAACTTGAACCTCTTGAGCATGTCTTGAGTGTATTTTGCTGGGTTGATGAAGGTTCCTTGACTTCGTTGTTTGATTTCGAATCCAAGGAAGAACTTCAACTCTCCCATCATAGACATCTCAAACTCTTTGGTCATTAGTGCGGCAAACTCATCATTGAAAGCTTTGTTAGGAGAACCAAAGATAATATCATCAACATATAGTTGGCATATGAACAAGTCCCCTTTAACCCTCCTTTTGAAAATAGTGGGATCGATTTTCCCAATTTCAAACCCACGTTCTTGCAACAATTCGGTAAGGTGCTCATACCACGCACGTGGGGCTTGTTTAAGGCCATAGAGTGCCTTATCGAGCTTGTATACATGATTGGGGAACTTGGGATCCTTGAATCCTGGAGGTTGCTTGACATATACCAACTCCATTAGATGAACATTTAAAAATGCACTCTTAACATCCATTTGTTGTAATTTGAAATCATGATGAGATGCATATGAAAGCAACATGCGAATAGATTCAAGACGAGCAACGAGAGCAAAGGTTTCACCGTAGTCGATATCCTCGACTTGGGAGTAGCCTTGTGCTACCAATCTTGCCTTGTTGCGAATGACAACACCATTCACATCTTGCTTGTTCTTGACGATCCATTTGGTCCCAATGACATTGTGATTCTCCTTTGGTCTTGGCACCAATTGCCACACCTTGTTGTGCTCGAAGTTGTTGAGTCCATTGTGCATGGCTTCAAGCCACTATGTGTCCTCGATCGCTTCTTGTACCTTCAGGGGTTCAATACAAGAAACAAACGCGTGATGCTCACAAAAGTTTTTTAATTGTCTACGAATGGTCACCCCTTTACTCAAGCTTCCATAGACGTTATCCAAAACATGTCGATGAGTTTGAAGCTTGTTAGCAATCTTGGCGGCACACCGCTCTAATATTTCCACCATAGTGGGTTAGGGAGGACCATCTTGAGAACTTGGAGCACCGTCATGAGCTTGCTCTTGATCTTGAGTTTGCTCGGGGGAAGGAACTTGATCTTGGGCATTACTTGGTGCATCACCATCATCATGAGGTCATCTTGCCCTTGATATTGTTCACTTGGTTGAGGGCCTTCACTTTGTTCTTCGGAAGCGTGTGGGTCTTGCGTCAGTGATGGTTCCACTTGAGTGGAACATTGTCCTTCTCCTTCGGCCAAAAGGGGTTCCTCAACGGGTAGGAAGTGTCCCACACCCATTCTTCTTATGGCTTGGGGAGGAATTTCGTCACCCACATCACAAAGACCACTTTGCTCCACCTGGGAGCCACTATTTTCATCAAACTCTACGTTACACGTCTCCTCTATGAGTCCAGTGAACTTGTTGAGAACACAGTAAGTATGAGAGTTTGTACCATAACCAACAAATATGCCCTCCGGAGCTCTAGGTTCAAATTTAGACAAACGAACACCTTTCTTGAGAATAAAACACCCCATGCTTATGAACAAAATAAAGCTTTTACTAAACATATCGTTGATGCCATGATGAAATCTTTTGAAGAAAAGTTAGAGTTGGAGATTTCTATTCCTATAAAATTACATGATGAGTGGGAACCTATTATTAAAGTCAAAATCAAAAATTATGAGTGCTTTGCTTTATGTGATTTGGGTGCTAGTGTTTCCACGATTCCGAAATCTTTAAGTGATGTGCTTGGTCTTACCAATATTGAAGAATGTTCTCTCAATTTGCACTTGGCGGATTCTACTATTTAAAAACCTTTGGGAAGAATTAATGATGTTCTTATTCTTTCAAATAGGAATTATGTGCCCACAGATTTTATTGTGCTTGATATTGATTGCAATCCGTCTTGTCCCATTATACTTGGTAGACCGTTTTTACGCACTATAGGTGCCGTGATTGATATGAAAGAAGGCAATATTCGTTTTCAATTTCCACTAAGAAAGGGTATGGATCACTTCCCTAGAACAAGAATTAAGCCACCATATGAATCAATCATGAGGGCATCCTATGGATCCAAAACCAAAGATGACAATACTTGAATCTATGCGTTATGCCTAGCTAGGGGCGTAAAATGATAGCGCTTGTTGGGAGGCAACCCAATGAATAAATAAAATTTTGCTTTTTCCTTCCTCTTTTTGAGTTTTGACACAATTATACCTCTGTTATGATTGTGTTTTTATGGTTTATTTAGTGTTTGTGCCAAGTAGAGCCTTTAGGATGATTCATAAGATGAGTAGAAGCGATGCTGAATCTGGAACAGAAACTTTGCGTCCAGTGTTCGGATTTTAATTTTTTTACTGGAACGTTATCTTGAGCTGAAATTTTAACACATTATTTCTATACAAATTCTTTACGTTGTCCTAATTTTTCATAATTTTTAGAGTTACAGAAGTATGGTTAGAGTACAGATTACTACAGATTGTTCTGTTTAAGACAGATTCTGTTTTCGTTACATTGTGTGCTTGTTTTGATGGATCTATGGGTTATATTGAAGGGTATGGGCCATGGTAAAGTTAAAATACAGTAGGTATAATGCAATAATAAAATATGAATGGGTTTTCAACTGCACCTAAAGTAGTGATTTGCTTTATTATACTAACGGATCTCACGAAGATTTTGTTGAGTTTTGTGTGATTGAAGTTTTCAAGTTTTGGGTGAGATCACGATGGATGAAGGAATAAGGAGTGAATAGAGCCTAAGCTTGGGTATGCTACAGCACCCCCAATATATATCCAAATAGAAACAAGCAACTAATCTTGGGGATGCCCCCGAGTGGCATCCCCTCTTTCTTCTAACGACCATCGGTATTTTACTTGGAGCTATATTTTTATTCGTCACATATCATGAGTTTTGCTTGGAGCGTCTTGTATCATTTGAGTCTTTGCTTGCTTTGCTTGTTAGTTTGTCACTTGTATCCTTGCTGGACACACCTACTTGAGAGAGCCAAAATTATGCTATGATTTGTTAGAATGGCTCTATATGCTTCACTTAAACTTTTTGAGCTATATGATTGCTCTAGTGCTTCACTTATATCTTTTTGAGCACGGTGTGCTTGGAAATTTTTGGAGAAATACTCTCATGATTCACTTAGATTAATTTGAGAGTTAGTAAATTTTGAAGAAATCCTCTCATGATCCACTTATACCTTTTTGAGAGATGAAATATCTATGCTCATGTGCTTCACTTAAATTTGTTTGAGTTTCTCAAAAAGCAATGGCAATATATGAAACTAGTCCCAAAGTGATAGATATCCAAGGAGGATATAATAAAAAAATTCAAGAAGATCATTGGACAAATTAAACTTGATTCCATGTAATAGTTTTGATACATGATGATAGTAATATGTGAGTCATGTTAGTGAGTAATTATGCTTTAGTAGGAATATTGGTGTTAAGGTTTGTGATTCCCTATGCAAGTACGAAAGTCAATAGTTATGCAATGAAATTACATCCTACTTATGGTGCATTATTCGGTGTTAGTTATGCTCAATGCTTGCTTATGTGAATTTTCGTTTCTTGGTTTGGTTGCTTCTCAATCTATTTGCTAGCGTCCATTTGTACTAAGTAGAAATACTACTTGTGCATCCAAAATTCTTAAACCAAGTTTTGCCTTATGAGTCCACCATACCTACCTATATGCGGTATTTCCATGCCGTTCCAAGCAAATTTGTATGTGCCATTTCTAATTTTCAAAATAAACTTCTCTTTTGTGTGCTCGTACCGCTCATGAAACAGTGGCAATATTTT
Organism: Elymus sibiricus; assembly: GCA_039707655.1. NCBI lineage: Eukaryota > Viridiplantae > Streptophyta > Magnoliopsida > Poales > Poaceae > Elymus > Elymus sibiricus. The sequence continues at coordinate 187,120,147 of CM077675.1, read as the reverse complement.
TCCATGCTAGATGTGTTATTATCAAGATGAGTGTTTCTTCACTTGTCATTGCACGAGACTGCGGCGGTAATAGGGATGCCCATTCCCGAAATGAAAAAGAAAAAAATATTTACTTTATGTTGTCAAATAATAAATTCCTTGGAAAGTGTTGGTATGGAAGACAACCGTGGATACGGCCCGCCATGGAATGTGAAAGAATGGTGGAAAAAGTAATAAACTTTATTTTATGTTTGGGAACCGCCTATGATATATCTAGCATGGAAAGTATTGTGAACTACATTGTTGTTTTCGTTGACAGGAAAGGCATGCCACCCAAAATATTTTTCTCTCTCAATTTAAAACTTTGAGTCTGGCACCTCTACAAATCCCTACTTCCCTCTGCGAAGGGCATATCTATTTACTTTATGCAATTTTTATTTTTACTTTGAGTCTCCAACTTCTCTTATATAGCACCAACTAGGGGGCACTACGATCGTACTTGAGCATTGGGCATAGCTAATATTCGAGTGTGTTTCATGAATGGATCAATGATTGATCGTGATGGGCTAGGGATAACTTTCTTTAGTGTTGATATTTTGAAAGACATGGTTGCTTGTTGGCATGCTTGAGTATTGAAGTCATTATGTTAAAACTAGACTATTGCTTTGAATCATCTATAAGTCCAAATGTCCATGCTACAAAAGAAAAAGAATATGAGATGAACATGTTAGGCAGCATTCCACATCAAAAATTCTGTTTTTATCATTTACCTACTCGAGGACGAGTAGGAATTAAGCTTGGGGATGCTAATACGTCTCCAACGTATCTATAATTTTTGCTTATTCCATGCTGTTATATTATCATTCTTGGATGTTTTACAATCATTTTATAGCAACTTTATATCAAATTGTGACTAACCTATTGACATAGTGCCAAAGTGCCAGTTGCTTTTTTTGCTTGTTTTTTTACTTCGCAGAATATCAGTACCAAACGGAGTCCAATCACGACGAAACTTTTTGGAGATTTTTTCTGGACCAGAAGACACCCAGTGGGCCAAAGAAGTGCCAGAGAGGTGGGTTGTGGAGGCCACAACCCACATGGGCGCGCCAGGGGGCCCCCGGCGCGCCCTGGTGGGTTGTACCCAGCACGGGCCCCCCCTCCACCACCTCTGACGCCTATAAATTCCCAAATATTCAGAAAAACCTAAGGGAGTCGACGAGAAATACATCCAGCAACCGCAAGTTCCATAACCTCGAGATCCAATCTAACACCATCACGAAGGGGTTCATCTTCTTCATAGGTGCCTCTCCGATGATGCGTGAGTAGTCCACCATAGACCTACGGGTCCGTAGGCAGTAGCTAGATGGATGCCTCTCTCTCTTTTGATTCTCAATACAATGGTCTCTTGGAGATCTATTTGTTGTAAACTTTTGCGGTGTGTTTGTTGGGATCCGATGAATTTTGAGTTCATGATCAGTTTCTATCCATGAATATTGTTTGAGTCTCCTTTGATCTCTTATATGCATGATTACTTATAGCCTCGTATTTCTTCTTCGAATCTTTGGTTTAGTTAGGCCAACTAGATCGATTTTTCTTGCCACGGGAAGAGGTGCTTTGTGATGGGTTCGATCTTGCGGTGTCCTTTCCCAGTGACAGAAGGGGCAGCAAGGCACGCATGTATCGTTTCCATTAAGGATAACAAGATGGGGTCTATTCCTACATGAATAGATCTTGTCTACATCATTTCATCGTTCTTATTGCATTACTCCGTTTTCCCATGAACTTAATACACTAGATGCATGCTGGATAGCGGTCGATGTGTGGAGTAATAGTGGTAGATGCAGGCAGGAGTCAGTCTACTTATCTTGGACGTGATGCCTATATAATGGTCATCGCCTTTGATATCGTCATGATTATTTGATCTTCTATCAATTTCCCAACAGTAATTTTTTCACCCACCGTGTGCTATACTCATGAGAGAAGCCACTAGTGAAACCTACGGCCCCCGGGTCTACTTTTCCAACATATTGCTTTCCGATCTATCTTTTTGCCTCTTTGTTTTCAGATCTACTATACCAAAAACCCAAAAATATATTGTTGCACTTTTTATTTGCCCTTTTTATTTTGTGTTCTTGAGAGATCTATCTCTCCTATCTATCACTACCTAATCTATCTTTTTACCGTAGCGAAATTGACAACCTCTCTTTCGCGTCGGGTTGCAAGTATTTGTTATTTGTGTGCAGATGCTTCTTATTGGGTGGTGGTGATCCTCCTACTGGTTCGATAACCTTGGTTTCATAACTGAGGGAAATACTTACCGTCGCTGTGCTGCATCAGCCCTTCCTCTTTGGGGAAATACCGACGCAGTCTCAAGCCACGTTAGCAGTCAGATTCTGCCGGGGAAATTCCTCTTCGGGAGGGGGAGATCGAAGCCATCATCATCACCAATGCTTCCTCCTTCGTGGGAGGACCAATCCTCATCAACATCTTCACCAGCACCATCTCATCTCCAACCCTAGTTCATCTCTTGTATTCAATCTTTGTCTCAAAACCTTAGATTGGTACCTGTGGGTTACTAGTTGTGTTGCTTACATCTTGTAGTTGATGCTTGTTGGATTACTTGGTGGAAGATATCATGTTTAGATCCTTAATTATTATTATTATTGCACCTCTGATCTTGAACACATTGATGAGGTGTGATTAGTTACTATTGTTCTTGAGGACATGGGAGAAGTCTTGTTATAAGTAATCATGTGAAGTTGGTATTCGTTCGATATTTTGATGATATGTATGTTGTTACTTCTCTTAGTGGTGTCATGTGAACATCGACTACATGACACTTCACCATGTTATGGGCCTAAGGGAAGTCATTGTGGAGTAACAAGTAGATGATGGGTTGCTAGAGTGACATAAGCTTAAACCCTAGAATATGCGTTGCTTCATAAGGGGATGATTTGGATCCACATGTTTCATGCTATGGTTAGATTTATCTTAATTCTTCTTTCGTAGTTGCGGATGCTTTCAAGAGGGGGTAATCATAAGTAGGTTGTTAGTTCAAGTAAGAACAACACCTTAGCACCGGTCCACCCACATATCAAATTATCAAAGTAGCGAACGCGAATCAACTCAACATGATGAACATGACTAGACAGAAATTCCCATGTGTCCTCGGGAGCGCTTGCTTAATATAAGAATACTTTCAAGCCTATCCTTTGCTATAAAAAGGATTGGGCTACCTTGCTGCACCTTTGTTACTATTGTTACTTGTCACTTGTTACGAATTATCTTGCTACAAAACTATCTACTATTGCTACTTACAACACTTGCAGAGAATACCTTGCTGAAAACCGCTTGTCATTTCCTTCTGCTCCTCGTTGGGTTCGACACTCTTACTTATCAAAAGGACTATGATTGATCCCCTATACTTGTGGGTCATCACTGATACATTGAAATATGCTTATCTTCATGAAAAAAGATAGATCCTGTTATTATTAGTGCTAACCTTTCAGAGCATGAAGAAAAGAGATTACTTAAAACTCCGAGGAAGCACCGAGCTGCTATTGGATATACTATTGATGATCTTAAGGGCATTAGTCCCACTCCATGTCAGCATAAGATTAATATGGAACCGGATGCTCAACCTGTTGTTGATTGATACGTCTCCAACGTATCTATAATTTTTGATTGTTCCATGCTGATATATTATCATTCTAGATACTTTTTGGGTATTTATTTACCAATTTATAATATTTTTGAGCACTAACCTATTGACCCAGTGCCGAGTGCTAGTTCCTGTTTTTTGCGTGTTTTTGCCTTTTCAGACTTACAATACCAAACGGAGTCCAATTGCCACGAAACATTTTGGTGATTTTTTTGGACCAATACAAGACCTAGAAGCTTTGGGGGAGGGCCAGGAGATGCACCAGGGGCCCACCACATATCCAGCCGCGTCCCCTAGGGGGGGGGGCGGCCAGATATGTGGTGCCCCCCTGGAGCGTCCCCCGACGTCGTTCTCTAGCCTATAAATTCACATCTACCCTAAAAACACCAGAAGCACTCCCGAAAAACTTTTTCCGCCGCCGCAAGCCTCTGTTCCGACGGGAGGCCATCTACACCTCCGTTCCGGCACCCTGCCGGAGGGGAGATCGATCACGGAGGGCCTCTTCATCAACCTTGCTGCCTGTCAGTGTCAAAATCGGCGGATCTCGGGTAGGGGGTACCGAGCTGTGAGTTTAGGATCGATGGGTAACAGGGGGACGAAGGAGACAATGTTTACCCAGGTTCGGGCCCTCCTATGGAGGTAAAACCCTACGTCCTGCTTGGTTGTATTGATGTGTATGAAGATTACAGAGTCGATATACCACGAGATCAAGTAGCCAAAACCCTAGATGAGCTTGTCAGCCCTCTACGATCTAAACCCCCCGGTTTATATAGACACCGGGGGTACCTAGGGTTTACACATGATAAGTCTCCAGCCGGAAGTAAAGACGCTGATCCCCTCATCTTGACTTGGAGTGCACACCGCGTCTTCGGAGGCTTCCTTCTAGAATACGGGGTAGCCGCATATCTCAGTCCTTCCTGCGATAATCAGAGAGCGGCCCACCAAGCCGGCCTATGAGAGATAGGCCGGCGGCCCGAGGACCCCTTAGTCCAGGACTCCCTCAGTAGCCCCCGAACTAGCCCCCAACGCCAGGGGTCATGACACTAGCAGCTTCGTGTGATCAGAGTCTTCGGCTTGCGGGGTGAGTTCTTTTCCCCCTTTATGATCGGCAGGCTCTAGTCCGGCTGCCAATGACATGTAGTTATCCGGACGCCATAAGTCGCTTAACCTTGAAGGCCAAATGTCAAAGTGTGAACAGTATTTCCTGACAACCTTTCTGATGAAGGGTCGTGGCCTATCATGACCGCTGAGCCGGTTACAAAAAACTCGATTCGCGGTTCGAGGCCGTTCCTCCATTGGCACGTCTTATCAATGTGTAGATCGTGTCTCGTTTCTTACGGGATATGATCAACGCCCTGGGTTATCCCACGCGCGCACAACGGCATGATTGTTTCGGGAAGTGGCGAGGGCTGCGACGCAGTAAAAGGGAGGCTCTTGGTATTACGGCACCCCATAAAAGGGAGAAAACCCCCAAGGCCCATTCACGCTCCAAATTCGCACCCTTTGCCTCCTCAACCTTCCCAAGCTCCGAGAGCCCAGATCCAGTTCTTCCTCAATCCTCCCCCCGAGTTCCATCTCGGCGTTCATCATCGTCTGTGAAGCCTTCCTGCAGGTACAGCCGCACTTCGGCCTGTGGCTCAAAGTGTTCAACGTCAAGCCTAAGACAGTTGCGGGCGCGCATGCAGATTGTGGAGGGGCGGTAATCAGCAAGCTCCCCCGTGTCGAGTGGCCGGACGACACCTTTATTGACACGGTCAAGATCTGGCAAAAGGAATGGTTCTACATCACCAAACCAAGGAGCGCGGACTGGGTGGCTGGTGCCAAGTTCAGATCCGGACCCCCCGCGAGGCTAACCTCGTGGCTCAAGACAGGCCTTGACTGGGGGTCGGCCGCAGAGGTAAAATCGTTGCAGAAGCGCATCTCCGTGATGATTGAGGCCAAAATCGAGCTGGTCAACGTGATCCAGGTCATGCTCCGCCACCGTCTCCTCCCCTGCCAGCACCGGGCCTCCCCAATGTGGGCTTACCAGCTCGAGGACCCGGCTACCGTGCGTCAATTCTTCCGCACTACCCACGAGAAATTGTGGAAAGTGCTATTCAAGCCCCAGAAGAGCTGGCCGGCCGAGGAGGAGGACACTAGACTCGACGCCGAAACCCCTCCTACCAAGGTATGATGAAACTTTAATTCTCCGGCTCTGTTTTTTGATAAAGAGCTGAATCCCCTTCTCCCTCATCATCACAGAATTGGCTCAGCAAGGCCGTGCAAATTGACTGTCCGGCTCCGCAGCCCGAAGACCCTCGATCGGATCTGTAGACGGAGATGCTCATCGTGGCACCGTATTCGGCGCCAGAGAAGAAGGAGAAGAAGAAAGGGGAGAAGAAGGAGGCCCAAGAGGGTCTTTGTCTAAGGGGTCTTCCGGACGCTAAGTCCGAGGAGACCCATGCCTCTTCCACTCACGAGAAAGAGCACGAGGACGAAGGGGAGTGCGACTCCCCCCTCGCAAGGAAGAGGGCGGCGCCAGCGGACGCCGCGGAGGACCTACCTCCTCCTGCCCCAAAGAGGACATGCCGGACAAAGGCAGTCCTGGCCGACGATAGCTCGGACTCCGATAAGGAGTCCGGGGCTTTTGAAAAGGTTCCCCGAAGGAACCCAAGGGTTAAGCCCCCAGCCCAGAGGTATGAATCCAAAGACCCTCCGGGCCACTTATATAGAGCTTTTAATGTTAAATGGGCGAACGTCTTTTAATTTGAAGCCCACCACGCGATCTCCCCACCGACCAAATTTCAGACGGGGAGTCTCTGCCCACCGACCTGTTAGAAAGTGGGACTGCGTCACATCCTACGCCTCCTGAGGCCTCAAAGGAGGCCGCCGAGGTGTTATCGCGCCAGGCTCATTCTGAGACGAACACCGGCGGCGGGGGTGACGACGTTATGGCTGAGGTTAATGCCTCGGCCGCCGAAGACCAGGAGGAGGAACATCTCCTGGAAACTGAAGAGGGGGGACGAGGTCCGATCCAGTTCCCTCCGAGGACATCTCCGGAGCGCTCTATGCCTCAGGAGCTGCCCGCCCAATCCGCCACCGGAGGGAGGGTTGGCTGGTCACCACCAGTGCCGCCCATGACTGGGTGGTCGGCCGTGATGGAGGAAGCTTTATCCGGCTCCTCCATCGCCGAAGATCACCGCGCCCTTATGGGTGCGGTTTTGCAAGGCATTCAGTCCATTGATAGCGGACTGAAAGAGGCCTTCAACGGTCTCTTGACGGGCTTCAAGGTGAGCCACGTAATACTCTTTTTTCCAGAAAAAGTTAATTTGCCAAATTTATGCAATCCTTATAAGTGTAGTAGCCCCCGAGCCCTGGGTGAGTTTGAAAAACCCACCCGGGGGTCAAATGTCCGAAAGTTAGTAACGATGCTCAAGGCACCCTTTGTCCCTCATTGTTCTAAGAGCTCCAGAGAGTACTTAGCGGAGGGTCTGAATCCGACAGCTCAGGAGTTTTAATGCACATAAGTTTGTTTTGTAGGCCTCGTCATCGGCGGCGGCCGCCAACGCAGTGGAGCTTGCCGAGCTAAACCGGAAGCTCAAGAGGTCCGATGAGGAGCTCGATCGCCTGAACAAGAGATTCGACGAGACGCAAGGTGAGTTCGAATTGTATCATTCAGGCTATTGTCTATCCTCATTGAGTGAGATATCCGGATTGTTATCCCTAAGTGTTATTTGCTCATTGTTACCATGGCTGTGACTGCGGAGGTCGAGAACCTCAAGGCCGAGTTGGCAAAGGTGAGGCAGGAGGCCGTGGATGAGAAGGCAGCGGCCGAACAAGCGGCAGCCGAACTGTCGGCGTTAAAAACCGTGAGTGACAAGCATGAGGCCCGGGTGGCAGAGGTGCAGCTGGAGCTCAAGGACGCCAGCACGAAGTGCGAGGCCCTTGAGCAAAAGAACGAAGGCCCGAGCTCAAAGCGGAGTGAGTTGATAGGCGGTTCTTTGAAGAAGAACTCCGCCAAGTCAAGGCGATCGCGGATGGTAAGACGTACTTACTACAATGTGCCTTTGGTGGTAACAGGTTTGCATTGCTCACCCGGGTGTGGCATTCCTCAGGCGCCTTTACGGACCTCCCGAGGAGTGCAGTGGACGCGAATAAATACTTCGCCTCTCGGGATGGGGATTATGAGCCTCGGCTGTTCTGGGCGCAATTTCAAGCCCCCGAGAATCCTCCCCTCCAGAGCAAGCAGATGAAACAATTGATGGAGCTGCACAGGTTGGCGGAGCCGGCCATGAAGGACCTCTGCATCCGGCTGTGGCCTACAGAGCTGTTGCCGAGTAGTTACTTCAGCTTGGTGCAGAAACTGTGCGACGCTGCGCCTCGGATTCACGCTCTAAAGCGTTCTACGTGCATCGAGGGAGCTCGGATGGCCTTTGCAAGGACCATGGTGCACCTGCCGAGGCTCAAGCCGGCCGAGATGGCCACCGCGCCTCCACCCCCTGGGAAGGAGCATAGGCGCCCCGAGAAATACTTTTCCATCGTGATGGATGGTGCTCGGGTGATAGAAGCCCAATGCCCTAAGGATGTAATTTATGAATGAGTGTTTTGTCATGTATCTGATGACTGTTCCGCTTTATAATGCAGTTGCATGGTTTATCTTGTCTTTAAGCTTTGTATTATTTTGACTCCTATGTGGCCGTTTTAACTGAAAGTTGCGAGTCGTCGGCTTCAGCCCCCATGTAGATACTACACAAGGTGTTTCTACCTCCACATCGTGACCCTTAGCCGACGTATCGGTGCCCAAAGGCGGTAGTGCGAGGGGAATAAGGCAATCGGACTATGATGCTTTAGTGCTTTCACTTAGCCGTAGGAGCTTGACTGCGGGGGCTAATGACTAGCCCCCAGTGTTTTGTGATATTCGGATACACCGAGGTTGAGACCAGCATCACATGGTTTGTAAACGTACAAACCCCTCGTATAACACGGAATAACCTCTATCGATTTTTAGTTTGACACTTATGCTCGGATTGCAGACCGGTTCTCGCTTATTATGACAGTCAGTTTTCAGCTTTCTCCACTGAGGTACTTGAGCAGGCGAGCCAGAAGCACAATCGCAGTGGTTCTCCCTTTACCCTTTTAGCCGAACGAGCGGAACGTAAGAGGGCAAACACAGGAGCCGGGCAACCCAACCATTGACCCAAGACATAATTCGGAACCGATTCATATAACGCAACATCCGAGACGCCGAACACATAAACAATAGTGCCGGGGTGATGCTTGGGACAACTTTTATAGTTAAGCCCCCGGTCTATTACCCGGTCGCATCGTAATATGTACCGAAACAGCTTTGCTATCGGCGTCGGTAAGTAGAGAACAGAGTCTGTGACATAAAATACAGCGAGGAGGCCGTAAAGGATGGTCTTTATTTCTGATGAATTCTTATAACTCAAACTACTGAAGCAACTGTTACAGGTATTTTGAAATGAAAAATAAAGTTTTACAAAGGAGAGGTTTTACCCGGGGTCTTCGATGAATGGCTTGACGTCCTCAATGTGCCCTATCACATGTCTGCTCCTTTGCTCCCGAGGGGGTTGCATTCCTTTAAAGGTGATTGCTATCGGCGAACAGACCTTGGGAAGAGGATCTTGAGAAGTCGCCGCAGTGTGGATGAGCTTTACGCTTGGAAGGTCCTAGATGGTACCTGTGGTTTGTCCGAAGACATGTGTTGGCAGTAGTCCAGTCCAGCCGAACACTTTCCTTTTGATAGTGGGTCCCCACAGCTACCCATGGTATTTTGAGCGCGAAGTTGCGCCTTCTTGGCACATATTTTACGGGAACTAGGTCTGTTTTGTGGGGGGGGGCGTATCCCTATTTTTGTGGGGCGGAAGATGAATCCGGGAGTTCGGGTTGAGACCGAGCTCGTTTACTATCCTGACGTGCCTTTATGGCTGATTTGGGCGTCGGTCTATTGTCGCCGTACTGGAATTCGGCTGCCAGGGCCGCTGTGTGTTCCTCAGTTCGGAGAGAGCGCTCTGTGTTGCCGTTGACGGTAATGACCCCCTTGGGCCCGGGCATCTTGAGCTTGAGGTACGCGTAGTGGGGGACGACGTTAAAGCGAGCGAATGTTGTGCGGCCGAGTAGGGCGTGATAACCACTGCGAAAAGGGACAATGTCGAAGATCAAGTCTTCGCTGCGGAAGTTGTCAGGCGAGCCGAACACTACTTCTAGATTCACGGGGTCCGAGCAGCGGGCTTCGACGCCTGGGATCACTCCTTTAAAGGTAGTGTTGCTAGGTTTGATCCTTGACGGGTCTATACCCATCTTTTTCACCGTGTCTGAGTAAATCAGATTAAGGCTACTTCCTCCGTCCATTAGGATTCTAGTGAGGTGGTACCCATCGATAATGGGGTCTAGGACGAGGGCTGTCGAACCTCCCTGACGGATACTGGTCGGATGGTCCCGTCGGTCGAAGGTGGTCGGGCAAGCCGACCACGGGTTATACTTCGGGGCTACGGGCTCTACGACGTAGACTTCCCGAAGGGCGCGCTTCCTCTCCTTTTTTGGTATGTGAGTGGCATATATCATGTTCATAGTTTTTACCTCTGGAGGGAACTGCTTTTGTCCTCCATTGCTTGGACCGCGGGGCTCGTCATCGTCGTCACTGCGTGGGCTCTTGCCTTGCTCCTCGGCTGCGAGTTTGCCAGCCAGCTTGTTTGAATACCCAACAATTACGGTTGGTGTGGGTAGCGGGCTTGTCTTGGGTGCCGTGGATCAGGCAGGGTCTGTCCATGATTTTGTCCAGCGTGGTAGGTCCGTCTCAATTTCCTTTAGAAGGTTTCTTCCGCTATCCAGATTTTGGGTTGCGGAAACCGGCATTAACGGCCGTGTCCTCAGCATCGCCGTTGTTGTGTCGGCGTTTGTTTTTGTTACGTCGTGGCTTCCCAGTTCCATCCCAGACTTCGGAGGTGCCGGGGTCTTTGGGGTTATGGCCACGTCGAGCTAGCCAGTTATCCTCACCCACACAAAAGCGGGTCATAAGTGAGGTAAGGGCGGACATTGTCTTCGGCTTGTCCTGGCCGAGCTGACGAGCTAGCCACTCGTCCCGGATATTATGTCTGAAGGAGGCTATTGCCTCGGCGTCCGGGCAGTCAACGATCTGGTTTTTCTTGGTCACGAACCGATTCCAGAATTGCCGAGCCGATTCTCCTGCTTTCTGGACAACATTGCTCAGGTCGGAGGAGTCCGGTGGCCGGACATAAGTGCCCTGGAAGTTAGATCGGAAGGCATCCTCGAGCTCTTCAGTGCTCCCGATAGAATTCTCGGGCAGACTGTTTAACCAGTGTCGAGTTGGCCCCTTAAGTTTTAGGGGCAGATACTTGATGGCGTGGAGATAATCTCCTCGTGACATATGAATGTGGAGGAGGAAGTCCTCAATCCACACGGCCGGGTCTGTCATCCCGTCGTATTGGTCTATGTTAACGGGTTTAAACCCTTCAGGGAACTGGTGCTGCATCACCTCGTCTATGAAGCATAGTGGGTGGGCAGCGCCTCTGACCCGAGCTATGTCATGCCTACGATCGGCGGTAGATCGGGCCCGGTTTTGCTCCCGTCCTCTATTGTTGCGGTCGAGCCAAGACTGGTACCCGTCCCGTCTAGCGGGGGGTACCCTCTAGATCCGTAGATGGATCTTGTGTGGCCTGCTCTATAATCCAGGTCCTGTCATAATTCATACCTGTCCTCGGGCCCCGCTGGCTCTTTTCCTCTCCTGCGGGGTACCGCAGGTCTGTACTCGTCCTCGCCGGCCGTCCTATCCCATCCTCGGGGAGGGCGGTCCGGATGGTCGTACGGAGTATGCCTGGGAGACGATGGTTCAAGGACCTCGTCATCGAACTGTGGCAGCAGTCGCCGTCGTGGGTAGCTCTTGGGTTGGTCCGGTAGATCGGTACCGTACCCTTCTTCGGCTGCCAAGACCCTCGTCCATCTATCATTGAGGGTGTCTTGCTCGGCTTTGAGCTGCTGTTGTTTTGCCTTCAGGCTTCAGGCGGTGGCTAAAAGCTGCCGCCTAAACCGTTCCTGATCCGCAGGGTTTTCGGGGACGGTGAAGTCTTCGGCTTCCAGGCTGTCCTCCTCCTCGACAGGAGGAAGATAGTTGTCGTCCTCGGAATCATTAAGATCCTCGGTGTCGCGCCAATCTTCGGGCCTTTCCTGGTCTTCTAGTGGTTGTTCGGGGACTTCAGGGTCGCCGAGGTCTTCCGGTGTGTTATTTTCCCCGGTGCCTCCAATGGCCTCCCTTCCCTTGTTTGCCTTAGATCGTTTGCGCTGTTTCCGGCGCCTTGACAGCTCCTCACCGGATTTATCGCCATTCTTCTTAGGGGTGCGATCGCCCTTATCGTCAGGGGTGTCTACCATGTAGACGTCGTAGGTGGAGATGGCAGTCCATCGCCCAGTGTTGACAGAGGCGGGGGCGCCGTCCTCTTCATCCATGTCTTCTGCCTCCTCGGAGGTGTAGTCTAGCATATCGGTTAAGTCTTCGATAGTGGCTACCAAGTGGGTGGTGGGTGGGTCGAAAAATTCCCCATGACCCGCCTTCACACCGATCTGAGCATGGGTCGAGGTCGGGTCGTCTGTGATTTTTATTGATAGGATCCGGTCCAACGCCTCGTTGATTGCCGAGAGCTCGGCCGGATCGATCTGCCTAGGACTTTCGGAGTTGACCTCCAACGTGTCCGTACAAAGAGCGTGTTCGGCAGGGGGCGACTCCTGGCCCTCAGGTATTGTAACCGGATCCGGACTAAGAACCAGATCATCGGCAGGGATAAACCCGAGGGCGGAGCCGAGAAGGAGATCCGAAGTTAAGGCTTCGGAGGCTTCGGGCTCGTCAGATGAGATCGCAAGCCCAGCGAATGAAAGATCCCCCCGGGAGTCTACGGAGAACTCTAGGTTCCCGAATCTAATCTCCTGATCGGGGGAGAGATTCTCGATCCGACCAGGGTGGCCGGTCGGGTCGGCGTGCAGCACGATGCTGCCGAAAACGAAAATCTGTACGGGGGTGAAGGGGCCCCCGTTACGGACTTCATCGCTAATGATTAGGCGAGCCGTCAATTCCTCTTGCGATCCCACATCGGAACTCTCAATGAAAGCACCAATGTCGGTGTCAAAACCGGTAGATCTCGGGTAGGGGGTACCGAGCTGTGAGTTTAGGATCGATGGGTAACAGGGGGACGAAGGAGACGATGTTTACCCAGGTTCGGGCCCTCCTATGGAGGTAAAACCCTACATCCTGCTTGGTTGTATTGATGTGTATGAATATTACAGAGTCGATCTACCATGAGATCAAGTAGCCAAAACCCTAGATGAGCTTGTGTGTCCTCGACGATCTAACCCCCCCCCGGTTTATATAGACACCGGGGGTACCTAGGGTTTACACATGATAAGTCTCCAGCCGGAAGTAAAGACGTTGATCCCCTCATCTTGACTTGGAGTGCACGCCGCGTCTTCGGAGGTTTCCTTCTAGAATAAGGGGTAGCCGCATACCCCGGTCCATCTGATAATCAGAGAGCGGCCCACCAAGCCGGCCTATGAGAGATAGGCCGGCGGCCCGAGGACCCCTTAGTCCAGGACTCCCTCACTGCCCTCACCATGATGTGTGAGTAGTTCACCGCAGACCTATGGGTCCATAGGTAGTACCTAGATGGCAATCTCTCTCTCTCTCTCTCTCGATCTTCAATACAATGTTCATCGCATCTTTGCCTTGATCTATCCGATGTAATCCCTTTGTATGGTGTGTTTGTTGGGATCCGATGAATTGTGAGTTTATGTTCAGATTATTCATCAAAAGTATTTGAGTCAAACCTGATTACTATGATTCTTATTTGCATGATCATCATAGCTTCGTAATGCTCTCCGATCTATTGAGATAGTTTGGCCAACGAGATTGATATTTCTTCGGTGGGAGTGGTGCATTGTAGTAGGTTCAACCTGACGAGTTTCTATATCCCAGTGACAGAAGGGGACAAGTTGTGTCTTTGTGTTGTTGCTACTAAGGATAAAACGATGGGGTTTATTCATATTAGTTGAGTTTACTTTGTCTACATCATGTTATCGTTCTCCAAGCATTACTCCGTTTGTCATGAACTTAATACGTACAAAGGCAAGCATAGAAGCGCTCTTGAAGTGGAGTAATAGTAGTAGGTGTAGGCAGGAGTCGGCCTATTTGCTTATGGACGTGATGCCTATATACACATGATCATTGCCGTGAACATCGCATAATTATTCGTTTTTCTATCAATTGCCCAACAATAATTTGTTTACCCACCGTATGCTTTGCTTATGAGAGATGCCACTAGCGAACTCTACGCTCCCCGGGTCTATTCACTTATAAATTCACAAACACTATCATTACCTTGCTGTTATTTATTACTCCCTCCGTCCCAAAATAAGTGACTCAAAAGTGACTTAACTTTGTACTTAGTACAAAGTTAAGTCACTTTTGAGTCACTTATTTTGGGACGAAGGGAGTACCTTTTATTTTATTTTGCACTTTACTATTATCTACAATTATCTACACAACTCAGTTGCTTGCAAATAACGAGATCAAGGGGATTGACAACCCCCTTGCCGGCGTTGGGTGGAAGTTGTTTGTTATTTTGTGTGCAGCCGCTGAAGATGGTTGAGGATTTTTATTCCTATTGGTTCGATAAACCTTGGTTTCATAACCGAGGGAAATACTTACCCACTTTGTGCTGCGATTACCTGTTCCTCTTCACGAAAAACCCAATGCAGATTAAGAGTATCATTGATCATCAATGTCGTCTGAATCCTAAAATGAAGGAACTGGTAAGAACTGAAATATTAAAGCTTTTGGAGGCAGGTATAATCTATCCCATAGCTGATAGTAGACGGGTAAGTCATGTTCATTGTGTTCCTAAGAAAGGAGGTATAACTATTGTTCCTAATGATAAAAATGAACTTATCCCACAAAGGATTGTAACTTGTTATAGGATGGTAATTGATTTCAGAAAATTAAACAAAGCCACTAGAAAAGATCATTACCCCTTGCCTTTTAGTGATCAAATGTTGGAAAGATTATCTAAGCATACACACTTTTGTCTCCTTGATGGATATTCTGTTTTTTCTCAAATACCCGTGTCAAAAGAAGATCAATAGAAAACTACTTTCACATGTCCGTTTGGAACTTATGCTTATAGATGTATGCCTTTTGGTTTATGTAATGCACCTGCTACCTTTCAAAGATGTATGACTTCTATATTCTCTAATTTTTGTGAAAATATTGTTGAGGTATACGGAACTTCTATATTCTCTATTTTTTGTGAAAATATTGTTGAGGTAATCGATCATGTTTTTTGATTACGGGACTTCTTTTGATGACTGCTTAAGCAACCTTGATCGATTTTTGCAAAGATGTGAGAAACTAATCTTGTCTTGAATTGGGAAAATGACACTTTATGGTGAATGAAGGTATAGTACTTGGGCATAAAATTTCTGAACGAGGTATTGAAGTAGACAAAGCTAAAGTTTATGCAATAGAGAAAATGCCATGTCCTAAAGATGTTAAAGGTATAAGAAGCTTCCTTGGTCATGCTGGTTTCTATAGGCGTTTCATTAAAGATTTCTCAAATATTTCTAGGCCATTAACTAATCTTCTTCAAAAAGATATTCCATTTGTTTTTGATGATGATTGTGTATAAGCCTTTGAAATACTTAAGAAAGCCTTAATTTCTGCACCTATTGTTTAACCACCTGATTGGAACTTATCATTTAAAATTATGTGTGATACTAGTGATTATGTTGTAGGTGCTATTCTAGGGCAAAGAGTAGACAAGAAATTGAATGTTATTCATTATGCTAGTAAGACTCTAGACAGTGCTCAAAGAAATTATGCTACTACCGAGAAGGAATTTTTAGCAGTTGTGTTTGCATGTGATAAGTTTAGACCTTATATTGTTGATTCTAAAGTTACTATTCACACTGATCATGCTGCTATTAAATATCTGATGGAGAAGAAAGATGCTTAGCCTAGACTAATTAGGTGGGTGCTTTTACTTTAAGAGTTTGATTTGCATATTGTTGATTGAAAAGGAGCCGAGAATCCTGGAGCTGATAACTTGTCTAGGATGGAAAATGTTCTTGATGACCCTCTGCGTATTGATGATAATTTTCCTGATGAGCAATTAGCTGTTATAAATGCTTGCCGCAATACTTCTTAGTATGCATATTATGCTAATTACATTGTTGCTAAATATATACCACCTAGTTTCATCTACCAACAAAAGAAAAAGTTCTTCTTTGATTTAAGACATTACTTTTGGGATGACCCACATCTATATAAAGAGGGAGTAGATGGTGTTATTAGATGTTGTGTACCTGAGCATGAACAGGAAAAGATCCCACGGAAGTGTCATTCCGAGGCCTATGGAGGGCACCACGCTGGTGACAGAACTGCACACCAGGTACTACAGTCTGGTTTTTATTGGCCTACTCTTTTCAAAGATGCAAGTAAGTTCATTCTTTCTTGTGATGAATGCCAAAGGATTGGTAACATCAGTAGACGTCAGGAAATGCCTATGAATTATTCACTTGCCATTGAACTATTTGATGTTTGGGGTTTTGATGATATGAGACCTTTTCATTGCTCTAATGGGTACACTTAGTTGTTGATGATTACGTTACTAAGTGGGTAGAAGCTATTCCAACTAGTAGTGCCGATCACAACACTTATATTAAAATGCTTAAAGAGGTTATCTTCCCGAGGTTTGGAGTCCCAAGATATTTAATGACTGATGGTGGTTCTCATTTTATTCATGGAGCTTTCCGTAAACTTCTAGCTAAATATGATGTTAACCATAGGATTGCATCACCTTATCATCCTCGGTCTAGCGTTCAAGTTGAATTGAGTAACCAAGAAATAAAATTGCTCTTGCAAAAGACTGTTAATAGATCTAGGAAGAATTGGTCTAAGAAACTTGACGGTGCAAAATGGGCTTATAGAACTGCTTATAAAAATCCTATGGGAATGTCCCCATATAAAATGGTCTATGGAAAAGCATGTCATTTACTTCTTGAGTTAGAACATAAAGCTTATTGGGCAATTAAATAACTTAACTATGATTTCAAACTTGCCGGTGAAAAGAGGTTATTTGATATTAGCTCTCTAGAAGAATGGAGGACACAAGCCTATGAAAATGCCAAGTTGTTCAAGGAAAAAAAATTAAAAGATGGCATGACAAAAGAATCCAAAAACGAGAATTTAAAATTGGTGATCTAGTTCTCTTGTACAATTCTTGTCTCAGATTTTTTGCAGGAAAACTTCTCTCCAAATGGGAAGGACCATATATCGTCAAAGATGTTTGTCGCTCCGGAGCCATTAAAATCAACAATGCCGAAGGCACAAATCCGAGAGTGGTTAATGAACAAAGAATTGAACATTATATCTCAGGTATGCCCATTAATGTTGAAACTAATATTAATCAAGTGATGACACCGGAACAACACATAAGAGAGACCTTCTGGAGCACTCCAGAACCCTGAAAAGGAGTAGGTATGTGATACGGTAAGTAAACCGACTCCAAAAAATTCATACAAAATATTTCTATCATTTTTGGAATATTACAAAAATAAAAATCAGCCGAGGGGACCCACGAGGGAGTCCCAAGCTAAGAGGGTGCGACCACGCCCTGGGCACGCCCTGATGGCTTGGGAGCCTCTCGTGTGCCTCCCCGACCCCGTTTTCTTCCTGGACACGTATTCTGACCTAGAAAAAATCATTATATATACTTCCGTATGTTTTGACCACCGCATCACAAGTTTCTCCTTCGTTCTTGTTTCAGGTTGTTTTTCTGATATGTTTCTCAAGGTATGGAAGCTATGTCATCGTCCTCGTCCAACAACATTGAGGACGAGGCTTGGCTGCTACATATGGAGCTCGAACGAGAGGGAACTGAGGAAATCATCATGGGGGAGGAACCTATGGACTCTATGGAAGTGCATCCCCCTGCCTCGAAACATGGCATGCTAGCAGGCATCTCCACCTCTCCGAACCCCTGCCCACCAATGGGAAGGAGAGCTCAGCTAGCTCAAGAAGCACAAGGTGAATCCACTTTGAGGAGACCCCTCGACAGGTCACATGCAAATAACTTCCACAATTTAATTCATAACTATGGGGTTGAGAATATTTCTCGCTCGCATATACCGTCCAACTGGGAAATCTCTCGTCCAAGTGAAAGTGATGCAGGGAAAAGCTCTTGGTGGCCAGAGAATTGTAAGTGCATCTAGTGCCACCCTTATTTGGTTTTGGAGTATTGAAGACAAACGTGGTTGAAGGACTAATGTGTTTGTGAGAGTTCACAGGTTAACACGGATAGAAGTCCCTGGAGATTTGGTTTAACCGTCGAAGACGATCCCTAAAAATGTCCGAAGATATTGATGATGGCCGAAGCCATTGGTGGTACGCGAAGATAATGAAACGCGAAGACGAAGTCTTTTTGGTAGTTTTTGTTTTTCTTTCCTAAGTCATAGGAACCACCGTACTGTTAAGTGGGGTCGATGTGATCGAAGTCAGACGCTGACGTGATGCTCAACCCATACCTATGTCTTCGAGTGAAGACAATAAGAGGAAATCTCTTCGAGAGTTGGATGCGTTAGCTTTACTTATAACCCAAGTAAAGTTGCCGCATGTGTTTGAAATCCGACTGTTGGGACACGTGTCGGTTGGCCATTGACCCAGGGTCATTTCCGTCATATCAGGTCGGGTTGCCTGTTGATACGTCTCCAACGTATCTACTTTTCCAAACTCTGTTGCCCTTGTTTTGGACTCTAATTTGCATGATTTGAATGGAACTAACCCGGACTGACGCTGTTTTCAGCAGAATTGCCTTGGTGTTATTTTTGTGCAGAAATAAAAGTTCTCGGATTGACCTAAAAATTTACGGAGAATATATTTGGAATTAATAAAAAATACTGGCGAAAGAATCAACTGCAGGGGGCCACCACCTGGCCACAAGCCAGGGGGCGCGCCCACCCCCTAGGGCGCGCCCCTGTGGCTTGTGGGCCCCCTGTGGCTCCTCCGACCTCGTTTCCACTCCTATATATTCCTATTTACGGAGAAAAAAATCAGAGAGAAGAGTTCATCGCGTTTTACGATACGGAGCCGCCGCCACCTCCTGTTCTTCCTCGGGAGGGCAGATCTGGAGTCTGATTTGGGCTTCGGAGAGGGGAAATCGACGCCGTCGTCATCACCAACCATCCTTCATCACCAATTTCATGATGCTCTCCGCCGTTCGTGAGTAATTCCATCGTAGGCTTGCTGGACGGTGATGGGTTGGATGAGATTTACCATGTAATCGAGTTAGTTTGGTTAGGGTTTGATCCCTAGTATCCACTATGTTCTGAGATTGATGTTTCTATGACTTTGCTATGCTTAATGCTTGTCACTAGGGCCCGAGTGCCATGATTTCAGATCTGAACCTATTATGTTTTCATGAATATATGTGTGTTCTTGATCCTATCTTGCAAGTTGTAGACACCTATTACGAGTTATGATCTGCATCCCCCAGGGTGACAATAACTGGGATTCTTTCCGGTGATTACCGTAGTTTGAGGAGTTCATGTATTCACTAAGTGCTAATGCTTTGGTCCGGTTCTCTATTAAAAGGAGGCCTTAATATCCCTTAGTTTCCCTTAGGACCCCGCTGCCACGGGAGGGTAGGACAAAAGATGTCTTGCAAGTTCTTTTCCATAAGCACGTATGACTATATAAGGAATACATGCCTACATTACATTGATGAATTGGAGCTAGTTCTGTATCACCCTATGTTATAACTGTTGCATGATGAATGCCATCTGACATAATTATCCATCACTGATCCATTGCCTACGAGCTTTTCCCATATTGATCTTTGCTAAGTTACTTTCCGTTGCTACTGTTACAATCACTACAACACTGCTATTGTCACTTTGCCATCGTTACCGTTACTTCCATACTACTTTGCTACTAAATACTTTGCTGCAGATATTAAGTCTTTCAGGTGTGGTTGAATTGACAACTCAACTGCTAATACTCGAGAATATTCTTTGGCTCCCCTTGTGTCGAATCAATAAATCTGGGTTGAATACTCTACCCTCGAAAACTGTTGCGATCCCCTATACTTGTGGGTTATCACCTGTTGGCTATAAATAGCCCACCCCCTCCACCATAAGTAGGTGGCTGCTCAGAGAGAGATACGACTGTTGTCATTTTGGAGCAACCCACCTCGAAGACATTGAGAGAGAGAACTATCCTGCGAGGATAAACCTAAACACCTAGAACTAGTGTGTTTGAGCATCACCAAAGTCGTTCTGTTCTGACTGAACTGAAGACTGTGATCTTCCAGACGGTTAGGCGTCTGGGTCTAGAGCATCCTAGAGTCATTGTGGATTGCCGGGTGACCAAGTTTGTGCGGGTTTTGGAAGTCTCCCCTGAAGACTTACCTGCGTGATTGGGCGTTGTCTAAGTGACTTCGGCTCAAGGGGAACAAGGTGAAGACGAGGTCTTCTGAGTTCAATCACAGCCTCCCTAACCAGACGTACAGTTGTCACAGCAACTGGAACTGGTCCAACAAATCCTTTGTCTTCATCGAGCTACTGGTTCTATCCTTCACTCTCTTACATTTTGCTCTGTACTATGAAGCCATTGCCTGAACACTACTGCTTGAAGTCATACATCGAAGACATTCCTATCTGCTGTTTATCTTCATACTGTCTAAGCTTGTCTTCGACTCTGCTTAGTGTGTATGATGATAATGCCCAACTTGCTTGTATGTCTTCATAGCATTGCATGTATTGCCTAGATCCTTGATAGTTATCCCTACTTGATCACGTTCCGCTTCCGCATATATCGAATACATTCATTGTTTCGAAGCCTTTCATAAAAATCGCCTATTCACCCCCCTCTAGTCGATAACTAGCACTTTCAAGAACAAACATCTTATTGTGGAGGTGCAAAAGAACGCCGCAATGATTCATCAGTTGCTTCATGAGATGAGAGAACTAAAAGCTGTCGTGCTATCTATTGTGGAAGACAAACCTATCACTTCATCACCGCCATCACCCAAGAAGGACACTTAGAGTACATAGTTATGGGCACCACCTCTAGCTTGTTCCAAGCTTGTGGGAGGTGCCTCGGTATGGTATCACCATCAATTTTACCATTATCATCTATCTTAGTTCAATCCTTAGCTATTTCGTGATCTAGAGGAATAAAAGTTTAGTATTGCTTTGCTTAGAGTGCTTGCTTTGTGATCTATCTATCTCTGTAACCGAGTGTGAGAGTTATATAATAAAGATTAGTTTGAGCTTGCTACCTTACTCTCATGCATCAATCATAGCAATGAAATAAAAGAAATAGAAAGATCATATGCTAATCCCATGGGGAGTAATGACTTCACATAAAAAGAAGTGTGCTTGATAAAAGTTGTTAGGAGTTAACAAACATAGTGTTAGTCATTGATACAATCCATGCAATAATCATGTTAACACACCAAGACAGAATGTAAAACAAAAATTTAAAGATAACTATTTGGTTGCCTCCCAACAAGCGCTATCGCTTATGCCCATAGCTAGGCATAATGCATAGTATCAAGTGTTGTCATCCTTGACACTCAGTCCATAGGTGCCCCTCATGATAGATTCATAAGGTGGTTTAATTATATTTCTAGGGAAGTGTTCCATCCCTTTCTTTAGTGTGAATTGGAATCTTATGTTTCCCTCCTTCATATCAATAATAGCACCTATAGTTCGTAGGAAAGGCCTACCAAGTATTATTGGATAAGACGGATTGCATTCAATATCAAGCACAATGAAATCCACGGGCACATAATTTTCTATTATCAAGAATAATCAAATCATTTATTCTACCCAATGGTTTCTTAATAGTGGAATCCACTAAGTGCAAGTCAAGGGAACATTCATTTATATCGGTGAGGCCTAGCACATCACATAAAGATTTAGGTATAGTGGAAAGGCTAGCACCAAGATCACACAAAGCATTGCATTCATAATTTCAAAATTTAAATTTAATAGTAGGTTCCCACTCATCATGCAATTTTCTAGGTATTGAAACCTCTAACTCAAGTTTCTCCTCATAAGATTTCACCATAGCTTCTACAATATGTTTCACAAAAGCTTTATTTTGTTTCATAAGCATTGGGTGAGCTAATCATGGATTGTAAGAAGGAAATACATTCAACTAAAGAGCAACTTTCATAATTAAATTCCTTGTAATCCAAAGTAGTGGGTGCATCACTATTTAAAGTTTTGACCTCTCCAAACCCACTTTTTTCATTTTTATCACTAAGATCATCACCTTCCGAACAAACGGGACGCCTTATACTTAAAGTTGACTCATCTACAGTACCTTTATCATATATTTTCATATTAGTAAACAAAGATTCAATGAGAGAAGTACCAATCATTTTAAGATCTTCATCATGATTACGGTAAAAACCGGGTGGAAGAGCTTTTTCTAAGAATCCTCGCTTAGCTCACAACCTAGCGGTCCTCTCCTTGCTTTCATTAATAGATATTTTTATGGATTTAATAGACTCATTAATATCATGCTTGGGTGACAAAGTTTTACTTTTAAGAGTTTCTACATCATGAGCAATCCTATCCACATTTCTAGCCATATCGTCAACTTTATGCAATTTTTCTTCTACCATAGTCTTGAAAATCTGTTGAGAACTAATAAATTCTTTAATGGCGTTCTCAAGATTAGTAGGTATCCTATTATTATTATTATTATTAGAAGAAGAAGAATTTCCATAGGAATTACCATAATTATTGCTTATTGGAGGAATTTCCGGGGTACGACCTAGCATTGAAATTACCTACTAATCATTAGGATTAACTTGAGCATTCATATTTGTGATCATATTCATAAGAGCATCCATTTTATCACTCAAAGTAGTAATTTTTTCGACATAATTTACCTTCTTACCAGTTGGAGCTCGCTCGGTGTGCCATTGAGCATAATTTATCATGATGTTGTCCAGAAGTTTTGTAGCCTCTCCTAATGTCACCTCCATAAAGGTACCACCTGCACCAGAATATAGAAGATTTCTCGACACAAAGTTTAGTCCCGCATAGAAATTCTGTATAATCATCCATAGATTTAAGCCATGAGTGGGACCATTTCTAATCATCATTTTCATTCTCTCTCACGCTTGTGCAACTTGTTCTTGGTCATGTTGTTTAAAATTCATAATTTGAATTCAGAGAGATATAATTTTAGTGGGAGGAAAATACTTGGCAATAAAAGCATCCTTACACTTATGCCATGTTCCAATACTATTGCGAGGCAAGGATGAAAGCCACGTTTTAGCTTTATCTCTTAGTAAAAAAGGAAATAATCTTAATTTAACCACATGATTATCCATGTCATTTTTATTTTGCATATCACATAATTCAACAAAGGTATTAAGATGCGAAATGTGATCCTCATTAGGACTTCCCGAAAATTGTTCTTTTATAACAAGATTCAATAATGTAGCTATAATATCATAAAAGCCCGCACTAGTGGCGGGTGGTATAGGGATACTAATAAAATCATTATTATTAGTATTTGAAAAGTCATACAACTTAGTAGTATCTTGAGACATGGTGAAGAAACAAGTAAACTACCAAGGAGACAAGTAAACTAGATAGTGAACCAGATAACTAAGCAAACAAGCAAGTATAATTATTTTTGTATTTTTGATTTTTATATAAAGTAAAAATATAACAGAAAATAAAAAGTAGAACAGGTGAATGATAATTTGTGCGAAGGTACTTGATAAGAATTTGATGATGTCTCCCCGACAACGGTGCCAAAAATTATTCCTGCTACTTGTAAATGGTGTTGGGATTTTCCCCGAAGAGGAGAGGAAATGCAACACAGTAGAGATAAGTATTTACCTCAGTGAGAACCAAGGTTATCGAACCAATAGGAGAATCACACAAACTCCCGTCGTCAGCACCTACACACAAAAGAGCAAACACTTGCACCCAACACGGGGAAGAGGGTTGTCAAGCCCCTTGAACTCGGTACTTGCAAGTATTAAGTAGTGATAGATAGATAATATAAATATAAAAAATAAAAGTAAATAAATGGCAATAATATTTTTTGAGTTTTTGTAATAATATTTGTGAAGACCCGGGGGCCATAGTTTTCGCTAGAGGCTTCTCTCTCGAAGAAAGCATACGGTGGGTAGACAAATTACTATTGGGTAATTGATAGAAAAGCACATAATTAGGAAATATTTATACATGGCAATGATCATGTATATAGGCATCACGTCCATAAGCAAGTAGACCGACTCCTGCCTGCATCTACTACTATTACTCCACCCGTCGACCGCTATCCAACATCCATCTAGAGTATGAAGTAAAACAGAGTAATGCTTGGAGCAAGATGACATGATGTAGACAAAGTAAATCCAATCAATATGAATAGACCCCATCGTTTCCCCTTAATGGCAGTAATACAAGACGTGTCTTGACCCCTTCTGTCACGAGGATAGAGCACCGCAAGATTAAACCCATCACAACACACCACTCCCACTGAAGATTAATCAATCTAGTTGGACAAACCAAACCGATAGATCGGAGAGAAATACGAAGCTATAACAATCATGCATATAAGAATTCAACAAAGACTCAATATATTTTCATGAATAATCTGATCATAAACCCACAATTCATCGGATCCTAGCAAACACACCGCAAAGAAGATTACATCGAATAGATCACCGCGGGAAGCGTGGTGAACTTTGTATTGAAGATCACAGAGAGAGAGAGAGAGAGATCCATCTAGGTACTAGCTATGGACCCGTAGGTGTGTGGTGAACTACTCACACATCACCATGGGAGCAGCAAGGTTGTTGTAGAGGCCCTCCGTGATCGATCCCCCCTCCAGCAGGGCACCAAAACAGGGCTCCAGATTGGCACACGGTAGAACAGAGACTTGCGGCGGTGGAAATTTTGGCTGGCTCTCGGGTGTTTTCCCGATTTATGAGAATTTATAGAGGCGGAGTTAGGTCAAGAGGTGTCGGGAGGTGGTCCCAAGCAATCAGGGCGTGCCTTGTTGGCTTGGCACCACCCCGTGTGGCGTATGGTCTCCTCCGAAGCTTCCAGGTCTTATTTTTGTCCAGAAAAAATCATCAAAAAGTTTCGTGGCATTTGGACTTCGTTTGGTACAGTTTTCCTGAAAGGCCAAAAACAAGCAGAAGACAACTCTCAAAAATGATATAAAACATCATATAAATGCATACTATAAATTATCCAAGAATGATAATATAGTAGGATGGAACAATAAAAAATTATAGATACGTTGGAGACGCATCACACCCCTTCATCCTTGCCCATTGGCTCTCCCAACTCCTCCCACGTTTCTCCAGTACGCGCTTGGTGAAGCCCTGACGGAATTCTGCTGCCACCACCACCACCATGCTGTCGTGTTGGATCAGATATCATCTACGTCTTCTCCCTCTCTTGCTGGATCAAGGAGGAGGAGACATCATCGAGTCGGACGTGTGCTAAACTCGGAGGTGCCACACGTGCGGTGCTTGGATCGTATTGGATCGCGACGTGAGTACGACTATGCCAACCACGATCTCTAGATCGTTAACGCTTTCGGTCTACAAGGGTATGTAGACACATCTCCCTCTTGTTGCTAGCATCTTCATATAATAGATCTTTGGTGTTTCGTAGGATTTTTTGTTTCCCATGCAACGTTCCCCAATAGTGGTATCAAAGCTAGGTCTATGCGTAGATGGTATGGACGAGTAGAACACAAAGAAGTTGTGGGCGTTGATGTTCAGATTCTTACCTCCTTTGTCTTATTTTGGTTCTGCGGTATTGTGGAATGAAGCGTCTCGGACTAACTTTACTTGTCCTCCCATAAGAGACCGGTTCCACCGAGTGACATGCAACTTGTTTTGCATAAGGTGGCTGGCGGGTGTCTGTCTTTCCCACTTTAGGTTAATCGGATTTGACATAGGCGGTCCTTGTAGAAGGTTAAAAGGCAGCTTAATTATCACCGTTGTGGCTTCGTGTAGGTAAGAACGGTTCTTGCTAGTTGCCCATAACAGCCACGTAATACTTGCAACAACAAAATAGATGACGTCTAACTTGTTTTTGCAGGGCATGATGTGATGTGACATGGCCAAGACGTGATTTGATATATGTCGATGTATGAGATGATCATGTTTCTAATAGTTATCACGACTTGCATGTCGATGAGAACGGCAACCGGCAGGAGCCATAGGGTTGTCCTTAATTTAATTTATGACCTACGTGTCAATCATTAAACGCCATGTAATTACTTTACTTTAGCTTATGCGTTAGCAATAGTTGTAGAAGAATTAGTTGGCGAGATAACCAAGTGATGACACGATGATGGAGATCATGGTGTCATGCCGGTGACGATGAAGATCATGATAGTGCTTTGGAGATGGAGATCAAAAGCACAAGATGGCCATATCATGTCACTTATTGATTTGCATGTGATGTTTATCCTTTTATGCATCTTATTTTGCTTAGGACAACGATAGCATTATAAGAGATGATCCCTTAACTTAATTTCAAGATAAAAATGTGTTCTCCCCAAGTATGCACCGTTGCGAAAGTTTGTCGTTTCGAAGCACCTCGTGATGATCGGGTGTGATAGACTCTTTGTTCAAATACAACGGGTGTAAGCCATTTTTGCACATGCAGAATACTTGGGTTAAACTTGACGAGCCTAGCATGTACATATATGGCCTCGGAACACAGAAGACCGAAAGGTCGAACATGAGTCATATTGTCGGGACCCCGATCCTAAGTCATATGAATCCAGCCTGTAACATATCACATCACTTTGCAGCCTCACGCACGGTAATCCCCACGGCTGCCACCTTACATTGGCCGGGACCGTTTGCGTCTTTTGGCTCATGTATATGAATATGTCGCTAGCAACCATACGTCAAAGAACCCGGGTCGACATGACTAGTCATAGAACCCAAGTGGCACATCCGTACAGGGACAAGCATACGTAACCCAACAATGCAGGTGTCGGTCATCAGCGTGTGTAGACAAGTCATAGCAAGCTACACGGACTCCATTACACCGTGAGACTCCGGCGAGACGAATTGTTGGTGGCAAGTCCGAGGCAGCGAAATATACATCAAGTTATTTTTCAAGGTTACTTTGATTATTTGGAATTTCGATGTTGCAATTTTGTGTTGAGAATCGACAAGCTTGTGTATGTTCCGCTCTAAAACGTAGATGACATGTTGCAATCATTTCATACATTTCTTGCGTTTATCGCGATTCATTCTACCCAAGTGTTCTTGCAAACACTAGCTTTGATGCTTCATATGTTGTGACGATTTCCCACGGTTATTGGTTGTGACTAGTGAAGATATATTGTAGACACTAAGAAATGTTGCACAAATCTGTGGCATGTCGTTGGCATTCATGAATGTATTATTTCATCGATATTACATACGTTGAAAATATTGTGCGCAGGTTTTCTGTTGTTGTGATGACTAGACACTCCAGAACCAACATTTTAAGTGGGTCGAGCGAACCTTGTGAGTTGAGACCGCCTAGGGTCCACCGAAATAAACTGTCCACGCATGTTTGTTTTTCTGAGAAAATTGCATTACTCCAACAACCTAGGCGTCAAGGATACAACAAAGATCCATGAAAAAATGGAAATACTTCTATTCAGTCGGCCGATCAGATACGAAACATCTATTGCGTCATTTGCACGCCACACAGCCTGACTGAGCCGTCTGCAACATGGACCTTGTTGCAAGATGAGCGAGCACAACACAAACTATGTTAGAGAGCAATGAAGACGAGACGCGCAACAACTCTACCCTTTTGTTTGTAGCGTGGGTCTTGTTACAAAACGAGCGAGCACATGGGCTCGTAGAGAAACCGCTTTGCACAAAGCACAACATAAGCCATGTTGCAAATAACAACAATCGAACGATTATTACACAAAATAAAACTGTTCGGTGGATTGCAGCAAGGCTCGTGTTGCGAAGCGCCGAGCACTATACAAAGTTTGTTACCAAGGCCTCGGCAGCTCACACAGAAGAAAGAAAAACAGTTTGTTGCAATAAGGCTGGTGTTGCAAAGCGATGAGTACAACACGACGCTTGTTGCAAAGGCTGTTCTTTTTTTTTTTTTTACGTAAGAGCATCTCTAGCAGACCCCGTATATCGCCGCCCCGCAAAACTCGTTTACAGTTCGCGGAAAAACGGTTTTGCGGGCGGGCGCGGCCGGGGACAGAGTCAGACCCCTTTTTACGGGTCCGTTTTGCGGGGTCTGCTAGGCCGGCGCCCGCACCGGCCCCGCATATCAGATGAGGTTATATCTGAATTTGACACATATTCTACAATTAAGAAAAAAAATCAATATTACAATACAACAATCATTCAAAATATCGACAATTGGCCTCGCAAGCTTGAACTATTTTTACAAAAAGGGCTCGGCGCATTCGATACCTTCTCCGGAAGAGGTGCGGCAGATATGTTGGATTGTCGGCGAAGTAGTCTTGCATCAACATCTCGTTCCCGAGATGTCGATTTCGAGGAATGCATAGACGGCCGACGGTCGATCCTCACCGTCTCTTTCGGTTCTCATCTTCGTACTCCTTCACGGCGAGGGCCATCACCAACGACTGCTGCCGATAGTTGACAAGCAATATCTCAACATCTGAGTCGTCCGAATCGGACGAATCCTCGAGCAAGAACTTCTCGCACGGGCCCAATTCCATCTAAATTCACAAATTACGCACGCCGCGTTAACCATCTATGCATACCTCTCGTCACATGCTCAAGTACAAGTACTCACCGGTGGCTCGGGGCGGTGGCTCTGCGGCCGTGGATCCCGGGGCGGCGAAGGCGACTACGGGAAGCTCGGGGCGGTGGATCCCGGTGAAGCGGCTAGGTGGAAGAGGGGAGGGGCGCCTCCGCGACGTGTTTTCCGGCCACAGAGTCGGCAGGAATCGTCGACGGCGGACGGGCGGAACCAATGGCGGGCGGCGACGGAAGGAGGTGGGGAAAGGGCGCGGGCTGAAATGTCCCTTCCGCCAACTGCTTTCCTGGGATACGGGGCACCGACGGGGCGAGGCGGAAACCTGCGTTTTCGTGGGTTTGGGATGGGATTTTACCGCGCCCCTCAAATTTTTTTACGGGTCGAACGCGTTTGCGGGGTCTGATCGGGCAACATTTTTTGCGCTTGACGGTTATTATGCAGGTCAAGGCATTACACGGGATGTGCTACAGATGCTGTAAAGGCTGATTTTTTAGAATTATCATTCGGGCAACAGCAACGCCGTAGGCGCCCGAAAAAAGAAACACAACAACGATCAACCTAGTAGCCGCCTACGAGGCAGAATACCCACCACCACCACCACCCAAAACAATAGGGAGCAGCAGATGACTCCACCCCGCTAACCACAGGCGTGTCCGTGCGCCAACCACGAACGCGCACTCCCCTTCCCTCCCCCTTGCATCATTCCCACGCCATTTTTTCCCTCCCTTCCCTCCTAAGAAAGAAAGAGACCGCCCCGGCAGCACAGCACAGGCTGTCAACGAAAACTCCACTTGTTGTTTAACCAACGTACGTACGCACGCACGCACCCCCGTTCCTTCTGGAGCGCGGGGCAGGGGCGGGGGCGGGGGGCAACACCGGCATTCCACGCCGCGCCAACGCGGCCAGCACTGGAAATAACCCTCTCCCCCCGCGGGCACGGCCACGGCCGACGTCGCTGTCGCGTGCGGGAACGCGTACGCCGCCCGTCTCCTCCCGCGATAAAAACCCACCCCCCTCCCACCCTCCGTCCCCGCCTCGCCTCCCCCTCCTCCGCCACATTTCCCCAAAGCCTCGAGCCGAGCGGAGCCGAGCCTCGACTCGCTCGATCCCATCCCCGGCCTCCGAGGAGACACCAAAGCCACCGTGCGGCGCAGACAGGGCTCGCCGTCCTCGCGCGCGCGGGATCGATCGTCTAGCTAGCGTCTCCCGGCTCGTATAGGCGTCATGGCGCAGCGGGACAAGAAGGTGGAGGAGCCGACGGAGGTGCACCTGCACGCCGCGGAGATCACGCTCTGCGCCAACAGCTGCGGCTTCCCAGGCAACCCGGCCACCAAGAACCTCTGCCAGAACTGCTTCCTGGCCTCCTCCTCCTCCTCCTCCTCGCCGTCGCCCTCCGCCTCGCCGCCGTCCCCTTCCTCCTCGCCCGCGGCGTTCCCGCTCTTCGACAAGCCGAGGCCGGCCGCCGTGGCGTCGCCCGCGCTGCAGGCGGCGCCCGTCTACATGGCCGTTGACCGGCCGGCTGCCGGGCCGGCGGACCCGAAGGCGTCCAAGTCGTCGGTCAACCGCTGCCACAACTGCCGGAAGCGCGTGGGCCTGACGGGGTTCCGCTGCCGGTGCGGCGAGATGTTCTGCGGCGCGCACCGGTACTCGGACCGGCACGACTGCAGCTACGACTACAAGTCGGCGGCCAGGGACGCCATCGCCCGGGAGAACCCCGTCGTGCGCGCCGCCAAGATCGTCAGGTTCTGATCACCAACAGGATCCCGCGCGCGCGGCGCACCCGGCGAAATCCGAAGCAAGACCCACTCTTTTTCTTTCTTTCCCTTGATGAAAAATTAAAGGCGTTCCCGAGAGTTTCTTAAAGGTGAAAAAAAAAGGAGAGGAAGGTGAAAGATGGCGATGGGGCGGCCACGACGAAGGAAGGAACAGTGCGATGATAACGTTGTTGTTGTAGCGGTGGTTGGCGGTGGAGGGGAGGGGAGGAGATGGGGTTGGTGTGTACTGTTGTCCCACAATCTCTATTTAATTCAAATTTCCCTATTGTATAAATTATCATCATTTCTATGGTGCAGCAGTATTTGTTAGCTTTAGCTGTCAGCCTTTTTTCTTCCACTGGCCGCGAATTGTCCATGACAGCTCAACCATTGACGTTTGGATCGCTCTCTTGGATTGGATCGGTTCGGTTCGGCGGGGAAATTATTGGGTAGGTGCACCTGTGCCTGTACGTTTATCACGTACAAATTCATGCCTGTTCGAGCAAAACTTAGCCATTTATGGGCTAATTTGCAAGGCGTGTGGCGAAATCGACATGTTTCGGTTGAGAACTCGGCGTAGTTCAAAAAGGTGTCCATGATTTTCTGTGGGTTATGGTGGTGCCACGAAGGATAGACAGCGACCCCCGTTTTCTCTACAGACCGCCGATCAGAATTCGGAAGGAACAGGACATCCAGCCAGCTGCCGGGCTAATTAGGTTGGCCAGCGACATCATCCATCCATCCACGATGTCACAGCTCAGGACCGCGCAGAAGATCCGTCGGCCGGGGTGTAGAAATCCAGAGCGGTGGTTGGCACACGCACCGGAGACCCGCCCCCTTGCGGATGGCATCGATCGGCATCACCGGCACAGGTCGGCAGCCACCACTCCCACCACCACCACCACCGCAGCGATTTTTCTTTAATCCATCTCATCTCATCTCATCTCCTAGTTGATCCACCGGGCCGGCGTCGTGGATGGCGACGTGGCCCAGGCTGGAAGGGGGGCGCGGCTCCACAGGCCTCGGCTTTCTTTCTCGTGACCTCTTCTCCTTCCCTGCTGCTTGCCTGGTCCGGTCGCCTTTGGCGTGCGGGGCCGGGGTATCCATCCCATCCACAGCGATGGCGATGGCGATGGACCCGGTCGCTCTGGGATGAAAAAAATACTCCTCCTACGGACTGAATTAAACGATGGATGAATTCACAGAAAAGTCCTTGGTTGTGGAGGTCCAACCTCCTGTAGCCAGCGCATGCCGACGCGTACGGCTTGAAATCTGCGACGGTCACGTGGTGTTCGCATGTGATCTGCATGCGGCGAAGCAACTCGACTGACCGACTATTCTTCACGTGCCGTGCACCAAGTAGGCCAGGCCGTTATTTCGCCGCGGTTTGCCGGCGTTGCCGATCGGCCCTCCCCCCCCCCCCCCCCCCCCCATAATTTGCGGTGGCGTGAAGGCAGGCTGGCCGGAGGGGCGATCATCCCATACGTAGTACGTACCGATCCGGGCAAGATCGAATCGCCTCGCGTAAAGCACGGCCATCTTTTCCGAAAGGCTCACAAGTCACACCGAAGGATGTTTGTTTGCTCCGGAAGAGAAGGGATCCCACAACGGGCCTGCGGTACAATGATTGGGAAAGAAGGGTGGGGAGTAGGAGGCCAGGGTGGTGGGGGGACGCCTTTCGGCGGCCTCGGAAAGCAGATTCAGTGAACGAATTTGTGCCGCTGCTGCTGCGAGCGCGGTTGGGTGGCACGGCCTTCCATTTCTTTCCTTCGGTGCCCGATCGGGATGCTTTCCTGTCCTCTTTGAGGTTATTGGCCGGGTTCCGTTTCGGTGCATGTTCTCACGTTGGCATCCGGTTAGTGGCTCGGTGCAATTCTACTTTTGACTAGGTTACTACTAGTAGTGGATTGCCTGGTCGGGAGGGGCCGGGTGTTGGATGCTGCTTGCCGGGAACCGCATGAGCTGATCTGAACCAGCAGGAGCAAGCAATACTGCTGCTCCTGTGTTGGAAACTTGGAATGGAACTGAGGAAATGGTGGACTGTGTACAGAACTACAGACTGCTGCTGCCTTGCTCGAGAAAGCTCTGTTCCTTCTATTCTTCATGTCTTCTTTACGGTCTCTGTTCATTCATGTGATGTGGATCACGCAAAAAGTTTTGTAGCACTAGAGAATGATAAGCTACAGATGCTGCCATCGTTTTGTCAGGCTTCAGCCAACGTTTTTTTTACGGGGTTCAGCCTACGTGAATACTCTGCCGAATAAAGCGGCCACATCTATGTCAATAACTCTTACTCTCTTAGTATTTGCCACTCGCTGCGGCAAATAGTCTGAGTATCTGCATCGGCAAGCTCGAACGGGCTGGATCACGTAACGCGTTTGCCAGCTTCGCCTTTTTTTTTCCCGAACACGCTACTGATGCGTTTGCTACCGTACAGACGGTTTTTATTCGATTTTCTTTACTGTGATCTTGTTAAACGATTATTAATAACTCCTTCCATTCCAAAATAAGTGAATATCTGTCATGCAGAAAGCGAACATTTCTTGAAAACGTGAACAGATTTTCGAATTTCTGAACTTTTTTTGGAAAATGTAAATTATTTTGAATTGGGAACCATTTCTAGCACCACCTTTTTTTAATTTTTATTTTTTTATAAAATTGGAATATTTCTTAAAATTCCAAACAATTATTGAAAACACAAATATACTTTGAAATTACCGAATAATTTCTGAAAACATGAATAGTTTTTTAAAATTCCTGAATATTTTGAAGTTCTCGATATTTTTAAAATTTTGTGAATTTACGAAAAAAATGTAGATAAAAACCCAAAAATCCGGTTCAGGAACCATCAAGAACGTTCCCAAAATGTTGAAATGGGCCGGTTACTTGGTCGCTCTCTTGTTCGTCCTTGTGCAAAGCGTCTAGAATTCGACGCAATGTGCATCACATAGGGAACACTATCTATCTCCCACCTCTCTTGTAGCGAGACCGACGACTCGTCCAAATCACAAAGCTAAATGGCAAGGCCCAGTTAGTGAGAAAAAACATTTATTTAGCTTATGGGAGTTCTCGGGTTTTGTCTTTTTGTGTCCATTTTTATTGTTTTTTCTCTTTATATTACAATATTTTTGGGAAATGCTCTATAAAATAAGTTATGAAAGTATTTCTGTTTTATTGATTTTGTAAGAAATGTTCTTCATGATTAAAAAGTCTTCACCCAACTAAAAAAGGTATTCCGACATTGTTAGTAAATTTTCCAAATATTTTATAAAATTTCATACATTTATAAAAATGTTCATGACTTTTAAATAGTGTTGGTACCGTTTAACACAAATGTTCAGATACTTTAAAAAATGTTCAATGTGTGTTTAAAAAAATATTCATTTTGTATTTCAAAATGTTCAATGTGCATAAAACAACAGTTCATATTATTCAAGAAAATGTTTAATTTGTATTTGAATAATGTTCAACATATATCTGAAAAATGCTCAATGGTATTAGAAAATGTAAACATATATCTGTAAAATAGCATTTTACAAAAAACAAAAGGGTAACTATGAAGAAAAAACAGAGAAAATGATTAAAAAATATATAAAAAAAGAAAACCGTGAGAAACTTTCTTAGAACCGGGCAGAAGGTTTTCAAACTGCTCGTTAGAAGCTTCACAAAACCGCTCCTACCACGTTGTTCGGCAAGCTCCATGTAGGCAAGCATTGTTTCTGTCTCGCAATAAGTGAGACATAGCACTGCCGAAATCAAGCATCCAAAACTTTTTGAGAGAAATCAACGTCCACATGTATGGACGACAATAGAACCAATTCAGCAACTAAGCCCAATTAGCCCACTTTGTGACTCGCGCCATTACAGTCGCTCGAGTCGCCGGCTTTTCATATTTGTTGCCCGCTACGGCAAAATGCCGACCAATCGCATGGGGATGCGAGCGAGCAACTGAACTGGGCCGGCCCATCGATTTAGGTTTTATTCAGTTCTCATTCTACTTTTTAGGGTTTTGAAAACCTTCTAGAAGTTTTTGCTATGTTGTTTTTTATTTCCTTTGTTTCCTTTTTCTAGGAGGTATTATTTTCTGTTAAAAAAATAGTCATGTATTTAAAAAAAATGGTTAGCATCGACAAATGTTTGAAAGTTTCTAAAAGTCGAAAAAAGAGCTTTAAAAATGTTCATATTTTTCAAAAACTCCACATTCTTCATAAAAATGTTTACAAACATTTTAGTAACTGTTTAGTTTCAAAAGAAACACTCCTCTGGAAAATCGACTAAAATGCTAAAAACCGTTAGAAACAATAACAGAAAAAACCTCACTACAGTACTTCGTCGAATGTCTACAATATCAGATGCTAATGATTCCCGCAAAAAAAATGTACCAAAAGTTAATGGGTCAGCTCAGTCGAGCACAACACCGCGTGTTTTCACACAATAAGTGTCATTCCCCAAGACATCAAGTGCCGAAATAGGTCTCGTGTGAACCCATCAAAAAGACCAACCACTCTTTGGACAAAAAGAATGGATGGATATAACCAGATGGGTTGCATCATAGGAGCGCTAGAACCCCAACACGTTCAATCTTCGTACAAACAGGCCGTCTGCACCGATCTGCGATAGCGTGCAACTGATCGCCGGTGCTACGCGGTACATTACCCTCCTCCGGTCTTTCTTATCCTACGGACAGCAAGGGTGTGTGTGATTTCATGCATAGACTTTAGGTTTGATGTTTCTATTATCCGTTTTAGTCCGACTGAGCAAATACAGACAATAAACCATATTTTGCACCGAGTTTGGTTGCCCACAAAACTCTAGGTTGCATGACAATAACGCACACAAACTTCATTTGTTTTCATGTCTTTGCTCACTAAATGCAACGAGTTGTTATTTGGTTATGTGCAAGACATGCATGTATTAACAATATTTTGAGTGGCGAGAGTCGCGAGGTTACCCCGCAGATGATATCATAGACACAACAACAGTGAAAAACATAGATTAAAGCACTTTAACAAATACAAAATAAACCACAATCATTGGCACAAGCATACACATAATCACATTAATAAGTACACATATAATAACATAGTGATATGCATAATAATAACACATACACATACACATACACATAACCACACAATCGTAGGGATAATAGTTCAGGACGAGCAAACTAACAAACATACATTACAACTCTTCAACCATTACAAGTGTTGGGTCGTGTTGGCCGCACTTGACAACCGCCTCAGCTATGAAAAGGTCAAACACGATCACTTTGCAACTATCCCTAGACATGACCTTGAAGGTGGGCATTTGATACGTCTCCAACGTATCTATAATTTTTCATTGTTCTATGCTATTATATTATATTTTTATGATACTTTTTAAACATTTACTTGCTGATTTATATTATTTTTGAGCACTAACCTATTAACCCAGTGCCCTGTGCCAGTTGTTGTTTTCTGTTTGTTTTTTGCCTTTTGTTGGGTGCCAAGAGGGATGCTATATCTTTGCTTATAGTTCAATTGGAAAGGCAATTCGTGCATATGCATCCTTTTATACGATGGTTGTTCCTAGAATTCTCTAATATTAAGGATGCCTCTACTAAACGTCTAGCTAAAATATTTAGTCCCTTCAATTATTTGTGCTTACCCATTAGAAAATTTGCTGTTGAAAGAAGGGAATATAATCTTAGCAAGATGGATCTCCCTCATGACTATTACAACACTTGATACTATGCATTATGCCTAGCTAGGGGCGTAAAACGATAACGCTTGTTGGGAGGCAACCCAATAGTTATCTTCAATTTTTTATTTTTACTTTCTGTTTTGGTGTGTTTACATGATTATTGCTACTGTAATTATTGTGTTTTTATGTTTTAATTATTGTGTGTGCCAAGTAAAGCCTTTGGGATTAATTTAGATGATAGTAGAATTGATACGGTGAAAAAACAGAATTTTTTGCGTCTAGTGCAGAATTTCTCTGATTTTACTGGAACGATTTTTTGATTTGAATTTTTTACACAATATTGTATACAAATTCCCCACGTTTTCCTAAATTTTCATAATTGTTGGAGTTACGGAAGTATGGTGTTTGTGCATATTATTACAGACTATTCTGTTTTAGACAAATTCTGTTTTTGCTTGCATAGTTTGCTTGTTTTGATGATGCTATGGATTGTATCGGGGGGTATAAGCCATGAAGAAGTTAGAATACAGTAACTTATGCAATAACAAATTATTAATTAATTTATTACAGTACTTAAAGTTTTTGATTTACCTATCATACTAACGGAACTCACAAGTTTTCTGTTGAGTTTTGTGTGTTGAAGTTTTCAAGTTTTGGGTGCGATCATGATGGATGAAGAAATATGGAGCAGAAAGATCCTAAGCTTGGGGATGACCAAGGCACCCCAAGGTAAATTCTAGGAAGACTCAAGTGTCTAAGCTTGGGGATGCCCCAGAAGGCATCCCCTCTTTCGTCTCAATCCATCGATATGTCATTTAGAGCTACATTTTTATTCATTACATGATATGTGTTTTGCTTGGAGCGTCGTTTATTATAGTTTTCTTTATTTTTAGTTTGTTACAATCATGGTTTCCTGGACACAACTACTTGAGAGAGACACCTGTTCACCATGATTTGTTAGAATACTCTGTTTGCTTCACTTATATCTTTTGAGCTAAGTAGTTGCTCTAGTGCTTCACTTATATTTTTTAGAGCACGGTGTCGTATAGATTTTATAGAAATAATTGAACACTCGTGATTCATTAAATTTGTTTGTGAGTCTAAAAATAGTAACGGTAATTTGCATGGGTTATAAGACTAGTCCAAAAATAATAGGTATTCAAGGAATGCATAATCAAAACCTTCATGTAGCACATAAAAGAGAAATCATGGGTTAATGATATTGATGTGGTAATATGAAAGGCGTGAGTACATAGTTGTTTGTTAGTTGAAATATTGATAGTTAAAGGGTATTAACTTGTTGTTCATCTAAATATTGGTTATGACATGGTGATGATGTGTGAGCATTCTTATTCCTCGTTGAAATCCTAGTGTTGTTTAGGTCGGGGGCGTGCGATGGTTAACTCGTACCAACCTCCTCCCTAGGGGCATGCGAGTAGTACTTTGCTTCGAGAGAGCTAATAAAGATTTGCAGTAAGTATATGAGTTCTTTATGACTAATGTGAATCCATGGATGTACGCACATTCACATTTCCATATTATGCTAACCTCTTCGGTATCGTGCATTGCGCATTCTCACCTCGAGGATCGATGCAACTTTCGCCGGAGCATACAAACCCCATGACATGATACGCTCTGTTGCAGACAAGCCTCCTTATATCTTCCTTCAAACAGCCACCATACCTACCTATCATGGCATTTCCATAGTCATTCCGAGATATATTGCCATGCAACTTCCACCGTTACATCACATGACTTGTGTGTTCATCATCATATTGCTTTGCATGATCATGTAGCTGACATAGTATTTTTGGCAAAGCCACCGTTCATCATTGATTACATGTTACGCTAGATCAATGCACATCCTGGTACACTGCAAGAGGCATTCATACAGAGTCATCTTGTTTAGTATTTTTTCATATCAAGTTATAAGTAAATAAAAGTGTGATGATCATTATTATTAGAGCATTGTCCTAGTGAGAAAAGGATAATGGAGTGATGATTCCCCGACAAGTCGGGATGAACTCCATACAAAAAATGAAAAAAATGTTGGAGGCCAAGTGAGCCCACCAAGAAAAAGAAAAAAAAAGAAAAAAGGAAACAAAAGAAAAAGAATGAAAGGAAAAAAGGAAAAAAAAGAAATAAACGAGAGATAAAGAGAGATAAAGAGAGAATGGACTTTGCTACTATCCGTTACCACACTTGTGCTTCAAAGTAGCACCATGTTTTTCATATAGAGAGTCTCATGAATTGTCACTTTCATATGCTAGTGGGTATTTTTAATTATGGAACTTGGCTTGTATATTTCGATCACGGGCTTCCTCAAATGCCCAAGGTCTTCATGAGCAAACAAGTTGGATGCACACCCACTTAGCCATCCATTTAGCTTCAGTTGAACTTTCATACACTTATAACTCTAGTGCATCCATTGCATGGCAATCCCTAGTCCCCGCATTGATATCGATTGATTGGCATCTCCATAGCCCGTTGGTCCACCTAGTTGATGCGAGACTTTCTTCTCCACTTTTACTCCTTTGATATCTACCACCATATTCTATTCCACCTATATTCTATGTGAAAGGACGTGGATGTCGCCTAGAGGGGGGGGGGTGAATAGGCGCTTTAAAATAATTACGGATTAGGCTTGAACAAATGCGGAATAAAACTAACGTTTAATGTGTCAAGCACAAAACCTAAAACAACTAGGCTCACCTATGTGCACCAACAACTTATGCTAAGAAAGATAAACAACTAAGTGATAGCAAGATATATAACAAGAAACAATATGGCTATCACAAAGTAAAGTGCACAAGTAAAGGGCTCGGGTAAGAGATAACAGAGGCACGTGGAGACGATGATGTATCCCGAAGTTCACACCCTTTCGGATGCTAATCTCTGTTCGGAGCGGTGTGGAGGCACAATGCTCCCCAAGAAGCCACTAGGGCCACCGTAATCTCCTCACGCCCTCGCACAATGCAAGATGCCGTGATTCCACTAAGGGACCCTTGAGGGCGGTCACCAAACCCGTACAAATGGCAACCCTTGGGGGCGGTCACCGGTACCCGTACACTTTGGCAACCCTTGGGGGCGGTCACCGGTACCCGTACAAATTGCTCGGGGCAATCTCCACAACCTAATTGGAGACCCCGACTCTTGCCCGGAGCTTTACACCACAATGATTGAGCTCCGAGGCACCACCAACCGTATAGGGCGCCAAGGCACCCAAGAGGAACAAGCTCTAGAGTGCTCAAACACCCAAGAGTAATAAGCTTCTCAAACTTCACTTCCACGTATCACCGAGGAGAACTCAAACCTATGCACCAAATACAATGGCAAGGGCACACAGAGTGCCCAAGTTCTTCTCTCCCAAATCCCACCACAACAACTAATGCTATGGAGGAAAATGAGAGGAAGAACGAAGAAGAACACGAAGAACTCCAAGATCTAGATCCAAGGGGTTCCCCTCACATAGAGGAGAAAGTGATTGGTGGAAATGTGGATCTAGATATCCTCTCCGTTTTCCCTCAAGAACTAGCAAGAATCATTGGAGGGATTGAGAGATAGCAAGCTCAAAGTGTTGGAAATATGCCCTAGAGGCAATAATAAAATGGTTATTATTATATTTCCTTGTTCATGATAATCGTTTATTATCCATGCTATAATTGTATTGATTAGAAACTCAATTATATGTGTGGGTACATAGACAAACAATGTGTCCCTAGTAAGCCTCTATTTAAACTGGCTCGTTGATCAAAGATGGTGAAGGTTTCCTAGCCATAGACATGAGATGTCATTTGATAACGGGATCACATCATTAGGAGAATGATGTGATGGACAAGACCCAAACTATGAACATAGCATATGATCGTGCCGGTTTATTGCTATTGTTTTCTGCATGTCAAGTATCTGTTCCTATGACCATGAGACCATGCAACTCACTGACACCGTAGGAATACCTTGTGTGTATCAAACGTCGCAACGTAACTGGGTGACTATAAAGATGCTCTACAGGTGTCTCCGAGGGTGTCTGTTAAGTGGGCATGGATCAAGACTGAGATTTGTTACTCCGTGTGACGGAGAGGTATCTCAGGGCCCACTCGGTAATAAAACATCACAATAAGCCTTGCAAGCAAAGTGACTAAAGTGTTAGCCATGGGATCTTGTATTACGGAACGAGTAAAGAGACTTGCCGGTAACGAGATTGAACTAGGTATAGAGATACCGACGATCGAATCTCGGGCAAGTAACATACCGAAGAACAAAGGGAACAACATACGGGATTAACTGAATCCTTGACATAGAGGTTCAACCTATAAAGATCTTCATAGAATATGTAGGAACCAATATGGGCATCCAGGTCCTGCTATTGGTTATTGACCGTAGAGGTGTCTCGGTCATGTCTACATAGTTCTCGAATCCGCAGGGTCTGCACACTTAACGTTCGGTGACGTTTCGATAGTATTGAGTTATGTATG
Source organism: Elymus sibiricus (assembly GCA_039707655.1). Taxonomy (NCBI): domain Eukaryota; kingdom Viridiplantae; phylum Streptophyta; class Magnoliopsida; order Poales; family Poaceae; genus Elymus; species Elymus sibiricus. The sequence goes on along the minus strand of CM077675.1, from coordinate 187,079,777 downwards.
TTGGTGACCGAAGGTTGTTCGGAGTCCCAGATGAGATCCCGGATGTCATGGAGAGCTCTGGAATGGTCTGGAGGTAAAGATTGATATATAGGAAGTCCCGTTTTGGCCATCGGAAAAGTTTCGGGTATTTCCGGTAGTGTACCGGGAGTGCCAGAGGGCCATCGGGAGGGGCCACCCACACCGGGAGGCCATATGAGCCTGAGGAGAGGGTGCACCAGCCCTTAGTGGGCTGGGCAAATCAGCTCCACAAGGCCCATGCGGCTAGGAGGTGGGAGAAGGAAAAAACCCCAAGTGGGGGAAGGAAAATCCAATTATGGAAGGAGTCCTACTTGGAGTAGGATTGGAGGTGGAGGAGTCCACCTCCTGGTTCGGCCAACCCTAGGGGAGGAACCCTAGGGCGCCAGCCCCCTCCCCTCCCTCCTATATATACTAGAGGGGAGAGAGGGCCAAGACACCGAAGCCACGGTGCAGCCCTCTCTCCCCCCGTCTATGCATTTTCCTCTAGTCTAGTTTTGGTGGTGCTTAGGCGAAGCCCTGTCGGAATAGCTCCACCACCACCGCCACCACGCCGTTGTGCTGGCAGAGAACTCATCTACCTCTCCGCTCCCTCTTGCTGGATCAAGAAGGCGGAGATCGTCATCGAGCTGTACGTGTGCTGAACGCGGAGGTGCCGTCCGTTCGGTACTAGATCGGAAGGACCGTGATCAGGATCGCGGGACGGTTCATGATTGGATCGCGGGACGGATCATGATCGGATCGCGGGACAGCTTGCAATTTGGATCGCGAAGACGTTCGACTACATCAACCGCGTTTCTTAACGCTTCCCGCTTAGCGATCTACAAGGGTACGTAGATCCACTCTCCCTCTCGTAGATGCTCATCACCATGGATAGATCTTGCGTGTGCGTAGGAAAATTTTTGTTTCCCATGCAACGTTCCCCAACAATGGTATCAGAGCCAGGTCTATGTGTAGATGAGATCACGAGTAGAACACAAAGGAGTTTGTGGGCGTTGATGCTCAGATTGCTTCCTCCCTTGGTCTTTTTTTAATTCAGCGGTATTGTGGGATGAAGCGGCCCGGACCAACATTACTCGTATGCTTACGAGAGACCGGTTCCATCAACTGACATGTAACTTTGTTGCATAAAGATGGCCGGTGGGTGTCTGTTTCTCCCACTTTAGTTGGATCGGATTTGACAAAGGCGGTCCTTGAGAAGGTTGAATAGCAATTTGTGTATCACCGTTGTGGTTTTTGCGTAGGTAAGAATCGTTCTTGCTAGATACCCGTAGCAGCCACGTAAAACATGCAACAACAATTAGAGGACGTCTAACTTGTTTTTGCAGGGTATGTTGTGATGTGATATGGCCAATTACATGATGAGATATATGTGATGTATGAGATGATCATGTATTGTATAGAATATCACGACTTGCATGTCGATGAGTACGGCAACCGGTAGGAGCCATAGGGCTGTCTTTAATTTATTTTCGCTGTTTTGCTTTACTTTATCTCTATGAGTTAGCAATAGTCGTAGAAGCAACAGTTGGCGCGACAACCTCATGGCGACACGTTGATGGAGATCAAGATGATGGAGATCATGGTGTCATGCCGGTGACGATGGAGATCATGCTGGTGCTTTGGAGATGGAGATCAAAAGCACAAGTTCATGGCCATATCATGTCACTTATGATTTGCATGTGATGTTAATCCTTTTATGCATCTTATTATGCTTAGGACGACGGTAGCATTATAAGGTGACCCCTCACTAAAATTTCAAGATAAAATTGTGTTCTCCCCGAGTGTGCACCGTTGCGAAAGTTCGTCGTTTCGAGACACCACGTGATGATCGGGTGTGATAGACTCTATGTTCGCATACAACGGGTGCAAGCCAGTGTTGCACACGCGGAACACTCGGGTTAAACTTGACGAGCCTAGCATGTACATACATGCCCTCTGAACACAAGAGACCGAAAGGTCGAACATGAGTCATATAGTAGATATGATCAACATGGAGATGTTCACCATTGAAACCACCTCATCTCACGTGATGATCGGACTTGGGTTGGTGAATATGGATCATGTAACACTCGGATGACCGGAGGGATGTCAATTTGAGTGGGAGTTCTTAAGTAATATGATTAATTGAACTCATTATCATGAACATAGTCAAATGTCCTTGCAAATTATGTTGTAGATTACTAGCTCGCGTTGTAGCTCCCTTGAATTTTTATATGTTCCTAGAGAAATAGAGTTGAAAGATGATGGTAGCAATAATGCGGACTGGGTCCCTGATCTGAGGATTGTCCTCATTGCTGCAAAGAAGGCTTATGTCCTTAATGCACCGCTCGGTGCGCCACCCCCTCAAGCGTCGTCTGTAGATGTTGTGAACATCTGACATGCACGTTCTGATGACTACTTGATAGTTCAGTGCGTCATGCATTACGGCTTAGAATTGAGGCTCCAAAACGTTTTGAACGTCACGGAACATATGAGATGTTCTAAGAGCTGAAATTGGGATCTCAGGCTCGTGCCCGTGCTGAGAGGTATGAGACCTCCAACAAGATTCTTTGCCTACAAGATGAAGGAGAATAGCTCAATCGGTGAGCATGTGCTCAGATTGTCTGGGTGCTACAATCGCTTGAATCGAGTGGGAGTTGATCTTCCAGATAAGATAGTGATTGATATAGTTCTCCAAGTCACTGTCACTAAGCTACTAGAAGCTTCGTGATGAACTATAAAATGCCAGGGATGGAAATAATGATACCCGAGCTATTCGCGATGTTTGACACCACGAAGGTAGAAATCAAGAAGGAGCATCAAGTGTTGATGGTTAGTAAAACCACTAGTTTCGAAAAGGGCAAGGGCAAGGAGGGATACTTCATGGGTCGCAAGCCAGTTGCCGCTCCAGTGAAGAAACCCAAGGTTGAACCCAAACCCGAGACTAAGTGCTTCTATTATGAGGAGAACGGTCGTTGAAGCGGAACAACCCTAGATACTTGGTAGATAAGAAGGCTGGCAATGTCGACAGAAGTATATTTGATATACGTGTTATTGATGTGTACCTTACTAGTACTCCTAGTAGCACTTGGGTATTGGATACCGGTTCGGTTGCTAAATGTTAGTAACTCGAAATAAAAGCTACGGAATAAACGGAGGCTAGCTAAGGGTGAGGTGACGATGAGTGTTGGAAGTGTTTCCAAGGTTGATGTGATCACCATCACACGCTCTCTCTACCTTCGGGATTAGTGATGAACCTAAATAAATGTTATTTGGTGTTTGCATTGAGCATGAACGTGATTAGATCATGTTTATTGCAATACGGTTATTCATTTAAGTTAGAGAATAATGGTTATTCTATTTACATGAATAATACCTTCAATCGTCATGCACCCAATGAGAATGGTTTATTGAATCTTGATCGTAGTGATACACATGTTCATAATATTGATGCCAAAAGATACAAAGTTAATAATGATAGTACCACATACTTGTGGCACTGCCGCTAAATGTCATATTGGTGTAATATGCATGAAGAAACTCCATGCTGATGGATCTTTGGACTCATTCGATTTCTAATCGGTTCAGACATGCGGACCATGCCTCATGGGCAAGATGACTAAGACCCCGTTTTCCGGTATGATGGAGCGGGCAAGTAACTTATTGGAAATGATACATGTTGATGTATTCGGTCCAATGAGTGTTGTAGCGTGCGGTGGATATCGTTATTTTCCTACCTTCACTGATGATTTGAGTAGATATGGGGATATTTACTTAATGAAACACAAGTCTAAAACGTTTGAAAAGTTCAAACAAAATCAGAGTGAAGTTTGGGATCATCGTGACAAGAAGATAAAATGTCTACGATATGATCGTGGAGCTGAATATCTGAGTTACGAGTTTGGTATACAACTTAAGACAATGTGGAAGTTGTTTCACAACTCACGCCACCTGAAACACCATAGTGTGATGGTGTGTCCGAACGTCATAGTCATGCTCTATTGGATATGGTGCAAACTATGATGTCTCTTATCGATTTTCCACTATCATTTTGGGGTTATGCATTAGAGACAACTACATTCACTTTAAAAGGGGCACCATCTAAGTCCGTTGAGATGACATCGTATGAATTTTGGTTTGGCGGAAACCTAAGCTGTCATTTCTTAATGTTTGGGGCTGCGACGCTTATGTGAAAAAGGGTTTTCACCTAATGAGCTCGAACCCAAAGCGGACAAATGCATCTTCATAGAATACCCTAACGTAACAGTTGGGTAAACCTTCTATCTTAGATCCAAGCACAAAGTGTTTGTTGCTAAAACGGGTCCTTTCTCGAGAAAGAGTTTCTCTCGAAAGAATTGAGTGGGAGGAAGATAGAACTTGATGAGGTTGTTGAACCTTTGTTTCAACCAGAGAGTAGCGCAGCGCAGAAAGTTGTTTCTATGGAGCCTACGTTAGTTGAAGAGGAAGTTAATGATGATGATCATGAAGCTTCGGATCAAGTTACTATCGAACCTCGTAGGTTGACAAGGACGCGTACTGCTCCTGAGTGGTACCGCAACCCTGTCTTAGAGGTCATGTTGTTGGACAACGATGAACCTACGAGCTATGGAGAAGCGATGATGGGCCCGGATTCCGAGAAATGGTTAGAGGCCAGGAAATCCGAGATGGGATCCATGTATGAAAACAAAGTATGGGCTTTGGAAGTATTACCTGAAGGGCGAAATGCCATTCAGAACAAATGGATCTTTAAAAGGAAGACGGACGCGGACGGTAATGTCACCGTCTATAAAGCTTGACTTGTGGCAAAGGGTTTTTCACAAGTTCAAGGAGTTGACTACGATGAGACTTTCTCACCCGTAGCGATGCTAAAGTCTGTTGGAATTATGTTAGCAGTTGCTGCATTTTTCGATTATGAAATCTAGCAGATGGATGTCAAAACATCGTTTCCTTAACGGTTTCCTTAAGATAAGGTTGTATGTGATACAACCGGAAGGTTTTGTCAGTCCTAAGGATGCTAAAATGTATGCAAGCTCCAGTGTTCCTTCTATGGACTGGAGGAAGCATCTCGGAGTTGGAATATATGCTTTGATGAGATGATCAAAGTTTTTGGGTCTATACAAATTTTATGAGAAACTTGTATTTACAATAAAGTGAGTGGGAGCACTATAGAATTTCTGATAAGTATATGTGGATGACATATTATTGATCGGAAATGATGTAGAATTTCTAGAAAGCATAAAGGGTTGTTTGAAAGGAGTTTTTCAAAGGAAGACCTGAATGAAGCTACTTAAATATTGGGCATCAGGATCTATAGAGATAGATCAAGACGTCTGATAAGACTTTCAATGAGTACATACCTTGACAAGATTTTGAAAGAGTTCAAAAAGGATCAGTCAAAGAAAGAGTTCTTGCTTGATTTGTAAGGTGTGGAGTTGAGTGAGACTCAAAGCTCGACCACGGCAAAAGAGATAGAAAGGACGAAGGTCGTCCCCTATGCCTTAGCCATATGCTCTATATAGTATGCCATGCTGTGTACCACACCTGTGTGTGCCTTGCCATGAGTCTGTCAAGGGGTACAAGAGTGATCCAGAAGTGGATCAATGGACAGCGGTCAAAATTATCCTTAGTAACTAGAGGACTAAGGAAATGTTTCTTGATTATGGAGGTGATAAAGAGTTCGTCGTAAAGAGTTACGTCGATGCAAGCTTTGACACCTATCCGGTTGAGTCTGAGTAGCAATCCGGATACGTATAGTGGAGCAGCCATTTGGAATAGCTCCAAGTGGAGCGTGGTAGCTTCTGCAGTACGACATATAGATTTGCAAAGAACACACGGATTTGAATGTTGCAGACTGATACGTCTCCAACGTATCTATAATTTTTGATTGTTCCATGCTATTATATTATCTGTTTTGGATGTTTTATATGCATTAATACGCTATTTTATATTATTTTTGGGACTGACCTATTAATCTAGAGCCTAGTGCCAGTTTCTGTTTTTTCCATGTTTTTGAGTATTGCAGATAAGGAATATTAAACGGAGTCCAAACGGAATAAAATCTTCGGAATGATTTTTCTTGGACTAGAAGAAACCTGCCAGACTTGGAGATGAAGGCAGGAGACCTGCCGTGGCGTCACAAGCCACTAGGGCGCGCCCTAGGGGGGGCGCCCTCCTGGCTTGTGGCCCCACGGCAGCCCTCCTAACCCTATTCTTCAGCCTATAAATTCCCAAATATTCCTTGGATGCTAAAAAGAGCCACGAAAATACTTTTCCGCCGCCGGAACCCTCTGTTCCCGTGAGATCCCATCTTGGAGCCTTTTCCGGTAATCTGCCGGAAGGGGATTCGATCACGGAGGGCATCTACATCAACTCCATTGCCCCTCCGATGATGCGTGAGTAGTCCACCATAGACCTTCGGGTCCATAGCTAGTAGCTAGATGGCTTCTTCTCTCTCTTTGTTCTTCAATACCATGTTCTTCATGATCTTCATGGAGATCTATCCGATGTAATACTCTTTTGCGGTGTGTTTGTCAAGATCCGATGAATTGTGGGTTTATGTTCAGATTATCTATGAATATTATTTGAATCTTCTCTGAATTCTTATATGCATGATTTCATATCTTTGCAAGTCTCTTCGAGTTATTGGTTTGGTTTGGCCAACTAGATTGGTAATTCTTGCAATGGGAGAAGTGCTTAGTTTTGGGTTCAATCTTGCGGTGTCCTCACCCAGTGACAAAGTAGGGGTAGCGAGGCATGTATTGTATTGTTGCCATCGAGGATAAAAAGATGGGGTTTTCATCATATTGCTTGAGTTTACCCCTCTACATCATGTCATCTTACCTAATGCGTTACTCTGTTCTTCATGAACTTAATACTCTAGATGCAGGCAGGAGTCGGTCGATGTGTGGAGTAATAGTAGTAGATGCAGAATCGTTTCGGTCTACTTGACACGGACGTGATGCCTATATGCATAATCATTGCCTTGGATATCTTCATAATTATTCGCTTTTCTATCAATTGCTCGACAGTAATTTGTTCACCCACCGTATTATTTGCCTTCATGAGAGAAGCCTCTAGTGAAACCTATGGCCCCCGGGTCTATTTTCCATAATATATTTTCAGATCTATAAACCAAAAATACCAAAAATATCTTGCTGCAATCTTTTTACTTTTAGTTTACTTTCCGTTCTAGCAATCCTATCTATCTATCTCTATCAGATCTCATCCTTGCAAGTAACCGTGAAGGGATTGACAACCCCTTTATAGCGTTGGGTGCAAGTGTTTGATTATTTGTGTAGGCACATCTATTGGGAACTTGCTTGTATCTCCTACTGGATTGATACCTTGGTTCTCAACAACTGAGGGAAATGCTTATCTACTTTGCCGCATCACCATTTCCTCTTCAAGGGAAACCAACGCATGCTCAAGAAGTAGCAAGAAGGATTTCTGGCGCCGTTGCCGGGGAGATCTACATCAAGCCTACCAAGTACCCATCACAAACTCATCTCTTGCATTTACATTAGTTGCCATTTGCCTCTCGTTTTCCTCTCCCCCACTTCTAAAACGATTTTCGGAAAGATTTGCCTTTTTATTCGCCCTTCTCCCGTTCGTCTTTTCGTTTGCTTTTTGCTTGCTTGTGTGCTAGATTGCTTGCTTTGTCACGATGACTCAGGAGAATACCAAGTTGTGTGACTTTTCCAATACTAATAACAATGATTTTATTAGTACTCCGATTGCTCCCGCCACTAGTGTGGAATCTTATGAAATTAATGCCGCTTTGCTTAATCTTGTTATGAAAGAACAATTTTCCGGCCTTGCTAATGAAGATGCCGCATCCCATCTAAATACTTTCGTTGAGTTGTGTGATATGCAAAAGAAGAAAGATGTGGATAATGATATTGTTAAATTGAAGCTATTTCCGTTCTCACTACGAGATCGTGCTAAAACTTGGTTTTCATCTTTGCCCAAAAATAGTATTGATTCATGGAATAAGTGTAAAGATGCTTTTATTTCCAAGTACTTTCCGCCCGCTAAGATCATCTCCCTTAGGAACGATATAATGAATTTTAAGCAACTTGATCATGAGCATGTTGCCCAATCTTGGGAGAGGATGAAACTAATGATTAGAAATTGCCCCGCGCATGGTTTGAGTTTATGGATGATTATACAAATTTTCTATGCGGGATTGAATTTTGCATCTAGGAATCTCTTAGATTCCGCCGCGGATGGTACTTTTATGGAAATCACATTGGGAGAAGCTACTAAACTCCTAGATAATATTATGGCAAATTACTCTCAATGGCATACCGAAAGATCTCCTACTAGTAAAAAAGTGCATGCTATTGAGGAAATAAATACTTTGAGTGAAAAGATGGATGAATTGATGAAATTGTTTGCTAGTAAGAGTGCTCCTATTGATCCTAATGATATGCCTTTGTCTTCTTTGATTGGAAATAATAATGAATCTATGGATGTGAATTTTGTTGGTAGGAACAATTTTGGTAATAACGCGTATAGAGGTAATTTCAATCCTAGGTCGTTTCCTAGTAATTCCGCTAATAATTATGGTAATTCCTACAAAAATTCTTATGGAAATTATAATAAGATGCCCTCTGATCTTGAGAATAATATTAAAGAATTTATTAGTTCGCAAAAGGGTTTCAATGCTATGATTGAAGAAAAATTGCTCAAGATTGATGATTTGGCTAGGAACGTTGATAGAATTTCTCTTGAGATTGATTCTTTAAAAATTAGATCTATTCCACCCAAGCATGATATTAATGAGTCTTTAAAAGCTATGAGAATTTCTATTGATGAGTGTAAGGAAAGAACCGCTAGAATACGTGCTAAGCGTGAATGGCTTGAAAAGGTGTGTTCTCATGATAATATTGATGAAGATCTTAAAGTGATTGATGTGACTCCTATTGAATATTTGTTTTATAATATAAATCTTGATAAATATGGGACTGGAGATGAGTCAACTTTAGTTAAAAGGCGTCCCAATGATTCGGAGTTTATAGATCTTAATGCTAAGATTGATAAAAGTGGGATTGAAGAGGTCAAAACTTTAGATAGCAATGAACCCACTCTTTTGGATTTCAAGGACTTTAATTATGATAATTGTTCTTTGATTGATTGTATTTCCTTGTTGCAATCCATGTTGAAATCTCCTCATGCTTATAATCAAAATAAGGCTTTTACTAAACATATCGTGGATGCCATGATGAAATCTTTTGAAGAAAAACTTGAGTTGGAAGTTTCTATACCTAGAAAACTTTATGATGAGTGGGAACCTACTATTAAGATTAAGATTAAATATTATGAGTGCCATGCTTTGTGTGATTTGGGTGCTAGTGTTTCCACGATTCCGAAAACTTTATGTGATGTGCTAGGTTTCCGTGAATTTGATGATTGCTCTTTGAATTTGCATCTCGCGGATTCCACTATAAAGAAACCTATGAGAAGGATTAATGATGTTCTTATTGTTGCAAATAGGAATTATGTTCCCGTAGATTTCATTGTTCTTGATATAGATTGCAATCCTACATGTCCTATTATTCTTGGTAGACCTTTCCTTAGAACGATTGGTGCAATTATTGATATGAAGGAAGGAAATATTAGATTCCAATTTCATTAAGGAAAGGCATGGAACACTTTCCTAGAAAGAAAATCAAATTACCTTATGAATCTATTATGAGAGCTACTTATGGATTGCATACCAAAGATGACAATACCTAGATCTATTGCGTTATGCCTAGCTAGGGGCGTAAAACAATAGCGCTTGTTGGGAGGCAACCCAATTTTATTTTTATGCTTTTGTTTTTTGCTTCTGTTTTTGAGTTTTCCACACATTATTAATTCTGTAATAATTGTGTTTTCTTGTTTAAATTAGTGTTTGAGCCAAGTAAGACCTTTGGGATGGTCTACGGTGATTGTTGATTTGATTTTGCTTAAAAACAGAAACTTTTGCTCTCAGTCCAGGAATTTTGTAAATTCACTGGAATGTGTTTTTGATCTGAAATTTTTACACAAGATTGATATACAAATTTCCCTGATTTTACTAATTTTTCAGAATTTTTGGAGTTACATAAGTATTCGAAATCTATAGATTGCTACAGACTGTTCTGTTTTAGACAGATTCTGTTTTCTTTGTGTTGTTTGCTTATTTTGATACATCTATGGGTTGTATCGGGGGTATGAACCATGGAGAAGTTGGAATACAGTAAATATTACACCAATATAAATAAAGAATGAGTTCACAACAGTACCTAAAGTGGTGATTTATTTTTCTTATACTAACGGATCTCATGAGTTTTCTGTTGAGTTTTGTGTTGTGAAGTTTTCAAGTTTTGGGTAAAGATTTGATGGACTATGGAATAAGGAGTAGCAAGAGCCTAAGCTTGGGGATGCCCAAGGCTACCAAAGCCATATTCAAGGATACCAAAAAGCCTAAGCTTGGGGATGCCCCGGAAGGCATCCCCTCTTTCGTCTTCAATCCATCGGTAAATTTACTTGAGGCTATATTTTTATTCACCACATGATATGTGTTTTGCTTGGAGTGTCTTGTATGATATGAGTCTTTGCTTTTTAGTTTGCCACAATCATCCTTGCTGCACACATCTTTTGAGAGGGACACGCTGAATCGTGAATTTATTAGAATACTCTATGTGCTTCACTTATATCTTTTGAGCTAGGCAATGTTGCTCTAGTACTTCACTTATATCTTTTTAGAGCACGGCGGTGTTATATTTTATAGAAATTATTGAACTCTCGTACCTCACTTATATTATTTTGAGAGTTTCTTTAAACAGCTTGGTAATTGGTTTAGGTTATGAATTTAGTCCTAATATAATGGGCATCCAAGAGGGATATAATAAAAACTTTCATATAAAGTGCATTGAATACTATGAGAAGTTTGATTCCTTGCATATAGTTTTGAGATATAGGGATGGTAATATGAGAGTCATGCTAGTGAGTAGTTGTGAATTGGAGAAATACTTGTGTTAAAGTTTGTGATTCCCGTAGCATGCATGTATGGTGAACCGTTATGTAACGAAGTCGGAGCATGATTTGTTTAATGATTGTCAACCTTTGTGTGAGGGTCGGAGTGCGCGATGGTTAACTCCTACCAACCTCTCCCCTAGGAGCATGCGTCTAATACTTTGCTTCGATAACTAATAGACTTTTGCAATAAGTATGTGAGTTCTTTATGACTAATGTTGAGTCCATGGATTATACGCACTCTCACCCTTCCACCTTTGCTAGCATCTCTAGTACCGCGCAACTTTCGCCGGTGCATCAAACCCACCTTCCTCAAAACAGCCACCATATATTTTCCTCAAAACAGCCACCATACCTACCTATTATGGCATTTCCATAGCCATTCCGAGATATATTGCCATGCAACTTCCACCGTTCCGTTTTCATGACATGCACCATCACTTTCATATTGCATATAGAGTCATGTTTTGTTCTAGGTATCGAGTTGTAAGTAAATAAAAGTGTGATGATTTTCATTATTAGAGCATTTTTCCCGTGAGAGAAAAGGATGATGGAACTAGGAATCCCTCACAAGTTGGGATGAGTCTCCGGACTTTATAAATAATAAAAGAGGCCAGCGAAGCCCAAATAAATAAAAAGGCCAAAGATGCCCACCAAAATAAAGAAAAAAAAGAAAAAAGGAAAAAATGAGAGAAAGAGAGAAGGGACAATGCTACTATCTTTTTCCACACTTGTGCTTCAATGTAGCACCATAATCTTCATGATAGAGAGTCTCCTATTTTGTCACTTTCATATAGCTAGTGGAATTTTTTCATCATATGCACAACCACTTAGTTTCTTTTTGAGCTTTCATACACTTATAGCTCTAGTGCACCCGTTGCATGGCAATCCCTACTCACTCACATTGATATCTATTGATGGGCATCTCCACAGCCCGTTGATATGCCTAGTTGATGTGAGACTATCTTCTCCTTTTTCCTTGCACCTCCACCATATTCTATTCCACCTATAGTGCTATATCCATGGCTCACGCTCATGTATTGCGTGAGAGTTGAAAAGGTTTGAGAACATAAAAAGTGTGAAACAATTGCTTGACTTGTCATCGGGGTTGTGCATGATTTAGATACTTTGTGTGGGGAAGATGGAGCATAGCCAGACCATATGATTTTGTAGGGATAACTTTCTAAGGCCATGTTATTTCGAAAGGACACAATTGCCTTGTTGGTGTGCTCGAAGTATTACTGTTTTTATGTCAATATTAGACTTTTGTTTTGAATCTTATGGATCTGAATATTCATGCCACAATAAAGAATATTACATGGATAAATATGTTAGGTAGCATTCCACATCAAAAATTCTGTTTTTATCATTTACCTACTCGAGGACGAGCATGAATTAAGCTTGGGGATGCTTGATACGTCTGCAACGTATCTATAATTTTTGATTGTTCCATGCTATTATATTATCTGTTTTGGATGTTTTATATGCATTAATATGCTATTTTATATTATTTTTGGGACTAACCTATTAATCTAGAGCCTAGTGCCAGTTTCTGTTTTTTCCATGTTTTTGAGTATTGCAGATAAGGAATATTAAACGGAGTCCAAACGGAATAAAATCTTCGGAATGATTTTTCTTGGACCAGAAGAAACCTGCCAGACTTGGAGATGAAGGCAGGAGACCTGCCGTGGCGTCACAAGCCACCAGGGCGCGCCCTAGGGGGCGCCCTCCTGGCTTGTGGCCCCACGGCAGCCCTCCTAACCCTATTCTTCAGCCTATAAACTCCCAAATATTCCCTGGATACTAAAAAGAGCCACGAAAATACTTTTCCGCCGCCGGAACCCTCTGTTCCCGTGAGATCCCATCTTGGAGCCTTTTCCGGTAATCTGCCGGAGGGGGATTCGATCACGGAGGGCATCTACATCAACTCCATTGCCCCTCCGATGATGCGTGAGTAGTCCACCATAGACCTTCGGGTCCATAGCTAGTAGCTAGATGGCTTCTTCTCTCTCTTTGTTCTTCAATACCATGTTCTTCATGATCTTCATGGAGATCTATCCGATGTAATACTCTTTTGCGGTGTGTTTGTCAAGATCCGATGAATTGTGGGTTTATGTTCAGATTATCTATGAATATTATTTGAATCTTCTCTGAATTCTTATATGCATGATTTCATATCTTTGCAAGTCTCTTCGAGTTATTGGTTTGGTTTGGCCAACTAGATTGGTAATTCTTGCAATGGGAGAAGTGCTTAGTTTTGGGTTCAATCTTGCGGTGTCCTCGCCCAGTGACAAAGTAAGGGTAGCGAGGCACGTATTGTATTGTTGCCATCGAGGATAAAAAGATGGGGTTTTCATCATATTGCTTGAGTTTACCCCTCTACATCATGTCATCTTACCTAATGCGTTACTCTGTTCTTCATGAACTTAATACTCTAGATGCAGGCAGGAGTCGGTCGATGTGTGGAGTAATAGTAGTAGATGCAGAATCGTTTCGGTCTACTTGACACGGACGTGATGCCTATATGCATAATCATTGCCTTGGATATCTTCATAATTATTCGCTTTTCTATCAATTGCTCGACAGTAATTTGTTCACCCACCGTATTATTTGCCTTCATGAGAGAAGCCTCTAGTGAAACCTATGGCCCCCGGGTCTATTTTCCATAATATATTTTCAGATCTATAAACCAAAAATACCAAAAATATCTTGCTGCAATCTTTTTACTTTTAGTTTACTTTCCGTTCTAGCAATCCTATCTATCTATCTCTATCAGATCTCATCCTTGCAAGTAACCATGAAGGGATTGCCAACCCCTTTATAGCGTTGGGTGCAAGTGTTTGATTATTTGTGTAGGTACATCAATTGGGGACTTGCTTGTATCTCCTACTGGATTGATACCTTGGTTCTCAACAACTGAGGGAAATACTTATCTACTTTGCCGCATCACCCTTTCCTCTTCAAGGGAAACCAACACATGCTCAAGAAGTAGCACAGACCATTGACTAAAGACCTCTCTCACATGCAAAGCATGATCGAACCCCAGAACTCATTGGGTGTTAGATTCATAACAATGTAAATCACATGGTGATGTGAACTAGATTATTGACTCTAGTGCAAGTGGCAGACTGTTGGAAATATGCCCTAGAGGCAATAATAAAATGGTTATTATTATATTTCCTTGTTCATGATAATCGTTTATTATCCATGCTATAATTGTATTGATTGGAAACTCAATTACATGTGTGGGTACATAGACAAACAATGTGTCCCTAGTAAGCCTCTAGTTAAACTGGCTCGTTGATCAAAGATGGTGAAGGTTTCCTAGCCATAGACATGAGATGTCATTTGATAACGGGATCACATCATTAGGAGAATGATGTGATGGACAAGACCCAAACTATGAACATAGCATATGATCGTGCCAGTTTATTGCTATTGTTTTCTGCATGTCAAGTATATGTTCCTATGACCATGAGATCATGCAACTCACTGACACCGGAGGAATACCTTGTGTGTATCAAACGTTGCAATGTAACTGGGTGACTATAAAGATGCTCTACAGGTGTCTCCGAGGGTGTCTGTTGAGTGGGCATGGATCAAGACTGGGATTTGTTACTCCGTGTGACGGAGAGGTATCTCAGGGCCCACTCGGTAATACAACATCACAATAAGCCTTGAAAGCAAAGTGACTAAAGTGTTAGCCACGGGATCTTGTATTACGGAACGAGTAAAGAGACTTGCCGGTAATGAGATTGAACTAGGTATAGAGATACCGACGATCGAATCTCGGGCAAGTAACATACCGAAGAACAAAGGGAACATCATACGGGATTAACTGAATCCTTGACATAGAGTTTCAACCTATAAAGATCTTCGTAGAATATGTAGGAACCAATATGGGCATCTAGGTTCCGCTATTGGTTATTGACCGTAGAGGTGTCTCGGTCATGTCTACATAGTTCTCGAACCCGAAGGGTCTGCACACTTAACGTTCGGTGACGTTTTGGTAGTATTGAGTTATGTATGTTGGTGACCGAAGGTTGTTCGGAGTCTCGGATGAGATCCCGAACGTCACGAGGAACTCCGGAATGGTCCGGAGGTAAAGATTGATATATAGGAAGTCCCGTTTTGGCCATCGGAAAAGTTTCGGGTATTTCCGGTAGTGTACGGGGAGTGCCGGAGGGCCATCGGGAGGGGCCACCCATGCCGGGAGGCCACATGGGCCTGAGGGGAGGGTGCACCAGCCCTTAGTGGGCTGGGCAAACCATCCCCACAAGGCCCATGCGGCTAGGAGGTGGGAGAAGGAAAAACCCCAAGTGGGGGAAGGAAAATCCAATTACGGAAGGAGTCCTACTTGGAGTAGGATTGGAGGTGGAGGAGTCCACCTCCTGGTTCGGCCGACCCTAGGGGAGGAACCCTAGGGCGCCAGCCCCCTCCCCTCCCTCCTATATATACTAGAGGGGAGAGAGGGCCAAGACACCCAAGCCACGGTGCAGCCCTCTCTCCCCCCGGCTATACAGTTTTCCTCTAGTCTAGTTTTGGCGGTGCTTAGGCGAAGCCCTGTCGGAATAGCTCCACCACCACCGCCAGCACGCCGTTGTGCTGGCGGAGAACTCATCTACCTCTCCGCTCCCTCTTGCTGGATCAAGAAGGCGGAGATCGTCATCGAGCTGTACGTGTGCTGAATGCGGAGGTGTCGTCCGTTCGGTACTGGATCGGAAGGACCGTGATCAGGATCGCGGGACGGTTCGTGATTGGATCGCGGGATGGATCGTGATCGGATCGCGGGACAGCTTGCGATTTGGGTCGCGAAGACGTTCGACTACATCAACCGCGTTTCTTAACGCTTCCCGCTTAGAGATCTACATGGGTACGTAGATCCACTCTCCCTCTCGTAGATGCTCATCACCATGGATAGATCTTGCGTGTGCGTAGGAAAATTTTTGTTTCCCATGCAACGTTCCCCAACACAAAGAAGGTCAATAATGGGGGGCAAAAACGAGCTCAAGAGTTAGAGAACCATTGGGGAAGAAGACCCCCTTAAATAGGTCCCCACAAATCTGCCCGTTATGTGCAGAATAGCACACGGGCGGTACAACCGGTGATGCGGGCGGTAGAACCGGGCTTTAGTAATAAAGCGGTACAACCGGCCAACAACCGCATCACAACAGAACCTAAGGCGGTGGTTCCTGAGGCCAACAACCGGCCAGCAACCGCTCGGCTTGAGCGCTGGACAGGGCAAAGTCCCGAGCGGTACAACCGCTAGGGACACCGGTAGTACCGGGCTATAGTAATATAGCAGTACAACCGGCCCACGTCCGCCCAACACCCGCAACTCAACAGAACCGTGTTTGGTTGAAGCCCGGTGCTGGACCGGTTCAACCGCCTAGGGCTGCCACCCTGGATCACCCAGCTGTGGGCGGTACAACCGCCCGGGGGCAGCAGTACAACCGCTGGAGATCACCCAGTGACAGCACCCCCAGGGTATCACCCCTGGAATGGTGGCTAAACCGGATGACTGGAGAGGGCGGTGCAATCGGCCGGGACAGCGGTATAACCGCATCAAGAAAACAGGTAAGACCAGAACTGCCATAACTTCTACAAATGAGCTCCGAATTGAGCAAACTCAAGCTTGTTGGATTCAGGACGACAAGAGCTATCCAACAGCGACAGTATGAAAATGCCAATGATATAGAGATGTGAAACCACTATGAATGAAGAACTGGCAAAAACTCCAACATCGAAAACATCATAGAAAATGCATATGGACTCCGTTTTCGATGAACTTGAGCTTGTCATGAAGCTGACCATAAGCTTAAGAACCCACATAGAGAAAATCCAACCAAGAACCAAGAAATATGATGATGCCAAGAATGCAATGGTTTGAGCTCTCAACGAACGATACGATCAAGCTACTCACTTGAGAGCCCCCCTTGATAGTACGACTATCGATCCTATAACCCGGTCTCCCAACTACCACCATCAGACCGGTAAAATAGAAAACCCTATCAAGGTCAAACCTTTGCCTTGCGCATAGTCCACTTGAGATAGATGATGACGATCTTGTCCTTCCCAATATGGACCACCTTTCTTGATTGCGCCGGCTCGATGAAGACTAGTAGATTGCTCCCCCATACTCCACTATGGGTGAGCCACTCTTCGGCACATCTTCACAAGTCCATTGTCACCACAATGGACGGCAAGCATCAAGCATGATCTCTCCATGATGCTTCACTTGAACTTGCACACCGCAACCTTGATGACGATCACCACTTGATGTCATCTTCCATGGGTTGTATGGGATCTTCCTCTTGATGCAATCCCATGGAAATATACCTAACCCTACAAAGAACACTCACGTAGACCATGGGTTAGTACACAAAGCGTAATGGACAATGCTTACCATACCATGGGATCACTTGATCCCTCTCAGTATATCTTGTACGCTTTGTGTGTTGATCAACTTGGTTCACTCTTTGACTTAGTCTTGATCAACCTTGTATCTTATCTTCTCTCTTCATAAAGATGATGTCTTGAAGGTAAACATGAGTGCTCACACAATCTTCTTCTTCAAGACATGCTTGCAATAAGCTCAACTCTCACATGACCAATCTTTGGATAAAACCTTGAATACCACCTTGGTCACCATATAAACTCCTTGAAACCAACAGATGGACTTCAAGAAGTACCTACGGCCAAATCCTTCGAATATAACTCAAGGCAATCATTAGTCAATAGGGATTGTCAACAATTACCAAAACCACACATGGATAAATGTGCTCTTACACTATGTCCATGGTTCACGCTCATGTATTGAATGAGGTATAAAATGATGAAGCGCGTTAAAAAGTACGATCCAATTGCCTGGCTCAACACCGTGTTGCTTGACATTTGTATTTATGTGGTGAAGACGAAGCCATGCCATGCTAATATGATAAAATGAATGGGGAGTAAATATTCTTTAAGGATCGTATATTTTGAAAGTTAATGATTGTGTTACTGATGTTTATGGATATTACTATGTTAATGTTTATTAGTTCATCATTTCTCAATGTTCATACGTGAAATAGATTACATGTTGGGTAGCATGTCACATCAAAAATTCTGTTTTTATCATTTACCTACTCGAGGACGAGCAGGAATTAAGGTTGGGATGCTGATACGTCTCCAACGTATGTATCATTTTTTATTGTTCCATGCTATTATATTATCACTCTAGGATACTTTTTAAGCATTTATTTGTTGATTTATATTATTTTTGAGAACTAAACTATTAACCTAGTGCCCAGTGATAGTTGTTGTTTTCTGCTTGTTTTTGGCCTCTCAGGAATACTGTACCAAACAAAGTCCAAATACCCCGATTTTTTTTGATAATTTTTTCTAGACAAAAATAAGACCTGGAAGCTTCGGAGGGAGACTAGAGGACACACGGGGTGGTGCCAAGCCAACATGGCGCTCCCAGGGGGTGGCCGCGCCCTCATGGCTTGGGGCCTCCTCCCACGGCCTCTTGACCTGATCTCTTTGCTATAAATTCACATATATTGGGAAAAACCTATAGAGCCTCCCAAAACACTTTTTCCACCACCGCAAGTCTTTGTTCCGCCGTGCATCTGGAGCCCTGTTCCGGTGCCCTGCCGGAGGGGGCATCCATCACGGAGGGCCTCTACATCAACCTTGCTGCTCCCATGGTGATGTGTGAGTACTTCACGTCAGACCTACGGGTCCGTAGTTAGTACCTAGATGGCTATCTCTCTCTCTCTCTCTCTCTCTCTCTCTCTCTCTCTCTCTCTCTCTCTCTTTCTATGTTCTTCAATGCAAAGATCATCGCGATTCCCGCGGTGATCTATCCTATGTAATCTTCTTTGCGGTGTGTTTGCTGGGATCCGATGAATTGTGGGTTTATGTTCAGATTATTCATGAAAAATATATGAGTCTTCTCTGAATTCTTATGTGCATGATTGTTAAAGCTTCGTATTTGTCTTCGATCTATCGGTTTGGTTTGTTGCGATGCTCAATCCGAGTGATAGAAAGGGACATGACACGTATTGTATTGTTGTCATTCAAGGTAAAACGATGGGGTTTATTCATATTGATTGGATTTACTTTGTCTACATCATGTCATCTTGCTCCAAGCATTACTCTGTTTTTACTTAATACTCTAGATGCATGTTGGATAGCGGTCGATGCATGGGTGGAGTAATAGTAGTAGATGCAAGCAGGAGTCGGTCTACTTGTTGATGGACATGATACCTATATACATGATCATTGCCGTGAATAAATATTACATAACCATGCACTTTTCTATCAATTGCCCAACAATAATTGTCTACCCACCGTATGCTTTCTTCGAGAGAGAAGCCTCTAGCGAAAACTATGGCCCCCGGTTCTCTTCACAAATATTATTACAAAAACTCCCAAAATATTGCTGCCATTATTTACTTTATTTTTATTAAGCAATTTATATTTATCAATTTATCTATCTATCACTACTTATCGCTTGCAAGTAACGAGTTCAAGGGGATTGACAACCCACTTGCCCGCGTTGGGTGCAAGTGTGTGCTCTTTTGTGTGTAGGCGCTGAAGACGGGAACTTGCGTGGTTCTCCTATTGGTTCGATAACCTTGGTTCCACTGAGGGAAATACGTATCTCTACCGTGATGCATCTCCTCTCCTCTTCGGGGAAAATCCCAACGCAGTTTACAAGTAGCAGCATGTACCCGATCTTCAACTTGCGAGCTATGGCGAAGCAGGCTCACCATTGATCAATGGCAAGACTCTCATTGACATTATGGAAATTCTCCCTTCAGTTACAGCTGGTGTTTGCCCTTAGAAGTATTTTTCATGGTATGGTGGTAATGTGATCACGGACGGCATCGGGGATCGAAAGTAGATCCAACGCAAGTGCTGAAATCACCTTGCAGAAGTGGGTTGGACCTACATTCTCATGGAAGAGAGTAACATTCATCCCCCCCCCCGACGCCTCTTGGTGGTGTTGCCTTCTACTACAACCTTGCCCTTGGAGCAGTTGTGCGGAGCATCATTGTCGATGACCAACTTGTTTGCAGAACACTGCAATGAAGAACATTATGCTCAACACACTACAGAATTACATTGTAAACCGAACTACAGTATGTAGGATCACGATGTGCATGTCAAGGGTGATGTAGAAGGAGATAGCTGGTACAAGAATCAGAAGTACAATGTGTAGACCAACCCTCATGCCAATGATCATTCTAATACATAGACTGCACATCAGTAAAGATCATTGATCAACATAGTCTTAATCAATTGGTGTTCCCCCAAATAGATTGATCTACCCCTCTAATCCAACTTAGATCCCCCGAATATGACTCTAGGATTGCCGCGGGAGAAGTAACCGCCCTACTAAAGCCTAGCTGCTAAAATAAAGTGGAATGGGTGAACAATATGCAAAATTGACCCGGTGTTATCCTAGCATTGCCACCGGATCAACAACTACCCTACCAAAATCTATCCGCTAAAATCTAATGGAATTTGCACAAGTGGAGAAGCAATGTTGAGTTTGATGTAGTTATTATGTTCGCTTGAGCTTGTAGTGGGTGACGCGGAAGGAAGAGATGGAGCGGATGGTGCGAGAGCAAACCGTGACCGGGAAAACAAGATCCATGTCCGTGTCACGGTCGACGTCCTCGCCGCATTAACTTAAGTATCAGTCACCACAATTCCCGCCCCGCCGGTGGCTTAGTGCAGATGTGGACGGGGCCTTCAACATCCTTGCCAACTGACCGGGGGAGAGGCCCCATGCGTTACAATGTCAACGAAATGGTTGTGTGGCTGCTATCACTCACGGGCAAGAAGTTGATGACACAATTGTGTAGTGTCAGCGACCATCGGTGGGAAAGAAGGGACGATGAAAAGGGGGGTGAATGAGTGTTTGACTAGTCAAGGAAGATGAGTGGGGAGTAATGACTGTCTCATCGTGTTTCCCGCGCTTCGCAAGACGCACTAATGAGGGTCATGTGTGACTTTTTTGTGCCCGACTTTGAAAAAACAACCGATTCGTCAGTACCTCCTCAGCCAGGCCCAAACTGCTAACTTTGTGCGGGTAAGAATAAGGACCCTCACAAGTGTTAGACATGTGGTACGAATACATGACAACTCCGAACATTTTTTTATTGCAAGTTTAGTGACGCGAGGATGGCAACATTAGTTGTCAAGCATGGCAACTTTCTGTTCGGATGACAAATTTCAGTTTTTTTGGATTGTTTTTTTTCTTTTCGGATGACAACTTCTATACCTAATAATAAAGGAGCCATTGCTTCTGACGGTACCTCATGGAAATGACCCCCAAACTTGCAAAATATTACCCACCAATGCCACCTATAAGTGATAAAAAACGTTTTACCTGGGCCAGCCCATGCAGTAGGAACCTTCTATACCGCGCTCTGCGCGATGGAAGAAGACACAACACGTCTGTTTGGGCTCATACGTGTCTTGGAGGCGTGTTTTTTAAATTTCGTTTTCCCTTTCGTCTTAGTTTATTTACTTTAAATAATTTGGGACTTAAAAATGTTTTAAAAACTAAAAAAATAGAATTTTGAAATAAATATTAAAAAAATTCATAAAGGTTTGTGGAATTAGAAAATGTAACAATTTTTAAAAAATAACTTCGTGTATTAAAAAATGTTAATGAAATTGAAAAACATTTCGCCAATTCACAAATGTTCATGAATTGAAAAATATCCTAAAAATTCAAAACTTTTTGTGACTTAAAAAATAGTTTATTTATTCATAAAATGGTCCCCGATTCAAAAAATGATCATGCATTTCAAAAAATATTCGTTAAATCAAAAAAAATATTCGTGAATTTCAAAAATTCTTCCACCAATTTCGAAAAAAATGTTAATCGATTCTAGAAATGTTTGCCTATTCAAGAAAATGTTTTCTAAAAATGTTCACAGTTAAAAAAATGTTTGTAAATAGTATAAAATAGTCATGAATTCAAAAAGTGTTCATGCTTTTTGAAAATGTTCGAAAATCTGTAAAAATGTTCACGTTGAAAAAACAGTCATGAGTTTACAAAAATGTTGATGATTTTGAATAATAATTCACGATTTCACAGAAATGAGATTGATAGCGTATCTTAGTGATGCAGCAAAATGTGGTCATGGTCATTGGATATTATGATTTTTTTCTTCCGTTGCAACGCACGGACCGTTTTGGTTATCTCTACCTAATAATAAAGGGGTTATTGTTTCTTGCGGTATGTCATGGAAATTGCCTTCAAAATTGCAAAATATTACCCACCAATGCCACCTATAATTAATAAAAAACATTTCAGGGTATCTCCGCCTCGGTCGACCCATGCAGCAGGGACCTCCTAGGCTCCTACAATGCGCTCTCCGCGTTGAGAGAAGACACAGTGCGCCCGTTTGGACCGGCCCATGTCCCGGCGGTCTGCTTTTTAAATTACATTTATGATTTTTTTGTACTTTAAATAATTTGGAACTTCAAAAAAGTTTAGAAAATTGAAAAATGAGATTTTTTTTAAGGATTTAAAAAGAATTCATGATTTTATAAAAAATGTTTGCTTATTCAAAAACTGTTTGAAATTTTGAAAAACAAATTTCAAGTTCATGTATTTAAAAGTGTTAATGAAATTGGAAAAAAATCACCAATTCATAAAATGTTTGTGAATAAAAAATATCCTAAAAAATCAAAAACAGTTTGTGACTTACTAAATAGTTTATTCATTCAAAATGCTCATTGATTCAAAAAATGTTCATGCGTTTTAAAAAATGGTTGTTAAATCATAAAAATGTTCGTTAAATCTTAAAAATATTTGCGAATTTCAAATATTGTCCCACCAATTTTCAAAACAATGTTCATCCATTCTAGGAATATTCATTGATTCAAGACAATTGTTAAAAAAAATGTTCACATTTTATAAAAAATGTTTGCAAATAGTATAATTTTTTTATGATTTCAAAAAATGTTCACGATTTCAAATATGTTCATGAGTTTAAAAAAATATTCATGATTTCATGAAATTAAGAGTGATAGTGTATCTCGATGATGTAGTAAAATGTGACCATGGCCATTGAAGATTATATTTTTTTACATTGCAACGCATGGACTCTTTTGCTAGTCTATACCTATATATACTAATAAAATAAATATGTATTCTTGGTCTGTTATGTATATCTATACCTACTAATAAAAAAATAGTTATTCTTGGTCCGTCATGTATATTTTGCACAAAAGTCCTTATTCTTTTTGAGAAAATGACTCACACTTGAGCATAGCCCCCGTCTGTAAGTAATAAAAAAATACGTAGTTCCTTATGTTTCTTCAGCCGTCATTGAAATTGATTTCCAAGTCAAGTTTGTGTTCAAGTCGTGTTACATATCCAATTCAAATGATCGATAGCTCCTGAATTACACCGAGATGTATGCATCAATATATAGGTCAATAGATATAGAGTCCAGAATCGTATCATCGGGGCAGCTCGAGCTCCGACTACTTCGCCGAATACAACCGCCGCTCAAACGTCCGCGGGATTGCAGACAAAAAGTGCCAGCACATCATGGAACGCGAGAGGGTGTCTACCGTTGTCGCTGTCGCCGCCTTGACTGCATCATCTCGCCCGAGCACCATGGTTTATTTGCGTCGCCAAAACTTTGAAGTTGCGCTTGTGCTTCCACCGCACCATCACGATTAAAATCATGCACAACCCCGCTCCGGCGAACCCTCCATCCGTCGCCGCCATCATGTTGTGCAACCACGATCGGAGTTGCGTGTGCCCACCCGTCCTTCCTACTCAGCTTCCTTGCCCAACAACGGTGCCATGAAGAGGGGACATCGAGTACTCGTTCATCCACGTGGATGTCGCAGACTATGGTTTGCCGGAGGTATTCATCCGGGCGTCAAGGTCGGTGCTCGGCCCTGGCCTCCGCTCCTTTTTGTCAGGCCTCCTAGACGACATGTGCTCAATGCATGTATACTCATCCGTGTGTCTCTCGCTGCGATTACTGCCATCAACAATGTTCGTCTAGCTATAAGCTCCACGCTCGCCGGCGGCACATGTTACGTTCTTCCGGTCTTCCTCTGCTGCACTCCAAGTCAGCACGATGCCGCCATGAGACACTTGTTGCAAGACGGACACCTGACATTGTTACTCGCCAACGTGAGCATCGAACCCTGGGCACAACCGACGAGGAGGAGCGCACGTGCCTCGGCGAGCTCGCTTCCTAGACGAGTGATGATGTTGTCATAACTGACACGCTCGCACCGCCGGCAAAGAAGCTTGTAGTAGAGTTATGTTCGTTTGAGCTTGGTCCGTGCCATCAGTTCTGGAACCACACATCAACCTGCCTCGGCTTCAAACCAAGTTCCTAGCCAGATCGTGCTTCTCAACCTGCAGTTCTAAACACCCAGTCAGAACCGGACGCATGCACCTCCTAATTTTATTACGTGCCTATGTTGATAGAAATAAAATAAGACCTGCAATTCAAATTATCAAGTATGTCACTCTGTTATGGTATTAGGTGAAGGTAGGCTTCACTCTTTTTTGTGGTATTCAGTATGTCTACTATGTGTTCGTCCACCATGAGTGAATGAAAAACAAATCGAACTTATATGACCTTTTCTTGCAACATCAGGACTAACTATCTCAAGTTTTTTGTTCATTATGACTGCACGGAGCTATTTGTATAAAAATTATGAATTAGAGATGCTAGACCATTGTAGTTTTTCTAAGGTAAAAGATTTCCGTTAACATGGAATACTTGCAGGTGTATATCGTTTGTTAAGAATGTATTTTGTATTTTTTTGTCCTGGAAGTTGTTTGGTTGCATTACATTCAGATTTCTATTTGCACCCGTTGTATTCTTTGTGTACTGATTAGCCACTCTTATAAAATTCCATTGCTCATTTAAGAGAATAAAAATAATAGTAATTAAATAGTATAGTATCTACATAATTGACCCGTACGAATACGCGGGTTGTTGACCATTTTTTCAGAATAATAGGAGGAAAATTCTCCCTGTGTTCTTCCACGCAGTGGTGGCGTGCACCAAAGCTAAAGCCCTCCGGAGTGAGATGAGAAGAGTTTGGGTTCTACCTACAGAGAAAGAATTCAGATACACGGGGAAAGACTGGCTCCAATGCCTCTTAGCGACGTGCGATGAGGACACAAGGGAGTGATAGTTTGGAGAATAATAACTTGTATTGATTGGGGCCTCAAAGGGCTGTTTATATAGATTACAAGACTTGGGCTCCAAGACTAATAGAGATAGATTACAATTCCAAATCTTGCCGGATATAGTAACGTAACCGACCTATACTCTAATATCCCCCCGCAGTCTCAGCGTCAGGGGTAACGATGTTGAGACTGGAGCGTATGTCGGTGAAAGACGCAGTCGGTAGTCCTTTGGTGAAAATGTCAGCAAATTGAGCACTGGTAGGTACATGAAGAACGCGAACCTCGCCAAGAGCCACCTTCTCTCGAACGAAGTGTATGTCAATCTCAATATGCTTGGTGCGACGATGCTGAACTGGATTGGAAGCCATGTACACTGCGGAGATGTTATCACAATAAACGATGGTGGCACGATCCAGTGGGCGATGAAGTTCCACGAGAAGCTGACGCAGCCACACCGCTTCAGCCACAGCATGAGCAACCGACCTATACTCAGCCTCAGCAGAAGACCTGGAAATTGTTGCCTGCCTTTTAGAACACCAAGAAACAAGATTATCACCCAAATAAACACAAAATCCGGATGTGGACCGTCGAGTATCTGGACAACCTGCCCAGTCTGCATCAGAATAAACTGTCAAGCTTGTCGGGGAAGAAGAATTAATGAGAAGACCATGATCAAGAGTTCCTTTTAAATAGCGAAGAATGCGGTGAACGTGAGCAAGATGAGGAGCACGAGGATCATGCATAAAAAGACAGGCTTGTTGAACGGAGTAGGAAATGTCGGGCCTAGTGAGAGTGGCATATTGGAGAGCACCAGTGATGCTACGATACAAAGTGGGATCAGAAACTGGATCACCATCAGCCGACAACTTGGCACCAACGTCGGCCGGTGTACGAGTGGGTTGACAATCAGACATACCAGCACGAGAAAGCAAATCTAAAAGATAGGATCGTTGAGAGAGAAAAAGAGAAGATTTTGTACGAGAAACGGTAACGCCAAGAAAATGATGAAGAGGACCGAGATCAGTCATGGAAAATTCATGATTAAGAGAAGAGATTATATGTTGAAGAAAAGAGTCAGAGCTAGCCGTGAGAACTATATCGTCAACATAAAGCAAGAGATAGGCAATGTGGGAAGATGAGCGAAAAATAAATAAGGAAGAATCAGATTTGGAGGGAATGAAGCCTACTGTTTGAATAAAGGTAGCAAAACGTTGAAACCATGCACGAGGAGCTTGTTTAAGACCATAAAGAGATTTGTGAAGAAGGCAAACAGAATTGGGACAAGAGGGATCCTCAAAACCAGATGGTTGCTGACAATAAACAGTTTCATTAAGAGTGCCATGAAGAAAAGCATTTTTAACATCTAGCTGATGAATAGGCCAAGAGGAGGAAACAGCAAGACTAAGAACAACTCGAATAGTACTGGGTTTAACAACAGGAGAAAAAGTTTCATCAAAATCAATGCCCTGTTGCTGAGAGAAACCACGACACACCCATCTGGCTTTGTAACGAGCAAGAGTGCCATCATAATGAAATTTATGACGAAAAACCCATTTTCCAGAAACAACATTAACGCCAGGAGGTGTGGGAACAAGAGTCCATGTATTATTTTGCTGAAGAGCGTTAAATTCATCACGCATAGCTGAGAGCCAAAGAGGATCAAGAAGAGCTCATTTGTAAGAAGAGGGAATAGGAGAAAGGGCCGAGCGTGGCGAAGCCGTGGTTGCCGGGGTTGGGGTGGCTGTGAGGTTGAGGCGTTTGGTGGGTAGAAGAAATCCGCGTTTGCCGCGGGTGCACATGACGTGATCATTTGTGAGTGGTGGAATGGGGACGGCGTTGGGTGGTAGTGGTGGTGGGGAGGTTGGCGGGGCCGAGGTTGCCGGGGTTGCCGGACTTGTCTGGCGTGCCGGGACTGGGCTTGCCGGGACCGTGCTTGCCGGGACCGGTCTTGCCGGGACCGTGCTTGCCGGGTCTGCTGGTGGCGTGGTTGCGAGGCTTGCCGGACTTGCAGGGTCCGAACTTGCCGGTTCCTGGCTTGCCGGGTCCGGGCTTGCCGGGCCTATCGGTGCTGTGATGGTCGAGCTGGCCAGACTTGCCGGGTTTAGGCTTGCCGGTCGGGCCGGTGCCAGACTTGTCGGGCTGCCCAGGCTTGCCGGCCTTGCCGCGGGAGAGGGAGTGGTGGTAGGGATTGATGCGGTGTGAGTGACAGAAAAAGGAAACATGTTTTCATCAAATGTGACGTGGCGAGAGACAAACACGCGACCAGAAGATGGATCAAAACAGCGATATCCTTTGTGATCATCAGAAAGACCAAGATGAATGCAAGGAAGTGAACGGGGTTCGAGTTTGTTGGAGGCGGTAGAGGCAGTGTTCGGGAAACAAAGACAGCCAAAAACACGGAAAAAAGAATAATCGGGATGAGAGAGAAAAAGAGATTGAAAAGGCGAATAAAGAGGACAAGTCTTAGTGGGACGAATATTTAGAAGTAGAGTGGCAGTGCGGAGGGCTTCGACCCAAAAACGAGAGGGTAGAGAAGCTTGTAGGAGCAAGGTGCGAAGAATATCATTTATGGAGCGAAGAGAACGTTCAGCTTTACCGTTTTGAGGGGAGGTATAAGGGCAAGAAAAACGAAGAAGAATGCCTTGAGAGAGAAAGAAGGTGCAGTTTTGAGTGTTGTCAAATTCTCGACCATTATCACATTGAATAAATCTAAGAGGCAAACCAAAGTGTGTAAGAACATATTGTCGAAAATTGAGAAAGATGGCATGTGCTTCAGATTTAGCGCGGAGAGGAAAAGTCCAAATATAATGAGAGTAGTCATCCAAAATCACAAGATAATATTTGAAACCAGATACACTAGGAACGGGAGAAGTCCATAAATCACAGTGAATTAACTCAAAAGGAAAAGTGCTAATGGTAGTAGAGGTTCCAAAAGGTAATCTAACATGTTTACCGCATTGACAGGCAGTACAAAGAGAGGGATTATGAGGAACACTAGAACTAGGGATACAAAATTCTTGCAGCAAAGATGACAAGGTTGATTTATTGGGGTGTCCTAAACGACGATGCCACAAGTCCACTGAAGCAAGCATGGCACGGGGAGTGGACGTGGGTGTGCCATGAAGCGGATAAAGATCACCCGTGCTATTGTACCGAGCGAGTACCTCCCCCGTTGCCAGATCCTTCACAGACAAACCAAAAGGGTCAAAAGCCAAAATTACTCGATTGTCAATACAAAATTGGCGAACAGAAATAAGATTTTTGATGAGGGAAGGAGAAACAAGAATATTGCGAAGAAGAAAATTGCCGAAAGAGGAAGGGATGTAAGAGTGACCGGTGGCGGAAACAGGTATGGTGGAACCATCACCAATGGTGATCGTAGAAAAAATAGAAGGAGAGCAAGCTGACAGCAAATTCATATTTGAAGACATATGCGAGGAAGCACCAGAATCGAAAATCCAATCCGTACCTTCGGTATTGAGTGTAAAGTTGTTCATGGCGTTGAGGAAGGCGGCTTGATCCCAGGAGCGTGCATGGGAGCGTAGGGCAGGGTCGGCGACTGGTAGTATGCCGTCGGGGCCGGCAAGCCCGGCAAGGTGCCGTAAGAGCCCGGCAAGCCCGGCAAGCCCGGCAAGGTGCCGTAAGAGGCCGGCAAGCCCGGCAAGCCCGGCAAGGTGCCGTAAGAAGCCGGCAAGGTATAGTAGGGTGGCGGTAGTCCTGGCGCGCTGGGAGGTGGCGTAGGAGTGGCGGTGTAGACATGCGCCGGCGGCTTGGGCCTAGGGAGTCCAGGAGAGCCGGTTGTCGGGCGGAGGCCAGGGCTCCACGTGCCCGTGAAAGCAAGCGGGGCACCGTACGGCGAAGGAGCCGACCAGGGCATCGGCCAAGCTTGAACAAGGCCAGTCCAGGGATCGTGCGGAGGCTGCCACGTGGAGGGGGCCGGTGGCGATGGAGAGGCCGATGGCGGAGCTGGGGCAGTGCCGGCAGAGCGAGATGCAGGGGGGCGGTAGATCGGATTCTTGCCCCGGTAGTTCGGGCTCGTGCGCCAGCCTGGAGGCGGTGGAGTAGATGCTGCCGCCGCGGTAGGAGGGGAGGGTGCGGCAGATTGGGGCGGCACGCCAGGCGCGGCCCCGGCAAGCCTGGCCGCGGCAGAAGCGGCAGCGTGAAACACCTGCGGCGGCCGTTGCGCCTTGCGAGCTTGATTCTTCTCTTCTTGCTGGAGGAGGGAGCGAACCTCCTTGAAGGTGGGGTAGGGCTTGAGCATGGGGATGAAGGACTGCTGCTTCTCGAACTGCTCGCCGAGGCCGACGAGGAGAGCGTTGATGAGGGCGCGATTGGCGATGTGATCGCCGAGTTCACGAAGTTCGTCGCCGATCGCCTTGATTCGCTGGCAGAAAACGGTGACCGGGGCGTCTCCTTGGACGATCGTACGGAGCTCGGTGTTGAGGGCGTTGATGCGCGCGTCGGAGTTGTCCTGGAACAGCTGCTGAAGTGACGCCCAAAGCTCGGAGGCGGTGGCGTCGTCGGAGGAGACCAGAGTGAAGAGCTCCGTGGAGATGCGTGTGTAAATCCACTAGATGATGGTGAGATCATCTTTCACCCAGCGAGGATCGGCGTGCTGCGGAGGGTAGGATGGATCTATGTGGTGGCGGAGGCCACAGCGGCCGAGATGGATGGTGAAGAGGTGGCGCCAATGGTAGTAGTTGTGGGCGCCAAGATCTAACGAGATCGGGATGAAGGGGGAGACGTCGGCAATGGTGTCGGCGAGGGAGATAATTGGGAATTGAGGAGGAGATATTTGGGTAGTTGTGGAGGAGGAAGAAGAAGTGGGGGCGCCGGCGACGCGAAACTCGGTCATGGAGAAGAGGGGCCGAGTCGGCCGGGGCGGCGGCACGGGTGGCGGTGCCATGCCAGGTGCGGAAAACCTAGGCGTCTGATACCATGATAGTTTGGAGAATAATAACTTGTATTGATTGGGACCTCAAAGGGCTGTTTATATAGATTACAAGACTTGGGCTCCAAGACTAATAGAGATAGATTACAATTCCAAATCTTGCCGGATATAGTAACGTAACCGACCTATACTCTAATAGGGAGAAGCTAATGTTACTGTTTTGGAGAGCTTGGTTCCTACGTGATGACTGCGTACATGGTGAAGGAAAAGCAAGAATATCTGTATCGGTTGATTTCTTGGAGAGGTACAATGAGGAGATCCACCAGTCGATGAGCGAAGTGACGGATGACAGAGGGAAAGGTAGTCTGTTCCCTGAGAAAATGTGCGCTCTCACCCACACTCCAAAGACGATCTGCAAATGGAACCCCCCTCCTGAAGGGATTTGGAAACTAAATACAGATGCGTCGTTCGTCAGCGAATCCGAGGAGACATGCCTTGGATCGGTAGTTAGAGATCACAGGGGAGCTGTGGTCTTGTCAGTTTGTGGTAAGATCAAGGCAAGTGCGGGTCCTGAAGAAGCAGAAGCTGAGGCAATCAAATTAGGGATGAGAGAACTGTCAAGCATGTACCAGGGCAAACTAATCATTGAATCTGACTGCCTGTCCATGGTGAATCGACTGAAAACGGAAGGAGTAGACAAATCACAACTCCATCACATTGTCCAAGACATCAGAGACCAGATGGGGCTCTTCGAATCTGTCTCCTGGTCGGCGAGCAAACGAGAGGGCAATCAGCTAGCACACGCGCTGGCTGCTTGGGCAAGGAAGAATGGTGGCTGCAGAGTCATTGCCGGTGTCCCAAGTCAATTAGTTGATCTGTCTCTGACCGACTGTAACCCTGCCTAAAGCTGTGAATAGCTTTTGGCTTGCCTCAAAAAAAAAAAAATTCTCCCTGTGTTCCATTATCCCCTAGCAAAGCACGGGCATTACGCTAATTAGATCACACAAATTAAGCACTATTATATAGTTTTTTTATCGCCTCGGTGTTCTTCTAATATGCATGTATATAATTGTTTGCTTCGTTCCACCTTGTGACACTTATCGTTTGGAAAGAATAATTCGATGCAACACACGATACCAAAATCTCGTAGCTCTCGTAGAAAGGAAAGAAAAAAATGGTTCGTCGACTGGGCGTAGCCACTAGCTATAGGCATGCGGCCGTGCCCCGTACTCCTACGTGCGTGCCCACACGGGGCAGAGAATATCATCGCGGCCGCTTCCTTTCTCCGAGGGGTGCCCCGTGCGTGCCGTGCGCGGCGCCCCCGTACCCGACGCCTGCGGCAGTGCTGCCACGCCGTAGGAGCACACGCGGGGTGGCCTGGAAAGCCGCGGAGGACGTCACAAGACGAGCTAGTGCTAGGCGCGGCCGCAGTGTGGTGCGTGCCCCCTGCCGCCGGGCCCTATCGGCGCGCGCGCGGTCCTCCTCGACTGGCATCCGCCCGGCCGGTACGGCGTCTGATTTCTTTCGAACCGGCCTACTGCCCGATGGACCACTCACGCGGCCGCTGCATTCGACGGAGGGGCACCGCTCCCGCTGCTACCGCTCGAGCGAACTCTCGTGAGCAGGGGAACAACGTTTGATCCCCCGGGTTTCTGTGCGCGTGCACGCGTCGTTCAATGCGTGTACCGTGCCGTTGCGTGCATGGGCTGAGTCTTCCGGGGCGCCGCTTCAGTCAAGGAGCCTGATGAACATCACATTGACAGCGTCGCAGGCGACACAGCACGATGACATGAAGGGGGCTCACCGGCTCAGCATGCGAATCCACCAGTGGCTGGCTCACTGCGACAACACTCGTCCGTCATAATAATAAAAAGAAAAAAAACATCGTTGAGGCAAAACTATCTGCAAAGCTCCTCTTCTCAGTTCTCTCGCTCCCCCGGAGCTATGATGGTGAGCATGTCCCGCTCCCAACTGCTTTACTAATGGCTACATGTGATTCCTATTCTTTCACGTACGTACACTAGTGACGCCCAATGGCCGCTTTGATTAGCTTAAATATTCTGGTTAGTGGTACTAATCAGCAGTCACCACCATCATGTTTCGGTGCCAAAAGGCCAAGGAACACGGGCTACGCTAGCTGAGCCCTCAAAACTGATCCTCACACACACCAAAAGATGGCAGTGGAATACCACACACGAGAGGTAGCTCTAGAGATCAGAACAAAAATGCATCAACACCTCTACCAAGCATGTCCCCCTTTGCATGGCCAAGAGGCAGTTTTCAATTGATGCCCACATACTAAGCATCCCCATTACCCCTAAACGATTGCATGTCTTGCAATGTTAATGGCCGACCGAGCCACCCATACAAAAACGAGATATCTCTACTACTTTTAGGCCTCTGCATTGGTGTGCTAACATGGCTAGCTAGCTGCAAGTGTATCTCGTGTAGCTTTACACCCACATTTCTCTTGGGAATTGCATGTAGAACTGTAGTGGTGCTATGTGAGCAAATCATGTTCAGCCAAAGCAGCGAACCTACTACTTTGTGTGCAATTTGGCTTCTTCCTTGAGATTTGTTGGGACAGAGAATCGTTAACATGTCAGACTGTTCGAAGGGTCATGTTATGAGTTTATGATTCAAATTCAGGTATAAAGATAAAGGTTAACTTCTAACGAGCGGAGCGGAGCGGAGCTTATATATATACCATCACACGGGATAAGTTGATCAATTGTAAATCTCCGGTGTTTATAACCTCTCCCGAAGTCCTGAAATAGTGAGGTTCGCTGGCTGACGCCCGTGTTTTCTTTTCCTTCGTGTTGGAGAGGTTTTCCACGTTAAAATATTGCGTCTCTCCGTGTTGATTTCATTCTTCGTCGTTTTGATTTGTTTTTTTTTGAATTTTCACCGGGGGGGGAGAACTCCCCCACCCGGATCTATTAATATATCAACCATCGCGGCAATGCCGCACAACTATCCCAGTACAACATCGGATCTATTAATATATCAACCATCGCGGCAATGCCGCACAACTATCCCAGTACAACATCAAGGGGGAAGAGGGGGAGGAAGAGAGAGAGAGAGGGGGGGGGGGGGTTACAAGGGGAGAGCACGCAGCCAAACATCTACGTGCGTTCTCTCATGCAGTGGCGGAGCCAGGAAAGAAATTTAGGGTGTGCACACCTCAAGAAAAAAAAACTTAACCTAATCTTTTGGGCTAAATTAGTACATACTAAACAAAATCTCCAAATTCTGGGTGGGCCACGGCCCACCGTGCCTACACGCTAGATCCGCCACTGCTCTCATGGGATCGGAACCGACCACGCCACAACACGGCGTCGTCACGGCAGGCTTTCAGCGTCGCTACCAGGGAGGGGGACTCCCCCCTGAAGACCACGGCATTCCTCCTTTTCCACAGGTGCCAGCAGCACAGTAGCAAAAAAACACGGGGCGATGCAGGGCCGACCGCGCCGGAGGCATCAAAGAGGTGTAGCTCCCGAGTCGAGCTCCCAGTGGTGTTCAACCCAAGCACAGGCCAAAAGGCGCACGCAAAGGGACAGCCGTTTTGATTCGTCTGTCATAACTCTTAACACTAACCCCTGGGATGAGTTGAAGACACTGGCAGCTAACAGCAATAACAAAGAAGGCTAAAAGCTAACTTGTCCACAACAAGTTGCTAAGTGATGTATTAGCACTAGCAACATTGTTTCTTCCTTGATCAACTGGATATGGTTGTTGTAAAAAGAGTTTAGACGACACCACATGCTAATCCGTTTCTTTTTAAACTAAGACATGCGTGACACTCATGCCGAGCAGAGGTTAGACAACGGTCGGCTTGGAAACATGTTTCCCACAACCGCGCATTCCTAACATCCCTGGCATGCAAAGATCGGCTTTTGTCATAATTGAACACGTACGCATCCGCCATGTTTGAGCACGTACGTACTCTGGAAGACTTATTTTGTAATGGCTCCAACCGCCAGAGATATGTCCGTTTCCAGCAATCCAAAGCCGCAGATCAGCTGAAACCAATGACACGACGATAACCACCTCTGGAGTATTAGCATATGGCACGAGCACGGCAACTGAGGAGTTTTAAGAAGCATCAGAAGTTGTGCATCGTTGTGTTTGTACCTACAGCCAGTGACGAATCTAGGAAGAAAATGAAGGGTAGGCTCAAGTCAACAGCGAGAAAACTAAGCTCTCTTTTGGAAGAAAAAAATAACCATGATGTCCTAATCTTGTTGTCAAAATAAGCCCAGCATTTCCCAAATTACTACTTCAAACATGTAGCATTAACTAGATTTTTTCTAGGATTTTTGAAAAATATATATGGATTTTTGAACCAAAATTAGAATTTATATTGCAAAATAACCATTATCTCCCCATCTTGTAGTCCATATAAGTAGGAGGAGGGATTACAATCACAATAGTTAAGAGAAGGGTATATGGGTTCATATTAGCCAGGATAGGTTCACGTGAGGAGTACATGCATGCTTTTTGTACTCTTCTTTTTTGCAAATAAGTTGCATTCGACCCTAAATTAGTTAACAGTACATGAACTAGTAATTACACAGTAGATGGAAGCTGGGCATTCGTTTGTGGTGCCTTTTCGCTGTGCATGTGTGGTGTTTTGTGTTTGCTAGTCTATAGTAGATGTACTATTAAGCTGGGATGAAAGTAGTAGTAGTACTAGTAAAAAAATATTGTTATTTGGAGGGTAGGCTTGAGCCTGTTTAAGCCCGTCCAGTAGACTCGCCGCTGCCTACAGCATGGTATACTCACTTTCTTGATTGTTTAGTGTAAGAGCTAACTTCAAAGGGCCGACCCAAATGCACATCTGTTTTGTCTGCCTTTTGTTTGTTTGGATCGGCATGTCTTCTCCTTTTGCGTTTGGGTCGGCCGTGCGTCAAACATGCGGACGCAGTTGCGTCCTCGTGGCCGGCCGGCGTCTATTTTTTTACTCTTTTGCATTCAAACATATGGTAAAAATTGTTCGTAGTGTATAAAATTTAAATAAAAATACAAATATTTCATAATTTCACAACCGAATAAAAATATCTCATAGTTTACAAGCCAAATAGAAATTTAATCGTCTCAAATAAAATAGATCAATACATCTATTGGTTGCCAACATGAGCCCACATATGCTCAATCAAATCATCTTGTAGCTGAACGTGATTTTCCCAGTCACGCGTTTGATGATGAAATTCGGTGAACTGTGCAAACGTTGTCGCTCGTCAATGCTCTGGCACAACATTGTCACCCATAAACTGAAACCCTTGGTCGTAGATACGTTCCGAACGCTCATCCTCACCAATCATGTTGTGCATGATCACACAAGTTGTCATCACTTTCAACAGCTTCTTGGTGCTCCAAGTTCGAGCAGGATACCGAACGATGCTCCGTCGAGATTGAAGAATACCAAAGACACACTCCACATCCTTCCTAACACTCTCTTGTTCTTGGGCCAATCTCTTACTTTTCTCTCCTACAGGGCCGAAAATTGTCTTCATAAGAGTAGTCCACTAAGGATAGATTCCATCAACTAGGTAGTATCCATTTTTGTACATGTGGCCATTGATCTCAACATTGACCTTCAGACTGTTCCCTTCCGCAAGTCTTCCAAACACCGGAGATCGTTGAAGCACATTGATATCATTGTGGGATCCGGCCATGCCAAAAAAAGAGTGCCAAATCCAAAGATCTTGTGATGACACGGCCTCGATTATGACATCGCAAGCTTTGACATGGCCCCTATACTGGCCCAGACAACCAGAAGGCAATTCTTCCACTGCCAGTGCATACAATCTATGCTACCAAGCATCCCCGGAAAGCCCCTGCTGGCATTCATCGCCAACAGCCGGGCAGTGTCCTCAACATTTGGCTATCTCAAGTACTCAGATCCAAACACTGCTATCACAGTCTTGCAGAACCAATACATAGATTCTAGGCATGTGGACTCACTCATACGGACATACTCATCAATGAGATCATCGGGAACTCCGTATGCAAGCATCCGGATAACTGCAGTGCATTTCTGATAAGAGGAGAAGCCAATCTTTTCGAAGGCATCCTCCTTGCACTCGAAATACTTATCGTATCTGACCATCCCTCCCGAATACGGTTGAAAACATGCCTTGCCATACGAAAATGGCGCCGGAATTGGTGATGTTTGAAGAGCGGGTTGGGTGTCTCAAAAGTAGTCCTTCCAAAGAAGGAAATGGCCACTCTCTCGGTTGCGATTCAACGCAGGAGTGTGCCCCGGGATCGAGCCCCGAAACAACGGCCGCTGCCTACTAAGGTGGTCATGGACGGCCAACACAACAACCACCATCTCCTCCTTTCGGATGAGGAATCATCGGAGTCGCATGGGAAATTGTGGGAAAATAACTCGTCGGCGGAGTCCATTTGTACCTTGGGGGCAAAACGTCGACCAGCTTGCGGGCGTCGTCAAAGAAGCTGGCCCGCGAAGAGACCCTCGCTTCCCCTGGACAAGGAAGCTGGCCTGGCGACGTTCGACGAGCATGGCGGAGTTGTCGAAGGAGCTGACCGGGGGCGCGGGGCCGAGGTGGTGCACGCGGCGACGTCGGGGAAGAAGCTGCGGTCGCTCGGCGGCGAGGCGGTGGTGGTGGTGGCGACGTGGGAAGGTGGTGTGCTGCGGGGGGAGGTATGTGGGTGCGGACTGCTGGCGAGGGCACCAGAACTGGGCGGCGGCGGCGACTGGGTGGGGCGGGCGGGGGCTCGCTGTCGATGGGGGGAGGAAGATAATGCCCTATGTTCCACTGACTGGCGGGCCAGGGGGAGGAGTAGGCGGCCGTCAACGCGTCCGCCTTGTGTCCGCGTCGACGCAAATGAGGCTTAAATTTGGGTCGGGAATGGATCGGCAGGCGAACGAAAAGCGGACACGCGTCCGTTTGGGTCGACGCGTTGGGTCGACTTTTTGTGTTCGTTTTAACCCAAACGAACGCACGCGGATTAAATGGATCAGCGTGATTGGAGTTGCTCTAACTTTGGCATGCCATACCGAAGTAGGCTTTTAAGTGGTAACTTTGGCCTGCCATACCAAAGCAGGCTTATAAGTGAACGGTTGTTCACCTGTGACGGTAACTGAATACTGCATCTTACCACTAAAACATTTCTAAGTGGGTTTAGTCTATTGCTCCCCTCTAGAGGAATATAAAAGCATTTAGATCATTTACAAAGGAGTAATTCATTCCTCTTTCCTCTTGCATCATGTAAGAGCATCTACAATCGGACTCCTCACACCCCCCTCAAACGATCGGGCAGGACGTCCAGTCACTAACAGGTCACAAAAATTCGACCCAGCCGGACGCCTCAAACGGGCCTCGAACGCCCGGGCTGACCGGCACCCCTCATATCCAACCCAAATATGGGACGGATAGGGCGCATGGGCGCGTCCGCCACGTCGGCCTGACCCGTGTTGGCCCGCATCGAGCCCATATATATTCGTCCCCATCCGCTCGTCGGACCAAACCCTAGCCACTTCACTCCGCTCCCATCTGCCACCCAAGCTCACCTCCGGCGATCTCCGGCCTTCTCCGGCATGGCGGGCAGCGGATCCGAGTCCTTCACCTCCAGATCCGTCAACCATGAGCTCATCCCACGCGGCGCCGAGGAGGAGATGGTCGTCCGCCTCACGCTCCGCCTCTCCCGGGAGCCGGCCGCCCGACGACAGCGCTCCGACTCGCAACATCGGGAATCCGTTGCGTCCACACAACCGATGCATGGACCCGACGTCACTGCTTCACCGGAGGCGGTGCATCCGTCTAGTGTCCGAACGCCATGGCGGACGCGCAGCCGCTCCGTTGGCGTGCCGAGGACGCACCATGGGCGTCCGCGGATGCAAATGTGGTGCGGTGTGCCCGCCGTGTGAGGCAGCGGTCGTGAGAAGTGGAGAGGCGGAGTCGCACTCTCCGGCGTCCCGTATGTTAAACCACTGCGGGTGCCGCAACCGCGTCGTGGTGGATGTCGGCTCCTCCCAGGAGGGATCCGTCATCGACCTCACGTCCACCGGCACCCTCCGGGTTATGGGCTCCGACGAGGAAGAGTAGGGCATGGGAGATGGCAGGAGTTCGAGTCTCGTGAGCCGACTAGTGTCCCATGTCCTACTCTAACTCGCCGGCGACCGGACCGATGCTACGAGGGGCGCAGCCAGCCATCGGACATGGGCACGGCGAAGCCGAACAAGCTCCGCTTAAAGATTGCTTTACGTTGCATGTAATAGTATGG
The DNA here is from genome assembly GCA_039707655.1 of Elymus sibiricus. NCBI lineage: Eukaryota > Viridiplantae > Streptophyta > Magnoliopsida > Poales > Poaceae > Elymus > Elymus sibiricus. The sequence goes on along the minus strand of CM077675.1, from coordinate 187,041,450 downwards.
GTTTGAGGTTTCTAATTTAAGATATCTAGATATAGTATGTATTATTTGAGGCGTGACCGATCAATGTCCGCGGACGCGCCCGGACGCGTCCGCGGGCGTTCGAGGGGTCTGATTTGTCAAGTCCCGGTTGTACGGGCGCGTCCGCGGGCGTTCGAGGGGTCTGATTTGTCAACTCCCGGTTGTAGATGCTCTAACAGCTCGGTAGCAAAGATATTAATGTGGTGCAATCATATAGGACTAGGAGCATATAAAACAAGCTAGTCAACTTGTTTGGATCTGTGTAGCAACCATGAGGTAGTTCAGTTCCATCATTATTTCTCTTCGTTCCTTATGATACCCGCAGCATAATAATTCTCCTAACTACCCAAATAGTGGTAATAAGGAAGAGCTTCATGCATTGTTTTCTCTTTCTTCTTCCAGTTTGTATACAAAGCTGAGAGAATTATATGACCCTGTTGCACGTGTAACGCTGAAGACTAACGCCCAGGCTAGATCAGCAGCGGAAGGTTCGTCCAGAAATTCGTTAGTACTCCTCTTTTTGGAAAAAAAAAATGTTAGTAATATATACGACATAAATATGTGGTCGTTGCGCTAGGTAGGAGTTGGCTGAGATGACCAATCGCATTCTAAACTAAGGATTTGTTTTCATCAGTTTATTGTCTTGCCAACTCATATATTTCCAAATGCAGCGCTGTATACTAATACTTCTCACCGCAAAAAAAAAAAAAAACTCCTTCTTTCCTTTCATAAACATGAAATCATCAGAATACCAAGAAGTCATATTCGCCGTAAATGAACTGGAAATAAACAATAAATTTGTTAACTAAAATATCTAATATAAACTCAATATGTGCAACCGCACTAACACAAACATGATATCATTTAATATAAGTTCTTCAAGTGAAAAAGATTATAGCATTACAACTCCGTAATTATATCTAGTATAATTCAAAACAAACTATTATTACATATAATTGAAATCCTCAATACCAAATTGTAAGTGTCAAACAGAGAACAAAATCATCAATAAAAAATACTAAATATATAGTTCTCGGAATTAATAATTGCATGTATGATTTATTCGCCAGTTCTCGAACATGTAGAGGGAGGTTTCTTTGTTACAGTTTATTTTGATCAAATGTCATAGCATTTGTACTATACAAGAAGGAATTGTGTACTGCAAAATAAAACAAATGGGATGACTAGCATTATAATGTACCTTATTCAATTTGTATTTGAATTCACTGCCATCGAAGTACATTGTTATGGTCAGAGATGCAATTCTTGAATCTTCCTTGTATTTCACATGAAAATAAATGAATCGTTATGACATATGTGAATTACAAGACTTACCTTTGCAATGGCATATGAAAGAGCATGGTGCCCCCATGTGTGGTTTTGGTAATTGATGACAATCCCTATGGACTAATGGTTGTCTTGAGTTATTTTTGAAGGGTTTGTCCATAGGTATTACTTGAAGACCATTTTTTGGTTTCAAGGTTTTTAGAAGAAGAATATGTGTTGACCAAGGTGCTATTCAAGGTTTTATCCAAAGATTGGTCATGTGAGAGTTGAGCCTATTGCAAGCATGTCTTGAAGAAGATGATAGTGTGAACATTCATGTTTACATCATCCTAATGAAGGGAGTTGAAAAGATACAAGGTTGATCATCAAGACTAAGTACAAAGAGTGATTCAAGTTGATCAACACACATAGCGTAGAAGATGTACCTACTGGGATCAAGTGATCTCATGGTATGGTAAACATTGTCAAATGTGCCTTGTGTACTAACCCATGTTATATGTGAGAGTTCTTTGTGGGGTTAGGTTTTCCATGGGTGTGCATCATAAGGAAGATATCATATAACCCATGGATAATGACATCAAGTGGTGATCATCATCAAGTTTGCGGTGTGCAAGTTCAAGTGGAGCATCACGAAAAGATCACGTCCTTGAAGCTTGCCGTCCATTATGGTGACAATGGACTTATGAAGATGTGCCGAAGAGTGGCTCACCCATAGTGGAGTATGGGGGAGCAATCAACTAGCCTTCATCGAGCCAACGCAATCAAGAAAGGTGGTCGGACTTGAGGAAGTCAAGATCGTCATCATCTAGCTCAAGTAGACTATGTGCAAGGTATAGGTTTGCCCTTGATAGGTTTTCTATTTTACCGGTCTTATGACGTTAGTTGGGAGGCCGGGTTATAGGATCCATTGCCGTACTATCAAGAGGGGCTCTCGAGTGAGTAGCTTGATCGTATCGTTCGTAGAGAGCTCAAACCATTGCATCTTTGCATCATCTTTCTTGGTTCTTGTTTGGTGTTTCTCTATGTGAGATTTGGAGCTTATGGTCATCTTCATGACAAGATTGAGTTCATCGAAAACACTCCGTTTTCGATGTTGGGGTTTTTGCGGGTTCTTCGTTCATAGAGGTTTCACATCTCTATATCATTGGCATTTTCCTACTGCCTCTTCTTACTATAACAATCGTTGTTGGATAGTATTTCTCGTCATCTATCCAACAAGCTTGAGTTTGCTCAATTCAGAGCTCATTTGTAGAAGTTATGACAGTTCAGGTTTTATTTTATCCACCTGTTTTGCTTGATCTTCTTTGTAGCTCTCCCGCGGTAGTACCAATTTGGGAAGCGGTAGTACCGCTTATAAGCGGTACTTCCGTTGTGCCGTACCGCGGCTACTACCGTTGCTTCTGGGTACTCGACTTTTCGTGTCTGGTTGCGCGGTAATAGAACGGTAGTGCGAGCAGTAGTACCGCTTATAAATGGTAGTACCGCTCGCCCACTACCGCTCCACTTCCGCTTATTTTTTAGCCTCTGGACTCGTTTGCCTCTCCGCGGTTGTAGGGCGGTAGTAAGGCGCAGTAGGACCGCTTATAAGCGGTACTGCCGCCGTACTCTTCCCGACCTCTGCTTCTCCCATGTGTACTGCAACCCTAGTGGTAGTACCGCTGAGGGGAGCGGTAGTACCGCTCCAGCGACACTATTGCCTCAGGGTGCTTGGCCTTTGCACTGTACTCCGGGATCTTCCGCCCGAGCGTTAGTACCGCTCCACGAAGCAGTAGTACCGCTTGTGTGCGTCCAGTGCACATAACAGTTGGATTTGGGGGGGGGGCTATAAAAGGGGGTCTTCTTCCCTAATGGGCCTTATCCTTAGAGCTCGTGTTCTACCCCCATTGTTGACCTTCTTCAAGCTTGCTATCTCTCAATCCCTCCAATGATTCTTGCTAGTTCTTGAGGGAAAAGAGAGAGGAGATCTAGATCTACATTTCCACCAATCACTTTCTCCTCTAAGTGAGGGGAACCCCTTGGATCTAGATCTTGGAGTTCTTTGTGTTCTCCTTGTTCTTCCTCTCATATTCCTCCATAGCTTTTGTTATTGTGGTGAGATTTGAGAGTGAGGGACTTGGGCACTCCGTATGCACTTACCATTGCATTTGGTGCATCGGTTTGAGTTCTCCATGGTGATACGTGGAAGTGAATGGTGATAAGCTGATTACTTTTGGGTGTTTGGGAACCCTAGAGGTTGTTCCTCTTGGGTGCTTTGGTGCCCTAGACGGTTGGTGTTGTCAAAGTTCAATCATTATGGTGTAAAACTTCAGACAAGCTTCGGAAGACTCTAATTAAGTTGTGGAGAGTGCCCCGAGCAATTTGTACGGGTACCGGTGACCGCCACCAAGGGTTGCCAATTGTACGAGTTTTGTGACCGCCCTCGAGGGTCCCTTAGTGGAATCAAGTCATCTTGCATTGTGCGAGGGCGTGAGGAGATTACAGTGTCTCTAGTGGCTTCTTGGGGTGCATTGTGCCTCCATGATACTTGTGATTTGCGTTGGGTTTTCCGTGAAGAGGAACGGGTAATTGCAACACAAAGCGGATAAGTATTTCCCTCAGTTATGAAACCAAGGTTTATTGAACCAATAGGAATATCAATCCTTAACCGTCTTCAGCGGCTACACAGAAATGAACAAACGACTTGCACCCAACGCGGGCAAGAAGGCTGTCAATCCCCTTGATCTCATTATTTGCAAGCAAGTGAGTTGTGTAGATAATTGTTGATAAATGCAAAATAAATAAAAAGTAAATAAAGGCAGCAAGGTAATAATAGCGTTTGCAAATATATAAGTGAATAGACCCAGGGGGCATAGTGTTCTCTAGTGGCATCTCTCATGTAGGCAGCATACAGTGGGTAAACAAATTAGTGTTGGGCAATTGATAGAAAAGCGGATAGTTATCCGATGTTCATGGCAATAAACATGTATATGTAGGCATCACGTCCATAAGCAAATAGGCCGACTCCTGCCTGCACCTATTACTATTACTCCACTCATCGACCCCTATCCAGCATGCATCTAGAGTATTAAGTAAAACAGAGTAATGCTTGGAGAACGATGACATGATGTAGACAAAGTAAACTCAAACAATATGAATAAACCCCATCATTTTATCCTTAGTAGCAACAACACAAAGACACATCTTGTCCCCTACTTTGTCACTGGGATATAGAAACTCGCCAGGTTGAACCTACCACAGCACACCACTCCCACCGATGAAATATCAATCTACTTGGCCAAAGCACATCAATAGATCGGAGAGCATTACGAAGCTATAACGATTATGCTCTTAAGAGATAATATAATTTAGAGGATCTCAAATACTTTTCATGAATAATCTGAACATAAACCCAAAATTCATCGGATCCCAACACACCGCACAATAGGATTACGTTGGATAGATCAAAGTGAAGATGCGATGACCATTGTATTGAAGATCATAAGAGATAGAGAGAGATTGCCATCCAGGTACTACCTATGGACCCGTAGGTCTATGGTGAACTACTCACACATCATCATGAGGGCAGCGAGGTTGATGAAGAGGCCCTCCGTGATCGATCTCCCCTCCGGCAGGGTGCCGGAACGGAGCTCCAGATGGCCTCGCGACGGAACAGAGACTTGCGGCGGCGGAAAAAGGGTTTCGGGACTGCCTTCGGGGTTTTTAGGATTTTAGAGAATTTATAGGCCGAAGAGGGACGTCGGGAGGTGGCTGAGGGGGACAGCACATATCAGGGCGCCCCCTAGGGCACGCCCTGATGTGTGGTGGTGCCCTCGTGCACCTCCTGGCCTCCTTCCGAAGCTTCTAGGTCTTCATATAGTCCAAAAAAAATCACCAAAAAGTTTCATGGCAATTGGACTTCGTTTGGTACGGTAAACCCGAAAAGGCAAAAATAGCAACTGGCACTGGGTCAATAGGTTAGTGCTCAAAAATATTATAAATTGGTAAATAATGATCCAAAAAGTATCCTAGAATGATAATATATCAGCATGGAACAATCGAAAATTATAGATACGTTGGAGACGTATCACTCCATGCCGCTCCAAACAGACATTAGCATCCGCAAGGGTGTGAACTTAGGGATACATCGTCGTCTCCGCGTGCCTCCGTGATGACCCACAAGTATAGGGGATCAATCGTAGTCCTTTCGATAACTAAGAGTGTCGAACCCAATGAGGAGCAGAAGGAAATGACAAGTGGTTTTCAGCAAGGTAATTTCTGCAAGCACTGAAATTGTAGGTAACAGATAGTTTGATAGCAAGGTAATTGGTAACGAGCAAGTAACGGTAACGGTAAATAAGGTGTAGCAAGGTAGCCCAATCCTTTTGTGGCAAAGGACAGGACAGAACAATCTCTAGTAATAGGCAAAGTGTTCTTGAGGGTACACGGGAATTTCATCTAGTCACTTTTATCATGTTGGTTTGGTTTGTGTTCGCTACTTTGATAATTTGATATGTGGATGGACCGGTGCTTGGGTGCTGTTCTTACTTGAACAACCTCCCACCTATGATTAACCCCCTCGCAAGCATCCGCAACTACGAGAAAAGTATTAAGATAAAATCTAACCATAGCATTAAACGTTTGGATCCAAATCAGCCCCTTACGAAGTAGCGCATAAACTAGGGTTTAAGCTTCTGTCACTCTAGCAACCCATCATCTAATAACTACTCCACAATGCATTCCCTTAGTCCCATGAATGGTGAAGTGTCATGTAGTCGACGTTCACAGGACACCACTAAGGGAATCACAACATACATATCATCAAAATATCGAACACATATCAAATTCACATGATTACTTGCAACATGACTTCTCCCGTGACCTCAAGAACAAAGGTAACTACTCACAAATAATGATCATGCTCAAGATCATAGGGGTATCGAATAGCATAATGGATCTGAACATATAATCTCCCACCAAATAAATCATATAGTAATCAAGTACGCAAGGTAATCAACACTACTAGTCACCCACAGGTACCAATCTGAGGTTCCGGTACAAAGATTGAACACGAGAGATGAACTAGGGTTTGAGAGAAGATGGTGCTGTTGAAGATGTTGATGAAGATTGGCCTCCCAAAGATGAGAGGGGTGTTGGTGATGACTATGGCTTCGATTTCCCCCTCCGGGAGGGAAGTTCCCCCGGCGGAATCGCTCCGCCGGAGGGCAAAAGTGCTCCTGCCCAAGTTTCGCCTCGAGGCAGCGGCGCTTCGTCCCGAAAGTCCTCATCTTATTTTTTCTAGGTCAAAAGTGATTATATACCAGAAGATGGGCACCGGAGGTGGGCCGAGGAGGGCACAACCCACCAGGGCGCGCCCAGGGGGGCCTGGCGCGCCCTGGTGTCTTGTGCCCACCAGGGTGGCCCCTTCCGATAGTTCTTTGCTGCAGTATTTTTTATTAATTCCAAAAATAATCTTCGTAAAGTTTCAGCTCCATTGGAGATGTGTAGAATAGGTATCTCTGATGTGCTTTTTTCAGGTCCAGAATTCCAGCTGCCGGTATTCTCCTTCTTTGTGTAAACCTTGCATATTATGAGAGAAAAGGCATTAGAATCACTCCCTAAAGCATTATTATTCAACAAAACACAACAAATAACAATAGGAAATCATGATGCAAAATGGACGTATCACTCCGTTATCTCTTACCCGAGCCATTTATTTATGCACTTTACTTTTGTGATAGCCATAGTGTTTCATGTTATATATCTTGCTATCACTTAGTTGTTTATCTTGCTTCATAAGTTGTTGGTGCACATAGGTGAGCCTAGTTGTTTTAGATTTTGTGCCTGAAAAATTAAATGCTAGTTTTATTCCGCATTTGTTCAAGCCTAAGCCGTAATTATTTTAAAGCGCCTATTCACCCCTCCTCTAGGCGACATCCATGATCTTTCAGCATAGTAGTTAGCTCATGAAATTTCTTTGACACCCAATATCACGAGAGCAACCCCAACTACCGGATAACCTTTCAATGCAGTCGCAATGCTTTCTATATTATATCGACACATACTTCATGTTTTTCTTTCATGTAGAATGTAGTATCATTTGCACACTCTAGATCTAAATTGTTAATTACTTTATCCTTCATATCCCGCGCATAACACCAGCTATGTCTCTTGGTCTAGATGGAATACCCTATATTGTTTTGCATATCTCGAGCATATGATTTCACTTTTCTGCCTCCAGCTAATTTAAAGCGTTGACATCTATTGCACTTACAAGAAATGTCTTGAACTTAAAATCTACCTCTTTTAGGCAACTTTAGTAATCAGTCAATTTCATCTCACATAACATATTTTGTTTTATTCAGCAAATCTGTTCAGAACACCACAAACATGATCCACCTTTAGTCTAGACATCGAATTACATTTTGCATCCTCATTTTCCGGTCTCAAGTCATCTCATTCAGTGTAATAATATTTGGAATCTCTGCTAGATATCAATACCACACTTCCTGAATAACTTGACCTAGATGACATTTTACATCACTCAAAGAAAACACTTAGTTAATATAGAAAAGCAATACTTGTATACGTGAATCATATAAATGTTCCTCAATATGTAAATATATTGAGTAATACATACACATATTTACATGTTCTATGTAACCAACCGAATACATTTTGTAACTAATGTCTACAGTTTAAAAGTCTGGACCCGAGGGAGATAGACCTAACAGGCAGGCAATTCAGCTGGGTGAACACGTTGCAGACTCCAACCTAAGAAAAGTTGGATCAAGTTCTAACCAGTATTGAATGGGAACAGAAGTTTCCCTTGGTAACGGTGCAAGCTTTGAATAGAGTCATTTCATATCACACTCCTTTGCTTGTTGACTGTGGGGATGCGACCCGTGTGGGAAACAAGAATGTTTTCTTTTTCGAACTAGCATGGTTCGAGGGCTTTATCGACCTAATTGCCCGAGAATGGTCTACGACCACAAGAGGGGGTCTCATGTCGAGCAATGGCAAAATAAAATTAGGCATTTGCGGCAGTTCCTGAGGGGATGGGCCAAAAATGAAAGTGGAATCTATAAGGCGGAAAAAGATAGGCTTCTCAATCTCATAAATGAACTTGACTTGAGGGCTGAATCCATCTTACTAGATGCGGCCGAATGAGCATCTAAGAGGGAGGCCGAGCAGAAAAACAGGATGAGGGTACAACCGTAGGACATGAGAGCCTAAAGTTTTACATCTCTAACTATCGTAAACAACTTTATGGTGCTCCTGAGCACAATTTTGTGTCTCTCGGTGAACAAAAGGTAGAGGATATCCCTCAACTCGGGACATATGATAATGAGGTTTTATCCGCGTCATTTACGGAGAAAGAGGTGTTTGAGGCAGTATCACAAATGAAAAATAATAAGTCACCGGGTCCAGATGGATTCCCAGCAGAGTTTTATAAGAAATGTTGGCATATTATTAAGGGTGACCTCATACCAATGTTCTATGACTTGTTTAATGGGCAACTTCAATTATTCCACCTAAACTTTGGGACAATTACGTTGTTACTAAAGAAGGCAGAGGCAGTGCGCATTGAGCAGTTTAGACCGATATATGTACTTAATGTGAGCTTTAAGGTTTTTACAAAAGTTGCCACAAACCAACTGACTCAGATTGCACATGGCGTGGTGCAACCAACTCAAACAACTTTCATGTCGGGCAGACACATACTAGAGGGTGTGGTGGTCCTACATGAAACACCACATGAGATTCACTCGAAGAAACTAGATGGAGTGGTTTTTAAGGTGGATTTCGAAAAAGCGTATGATCAGGTTAAATGGCCTTTTCTCCAACAAGCCTTACATATGAAGGGATTCGACGATTCATGGAGGAAGCAGGTCGATTCTTTTGTAGAAAAAGGCAGCGTTGGAATTAAAGTAAATGATGACATAGGTCACTACTTCCAGACGCAAATGGTTCTCAGGCAGGGTGACCCCATGCCTGAGACGGGGGACCCCATGCCACCTATCTTGTTCAACATAGTGGTAGACATGTTGGCCATTCTCATAGGTAGAGCTAAGGAGGACAAACAAGTAGGAGGACTGGTTCCACATCTTGTTGATGGTGGAGTGTCCATCCTACAATACGTGGATGACACGATCATCTTAATGGAACATGACATGGCAAAGGCGAGAAACATGAAGCATGTGTTATGCTTATTTGAAAAATTGTCGAGCCTAAAGATTAATTTTAACAAAAGTGAACTGTTCTGCTTTGGGAGAGCCAAGGATGAACAAGATTCCTATAGACAATTGTTCAGCTGCGAACTTGGTACCCTATCATTTAGTTATTTGGGTATACCTATTCACCATCGCAAACTCTCTAATAAAGAATGGAAGTGTATTGAAGATCGATTTGAAAAAACTAAGCTACTGGAAGGGTAAGCTTATGTCCTATGGAGGACGGCTGGTACTGATAAACTCAGTACTCATGAGCATGCCAGTGTTCCTCCTATCTTTCTTTGAAATACCTGTAGGGGTACAGAAAAGGCTAGATTTCTATCGATCATGGCAAAGTGATGAAATTAAGAGAAAATAAATGCTTACTAAATGGGATATCATTTGTAAAGGACCAGGGGGCTAGACATTGAGAATTTAGAGGTAAAAACATATGCCTATTGAGCAAGTCGCTATGTAGGCTTTCTGTTGAGACTGAAGGCATGTGGGTACAGTTATTACGTAACAAGTACCAGCAGTTTAAAACTTTGGCCCAGGTCACCGTTAGACCCAATGATTCACCTTTCTGGAAGGGGTTGATGAGAGTAAAATTGGCCTTTTTCACATGACAAAATTCATCATTGGAAATGGTCATTCTACTAGATTCTCGAAGGATACGTGGCTAGGGGAGGCAGTGATCGCCAAACAATATCCGTCCTTGTATAATATTGTGCAGTGTAAGGACGCATATGTTGCTGCGGTATTATAGTCTTCACCTCTAAATATTCAGTTCCGGAGATAGGCAGTAGGAGACCGATGGAACACTTGGATACATGACGTGGCTTGAGACTGCATCGGTATTTCCCCAAAGAGGAAGGGATGATGCAGCACAGCGACGGTAAGTATTTCCCTCAGTTATGAAACCAAGGTTATCGAACCAGTAGGAGGATCACCACCACCCAATAAGCAGCACCTGCACACAAACAACAAATACTTGCAACCCGACGCGAAAGAGAGGTTGTCAATCTCTCTACGGTAAAAAGATAGATTAGGATATGATAGACAGGAGAGATAGATCTCTCAAGAACACAAAATAAAAAGGGCAAATAAAAAGTGCAGCAATATATTTTTAGGTTTTTGGTTTTGTAGATCTGAAAACAAATATGCAAATAGATAGATCGGAAAGCAATATGTTGGAAAAGTAGACCCGGGGGCCGTAGGTTTCACAAGTGGCTTCTCTCATGAGTATAGCACACGGTGGGTGAACAAATTACTGTTGGGCAATTGATAGATGACGATATCCAAGGCGATGATCATTATATAGGCATCACGTCCAAGATAAGTAGACCGACTCCTGCCTGCATCTACCACTATTACTCCACACATCGACTGCTATCCAGCATGCATCTAGTGTATTAAGTTCATGGAAAAACGGAGTAATGCAATAAGAACGATGACACGATGTAGACAAGATCTATTCATGTAGGAATATACCCCATCTTGTTATCCTTAATGGCAACGATACATGCGTGCCTTGCCGCCCCTTCTGTCACTGGGAAAGGACACCGCAAGATCGAACCCATCACAAAGCACCTCTTCCCATGGCAAGAAAAATCGATCTAGTCGGCCTAACTAAACCAAAGATTAGAAGAAGAAATACGAGGCTATAAGTAATCATGCATATAAGAGATCAAAGAAGACTCAAATAATATTCATGAATAGAAACTGATCATGAGCTCAAAATTCATCGGATCCCAACAAACACACTGCAAAAGTTTACATCAAATAGATCTCCAAGAGACCATTGTATTGAGAATCATAAGAGAGAGAGAGAGGAAGCCATCTAGCTCCTGCCTACGGACCCGTAGGTCTATGGTGGACTACTCACGCATCATCGGAGAGGCACCTATGAAGAAGATGAACCCCTCCGTGATGGTGTTTAGATTGGATCTCGCGGTTCTGGAACTTGCGGCGGCTGGAATTGTGTTTCGTCGACTCCCCTAGGGTTTTTGGAATATTTGAGAATTTTTAGGAATCACACGCGGTGGAGAGGGTTCCCGAGGAGGGCACAACCCATCACGGCATGCCGGGGGCCCCCTGGCGCACCCTGGTGGGTTGTGGTCTCCACGGCCCACCTCTCTGGCACTTCTTTGGCCCACTGGGTGTCTTCTGGTCCAAAAAAATCTCCAAAAAGTTTCGTCACGATTGGACTCCATTTGGTATTGATATTCTGCGAAGTAAAAAACAAGCAAAAACAGCAACCTGCACTTTGGCACTATGTCAATAGGTTAGTCCCAAAAAATGATATAAAGTTGTTATAAAATGATTGTAAAACATCCAAGAATGATAATATAACAACATGGAACAAGCAAAAATTATAGATATGTTGGAGACGTATCAATACATCTCGTGAGGAGGTTGATGGACGTGCACCTCTTAGATGAGCGAGATACCATTCATTGGAAGCTATTGATGACTGGTTTGTTTTAAGTGAAATCTATGTATGTCGACCTAATCAACTCTGGTCCAATCCCTTAATCGATACATATTTGGAAAATTAAAGTGCCCTTATGAATCAAAGTCTTCATGTGGTTTGTTCACAAGGAGGTGATTCTGACTAAGGATAACTTGGCAAAGCGTAGTTGGGAGGGTAGTAAATGATGTTGCTTTTGTGATCATGATGAAACAATTAAGCACCTCTTTCCCGAGTGTTCAATAGCTACATTATTATGGCCTTCAGTCATATAGCCTTTAATATTACCCATCCAAGTAATATTCACATGTTATTCGTGACGTGGCTAAATGGGGTTGATCCAACTATCGTGACACATATTGAGATACGAGTACACGCGTTACATTGGGTTATATGGAACTGCAGAACTGATATGGTTTTACAGACAAACTTAGATTAATTTTTTACAGGTAATCTATAAGGCCACTACTTGGATCCGTACATGGTCGTTACTCAGTCATGCGGAAGTCAGGGAGCATTTGGTTACTGGGTCTACCCGATGGGAGATGGTAGTTCAGGATATCTACAACCGGTTTCGATGGCGATTCAATAACTAGGTGATATGATCAAATAGTATGCTTACGATTGGGTCTTGTCCATCACATCATTCTCCTAATTATGTGATCTTGTTATCAAATGACAACTCATATTTATGGTTAGGAAACCTTAACCATCTTTGATCAACGAGCTAGTCTCGTAGAGGCTCACTAGGGACACGGTGTTGTTTATATATGCACACATGTATTTAAGTTTCCGGTCAATAAAATTCTAGCATGGATAATAAACGATCGTCATGAACAAGGAAATATAATGATAACCACTTTATTATTGCCTCTAGGGCATGTTTTCAACAGTCTCCCACTTGCACTAGAGTCAATAATCTAGCTTTACATTGAAATGAATCTCACACCCATAGAGTTCTGGTGCTGATCATGTTTTGCTTGTGAGAGAGGTTTAGTCAATGGGTCTGCAACATTCAGATTTGTGTGTACTTCATAAATTTTTATGTCCTCCTCCTTGATTTAATCGCGGATGGAATTGAAGCGACGGATTATATGTCTAGTCGTCTTGTGAAACCTTGGCTCCTTGGCCAGAGTAATGGCACCAGTGTTGTCACAAAAGAGAGTCATCGGATCCAATGCACTAGGCACAACTCCAAGATCCGTCATGAACTGCTTCATCCAGACTCCTTCCTTCGCTGCTTCCGAAGCAGCTATGTACTCTGCCTCACATGTAGAATCTGCTACCACGCTTTGCTTGGAACTACACGAGCTGACCGCTCCACCATTCAGAATAAATACGTATCCGGTTTGAGACTTAGAGTCATCCGGATCTGTGTCAAAGCTAGCATCGACATAACCCTATACGACAAGCTCTTGATCACCTCCATAAACGAGAAACATCTCCTTAGTCCTCTTTAGGTACTTAAGGATATTTTTGACCGTTGTCCAGTGTTCCACTCTTGGATCACTTTGAAACCTTCCGGCCATACTTATGGCAAGGTTTGCATCCGGTTTTGTGCACAGCATTTCCTACACGATAGAGCCTATGGCTGAGGCATAGGGGACGAATCTCATATTTTCTCTATCTTCTGCCATTGTTGGGCATTGAGTCTGACTCAACTTCACACCTTGTAAGACAGGCAAGAACCCTTTCTTAGACTGAACCATTTTGAAGTTCTTCAAAACCTTATCAAGGTATGTGCTCTGTGAAAGTCCTATTAAGCGTCTAGATCTATCTCTATATATTTTGATGCCTAATATGTAAGCAGCTTCTCTGAGGTCTTTCATTGAAAAACTCTTGTTCAAATATATCTTCAAGCTTTCCAAAAGTTCTATACTGTTTCCAATCAGAAATATGTCATCCACATATAATATTAGAAATGCTATAGAGCTCCCACTCACTTTCTTGTAAATACAAGCTTCTCCATAAACTTGTATGAACCCAAACGCTTCGATCACCTCATCAAAGCGAAGATTCCAACTCCGAGATGCTTGCACCAGTCCATAAATGGATCGCTGGAGCTTGCATACTTTGTCGGCATTTTTAGGATCAACAAAACCTTCCGGTTGCATCATATACAACTCTTCCTTAAGGAAACCATTAAGGAATGTTGTTTTGACATCCATCTGCCAAATCTCATAATCAAAAAATGCAGTTATTGCTAACATAATCCTGACGGACTTAAGCATCACTACGGGTGAGAAAGTATCATCATAGTCAACTCCTTGAACTTGCAAAAACCCTTTTGCGACAAGTCATGCTTTATAGATAGTGACATTACCATCGGCGTCCGTCTTTTTCTTAAAGATCCATTTGTTCTGAATGGCCTTACGATCATCAGGTAAGTCCTCCAAAGTCCATACTTTGTTTTCATACATGGATCCTATCTCAGATTTCATGGCCTCTATCCATTTGTCGGAATCCGGGCCCACCATCGTTTCCTCATAGTTCGTAGGTTAACTATTGTCTAACAGCATGACCTCCAAGACAGGATTACCGTACCACTCAGGAGAAGTACATGTCCTCATCGACCTACGAAGTTCGGTAGTAACTTGATCCGAAGTTTCATGATCACTATCATTAGCTTCCTCTTCAACTGGTGTAGGCGTCACAAAAACATATTTCTGTGTTGCGGTACTCTCCAATTGAAGTGAAGGTTCAATAACCTCATCAAGTTCTACCTTCCTCCCACTCAAATCTTTCGAGAGAAACTGCTTCTCTAGAAAGGATCCATTCTTGGCAACGAAGACCTTGCCTTCGGATCTCAAATAGAAGGTATACACAATTTTTTCCTTAGGGTATCCTATGAAGACGCACTTCTCCGCTTTGGGTTCAAGCTTATCAGGCTGAAGCCTCTTGACATAAGCATCACAACCCCAAACTTTAAGAAACGACACCTTAGGTTTCTTGCCAAACCATAATTCATATGGTGTCGTCTCAACGGATTTAGATGGTGCCCTATTTAAAGTGGATGCAACTGTCTCTAATGCATAAACCCAAAACGACAGTGGCAAATCAATAAGAGACATCATAGATCGCACCATATCCAATAGAGTACGATTATGGCGTTCGAACACACCATTACGCTGTGGTGTTGTAGGTGGCGTGAGCTGTGAAACAATTCCACATTGTCTTAAATGCATACCAAACTCGTAACTCAGATATTGTCCACCATGATCCGATCGCAGAAACTTTATCTTCTTGTTACAATGATTCTCAACTTCACTCTGAAATTGCTTGAACTTTTGAAACGTTTCAGACTTGTGTTTCATTAAGTAAATATACCCATATCTACTCAAATCATCAATGAAGGTAAGAAAATAACGATATCCACCGCGTGCTTCAACACTCATTGGACCGCACACATCAGTATGTATGATTTCTAACAAGTCACATCCCCGCTCCATTGTTCCGGAAAACGGGGTTTTCGTCATCTTGCCCATGAGGCACGGTTCGCATGTATCAAGCGATTCAAAATCGAGTGATTCCAAAAGTCCATCAGCATGGAGTTTCTTCATGCGCTTTACACCAATATGACCTAAGCGGCAGTACCACAAGAAAGTGGTACTATCATTATTAACTTTGCATCCTTTGGCATCAATGTTATGAACATGTGTATCACTACGATCGAGATTCAATAAGAATAGACCATTCACATTGGGTGCATGACCATAAAATATATTACTCATATAAATAGAACAACCATTATTCTCTGATTTAAATGAATAACTGTCTCGCAATAAACCAGATCCAGACATAATGTTCATGCTTAACGCAGGCACCAATTACAATTATTTAGGTTTAAAACTAATCTTGAAGGTAATCCAAGAGCGAGCGTGCCAACGAAGATCACATCAACCTTGGAACCATTTTCGATGCGCATCGTCACCTCCTCCTTAGCCAGCCTCCGCTTATTCCGCAGCTCCTGTTCGAGTTACAAATGTGAGCAACTAAACCGGTATCAAATACCTCGGCGCTACTACAAGCACTCGTAAGGTACACATCAATAACATGTATATCAAATATACCTTTGTTGACGTTGCCAGCCTTCTTATTTGCCACGTACTTGGGGCATCCACTTCAAGTTGCCAGTCCCCTTGCAATATAAGCACTCGGTCTCAGGTTTGGGTCCAGCCTTGGGTTTCTTCATGGGAGCGGCAACTTGCTTGCCATTCTTCTTGAAGTTTCCCTTCTAGCCCTTGCCTTTCTTGAAACCAGTGGTTTTCTTAACCATCCACACTTGATGCTCCTTCTTGAATTCTACTTCCACGACCTTAAGCATCATGAACAGCTCAGAGGTCGTATTGTTCATCCCTTGCACATTACAGTTCATCACGATCCCTTGTAGCTAGGTGGCAGTGACTGGAGAACTCTGTCAACAGTTGTCTCAGGTGGAAGTTCAACTCCCAACTGACTCAAGCGGTTATAGTACCCATACATTCTGAGTATATGCTCACTTACAAAACTATTCTCCTCCACCTTGCACGCAAATAATTTATCGGAGGTCTCATACCTCTCAATTCGGGCATGAGCTTGAAATACCAGTTTCAGCTCTTGGAACATCTCATATACTCCATGGCGTTCAAAATGCCTTTGAAGTACCGATTCTAAGTCGTATAGCATGGCACACTGAACTAACGAGTAGTCATCAGAACGTGCATGCCAGACGTTCACAACATCTGCAGACGACGCTAGAGGGGGTGGCGCACCAAGCGGTGCATCAAGGACATAAGCCTTCTGTGAAGCCATGAGGATAATCCTCAGATTACGGACCCAGTCCACATAGTTGCTTCCATCATATTTCAACTTAGCTTCTCTAGGAACACATTAAAATTCAGGGGAACTACTGCGCGAGCCATTGATCTACAACATAATTTGCAAAGATAATTAGTTCAATTAATCAAATTACTAATGAAGTTCCACTCAAATCAACATCCCTTAGGTTGTCTAAGTGTTACATGATCCAAATCCATCAACCCAAGTCCGACCATCACGTGAGATGAGGTGGTTTCAATGGTGAATATCTCCATGTTGATCATATCTACTATATGACTCATGTTCAACCTTTCGGTCTCCATGTTTCGAGGCCATGTATGTACATGCTAGGCTAGTGAAAGCACAACTTCTCCCAAGGTGGATTTGGTAATTAATAACAACATATATTTCATTGGAGTAGTGTTTCTATTAAGTATGTTTCAGGAAAAAGTTCAATGTTTGATTGGCAAAGGACTGTGAGGAGACCCCAAGATGCTAGGAATAGGATTGGCTAAGCTACAAGCATGAAGACTCTACATTTTACTTTGTGAGAAATCACTTTGAGTCCATAGGAAAGGCAATACTATCAAAAGGGGTGAGGTAATGATGGTGAATGAAATGCTCAAGTGATCAAGTGTTAGTCACCAAAAACACCCACAAGCTCTCCCACAAATATTCTGTCATAGAGCCTAACACTCAAAATCGGTGTCATCGACTTTCCATATCGGCTACACCGAGTCTAAAACCCAGACAAAAACACTAGCCAAGACCCACTACTCGGTACTACCAACATTTCCTTTCGGTGCCACCGAAACCAGTGACCAACTTCCTGGTTAGCCATTTTCTTGATTCGGTCCCACCGAGAAGTTGGGCCAACTCTCTGTTAACCCATTTCTCCAAATCGGTCCCATCGAGTTTGAGAAATCGGTCTCACTGAGATTTGGTAACTGCCTAGGTCACCCATATCGGTACCACCGAGTATTCCATATCGGTCTCACCGAAAAGCCTAAAGTTGCCACATTTTGAACAAGTCGGTGCCACCGATTTTCACTTCGGTTCCACCGAGTTGGGCAATAATGTTGTAACGGTTGGACTTTTGGAGATGCCTATATATACCCCTCCACCACATCCTACTCGTATGAGAAGCACTCAGAACTATTCCACACTTGCCATATCCAATTTTCTGAGAGAGAGACACCTACCCTTGTGTTGAGGTCAAGATCATCCACTCCAACCATATGGATCTTGATTTCTAGCCTCCCCAAGTTGCTTTCCATCCAATCAATCTCTTCTACCCAAGCCAAATCTGTGAGAGAGTGATTGAGTGTTGAGGACACTATCATTTGAAACACAAGAGCAAGGAGTTCATCGTTACTATCGAGCCTATTACCTTTTGGAGGGTGGTGCCTCCTAGATTGGTTAGGTGTCGCTTGGGAGCCTCCTACTTCATGTAGTGGAGTTGAACCAAGAAGTTTGTACGGGCAAGGAGATCGCCTTCTTCGTGAAGATCTACCCATAGTGAGGCTAGTCCTTCGTGGACGGAAGCCGTTATGGAATAGTCAAGGTTGCTACTTCGTGGACCCTTTGTGGGTGGAGCCCTCCGTGGACTCTCGCGACCGCTACCCTCCGTGGGTTGAAGACTCCATAAACGTGGACGTACGATAGCACCACCTATCGGAAACACAGGAAAAATCTTCGTGTCTTCAAATTGCATTTGATCTTCCTACCCTTATCCTTTTACATATGTTTGTCCCTACTTTCCACTGCTATACTCTTAGACATACATGTGTAGGGTGAACTTGACTTGTGCAAATTGCTAAAATCTGCCCACAACTAAAATTGGGAAAAGGATAGATTTTTATTTGGTCAAGTAGTCTAATCACCCCCCTCTAGACATACTTTGGATCCTACAAGTGGTATCAGAGCTTTCGTCTCCATTGCATTGGTTTCACAACCTAGGAGAGTATGGCGTCTAGTGAGGGAAACTTTCACCGTAGAGGTCCATATTTTGATGGTACAAACTTTGCTAGTTGGAAGCATAAGATGAAAATGCATATTCTTGGTCATAACCCCGTTGTATGGGCTGTTGTTCGTGTTGGCTTGCAAGGTGAATTCTTTGGTGATGGAAAGGAACTGGATCATGAAGCGGCCGTGGAAGAATTGAGGATGTTGCAATACAACGCTCAAGCATGTGACATTCCATTCAACTGCCTATGCCCCGAAGAATTCAACAAAATCAGCCGTCTTGAGAATGCAAAGGAAATTTGGGATACTTTGGTTGTAATGCACGAAGGTGCCGAATCCGTCAGGGAATCTAAGTTGGATGTGCTTGAAAATCAACTTGACAAGTTCAAGATGAAGGATGGTGAAGGAGTTGCGGAAATGTACTCTAGGCTCGCTCTCATCACCAATGAGATTGCCGGCTTAGGAAGCGAAGAAATGACCGACAAATTCATCAACAAGCCTTGGATGGAAAGTATGACACCGTGCGCACATTGATCCAAATGATGGCAAACTACAACGATCTCAAGCCTACGGAAGTCATTGGAAGGATTGTTGCTTATGAGATGTCACTCAAAGATAAGGAAGAACTTCACACCAAGTCAAGCGGTGCTTACAAAGCTACAAGTGACACTCCCGCTACATCAAGTGACAACCTTGTAACCAATGAAGAGATAAGCCTCATGATCAAGAAATTCAACAAGTTCTACAAGAGTAGAGGCAAAGAGAGAAGCTCCAATTCAAGATATGAAGAGACGCGTTCATCTAGTCGTGATCGAAATTGCTACAATTGTGGAAGGCCCGGACACTACTCCAATGAGTGCACGACCCCCACAAGAGAAGAGAAGAATCACCTAGAAGATGAAGCTCTGGAGATGAGTCACCTCGAAGAGAGAGAAGGAGTAGAGATGATCATTATGAACGAAGACCCTCAAGGAGAAGTAGGGACTCGGAGAAGAAGGACAAGTACACCAAGAGCTACACAAGAAGAAGACATCAAGCTCATGTTGGTGAATGGGTTTCTGGCTCCGAATCCGACAACCAATTCGAGAGAAGCTATCACTCCAACTCCGACTATAGTCAAGATGAAGGTGTTGCCGGACTTGCACTCGTGACCTCCAACTCCTACGACACATTTGATTCACCAAATGAAGGGAGTGGAAGTTGCTTCATGGCTAAAGGCCCCAAGGTATCACACCCCGAATACATTGACTTCAATAGTGATGAGGATGACTTACTTGGAGATGATGACTTGCTATTTGATAAAACTAGTGATATTAGTCAAAATGAGCTAGACTATGATCATGCTAGTCAAGATAAGTCATGTGATGATGATAAGAAGGAAATAGAATGACTAACTAAGGAATTAAACACTCTTAAGTTAGCTTATGAATCTACTTTAGAAGATCATAGAGAGCTTGTAAGAACTCATGAGAAGCTACGCTTCGAGAAGCTCAATTTAGAGCAAGAACATGAGTTTCTTAAATCAATCAATGACGATCTCTGAAAGAAGACTTCTTCTTATCTAGCCAAATGACTACTCTTGTCTACATTTATTCCACAAGTTAAGACTAAGCAATCTAGTAACAAAGGCAAGAAAGGTTCTTCATCTAGTAACAACAAATCTAATGATAAATCAAATGATGTTGTTTCTAGTAGCTCTATTGATTCCACTAACGATTCTCTTAGCCAAGTTACACTTGAGCAAGAAAACAATTTATTGAAAGAAATTATAGAGAAAGGTGTCTACAAAAGTCTTGCCGGATGTAAGCAATTCGAAGAGATTGTACACAAGCATGGGGGATACCGAAAGAACCATGGCATTGGCTACTTCAACTCAAATGGAGTCAAATGGGAAGAAGGTCAATACCCCAAGCCTAAGTTTGTTCCCCAAAGGGAGAAGTATGAACCTAATCCTCCCAAGGGAACAAGCTCTCAAGATGACCTTCCTCCACAAGACCACAAGGGCAAGGGCAAGCTTCATGATGACATTGACACACTTGAAGATGAGTCCCTAGCAATGGTGAAGTGGGTTCCCAAGGCTACTCCAAGTTCTACTTCAAATAACACTACTTCAACACCAAGGATCCCCGTCAACTTGATGTGGGTCCCCAAGAAGAAGAACTAGAGAAGTTCTTGAGGGGTGACTCCGCCAATGAAATTCACTCTTATTCATTATTGGCAAGAGCTATTTGCAAACAACTCCAACTCTATGCAATAGTTCAAGGAGTCACACATTCCCTCAAAGGTAAGCAAGGGACAAGGTAATGAAAGAATCCATGGACATCATCATGTATACATTGCACTCCATGTCCATAGATATCCTTGTATGTGTCTCTTGTTTGGGACTAACCCATGTAGGTGAGAAGAGTAAGAAAACAACGAGGATTGCTCCCAACTCAAGATGATCTTCATCAACTATGAGCATCCACCACTACATCACCCACATGAAGTCTTCTACGACAAACCCAAGGTTAGTTTATCCCTCTTAGGGGGGA
The DNA here is from genome assembly GCA_039707655.1 of Elymus sibiricus. Classification (NCBI taxonomy): domain Eukaryota; kingdom Viridiplantae; phylum Streptophyta; class Magnoliopsida; order Poales; family Poaceae; genus Elymus; species Elymus sibiricus. Next base: position 187,020,190 of record CM077675.1, on the reverse strand, counting down.
TGTCACATCAAGGGGGAGCTTTACTATAAGACTTGAGTTAAAGCATCTCGTAAGAATGTGACAACATTAAATGCTTTATGTAAAAGTGGAACCCCACTTGTGCTTAAAAGATGAGTATGACCTATGATCAAGTATTCTTACTTGACTCCTAAATCAATATACTCATATATAGATGACTCCGTCATCGCCAAAGTGCTTGTTAGATGCTAGAGTGGTTTTGCATGTTTACCATGATTTCATTGGACATCTTATTGTGTGAGCATGTTGGTATGCATATCTTTTCTCATTCGAGGACATCCAGTTGTTGCTATTTGGTTCTTGTTTTTCTTTTGACCAATTGGATGTACCAGAATGCCTAGGACCCCTCTCTAGCTATCTATGCTTTCTTGTCTCAAGTTCTATTCTTGCTTCATCACAAAACTTGAACAAGCACTTCTCGAACCCTCTGTGTGAGGAGCACTCGGAGTTCCGTTTCGTCAAGAGCTAACCACCAAAACCTCCCAAGTGCAACTCGGTGGAACCAACACAAAAATCTCGGTCTCACCGATGCACTAGGGTTGATCTGATTTTCCTATATCGGTAACACCGATTCCATATTCTTGGCTTCACCGAGTTTCCTTGTCAACTGACAGTTGAGGAACTCGGTGGCACCGATAATTTTGAACTGGTGTCACCGACAGCCAAGGGTATATATTCTGGCGGACCCAACTTTTGAAATTAAATCTTCAAATGTCTGATTCCTCGAAACCCTAGCTACCGCTCATGGACCCCTGGTCATCGCACTTGACTCCCCGTGCGCCCTCGCCGTTGGGATCCTCGCCGTCGACGGAATCTTCACCGCCGTCTTCGCCGTAGCGGACTCTTCACCGAATTAGGGTGAGAATCTGATCCCCTTTGCGCTCCCCTATCAGATTCTAGCACATTAGGGTAGTTTTATCTATAAGCCACAATATGGATTGATCCATCCTAGAAAAACCTCCATTAGAGTAGAAGAACGAAATTTTTTAGGGTTGAGTTTCCGCCATGTGTGTCTTGGTGACATGGCGTTGAAAATATTGGTCTTAACGATATGCAAATTAGGGCAACCGAGAAAGCTCTCGGTGGAACCGGTGCCACTTTTCGGTCTCACCGAAAAGGTCTGCCAAGTTCCTGTAACAGGAGAGTGTCTGTCTCGGTGGCTCCAATTTTTCTAAACTCGGTGGTACCGAAACCCACGTAGCTGAAATTCAAAACTAAGAATTTGAGTTCAAATTTTGATAAAAACTCCAATATTTTGTGATGCTCAACCTATCTGCTCTTCTATACTCTATTCACAGGGTCAGCATATCTGACAGTCAGAACAACTTCAGAGAAGGAGATGTGGATATAAATGCAGGCACTAGCCCTGAAGGAAGTTCATCTTCTTATGATGATGTGCCTAGTTCTCCTGACCTGCCCAAGGCTATCACCAGGGCAAGGAAGAATTTGAAATCAGATGAGGAGGATGATGATTTTGTGCCAGAAGAAATTTTAGCCAAGAAGCAGAAATACAAAGCTGCCAAGAGCACAATTGCAGAGGCTACTTCTACAAAGAGAGCTGTCAGAAAGGAATATGCTAGCACTGATGCTAGGAGAGCTCATGAAAGTGCCAAGGGTAACACATCTATTTCTGCTGAGCAAGCAAAGAGTTATAAGTCCAAGAAGGCAGGAGAGAAAAAGAGGGAAAGGACAAGATATGTCAAAGCTAATGTTCTCCCCTCTACTCCAAAGTACTTAGATGAAGAAGATGAAGATGAAGAACCAGCTGCCAAAGCCCCTCCAGCTAAGAAGAAGAAATTGATGGCAGATGCTATGCCCAAGGATGTTCCAGCAAAGAACACCAAGTCTGCTCCCAAGAAGACTGTTGCAGCCTCCAAATCAAAGAAGTATACCAGATACATTCCAAGTGCTGCTAAGAACAAGAAATCCACTATGATAGAAGAAGAGGAGGACATATCTGTTTTGAGGAAGCTGAGGCCCCACTTGCCTATTCATAATGATGATCACCCAGTTGCAGAAGATATGAAGAAGAGGAAAGACTCAGGGCTGAGAACATGGAGAGCTGTTGATCCCTATGCCTCCAGGAGAAGGACTGTTGTGGATGCTAGATCCCACACCAAGGAATAGCATGACTTTTATGAGACTGTCCTTTTGGACAAGGGCCCAACTGTTAGTGACATGAGATATGCCGACTGGGGCTACATCATGGACAATGAAGATTTCTTTCCCAGTGTCAGAGACAACTTCCAGTGCATTGATCTTGCAAACATTGTTGGCAGAGAATTTTCAGCATGGAATGATGGGATGATCATGCAGTTTTATTCCCTGCACACTTTTATCCAGATGGCAGGATTGTTTGGATGACAGAAGGACAGAGGTACCAACCAACAGTTGATGAGTGGGCTACTATCTTAGGAGCTCCACAGGTACAGGAGGGAGATTTGGATGTCTACACTGAATCCAAGATAAGCCATAACTCCATGGAAAATATGTACAAGGAAATCCCTGCTTCACATGTGCATTCACATAAGCTTGGGTCTGTCTATTTCCTGCAAGGAGTACTACCCACCGTTAACACCATTTTGAGGCATACCATGATGCCCAAATCTGGAGATGATAAGATGATAAGGGGGTACTCCATCAACATGCTGCATCACATAGACTCTCATACCAGGATAAGAGTGATGGACTTGATTTTCGAGACAGTGAAGAGGACAGGTGCAGACCAGAAGAGATCTTGTGGATATGCACCATACATTCAGATGCTCATTAACTCCAAGTTAGAGAAGAATGTGTATGCACTTGATCGTCCCCATTTGCCACTCCAGCCAGAGTTAGAGGATAATGTCGTGGTGATGGACCCTAGTCATCCCACTTCATCTACTGCACAGGCAGAGGCTGAAGCTGCTAGAGCCACCAGTGCTCAGGCTCCTAGAACTAGGAATGAGCAAATGGATCTTATTATTAGCACCATCCAGAGCATGCAGAAGGACATCAAGACCATTCAGCTCAATCAAGATAGTCTTGTGAGGATTGTGGAGAGTAAGTTTTCCACGCTGAACAACAAAGTGGATGGGCTGACTAAGACTATAAATGAACTTAAGAAGGAAGTGGATGAAGCTCCCATTCCCCACTCCACAGATTTTGATGATGATGACAGTCCACCTCTCCGGACCAGCACTCAGTTCAAGATTCAAGCCAGAACTCCTAGAGTGTTTGCTCCTGAGATGAGGCCATCTTCAGCGCCTGCTACAGCTCCATCAGTTCCATGAGCTCCAATGTATACTCCACCACCTCAGAGGACTTCAGCTGAAGACTTCGCGGATGCTCTTCTCTCGACTCCATCGACATCCACCGGAGATTATATCTCTCATCGAAGCTTTGATCTATATGTTGTCATCAATTACCAAAAAGGGGGAGATTGAAAGCACAACTTATCCCTAGGTGGTTTTGGTAATTAATAACAACATATATTTCAATGGACTAATGTTTCCACTAAGTATGTTTTAGGAAAAAGTTCAATGTTTGATTGGCAAAGGACTGTGAGGAGACCCCAAGATGCAAGGAATAGGATTGGCTAAGCTACAAGCATGAAGACTCTACATTTTACTTTGTGAGAAATCACTTTGAGTCCATACACTAGTGCAGCCGCGTGCTATACAAACGGTTTTTAACCCCTTTCCATGACGTAGTCTTAAACCGTCGCCTTGCATGTGTGGGCGATAGGAGGGCCTATCCCACACGACAGACAAAACCCGTCGGCTATGCCTGCACCTGGTCACACACGATGGACAAAAACATATCGTTTGCGATTGGAAGGACCATCACAAACAGACATATTGGGGAAGACGTGTGAGATGAGCTTAGCATCCCACACAGGGAATCCCAAGGGTACGTTTCCGTTCGTATTGCAGATCACACACAATTTTCTGCATCACATCATTTGTGATAGGTGTGGTCATCACACATGATACTTATAATTCTGTCGTTTGCGTTACGCAAAACATCACTCACGGTGTCTAGAAGAAACTGTTTGGCATTGGGCTGCCCATCACACACACTAGCTATGTGAAAACGTTTGTGATTGGGTGTCCAAAAGCACACGACTAGAATTCATGTGTGATTGCTCAATGATCCAACATGCCAACTTTCTAGAAACTGTGTGGGTTTGTTCAGGTCATCGCCCACGGTGTTTTCTTAGAAACCGTCTGCAATGGGATCCCCAATAATCAGCCTGATTGATCAATTATTTATAATCCATTTAGTAATCAAAATTAACATTTCATATCAACCACAGAATATATTTCTTATTCGTAGTACGGCAACCAGGATTTCATAATTGAATTACATGAGGGTACAACAACATATAAGCATATACTGCCTAGCTACCCAATTGCACAACAAGACAAAGTTTCAAATGCAACATCTAAACCCTTTGGAAATTAAGTATCACCATAGACGGTAAATAGACAGATGAATCTCATCTAGAAAACTGTTAAAGCGGAAGGCGAATACTGAGCCTTCAATGATGTTGAAGGTCCTGGCAACTTTAGGCCAGTGCCTGTGGATGATTACCCGCCCATCCTTCGTCCTCTTAAGGAAGACTTCAAGATTATACCGTGGGTGTTGTATGAATACCTTCATCGCCTCTTGATCATACAGGTGGTTTGAGACGTAATCATCGATGAACTGCCTTGAGAAGGACTGAAAACAAACATACGCATAAATATCTTTTCTAAAATTTGAAATGGCGCAAATGGAAAAGGACAAGGTGAAAGAGATGGTACCATCCTATAGTTGACTGATGTCTTTTTCATTGTGCAGACAAACATCTTGTTGTTTTTCGTAGCTGGTTTATTTATCTTAACAATCTTTCTGAGTTTCTTGATTTGACTGATATTCAAGGACACCTCATTTACCCACATGCAAAAAGGGTCGAACAGTGGGTCTAAACCTCTTACAGCAGGGCCTACATGTGCAAGAACAAATTATTAATAAAAACATTCATATTACAATGGTTTCTGCAATTGCACAATAATGTGCTATTAGCCAAACGACTATGGATGTGCAAACCTCGATGGTAAACTTTAGTGTCCCCCATTGTTTCCCCCTGCAACATATTTAAGACAAATATTGATCAGGTTACAAGTGATATTTTGCATACTATCACTGAAATATGTTAATGGAAAATAAACACATTGCGGATCCAATAGATTAGATCGAGCCACATTGAAAATCCAGTTATCTAAACCAAGCGTGCTAAGAACTAGGAAATGTAGCAATTCTATATGTTGCACATGTATTTAGTACATCTAAATTCGATTTATTCGTCACATGCATAACAATACAAAATTGTACCAACAACAATCGTACATCATATTTCAGAATTGAATTAAATAGTTAAATGATCACCACAACAAATGAACGAAACAGTTAACTAAGCACCACATTGTACAATAGAACATACTAGAAGTTCATGTTGCAGTAGCATTACATTGGACATTTCACTAGAATTTCTAAATGAAAGGCAGTAGCGGCACACGCAACAGCTAAACAAAACGTGCTTAATCGGTGTAGCTAGGTGAACATAGGTCCTTAGTGACAAAGGTAAGAAAAACAAGCTCTTCCTCATCGTCGGAGATATCGATGATGATGGGCTCCGTCAACTTGGAAGAGGGCGAGGCCTCCACACCGTGGGTGCACCCCTCGTAGTGGTGAGTGGCCTGATCCTGCCCTGGCACCAACATGCCGGCTCTGGAGTTGAGGTAAGCACGTGCACGCTGATAAAACACATCGAAGTCTTTGTCGAACGCACCGGCGGTGCCCTCGAGAAAAGACCACGAGTTGTCGTTTATAGCAGCCAACCGCGTGGCGGCGTCGGCGCGCGAGGCATCGACGGTGGCCTCGACGGCGAGGTGCTCCTCCATGATCTGGGGGTCGGCACGCATGGAAGCCATAGCTGCCTCATCTGCGCGTGCAGCCGCGATTTGCTTCTCTGCAGCCAAATGCTCTTTGAGATCCTGGCTATACTGCGTGCACCATGGCTTTCAGCGGCGATTGTTTGGAGGATGGGGCAGTGATTTGGGTGGAAGGTGTCGCGCCGGCGGTTGGGCCATGTGGGATGGAGGAGGAGGGGGTGAGGGGGTATTGGGGAGGTGTCGATTACCTGACTAGATGGACGAGGCCGAGCAGCAGGAAGGAGCGTCGCCGGCGAGGAGGCGGCGCTGCAAGCAAGCAATGAAGGTTTGAACTAGGAAAGGTAGAGGAAAAGGGGGAAATGTGGCTTTTGATTGGTACCGGGGGGCGAGGGAGGTAGATATTTCCACGGCAGCCCAAAATTTTCATTCGGTGCAGCGAAAAACTGGCGCAGAAAGCACCATCGAAAACAGTCCCTTATTCGGAACCATGTGCGATATCAAAACATCACAAACGAAGCCTGTGATATACCCCGTGTGTGATGAACTTGGACGTGCAAATGTTTGTCTCCAATCTTCGGACGTAAGATTGGGTACTACATTGCACACGGTTCATTCCAAAAAAAGTGTGTGTGATGAACTTCAATTTCATTTTCAATTGGAAGATGGAATGGGGATATGGCGGCAAATTTTTGGTCCAAATTTCCCTGGTTACAGTGGTCATCCACGTCGTCGCATAATTTAACATCAATTGCTAATTTGGGTACTGCACAAAAGAGCCTACACCACAGCCCACACTTACTTAATCGAGCAATTAAACAGAGCTGGTTGACCTAAACGTTACTCTAACAAAAGACCAGCGCTCTAAACAACGAGTAATGTTCCGCCTGACACTCGCCGATCTCTGCCGCATCCTCCATGACCAGCTCGCGCTCGACGACCTCCAGGGGAAGGGGCTCCATGGCATCCATCGCCACATACTCTGCAAGCATCTCGCCGTCCGCGTCCGCCATCTCTTTAGAAAAGGCCGCACGAGTTTGGCATGGGCGGCCGCGGTCCGGGCATTGACGACCTCCATCTTGGCAAGGGAGGCTGCCGACGAATGGACGGCTGCCCGAGCGCTCTCTGTGATTGCCAACTCTTTGGACGTAGGTTGCCGACCGTTGTCGGAGAAGGCTGCTGCTATTTGTGCGGTGACCAACACGAGCTGGGCATGGGCGGCATCGGCATAGGCGTGGGCAGCCGCCATCAAGGCTACGGCGGCCGCCGAGGAACGGACAGTTGTTGTGTCGTTCTCGCCATTTGCTATCCTGGTCGTGGATGTTGCTGCTGCCATCTCACATGCAGCAGCTGCCCTTTCGGCGGCCGCAGCCACCCTGTCGGAGAGTGCAGACGCGCTCAAGGATGTTGTGAGCGCGTTCATGGCTGATGCAGACGCGCTCGGGCCGGAGTGGGTCGCCGAAGTTGCCCTCACGACACGGATCCACGTCCCCATCTTTCACCGGCGACGCTTGAATAGTATAGTGGTCTTGGGGAACAAGTGTGACTATGTGGTTGACGCGTCGGCGGTGGACTGATGCTTCCGGCATAAGCCATATATGAGGATTAGCCTAAGATATTTTGATACCGCATCACACACGTTTCATGATCAAGAACTGTTTGCGATGTATTTGATTTTCAAACTGCTTTGAGACAAAAAATGAAGTTACATTGGCAATTGAAGGTGTTTGGATGGCAATAACATTTATCTGCAGTGAACTTGCAACTATAGGGTTGTGTGTTAAATATGGAATAATTCAGGGTTGTTTAGGCCCTTTAAAATATTTAAAGAGTTTTTTAGACATTTCATGTGTACAATTCAAATTTGAATTGCAGTTAATTAAGCACGTACTAGCTAGAGTGCACCTGAATGGGTTGAAAATCAACTATATGTCACTGGATACATGTTTTGGTCCCATGCAAGAAATGGAAATTAAACGAATTCCAAACCTCATGGTATTTTGGCTCGGCCGTAGACTTTGAGAAGCCGTGTTTTCAAATTCCAGTAAATCCAAATATCGTGAGAAATTCATGAAACTTGGCATGGTGTGATGTCATGGCGCATGTGTGTTGTGGTAAAAACAATGCCTAGTTCCGGACAAGTTTTGGCACAAACCTCTTACAAACCGAAGATTCTCACAAGAAGTCATGTGGTTCCGGTAGGGACAGTTCACATTTTATGTGCAAAACAACATCCGATGTCGCTTCTCGCTTTGAATTTATTTCTAGAGTCTCCATGGAGTAACGTGAATGTGTCGTGCGAAACAATGGAATCTTACAGAGTTCGTTTGGCCTTTTAAGTACATTAATTGAGTTTTCTAGGCATTCAATGTGCATATATAATTCAAATTTGAACTACAATCACTGCACGGTCCAGCTCATGAAAATATGTCGAAAAACCATATACGTTTTCCTGGCTGCATGTTTAATTAGGTCCCACACAATAAATGGGAAAGAATTTCAAACATATCATCATCGTCTTGGCTCGACCGCAAACATCGGGAAACTTAGTTTTTAAATTCATGTAAATGCAAACCTCGACAGAAATTCATGAAATTTGGGCATGGTGCCATCAATTGCCCTGTGTGTGTTTGTTATGGTAAAAAAATTGCCCAATTTTGGACAAGTTTTGGCACAAAGCCTCTTACAAACCGAAGGTTCTCACAAGAAAGTCGTGTGTTCCGATAGGGAAAGTTCACATTTTATGTGCGAAACAACATCCGTTGTCTCTTTTGGCCTTGAATTTATTTCTGGAGTCACCATAGAGCAACTTTCTGACAGTCATGCTAAACTATGGATTTTTTTCCAGGGTTTGTGAGACCTGTTTACCACATTAATTGAGTTTTCTGGTCGTTTAATGTGCATAATTCAACTTTGACCTACAATCACAAGGTCCAACACATGAAATATAGGTTGGAAAAATATATGTCTTTCCCTGGATGCATGTTTAGGTCCCACGCAAGAAATGGGAATGGATTTCTAACATCTCATTGACTGTTTGCTCGGCCGCAAACATTGAGATGCTTGGTTTTCAAATTCCCGTAAATCCAAAGCACGTCAGAAATTCATGAAACTTAGCATGGTGTCGTGACAAGGGCACACACATGCCGTGGTAAAACAAATTGTCCAATTTGAACATGTTCTTGCACAATCCCCTTACAAATCGGAGCTCCTCACAAGAAGCTTTGTGGTTTCGATAGGGAACATTATATATGCATGTCACATATGCGGGCGAAAAGACATCTGATGCCTCTTCTCTCCTTGATTTTCTTTATATAAACAACATAGACATGTACGTGCGAAGTGCAAAAAAATGATTAAATTAAGTGATCGTCTGGCTTTTAAATACATTAATTGAGTTTTTGATGCATTATTTAGTGTGCATAATTCAAATTTGATCTACAATCACAAGGTCCGGGGCGGCAAAATGGGTTGAAAAATCATATATGCATCCTTGGATGCATGTGTTAGGTCACATGCAAGAAATGAGAACGAATTTCAAACATCCAAGCATGTTGGCTCGGCCACAAATATCGAGAAACTTTGTTTCCAAATTCTTGTAAATCCAAAACTCTATCAGAAATTCATGAAACTTGGAATGGTGTCATGTGAAGGCACACATATGCCGTGGTAAAAAAATACCAAGTTGGCCATGTTTTGTCACAAGCCTCTTAGAAACATGAGGTTCTCACACAATAAGCTACGTCCAGTGGTTCCGTTAGGGAACATATATATGCATGCCACATCTGCGGGTGAAAAACGACATCCGATGCCTCTTATCTCCTTGATTTTTTCCTAGAAACAATATGAAGCAATAGGTGTGTACTGCAAACATATTAAATTATTAACGGTTTGTATGGCTTTTCTATACATTAATTGAGTTTTATGTGCATTTAATGTACAAAATTCAAACATGAACTACAGTCACAAGGTCTATGTTGGGCAGGGACTCATCATATAAATCATAAATATGTTGTGCTATTTTTAGTGTCCACTTTGAGAGAAAGAGTAAGCATTATTAATAGCTAACAAAGGCATTTTGGAACAATAATCTGTCACGTTAATATCGCAAATGGGCGTATTATTTATAATTCGTGGACGTCTACAGACCATTTATGTGCGGGCCACGTGTCGCTATGTGTATTGGCAAGGATGTAGCATGCGGACAGGTGTTTGAGTAGACGGGTGGCGTGCGAGCAGTGTCTTGCGCACGCTCATCGGGGTGGCGTCTCCTTTGCCAGTCGTCAAAGACGTTTCAGACTGAATACCCGTATGCAAACCGAGGGCAATTGTTCCTTCCCTACTAAGCCAAGGGAAAATCTGGCGCGAAGGAATTTTTCTATTGCGTCATCGCAAACGGTTGTGAATGATGACTCGTGTGCCCTTCCCGATGCTACAACTTCTACTGTTGCTAACTGCTGAGGTTGCCATGTATGCAAAAAAATCTGATGTGGGAAGGTAATTAAGGAGAGATATGAGTTTGGTGACCACATGAAGAAACAATGCCCGGCGCGTGAACCTTGGCAAAACACTTAAGTGAAGGAACTCACCAATGCATGCAAGAGTTTAGTTGCTAAATCATTAAATGAAGGGACCTTAGCAACAATGCATTGTGGACTTGAGTTGCTAAGACATTTAATACACTAAGCACCCCATGTAAGCACCGATCGATGCATTGGCAGCAGGAGTCAGGTAAGATTCGAATCTGTCATATTGGGTAAATTTTCATTTGTCAAATTGGAAACACTGAGAATTGTCCAATTTTGCAGGAACAAAATCACTATTACGGTGCAATTTTGCAACTAAAATTCAGTAAACATGGATTTCATTCATAGATCAAGCATTGGTCTTTGTACAAAATAGTTCAACTCGACAGCTGAATCGAACAAACTTTTCCCCATTTGTTGCCAACCACGTACTGAAATAGCTAGTTCAACTATATATACTAGCTAATTTAAAGTACGTGGTACAGTTCAACCATATCTATAGTAAGACGAACTGAACAAAATAGCCCCTAAATACTACTCTGGAGGGGTTTCGTGCTACTGCCAGCAGCCTTCTCCTCTGTCGAGCGCGTTCAGTAAGAGGCAGAGGAGGAGAAGCCTACCGACGAGCTGGAGGAGTCGACTTCGTCGGCTGCCGCCGCCGCCCTCCGCCGCTCCTGACGCGCCTCCTCGAAGCGGTGGGACTCGGCATAGATCTCCTCACTTTGCGCCATAGCTGCGGCGTCTGCTGCGGCCATGGCGGTGGTGAGCCTCAGTGCGTGCTCGACATGGCGCTCCTCCTCCACATTTAGGAAGTTGATGTAGCGCACTAGGCCACTGACGCAAAAGCCGAGCGGCTGTGCTTCGGCGGCGGCCTATTCCTCCCGCCTTCGGGCCGTGGTGGCGGAGTAGGTGATGGCCCCGGCGGCTGACCGTGGGGTGGCTGCCAAGGCGGACGATGGTGTGGTGGCGGCCAAGGAGGCAGTTGGTGGTGTGGCGAAAACGGCGGCCGGCGATGGGGTGGGGGCGACGACGGTCGCCAACAGCAGCTGCCTCGGGCAAATGTGGAGGAGCGTGTGGTGGGTGCCGTGCGCACAGCCAACAAGGACGCCACACGCACTTCACGCTTACGGGTACTGTGCCGCCGACGAGGTGCAGCCTCCCAGCTGGAGCTGCCCTCTGGCGGAGTGGCAGAGCGACGACGACGGACAGGTGGCATTGGCGATTGGGGGAGAAGCAAACTTGGGAAGTTACGGGCAGGGAGGGGATGAATGCGATGTGGAGAGGCCGGCCGTGACGGTTTATAAAGCAGGCGGCCAAAGCGAGCCGGGCGGGAAGCTTGCGCACGTTCCTGCGCGGGAACTGGAAGCTTGCGCGCGTTCCAGCGCGGTTGCGCGGGAACTGGAAGCTTGTGCGCGTTCCAGCGCGGTTGCACGGGAACTGGAAGCTTGCGCGCATTCCAGCGCGGTTGCGTGGGAACGGGAAGCCCAAAAGAAACGTTGTGCACTCCCGAAGCGTGCAGTGGAATCCTCGTGCGGCAACGTGGTGACAAGACGGGACGGAGGTGGGAGAAATGACAAGTACGCAGACGGTTAATAATAAAAAACTGTTTACGTTTTATTACAAAGCAAACGGTCGTTCTGTACGCACCGTCGTGAATGAATGTACGCATGAGGCGGTTGATGCAGCCTCGGCGCGCTGTGCTCGCGTCCATGCGCGCCGCTCTGCCGGCATCCACGTGCGAACGATCAGGCACGTTCGGGGAGCCATATGCAAGCGGTTGCGCCGCTCCCGGCGCCACCATGCAGTTAAGTGCTGCAAAAACTGCCATGCGGTTGATGCGGCTATTTACCTTCATCTCTTCCACGTTCCGATCGCGCCACACAACCCAAGGAGCACACCCACGACGGCAAATAATACAGAGAGGACACACATCTCTTCATCGCTTCAACCTTCTCGTGCGGATCCAATGGCGGCTGCCGGCGCCGAGCGGCAGTTCGCCAAAATTGTCAAAGTGGACACACACATCAGGAAGACGGACCTCTCGGTGGTGTACACCAATGATCCCGTCGTGGTGGTGAACTCCATTAATACGTTGGAGCAGCTGCTTGCTGAGGATGACAAGTACAAAGTGGTCGGCTTCGACCTCGAGTACACCGGCGGTTGTGTCGGGCATGATCAGAAGGTTGTCGTCGCCCAGTTGTGCGTGCGCCATCATGTCCTCGTCTACCACTACTGCCTGGCCACAAGGCCTTGCGAGGGTTTCGCCAGGTTTGTCAACAGCCCCGACTACAGGTTCGCAAAGGTGGACACCACCAACGATCTAAAGGTGCTCAAGACTTCGGGCTTGTCCTGCCAGAAGCTTGTCAACATCCAAGGTCAGTACATGGTCTGGGGCGGCGAGAAGAAGAAGCCGAAGGACTCCCTGGTTGACCTCGCCGCGGCCATCATCGACCCCTACTACAGAGACATGAAGGCTGAGTGCCACAAGGACAAGACTGCCTGGCACACGGCCTGGGTGAACGAACTGGATGAAGAACACATCAAGTACGCGGCCAAGGATGCGTACACCAGCTACGAGATGTACAGGAGGATCATTGACATGAGGAAGTGCCTCCTTCCTACAGACGGCGAGGGATAGCCACAAGCAGAGTAGTGTCGGCAACCGTCATGAGAAGAACAGTATGATTTGGTGATCGTCTACTTCTTGTAAATTTATATTGAGGAATGTACATGTGTTGTGTAGTCACTTATATAACTGTATGTTCAAGTTGGTTATGCAACAATAATGTTGGTGTTCTGTAGACAAAGCATATAGATGTTGTGCAAACAGAGCAAATCACATCTCATACAATTATTGGCAGCCATCGTGTGTCCACAACACACACAGGTTGTCAGGATGAATCGTTTGGGTTATTGCTGTTCTTCCCACACAGGTCTGATGGATGAACTGTTTGCCGGGTACCCACAACACACACGTTTGTCAGGATGAATCGTTTGGGTAATTATTGGTCTTCCCACACAATTCTGATGAACGAACTGTTTGTCGGGTATCACACACGCCTTCTTAGGCTAACTCGTTTGTGTTCTGCTGGATCAGCGCAAACAGTTTGTCCGAGTGAACCGTATGCCGCACTACGCACACGTATATAGTTTGTTAACCGTTTCTGTTATCTTCCATAATCACAAAGAGTTCATAAGAACAAACTGTATGCAACACATCACACACGCAACTATTTTTTGGACCGTATTTGCTCGTTCTTCATTGCGCACGGTTTTCATCATTGGCGGCGGAGCTTGAACTATACCGTTTGCGATTGATGGATCGCAAACAGTTTCGTTGAAGGGTCTCTGATTGATGTGTCGCATTTGGACCAGTCTGTAGTAGTGATAGGAAAGCCAATATTATCAAAAGGGGGTGAGGTAATGATGGTGAATGAAATGCTCAAGTGATCAAGTGTTAGTCACCAAAAACACCCACAAGCTCTCCCACAAATATTCTGTCATAGAGCCTAACACTCAAAATCGGTGTCACCTACTTTCCATATCGGCTACACCAAGTCTAAAACCCAGACAGAAACCCTAGCCAAGACCCACTACTCGGTACAACCAACATTTCCTTTCGGTGCCACCGAAACCAGTGACCAACTTCCTGGTTAGCCATTTTCTTGATTCGGTCCCACCGAGTTTTGCAAATCGGCCTCACCGAGAAGTTGTGCCAACTCTCTGTTAACCCATTTCTCCAAATCGGTCCCACCGAGTTTGAGAAATCGGTCTCACCGAGATTTGGTAACTGCCTAGGTCACCCATATCAGTACCACCGAGTATTCCATATCGGTCTCACCGAAAAGCCTAAAGTTGCCACATTTTGAACAAGTCGGTGCCACCGAGTTTCACTTCGGTTCCACCGAGTTGGGCTATAATGTTGTAACGGTTGGATTTTTGGAGATGCTTATATATACCCCCTCCACCACATCCTACTCATATGAGAAGCACTCAGAACTATTCCACACTTCCCATATCCAATTTTCTGAGAGAGAGCCACCTACCCTTGTGTTGAGGTCAAGATCATCCACTCCAACCATATGGATCTTCATGTCTAGCCTCCCCAAGTTGCTTTCCATCCAATCAATCTCTTCTACCCAAGCCAAATCTGTGAGAGAGTGATTGAGTGTTGAGGAGACTATCATTTGAAACACAAGAGCAAGGAGTTCATCGTTACTATCGAGCCTATTACCTTTTGGAGGGTGGTGCCTCCTAGATTGGTTAGGTGTCGCTTGGGAGCCTCCTACTTCGTGTTGTGGAGTTGAACCAAGAAGTTTGCACGGGGAAGGAGATCGCCTACTTCGTGAAGATCTACCCATAGTGAGGCTAGTCCTTCGTGGACGTAAGCCGTTATGGAATAGTCAAGGTTGCTACTTCGTGGACCCTTTGTGGGTGGAGCCTTTCGTGCACTCTCGCGACCGCTACCCTCCGTGGGTTGAAAACTCCATAAACGTGGACGTATGATAGCACCACCTATAGGAACCACAGGAAAAATCTTCATGTCTTCAAATTGCGTTTGATGTTCCTACCCTTATCCTTTTACATATGCTTGTCCTTACTTTCCGCTGCTATACTCTTAGACATGCATGTGTAGGGTGAACTTGACTTGTGCAAATTGCTAAAATCTGCCCACAACTAAAATTGGGAAAATGATAGATTTTTATTTGGTCAAGTAGTCTAATCACCCCCCCCCTCTAGACATACTTTGGATCCTACAACTATTCAAGTCTAACCCCAGTATTATGCACGTGCAAAACTGGCTTACACCCGTTGTATGTGAATGAAGAGTCTATCACACCCGATCATCACGAGGTGCTTCGAAACAACGAACTTTCGCAACAGTGCATACTTGGGGAGAACACAATTTTATCTTGAAATTAAGTGAGGGATCATCTTATAATGCTACCATTGTCCTGAGCAAAATAAGATGCACAACAAGATAAACATCACATGCAAATCAAAATAAGTGACATGATATGGCCATCATCATCTTGTGCTTTTGATCTCCATTTCCAAAGCACCAGCATGATCTCCATCGTCACCGGCATGACACCATGATCTCCATCATCATGATCTCCATCATTGTGTCATCACGTGGTTGTCTCGCCAACTATTGCTTCTACAACTATTGCTAACGCATGGCGATAAAGTAAAGCAATTACATGACGTTTAATGATTGACACGCAGGTCATGAATTAAATTAAAGACAACCCTATGGCTCCTGTCGGTTGCCGTACTCATCGACATGCAAGTCATGATAACCATACAAAACATGACCATATCATACATCAACATATATCAAATCACGTCTTGGCCATATCACATCATAACATGCCCTGCAAAAACAAGTTAGACGTCCTCTACTTTGTTGTTGCAAGTTTTACGTGGCTGCTATGGGCAATTAGTAAGAACCGTTCTTACCTACGCAAAGCCACAACGGTGATAATCAAGTTGCCTTTTAACCTTCTACAAGGACCGCCTTTGTCGAATCCGATTCAACTAAACTGGGAGAGACACACACCCGCCAGCCACCTTTATGCAAACAAGTCGCATGTCAGTCGGTGGAACCGGCCTCTTGTGCGAGGACAAGGTTAGTCCGAGCCGCTTCATCCCACAATACCGCCGAATCAAAATAAGACAAGGGAGGTAAGCAATCTAAACATCAACACCCACAAACACTTTGTGTTCTACTCATGCATATCATCTACGCGTAGACCTAGCTCATGATGTCACCGTTAGGGAACGTTGCATGGGAAACAAAAAATTTCCGACAAAACACCCAAGATCTATTCTATGGAGATGCTAGCAATGAGAGGGTGAGGTGTCTACATACCCTTGTAGACCGAAAGCGTTAACGATCTAGAGATTGTGGTTGGCGTAGTCGTACTCGCGTCCCGATCCAATCCGATCCAAGCACCGCACGTGCGGCACCTTCGAGTTTAGCACACGTCCGGCTCGGTGAAGTCTCCTCCTCCTTGATCCAGCAAGAGAGGGATAAGAGGTAGATGAGATCTGATCCAACACGACGGCGTGGTGATGGTGGTGGCAGCGGAATTCCGGCAGGGCTTCACCAAGCGTGTACCGGAGAAACGTGGGAGGAATTGGGAGAGCCAATGGGCAAGGGTGAAGGGGTGGCTACCCCCATGCACCTCCCCCTTCTATATATAGGCTAGAGGGCATGGGAGGGCGTCCAAAACCCTTCTAGGGCCGGCCACAAGAGAGAAAACCCTTTAAACATGAAGATAACATCTTATCTTTAGATTCAACCCTTTAAATTTAGAGATAAGATCTTATCTTTAGATTTAAACGACATGTGCCTTGGGGACTGGTGCAGCCAGCCCATGTGGGCTGTAGCCCCACCCCTCGGTCCATGTGGGCCCTTTCCGGGTCATTGGGCCCCACGGTGGAACCCCCGGAACCTTCTAGACTCTGAACTACTTTCTTACTTTCCACTATTAATATCTCAACATTACCCTAGCGATATCGAACGTTAAGCGTGCGACCCTACGGGTTCAAGAATCATGTAGACATGACCGAGACACCTCTCTGGTCAATAACCAATAACGAGACCTGGATGCCCATATTGGTTCCTACATATTCCACAAAGATCTTTATCGGTCGAACCTCGATGTCAAGGATTCAGTCAACCTTGTATGTAGTTCCCTTTGTCCATCGATATGTTACTTGCTCGAGATTCGATCGTCGATATCTCATACCTAGTTCAATCTTGTTACTGGCAAGTTTCTTTACTCATTCCGTAATACAAGATTCGGTGACTAACTCCTTAGTTACATTGCTTTCAAGCTTCTTGTGATGTTGTATTACCGAGAGGGCCCAGAGATACCTCTTCGTCAAACGGAGTGACAAATCCCAGTCTCGATCCATGCCAACCCAACAGACACCTTCAGAGATACCTGTAGAGCACCTTTATGATCACCAAGTTACGAAGTGACTTTTGGTACACACAAGGCATTCCTCCGGTGTCAGGGAGTTGCATGATCTCATGGTCTTAGGAACATATACTTGATATGAAGAAAGCAGTAGCAACAAACTAAGTGATACGATCAAATGCTATGCTTACGGTTGGGTCTTGTCCATCACATCATTCTCCTAATGATGTGATCCCGTTATCAAACGACAACTCATGTCTATGGTTAGGAAACCTTAACCATCTTTGATCAACGAGCTAGTCTAGTAGAGGGTCATTCGGGACACGGTGTTGTTTATATATCCACACATGTATTTAAGTTTCCGGTCAATACAATTCTAGCATGGATAATAAACGATTATCATGAACAAGGAAATACAATAATAACCACTTTATTATTGCCTCTATGGCATGTTTCCAACACTGGAAGTACCTTTCTCTAAGGAGGAAATAGATAATGTGGTCAAGCATCTGCCCAATGAAAAATCTCTAGGACCAGGTGGATTTAATGATGCCTTTTTTAAATCTTGCTGGGATATTGTGGCACAAGATTTCTATAAGCTGATTGATGATTTCTATGAAGGAAAGGTGAATTTACAAAGCATCAGCTACTCTTTCATTACATTGATACCAAAAAAGATGCAGCTCTCTACCTAGGGGACTTCAAACCTATATCACTCCTAAATTGCACCCTGAAGATAATCACTAAACTTCTGGCCAACATATTGCAAAGAGTCATCCTCGGAATCATCCACAAGAATCAATATGTCTTTCTACAAAAGAGATGCATCCAAGACTGTCTTGTATGGTCATATGAATATCTTCATCAATGCCATCAGTCTAGAAAAGACATTGTGCTCCTCAAATTAGATTTTGAAAAGGATTTTTACATGCTAAATCATGATACCATTTTGAAATACTACAAGAGGGACTTTGGTATAAAGTGGATTCAATGGATCAAGCAAATCTACAAGACTGGGGTACTCTGATGTCCTATTAAATGGTGTTCCTAGGAACCAATTCTTGTGTAAACAAGGTGTAAGGCAGGGGGATCCTTTATCACCTCTTAATTTGGACTGGCTGCAGACCTGTTACAAACCATGTTAAATGAAGACACGCACAATAATCTGATCCAATCTCCACTACAACATGCCACCTGCTAGGACTTCCCCATTATACAATATGTTGGTGATACAATTCTGGCCCTGCCTGCTGATCCCACTCAATTGATGCGTG